>OY796895.1:33977654-36377654 GCA_963680785.1 Diplosoma virens | reverse complement strand
GTAATGAAAATAATGATTTATCCCTTACAAATTCTATTTATTTATTTTTAGGTCTTAACCCATTAAAGCCCAAATTTTTTTTCGCGCGATTTCTAGCAGAACTGATCAATTTCATTTGAATTAAAAGCATTTGGGGCATATTTTCAAATTTCAACCAACGAAGTGAAAGTTATGCATGTTTTCAGAAAAAGTCCCAAATGGGGATAATGGTAGAAACGACAACAAAAACAGAATTTTTGATGTATTGCATTTTGTGATATTTTTACACTGAAACACGTGAAAGGCGCGCACAGAAATGAAAGAAATCACTGTTTCGTATGCAGAACAGCTAAAGCACTACTTTTGTATGAGTCTGAATATTAGACATTTCCTGATGCCATGCAAGATAAAAGTTTACATTCAGGCCAACATTGCATTTCATGCATTGCTTTCGAACATTGTGTTTGCAAACAGTACATTTCCTTTGCTTTCCCTCGACTGTGCGTTCTTGATCCTATACTTGTTGACTAGCCAGTCCATTCTGTCGACGTCACCCATATGACCGTTAAAATCTGCCATACATTTTGGCTAATTCAGGCTGACTTGTTTCTTGTTTTACCTGCTCCATCTTCTCATTTTTTTCGCTGGCAGTGTGCCTTGATGATTAGAAAACATTTTGACATTGTTATTGTCTTTCCACACGACAGCAAATATGTCACTGTTGGAGTCCATCCGATAGTCATAAAAGCCGCAGTCCTGCTTCTTTAAATTGTCATCGGTTGAGAGAGGACATTTATTGGTGCGGTTGATTCTAACCGTGCCAGAAGCTGAAATACTTCTTTCTGTTAAAACTTTCATCAAGTCGAAACTCGTGAAAAAGTTGTCAAAATAAAAGATGTGGTCGCTGGGGACGTTTACTTTTGCAATCATGTTCAAGACAGCTGATGCACCAAGACCTGAAATTGGTGACTCTGTGGTTTTTTTCCTTTCATACAGGTCAAAATTGAAGCAGTAGCCTGTATCAGAGCAGCATTTTTAGTCCAAAAAGTGGATGAAAAGAAAACATTCATATGGGCTAATTTAGCTGTTTTAGATACCGTTTTTGGTCATGATCCCCAAATGGGGATCGTCATAAAACGCATGACTGCATCCGTGGTGATGGACTTTTTTCTATATTCAGTGTATTGGGTAGAAGTAAAATGTTTACTTTCCTTGATGCAAACTAACTCTGAAAGAAATACTGACGAAAATTGTGAAAAAAACGCATTTAAAAATTGGTGATCAAAAGATGCCAAAAAAATGGCGGCCACGTCAAGACTTTTTCTCGTAAAAGCTCCCATCATTCGGTAATTTTGCTTTTGCTGGTGTAAATAAAAAAGCACTAACATAGTACACATAGCTGTCGCATATACGCATGCTACCCCATATACCCAGGGGAATATGGAGGAGGAGGAATATGGGGTAACATGCGCCCGATCCCCGAATGGGGATCATGGGCATTAATGGGTTAATGATACAACCAAATGTTTTAAGCAAATAAATTTTTTTAAAAAATGATAAATTTGAATAAGCAGTCGCAGAGAAAACAAAAAATTTTAAGTTCTTTCAAGTTTTGTTTCTCGCATCCATACTATTCAAGAGTAAATACACGCCCCAAAAAATATTTTCATTGTATAAAATTTAAAGTTTTTTTAAAGCACCAAACACTTGAATTATTAAAAAACCTTGTAAAAATGTAACCATAATCTCACTAGCCTACAACATTGTATTGACTATTTATCTTTTCGACTTCAAATGCACAGCGGAACTATTTGAGTTTAGCAATGTCAAGTGGTCACCCAGACCAGTGATTTGGAGACATTTCGGTCAGGTACAATCTTAAATCACCCAGTTTGCTGATGGAAAGGCGATTTCTTTGTTTTGCTCGCAATAGCGTCACGGCTGAAAACCCTTTTTCCACCAAATAAGATGTCGAAAATGAAAAAATCCATGGTTCTGCTTAGTGCCATATGAGTGGGTATTTCCCAGATTTCCCACATTTTCTTGGGATTAGATTTATTTTTTGAGATAAACTCGGTATAATACATTTTTTTTGATAAATTCTTTACTTGTGTTAGTTTATTAGCATACCCTTTATAGAAGTGTTTTCCAAAAGCAGTACCATTTAGAAAGAAATTACGGTAAAGTTTTTGTTTATTTTTGATAGAAATTAGTAAACCTTTGGTCATCCAGGGTTTTTGACGTATTCGAGAAAGTTTTCTGGAGACTTTTTGCAAAGGGGCGTGTTTTTCAATTACTTTGTTAATGCCAATTACCAAATTATTGAAATGAAGGTCGAAATTAGAAGCAGATATGGAGGAGGTTTGAAATTTTTGTACTATGGGCGTTAAGGTATCATATAAATCATCCCGATAGACGTCACCATTTAAATTCTTAACATTACGATAATAAAGGGTTGAGTTTTTAAAAGGATTTTTGTGCTTAGCTGACGAGGCAATACAAAAGATGGGAAGATGCAGTTATATTGACGCACTTTCACCTTCTTGGTCTTCCGAGTTTTTTGCAACTTTCTTGGATAATGGAAACATACATGTATTTTTAGGAATTCTAAACTTAAAAACTTAAATGAAGATTACTGAAGTATACTTAAATTGAAGTTAAAATAGAATAAATGTAAAGAAACGTAAGAATTTAAAAAAACATAAAGAATAAAAACGTACAAAGTTATTTGCGGCACAAAGTTTTCATCATACTTTTTACCCTTGAAAGGACAGTCGTACATGTGTCTACCCTGATTGTGATTGTAACGTAACAAAAGCACTTTTGTAAGGGCATTATAATTCTAATTTTTAGATATTTGTGACATTTTTATTGAATCATTGTCATTTTATTTTACAATCAAATTCTTATATCTCTCAAAAGGTTAAACCTTAACAATAAAAGCTCTGCCACTTCTGCTCCACGTCGGCTGAATTTGTTTCCAATTAGACTTTATTGGTGAAGGTACTTACTTTCTTGAATCTTCGTGTCAAATAGTGCTTTGTTTCCTATTAAGCTAGTTTTTACTACAAAGAGCAGTATTTGTAGTTTTTCGTTCTGTTGCACTAGTACGTGAGGAGTAAGCTTGCAGTTTGCTTAACTACAGGTTTCAGTCTATGATATAGTGTCTACGAGTATGGCTGAACTGAACTGACTTTACAAACGAGGCTTACTTATGACTGGAAAACTTTGCGCTTCTGACAAAAAGGATTCTAGCAAGTTGTACAAGTTGTGGGAACATTCGTTATTATATCACAATTGAACCAGGTTATTTATAGCCTTTTACAATTGGCACATAAACAAAAGAACTTTCGCGATAATTCGAACTTTTTAAGAATGCGCTATCGCCCCCTTCAAGTTTTTCGCCCCCTAGGGGGCGATATCGTCCACTTTGAGAATCACTGACCCAGACCACGCCGAGTTAGTTTGAGTATTTTTAAAAGGGTGATTTTAATTATTGCAAGCAATGTTAAAAAAACATTTCTCAATGCCATGCTCCAAAATAACCGACAAAAACATATTATTGTCTATGACGTTGGAAATTTATAATGCGCTATTGCACACCATAATAATTTCCTTGCATTCTTGTTTGTCGGACACAATTCCCATAAACCAACAGAAGGAAGCGATAAAAGCTAATACACATTCCCTATCGATTGTTTTAACTTTAATTTTTAAACACTATCAAACTTGTGATTATTTTTGCGGAACTGTTCACCATTTCTTGATTGAAAATTATTGTTATCGAGAGCGAGTTGGAAAACATTTTTAGAAAGAGGTTTAGTTTTGGATATAGCTGATAATACATATCTGGGTAAAGATTTAAGCGAAAGTCTGAAACAAATTAAAGGCCATAAAAGCTTTGTAAAATGAATCAGTTAAAATATTTTTTCAATTTGTTTTTTCATTAATCAACTGCGTACATAGCAACAGGGCGTACCAAAGATCTTTGAAAAGGATAGGGGCCATACGACCACAACAAAATGCATTTAGAGGAGAAATTTATTCTAATGGTAGAAAAAAAAGGTCTTCACTTCGAATCAATCCCAGTTTTTTTGATTTTCGTCCCAAAAAAGAAGTGTTTTCTAAAAAAAGTCTTCACCCGGATTTCATGATTTATTTTTTGAAGTCAAGTGTTTTTTGAAAAACAAAATAGGGGTCTGCACGTGGCATTTGTCTTTGTTTTCTAGCGGATTTTCTGCCCAAAAGATCTGCACGAGGGGGGCCATGACACAATGTGCCCCTAAATACGCTACTGCATAGCATATAATTTATTTTGTTTTTTTATTCAATTTCATTTCTTCATCTATCCTTCTGACTCGCAGGAAAGCGGCGGAGGAGCTATACAGACTACATAGATCAAGCAATTACCCCGACCTGCTTCCGGAGATGCCAATACATTGTTGCCCGGTTAAAGTTTTTATCTGTTTTATTATTTATAAACAAACAGTTATTGGACAATTTTAAAGAAATAAAAAAAATAAAGAGTTTAAAACTGAAACCCCAAAACAAAAAATCATCCATAAAAATAGCTCTTGTATAATCTTTAAAGCCACATAATTTTGTGTAACACCTGTTTTATTTCTTGCTGTAGAATTGGGGATTTCTATTTTGGGACACTCGGACCAAGGAAGTGGATCTTGGAAAGAATTAAAAAAGTAAAACAAGGCCCAGCTGATTATGACGTTGTAGTAAAGTGCGATGAGGAAGCAAACCTGAGCAAACACAAATAATAAAATAAGTACGACCAATCAAAATCTGAGCTATGGAAGCTTCCGTATTGTAAATTTGTATTCACAACCGAACGCAGTTTTAGCTTTTCTTTTTAATTGTTATTTTTTAGTTAAATTTTTTAAGAAATATGAAGATTAAGGCAAAACTCCAAAAAAAAAGTTTTAACTTTTCTTTTTAATTGTCATTTTTTAGTTAAATTTTTTAAGAAATATGAAGATTAAGGCAAAACTCCCAAAAAAAAAGTAGTAACATACAGACATGATGATTAATTTTATTATATTTTTTAAAATTATTTATTGCATCTATTCCGCGACGACGCACTTCGCTCACCACATGTGCAGTAGATTTCATATTCATATCTTGACCAAGTCGCAACCAAGGTATAATAGATATTATAAATCATTTATACAAGAGCCCCATGTATAATTAGGAAAGAGCGTCTTTGTGTCTTTCATCATGATCACTTATATTTATCCTCCAGAATATTAAGATAATAGGAGGCGTAAAACTTAGAACAACTATGGTAATAAGCGATTACTCCGACTTGCTTTCGGAAGTTTCGAGTATAAATTTTTTTAAATTGTTTTAATTTTTTATTTATTTAGAGACATGACTGAAATTTAGTGCTGCTTGCTAAGCGGCCAAGCAGAGAAAAGCGCTGTAAAGTGTCATTTCTAAAAATCCAAAAGAATAATAAACGAGTAAGTTTTGCGTCGTGATGTGTCAGTCGCATCAATATGGGGTTCCTACCTACACAGCCAGGCTGGCATGACTTGAGATAAAAACAAATATTGCCGAGCAATAACACAAACATTGCGAGTAGTTTTATAGAAACATTCGGCACAATCATATAGTAGCCTACAATGCTATCAAAAAACTATTAATCTTTAATATAGTATATACCGGTATGTACTTCACCGTTTACGTTCATTTGATAAAAAATCAATCAAAGATTTTCAATTCCATGTGTATTTTTATAGTAATCTTTTTTTAATTCTTTAACGCATTTTCCCGAAATATCTCGGATTCAAATTTTTCAAAATTTTTTACTTGCTGAAATAATATTAACTTTAATATTTAATTAAGATTCATGGCGCCTATAGGATATAAACTTTTAATTAATTGTATCAAAAAATCTGGTTTATTTTGATACTTTATTTTGAAAATAAATTGAAAAAAAATTGAAAATAAAGGGCAATGTATCTTTTTAACCAATTAACCAGGCAGCTCACGCATGAACACCTCCCCAACAAATGATTTTTTTTTGTTTTAAAACTTAAACAAGAAATTCGGTTTGGATTAAAGCGAAAGCGCTCAAGATAAAATAAGATACTTTCATCCGCTTCAGTCAGAAAATTTTCAACTCAAAAATTCCATTACTTACTACCATGCTTGCAATTCCCACCCCTCCCAAGCACGGGTGGATGTAATTCCATACGCCGACACTGCCTCTTCTAAGTTTTTGGCCGATTGCGATTTCCATGTAAAAAAGAGGAACTCCTTCAAGGATTAGCATAATACAATATGGAATGAGAAAAGCACCTCCTCCATTTTTTTGACAAAGATAAGGAAACCTCCATACATTTCCGAGCCCGACCTACAGTGAAAATTTCATTGTATTTATTACAAAAATCACTGCTGAAACATGAAGATTTGCGGCATTTTGTTGTTAGGGAAGTCTTTTCTTTCAAGATAATTCTGCAAATTTAATTCATTAAAAAGTGTAAAATGTCAAGCTATATGCTTGTGCATGGACTGCTTTTTTGCAAAAGCACTTAAACGAATGGTTGAATCGAATAAGTCGTTATATTTTAGATTTTCATAATCTTTTTTGACTTGTACTTTTAATAGAAATAAATGTACTACGTGCTCAAAATTTAATGAACAGAAACATATCTTTTATACGTAAAAAGTAGCATTGATAGTTTATAAAACTGGTATAACAATGTAATGTAATGCATACTGGTATAACAATGCGGTATAACAATGCAATGGATACTGAGTCGCGCCAACATAGATTTCTTAAAAAATTTCTTACCATTTTAAAAGCTTTCGAATGTGTAATCATTGAAAATTTTCACCAAGAATTTTATTCACAAATTGTTTACAACACGTGAATCAAGTGTAACTGTATGCAAACTCCTGCATAGTGAAGATTAAAATGGTTTCTATTACAGCCTATAGCGCACCGCTGAGGTGTCCAATTTAACCGGACAGCAATATCTTGGCATCTCCGGAAACAGGTGAGGGTAACATGGATTGCCTTATATATAGCGCCTCCGTCGCTTTCCCGCGAGTCAGGAGGACAAATATAATGATGAAATAAAGACAAATTTTTTAGTAAACAATCTGCTAAAGATAAATTAAATTAAATAAAAAGAAATTGAGTGGGTAGCGGACAGTATGAAAATGTACGGCGAAAAACAGACCGGACCTCCCTAGAATAAGAAGCCTTGCTCTGTCGGCGAAATATTTTTTTCGCAAGTAAAACTTGACTCTAAAATAAAACAAAATCAACAAATTTTCTGAAGCTAATTCCGATTAGATTTTAGACAGACAATTTGAGAATTTTGAGACGAATTTCAATTGCAAACTCCAGCATTGTATGAGGCGATACGAGATTTGTTCTCTCCTCATGTTTATTTTATTGTACAACAAAATATGAAAAGATCTAGTGCGAGCTTATTAATTTTCCGGGTTCCTTTTTCCCCTGCCATCCAGCAAATCATTAGTTCCAGCATTTATTTAATTCCAGCGGTGGGAGTGAGACAGCAACAACAGCAAGAGTAAGGGTTGATATGATTAAATTTAGAAAATGTGGAAACTGGTACGAAAAAGGAATTTTTTTAAAATGAAAAGATTAATAGACAAAGTTTTTCAGGATCTGCAATGTTGAATTATTTTATATCAAATAAAAAAAAAGCTTGATCTTTTGTTTTTGTGAATATACAATCGTGTGCAAAAGTTTAAGACCACCTACAAAAAATTTCCTTTTTTTTGATTTCCAGCATTGTGGTGTCACCTGGCTTGCTCAAGATTGCATCATCTTATTGCATCAGTCCAGTTAGATGTGTTTAGCAATACAATACTCAGTTCGTGCTTGGTTACAGAATATTTGGGCAGTTTTTTCAATATTTTTATAGTTTTGAGAGTCAAAAAACGAGCCAAAAACCAGTTTGTCTGAAACTAAGAGAGTCAAAATTGTAATTTTGCTTTTGAAGGGTTTTCTCCAAAAAAGATTTTTAAAAAAGTGTCCTGCCGCAAAACGGCTGTTCATCAAGCAATTGCTTGATTTAAAAATTTTGGACTTTATCATGACAAGAAAAAGAATGAAAGGCCAAGAAAAACAAGCAAGCCCTTGTGACGACAACTTGATTCGGTGAATAGCTGTTTAGTCTCCAACTAGTTCCTGCAAGAAAATACGCGCGGTACTGCTTTTTAAAGGCACTGATGTTCATCGTACACCTATTAGTAGGCGTCTTTATGGTTTCAACCTGAAAGCGTTTAAACCTGCAAAAAACCTCGCTTAACCCCAGTCATGAAAGCAAAGAGGTTGGTCTTTGCCAAGCAATATAAAGACTGGGTAAAGCAAGGTGGAGTAAAGTCCTTTTCTCGGATGAATTCACAATCCAGCAGTTTGCACAGAGAAAACGAAAAGTTTATAGGCCTGTTGAAACACGATTTAATGACTGCTATATACAACCTACAGTAAAACATCCTCCCAGCGTCATGGTCCGGAGAGTTATGTTCAATAATGGCACAGCTTGTCTTTTTTTTTTATTGATCGGAACAATGAACGGCGTCAGGTATCAAAAAATGTTGGAAAACAAGCTTGAAGTTCACATGGCTATTCATAAATACAACATGTTCATGCAAGACGGTGCTCCCTGTTACCGTTCAAAGTTAGTGAGTGATTTCTTTAAGAAGAAGAATATCAAAACATTGGATAGGCCTGGTAACAGCCCAGATCTCAATTCAATTGAGAATTTGTGAGCAATACTGAAAGACAAAGTGGCGGATGAACATCCCACAAGTGCTAAAATCTTGAAAATGGCAATAAAACGCATATGAACGCAGAAGAGTGCGGCTGAATACTGCAAACACCTGGTGCAGAGCATGCCTTGTCGTCTGCAAGCTGTTAACAAGAATGAAGTTGGACATGCTAAATACTAGATTCTTACACGAAAGCTGGCCAATGTAACTCACTTTTAAGTTGATAAGCTTACTTATTGATATTTAGTGTTATTTTCAATGTATGGCTATTTTATTGTAGTACTTTGAATATACAAACTATTGCATACCGGTAAATAGAACAAAATTGGTTTGTTGTATATTTTAGATAAAAATGCTAAGTGATCTTAAACTTTTGCACACGACTGCACTAGCGCTTAGCAAAATTGCAAATACTTTCAAGTTGGTTCATCATCTTTTTTAGGTTGAAAACTATGCTATTTTATTAAAGAAATTTTTTATCAATTAGTTTCGAAAACGTCAAATTAGCCAGAGGGCATAATTGCTTCAATATAATCTTGTAGAAATCATGTTAAGCTTCATCGCACAATGTATTCAATTAATACAGACACATACTCACCGCGAATCCGACTTGGGCAAGGAGGTACTGAATTTTGTTGTCCCATCCCTCCCTGACCTCCACTTTCGCTTTTTCATCTGCCTCTTTAATTAAGGAGGTTGGTTCTTTTTTGGGCTAAAAAATAAAAAATGCTGTTTAGACCAATGCTAAAAGAAATCAAACTCAAAGTGTGACTTTAATTTTCAATAATAATCAATGATTTATAGACATTGTTATCAAGGGTGAGGCGCAAAGCCGAGATAATTTACTAATTTTGAAAAGTAAATGCTATAAACTATTTGGAGCTACTTTTACGTGTAATTGTAACAATAATTCAATGACAACTAATGCTGGAAAAACATATTTGTTTAATTTTTTTTATTTGACCTTTTGCGGTAAATAACCAAATCACTCACACAAATAAATTTAAAAAAGCACAATTGGAACAAACGGGCAGGTTTAAATAACATTTTCCATGCACCGTTGAGGATAAAAAGTCACGAAGTGCAATATAATGTTACAAAAAGTCTTAAGGATTTTAAGTAAAACTAGTCTGTTAAACAAAAATGACTAGTTTTCCACTTACAAAACGGGTAAGAAGTCTTTAACTAGCCTATATCCAGCGCTGGCTTTATAAAAAGGTTTGAAGCCACAAATAAAAACAAGAACACTTTCTTCGATTCAATTTGGAAGAAAAAAATTTAGTATTAATATGAAGGCCCTTTTTTGTTCTTTAATTACTAAAGATTTGCCTACATTGATGACTTGGCAGTTTTGCACTCAACACCCAAGTGGAAGACATTAGAGGAGACTTTGAGTCAGGACATGACAACTATATCCTCGTACCTCTAGAAATGAAAGCTAAAGCTCAGTACAGCCGAAACGGTGCCGGCTATCCTTCACCTCACTGGCAAAGAGGCGCGATGCGAGCTTTCCGTCAGAGTCGAAAGACGAGCCCTACCACACTGGGCCGAGCCTACGTGTTTTGGCATAACACTGAACAGGGCGCTCACGTTTCGCCGACACCTTCCGTCACGGTACAAAAAAATTAAGTTTTTGAGGCAATTGGCGGGGTCGACCTGGGGTGCTGGCGCCACAACATTGTGCACAGCCACTCTGGTCCTGGTGCACTCTGCTGCAGAGTACTGCTCACCTGTCTGGTGCCGTAGTGCCCACACTCGTCTCATTAACAAGCCTATTAACGACGTTTTGGGCCTTGTGACCGGATGTCTGCGCCCTACACCAATAGACAACTTCTTTTTCTTATCAGGTAATATTCCCATTGAGCTTCTTCGCAAATAAGTCATGCTATCTCTAGCTCACCAAGCACAACGGCCTGAACACCTACTTCACAAAAGGCTTTTGTTCCCCTTTATAAAGGACACTGACAGCTCAAATTGAGACAACTATTAGTATCTGCTGCACTGAAACCTTTAAAGAACTTTTTTAAGTTGGACACCAGTGTGGCATGTTCGGCGAAAACCAAATGAATTACGGAATGGCAAAGCAGTAATTCTCGTCTAGGTACTATCATGCCCGATGTCAACCCCAAACCACTGAGAATGTATTTACCCACTCCATCCTGGGTCAGGCTTAATTGCCTCCGCACTAACGTCAATTTATTCTGTTTCACATTGCACAGTTGAGGCATGGCTCCCACAGCAAACTGTGAATGCGGCGCGAAGGAGCAAACCGCTGACTACATCACAACATCCTGCCCCATCTTCCATCACCCAAGTAAGGGGATTGGTCTGGAATCAGTTGATGTGGAGACAGTGGCATGACTTAACAATACCTGCTTTAGCATTTGCAAAGTCTTCCCCAATGTAGCATCTACTCCATACAAAGAAGACTTGTATGGAACAGCATTTTTGTGTGATCTACTTTGTTAATTTTATTTGCGTCCATTTTTTGGTCTGTTTATACATGACTTTTGAAAAAAACTGCAAAAAGATAAAAAAAAAGGCATTCATTTACTTGATGAGAAATACTTTTAAGCAGTCACGGTGCTACAAAAGAGGGGGCCAATTTTTGCTTAAATCATTAATCGAGGAAACTTCGGAGTTGCTCGAACCTTCTCACATGCTCCGACGCGTTACTTTGAGTCACGTCACCGCTTCATACAACGAATGCTTTTCGATCCACGTCGTTTCAATCACCGACGCTGAACTTTGATGACAAAGCCACAACAGAACCCGTGATTTTGAGACAACACACGGCAAAATTGTTTTGATTTACACTAGCGCCAGGCGCATGGTTGGTAGAGCATTAAGACGCTCTACACAACGATTAGCTTCCGGAACACTTCCGGTTTGTCTGCAGAGCAGTCCCGCCTGCAGCAAACCTTACTTACGCCCACGCATATGTTAAATACGTCAGCAACTGAAATGCATTCTTAAAAAAAGGCTTTCGCGCGCGGTGTTTCATGTGTTGCACAAACAAGGCATTTCAATTAACAAATTGGAAGCCGTCGCTTCTTCCGTAAGCATTATATCATTCAACAATACAATACTCTGAGCATGAAATCTGAAACTAAAAATGCGTAAAATTAAATTTAAACGAAAATTGTAAACTTTCGAAAAAATTTTGCTCATGTTTGAAGATCTAGAAATAAATCAAAGGAGATGTGATTACATTTTGATTATATTTCTTTGAAACAGCGATTCAGAACTCAAAAAATTTTTTTGTCAAAAACAAAAATAGAAAAAGTGACATGTTTTAAGTCGTATTCATTTACAATAGACAAAATCATTTCTTCTATAACGAAACTTTTAAGAAATTGCACAACATTAAAATCGAAATAATGCTGCCCAATTTGTGTTTGTATTTAAACTGATGGGAAAACATAACTAAATAAAATTAACAAAATCTATTTAAGAGAATGATCTAACAATTGAACTTTTACGACGTGCGTCGCACTTAAAAATCAAAGTTTTTTCAAATGTAGCAATCGATTTCAATTTGTTCGCAATGTTTTGCAACCAATTGAAATTGATTGTTACTAAAAAAGTTTAACTGAAGCCAATGTGCCCGACCAATAGTCATAGAAAATATTTCTTTTAAGAAAACATATCATCATCAGACGGAAGAACAAAGCACTTTCTTGATCTTACACATTGATGGAACAGACAAGTAATAACTTTTTTTACAGACTCACCAAATAAAAAAGTTAAAATATAGGCCAGAGAAGGGGGATCTACAGCCTTAAGGCCGCATTAGGGCTCCATAAATTTTTATGCGGCTTCCATGACAATAGAATTATGTGTTAATAACTCCTGCTGATAAGAGAAAACTTTTTCTTTAGAGATCGCTATATTTTAGGGACAAATATCAAGAAATTCGAGTCAGATTTATTAGATCCAAAGTGATGACCTTTTTTTTAGAGAACACCTCATTTTAGGGACAAAATCATAAAATACGGACAGATTCAAAGTGATTCCAACTTATGCGGCCCCTTCCGTCAAAAATTTTAAAATCTGCTTCCAATAACAAAAAGGTTTCCCCTCCGCTGATATAGGCATACTTGATTCAACAAAGAGTGAAATAAGTTTAATCAATGATGATCAAAAAAGGTAAACCACAATTTTTACTAAAGGTTTCATCGATTGACAGGACTGAACTTAAACTGTTTTATTTTGTAATTCGTTTCTTAATTTCGCGATTCTATCACGTAGTAAATAGTCGATTTTTTTCTGTATTAAGTTAGATTATTGGTTTAGATTATCAAAAATAAAATTTAATAAAATTCTTTTGTGTTTTTTTATTATATTCCTTGTTCGGTTTTCTTTTTTTTAACTGCTAAAACACACATTATTATTCTCAAACCATCCAAAAATACACGATATGAAGATATTTAATCACTTATGCAATTGAAATTTTACGTTTTATTTGATCAACGCAAAAAATTTTCAACTTGGCTAGCCAATAATTTCTCCGTCTATTTTGACCACAATTTGCAATAATTCCACTTGACATAAACCGCGAAAATTATTTTTATCTAAATCAACCAATTATAACCCGATTACTCGCTGCAAATACATCACGTGACTTTTTATTTGTATGCTTTAATTTCATCTCGTTGACTCGGTAAAAATAATTTGTGGCAAAAACAGTAAAAGCCCGACTGACAAAGGATATATTAAGCTACTATCTTCAATAGCGGAGCAAATACTTTAACATTAAAAAGTTTTTATTCTGTTTCAAGCGGTTTTGCCCAAACCTTGAACCAAATATTAGATGACACAAAATTCTGTTCTCTGATGTAACCACGCTTGCATGAGCTTATTTGGAAAAGAAATTAAGAAGATAATAATTATCATTTTCTTAATAATTATTAATCTTAATAATATTATTAATAAAATAAATTAATAATTATAATCTTGATAATAACTATTTTCTTAATAATTATTATCTTCTTAATTTTGTTAGCTAACACAGAAAATTTGTTTTAAAATGTATGGAAACAAAGTAGGAACATCCCAAGTAGGGTGTCCCAAAAAGATATATACACACTTTAAGTACCGTAAAACGGGGAGACAAATACCAAAGGGGTGACTAATACCACTGGTCAAAAAATGATTTTCTCGACTTTTGAAGTTAAAATTAAGCTTCATTTTATTTTCAAATCTAAAAAAAATAGATTTGAAATAAAAAGGAAGCTTAATTTTAACTTCAAAAGTCGAGAAAATCATTTTTTGACCAGTGGTATTAGTCATCCCGTTTTACGGTAACTGTAAAACCAGGTGTTTATCATTACCGTATATACCCGTGTATTAGTAGCACTTTTTTGATTTTAAATGTAGTCCAAAAATCGGAATGCGGCTAATACACGGGTATTCAGAATTACCAAAATTTTGTAGAGAAATTTGACTTTCTACAAATTATGCATGTACACGTAAACAGTTCGTAACAATCGTAGGTTTCAGAAGTTAATCATGCTTGTGTGTAAACTAACCAACTATGACGTAAGAATGGTTAAATTGAGTAGACCAAAATAGCGTGCTTTGATGTTGAAGTTTACAATTTTTGTTTTATTAAAATTGTCAAATTTTAATGCGTCTTTCATACGGGTCTTTATTAAGAGGGCAGGTTTTAAACATTCTAATACACGGGTATATACGGTATTTGTCTAATTTTGAATATGTAAAAGAACTAAAAAAGATCATTCTGTCGTTTTGTCACCGTCGGTTCTCAAATTAATGTCCGTTATGGTCCAGACACCACCGGTAAAGCGAAGCGATGCAATAGCACACATCATAAAACAATTCACTTGGGTATTTGTGTGCATTCACGCTCAATAGTTGCTCTCAATTCAGCGATTGTTGTAGGTTTCATTGCGTAGACTTGTTTTTTAGGTATCCCCATAAAAAAAAGTCTAGTGGTATGAGATCTGTGGAACGTGGAGGGTATCCAACCAAACCCCTCCGTCCAATCCACCTCTTTGGCAAGATTTCATCAAGGAAGGATTTAACATCTTTTTGGTAGTTTGAGGGTGCCCCATCTTAATTAAAATAAAAATCCTCTTCTTCAGAGTGTTTACTAATGCTTGGCATGACAGACGGTTGCAGCAAATTGAAGTAAACAGGACTAGTCACAGTAGCATAAAAAAAAACGGTTTAATTGATCCTCTTAACAATACACCGCACCACGTTGTAATTCCTAGTAAATTAACATGATAGTCGACATAACAAGTGGATTTTTCAAGTCTGTAGTAGGTGCAATGCAGAACTGGCAGTGACAAAACAAATAGAATGATGTTTTTAAATTATTTTGCGTGTTGAAATGTAGCAAATAATAATAAACCCCTGGTTTACAATTATTTAAAGTGTGTATACATCAGTGGTGTGCGGTGAGCTCTAAGGCTGGTCCTGCAACTGGCATGCCAAAAATTAGTCATGCAATTACGTATTTTCTGGGTAGTGCATGAATGGGTGAGGCATGCAATATTTTCGGGTAGCAGAAAGAATTCTGTGTGAGATTCTAAGACATAGACCGATTATTTGTCCTTAAATTATGGTGTTCTCCAAAAAAAAAAAAAAAAAAAAGTCATCACTTTAAATCACTCGCAAATCTTACACTTTCGTCCTAAAATTGCAGTGTTTTCCAAAAAAAAGTCATCGCCTGAAATCATTCCCAGATTTTTACTTTTCGTCCTAAAATTTTAGTGTTCTCTAAAAAATAAAAAAAAAGGGTTATCACCTCAAATCACTCTCCTAAATTTTACTTTACATTTTAAAACCAAAGTGTTCTCTAAAAATGGTCTTCGTCTCGGATCGGCCTCAAAATTTTCTAATTTCATCCCAAACCAGTACCATTTCTCATTAAATTAAAAAATCTATACCACATCGCGCAAAAATTTGTCATGCAATCCCTAAAAATTTGGTCATGCAACGCATGACTTGCATGCCCTGACCGCACGCCACTGGTATACATATTTTTGGGACACCCTGTATTTGTTAAAGTTTGGCCGTTCAAAGAACAAGTAAAAAATAATATAGACAAATTTAATTAGTCCACTTTTTATATCACTAAATATCATGCAAAGATTGCTGATAAGTGCAATCGTCTTCAGTTAAAATTGTATCAATAAATAAGAAAAATGTTTAGTTTGATAATTAAATAAATTAAGTGTTTAGTTAGTTCGATTCTTTGCTCTGATCTGGCCCTAATGACCGCAAGCTGTGATATTACATTAGCTCTAATTTTTGCCACTATTTTATATTTCTTTGGGTAAAGCGTATTAATGCTATGATTTTTAATTATAAAGAACATATTTTAACAAATAATATGGGAATCAAATCACCCACCTCGCAGGTGAGTGTCAACTCATCTTTGCCCAGCAACGTCGCCGTGGAGTCGATCACACCATTCTGGTAGGGAGTTTCAGTCATTTTACGCTTCAAAGTAACCAATTAGCAATAAGGTATCTCCTCTAAATATATCATGTTCTTTAAACTAAATTACGACAAATTTGCATAATCAGAAAATATTGCCAAGTTTTTATTTACAAGTAAAGTTCATGTTTACTATGGGCTGTGGCTTTATTATTTTAAAATATTATATCTGTATATTTGGGGTGTTTAATTTTAGGCGCGTTATAATCTCTCTTTTAAGCTATCTCCTTCACAGTTTGCACCTTTATATCACTTTGCACGATTGTAATCAAATAGATTACTTTCATAGTACTTGTTTGCAAATGGATGGTCTCTTTTCGGGGTGCCAAGGTAAACTACATCCATTTGTGAGATTATCTTCGGATAAAGTTAGAAAAATGAAGAAGCCCGATTACAATTTTCTTAGGAAATCCTTGGGAAAAGGGTAACACTTGTGAATCTTCCCAAACAGGAGTTACTAGGAATTACTATACTTTTTAACAGAAATTAGCTTGGTTTGAATTTGAAAAAACAGATGCTTTATGCTTATATTCCAATAGCATTCGTTTGGTATTTTACTTTTGATTTTCCGTTGCTTGTTTTGTGTTCTGTCATTGAAAATGAGGGAGATTATGTTTTTTATATAGAGAACTTTTATCGTGATGGTATTTTTTACTCAAATGCACGTTTCAACGTTTATCGCGGATTCATTGATTTTCCAGCACAATTATGATCGTTCTCTCTGGTTGCATCGGACGAAAATTAAAACTGTTAATTTATTGCTTGAATCGCTATATTAGCAAGAATCAAAGCTTGATAAAGTTTATCCAATCAACCGTTAAAATACCAAGCAGTGCTGGCTGAAGTCAAACTTGCCAGAACAACAAGCTACTACTATTTATTTGAATTCAGTCAACCATTGC
Organism: Diplosoma virens; assembly: GCA_963680785.1. Classification (NCBI taxonomy): domain Eukaryota; kingdom Metazoa; phylum Chordata; class Ascidiacea; order Aplousobranchia; family Didemnidae; genus Diplosoma; species Diplosoma virens. Next base: position 36,360,537 of record OY796895.1, on the reverse strand, counting down.
TTGAGATATCTGAAGCGAGTGATGAACTTGAATTAGCGTTGGTTTCGTATTTTGGCGTCGAGCTAGGTTTAAAAAATATTTGCGTTTTTAAAAATATTTCTATCTCATATTAAGTAATTTGGTGCCTTCATTATTATCCTTCAAATACTATGTATTTTCATTTTTTCCTTGTTTAATTATTGTCGATTGAAGACAACTGCTTGTTTCTCCTTTGACTCACACAGAAAAATATTCGGGCTGTCTAAACCGAGCTAGTTTTCCGCGAAATTCTAATCGGTTTAATTGGAAGTAGCTATCGAGAAGAAAATAAAGCTCGACTCTTTGACACAGCATTGAGCTTTAAAGTAATTTGCTTTTTGTGGATAGTAGGCAATTTTGATTTTTCATTTCAAATCAGAAATTAGAAGTTTGTAAAAAGTGCGATCAGTATAAAATTAAAAAAAAAACCTTAAAAATTTTTGAAACATTAAAATAATAGCCAATTGCTAGCGAGCGTGATTTGAAACTCTAATTGATTTTCCACCCCATAAATGGAAAATATCTTTTTAAAATATGCGCTGGTTTTTGGCAAATAATAAGTAACAAATTTGCGTTCGTACAAACAAAACAGCACGCTCCCGCCTTTATTCTATCGACTCTTCATTGCATCTCCACACAGACTCACTGTGAATCGAGGAACCAAACTTAATCGTAAAATAAAACTCGTCATTTGAAAATCCAAATTTCAAACTGAAAATGTCGAAGCTTCTAATATTCACAAAAAGTTTCGGGTCTTGTTCACCCTCCGCCGTTACTAACATCGTAGCTTTGGAGAATCCCGAAATTGTTTATGAAGTAAGCATGGCGAACAGTGAACGAGAACCAAAGTTTCAACATTTTCTCATAAACTTAATTTTTTTTATACATTTTTGAAAACTGCTGCGCATTGCCATGTAAGCATAAAGCTTACCGATAAAAAATTTCTAAAATATGCTAAGATTTGCAGTGGAATTTTTTTTAACATGCTATTTGCATTCTCATTTTTTATTGCTCGATTTGCTAACACTCTCCGTTATTAAACATAATATATGACTAAGATTGAATAAAGTTTCTGTTATAAAGGCGTGAATTGGCAATGTCAGTTTAACTGCTTAAAACAAATAAAAAATGACTAAAATTAACTTCAAATTTAACCAAAAACCAACTCATCATAACTTCGAGCCTTGAAGCAATTCAGTAAACTGTCTGCTTAACTTCTGGCTAAAAAAAATTTTGTTCTCTTACTACGACTCGACGAAGTAGCAGCGTTCTTTCGTAGTTTACGCAAAAGCCTTCTCTGCAACCACGCATGAATATGTAGATCAGGATTTACTCTGATTTTTTGTGTTGTGTTTTGAATTGATGGGAAAAGTTAGTTTTTTGTCAAACCTTTTCCCTCCAAAAAAATGTGCTCAAACAATTCAATATTACTTTTTAAGACTCAGTGCTCTGTTTAATTGGGAGTCTCGAAGGGCGTTTGCCCGACTGTTCGTGCACTGATGTAAACTTCAATCCAATTTGATTGATTTAACCTGAGCTCTACTGCGTTTTGGCGATACACAAATGCTCAAACCCCACGTAAATCATTTTTATGCTTCTGTACTATGTTTTTTAAATGCGACGTAAGTATTGTTGTTCTTGTATTTAAAATTTAAATATAAAATCAACAACAGCTACGTTTCATTTCGATGTAATGTGAAATACGCAGGATTATCCTTTAATATTTACAGAAAGATGAAGTCGTTCTTTATAATTTGCAATAAATGCGTTGTACATTTGTACACTTGAGTGAAAAGATTGCAAACCTTTTTCGGCTGGACCGATCATAATTTGAGTAACTTACTGAACTATGCTGGTAAAAAAACCTAAAAAAAGACAAAAAAACTTTTCTTTTATTTTATGAGTGACCTTCCACAGCTCTATATTTTTGATCAGTTTAGACATTTTCACTTGTATTGGTAATAACAGCATATTCTTCTCAAATATTTTTCCTACAAATCATTGAAATAATAAAATTATGAATGAACTGGCTTTTTGTATTGAAGTTTTGTAGTAAATTAAAGCTCGAGTAAAGCAAAACACAGCGCCGCGCCGTGGTATCGATGACGAAGTTCACGAAGTCAACCGAAATATTAAACCGTGCATCCGCTCGCCTGAAGATGAATGACGTGTTCGCGGTAAACGTGAACGAACTGCGTTCCACCTGATAGCTGAGTCTCGTATCTTTTGCTATTGACTAATTCCTCAACTTTTTGACTAATTGCTAAATATTGCATTTGAATTTTGTTTAAAATAGCATTATACAAAGAGCTTTTCCAACTTATATACGCGACGCTGCTGCTGAAAAATTTGCCAATGTTTTTCTAAACTCAATTAGGGTTTTAGAATTTAAATGAGATAAGTTCAGGCAGGTTTGCTACAACTTGATGCTCTTTTAACTTTTTATTCATGGTGTTTTTGCATGGTTGTTTGGTTTTATGAAATTACAAGTTTGGTTTTATGAAATCACAAGTTTGGTTTTATGAAATCACAATCAGTTTACTTATAATCAATAGAAAAATAAACGAATAGCGACATATATTTCAAGTGATCTGTTATTGTTTAAGATCTGCAAAACAACAAAATAGATGTATCAAGTCGTCACTTCACTTTGTGTTGATCTCACTTCTTCAAAAGTGCAGTCAAGCGTTTGTAACAAGCGGCGATTGAGGAAGCAAAAACATGGATTTATAATATTGTTAACAGCGATACAAATGTTCAGCATTCAACGTTTTAAAATAGTCGCAGGTATTGTTCATTCATATTTATCTGGTTCCTGCAGGTTTCTTCTATATCACTAGGGCCATCATGCGATAAACATTAACAATTGAAACTTCTATTTTTTTTATTTCAATTGGTTCAAAAGTTACTTATGTCATCTTGAGTAAGATCAAAGAAGTTTTTTTGAGAGAGAATTCCACCTATTTTGCTGTCAAAACAGAGAAAAGCCTATTAACAAAAAAGAGCCTAATAAATCATTAGGTGTTCAGATAAAGTTGTTTAAAAAAACAAGGTGGCGCAGTATTGGAAATATGACGGCGCACTGTTGATCTATGCTTTTTTTCAACCATTTTTCAAACTTAATTTTCAGAACAATTTTTTGAGAAGATGAAACAGTGTATTTGAAGTAACCGCAATTTGTTTGGTCACTCTGGTTGTTTGGCAAAACAGAGACATCATAAACGACTTTCCAGGCGATAAGTTAAAGCAAAAATTGGTCACGTGGTCTTAATAAAGAAAGTACAATTCCAAATTGATAGTATGCCTTAGGCCAGTGGTTCTTAAACTTGTTGGAGGTACCGAACCCAGCAAGTTTCATGCAGGCACTTACCAAACCCTTCCTTAAAATTCCAAAAATATTTATTAACGAATTTGAGCCCAAAGTAAACTATGCATCTGTTGCACATTAAATTATATTATTCAAAGAAACAAAACCAACAAAACATGAACTACACACAAAAACACAACTCAATAAATATTTACGACAAATCAATGCGTCTTATGCTGTCGCATTTTGGAAACAATTCTAAAAATGCGCGGCTTCACTTTGGCAAGGCTCATGGCAACAAATTCTGTTCCTTTTTTTTGTTTTTATGTCTACCATCTTTGGAAAGGATTGCTTGCAAAGATACGTTGTAACAAACTCTATGAGTATCTCAAGGGCTTTTTTAGCAAGAAGAGGGTAAGCTACGTTTTGGTGACACCAAAACGTGGAGAGCGTTGTTGTTCTGAAGAGTTGCTGTTAAAACTGGCTCTGCTGAAGTTCAATAATTTCATTGAGGTATTCATCATTGACATCTTCTTTATCAACATTAAACGTAAATGGCTGTCTTGCCCATGCTGGATATGACTCTCTGGTCGGAAGTATCCGTCGAGAGACTTTGCAAGCTCATCTAAGTGCATGGAAATTGCTTGCTTCAGTTCTCTCAGTACGGAAATGCTCCCATTTCCAGACACATCTTTGATCTTACTTATGCAATTGTCAAATAGAGAAAAGTTAGTCAAGTTATCGTTCTCCATTTGTCGTTTCCGTCAAGTCATTTTTTTTGAAAAGCCTTTAGATGTTCTTCCGCTTCGATAATGTTGACTCCACCACCCTGCATCTGTTGATTGAGATTATTGAGAGCATCGAAGATATCGACCATGTATGCCAAAACGAGAATAAATTTTCAAGACAGTCTGCATGACGATGTTGGTGTTCTCGTAATAACACGGCTAATTTCACACGCAAGGTAAAAACACGGTTCAGCATTTTTCCCGGAGATATCCACCAAACATTAAAATAGTACAAAAGTACCTCAAATTCAGAGCTCATTTCATTAGAAAGCTCCTTGAATATGCGGTGTTTCATAGCATTATTTCGCACGTAATTCACATATTGCACCACAATTTTTAATACTTCTGCCAGTTTTGGAGTGAAGGTTTTGTTGCCAATGCGTGCCTGTGCAAAAAAAAATGCGTTACAGTTATGTGTGGTGCATCGGCTTTCAGTAGCGTGCCAAAACCAGAATTTCGTTTCGATATAACTCGAGCTCCGTCCAAACAAATTGCATAAACAATATGCCACGAAAGATCATTGTCTCTGAAGAAATTATCCACAAATTTCTTAACCTTGGCAGCCTTAGTTGTTGTTATAAGGGGCTGACAGAATAAAAAATCTTCCTTTTTCACGTCTTCTTTCCCATAACGCACGAATACGGCAAGCTGGCTTAGATTGGAAACCTTCTTGGTCTCGTCGAATTGGAGACTGAATTTGCCGTGTCCGAAATCAAGTCTGAAACTATTTGAGCCAAGATGTCATCGTTCATCTTATCAATTTTAATGTAAACATTTTTACCAGGGATATTACTTAGTTTAAAATTCATTTGTTCTTCTGGTAAAATCAGCAAGTTAACTTTAACAAATAACAGAAGGTGTAATATATTACGTTTTTCTTTGATAATATATTATGCCTTCCGTTATTTGTTAAAGTTTAACTTGCTGATTTTTACCAGAAGAAATCAATTTTGTTGCTAATGGTGCCATTGGAAAGAGAAATTTGAGATGACTTATTTTCGGCTGCTTTTCCAAATGTGATATTTGCCTTCTTTAACGCAGCTGTTTTAACAAGTTTTTCATTAATGGTGTGTAGTTTTCCCTGTTTTGCAATCAAGTACGCAACTTCGTACGATGCTGTGAGGATCGGTTTGTCAATGAGTACAAAGCCGAAAACCGGCAGAGTAGTATTTTCATCAAATCTGGCTCTTCATTTAAAATTCAGCGAGCGTGGTATTCGAATATTTTCTATCGCCATGCACCTTTCGAAATTGTTCTTTTAGTTTTGCCGGTGCTAAGCAACAATTGCTCAACTTGGCGTAGCAAATCATGTACTGAGGACGCTGACTCCCATCACTTTCTATGATATACGTAAATCCATATAGTACATATTTTTCTGACCACTCCTTTTTTTATCGACATAGTTAGTATGAGAAGATCAAAATACTATAAAAAAGTAAATGTCAAGAACAGATTAAATTTAAATAATGAAGGAAAAAAATTGCATATTTAGTGCCTAATTGTGCTTGTTTAACTTCAAACAGAATTACAGAAGATTAAATCCCTGCATTATAAGACAACAACTAAAAAATTATGACAAAACAATGTCAAAAACTAACTGCTCAATATATAAATCGACAAAGCTTGCCCTCTAGACTTGATAGACTTGATCTGGTGTGGTTGACAAAATACAGCATGATCTCCAAGAGAAAGAAGGAGAGACTGTGCTACGTCAGAATGAGCAAGAACCGCGGCTCAAGTAAAGAAGACATTGTGGTCGCCACAACATACACATAACGTGTGTATACTTATCCTGATCTTTGCCGAACGCCTGATACTGACTCATCGAACCCAGTTTAAGAACCACTGCCTTAGGCAGTAAAGTGAAAAATCTATTAAAATAGAAACGCACAAAAGATAACGAAACAAACTCATATAGACAAAAATCAGATCTAGACCAGTGCATTTCAATCATAGTCATACCAGACCAAAACATTTTGGGGGGCAAAACAATTTGGTCCAAATTTTTTTGAAGGTTGCCCAAATCATAATTTCGCATCGTTCTATGGAGATGCATAAATGTCAGTTCTCAAATTTAATGTAAAGACCTATTTTTTATCTTCACTTGTTTTTAAGGGCTCGTTTCCACTACGAGCGTAAAATGAAGCTGTCTTTGTTTGTTTTATTGATTTTTTTACTTCTTTCCGCCCTTAAAAACGGCAAAAGTACTAAGCGAAAAAATCAATAAAAGAAACAAAGAGTGCTCCATTCCACGCTCGTAGTGGAAACGAGCCTTCAATTGTAAATGATGCAAAAACGATTGGTTTTGTCCTTAGAAGACCAAAAAAAAGTCTTCGCATTAAATCTTAGTTGTTTTTCTAACTGATCTAGATCGTTCTAAATTGAGTAACTTCCTCCAAATAAATTAGTTCATTGTCGGCTCACCAAACAATTGTGATTCTGCCCAAATTTTTTGCCCCCCTACTCCTCTGGCTCGTACGACTATGCTTTCAACCTTTTTTGCAATGGTGCAGATTTTTGACTAAACCTGAAAAACTTGTTTAACCGAGTTCTTACTAATGCTTCAAAGCAGGGGTTTTTTGGTCTTCGACTGAATTTAAAGTTGGAAGTTTAATTGCCAGCTTAGTGATTTGAAAAATATTACGCAGAAAATCTAAATGAAGACCAAAACAATCTTCACTTTGGTTCCTGCCAAAAAATTTCTGCATGTTTTTGAGTAGGGGTCTACCAAATAATATTTAGAGCAAAAGTGTTCATGGTTTAAAAAAAAATAAGAACCCTTGCTTTAAAGTCTAAGAAAATGTAAGATATAGAACTACTATAGGACTAAAACGCTTTTTTGTTGAAAAACTCAGTGAATCAATGATAACCTTTTTGGATGACGATTTTACGACGATTACTCGTAAGACGTATCTCAATTCAATTTTTTATTTTAGCACACGACAATCAGTCTATGTTTAAAACAATACAACTAAAAATTACTAAAAAAACAACAACTAAAAATTACTAAAAAAATACTAAAAAAACAATACAACTAAAAAAACTATTAAAAACTATGTTTAAAACAATACTAGCACACGACAATCAGTCTATATCTTGTTTAAAATTTTGAAATTTGTAGATTTAACTGAAAACGACTTGCATACAGTCGAAATCGATCTTAAATTAAAGTAATGAAAAATTTTTTAACAAGTCGTTGACTAATTCTCGTGCGCCAAAATGAACAATATGAAAAGCTATAGAAGTAATTAAACTGAATGTTTTGTTTGTATTTACTTTTTTTTTCATTTTAATGAGATATAATTAAAAACAAGATTAAAGTGCCAAAAAAAAGATTTTCATCTTAATTATACAATTTTTTTTTATTGTGATAAAAGATTGAATGATAAGAAAAATAATAAGCATCTTAAAAATCAAATTAAACTAGAAAAAGTCCTTGAGATACACCCTGCACAACCTGTCAAGTAGATGCGCCTTAAACAATTTTGGTGTTGAAAAGCACTAATCCAAACTAAGGTGATTATTTTTAACTTTGTGCCAGGGATGCACATCCTCTTGGTTGCCGCCGGCCGCTTTTAACTAATGGTCGCTATTCAGTTGTGGTAGTAGGCCCAAATGAAATGATGTTCGAGGAGTGAAAAATCATACGTTCTATTGACAATCTCCTTTTTATTCCTACCAAAATGGAACGAAATGTCAAATTTTTTAATGATTGAATTCAGTGATAGCGGTCTCGAGACCAATTTTTGAGGTCTCAGTCTCGTCTCAAGATGATGCGGTCACGGTCTTGTATTATTGATATTGGTCTAGTCGAGCCCGGACCTTTTTTGATTGTTTTCTTACCCGATGTGATTGTGTTGATTACTGCAATTTTATCAAGAATCACCCTCTATTGATTAGCTTTCTTACTATTTGAAGTTTTTATAAGTTAACAATTTGAACTTCTTTCATCTCTAAGTTTTGCATCTTTTTCATCATTATTCCAATTAAGATTTTTGTTTTTTTAGCTACCTCTGACACGCTTATCCGATTATACAAAGAATTTAATTTGTATTGTTTCTTTTGGAAAAAAAAAGGTTTGATAATGAATGAAAAGTTTGCGCTTAGTCACACCCTCTCTCGCTAACACACTCACACCAAGTTAATTCAGCGTTTCTGAACAAGATCACGCGACTGTCGTGAGGTTCGTCAAGTCTTTTCAGGGGGGCGGGAGGAGTCACACCGATACTTCAAAGAATATTTTTCAAATATTAATCTAAAGAAAAAAGTGAAAGAAAAGAGGAGTGCGGGCAACATGAAATTCTTACATGGATTTGTAAACCACAAAGGTGCGACAAAAGGCTGAGAAACTCTGGACTAATCCGATGAAAAAAAGCAAAGTAATCCGATTATATAAACATTCTTTTACAGCTTGTTTTTTTAATTTAAAAAGAAGCCCACAAAGCAATGCAAAAGAAACAGACAAGTTGCAACTAAATAAATTGTATGGTGTTAATTCCAATGCAGCAATAATGGACATAAGTTTTAAAATTTTAAACTGTTGCAATTAGTCTACAGCATAGCAACCTTAAAATTTAGCACCCCTAACAAATTTTTAAGAGTTACGCAAAAGTAAATTAAAATGCTTATTTCGAACCTTGGTTCTGATGTATGATGTCACAGACAATATATTTTACATTTAAAACAAACATTACATTTAAAGCTGAAGAATAGAACAGAACAGAACAGACAAATTTATTTCATACGATTCAATATTCATACAACAATGCACACAAAACAATAATAGTAAAAATGATAATAAAGAAGAAGAAAAAGAGTGCATTTTACTGACGTAACTTGCTATACGTAAAAAAAAGAAAATAATACCGAACGTATGCGGAGACTGCGAAGTGACCAAAAAAACAATAAATTGGTCTTCAAGTTGAGCAGCCACCAATTGATTAAAATTATCAAAAATAAACGTATGCTAGAGCAATAAGATAAATAATGGACCACTGTAGATATAAGTTTAATTTAAAATATTATTGAATTTAAGAACAAGAATTTAGGATATAACGTTTGTACATATAGCCAAAATTATATAAAGAGTAGCAATTTTTTAAAAATTTCATGGAACATCATTCCAAACTTTAACTCCTCTATATTTAAGAGATCTTTCAAACGATTGGATGGGTATCTTGGTAAGTACAACATATTATTGTCGAATGAATGGATATCACGGGAATGAATTTGTGATACCTTTTTGAATTTGAGATATTATTGTATTTGAGATATTATAAAATATTTGAATTTGAGATATTACTGTAGCTGTAGCTGCCGAACTTGAGTCGTTTCCCTGAGGAGACCGCAGGAATGTTGTGTATAGGATGGGGTGCTAGTGCCAAAACACTGTGCACAACTTCCCTATTTCTGGTCTACTCAACAGCTGAGTGCTGTGCACCAATCTGGTGTCATAGCGCTTACAATCACCTCATAGACAATGTCCTGAATCACGCCTTGCGCATAGTCACTGGATGTCTGCGTCCCACTCCAACGGACCACTTATCCATACTTTCAGGCATTCAGCCAGCTGAACTTTGCCGACTAGGAGCGGCACTCTCCTTGGCTTACCGTGTATTTCAGGACCCTGACCATATATTGCATGGTCTTTTAAGTAGGTTTTCAGATGCTCGCCAAGAGAGACTAAGATATAGACGCCCGTTTGTGACAGCTGCACGGAATCTATTAAACAACCTTGCCGGACTTGGCATCCGAGCTTCTTAGTGGAATTTAGTCTCGTGTAGTCTTTGTAGACAAATTACAGATGGAGCACGGAGTACTGCAAGAATACATCGAAGCTCCGTGTTTTCATACCCAAGACCAGTGCCAGGCCTGTTGGGATGAGCTTGCCCAAAAGCTTGGGTTAAGCTCAATCGCCTGCGGACTAGTGTTGGGCGATTACAGTCGTCCCTGAACAAATGGGATCTCGCCTCCTTCACCCAATTGCAAGTGCGGCGCCTCAGAGCAAACCGCAGACCATGTTCTAATAGCGTGCCCCATACATCGGGCACCACATGGAACAAGAAGTCTAACTGTTTTGGAAGACGAAACCCAATGCTGGCTCAACAACATCACCGCCAGCATCTGATCCGACCAGTGCAGCAGCCTGGAATAGTAAAAGGATAAACCCTCGGCCTCAGTTGTTCATGACTGACACGGAGCGGATGCCCTTATAAACGACGACGATGAGAAACTGTCGTGCATTTTGCTAACTCCATTGCCTTGTAATTGGTGAACAAGAGGTGTATAGGGAAAAGAAGCGTAGTTCAGAAAAACTTGTTGGTAAGGGGGTAGCTGAGTTCTAAAGAATTTCCATACCTCATTGCCAAAGAATTTCTTGGGACTTTTTCCAGATGAGGTTGCCCACGCTCAGCAGTGCGGAAAAACACGGAGCTTTGATTATATTTTTGCGGTATGCCCATGTCTAACCTATTGTTGATCCGCTACTTCTTTATGAGTAAGCTGGGTTTCCACGCAAAAAATCAATCGCAGATCTTTACTCAAGATATTGAGAACAGCTTTTTTTCCAATAAAAACCAAATGCTGTGTTTGTTTATCTTACATCAGCCTATAATACCGTATGCCACCAATGACTTATCTTCAAGCTATTGCACTAATTACCGGACAAACACATGGTCTCTTTAATTATGAAGCTTGTTTGAAATCTCAGATTTACCCTCGTCGTTGACGATGACCGAAACAGCAGGGGGTAACGTTTGAAAAACGGTATTCTTTAGGTATCACCACTGGCTCCTTTCCTAATTAACATTTAAACGTAGGCCTACGACTTTCCAGAAACAACTGCCAAAAAATTTGCATTTACTGATAATTTGGCAATTTGCTCTCCAAAAAGCTAAAAGATGTTAAAGACAAAAGAGACTTTACACAACCAAAACATAGTAACTCTATCCTTTCATTTTTAAAACTGGAAGCTGAAGCTATATGTAGCCACCGATGAGGCAAGCCTTCTATGTTTATAAGAAGGAGGTAAAACGTGAGCTTAACGTGACTGTTGACAAACTCTCTCTATTTTACTTTTCCGAAATAACTTATCTTGAAATCAAATTTGACAGGAAACACATGTTTCGCTGTCATAGAGATACTGTGCAAAAAGCTAACATCATGTTTCAGGCTACTGAGGTGACTGATGGAGTTGGGGTACAGGTGCCGCATTTTGCACAACTACTCTAGCACTGCTTCACTCTATCGCTGAGTACTGTGCCCCGTGTCGCGTGACAATCCACGTACTCCCCTTATAAGGAAGCCAATTAACAATGCTTTACGTTTAAAAACTAGATGCCAACGCTTCGCACAAGGAACAACTTGTATGTCTTAGTAGGCATCCAACCTCATGAGTTTCGACAAAAAAGAGTCTCACTGTCTTTAACCTGTCACGCACGGAAGCCTAAGTATCTTCTACTTGACCATCTCCTATCTCCTCCTTACAAAGAACACCAGCAGCTTATGTCAAGACACCCATTTTGGACAACTGAACTTGATCAGAAAGGAACTAAAGCAGCTTACTGAGCGTATTACAAATGAAACATGGAGTGGCAGGAAGGCACTTCCAAGTTTCATGCTTTTATTGCTGACGTCAGACCACGTAGAATTCACGTGTTTGTGTCACGACCAGACACGTGTTTGGAGGTCCGCCTAAGTCAGGCTCAACCGCCTTTGAACTAGAGCTAGCCTCTTCCGTTCAGTCATGCACAGATGGGGTACGGTTCCCACTGTGATCTGTGAGTGTGTTGCAGTGAAGTAAACTATAGACCAGGGATGGCGGACCACTGACCTGCGGGTCACAATGTGACCCACTCGTTGAAATTCAATGACCCATCTTACGTTCCGAAATTTCTGGCATTTTAGGACGAATCGGACGTGAACACGTTTTCTTTCGTTTTTTTCTTTTTTTTTTTTAGTCTTTACCTTGAACTTTGGCCGAAATTAGAGCCAATGGCACACTTGATGGTAATTTTGATAAAATTGTCAATTATGGACCCGTTTTATGAAAAAGGTTCGCCATCCCTGCTATAGACCCTGTGTTAATATCAAGTCCTTTAATTATTTTATTAATATATTTATTATTTTATTATTATTAAGAATATTTTAATTATTTCAAAAACAATCTAAGATTACATTTTATATAAACAAGCATTTCTAGCATGTTGGAAAGCGCTTTGCTCTGTGTGCTTGCATCATTGCTTTGCATCATTCATCAATTGCAACAACTCGCTTTAAAACAGGGGTGGGCAAATTTTTTGGCTTGAGGCCCGTATTCACAAGTTAAGTATTTTTGAGGGCGTCACTCTAGTGATCTCTAAAAAAATTCATTACCAGCAGTCAATGTCCAAAATCTGCATTTTCGTCTCAAAAACAAAGTAATCCCTAATTTTGGACGGTGATAAAAAGTGATGACTTTTTTATAGAGATCACCACGTTTAAATGGAAAAGAAAAGTGTGTCATTTGCTTGAGGCTTTCGCGGGCCGCACAGAAAACCGTGGCGGGCCGTAGTTTACCCACCACTACTTTGAAAAAATCCTGAACTAGAGCAGAAGAAAGCAGAACACACGCAAGGCATGCTCGTTAACAATGTTAAAAAAAGCTGATTATTTATAAAAAAATTTTTCAAAACTCAAAAATGCTGAAAGCACGGTCATCACAATAATGGTTGAAATTTCATTCAAATATTTAAATACTCGGCTGTTTGTGTTGCCGTGTTGCAGTTGTTGGAGTTTGGCTTACATAACATAGAATTTGTCTAATTAATCACCTCAAAAAGGTTAAACATAATGACGACTTATGATAAGTAAAAACTGTTTACGACTTGCTGGTTTTTTCTTTCGGTATAATTCCTGTTTGTTTTCTATGCATCTTTTGGGTAGATTATTTGGAGTAGTTTTTAGGACGTTGTCGTTTTCTACCTCGTCATATTAACACTTTTTTAGTTTAACTTTAAAGCGATTCCGTATTCTGTTTTAAGCAATAAGATTCATACAGGAGTGTGTGCAAAAATTTGTTATAAGGGAGAAAGGTTGAGGGCCAAAAACACGATTACTATAATCCGTGATGCCCTATACAAAATAGAGCCACTTTTAAAGTTTCACTCAAAAAAATAATAAAATTATTCATGTAATTTTAATATTAATTATTGTATCTTTATTTTTATCCTCCTGACTCACAGAAAATTGTGGGAACCGCTATACATAGAGCAACTCTCAAGCTATTACATTGACCTGCTTTCGAAGAAGCCAAGATATTGCTGTCCGGTTGAAATTTTTTATTTTTATTTTTAGTTTATATTTAGAAGTAAGATCAAAATTAAGTCAGCTTGCTGAAACCTCCAAGCAGGAAAAAATGCGTAAAGCGTTTTTTCATGGACACAAAAGAATGCGAGAAAAGGCTTTGAACTGCGACTGTGTCGATCACATTCGTTATCAATCACGGAGCTCTTAACCATTCAACCACGCTTCCAACTAATGTAAAATAAAAGTGAAGACCTTCTTTGCTTTTCACTTTCTTCAAGCCCTAATTTTCTTTTAATCGAAAAAACCTTCCTTTACTTCAACAATTTTTAAGCTGTCTTAGTGCTACTATAAACCTTTGACCATCAATCTTCATGGAGGTTTTTTATCCCCCTTCTTGCTCTTCCGCGCATACGCCTATAGATTCATAGATCACAACATTTTAACCGGTATTAAACTGATTATCGGAAGCATGGTCGAGTGGTTAAGGGTGCCATGTTTGTAATCGAAATAATCTCGGTTTAAAACCTTCTCGCGCCATTTTATTGTGTCCTTGGGAAAAACATTTTATAGCATATTTTCCCTGCTTGGCCTGCACTTTTAATTTCAGTCCTATCTCTATAAAAAAACTAAAAAATCAAAATTAAAAAGTTTTAAAAAGCCTACGCTAACCCTAACCCGGACAACATTAACTTGGCATCTTTGGAAGCAGGTGGGAAAAATTGCTTGTGCTAAGTATAGCGCCGCAGACGTTTTTTGCCAGGCAGAAGAATGAATAAAAAGATGAAAAAAAGAATTAAACAAACTATAGGGATAGGCAAAGTCTGAGAGGGCCACCAACTCCACATTTTTGCGGCTATAATTAATAAATATATAAATATGTTGTGCAAATTATTGCTTACACAAATTTTGCTACAACAGAATTTGTTCGCTTTATTTAAGAAAAATACATTGGATCAAAGAAATCACTTTTCAGGGCGAAGTGTTCGATCCAAGTTTACGTACATACAAGATAATTTGAAATAATCAATAACATCAAAGTAAAGATCAAAAAAGTTTTATCACTGTAATACTGCACTGATTGCAGGCAAGGGTGCGAGTACAAACATTCAAAGCATTACCAGACTTGTTTATTACCGAAAGAAAAATTTAAATAAAATTTTTTTGTAATCAAGTTATCTTGTAGCAGATGGCTCTAATCACAATAAAAATTTTCACTAGAATAAATGTAAAAAAATTGCAAAACTATAAACCTACGTTAATTTAACTCCAAGCTTTTTGCCACTTCAAATTGCGGCAAAGTTTGCCAATTGAGTTTCGTTTTTAAATAAATTGCAAAATTCATCACAATAACATCAAGTAATAAACATATCAAAAAAGGTCCGTTCTCGAAACCAATTTAAAAAACATGGGATAGAGACCACATCATCTCGAGACCGAGACCACCCGCACAAGGCCGAGACCGAGACAAAACCGATACCACTCAAGACCACGACCGATCACGAGACCTTCATCAGTGATGTCAGTAACGTTTTCCATCAATGCGGCGCTTTTCAACTATTCGGTCACAGTGCCGGCTTAATCATGCATTTCGAGACACATATTCTTTTTACTTACATGAGAATAATACTTTACTTTTACCGTATTTTAAATTGGCAAACATTTTCTACCATATCGATATCGATTAAAGGTTTTTAAATTAAAAATCGCGCACTCGGAGCGGGGGGTGCTGAAATTTTTTTGGAGAGGTTTGAAGTTGGCGAAGTAATGTCAAGCTGGTGAAACGTATATTGCTGATTTAGAAATTATAAAAAAAGGTAAAAAGGTTGACGAAAAGGGTTCGCCACCCCAGAAGTTCACCTGTGATAAAATTTAGAAACAAAATATTTAAATTGTATATAGTTCAATCAATTAATCAATCAAAATTTTATTTTTTCGTCCAGTACACAGCAGATATTCATATTGAAATTCACATATTTAGTCAAAAAAAGGAATCAGCAACCAAACGATATACGTTGAAACAGAGCCAAGAGAAAGATTACAAAAGTAATTTTTTTAAAAATGCATGGTCGCTAATCCTTAACATACACACACACATACAAAATAAGCAGTAAACAATTTAAACAAATAGCAAAACGTCGAAGTAATGCTGATCGAATATAGAAATGAAGCAGCATGCTATCACCTGTTTGTCGATTTCTAATAATTTCAACCAAATTCTATCAATCGAAGTCTATTATGAGAGAAATTAATTTTTAGTAACACAGGTTTAGTTGCTCAAAAAATTCAAAAATAGTAATCAACAAAATGAGTTTTTGTTTGTAAAATTTGATAGGATAAAATTTTGACGAATTTTGATTTTATTTTGACCTATAAGATTAGTCAAAAGACTCCTGAACAACCAAAACTAAAAAGTTGTGTAAATTTTATGACGTAATAAAGGCCTGAAAAAAATTAACTTTATTGACTTTAGAGGTCCTAAAGCAAAACAAAAGGCTGGTGCCGTATTTATCGACCTGACTGCGGCTTATGATTCGGTTGACACCGTAGTCTTACCTATAAGGTTTTTTCTCTTTTTCCAGAGAAGCACATAGTTCGCATGATTATGGAGCTTGTCTATAACCGAAACCTCACCCTCACAACCGGTGATAATAAACGAAACAGGTTACGATGCCTTGAAAACGGCGTCACCAGGGAATTCGTCTTGGCTCGCCACCTTTTTAACATCTACATATATGACTTTCCAACATTGACTTCCAAAAAAGATGCATATACAGGTGATATAGCTCTCTACAACATACTACTGGAGACTGGAAGAATTGGAGGGAGTCCTGAGTCATGACATGTCTACCTTGTCGGAATATCTCCAAACTTGAAGGCTAAAGCTCAGCTAAACGAAGAAAGTGACCTCAACCTTTTTTTTTTTTTTTTATTTATTTTTTTTTTTTAAAAAAAATAAAAATAAAAAAAAAAAATAAAATAAAAAAAAAAAAAAAACTTACGTTTTGGTTTGGGAATTATGAAAAAAATTCAGCAATTAAAAACCTCATTTATACATAGACGACCAAAAACGCTCCATGCCAGTTCGCATGCGGTTGTGTCT
This sequence comes from Diplosoma virens, assembly GCA_963680785.1. Classification (NCBI taxonomy): domain Eukaryota; kingdom Metazoa; phylum Chordata; class Ascidiacea; order Aplousobranchia; family Didemnidae; genus Diplosoma; species Diplosoma virens. The sequence continues at coordinate 36,344,039 of OY796895.1, read as the reverse complement.
TGTCTGCTGTAGAGTAGGGAAGGGGGCTATATGGAGATAAGGCGGCTATGCGCAGTGTTTTTCACCATTCCCATCCCGAACCCCCAAGTCGTCTTAGCAGTCTAATGCGCGAAGATAATTTTTTGCGCAATACCTCAAGGTGGTGACGGAACGTGAGTGTTCTGTCAAGCTTGACACCAAGGTAAGTTGGTACATGACATAACGACAATAACTTGCCACCGATGTCAAATTTTAGCTCACGTTTAGTTTTACGATTATTTAGATAGAAGGTTGAGGTCCCAAGGTTGAGGTAAGTTTAATTTTGCTGATAAAAAGCAAATCTGGCCGTCAATATAAAGCCAAAATCGTTTTTAGTTGACCCCGATAGAAGGTTGAGGTAAGTTTAATTTTGCTGATAAAAAGCAAATCTGGCCGTCAATATAAAGCCAAAATCGTTTTTAGTTGACACTTCTGAACTTTCACTTTTGGACTTTAATTTGAAGTCCAAAAGCGACCTATCCAAGTACTCCCCATATTTTGGCTTGGTTATTTTTAAATTATTCAGATGGTAAATATGACTTAGCTTCTAACAATTAACCAAAAACTACAGATGGAATAATCAAAAAAAAAAAAAATGCAGATCCCATACCAGCTACAGCACATCTAAAAAAGCGACTTCCGTCTCAGCAAATTTAAAAAACTACTTCGGTTCCGACTCCAATCAAAAATATGCAACTCCGACTTCCGACTTTGACTCCACAACCCTGGCTTTAATCAAAACAACTTATAAAAGTCTTGTGAATCGTCTCGGTCTCGATATTCCAAAGTCTCGTCTCGTCGTCTTGCTACTCAAAAGTCTCGTGTCGTCTTGTCTCGGTCTCATCTCGTTTTGCTACTCAAAAATCTCGTGTCGTCTTGTCTCGGTCTCGCTACCACAAAGTAGGCTATCGTCTCAGTCTCAAAGCACCGTGTCTCGACTCCAACTCTGGTCAAGACATAAAGCTTCGAGAGCGAGACGAGGAGACATTGGTGTAGCGAGACCGAGACGAGGCAAACTTTTTGAGTACCAAGATCGAGACGAGACTTTACATAAGTTGCTTTAGTTTAAGCCAGGGTTGTGGAGTCAGAGTCGGAAGCTGGAGTCGCATGGCTTTGTTTGGAGTCGGAACTAAAATAGTTTTTTTAAATAGACCATGCTGAGGGGTTGCTTTTTTTAGATAAGCTGGAGTTGGTATGGGATTTATATTTTTTTGGCATTTGGACTCCAATTTTTGGTTAATTGCTGGAATTCATGGTCATATTTATCATCTAAATAATTCAAAAATAAGCAAGTAAAAATAAGGCGAGTACTTAGACAGGTCACCTTTTGGATTTTAATTTGAAGTGCAAACAAAAAACAATTTTAGCTTTATATTGACGGCCAACTTGGCTTTTTAGGTGCAAAATTAAACTTAAGTTTCAGTTTGGGGGCTGTTTTGAAAAATTCAACAAAAAGATTAAAAAAAGATTTTGATTAGAAGAAATGTGTCAAAATGTGCTTTACTGCTTATCGATTTCAATGTCAAGTGACAAATAGACAGAAAGTTTTCATTCGAATTCATATCTCCTTAAAATGTCTAGGTTTTTTAAGAAATGTGGGTACTTGTCTAAAGCTATCGCTTGCAATCTCTTGTCATTTCAAACACTTACCATATGCATTAACGTAACAGAAAAAAATGCTTTGGTCAACGGTTGAGTGTAACCAGAGTAAGAATAAATTTTTTTCAATTTTAATCTACTTTCAATTGCAGACAAAAAAGGGTATTATGATATGCTAACTCTGCAATAGTAATTACGATTACTAAAAGTTATTTTTAATGTTGTATTTTTGAAAATTCTGAGGGGTGTCACTCCGTATTTGCTGGATACTTTTTGGTTGCTAAGTAGCCTATGACTTATAACAGGTTTGTGGAGTCGGAGAAATTTTTTCCGATTTTGACTCCAGCTCTTTAAAATTTTACGATTCAAACTTCGACAATAAAAGATCCAAAAAACAACTCGGACTTCATCCTAAAACGTGCGACTCTAGTGATTCCAATTTCACAACCTTGGAGGCCTAATAATTGTCGAGTGGTTAAATGCATTAAAGTGCCGTGGTTGTGATCAATAAGGTCTCGATTCAAAACCTACTCGCGCATTCTATTGTGTCCTTGGAAAAGACACTTTTACGGCACTTTTCCCTGCTTGGCGGTCTTGGCAAGCAGTTCTATATTTCAGTCATATCTCTGTAAAAAATAAAAAAGCAAATAAAAAATTTTATCAGACAACAATATATCAGCATCTCCCGAAGCAGGTCGGGGTAATTGCTTGTCCTATGTATTAGCGCCTTCGTCACTTTCCTGTGAATCAGGAGGATAAATATAGAGATAAAATATAAAAATGTAAAATAATTTAGCTTAAATCAAAATCTCCAAAAGCGACAAGGACTCCAATTCCTAACTTCACTGAATCTAAAAAACTGACTCCTACCTGCGACTCCGACTTTATCAAATCTAAAGAAAGTAATCCAAATCCACTTTAAAACATGCGACTCCGGCATCTTCGACCCCACAATCTTGCTTATAACTATATTGTAGAGTCGGAATTGCCACAACCGCATATTTTACGACTCCTTTTTTACATGTGCTAAATTAGTTGGAGTTGTATTATTAGACCTCAAGAAGTTGGAATCGGAAAACTTTAAATTGCTAGAGTTGAAAAATAATTTCTCCGACTCCACAACCGTATTCAACCAATAAATACAAAAAATATATGAACTCCTTTCCACATCAAAAATCTTCGACATAAATTACAAAAAAGTTTCCCGAGTTAAAACATTGACACTCGTCTATTAGACTGATATCATCAAGTTTTGCTTTGCCAGTGCTAGGCATGCCAGTTAAACGATGAAATTTTCGCCGTGTCAAATGGAGTGATTACATTGCTTTAACAATCAAATTCGAAAAGTCTTTGTCGCTGCTGAATTCACCTGATGTGGAAGCGACTTACCATGACCTTTTCGCGGCTATCAGAAAGCCACCAAAAAGACTACTCCACGGGTCGCTAAAACAACCGTATTCCGTAGTGGTATGCAGGGTGTAAAGCTCTCTATAAAAATTTACCGCAATGCCAGAAAACGAAACATGACTCGATTTTGGGTACTACTGCTTTATTGACCAGACTTAAATAGAAAATTGAGAGACTGCTGGTTTCGATCAGAGCATCCACTTTCACACTCCTGTCGAAAAGCATGGAGCAGCGGTTCTCAATTCATTTGAAACCCGCACCCGTCCGGAAGGAAAAATCTTTCAAACTTTTCAAAATCTGAAGAAGAGCGCTTTGTTGTCGTAATTTCACAACCGATAAAGCTCGCCAGATCTTGGTTTCGAGTTTTAAACTCTCATCAGGGACAGTCTGCTTACCCAGGTTTTGTCGCAGAGCTGGTCATATATAAAGAGAAAAATTTAAGATTTGTGGACTTTTAGCTGATGCATTGCTGCACTGATAGAAGCGGCAGTTGTAAGTCAGCTTGGGTTGAGTGTGCTTGAAGTACAATGCCACAAGGTGGTACTCTATAGTGTCATCTGTCCTATAACTCGATATATATTTTTTTAATTCCTATTTTTTAATATGACTGTGCAAAAACAGTGCCGTTAAGAATCTTTCCACAAGGACACAACCGAACCAAGGAGTAGGCTTTGAACCGCACATTGTATAATGTGATAGTACAGTAGCCTGTTGCCCACAATTAAAACGTTTTTATATAGCTGCATTTCAAAATACTAAATTTTTTTATTAAAGATTTGAAATGTAAGACATTTAAATGTTAATAAAAACAGGTTATAATTTCTCGAGCACCTTATACGGCGTCTATAAGGTTCTTGATTGCCATGGTTCAATTCTACTAACATTAATAGCAAATTTAAAGAGGGCCATGACACCCGAATGGCTAAAAAAACGTACAAATAACCTATTTTTTCCAAAAATTATAACATATTTACGACACTTGCTGTGAACTTTGCCACATCGCTGCAATGTCTCGACCTGGATTCGAGACGCATTATTCCGAGACCGAGAACGAGACCGAGATGAGACCCAGATTTCGAGAAGCGTGTCTTGACACGTCTCAATGTCTCTAGACTTTCACCTCTGGCCTATGTAGAATATAAATCAGAGCGTCGAACCGGTTCCGTTTAAAATAACGTTCCGCTCTGATTCAGGTTCGGCAAATTTAATTTTTACGGGTTCAGCTCCGGTTCAGGTTTAACAAATTTTATTTTTTGGGTTTAATTCCGGTTTAAGTTCAAAGTATAATAACGGTTAATGCCGGTTTTCGGATCCGGTTCGGGTTCGGTTTGACGTCCTGCTCTGTGGACCCCAGAGAAATTTGGAGTTAGTTTAATTGAACAAAAAATGTACTCAAGCGTTAAATGATAATTTTTGCATATTAGCTTGCAGTAGGACGGTTTTACTAGGATTGTTTTTCGACTTTTTGACTGAGTTATCAGATGGGGCAAAAGCAGCAAATCGGGCTACTTTTTTCATGTTCTTGATAACGGAATTTATGACTTGCGACCTTGCTACTTTTTGGGCCACTTATAAAATTGCGGAGTCTAGTTTTTGTCGTGTTATGCTACTTTTTTCACTTAAAACTTTGACAAAACCACTTTTACTTCTATGCTTTAAAGGTGATAATTCAGCAACTGGTGGGCAAGCAATACTGGGTTAACCTTTTTTACTTAATATACATTAACTATTGACCTCCTGTGATATCATAATTATTTATGAATGAAAAAACGTGTCAGTTAGAATGACGCATTTTGACATACAATAGGTACGTGAATAATGGTATTAAAGTCACTCTAAACTTAATAGGAAATTTAGTTTAGATTTGAAAAACAGGAATTGTTTTATAGGTCTTTACGTGGGCCCCATTGACTAATGAAATGCTGCATGGATTTTTGGGTTATTTTTCAGTGTATGTTTAATTAAATTTAATGTGTTAAGTTATTGTAGCCTACATGTTTTGTTTGAACAAACCTGAAAAATCTTAATCAGAAAACACTTTTTTTATATAAGCTTAGTAGTATCTATGTGGAACTGGTCCCATCTAAGAATAAAATCTTAAATTGAATTTACAGATTAGGTTATTTAGTTATTTACCGTATAATAGTATGCAAGAAACTTAAAAATTTCTTCATGCCTTATTCTTATCTACTTTTAAAAAAATTGAAATTTAACAAAAGAAATGTTTAAAAAGCAATTTTTTATCATAGGTTTGCTTTTAAAAAGTTGTGGACTTTCTTAAAGTAGATATAAAAGCATTAAATTTAAGAAAGCATGCCGTCGTTATTGTTTTCTTAACAGATGGTATTTAAAAATTTATTAATTATCAAAAAATTACAAATTACCTGGGTGGTATAGCATTAACCTATCTTTTTTATAACTATAGTTACATAGACAATTAGGGTTTCTTGAAAAAGTGACAGTAAGCAATTTTTTTTGGTGAAACTAACCTGAAATCCCCTTAACAGCACTTGGATGGAATAAAAAAAGAAATCAAGAGAAAAAAGATTTTTTTCAAAAGCAATGGTAACCACAGGGGGATTTGGGTTAGTTTCACAAACAAAAGTTGCTTACGATGATTTCTTAAAAAGACCCAAATGTGCACAATATACCAAAAGGTTTCATAAATTATAGACAACAGAATCACTTTTTCAAGATTGGTTGGAAGAGGTTGTTTGTAATCACATGAAAGCTTATTGTAAAAGATGTCATGTTCCATTACAAGCACCTTGATAAAAGTATCTTTTTAATGGACAATTAAAAGAACTCCCTCTTGCAAGAATTGAGAAATCATTGTCAATTTAACAATGTAAGTATTGTGGGTTGTCTGCAAGGTATTGGCCAATGGCAGAAGCATGGTAAAGAGTAGATTAAATTTTAATGTTGGCTTAGCTAGAATGGGGCAGAATTTTGCAAGTTTTAGCAATGGTTGATTGAAAACATATTTAAGGATGTGTTTTTTTGCTATACTCTTCTATTCGTATCAAGCAATGTACAATTGGCTTCCACTCACTTATAAGAAAACAATGGACAATAGCCAACAGAATACAATCACAACATGGTAGAACAATTACAAAACCACACCACTGGGGCTATTGGGATTTCCCACATTCCTGAAATGCCATTCTGCTTCACAAGACATGGACCACATAATATTCAACTACCAAGTACATCTTTACTTTTTCTTCCCAAAGCTTTTGGGAAGAAAAAAGAAGATTTTTAGAAAGAAAAAATTAAGATCTTAATTTTTTCTTCCCAAAAATCTTCTTAATTTTTTCTCTCATTGGCCAACTTTTTCAGCCAATGAGAACTCTGCTTTCCTCTTTAGAATCCAGTTCGGTTTCATTTCTGCTTTATTCTGACGATTTCCCTTGAAAAGTGTCAGATGAAAAGCTTTAGAAAGAAAAATCTTTTACTTCATGCCATCTTCAAATTCTGTACCACCAAACATCTATTCAGATATGAAACAATCCACGAGGCAGAAGTGGGTTTTATCAACTGGCTAGACCAGGGCTTTTCAAACTTTTTTGTTTTACAACCCCACTTTAAATTTACGTTAATTTTTCCTGTGGAAAACATGCTTGTGCAAGAAAAATCGGAGCAAGTTAAGAATTCGCCCTCGCAGTTTAAAACTCATTTTTCTAATTTTTGAATTCTCTCGTTTTCAACTCGCTTCTCTCTCTCGTTCTTTCTCACTCTTTCTCCCTCTGCTCTCTGTTGCTCTTCACAAGAAATGAAATTGTAGAGCTCCACGAATGCTTTACAAGATGAAAATAATCGCGGTTGGGCAAATAATTTACAAGGAATACATTTCGTTTTTTTCGAACGACATAATCTTATCCATATGCGATTACTATGCAAGAAACAACAAATAAATTAATATGATGCTAAAAAAGTTGTTATTTTTTGTTTTAGAAAAAAAACAAAGTTTATCGCTTAGCCTACTTTACAAGAAACAATTAAAAACTATAATTGGGCTAAATAAAATATTACTTTTTTTTTATTTTTTTTATTTAATTTATCAATAATAAAGTTATAAACTCGTTTTTAAGCCTTCATTCTCGATGGTGTTAAAAATTGGCGAATTCTTAAGAAGAAATAAGAGCTGGGCGAATGCTTTACAAGATGAAAATAATCGCGGTTGGGCGAATAATTTACAAGGAATACATTTCGTTTTTTTCGAACGACATAAACTTATCCATATGCGATTACTTTGCAAGAAACAACAAATAAATTAATATGATGCTAAAAAAGTTGTTATTTTTTGTTTTAGAAAAAAACAAAGTTTATCGCTTAGCCTACTTTACAAGAAACAATTAAAAACTATAATTGGGCTAAGTAAAATAATATTTTTTTTTATTTTTTTTATTTAATTTATCAATAATAAAGTTATAAACTCGTTTTTAAGCCTTCATTCTCGATGGTGTTAAAAATTGGTGAATTCTTTACAAGAAGTAAGAGCTGGGCGAATGCTTTACAAGATGAAAATAATCCCGGTTGGGCGAATAATTTACAAGGAATACATTTCGTTTTTTTCGAACGACATAATCTTATTCATAAGCGATTACTTTGCAAGAAACAACAAATAAATTAATATGATGCTAAAAAAGTTGTTATTTTTTGTTTTAGAAAAAAACAAAGTTTATCGCTTAGCCTACATTACAAGAAACAAGTAAAATATATAATTGGGCTAAATAAAATATTACCATTTTTTGTTTAAAAATTAAAATTTTATCAATAATAAAGTTATAGCTTACTTTACAAGAAACAATTAAAATCTATTATGCAGGATAAGCTTATGATTACAAAGATAATGGAGCTTGTTCGAAAGGAAAGTTACACAATTATTACTGGTTACAACAAGCAAAGCAAGCTTCGACGTGTAAAGTAGTGTGCTCATCAGAGATCGATCTTGGTTTTTTTTTTTAACATTTAAACAAAGAACCTGCCTTAGGACTTCCACAAAAATTGCGAATGCAGACGCTCTTGCGTTGTTGCACTTTTCTGAAAACTGGAACAAGTTGGAACTTTAAGTTTAGACATAATTGCCCTTTCAAGGCATCTCCAGACTATGAGCTTGATGCTCAGTCACGTTAAGACGGTGACCTGCTTTTCATGTAAATAAGCAAGAAGCCAAACGTGAGCTGGGAGTCTACAATAGCAATATAGATACAATAGCAATGTACTTTAATAGAGATATGGAGAAGAGCGCTTGTGGTCGCGATCCCAAAACCAGGAAAGCCCGTGGGAGACCCAAAGAGTTATCGACCGATATCTCTGCTCTGTGTCCCCTACAAGATCCTCGAGAGGCTTATCTACGCCCGCGTTGAACCAATAATTAATCCACTGCTCCCTAAAGAGCAGGCTGGGTTCCGACGCGGGAAGTCAACCCTAGATCAAGTTGTTCTGCTAACCCAGAACATCAAGGATTTTTTCGAGGCTAAAAAAAAGGGCAATGCCGTATTTATCGATCTGATAGCTGCTTATGACACTGTCTGGCACCGTGGCCTTACCTGCAAGCTGCTGAGACTGCTTCCGGATAAGCACATGGTCAAAGTAATCATGGAGCTTGTCCGAAATCGAAGTTTCACCCTTACCACCGGTGACAGCAAGCAAAGCAGGCTACGCCGTCTTAAAAACGACGTTCCTCAGGGATCGGTCTTGGCTCCCCTCCTATTTAACATCAATACGTACGATCTTCCTTCCATGATTTCCAGAAAGTTTGCTTATGCTGATGATCAAGCATTGTTGCATTCTTCTGGAAACTGGAAGAACTTGGAGGGGACCTTAAGCCAAGACATGTCTACACTTTCAGCGTATCTTCAGACTTGGAGGTTGAAGCTCAGTCACACTAAGACGGTGACCGCAGCTTTTCACTTAAATAACCGAGAGGCCAAACGTGAGCTAAAGGTCTACAATAACGGTAGACTTTTACCGTTCTGTCCAACCCCTACTTATCTGGGGATAAAACTGGACAGATCGCTCACGTTTCGTCACCATTTAGTGGCATTGCGCAAAAAACTATCTTCGCGCGTCACACTGCTGAGGCAATTCGTGGGCTGGGGATGGGGTGCTGGTGCTAAAACACTACGCATAGCCACCTTGTCTCTAGTCTACTCAACAGCTGAGTACTGTGCGCCAGTCTGGTGTCGCAGTGCACACACGCCTATGTCTTGAATGATGCCTTGCGCATAGTTACTGGATGCCTGCGTCCCACTCCAACGGACCACCTACCTGTACTCTCGGGCATCCAGTCAGCTGAACTTCGCCGACTGGGAGCGACACTCTTCTTGGCTCACCGTGGATCTCTGGACCCCGATCATATCTTGTATGGTCTTTTTAGTGGGTCCTCAGATAATCTCCAAGTGAGACTAAGATCCAGACGCCCGTTTGTGCCAGGTGCACGGAATCTCTTGGACAACTTTGCCAGACTTGGCATCCGCATTTCTGAATGGAAAAATCACAAATGGAAAACGGAATATTGTGAAGGTGCTTCCAGGCTCCGTGCTTTTGTGCCCGAGACCGGTGCCAGGCCTGTTGGGATGGGCTTACCCCGAGCAGCTTGGGTTAAGCTCAACCGCCGGCGGACTGGTGTTGGGTGATTCCATTTGTCCATGCACAAATGGGGTCTCGCTCCTTCACCGAATTGCGAGTGTGGCGTCTCTGAGCAAACCGCAAACCATGTACTAACAGCGTGCCCTATACAGCGGGCACCACATGGAGCACGAGGTCTGACGGTTTTGGATGACGAAACTCGATGCTGGCTTAATGACATCACTGCCAGCATCTGATCCAGACAGTGCAGCAGTCTGGGGTAGTAAAAGGATAAACCCTCGGCCCCAGTCCTGTTTGTGTCTGACCTGGAGTGGATACCCTTCAAACGACGACGACGACGACGACGATGAAGAGCAATGTACTTTTGTCATTTTGTCTAATCTTATCTTATCTTGGGATGAAACTTGACAGATCGCTTGCATTCCATCACTATTTTAGAGGCGTTGCGCAAAAAACTATTTTCTGGGTATGTCACGTTGTTGAAGCAACTTGTAGGCTCAGGATAGGGCAATGGTGCCCAAAACACTGCCCACAGCTGCCCTATCTATTGTCTATTTAAGAGCTGACGAGTTGCAGAGCACTTCATTTTTTTTATTTTATTTTTTTTATTTTTATCTCTATATTTAACCTCCTGACTTGCAGAAAAGCGACGGAGGCGCTATACATAGGGTAAGCAATTACTCCGACCTGCTTCCGGAGATGCCAAGATATTGCTGTCCGCTAGTAATTTAGTAGAGATATTACTATAATTTAGAACTGCTTGCCAAGACCACCAAGCAGGGGAAAGTGCCGTAAAGTGTCTTTGCTAAGGACACAACAGAATGGTGCAAGTGGGTTTTGAAGCGAGACCGTGTTAATCATCAGTCCGGTACTTTAGCTACTCGACCATGCTACCGACAATAGATGCTGACTGTGGTTTATTTATTGGGTATCATATGCCAGCCTAAAAGACTAAGATCTACATGTAAATGCTTGTTTGTATCTGCTGCGCAAGAATTGCTTAACAATCTTGCCGAATTAGCATCCGTGCCACTCAGTAGATGAATCATCGATCGAATACTGAGTATTGTGAGAGTAAATTCCAACTCGTACTTTCATTACCAGTGCATAACCGATTCTCGGCTCTTTCGAAACAGCGTTCAGAACAGCTCGGGTTATGCTTAAATACATGCGGACGGGCCTACGACAACTTGCCGCGGCCCACCTTGCGAGTCGACTGCGGCTATTTCGACTTGCTTGCAAATTTCGTTTGCGGACTTCCAATCCAAGTTAGTTCATGTCAATTTTTGGCGCATATTTAAACAATTGCCATTAGCTGCATGTCCCCAAAATGAGATGCGCTGATTTGGTAACAATTACTTTTATATCCATTTTTGGTTTTTAATCGAAAGTATACAAAGCCTACTTTACACTAAACGCTAAAATGCTATACATGTATGTGAATGAATAAAAGTCTAATGTGTATGAAAAATCTTCATTTTATATGCTAGAATTTTTTTAATATTTTCACATATTAACATCACTTTTAACAATGAACAACAATATCTTATTTATTCAAAAAAGTATATTCAAAATAAAAATTGTAACACAAAAAAACTGAGATTTACAGTGAATATTGTCTTGTAATGACATGCAATCCATCGCCTTTACGGCTCTCTTATTTCCTGACAGGCAAAAAGTAGGCCTACTTTGTTAATTGTTTTATTATTACAGTATATTGCTCTTATAAGTTTATATAAGCATGAACAGTAAAACAATAGTTTGTTTTATTTTTAGCATTAGGATACACGCACATAACCGTAAATCACCGCCGGCATTTTGTAGATCCTCAAGGAATCCACACAAATACTATTGAAAATATGTGGGGCCAATTTAAGGAAAAACTTTGGAGAATGCAAGGATGTCGACGAACTTTTCTTGCTTCATACAAAGACAAATTTTTGTGGAGGAGAAATAGAAGCAAAGAGAAAGTATTTCTTGATACATTGCATGCCACTACAAGACAATATTCACTGTAAATCTAAATTTTTATGTTACAATTTTTGTTTCAAATATATTTTTTGAAATAAAAAAGATATTGTTGCTTGTTGTTAAAAGTGATGTTAATATGTAAAAATATTTACAAAATTCTGGCACAGGGTTTCCCAAACTTTTAGTTGATCGGTACCCTTTGGACACTGTAGCAGGTTTGCATGTACCCCCAAAATGTTGTGACGTTTCTCTAAAACAGGGTGGTCCAACTTCTTCACTCTTGCTGGCCACTTTTTGAAATTGTTCGAGCTTGTGGGCCTCATCCGGGTAGATATTGTTCCAAATCATGGTATCCTCTAAAAAAAAAAAAAAAAAAGTTTTTCACTTGGAATCAGCTTGGATTATTTCTATTTTGTCTCAAAATCATGGTGTCCTCTAAAAAAATGGTCTTCACTTTGAATCAAATACAAATTCTCCCAATTCATGCCGAAAATCAAGGTGATCTCTAAAAAATGAAAACTCTTCCCTTTTCAGCAGCCACAAATTTTCCCCATTCAAACCCAAAATCACGGTGATCTGTAAAAAAGTCTTCCCTCTTAATTGTCCTGTTTGACGTAATTACAATGGACCGGATTCGAAAATTCTAGACATTTGAGTCTATTATTACTTCCGGACACGGAATTTAACTTAAATAAGGATATTCTCTCACATAATAATGTACCCCTTGAGAAGCCTCAATGTACCTCTAGGGGTACATATACCCCAGTTTGGGAACCCCTAATTTATTGGGTATCATTCAGCTTTTTTAGCATCATATTAATTTATTTGTTGTTTCTTGCAAAGTAATCGCATATGGATAAGATTATGTCGTTCGAAAAAAACGAATTGTATTCCTTGTAAATTATTCGCCCAACCGCGTTTATTTTTATCTTGTAAAGCATTCGCCCAGCTCTTACTTCTTGTAAAAAATTCGTCAATTTTAACACCATCGAGAATGAAGGCTTAAAAACGAGTTTATAACTTTATTATTGGTCAAATTTTAATTTATAAAGAAAAAAAGTATTATTTTACTTAGCCCAATTATAGTTTTTAATTGTTTCTTGTAAAATAGGCTAAGCGATAAACTTTGTTTTTTTCTGAAACAAAAAATAACAACTTTTTTAGCATCATATTAATTTATTTGTTGTTTCTTGCAAAGTAATCGCTTATGGATAAGATTATGTCGTTCAAAAAAACGAAATGTATTCCTTGTAAATTATTCGCCCAACCGCGATTATTTTCATCTTGTAAAGCATTCGCCCAGCTCTTACTTCTTGTAAAGAATTCACCAATTTTTAACACCATCGAGAATGAAGGCTTAAAAACGAGTTTATAACTTTATTATTGATAAATTAAATAAAAAATAAATAAAAAAAAGTAATATTTTATTTAGCCCAATTATAGTTTTTAATTGTTTCTTGTAAAATAGGCTAAGCGATAAACTTTGTTTTTTTCTAAAACAAAAAATAACAACTTTTTTAGCATCATATTAATTTATTTGTTGTTTCTTGCAAAGTAATCGCTTATGGATAAGATTATGTCGTTCGAAAAAAACGAAATGTATTCCTTGTAAATTATTCGCCCAACCGCGATTATTTTCATCTTGTAAAGCATTCGCCCAGCTCTTACTTCTTCTTAAGAATTCGCCAATTTTTAACACCATCGAGAATGAAGGCTTAAAAACGAGTTTATAACTTTATTATTGATAAATTAAATAAAAAATAAATAAAAAAAAGTATTATTTTACTTAGCCCAACTATAGTTTTTAATTGTTTCTTGTAAAATAGGCTAAGCGATAAACTTTGTTTTTTTCTAAAACAAAAAATAACAACTTTTTTAGCATCATATTAATTTATTTGTTGTTTCTTGCAAAGTAATCGCTTATTGATAAGTTTATGTCGTTCGAAAAAAACGAATTGTATTCCTTGTAAATTATTCGCCCAACCGCGATTATTTTCATCTTGTAAAGCATTCGCCCAGCTCTTATTTCTTGTAAAGAATTCGCCAATTTTTAACACCATCGAGAATGAAGGCTTAAAAACGAGTTTATAACTTTATTATTGATAAATTAAATAAAAAATAAATAAAAAAAAGTATTATTTTACTTAGCCCAACTATAGTTTTTAATTGTTTCTTGTAAAATAGGCTAAGCGATAAACTTTGTTTTTTTTCTAAAACAAAAAATAACAACTTTTTTAGCATCATATTAATTTATTTGTTGTTTCTTGCAAAGTAATCGCTTATTGATAAGTTTATGTCGTTCGAAAAAAACGAATTGTATTCCTTGTAAATTATTCGCCCAACCGCGATTATTTTCATCTTGTAAAGCATTCGCCCAGCTCTTATTTCTTCTTAAGAATTCGCCAATTTTTAACACCATCGAGAATGAAGGCTTAAAAACGAGTTTATAACTTTATTATTGATAAATTAAATAAAAAAAAAATACAAAAGAGTATTATTTTACTTAGCCCAATTATAGTTTTTAATTGTTTCTTGTAAAGTAGGCTAAGCGATAAACTTTGTTTTTTTCTAAAACAAAAAATAACAACTTTTTTAGCATCATATTAATTTATTTGTTGTTTCTTGCAAAGTAATCACGTATTGATAAGTTTATGTCGTTCAAAAAAAATGAATTGTATTCCTTGTAAATTATTCGCCCAACCGCAATTATTTTCATCTTGTAAAGCATTCGCCCAGCTCTTATTTCTTCTTAAGAATTCGCCAATTTTTAACACCATCGAGAATGAAGGCTTAAAAACGAGTTTATAACTTTATTATTGATAAATTAAATAAAAAAAAAATACAAAAGAGTATTATTTTACTTAGCCCAATTATAGTTTTTAATTGTTTCTTGTAAAGTAGGCTAAGCGATAAACTTTGTTTTTTTTCTAAAACAAAAAATAACAACTTTTTTAGCATCATATTAATTTATTTGTTGTTTCTTGCAAAGTAATCACTTATGGAGAAGATTATGTCGTTCAAAAAAAACGAAATGTATTCCTTGTAAATTATTTGCCCAACCGCGATTATTTTCATCTTGTAAAGCATTCGTGGAGCTCTACAATTTCATTTCTTGTAAAGAGCAACAGAGAGCAGAGGGAGAAAGAGTGAGAAAGAACGAGAGAGAGAGTGTACGAGAGAGAGAGAAGTGAGTGGAAAACGAGAGAATTCAAAAATTAGAAAAAAGAGTTTCAAACAGCGAGGGCGAATTCTTAACTTGCTCCGAAAAATCATGTACAGCATCAGAGGTGGATATTCCAATTTAGGGGCCCAAAGCAAGAATTTTCAAAAAATTTATGTTACCTGAGAAAAAAAAAGGTCTGATCTGGGCTTGCATATTTTCTCTCAAAATCAGGGTGTTCTCTAAAAAAAAAAAGGTCTTCACTTCCATTTGCTCTTAGTTTTCTCTATTTTCGTCCCAAAATCAAGGTGTTCTCTAAAAAAAAAAGGTCTTCACTTCTATTTGCTCTCAGTTTTCCTTATTTTCATCCCAAAATCAGCGTGTTCTCTAAAAAAAAAGGTCTTCACTTCGAATTCATCTCCTTTTTCCGTATTTTTCTCACAAAATCATGGTGATCTCTAAAAAAAAAGGTCTTCACTCAGAATCAAACTGCAATTTATCTATTTTCGTCGCCAACTTCAGGTGTCCTCTCAAAAAGCCAATTTCTTTCATGACCCATAGTTTGAGAAACCCTGGGCTAGACAATACTGACTTGGAGGTGTGAAAGAAGATCTGCCATACGAGACTACTACTACTACATTGACCAACACCTCTTAGAAAACTTACCTTGTGCATAATATTATAAGAATTTCTAGATTCTTACAAAGGGGCACTTTTTTATCTCTATGCTTTAGAACTTAATTTATACAAGCAGATAAAATTCATGTATGACTTAAGATTCTTTTGTTCGTATTGAATAATTTTGTTTGGAAAAATAAGATCCTATCCTTTTTTTTTTACTTTTTCACTATATTATACAATCGGTTTTGTTTTATTGTGATAATTTTCTAATAAATGTTTGTTAAAAAGGTTTGCAAAATGACTTCCTTTTAAGCAATCATCTCTTTTATGTAATTGTTAGTGAGACCTGTAAAAAGTAGTGGTTAAATACTTTGCAAGGAGCTTTATCTGTTTATGGCAGTAATGGCCAGGTAATTAAAAGATTGTTTTATTCGCAACTGCAATTGACATGATATTGGTATAAATATAACTCTTTTGTGTTATGTCCATGAAAAGGCACTTTATGACAGATACAATGTTAATAAACTTTAGCAAGTGAAATTTTTTTTGTAAGTTTGATATTTTGTTGACATTATTTTGTTTTTATATCAGATTAATGTAGTAAGCCTATTACATTTGTAAACTTGATATTGTAATGAAGTGCATTAATTTCATATGGCTATTGAAACTTATTTCCAACTTTACAGTTCCAGATGCATTTGTTAGAATATTATTTGTAAGCTTATAAAATTGAAGTAAATATACAGTCAACAGTGATTATAGTTGCAATTATAGTACTAAATTTTAAGAAATGTTTAAATATGTACTTTTATGCTATACAGGGTGTCCGTAAAGTTACTATACAGTCTTATATGTAATAGTTTTTGTTACTATATAGTTTTATTGTATTATATTTAATATTATCGGATGTAACACATGTATTTTCTGAGATTTTTATAAACATAAAGGTGTTATTTCTTTTGTTACAAATAAATATTTTAATACAATATCTTACTGTACTGCAGGGTGTCTGTATAGTAACTTGTAAGACTGTATAGTAACTTTACGGACACCCTGTATATACTGTATATGCAATACTTTGACTATAAATGGGAGATTTTTTTAACTAATAATGACAGTGTTTTGTTTTTAAGCTTTAGAATATTGAGCAGTTATAATTATTTTTGTTTCTTGTGTTTTTTAAGTTTGTTGTTAAAAATTAAGTTTGGGGTATTTTTGTGACAATTTGCTACTTTTTTTGACTGACTTGGGTGACAAACCATCAAAATTTTCTCTTACTAACACTAATAAGTTTTTCGATATTAGAAATAGTTTTAGATAAAGCACACTGTAGATCACTAATTATGCATGATGGCCCCTCAAAAGGTTACTATGGATTCCTAGCAATCTACAAACCCTCAATTTAGAAACTCTAATCTGGAGCTCAAGACTCGTTCTTAATTTTTACAAGTTGGTTAAACTCTTACAATATTTTTTAAGTTTCTGGCATACTCAATCATTGTCAAACTATAGGTTGCAACCTCAGATTGGGTTACTTGAAAAACTTCTGGGGTTGCCAGTGGCCTAAATTGCTTTTTCAAAATTTAATTGCTTTGCCAGCTAATTTTTTTCCAAGATTTGACATTAAATACAAGCCAAAACATGTTAAAATTTATTAAATTTTTAATTATCTAGTTGAAAAGAATACTTGAAAAGAATACTATTGAGTACTATTTATAAGCTGCCTTGAAGTCCTGGTTACATGAGTTCCTTTCTTCCTGCTTGTGCCGACTCAAAATTTTCAAGATCTGGAGAAAAGTGCTTATAGTCATGATTCCAAAGCCAATGAATCCTATGTGGGACACAAAAAGTTATCAACCAATATCTCTGCTCTGTGTCCCCTACAAGATCTTCAAGAGGCTTATTTATGCCTGTATCGAGCCAATTACTGATCCACTGCTCCCTAAAGAACAGGCTGGGTTTTGATGTGGGAAATCAACTGTGGATCAAGTTCTGCTGACCCAGAACATCGAAGATTCTTTTGAGGCTTGGAAGAAGACTAGTGTCATATTTGTCAATCTGACAGCTGCTTATGACACTGTCTGGCACCATGGCCTTACCTGCAAGCTACCGAGGCTTCTGCCAGATAAGGACATGGTCAGAATGATCAATGAGCTTGTCCAAAATTGAAGTTTCACTCTTACTATTGGTGACAGCAAGCAAAGCAGGTTATTCTGTCTGAAAAATGGCATTCCTCAGGAATCGGTCTTGGCTTTCCTCCTATTCAACATCTATATGTACAATCTGTTTTCCATGATTTCCAGAAAGTTTGCTTATGATGATGATTTAGCATTATTCCACTTTTCTGGAAACTGGAAGGACTTGGAGGGAACTTTAAGCCAAGACATGTCTGCACTTTTAGTGGATCTCCAGACTTGAAGGTTAAAGCTCAGTCACACTAAGACAGTGATGGCAGCCTTTCACTTAAATAACTGAGAGGCCAAACATGAGCTAAAAGTCTACAACAATGATAGACTTTTACTGTTTTGTCTAACTCCTACTTATCTTAGGGTAAAACTGGACAGATCACTCATGTTTCGTTACCACCTAGTGGCATTGCGCAAAAAAACTATCCTCACATGTCCAACTCCTGAGGTGACTTGCAGGCTTAGGATGGGGTGCTGGTGCCAAAACGCTATGCACAGCTGCCCTGTCTCTGGTCTACTGGTCTACTCAGCAGTGCTCACACTCACCTCATAGACCAGTGTTTCTCAAACTTTTGTACACCAGAGCGCACCTATGAAACAACCAAAACTTTGAGGCGCACCATTGTTATTTATATAGCAAAATTAGTGATGAACTTTAGAAATAGGAAAATTATAAAGAATTTACTTGAAATAACCATTTTTATTTTAGAACAATACATTTTACATTCAAATATCTTAATGGGAAACATGAGATTGGTGAGATTTTACAATTTTGTGAATATTTGGCCTTATATGCGATAAACATACTCTCATCTCTTCATCTATGCATTTAAGATTTGATCTATTTTTACATTTAATGTTAGTTAGCACAGAAAATCCTTGTTCACAGAGATACGATGTGGAAAACTGCAATAAAACAGTCAAAGCTTTCCTAGCTATTGAAGGGTATTCTCCTTTGATTGAAATCCAAAACTGCTTGATGGATGTCTCTTTATGCTTGATCTTTAAGCCTCGATCAGTAGATATAGTAGCCAGCTCCTCCTCTTCTATTAACGAAAAGCCAGCATCATAAGTTGAAATGTCAATGAAAGGGTTGCGAATCCAATCGTATTGCTCGATATTTATTGATGGAAAATAATAATCCATTTTATCTTCCAAAATCGTTAAATGATCCACTATTAATGGGATTAAACCATCTGAATTGTCTTTTCCAACCAAAGGGAACATTTCTAAACACCCTGAACCGGCTTTTCTTTTCCAAATAGCTAGTTTTTTCTGGAATGCTTTAATTTTGTCGGTAGATGAGAGAAGATTTTCATTCCCATTTTGCATGGACAAATTCAGATTATTAAAATGCTGAAACATATCAGTCAGATATCTCAGCTTTGAAACCCAAAACTCATTTTTCAAGAGTCCACAAAATTTACTTTTATTTTCTTTCTCAAAAAATGCCAATAGTTCTTGATGAAGTTCAAGCACTCGACAAAGCACCCTACCTCTTGATAACCATCTTACTTCTGTATGCAATAGTAAGCGTGTGTGCTGTGAATCCATGTTTTCACAAAGTAGCTCAAATACACGAGCTTTTACTGGTCTAGTCTTAATAAAATTCACCATTTCCACAACTTGATCAAAAACTTCTTTCAATTTAGTACCCAGTGTTTTTGCCATCAGGACCTCTCTATGTAAGAAACAATGAGTTGTTATGATGTTGGGATGTTGTTGCTTCACAAACGATGCAAGACCTTTAATAGAACCCACCATTGATGGGGCTCCATCAGTACAAACCCCAACACACGACTTCCAGGATAAATTCCATTTCTTAAAATAGTCATTTAATATATAAAAAATATCTTCACCTCTAGTAGTGGTAGGCATTTCTTTGCAACAAAGATACTGATTTACTATATTGTCTGCATCAATAAAGCAAATAAAGGTGAGTAGTTGTGCTTTATTGGTTATGTCGGTTGATTCATCAACTTGGAGAGCAAAGTATGAATCCTGAAGTTTATTAATGCAAACATTTTCTTCAATATTGTTAGACAGTTCCAGAATGCGCCTATGAACAGTATCATTTGATAAAGGAATTTTGCTTATTTGTTTTTCTGCATCGTCTCCTAACATAGTCTTAACCATCTTTTTGCAAGCAGGCAAAATTAAAGATTCAGCAAGAGTATGTGACTTCATTTTAATAGCTATCATTTCTGATACTTCATAAGAAGCAATTTGAGCTTTCTCAGATACCGTTGCTCTACTTTTGAAACCAACAGCTTGCTTTGTTTGATTTTCAAGTAATCTTTTGAAATAAGATACATCTTTGTCTTGAAGACTGCGATGTAATGTTTGAAAATGCTTACTTAATTTACTAGGAACCATTGCCTCATTTGTCATTTTGCACCCACAAACCAAACACAATGGCTGAGGCTGATTTTCATCTCCAGTCCACGTGAAACCATAACTTAAATAACTTTTGTCATATTTACGATTTGGTCTGCTCTTTTTTTTCTTAGCTGGAGGTTTTATGCCACTTAGAGTAGCTTCATTAACAGAAGAAAGTTCTTCACTGGTACGTTTCTTGCTTAGAAATCTATCCATTGTATGGGCAATTCAATTTTTTTAATGATAGATAAGAAATTAAAAAAAACACTATATTTCACTGAGTGTATCGAACGAGAGCTGTAAAAAATAGTACATTTTTAACTGGAAGGCAAATTCATTAAAGTCTTAACCAGGGGTGGGCAAAGTTGTTCAAAGAAAGAGCCGCTTGCGGAAAACCATAAACAGCAGCGAGCCGCAAAATTGTGCAATATATTTAGTATTATATTAAAACATATACTTGTTTTACCACTCTAAAATACATCGATAAATGAAAACAATATTAATAAATGTTAGAAATTTAGAAGGAATTTAGTTATAATCGAAATGTTTTCTTGGGGAAACTCCAAGAACTTTACCCTCTCTCGACTCAAAAAACAAAAACTCAATAATCCTGTTCAATGTATTTCATGCAATTCAGTAAATACCAGCTACAAAACACAAACTGCCACTCCAAAGCGGTCAAAAGGGGCGTTTTTACTAAACAGTTTTTTCCGGCAGTTCTTCTTCCAAACACCAAAACACAATAATAATCACTGTTCTAAAGTTCTTTCTTATATCACTTCCTAGGCGTAACTTCGAAGTCTCAGTTCAAACGCGTAACTTCAAAGTACCTTTCAAATTTAAACTCCCGAGACAACATAATAAAAGTGCATTGAAGTTGTAAAGTGGAATGGCGCCACGAACAGAATTTTTAATTATCTTAATTAATTAAATGAAGTGAACAATGAAACGAACACTACGCAGGTCAATGCTTTAACAATAAAGTATAATCTTAATTTTTTTGTAATATTACGATTCAATACAAGACCCACAAAATTTATGTCGGCGAGCTGCAATTTGCCCACCGTGGGTCTTAACTGACTTGGATACAACATTCATGATGTCTAAAGTATATCAAAGTCATATGATTTTTTAAAAATATAATCAGATAAAGATTAAATTTTCTGTGATCAAAAGCGCACTTGGCCACCTTCTAGAGCGCACCAGTGTGCTCTTGCACACCATTTAAGAACCACTGTCATAGACAGTGTCCTAAATGATGTTTTGTGTGTAATCACTGGATGCCTGCATCCCACCCCAACGGACCACTTACCCATACTTTCAGGCATCCAACAGCTGAACTTTGCCAACCGGGACAACACTCTCTTTAGCTTACCATGGATCTTTAGACCCTCATCATATCTTGTATGGTCTTTTAAGTTGGTTCTCAGATGCTGACCAAGAAAGACTAAGATCTAGACACTCATTTGTGCCAGCTGCACGGAATCTAATAAACAACTTTGCTGGACTTGGCATGTGCCTTTCTGAGTTGACAAACTATAGATGGAACATGGAGTATTGTGAGAATACATCCAGGCTCCATGTTTTTCTACCCTGGACCAGTGCCAGGCCTGTTGAATTGAGCTTGCCTCAAACAGCTTGGGTTAAACTCAATTGCCTGTAGACTGGTGTTGGCGATTCCATTTATCCATACACAAACGTGGTCTCACTCCTTCACAAAATTGTGAGTGTAGCACTGCTGAACAAATTGCAGACCAAGTTCTAATAGTGTGCTCCATATATCAGGCACCATATGGAGGACGAAATCTGATGTTTTTGGTTGATAAAAGTTGATGCTGGCTCAACAACATCACTGCCAGCATCTAATCTGGGCAGTACAGCAGCCTGCGTTAGTAAAAGGATAAAAACTTGGCCTGATGTGTCTGACCTGTAGTGGATACCCTTTTAAATGACGACAACAACAAGTGTCATGTGTGTGTGACAAGCATAGTGGCCATTGTGGCATGTAAGTATCAGGGTTCACTGTAGGTAGGTAACTTTGCAAGAGGTTATTTGTTGGCTCTGAGCTGTGCCAGTTTTCTTTGCAGTTGCATATGATGTGGTTGTGTGATGTATACTGAGGGTGGTAAGTAAAGATAAGTGATCGTATATGAGGGAGTGGATGGTCTGCCAGCTAGTGCAGCCATGCAAGTCTGCTGAAGCAGTAGTAATGCCTGATGAAGCAAGCTGTTGTGTTTGATTGGTTGATAGATGTGTTGGAGTGTTTGTGTTTAGTGTGATGTGATTGGAATTTAGCAGGATCTCTTCAATCAATTCTCCTCTAAGTTTTTCAGTTGGCAAGTACTGTAATGGTGAGTAAGCATCAACATCTGCTGTGATGATTGTGTTTGAAAGATTTGTTATGGTTGTAAATGTGCTGGATATAATTGAGTCTTCTGTTTGTGATAGCTGGTGCAGAGTTTGGGTGGAATGTATATGTTTGTGATATGTAATTGCTGTGATGTAGAAAGGTGAATTTTGATGATTTTCAATTCTATGGGAAAGATATTTGATGTAGTAAGTTGTGAAAAATTAATGTTGTTTTTAATGTAAGTTAGGAGGTCTCCTCTTTGTTTGTGAGTGTGATCTATTCTGATAGGTGTGAAATGAGAAATATTTGGTGTTTTGTGGGATTGATTGAGTTTTGTCTCTTGTATGATTATGATATCTACTTGTGTATTTTTAATGAGTAGTTGTATTTCACCTATTTTGATGCAGATGCCATTTGCATAAAGTTGCAGGATTTTGAAAAAGTTTTTTAATGATGTTGTGTTTGTTTGTGTTCTGTGCTTAAAAGTGCTGTTAAGTGTGCAGTACTATGAATTGCTGTAGTCCTTTGTTGTGATTTGGGAGCATTTTAAATGCACCCAGTGCTTTGTGTAGTTACATAAAATAGGTATTTAATGTATAGTGATAGCTTTGGGAGAGAGGTTACTTTCCAAAGCAATTTTATGGTTAAGTGATAGGTTTGAGACAAATGTCAAAAACCCATTTATCAATTTGTATTTCAGGGTTTGGGTGTATGTCGCCCTCAAGAAGCAGCAATCTGATCATCCACTTTGTGAGTAAACTAAAAGATTGACTTTTTAGAGAAGGCAGAGACAAGTCTTTTCTCATTGGATAATGCAAGAGCTTCACCCTTGCATAGAGATTAGATAGGGAGCAGAAATGAGCCAATTTGTTAAAAATCAATCACCAGTGTCCTAACCTTAATGAGGCTGACTCATTTCAGAAAGTACTTTTCAAACAGATGCCTCTGCAAAGTATCTGAACGCAGACCTTTTTAATCTGCATGACACCTGAGGCAGCATGAAAATACATTCTAGATAACAGGTCATTATCGAGGGGGTTTTTATATAAGAGATTTCCTTCTCTTAGACTGCTTGCTTGCCACAGCTTTTGAGCACAGTCTACCTAGGTTTGAAGTTGCCATCTTGTGAAGTACATTTTGTCTGGTCTCTATCTGCAAACCTTTTTGGCATGGATGTTCCTAAGAGGAGAAATAAAATCTCTTGCAAAATTAGGTTTACAGGTCACTGAGACATGCAAACTTTTCCACCACAGCAAGGTAGTAGTGCATAGGAAAGATTTTTATTTGTAAAAGCAATATTCATATTGATAAAAAAGTGAAATTGCTAAAATATACCATCTGCAGCATAATAAATTAAGTGTGGAAAATATTTGTGTGATTGACAAAAGGTTTCCAATATGTTAACACTGGTTAAACACACAGTTAAAAAAATTCAGTTATGACAAAAATTAAATAAAAAGTGCTCATAAGTAGAAGATGTTCTTTGCAAAAATCTTAGAAATTAGTTAAAGCATTCTTATATTTGAAAAAATACAAAGAAAATGATTTTTTTTATATATAAATATGTCAATGAAATTTGATTACAATTTTAGAGCTGTAATTTGGTCTTCAAATGTTTTCTGAAATTTAAATGACTTTCACTAACCCCCTAATATGGCTTTATTAAAACTGGGTTAATGATACAGCTCTAAACCTTAACCTTTGCTTGAAAACAGAAATTTTGCATTTTATATACAAAAAATATTATAATCTAATTAAGCAAACAGTACTCACTACTAGAGTTTTTTCTAAAATAATGAATATTTTATTAAATTTTGTGATAATTTGTCTATCTTACTTGTATCACTTTTTTAGTTAAATCTTTGAGTTGATCATGTCATTCATGTAAAAACTCAATTTATGGTTCAGATGATTTCTGTATTATTATTTATTCAAATATTCAAATAAACATTGCAAAAATTATATTTTTTTTGTAATAAGAGTATGTTTTTTTATCAGCCACTACTTGTAACTATAACAATTGCATGTTTAAATTGCAACCATCACCATTTATTCAGTAGGTTTATTAGTATTGTGTATTTACCAGTAAATAAGGTCTGTTACTTACAGATAGAAAAATAATAAAAAATTGTTTTTGTGCTGTATTTTTCACTTTTTTTGCTTGAAACATTTTATAAAATTCATTTCAACTGTATATTGCTTTAGACTTTTTCTAATCTCCTGATTTTAGAATATAAAAATTTTCTGAATGGATAATAACAATTCATTTAACAATAATGGATTGGAAAAAACTAACTTAATAGTCATGAATGGCAGTGAATTAGTTGCTAATAGTGATATGGGTCCACCAACATCTAAGCCTACAGCATCAGTGTCTGTTGATAATAATCATTCTAGTTGTTTGACCCCATCTGATAGTAGTGGTAAGACAACTGCATCAAGTTCAGAGTCAAACAGTACTCCTTCTAGTTCCAACACTGCTCCTGTGTCTTCTGAGTCACAAGACACACCAGATACTTGTGCATCTCAAGAACTTCCATTATGGGGCGTTGTTATTGCTTTGCAACCAGAGTTTTTTAATTTAAATTTGATTAAAGATCAATATTTATTTGGAAGAGCTAAAGGTTGTGACTATAGCTTTGATGTCCCATCCATCAAAAACAATAAATATCATAGATCATATAGTAAAATGCATTTTGCCATTAAGCGAATTACTGGTCCTGATGGGTCAACTAGTAGAGTTATTTTAGAAGATCTAGGAGGAACAAATGGAACATTTATTAATGGGAAAAAACTTACTTCCAAAATGCAACAGCACTTGCAAGCTAATGATAAAATTGCATTATCATATTCCTGGAACAATGTGTTTTTATTTCTTGATAATCAATCAAGAGAAACTCATAATCTTCCAACAAGTTTTTCAGATAAATATATTTTAGGAAAATCAATTGGCAAAGGTGCCTGTGGTGAAGTATTTGAAGCATATCTAAAAGAAGGTGTAAGTCAATTTGCATGCAAAGTAATAAGTAAATCTCGTTTATCAATATCTGCTAATAGTCATAATCGCAATATTATGATTGAAGCACAAATTTTGCAACAATTGCATCATCCTTGTATTATTGCTGTTGAAGATGTTATTGACTGTCCTGAAAATTTGTACATTGTTCTTGAATATGCTGCAGGTGGTGAATTGTTTGATAGATTATCTAAGAAAGGCCCTATTCCTGAATCTATTACCAAACTGTATTTTTATCAAATGTTGTGTGCTGTTTCCTACTTGCACGAAAATGGAATAACACATAGAGATTTGAAACCAGAAAATATTTTGCTTATGTCCCAAGAAGAACCTTGTTTGATAAAAATTACTGATTTTGGAATGTCAAGGTTAGTGGAAGAAAAGTCCCTGATGCTGACACTTGCTGGAACACCTTCTTATTTGGCCCCAGAAATAATTGACAGAATCAGCTCTCAATCAAGTCCTGGTTATACAAAGCTGGTTGATATGTGGAGCTTGGGTGTAATTTTATATGTATGTCTTGTTGCTTATCCACCATTCAGCAATGATAGAAAGGATACACCACAAGACATTTTTCACCAAATCAAAAGTGTTAATTTCAATTTTGCCCACTTACGATGGAATTCTGTCTCACAGCTGGCAAAGCAGTTAATTTCATTTCTTTTGAAATTGAATTCATCTGAACGTTTAACCACAGTTCAAGCTTTAGAGCATCCTTGGTTAAATGATACGAAAATGCAACAAGAAGCTGCTGAGCTTATGGAGCCAAATAGAAATCTTTTTGAACGTAGCTTGATGGGGGAACAGTCACTCAGTAATGACTCTTATGATACACGAAAAATATCAACTGATGTTGATGCTGAGAGTAACAAGAGCAGTAGTTTTGGTAAATCAGATTCGGATGAATTTATTTCTCATTCAAAAAGAAAATTTAATGACTCAGATGAAAAACCAAATTTAAAAAAGGGCAAGGTAAATTAAAATTTATACCCTTGCTAAATAGGGCAAGTAGCATTAACTTGCAAGAACTTAATTCCATCATTCATACACCAGCAGGGTGTTCTTGATATATTTATGAAAAAATATTTCAAACTGAGTATTTCTTTGTACCATATTTAAACGTTTAAAAATTGAACAAGTTTCTTGAGTTACAAGATTTTTGCAAGTATCTCCAACATGATTAAATGATTTTCTTTACAAGTAAGTCATGGACTTCTGTTACATCATTAAATACGAGACTGAAAGTAACTATGAAATGAATAAAAGTACAAAGTTTATTGTTTTAATTTATATCACTCTCTAGCTGGAAAGTATGCTCTGAAATATTGAAAATCATTTCCAATTTTCATTAAAATGGTAAAGATTATGTACATTCGAACATGCTAGTTTTAAAAATGTCATTTTTTTGTGCAACACCGATTTTTTTTTACTGATTTGCGTTTTCACATGTGTTGCTATCAATATTACGACCCAATTTACATTTATGTCATTTAATTCTTTAGTTTAAAATTAATTGTCTTGTACTTTTAATTTTCAAATTAATACCTTTTCATTGACACAATCCTTTTTTATAAGTTCGTTAATGCTTTTTGCTTTGCATGTGCTTGTGAACCGTACCCGATATCACGCTTTTTATACGGAGTTAGTAAACTTAAGCGCTTAAAATCGATCAATACGAAAACCCGGCAATATAGAAATCGACACCATGAAAATTAAGCCAACTTTTGCGTCAATTATACTGCTTTCATTTCATCTTAATATTCTCCTTACTCGCAAGAAAGCGTTGGAGACGCTATACATAGGGCAACTATCATGCGATTACCTTGACCTACTTCTGGAGATGCCAAGGTATTAATGTCCGGTTGAAACTTTTTTTGGTTTTTCAGTTTTTTGTTATAGAGATTTGACTAAAATTTAAAATTGCTTGCCAAAACCGCCAAGCAGGGAAAATTTTCGTAAATGTTTTTCCCAAGGACACATCGAATGGCGCGAGTGTATTTTGAACCGAGACTATTTCGATCATAATCGCTTTGCTCTTAACCACTCAACCATGTTGGCGACCGGGAGATATAGAAATATGTTACAAACACGGTTGTACGGATAAACAAAAAAAAATTGACGCTTTTCATCAAACAAACTATCGAAAAAAAGAGAATTTACTGGAAGTTTTTATTAATTAAAAAAAACCATGCAGCACAATTTTCAGCATTTGATTTTATTATTGTTGATAACTTACCAAAGTTGCAGAAAAAGTTTTTGGCTTAGAAATCAAAAATTAAGAAAAGCCTTCTGTTGTTGGAAAGGCATTAAATTTCTCAAATTTTTGGAACCATACGAAGGAAAAGCTTAGCGCAGAAGTGAAGGTCTATTTTTTTTTTATCATCACATGAACAATTTTCTTTCAACGCTGAGTAAAGACAAGAAAAAAATTTTCACTTCTCGGCTAAACTGAACCGCCAAGTTGTATTTTTTTCGTTGAGAGTACCTTTTCATCTCGTTTGTTTAATGTCTTGCTTCTAAACTTTTTTAATATCGCGGACCAGAAAATCTGCAAAATCAACTGCGTGTGTTTACTACATTTTGAAAAAAGTAAAGACAAAAAAAATCTTCATTTTAATTATACAGCGTATGTATTATTTTTCATAATGAGTGAAGATTTTTATTTTAATTAAAAAAGCTGCTATTTGAACGTGCCAATAATGTCCTAGTAAAAAATAAAATGTCCTAGCACTACCCATCAGTTAAAAAGCAACAGTTTAATGTAAGTGAAGGCTTAAAAAATCATAGGGTGACGTGGTGCGACCGCTCTATCGGCGCTCTACTAAAGCTATTACTGCTGATGGATTTGATTTCAAAGGGCACTATCTTCTCCCCATGCCTTCTTGTTTTAAGAAAGGAGGGGAGGTAGCAGTTGTAACTCTGTTTATAATAATATGACTTGAAATAAAAAATTTTTTGTTATAGTGTAATGTACACAAAACAAAACCCAACCAACGCCTACGCAATTCTCATAAGCTTTGTGTTGATCCCGCATTTCTGCAGGAAAACAAAAAAAATATTGAAAATGAAAAGAACCCAAATGAAAAATGCAATAAAGTAAAACGCCACAGTTTTCGTATTTATCGATTCTAAGCGCTTAGTTTTCGTCACCATGTTTTCGCATTTTGTGAGCTGTTAGCTTCTGCACTCCACGCTTGTTTTTTACTCGTTGCATTCGATTAAATCTGCCGTTTTTATTTCGTTTAACGTCTCGATGTTGTTTATTGCCAATTTTTTTACATGATGTTTTTCGTTTTACTCTTAAATATGTAAACTATTTGCATAAAATGCTCTGTTTCAAGTTTATGCAAAAAATTTCTATAAGTTGATTATGAGTAAATATTAGTTGAGTGAGTGTTTTATGATCATGTCACTATCAAGTTTACATTTTAGATGATGCTTATGGTTTGATTTATTCTGTCCTTATAATTTATTTGTTGCTTCCGCTTTAATTTTTTTATATAAACGCTTCAAATTTTGTTATTACAGTGCAAGGTTTAAGTCACATTCCAACACGAAAAAGGCGATTTTTATTAGGATGTTAATTCAATGTCAAGTCGAAATAAAATTTTAGCAAAACGACCATGGTTGCCCACTCAAACTTTCGGAAGAGCAAAAATATGGCCCGAGAACAGAAAATATGAGTAATACAATTTTAATAATTTACATAAAGGGCAATTCCTTTGGGAACGTTTCTTTAGCAGTGAAAGGTTTAAAATTTCCAAACGTGCGAAATTTGGCAATATTTTTTTCTAGGGCTTTTAGTTGCTATTGCAGAAAACTAAATAACGCAAATTTTCATCTATTACATATAAAGAATTATCGTAGGCTAAGGAAATTGTTTAGCAACATAAAGCTAAAAATTACCGAAAAAAGAGAACTACTGAAAATGTTGCAAAAAGATTAATAAAAACTCTAATGAACGAGACTTGAAGTGAGAAGGATGTTAAAGATATGAAGACTGCTATGAAGCTGTTAGAGACTCAAACTAGCAAGTATTAATTAAAAAGGTTTCAAGATATTGGCATGCCTACTGTTACAGATAACCCAAAAACAATAGACAAATAGAAAAAACAAGCAGCATTAAATTTCAGTCACATCTCTAAAAATAAAAATTAAATAATTCAATTAGACAGCAATATCTTGGCATCTCCAAAAACTGGTCGGAGAATCGTTTGACAATTACTCAAAATAGCGTCCGAGGAGCTTTCCTTTGAGTGAGGAAGATAAATAGAAAAACTTAAAAAAAAAAAGATTCAAGACCTCTGGTGCAAAAGAGGCAGAAACTCTAATCACTAAACTAACCTGGCAAATCTTTTTTCCGACGCATCTTTCGTGCAAGGGTATATAAATTTCTGTTCAGTTCAGTCGTTTTTATTTCCGCCACTCGTCGAACAAAATATTTACATCAACATAATTACACTACGAAAGAGGAACATGTAACAAAACGAAAACAACGTTGAAACATACAAAAACTCAATAAATTAGGCTACCATAGCTAAGAAAACGGCTTGCATGGTTGCATTACCTTGAGAAAGAAAACAAAAATTTATACAAAAAAATGCGTAAAACAAAAAAAGAAAAATATTGACAGAAAAATTAACGCATATTCGGTCTATAATAATTGGCATAAATATTTGGTCATAACTAAAATTAGGGGCGCCAGAACATTTTTTGGCGGTGGAGGAGGACTAATTTCAATAGCCGTACCCATAGCCGTACCTGCCGGGGGGGCAGGGGGGGCAATTGCCCCCCCAAGTTTCGAAGATTTGGGCAAAATTAAGATTTTTCGGGCAGTGAGAAGAAAATATTTGGGCAAAACCATAGTTTTTCGGGCAGCGATATGAAAAATTTGGGCAAAGTCAGGAAATTTAGAGAGGTGATGATGAGGAACTGCAAGAAATAATAACCCAAATTTAGGTGAAGACCTTTTTTTTTTTTTTTTTAGAGAACACCTTGATTTTAGGACAAAATTGGTTTTTCGTCTGAGAATCTCAGACAATTTTTTTGTCATATCCGAAATGTAGGCCTACTCTAAAATCATGATTTGGGCAAACGTCACAAAATTTGGGCAAAACTTCATTGCCCCCCCAAAACTTTTTGGGCTGGTACGGCTATGGCCTTGCATTGCAATTTTGGATAGCAATGCAATCTTGCCCAAATTTTATTGACGTACAATAAATCAGTGGCGTGCGTTCAGGGCATGCAAGTCATGCTTTGCATGACCAACGAACTTTTGCGTGATAACCTTTTTTTACTTTATAAAGAACACCATGGCTTTGGGACAAAAGAAGAGAAATCTGAGACTGATCCCAAGCGAAGACTTTTTTTTTAGAGAACACCATGATTTTGGGTCAAAAAAAGAAAAATTGTAGACTCATTGCAGGCGAAGACTTTTTTTAACGAAAATTGGTCTTCGTCCTAAAATCTCGAACGTTTTTTTCCCATCCGTAAAGTATTACATGTCAATTGCATGACCAGCATTGGCATACCAACTGCATGACCAACCTCAGCGCTCAGAGGTCACCGCACGCCACTGCAACAAATCATGTTTTTGTTATATTTTACTGAGTTGCTACTTTGAATCTGCGACTGTTTTCAGCGCAAAAATCTAGTAATAGGCCTAACTAAAACAAAAGTTTATCACTTCCAATTAGACATGGGGTAATCGTAATCAGTAATCGTAATCGATTACAATCGATTACGCTTTTTCATGTAATCGTAATCGTAATCGATTGATTTATCATTTTATCTTTTTCATGTAATCGTAATCGTATCATTTAAGCCAGATAAATGTCGTCTTTGAGATAAACAATTTGCAAATCTCATGTTTATAAAATGGACAGTTCCAATTTTTATTATATGTCCCGATTTTAACAAGATTTCCGCCCATTTCGGCCGAAATCCTACCAGAAATTCAAGACAGATTCCAAGTGCAGACCTCTCTTTTTTGTTTTATTCAGAGATTACCGGTACTTGTTTTAGAAGACGAAAATCAAGAAATCCGAGACTGATTCGACTTTTGTTCCGAGACTTTTTTTGTTTAGAGAACACTACTTTTTAGGGACGACTTTTTCTCTATTAACCAGCGTTCCGGTTTTTCCCTTCAAAATTATGGTATGCCCAGGCATAGGTCTAATTGATATTGTTGAGGGCTGCAAATCTTGACATCGCAGAGAAAAAAAATTATCCAATCTTGCTTATTTAAAGCTTTGCCATCTAAATAGACTGCGGTATTCAAAAGTAATAAATTGGCTTAATGGGTATAAACCTTCAAAATTCGAAACCTGGCAATTTTATTCACGAAAGTTTTAAACCTCAACTGAACTAAAACACTCACAAACTGGTTTCAATAGCCGAAACAAATGACTAAACGCTGCAGTAAAACTAGCTCCAGTGTACGTAACAATATATGGTGAACTAGCAATCGAGCGTGGGTGATAAACCATAAACATGTGGTAAATCTGTGATCTACAGTTATAATAGCATACAGTTCGTAAATGCTACAAAATTATTACGAGTCGATGACAAAACTTAAAAATTTGACTATGGCCATGGCCTTTTTGACCCCTTTTTGGCAAAACGTTTCTCTAATTTTTTGCCGACTTTTCGACGAATATTTTAAGTAAAATTTTTTCAAAAAATTTTACTTTGCAATAATAAACTAACTCGCATCAAATTTAATGTATTTTTTGGGAAAAATATAACACTTGGATCTTTAAGTAACTTGGTTTTTCTATTATGTAATCTGGGTTTTTATAAAATTCATCGTTGGGAGCTCTGATGATTACTCGTAACTTGCAAGATAACATGCAACTTTTAAACCTTAACGCGAACAACTGTCCCAGTGTTTATCGTAACTTCTTATTGAAATGTAGAGTGTTCAGGTTAAACTGTGTACTTGATTGTGTAATTGATTAATAAATCATGTGACTGCAATTTAAAGCTGCTTATAATAGGGCGGGCTTAAAATTGGAAAAAGTTAAGATAAGATCCTTCCTAACACTTTGGATTTCGTTTACTGTTTGCCGTTCTGACTTATTCTGAGGTATCCCCAAAGCCTGCGAGGCGAACAGTGAACGAGACCCAAATTTTATGATATGACAATGTAAATTAAAAAGAAGTTATTCTTTTTGCTTTATACCGGGACACCCTCCAAAATTTAGTACATTGCTTGCTTCAAAGTAATCGTCAATATTTTACTGTACTATACTTTTCTTTATAAAAAACAGCTTTGAAAGAATTTTTACATTGTACGTAAGTGTATTTATTCCTTAATATAGCTTTGGTGCACTTAGAATAGGGTTATCAATCTGAGTAGGCAAAATTCCGGATAGACATAAGAGTACCAGCCAAAAATTTTTTTGGAAGGGCAGACAAAATAAAATTGTCTCTGAGATCCTAGGATGAAGACAAAAAAAAGTCTTCACTTAGAATCAGTCTCGGATTTTTCAATTTTCGTGACAAAATAATGGTGAAAAGGTCTTCAACCAACCAAAGGCAACAAACATACGAGTTTCATGTCCATTTCATATTATTTTTAAATCTTTATTTTAAAACTCTAAAATTCCGGACAGTAGTCTAAAAATTCTGGACATTGAAGAATTTATACTAAATTCCAGATGGTATGGCAACCTTAACTTAGAAGCCAAACCAGGGGGTGAGACATTTTAATACCCCCAAAAATTGAAAAGTAATAATTAAAAAAATAGCTTTAAAAATGCTTAAATATAAAAGAGCTTGTAAAAATGCTTTTGTAGCCTACTTGATAATATTTTGAAATTTTTTCATTTCACGACTTTACTTAGTTTCCATCTCAACTTTTAGTTATTTTTTTCAGCTTAGTAAACAGCATCCATGTCTTTCCAGATTACTTTTGCAGAACAATGCAATTAGCTTAAGTACTGTAGATTTTTTTAATTTCAAGAATACATCATTTGAGGTAACTTTCATTCATTTATTATTTGTCATTTTTATATATTTATCCTCTTGACTTGCATGACAACATTGAAGGTGATAAACTTGGGTAACCATCAGGTGATTACCCTGACCAGTTTCCTTTAAAATGTACAGGTTGACATGGTTGGCAATGCTGGTGAGATTGGCAAGGTTGTATTGGTTAGTTATAAAATATTTAAGTTTTTTAGAAACCAACTGTATTTCAAATGTAACTTAATTTGAAAAGGTGAAATAATCATTTAGTTTTGAAAAGTTGGCGAGGTTGGTTATATAAAATATTTAATTTTTGTATTTGTACTGTAAATAATTACAAAAAGCAAAAACATTTGGAAACCATTGGGCCAGGTTTGCGTTGGGTCAATGTAGTTGGTGAGTTGAAGTGGTCAGTTATATTATTTGTTTATTGTTGGAACTGTTTTCATTTGTAAATAAATATAAAAAGTGTAAGCGTAATCATTTGGCAAGGTGTGTGTCACCAACATAACTTAATTTAAAAAGAAAAATAATTTTTGATATTGTAAATAATATTAATAGCAAGCAATATCATGTATTTTACCATTTATAATTACAAATGTTTTTAATTAAAAGCCGAACTTTTTTAATCTACACAAGTCTTTATTAAAGCATCTAAAAGTTCAATTAGATATACAACCAATTTGGTTCTTCACAATTCACCCAGTTTAGTTGATCATCTTTTAAATTTTGGAAAGTTCCTGAAGACTGCAATGTTAGTAATAGTAAATGGTAAAGGAGACCCCACAATTTTACTTAATAGAACATAACTGCATAAACAGACATTTAAGATACATTTCAACTAAATTATACCTAACAGTGTTCTCCAGTTTATGTTCATGCTGATAGTACTCATCTTAAAATAGTTACCAAGACAATCAAAATTGTCTGGTTATGCTTTAATGTGTTAATTTTGTTAACATAACAGATTGAAAATTTAGGTGTTTTGATGAGGAGTTATTTAAGTCAAAAATGTCCAGCTTTTAATGAAAATTTGCAATTATAAATAATATTAGTGATTTATATAAGTTATTTATTATTATTTGCAAGTGAGTTCTAAAAAAACTAATCGACTTTGTTAGGTTTTCTAAGGTAGTTAAATCTAACCAGCCTAGCCTGGCCTTCATATATCAAAGCAAGTCAACCTTGTCCACGCAAACCTTACAGAATGATTATGCTTTTCACCAACCTTGCTGACCACACCAACCATCTTGACCATGCTGGCCATGCTGACCATGCCAACCACTCTGACCAATGACTATACCAATCTTGCAGACCATCCTGATCTGTACATTTTAATGATATCACTCTGACTTACTTTCAAAAATCTTAAGATATTGCTGTTGATTAAAATTTTTTATTTAGTTTTTTTAGTTTGTATTTAGATATGTTTGTAGACCTACAGTAGCTTAGAGCTGCTAGTTTCTTTCCTAAAGAGACAACAGAATAAGGAAAATAGGTTTTAAACTGTCACTTGTTAATCATGTTTGCCATCGATATGACCTTCCTACTTACCTGTTCTTGTAACTCTTCATAAGGCAAAGTAATAAGGCCACTACTTATGGGAAATGACAAGCATGTATCTCTGTAGTATCTGACATAATGCCACAGAGCTTTTTGCTTTGTGTTCATTAACTCAAGTTTGATTTGACAAATTATTTACCTCTTGTGGTTTAATAAATGGACCACGATATAATTTTTTATATTGCAATTATCTGTTTGCATTAATTTGATTTGCTTATTTGGATGAAGCATATTTTTGTCTAATTTTGTGAGCTTTCTTACAAATATATTGTTTTGCCCCAACCAGATTAATTTTGTAATATTTTTAAAACTCTTTGCCTTTAATTTATTAAATCATGCTTCTTAGCTTTTTTATAAAAGAAACCTTCCTAACTAATTTGCTTTTTCCCAGAAATCTTTAATTCTTAGTTCATAAATCCAACTTTTGATTCATCTTAGTTTTTATGGGATTGAGACTTAATCTATTTTTCTGAATCGTATTTGGTGAAAAGCCCAAAACTGTTTTCATCAAAGTTTCCTAAACCAAACAGCCTATATTGCATCACTGTTGAAAGAATCCTTAGCATATTTGATTATAAATCAACTTGAGAGAATCTGCTTAATTTGAGTTAGATTTATGCTGCTACTAGGGATGTACCGATACCACATTTTAAGCTGATACCGATACTACTACCAATACCACCATTTAGAGCCGATACCAATACTACCAATACCACCGATACTTTTTTATCTATCGAGCACCATCAGTAAAAGTTTTTGTAAGTAACACCAAAGAATGTATTTACTAAATCTAGCTTGTTATTGCATTTTAAATTTTTTCCAGGTATATAATTATCATTACACTAGTCTACACAATTTTGGAAACAAAGTAGAAAAGATGTGCCCTTGGCTAACTTTGGGACGCTAATTTCAAATCTGATGTTTGTTTTTTTGTATCAGCCTTAATTTTTAAGTAATCTTACACTAACTTTCCCCCAAAGAGCTTTAAAATGCTGTATAGCATACACCAACTCTTTGCAGTTTTTAAAAGCTGCACGCACAAATCTGTTGGCTGATAAGTTTTGTAAATCGTCCACAACAACATTCTTTATTAGAACGCAACATTTTACCTACCTATGTGCTGCATCATCCTGTGTTTTGCTCTGTTTGGCATTTCCATGATGCGTTTCCAGGCGTTTCTTTCTACCATAAAGAGTTAAATGCATAGAAAGCATTCTCTAATGTAGTAAAAAACTTCCAGGGCATATAAAATTCCCAAATTTTAGCAAACTTGTTGAAAGCTTATTATAGGCTTTTCATAACTTATGCTGTAACATGAGGTGTTAAAGTACATTTCCTGCATAGCCATCTGAAGTATTTTTCAAAAAACTTAGGGGCATTCAGTGAGGAATAGGGTGAAAGATTTCACCAAGATATAAAAGTGATAGAAAAAAAGTATCAGGGAAAATGGAATGTCAGTATGAGAGCAGAGTATTGTTGGGGTTTGATACGTGAATGTTCAGATTCTTGCGTTGAGAATTACTTCTAAGACATTTCTCATCAATCTAAAAGAAAGAAACTTTTGCAATAAAATTGTATTCAATCCATTTATTTTCTCCTTTGTGCTAAGTATGTGCTTTTGTATTCACAGCTTCATATTAATTAATGCTTTTCAATGTGCAGCACTAAAATTTAAAATTGTATTTTCAGAAAAATTTGACCTGCTATGGCAAAATCGATGGCAGATTTGAAATCAGCATTCTCAAATTAGCTAGAACGCATTGTTTTTATTCTTGTTTTTGATACTCCATCAAATTTTGTAGACCTGTGTTATTCATTACAATATTATTACAAATCTGTAAAAGAAATCATTAATTATGTTAGAAATCCAATCCAGTTCCAGGGGGGAACAAAAATTTTTTATATTTATACGAAAAAAAAAATTTTACATTTATTTTGTGCTTAAAAAGTATCGGCAGGTATCGGCTATATTTACCGATACCAATACTACTAGCCGATACCACAAAAATAGGCTGATACCGATACTCAAGTATTGGTACATCCCTAGCTGCTACATAATTTAACCTTTAGCAAACAGTTTTCTGTCTATCTGCAGCAATTGCTGATCATTTGAAGCAAGCAAATTTTAAACAAGATAAAGAAATATTAAGCATTTTTTGTGAATCACATATAATCATATGATTGTATAGCATTTGCATTTTTGAGATTAATTCAAAATACCTTTTTGATCAAAATACACTGTACTTAAATACAATGAGGTTGATTCTAATTAGTCAAGTTTTTATTTAGCTCAAAAATAGAACAATATATGCATGTAACAGAGATATAACAGTGTGAACAATGTATGCCAGTGAGTTTTGATGTGCTCATAAGAATAAAAAACATTTGAACATTTTTAATAAAAATAATGCCTGCACAATAGTAAGACTTACTAAACCTTTCTGTTATCAAACAACTGGCTTAATTTTTTCACAAAAATGAATAAAAAAATCTTTGTAATACTGAAAGTTAGGCATATGTGATTAAAGGAAAAACAATTCTAGTTAAGCAATCCATATACTTTTGTAAAACAGTGTCATAGCTTGTCCTTGCATTTACCAAGAAAACCAGTAAATTTTATTAAGGCCAACACTTGCTTAAATGTCAAAAAAAAGTTTTAAACTTTTTTATAAACATTAGACAAAAGTGTGTTTGAGAAAGTAAATATTTTGGCATGTGGTCTACTTTAAAGTCAATAGCAATGAAGTCAGTATAATCTCAAATTTTTGGGTTTCAGCATCTGCCATTTGATAAAAAAATTTTCAGAACTATTTTTATTATTGGCACAGCACTTGTGATGATAAAATACACAGTACAGCAGGGATGGGGTGATTATATGACAAATGTAATGAATTACAATTACTTATTTTGCGATTACGATTATTCAAAATGATCATGTGTTTTTTGGTTGCTACAACAGAAATTCTGAAATGCATTGATAGAATATTCTTTTTGTTGATCAGTATGACGATTAGCAATTAAAATGTTCGTTACATTTATAAACATTAGTTTTGAAATCTTTTATCTCAGTTGCTCTCAACCTGATCTAGGTGGACCACCAGAAATTTTTAGTGGTCCACAGAGAATTTCATAAATTCTTGATAAAATGTTTCTGAAAATTATAATTGTTACATTATAATTATAATTAAATTATGCAGCAGTGTTTTATTTTTAGTTTTTTAATGGTGTCTGAATAGCTAATTTCTTTGATGTTTTCAGCTTGACACTATGCTTGGCCATGTACTTGCACAGTATGCTGTCATGAATGCAATTAACTTCGTCAAAACAAACTCAATGAGTAATGGGGTGTTTATGCAATTCTTTGAAACTAAAAACTTAAAAATACTGTTGCTTCACTCAAAGGTGAGGTGGTTGTTGAAAGGCTTGTGATTATGTGGGAACAAGTAATTAACTTTCTCAAATTCAAGTGCCAAATGGATAATTATAAATATAGAACACAAGCTGGTACTAAAGCTTGAGAAATTCTGGAAAAACTTGAGAATGCAGAGATAGAATCAAATATATACTACCTTAGTGATATCTTTAAAACACTGAATATGCTGAACTTTGAGCTGCAAAATAAAAAAATTTGACTTGGTTACCTGCGCTCAGCAGATAAAAGGTTACATCAAGAAACTGAAATATTGGAAAAAACAACTGTGACATTTCAAAATTTAAATGAAACTGCTCCTACATTTAAAATGCATTACTGCATGCATTGCTCATCTTGAAGGTCTTCACCTAGTTTTTGAAAGATTTGAATATCTTTTGGGATGGATTATCCACTCTGGTTTGTAGACTTAGAAAATGATAAGCCAAGAGATGAAATTTCCAAGATGGTGGAAATGCTGTTTGATTTAAAAAAAGGATGTGAAATTAAGAGCAAGAGTTAACAAGGAGGGGGTATTTGCATATATCTTGATAAAGAACCCACACCCAAATGTTTTACAACAATTAAAAGCAAGCATTATTGTCTTTCCTACAAAATGGATGGTGGGATCTGCATTTTCAGCTGCACTGTGGATGTATTCAATTAAAAAAAAGCATTTAAGTTTTTCCCAATGTAATTGTGAAAAATCATAATCAATTACGATTACTGACTATGAGTACCCCATGTCTGCAACACAGTTGTTTTTTAACAGAGCTAAAGTAGTAATCATTTTTGGCAATGCTGGTAATCTTCAGTATCTACCATTCATAATATTAACATTTTACAGCTATAAAAGAAATTAGTTTTTGCAACATTTTATAAATTAGTTTATTTTGATGCTCTGTATCATTTAAAAGTGCTTTGTCATTTTGAATGAAATAAAATTCCTGTAAATTAAAATTTGTTGTTTTTTCATATTTTGCACCTTTATTGAAATTTAGTGTATATACCCATTGTACTCGTATGTCTTTTTTTTGTAAAAACATTTTTTTGGTTTGAACATATTTATATTTATTCCATATTTTTTTACAGGCCTCATATAAGTTTAAATTTTAAGCTTCTTTTAGTTATGAAGACAGACAACTTAGCCAGTTAAAGAAGAGAAAAATAGTTTAAACTGCCTTTCTAAAGGCATGTCAATATGGCAAGTGTTTGGACTTGATGATTAAGCTCAAATGTTACATTAACACTCACATGAAATCAGTGTTTCATACTGCTTACCACATTCTCACCACATCATCAAGTTGTTAAAAGATCAAATTCTGAATGCAATCTAACATCTAAAAAACTAATAGTCTTTTCAAGAATCAACTGTGAATGATTTTTGTTTGTGAAACTAACCCAAAATCCTTCCTGTGGTTAGTATAGTTTCTTGAAGAGATTCTTTTTTTCTTGCTTTCTTTTTATTCTCTTTTGGTGCTGTAAGGAGGATTCCCTGTTTCACTGACAAAAAGCAGTTAAGATTGGCAGTGGTTGAGTGGTTAGAGTACCTTGATTGTGATCGACATAGTTTGAGTTCATAATCTATTCCCTTGTGTCCTTGGAAAAGACACTTAACAGTGCTTTCCCCTCTTGGTGGTCTTGGCAAGCAGTTCTAAAGTTTAGTGTTATTTCTGTAAAACAAAAAAAAAAAACAAATAAACTAAAAATTTCAACTTGACACCAATATCTTAACATCTCTGAAAACAGGTCTGGATAATTGCTTTCCCTATGTATTAGCACAAGCAACAGAAGACTGTCTTTCCTGCAAGTCAGGAGGACGAATACAGATAAAAAATAAATAGATCTCTTCATAAAGTGACCTGCAACTTTATCGAGATAATAAAATACAACTTGCAAAATGTGTGTTGTTAATTTGCTGCAATCATATAACTTTACAAACATTATTTTAACCTGTTAAGTGCGGAATTAAATTTTCGTTATCCGAGTTACAGTGTGTAATTAATTTCGCATCTCGCTGTTTTTCTCGTCTCGATCGATTATAATTGCTGCTTGTGCGAGAATATAGCAAGTGCGAGAAACGAAATAATCTGCACTGTGAAAAGCTGCAATGATCAAGACGTATATATCCATCATGTGCACTGAGAGAGTGTTTGGCCTTGACGTATATATACGTCATGTGCACTTAACGGGTTAAACGCATATTAAGAGAGTATTGCAAAAAAAGTGTAGCAAAAAGGTTATATGATTCCTGTAGCAGTGTAGGCCAATGTTACAGGGTGTCAAGAAAGTTCCCGATCCTAAACAAAATTATATAGGGCTAATGACAGAAGGTTAAATCAACAAAAGGTTTATTGTGGT
Organism: Diplosoma virens; assembly: GCA_963680785.1. NCBI lineage: Eukaryota > Metazoa > Chordata > Ascidiacea > Aplousobranchia > Didemnidae > Diplosoma > Diplosoma virens. Next base: position 36,303,434 of record OY796895.1, on the reverse strand, counting down.
GATAGAACAAAGCTCCATGAACATAAAAAAATCTGATTTATTCAAAATGACCCCCATCTGTATCAATAACACGTTGGAGCCTCTGTCGGAAATTCTGACAAGCAGCATGAAGGGCATCTTGAGGAATTTTCTCCCATGCTCGTTTCAGGGAAGCTCGAAGATCCTCCAGATTGTTATGGGGTGAAGAACAGGCTTCTTTTTCCAGAATACCCCACACACAGAAATCCATAGGATTGAGATCGGGCGAAGATGGTGGCCACAAATCTTTGGTCCAGAATGAAGGAAAGTGCTCTTTGCACCACTTCTGCGTCTTCTTTGATGTGTGAGAAGGCGCGCCGTCTTGTTGGAAGGTGAAGGACTTATTTTTGAACTTTTCCTTCATCGATGCGAGGGCAGGGGTTAAAATATCATTGACATACAAATCTGTATTCACTTTGACCCCCTCTTTAACAAAAATGAGGGGAGATTTCCAAGATTTGGAGATCGCACCCCATACCATCATAGACGAGGGTTTCTGTCGGCGTGAAACGAATCGAAGATGATCAGGGAGGTCCTTAGGCGACTTTCCGAGAATCCTGTCATTCTGGGTGTTGAACTTCGCCTCCACCGAGAAGAGTTTTTCGTCTGAAAAAACGATTTCGCCTTTCTCCGTGCCTCCCTTCAGACGGTTCAGCAGAATTTTGGCCCTCTCCTTTCTTTTTCGCTTCTGGAGGTCAGTTAGGAGTTGTCTTGTCCTGATTTTGTACGGGGACATTTTGAGATCCGAGCGGATTGAGGTCGTCCACTCCTATCCCGATCCTCCATGGTTCCAAGTTCTTGGAAGCGCAAGATTGTATCACGAACAGTCGATTTTGGTGCTTTTAGCAACTTCATAATTTTAGAATTTGAATGTCCCGCACGATGAAGTTGAATGATTGCAGCTCTTTTACTCATTTTATTATTATTTTAGCCAAAAAAATTTGAAAAGTGTATCTGAAACATTGAAAAGGAGGATTAAGTGGAAAAATGACGTACAGAACTTATCATAATTCATTGAAGTTTTTGAATTACATTAAATTTAAAAATCGATCGGGAACTTTCTTGACACCCTGTAATTTACATTATTTTATGTCAGCAGCATGGTCAAATAATTAAGAGCATTGTGATTGGTGGCAAATAGGATTGACATGGTTACAGTTCGAAACCTACTCATGCTATTCTGTTATATCTTCAGGAAAAACATTTTATGGCACTTTCCCTTGTTTGGCAGTCTTAGCAAGCAGCTGGCATTATCATTATGTATTATATTACATAACAGAAATTATGTACAATGAAGCAGAAAATTCGATAACTTGATTTATCTTTGGAAGCAGGTCAAGGTAGTTGCTTGACAATTGCTTCATGCATAGCACCTTTGATGCTTTCCTGGGAGTCAGGAGGACAAAGAGACAAGAATTTTTAAAAAATAATAATTTTTGCTTCTTTAACAGAATATTTTATGTAGGTAATTATAATGAGTTTTCAAAGTGATGTTGAAGTTCAACATGCAATTCCTGCAAGTTTAATTCAATCTAGTGTACCAAAATCTATTATAACTAAAAAGAATACCAAAGCTAAAAAAGGAGTAAGCTTGTTTTGTTTTATTTTTTTTTAGTAACATTTTTGTTTTTAACAATGTTTTATAAAATGTTCTGTTTGGAGACAAAATAGTTACTTTCTTATTGTTTTTATTTTATAGTATGTCAATGCTTTTTAGAAATTAAAGGTAACTGAGTACTATTTAACTTGTAGTCAAGAAAACACAGTTGGAAAAAGCCATCAGGTTTCCTATGCAAGCCCTTTCAAAAAAAAAGTTACATATCCTCTCAAAAAACTAAAAATTATATTTTTAAACTCTTACAATATTTTAAAAATAAAAACAGTGATCAAAGTTATCCCAAATGTTGTTTACTCTATTCTTATATTGGTTTTTAATGTGTGATCAAAGTTACCCCAAAGTATAAGGTAACTTGTTCAGCAGTTTGTTTGAAAGTGTTCAGGTGTGAAGCTGTTTTTGATGTCATCAAAATATTAATGGCCAGAGGCAGATTGTTATATAATCAACAAGAAAAAAGTTTTCATATTGACAGTGTTAGGTTATGAGGAGCTGAAAACCTCCAAAATTGATTAAAGTTACCCTGTTTTACTGTAACTATTTTCACATATCTATTTTTAATTTAAATATTTGAAATTAAGCCATTGTAAATTCCAATAGATTAATATTTGGCTAAGAATATACCTATGTTTTAATGCTTTTAAAAATTTTTAAATGCGAATTTTTACTCTCATCAGTGGAACAATGGATGGCAAAAAGAAGTTTTGGTATCACTGTTTGCTTTTAAATATGCAACAATGGCCATTATAAATTTTGCATATTAAAACTGAATTGTATAATATTGCCTTGTTGTATAGTATAGCCTAAATTGTTGTATATTACATAACAAAACTTTTTTGTTGTCGCTTCAACACAAGTAAAGTTATTGAAGTTATTTAATTTCCCACCAAATTTATCACACTGAATAGTCTTGCTTTGTCATTAAGTACCATAATGACAAGTGAGCATTGACATTTGCTGTGATGATTGTGTTTGTAAGATTTATTATGGTTGTTAATGTGCAGATATAATTGCGTCTTTTTCTGTTTGTGATAATTGGGAAGTACGTTTGGGTGGAATGTATGTGTTTGCGACATGTAATTGCTGTGATGCATCAAGTTGAATTTTGATATTTAGTAATTCAATGGGTGAGGTGTTTGGTGTTTCAAGTTTGTAAAAAACTGATAATATTAGTCAGGAAGCCTCCTTGTTTGTGAGTGCAATTTGTTCTAATAGGTATGAAATGATTTGTTTGTTTTTTTGTGAGATTGATTCAGTTTCGACTCTTGTATAGTTATGACATTTGCATATCTATTTTCAATGAGTACCGTAATTTTCGGATCATAAGGTGCACTTAAAATCCTTGAATTTCTCAAAAAGTAAACTTGCGTCTTATGTATGGATCAGATTGTGTTTTATAACAAAGCTCTGAACCAATTTTATGCTGCAAACAGTGCTATTTATTTATATACTGGTAATAGTTATTTAGGTACAGCTTAACTATGAGACCTACATGTGTCTGATTTCCAAGATTGCCAATCATGCATTCGAAACCACAGCAGTTGTTTTCTAAGCAGACCATTATGTTATGCAATAAACTTATTTGATCGTTCCTTTTGAATAAAATACAAGCAAAATGCAAAATGATTTTTTGTTTCATTTGGTGCACCTTATAACTTGGTGCGTCTTATGCATGAAAATAAAAGTGTTAGAAGTCGTTTATTGATACTGTGCCTTATGGTCCCAAAAATATGGTAGTTGTATTTTTTTGTTTTGTTGTGGATACTATCTGTATTGAGTTAAAAAACGGTTATGTTGTTTTTGTGTATGTAGTTAATTGTGTTTTATGCTTAAAAGTGTAGTGGACTGTGAAGTGTGCAGCACCATGAGTTGTTGTAGTCCTTGTGAGTAGTATTGTGATTTGAAAGCACTTTAGATGCACCAGAGTTTTTGTGGCTGCATAAAATAGATGTTGGGTGTTTAGTCAAAGATTTGCACAAATGGGGTCTCGCTCCTTCACCGAATTGTGAGTGTGGCGCCTCTGAGCAAATCGCAGACCATGTGCTAACAGCATGCCCTATACATCGGGCACCACATGGAGCATGAGGTCTGATGGTTTTGGATGACAAAGCTCGATGCTGGCTTAATGACATCACTGCCAGCATCTGATCCAGGCAGTGCAGCGGTCTGGGGTAGTAAAAGGATAAACCCTTGGCCCCAGTCCTGTTTGTGTCTGACCTGGAGTGGATACCCTTCAAATGACGAAGTAAAAGATTTGAGACAAATGTCACAAATCCACCTGTATGTTTGTGGTTTTGGGTTAGAATGTATGTCATTCTCAAGAAGCAGTAATCTGATAATCTATGTGGGTGTACTGAGAAATGGACGTATTTGAGAAGCTGAGAGTAGTGTTTTTTCTCCAAATAAAGCAAGAGTTCCATCCGGTTGAAATCAAACAGGAAGCAGAAGTTGAGCCACCTTAAGTGATTGAAAATCAACCACCACTATCTAATTTCAATGAGGCTGACTCATTAGAAAAATACTTTTCAAACACCTGAACCTGGGTTCAGGTGCAAGCCTCTTTTAAGACCATTTTAATCAGTGCAATGCCCAAGGCAGCATGAAAAAATGTACTGGATAATACTATATCATGGTTTTTGCAATGTAACCCTTCTTAAGGGGGATTTATTTCAGAGATTTTCTCCTAGACTGTTTGCCTACCACAGCTAATGAGCCAGTCTGTCCAGGTTGAAATTTTCCATTTTGTAAACTAACTTTTGTCTGTTCCATCTGCAAACCTTTTTGGCATGGCTATCCTTACCAGAAAAGTTTCTGACCAATACAGCTTTACAGTTGTAAAGACACCAACCATGGTAAGATAGTAGTGTATGGAAGGTTAAACATTTGTTGTGGGTTTAGAAGGGCATTCACTTTGGGTTAGACACTATCAAGAGTAGAGCCAGAAGTTTATTCTTTACTAGCCCAAGCTGCTCTACTACCCAGATCAGATGCTGCTGATGGTGGTGTTAAACCAGCATTGGGTTTTGTCATCAAAAATTTTCAGACCTTGTGCTTCATGTAATGCCTGATATATAGGCATCCTGTTAAGGTATGGTCTGCAGTTTATTTAATAGTGCTGCACTTGCAACTTGGTGAAAAAGCAAAGACCTCATTTATGCATGGACAAATGTAAATGTCAAACACTAGTCTGCATGCAATTGAGCTTAACCCAAGCTGTTCTAAGCAAGCATGTTATAACAGGCCTGTTACTGGTCATGGGTATATGAAACCATGAAGCCTGGATGTACTCTTGCAGTACTACATGTTCCATATATACTAGGCATTGCAGATGCTTACTCCAACAAGGTTGTATTGTAGTTTCTTTCAGCTGGCACAAACAAGCATCAAGGTTTTAGTTTTTTTTTTGGTGAACATCTGAAGACTTGCTTAAAAGTATACTATCTGCTTCTTTCTTTTGACCTTTTTTAATATTTATAATTTTTTATATGAACTATTTATGGTGATTGAGAATAAAAAATTAATAAATGAATGCAATATATTGAACCTAAAAATCAAAAGCAATTGATGTTATCTTAATATCTATGATTTTTTAAAAATAAGATTTTAATTTTTACTTACAGGTTTACCTTAGCCTCCAATTTTTACCCTAGGGCAGTGGTTGCAAACCTTTTTTAGTCACAGACCCTTTTAAAAAATTATCAACTCTATGGATGCATTAATTTTTAAGACTGAACTTGACTAATAGTTTTGAAAAGTTTTTTAAAAATTCTTTCTGATTTTTAATGCATTTATGGACCCCTTGCAATCTTCCCAGGGATTCCTGGTTGAAAACCACTGCTTTAGTGCATGTAAGATTTGTTTGTATTTGCTAGTTTGTGAGGTTAAGCAATAATTATATAACAAAAAAATTAAACAATTTAAAAGTAGTTTGATTGTTTGTTGATTTTCTTGTTAATGACTTATTATTTTGTGCTTTGCAATGTGCCTATAAATAGCAAAAAAGTATCAAAGGACATATTAAGAAGTTTTTAAACAATTTTTTAACAATTATGAGCAATTTATAATTAATTCATACTCTAAGCAATGTGGAAATTTTTTTGTGACATTGGCCTATTAACAATCTTGCAAACCAGCAAATACAAACAGATTTTACATTTGCCTGAGCAATAATCAAAGATCAAGCACTGAATTCTTGTTGCCTTATTCTCCCAAATCATTATTTAACTTAATATCTTGCTTTAATTCTGATATAATTGCATTATTATAAACTTAGCTATAATTACACTGGTCAACAGCAAATTTTAAATGAAGATTCTGGTGGGCGTTTCTAGGAGTATTTTTGATGCTGATTCCAAAAATGTTTTTTTCTTTAGCACATCATGTTTTTAAGATATTTTTGTTTTTATAATTTTAAATTAATTTTTGTTACTAACGATTTTACAGTCCAAATATAATAGAACATTGCATTATGATGTCATAGAATAACATTCTTAAGTGGCTAAAACAACGTAAATGAAAGAGCTGAGTGGCATTGAAAGGATGAAAATAGATAGTTTTGTAAAGTTATTATTTAAGTAGAGAATATAAAAATGTTTGATCATAGGCTGGCACAAAGGAGGAAATAATATTAACAATGCATGGCAACATGTTATATTTATTTATTTGTACAGGTGTAAAATAGGTAGTTAATAGTATTTTCAAAATTTCCAAATACATGTATATTGATAATGCCTAGAAAGCATTTAAACCATCCAGATTGGTTTTGCTTTGTCTGTGGATAGTTTATGAGCAAAGAACAACAAAGCATTATTAGTCATGATATCAAGAAGATGTATATGATATATTTTGGTTGCCCATTAGGTGACCAAGTTAATACCTGGGCACCTCATAAAATATGCAAGAAATGCTGTTTAACCTTGCACAACTGGCTAAATAAACAGTCTTCTTTGCCATTTGCCATCCCAATGTTTAGTGTAAACCAGTGTTTCCCAAACTTTTTCGGCCTGGCGCCCCCTTGGCTTCCAGATAAATTCCCAGCGCCCCCTTGATTTTCAGCTTGATTCCCAGCGCGCCCTCGCTTCTTTTTTAAGTGAAAAGAATGTTCGACAGAGAATATTTATCTGTAATTTTGCTATTTTTCTCCCAAATTTTTGGTGATCTCTAAAAAAAAAAAAAAAGGTCTTCACTTTGATTTCAACTGTAATTTTGCTATTTTTCTCCCAAATTCATTGTGATCTCTAAAAAAATAAAGGTCTTTACCCTGAATCGATCTTGTATTGAATACTTTGGGAAACACTGCTGCGAGATCACCTATAAAAGGTCTTTAATCGTCCTTCATGTATATTTCTTCTCATTGTTTCCTATCGCCCCCTTGTTCTCTTACCGCCCCCCAATCGCCCCCTTTCTTCTTACCGCCCCCCTAAATCTCGCCAACGCCCCTTGGGGGGCGGTAGCGCCCACTTTGGGAACCACTGGTGTAAACCAAAGATCACTGTCAGAGTTTCTATTTTTGTCTCACCAAAACAAAAGGCTTTTTCTTTAAACAGAGAGACAAGACAGTGCATCCCAATTTAGATTCAGCAAGGACACTAGTTACTCATGATGAGTCAATGCCACCACCAGTGCCTCCTTAAAATGGGCATGATGCTATTGATTGCAGTGCTAATAAAGACAATTCTGACATTTATTTCTGCCTACTCTACAGATTATGAGTATGATACCACAGAAGATCTCATCTTATTTTCACACAAACATCTAAATGACCAAATTAGAGATTTATATGTTTGAAGTAAAAGATTTTTCTTCCCAAAGCTTTTCATCTGACACTCTTCAGGGGAAATCGTCAGAATGAAGCAGAATTGAAACCGAACTAATTTATAAAGGAAGAAAGTAGAGTTCTCATTGGCTGAAAGAGTCAACCAATGAGAGAAAAGATTAAGAAATTTTCAAAGAGTATACGAATTCTTTTTGCTTACACAGAAAGGGATTGAGAGATTTAATGAAAGTCGCTTCAAGAGCAGAAAGGTGAAAGGAAGAGCGACCTCGAGCGAGAATAGAAAATTTTTCGTTGCTGTAATGGAGGGCACATTGGGCGTTGTCAAGAAGATGTTGACCAATAGCGGATTCGTGAAATTGTTGTGGGTGTATGTTGTTTTTGCAAGAGCGGGAAAGACTTTGGCGGTTGGCCGAGGTACGAGGATTGGTGATGGATTTAGGAACGTGTTTAATTCGCTCTTCTAGTCGTTGAGACGTGCGACCAACGTACCGACTATCGCAGTGGCACAAAAACTGGTAAATAACATTGCTGTGATGATGGGAAGGTAACACATCTTTCTTAATCGCTGGAAGGAGCTGTCGGGTGTTGAAAATAACACGTGGTTCGACGGAGAAAAAGCAGCGTTTCACAGCAGACGTAATCTGCTTTTCGAACTTCATCGAAATGGATTGGAAACGTTTCGATGAAGTTCGAAAAGCAGATTACGTCTGCTGTGAAACGCTGCTTTTTCTCCGTCGAACCACGTGTTATTTTCAACACCCGACAGCTCCTTCCAGCGATTAAGAAAGATGTGTTACCTTCCCATCATCACAGCAATGTTATTTACCAGTTTTTGTGCCACTGCGATAGTCGGTACGTTGGTCGCACGTCTCAACGACTAGAAGAGCGAATTAAACAACACGTTCCTAAATCCATCACCAATCCTCGTACCTCGGCCAACCGCCAAAGTCTTTCCCGCTCTTGCAAAAACAACATACACCCACAACAATTTCACGAATCCGCTATTGGTCAACATCTTCTTGACAACGCCCAATGTGCCCTCCATTACAGCAACGAAAAATTTTCTATTCTCGCTCGAGGTCGCTCTTCCTTTCACCTTTCTGCTCTTGAAGCGACTTTCATTAAATCTCTCAATCCCTTTCTGTGTAAGCAAAAAGAATTCGTATACTCTTTGAAAATTTCTTAATCTTTTCTCTCATTGGTTGACTCTTTCAGCCAATGAGAACTCTACTTTCTTCCTTTATAAATTAGTTCGGTTTCAATTCTGCTTCATTCTGACGATTTCCCCTGAAGAGTGTCAGATGAAAAGCTTTGGGAAGAAAAATCTTTTACTTCAAGCAATCTTCAAATTCTGTAACACCAAATGTTTATTTATATGTTTCTAGGGAAAAGGTGGAGCTCCTTGCATCAAGGTTAAAAGAACAAAACATGATTGAAAAAGATGTCAAAGTAAGGTACTACTGGAAACGCAATAGGGATTTTCTTTGGCATTCAAAGTTGAGGGACCTCTTTGTTACTGTTATAGTATTGAAGAGCTATTTCAAACTCTGTGTATAGTTCACATTGTAAATGAATTGAGGCTTTTTATGAATTCTTCAAAGAGAAGCTTGAAAGCAGTTCTTTTACATGCTGGAAATAAAAGATTCTCCATAGCTATTGCACTCTCTGCTTAGTTAAAAGAATCTTATGAAAATATTGAAATCTTGTTGAATGCGATCCACTATTCAGACTACCAGTGGAGCTTATGTAGGGACCTTAAGATTGTTGGAATGTTAATGGGATTGCATGAGGATTTACTAAACACTGTTGTTTTTTATGTTTGTGGGACAGTTGTGCCACTGCACAGGACTATAAAACAAAAGAATGGTCGACAAGGAATTCATATGTACCTGAAATGAAAAATATTTAACAGATTCTTTTAATAAATCTTGATAAAGTTTTAAATCCACCAAGCTAGGATTAATGAAGAACTTTATGAGAGCTATGGCCAAACACTACTCAAATGGTTTTGAATTTTCCAAACTAAGCCAAGCCAAGTTGAAAGAAGGAATCTTTGTTGGTCCACGATTTTGGAAAGTTTTTAAGACCCAGAGTTTGAAAAAGTTTTAAATACATTGGAGCTATAAGCTTGGCATAGATTTAAATGGATTTGCTCGAATTTTTGGGGAAATTTTAAGTCATCTTCATAGCAAGAAGGTGTTGCAGAGTTGCTGGCAGCATACAAAGAAGTCTTTGAAAATGCGTTCACCTTCAGTTTTTTCCTGAAATTCTTGGAGCAGTTAGTGGTAAGCAGGGTGAAAGATTTCATCAAGATATCCAAACAATGGAAGAAAGGTATTAAGGAATTTTGAATGAGGGTATGATGAGTGATTTTTGCTGGATGTTATATCGTGATGATTCAACCCATGCATACAAATGGAAATCATATGCCAAACATTTTAAAATCTTTATCTTAGAGCTGGTATTGATTGCAGTATTGAGTGGTGACCAAGTCAAAAGCAATCATTTTGCCATGCTATTCTCAAACAGCCTTTCTTAAGGCTACCCAAAACAAACTTTTTTAAGGCTATTTTTTAGAAGCCTTTGTTAAGGCTACTCATGTAGGACTAGCAATTTTTTCAAGACCATCCAAAAACAATTTGTTTCAAGGCTGTCAATAAATAGTCTTTTTCAAGACTACAATAGACAAAAAAGAGTTGGATTGTTGTCCAATTTTCAGTCTATTGGTAAACACCCACACCGGTACATTAAACTTGCTTATTCAATCTTTTATTAACCATAACAGCATGCTAATCTGTTAATATGTCAAAACCTAAACAACTGCTGTGATAATGGCAGAGATATTGCCATTTATAGGAAATAAAATGCCTACATCTCCTCATATTTCTAAACCCTGATTACTAAAAAAAAGCTAATGTCAGATTCAGAATCAGTGCCCTAGTTACCAAAAATAAGTGCTTTTGTTCTTGTTCAGAAAAAAAGCTATTTTTTGTTAACCAGTGTTATTTAAATCTATAGAAAAGATAAGTGACAGTGTTATATTTTGATTTAATTTTGAATTATTTTTATTTCAGCTAGGTGCTAAGAAAATAGGTGGGTTGGGTGGAAAAAAAGTTGCAAAAGCTGATTTTGAAAAACTTGAAAAAAGTGCTGAACAACAAGATCAGATCAAACATCGTCTCTCTGTGTCTTCAGATGGCAGCACTTTGGTGAAAAGCACTGATGAAAGGTACACAAGCCAAGGTTTTTGTTTGTGTCTCAAACCTGCATTGCACAGTACAAAATCAAGATTTTCCAACTCTACACACTAAAAAACTCTGACTCTACAATTTAGACTTTCATCATCCATTTTCGTCCCGAAGTGAAAAACACTACTTGCTTTTCCTGCTGACAGTTTTAAGCTATTTGTCTGTAGTCATACCTCCACTCTTGCCTTTTGTTTTCCTGCTCTTGTCACAACCTTCTTCCAATATCTTCTTCAATAACTTGCATCCATCATTTTTTAGGTCTTCCTTTTTTAGTATTCACTGTAATCGTCATAACCATTTCTGGAGCTTTTTCATCCGTTTAATGTACCCAAACCACCTCAATCTTTACTTCTCAAAAATTTCTTCAATAGTTTAATATCAGTCTTTAATATTAACTCATTTTTCACTCTATTCTTCAGTGTCTTGTTACATATCATTTAACCACAACTTTGACTTTGATTGCCACAACTTATTTTTAGATGAAAAAGAGGTGGGCATTAATTTAATTTTGATTATTACTGAACGGTTGGAGTAAAGAGACGATTAATTAAATAATTAAGAAAACACAAAAGACCTAGAAGCTGTACATTGATTAAATGAAAAATTTGCATCAAAATGTTTATTTTCTTTCTTAATTATTATGCTTTTGATGAAATTGAACTGATTCCTTATTTTAGTGGGGAGTCATTACGACTTGCTTATCAAGACTTGGATATACAACAAAAGCAAAATGATATTAAATTAAGCAAAATGGACAATATCAAAAAGGAACAAGCTGAAAGGCTTGGAATGGGAATGGGTAAAACAGAGTAAGAATTTATTGAAAAAAACTTACTACTAGTTATGTTTTTGCAGACTGGGCAAACGAGTTTCTTGCCATTCTGCAATTGTTTGGTATTTTGCATCGATCATCGAATCAATAAACAGAAAAAAGCCATGATAAACTATTAAAATAAACATAAATCGAAAAGTGATTACTAGGGGCGATGATTATTTTGATTGTTAGCTTTATTTATTAGTGGCGTAGGACATTCCCTTTCTATGAAGACCATTGATCAAGTTGACCCCGTGAAGCCGTCTAGAAGAGGAAGATACCGTAATGGAGATGATATTTTTTATGATTCGCAAAGCAGCAAAAGCAAGTGAGTTCTTGCAATAGATCATTTCATAAGCAGCACGAATGACATGACAAACATGCAGAAACAAAAGATATTTGTGGGACGAAAGCGATTCGGATGATAACGATGACGATTTTTTTTCGAAAACTGACTTTTCCTACGACGGATCAAAAAAGACTTTTGATAAAAAAGCTCCTCCGAATTACACAGTCACCCCTATTAACTCCGCTCACACTGCAGATACGACTATATTTAAATCTTCAAACGTTGATGAACCAAAGAACAGCCGGCAACGAAGGTTAGTGATTATTATATAGTTTGATCGCTATATCAGCGGTTCTTAATCTTAGTTTTAGGGTTCGCAAATTTCCCGGATTTGGTGCCTTTTTGCATTTGCCGTTTTTAGCAAAAAAAATTTCTGTTTTTTCTGATAGTAAATAATATACAACAAAAAAAGTATAATTTTATTTTGTCTTAGATTTGGTTAAAATTCGTAATACTGTCAAACAGTGATATTACTGATAAATTTCAATTTCACTTGATTAATTTGTTGCATCATTGTCATTACATTGTTGCGTCAGTCGTTTTTGCGAATTCGACTTTGAATCTGAAAGTCACTGTTCTAGTTATGCTAAGCACTGAAACTACGTATTAACTATAGTTTTTACCTTGCTTACTTTTTAAAACTTGTTTTAAGTTAGTAAATCAAGCCTAAATGCATTTTGTCTTGGTGATTTTATTTGTTTTGTTCTTTGTGTTTATGCTTAAAATTTCCGAGTTTTTTGGTTAAATTTTTTTCGTTTCCGGATTTTTTTTCAAAACTGGGAAATTGGAAACCCTAGTTGATTCATCTCTCCGCGTGGTCGTAAGTGCCTCGTGTATTTACACCTAAATTCTTTGACTGTTAGATTCATGATTTTGCGAATCACATCCACAAAAACTTCTCAGAAAATAAGATTCATTTTTGAAACTTAACGCTGCACGTACGTGCGTGAAGCAAAAATAAACAGTTACGCAAAGAAACGACGCATGTTGTAGTAACTGCATGTTTGCTTAGTTTGTAATCAGCACAATCAACTTATCAAATTTCGAGAAAGTAACTTTGCAATTATGCCAAAATTAGAAGAAACAAGACTAATAAGTCAATAAGACTGTTTAGCTTCTAATTATTTGTCAAAACCCGTCAGAGACATCGCTTTAAGCGCGACATTTCGCTAATGCTTGTTTTTGAAGAATATGCAATGATTATACTATAAAACATGTAATACTGCTAAAGAAAACAAAACTAATAAGGCCGTTTTTGTAATAATTAAATGCTCTATTAACTAATGATTGCTGGTTTATTTCGCCTCGTATTCTCGAAATGAATTAAAACTACGAACAAAGGTTCGCGCTCAACACACTGGCTGCGTTATATTAACTTGTCACTAGTTGGTGTCCACCGCACAACCAGTCAGTTGCAAAGTGCATATTTCGGCTAACACGAAGTTTAACTATTGTTTGTTTAATTTGGAACAATCAATGCTGATTGTCAACTGCTGCTCGATTTGTCTGTTTGCAGTTCAAAGACAAGTTCGGGAGCCATTGAATCGTCTTTACCAGACAAGTATAAGGGAGCCAAAGCAATATCATCGGATATGCTGTTTGGGAGTGACCGAGAAGTAATAGATTAAAGTTTTTCTTTATTTTACAACTAATCAAAATGATTACTTGTCGATTTACTAAAATTACTGAACAATGCAGTAAAGACTAAACTAAGTTATCAAAAATTGTTTGAGTGTCAAAAATTTCATGCAGTATTATTTCAAATATTATTATATTATATCAAAAGATATAATACAATAATACGCCGTTGCAGATTGTAAAGATAAGTGTGTATTTCGTTGATAATTGAAAACCGAATTAGTAAGAAATACTGCGTATAAAGTTGTCCATTATCTCATTTCAATTCAAGGTTGATTCTATTCTAGATGTCGAGCGAAGAACGTTCTCGAAAGTTTGAAGGCCGCTCTGCTATCTCCAGTGACGATTACTATGGAAGGTCGTCATCTAGAAGTCATCCCCGCGGTCAAATGGAAGGGATCAAAGACGGAGTTAAAGAAGGGGTCCGGAGCGTGGCCGGGAAATTATCCAACATCGCCTCCGATTTGGCGTCAACGTTGCAAGTGAGTGACCGTAGTTTCGGACGCGAGATTGCCACTTCACATAAACAAAGAGTAACACTGTTTGTTTTACTACGTGTTTGTTGCAGGATCGTTACGGTTAAGTGCTATTATTCTCTCAGCAATTTGCTTGTTGGCTTATGTTTGGGCTTCAGTTGACGTAGTTCCCACTTTTGCTAATTTTGCTTACTTGGAGTCATTATTCTGGAAGGGAGAGTCCGGTCAAAAGACCTCGTAGTTTTTCATTTTGCTTTTTCTGCAGTTTTTTACTTGTTATTTATCTAAAGGTTGGTTTTTACCTTCCCATATTACTTGCATTGATTGTCCAAACCTAACAAACAAAGAATTCTTCAAATTATGCTGGTTGAGGTGGTTTTATGACGCTAGTATTTACGAGACTAGCTCAATTTTTTTTTTTTTTTGTTTCCCAATTCATTTTACGTACTTTAAACAAGAATGATATAATGTTGTTAGGAAAAGGTTGCGCAATGTCGAACAAGTTTTTATTTAAAAATCTGATACGCTTTTGACAAATTAATTACATGCATCAAAAATTAGCTTTTAACTAACTCTTTTACCGCTTATGGGTGTTATTAATCACCGTAATATTCTCATTAAATTTGGTCTGACCAAAAGAATTTTCAGATTTATGCTGTAAAAAAATGTAAATTTGAAAGAAAAAGATGTTTGGACATTCTCAGCATGTGCCTTAATTTTTAATATCGTTTGTGATGAATTTGTTCTGGTATTTGTTTTAAAAAAAGCATTTAATATTTTTGTTACTACAGTTTGAAATTCAGGTTTATGTGAATTCAAACTTGAACATTGTTCTTCTACCACTCACTGATTTCATTTTCTTCCGCTATAAACAAACCTGCTTAGATATTTCGTTCTGTTACAAAGTTGATTCAGTTTCGTACTTATAATTTTATGTCTTTCGTTTATTTTCAGAGAAAATTAAATATGTGTGGTTGAAATTTATGTCTTTAATCAGAGACTTTTATCTATGCGTAACTATTTTTTTCTGGCTGTTTCGCGCATGTTGTAACGCATGATATTGTGCGTCCGCGTAAAATATTTATCTGTTATGAGTTCCGTTGTGCTGGAGCAGGGGTGGGCGACTTTTTCAACTCAAGGAACATGAAGAAAATATTTTCACGATGCTCCAAGATGATGTACACCCACAAATTTTTTTGGGAAAATAACTTGAAAAAGAGAAAGGACCTTAAGTTTCCAACCCCTGAATTCGATCTGCGATAGATTTTATAAAAGATTCTTGACTCGAAAGTAGCTCTCTACTAGGTGTTTTTGAATTTTGTTGTGTTGATGCATTGAATGCCCTTCAGTAGCAAACACCCGGGGCGTGCCAACCCACGGCGTTCTATATTCTTGTTGCTGATTCATGATTTTGAAACAAAATCTTAATTTTTTTCATTATATACAGTAGGTGTATGAGATTCAAAATTTTCGCTAACTGATATTGGCTTAGCCTAATCCATCAATTCACCCCCTTCTCTACTAACACTGTATTATTTATTGTAAAGTACAATTGTTTGTTTTTAATACGTAGTTTTGAATGAATGGCCAAGTTTATTTAGTATCAAGTTTTATTTGGTCTCGTTACCAAGTTAGTAAAACTAGCAAATTTTTGGTTAATTTATTCGGTAATCTGCCACATGTACATAACATCATCAGTTTGTTAATTTCATTCTTAACGAGCATGTTTAAATGGTATTAGCTATTGTCGAATTCGTTCGCGATTATCTGCAGTACCTTCGTGTAAGGTTATATTTTTTTGGTTTTAAATCAAATTTAAAGTATTTCTCTAAATGATTTAAACGAATTTGTTTCCTTAAAAAGCTAAAGAAAAATTTTAATTTCCACAAAAAATAAATTTTACCACCAAAAATAAGCGCAGTCAGCTCTGTTTTTTTACAAAATGATTGTAAATATAACCTAGACCAATTTGAATGTTGAAAAATCAAAAAAAATTTTGAGAATTGCTGCTATAAAAATGCGGCAACAGTCGTACTTGTCGGGATGGACTGAACTCGCAAATGCTGTCTGTTGTGACGTTGTGTTTGGCCGTCCATGATTCTCGCATATTTGCTGCTTAGTTCTGTTTCGTGTTTTGAAATTCTGTCTTAGATGCTCGGGAACTGGAACCATCGGGGTCCCGTGTAGTGTCGTACAAGCACTTTTTTCTATATGCATAAAAATGACGTTTGTGATTTTTAGTTGTGGTATGGTATTTAGCAGTCTACACATTATTTGAGGGATTATGAGGGATTTGACGTTTTTATTGATTTTCCCTATTTCAACTGTGTGTGCAACAAATGTAACGACTTTAGTTCTAAAATACTGCTTAAAATTATTCAAATCGCTGTTGTAAATAAGTGTGAATAGCAAAAAAAGTTATTTTGTAAAATTTGGTGCATTCAATCTTGCTTGTAGCTATTGTTTATAGTTTGTTCGGTGTACTTGTCTTACATCCTGTAAAGAAATTAATAGTGTGTATTTAAATCGTAAAAGTGTCTGGTTATAGTGAACGAAATAAGAAAAATTGTGAGATTGAAAAATTGACTTAGAATAGCAATAAAAGAACGATTAATTTGGATTTGATAGTATAGAGTAGGAATGCCCAACCTTTTTTCATAATGGGCCAAATTGTAAATTTAAGTATATTCGGCCGCCCACAAAAGTACACGTATATAGTATTGTTAGATGCCATGAGTAAACGATGAATATTGAAATATAAGCTTAAAATTAATTAACTAATTAAGAATTCAAGTGGAATGTAATACAAAATCATTCCGTAATTAGTTTTAAAATTTTTGTGCTGCAGTTGCTTTGAAGTCCTGGTTACGCAGACTTTTTTTCTTCCTGCTTGCGTTGACTCAAAATTACCAAGATCTTGATACGAGCAATTCTAGAAGTCGATGAATCCCGTAGGGGACCCAAAGAATAACCGACCGATACCTCCGCTTTGTGTCACGTGCAAGATCCTCGATATAGGCTTATATACACCCGCGTCGAACCAATCATAGATCTATTGCTTTTAAGAAAGCAGGCTGGATCTCGACGCAGAAAATCAACCGTGGAACAAGTCGTTCTATTGATCTCAAATATCTAAGATTTTTTTAGTTTAAGAAGGCTGCTGCCGTGTTTGTCGATCTGACAGGGAGACATAACCCTGTCTGGCGCCGTAGGTTTACCTGCAAGCTGCTGAAGTTTTTGCCGGATTAGCACATAGCAAGAATGATCATGGAGCTTGTTCAAAATCGAAGTTTCACCCTTATTACCGGTGACAGCAAGCGAAGCAGGCTTCGCTGTGTGAAAAACGATAGTCTTGGCTCCCCTCCTTTTCACATGTATACGTACACACCCTCCTCGTTTTACCCTCCGTACAATAAAACTTTGTGTATTTGTGCAAAATTCGGATTTACATTTGCGCAATATCAAAAAATAGTTAAATCAAATTTAACGTTCGAACAGGAATCAAATAATAAAATATAATTTTTTAAGGCACTTTCTTGAATACTTTTAAAATTCAAATGTTTCCGGACTCTACGTAGTGATGACTTAAATTTCTCGATGAGATACCAATGTGTGTCGTGTTTGTGTCACATGAACCTGTAAATTACAGATGTCGTTTGAACACTGAGCCTTGGAAGTTTCCAATTTTAACAAAAAAGTAGTTTTTCACTTTAAAAGTTCAAAAAAATTAGTAACATTTTAGGTTGAATTAATTACTGATTGAAGCTGAAATTAGCTTATCCACCTGATAATCACATGCTATATTTTATAGAGGACTTTTTAGAAAAATTAAATCAATTTAAATTTAAAGTCGGTTATAAATTAGTTAGTTTTGACGTGCAATGACTCTTTACCAATGTTCCTTTAAATAAAACCATTTAAATTATAGTGCATATCATTTATTCTGATTACAATTTCGTAACACAAATCCCTACCAGTTAAAAAAGAAATTTTTGAGAAACTTTTACAGTTGGCTAATCAAGAAATGTTCTTATATGTACAAAGATAAGTTATTTCAACAGCATGACGGCGTCAGTGTGGGGTCTCCCTTACCTCCGACTATGGCGAATTTCTTTTTGTCTTCTTTAGAAAATGAATTATCAAAAACCAGTGGCGTGCGGTCAGGGCATGCAAGACCAAAATTTTAGGAATTGCACGACAAACTTTTTTTTATTGTTTTTTAAAATTTTTTATCTTTATGTTTATCCTCCTGACTCGCAGGAAAGCGACGGAGGCGCTAATACATAGGGTAGGCAATTACCCCGATCTGCTTCCGGAGATGTCAAGATATTGCTGTCCGCTTGTAATATAATAGAGATATGACTAATATAGAACTGCTTGCCAAGACCGCCAAGCAGGGGAAAGTGCCGTAAAGCGTCTTTCCCAAGAACACAACGGAATTGCGCGAGTAGGTTTCGAAAGGAGATCGTGTTGATCATGAGCACGGCGCTCTAACCACTCAACCACGCTGCCGAGGCGATAAGGTAGATATTGCTGAATTCAATGAAAAATATTATTTGTCCGGGGTGAAAACTGAGGCCGATTCCAAACGAAAACTTTTTTTTTTTAGAGATCACTGCAGTTTTAGGACAAAAAGTGCATTACTTGGGATGACCTTTTTTTTAGAGATCACCTTGAATCTATTGATGGAACGAAAATTGGTCTTAAACACCATGATATTAGGACTAAAAATTAGAATCTTACACAGAATTTTTTCATACCAATAAAATATTGCATGTCTTACTCATTGACCACCCATAAAATACTCGGTTGCATGACCCGATTTCGGCATGCCAATTCCATGACCAGTCTCAGAGGTCACCGCACGCCACTGTTAAAAACTCAATCTGAATTTCATCCTTAGCCTTATTTACGCTATGTTGACAATGTTATTGCCGTTTTTGATGAAAAAGAAAAATGTTTTAAATTTCTCAATCTATTAAATACATAACGTAAAAATATCAAATTTACAATGAAACATTTACTCGAAACTATTACTTTTCTTGACGTTGAAATTAAAATTAATAATGCTGGTATTAAAACATAGGTTTATAGAAAGCCAATTAAAATTAATTTTTAAATTTCAATACAATGTGTCCCATCAAGTGGAAGTCTGGTTCAATTTTTTGTTTGCTTAATTGTGCTAAACGTATTTGCTCATCCAATTATTCGTTTGATAATGAAGTCAAATTGCTAAAAAGTGTACTGTATTTTTAAACAACGGCCATCTTAATTGGTTTTTTGATAAAGTTTTAAAGTAATTTTTATTTTCGAATTAACGATCAGCGCATAAAGATGGCAAGACGTATGAAAACTGCATTATTATATCGTGCATTGGAAAAGATTTTTCGCATCGTTTTGCTGAGCGAATTTCAGCTTTAATCAGTAATCGATTTCACCTAAAAAAGTTTTGCCAATTTTTTAAACTTTTAAGGTGAAAAACTACATTTTGCTAAAACCGGAAACTCCTAAGGCTCAGTTTAAAAACGTCATCTGTAAATTCACAGGTTCGTGTTATACGAACACGATACGCATTGGCATGTCACCGAGATATTTGATCACTAGAGTCCGGGAACATCTAAATTTCAAAAGTATTCAAGAGAGTGTCAAAAAATCATACTTTATCATATGATTCCTGTTCCAACGTTAAATTTGATTTAAATAATTTTTTGATATTGCGCAAATGTAAATCAGAATTTCATACTAGAATACACAAAGCGTTATCAATAAGAAAGTCAAATTCTAATATAAATCTGTCACGTTACTAGTTCCAATATTTACCACATAGAATCATTGCGCCTTTCTAAATTAATTGTTTAAATCGAAAATTCGTCACTTTCTTAATTAAGCATCGCCAGGAGCCAGTTTAGAAAGCGCTGTTGTCTAGAGCAGTGTTCTTCAAACTTTTTTCATCGAGACCCATTTTGCACAGGCAAATTTTTTCGCGACTCCTAAAAAAGGATCTTCACCTAGAATCCATTTCTAATTCTGCTATTTTTCCCCCAACATCAAGATGTTCTCTAAAAAAAAAGTCTTCACCTAGAATCGATCTTTGATTCCGCTGTTTTTCCCTAAAAATCAAGGTGTTCTCTAAAAAAAAAAAAAAAGGTCTTCACTTCGATTTCATCTCTGATTTCCCTATTTTTCCCCAAAAATCAAGGTGTTCTCTAAAAAAAAAAAGGTCTTCACTTCGATTTCATCTCTCATTCCGCTATTTTTTCCCAAAAATCAAGGTGTTCTCTAAAAAAAAAAAAAAAGTCTTCACTTCGATTTCATCTCTGATTTCCCTATTTTTCTCCCAAAATCAAGGTGTTCTCTAAAAAAAAAAAAGGTCTTCACTTCGATTTCATCCCTGGTTTCCTTATTTTATTCCCAAAATCAAGGGGTTCTCTAAAAAAAAAGGTCTTCACTTCAATTTGCTGTTGTATTTCGCTATTTTTCTCCCAAAATTATGGTGATCTCCAAAAATTAAAATCTAAAATCCCGCGACCCCCAGTTTGAAGAGCCCTGGTCTAGAGCCGAGCGATTGTTGTTGCTTTATCGCATTAGCAATGATGCGGTTGTGTAAATTGTATCGTTGACTAACTGCCAGTATCCCTCCATTGTCGCTGTTGCCCTGAACCACTGTTTTGATTGTAGATTAACGCTTGTGAAGTGACTCTGTTCCCGTTGTTGAGAAAGAATGGGTATAGAGTGATCCTTCACACGTGGTCGCTAAATCTGCTGCAGATCTGCTGCATTTATATCCCGTATATATGGTAGCAACGAGAAGAGATTATTCAGATTCTAGATGTTAGTGGGCTCGGTTTATCTGAAGAACGTACTGTGTGCATAATTTAGTTGTGTCAATTGTATCTGTCCAGGACTGCGAGCAGGCATAAAGCTTTAGCGTGAAACTATATTAAATTCGGGTATAGGTAAGTGGTGAAGTGTTAATTAAAACAACTGTGAATCGTAGCATTGTGTGCATAATTTTGGCGTTTGTTTCAATTTTCATTTAGTCATTGACGTCATTGTTTCTATAATATAATTATTTTATAATATAAAACCCGCCTGACTACCTAGATCGCTAGGGCCCGCCAGTTCAAACTTGTAAAAGCTCCATTCAACAGGCTAGTTGGTTATCTACGAAATCTACGTAGGGTTCTCCTCCAGTATCTTAATGTTATCCTGGTTAGCAAAAAAATACTAGGTAGGAAGAGCGTGACAAAATCGTCAATTATATGCTAATGGAACATCGTTTTTACTTAAAAATTTTTAAAACTCTGTTCGTTTTTTAATTTATGTTCCATTTAATTTGATTTACCGCTAATATGTCGACAGTTTTGAAGAAAATCTATCTTTATCCCTTACAAAAGTACTCAGCAGCATTTAAAATAATTGATTCTCTGTTGAACATGAACTAAAGTCAAAAAAAATTATTCACTGTAAAACCTGATGAGGGCTTAAGTTAGCCAAAAAGTTGGTTTTATTCTGTCTGGTTTTCTGTTTTTTTTTTCTAGCTTTAACAATGTAAATAAATAAATTGAAAAGTGTTTAATCCAATATGGCTGCTTTCCATAGCAATTTATCTGATTCATTTCATATATTTTTACCTCTTGTTTGAATAATTTTTGAATTTTTGAATCCTTTAGAACTTATTTTAAGAATAGGTCTCATATGCTTGGCCAAAAGAAAACCCATAAAAGTTTATGAAAATACATTATGCACCAACTCTAAAATCAAGGAAACACTTCCGTATAAGCCATGTGCTTAGGACCCAGTTACTATGGGCACCTGCACTAACTCTGCTGCAGTTATTTCTTCTGTTTTTTTATCATCAGGATCAACCTTTCTACAGAAACAAACTAATTCTCAATGACACGTTCGTGTTTGAAAGCTAATCGGCCTTGTGGGAACCAAGTATCAAATGTTCTATATTCTAATGAAGCACAGCTTTCTCCTCCAATCAATAACCTACATCATTTTCAGTCTTTAGCAGGGACGTCCTCCGTCAGGGGAGGCAAGTAAGGCAGTGCCTCACCTGTGAAAATTAAATAAACCAGAAAAAAATTATTAAAGTCATAGTCTTTGCAAAATAGCTGCAACATGCTATTAGTTAAAAAAAATTAGTAAAATTATACTGTACTTGTAGTACTTTAATTAGTTTTGCTTTTTAACCCTAATTTTGGACGA
This sequence comes from Diplosoma virens, assembly GCA_963680785.1. Classification (NCBI taxonomy): domain Eukaryota; kingdom Metazoa; phylum Chordata; class Ascidiacea; order Aplousobranchia; family Didemnidae; genus Diplosoma; species Diplosoma virens. Next base: position 36,281,286 of record OY796895.1, on the reverse strand, counting down.
TTTAATTATTGTATTTTCAGCGCAGTAATCATTTTGTCAAGCGTTCTTGTCAACAAAATGGGCTAATACGCTAGTGAGGCAGCTTGAAGACTACCTCTCTTCAGAGAAAAAAAAGAAACAAAACTTAAACAATATAGCGCTTTTTTCTCTTTTGGTGAAAATATCTGTTAAAAGGAGAGAGATTTGAGGCATACCGCAATTCTAACTTCGTTGAAAAAAAAAGTTTTTCTTAATGCCCGTTTCCACTACGAGCGTGGAAAAGAGCATTCTTTGTCTCTTTTATTGATCTTCGATTGAAGCGAGCGGTTAAAATTGAAGCGAGCGCAAAAAAAAAGCAATAAAATAATAAGAGAATGCTTTTTTCCACGCTCGTAGTGGAAACGGGCCTTTACTCTCTGACATTTGCTGAACAAGATAAATCGGTTTGTTTTTAGTCAGTCAGAATACGTACGCGCATTGTATAACTGCAAAGCAATAAATTTATTTTAGGTTTTAGTAATGGAAGATGATTTAGCATCTAAACAAAGAAAATTTTCGGCATTAGCTTTCAATCTAATTTTGATATATTTATAATTCAGTGTACTCCGTATGAACCTCAATTTTTGACAGCATTTTTATATTCATAATATACATTTCTAACGAACATTAATTCACAAACTATACCTTATCTTAACTTGTATAAATTGATTGCGAATTTTTTTATTTCCATTGTGAAGGCAATTGAAACTAACAAAATAATTGCTATTGTGAACGATAATAACCCTTCCAACTTTTAGTGTGAAGTGTAGAATATCAGGCTGCATCTTTAGACAAACGTCGGAGACTAAAGGCCCGTTTCCACTACGAGCTTGAAAAAGAGCATTCTTTGTTTCTTTCATTGATCTTTCCGCGCTTAAAATTGAAGCGAGCGCTGAGCAAAGCAAAAAAATCAATAAAACAAACAAAGAATAAACTTTTCCACGCTCGTAGTGGAAACGGGCCTTTAGTTTTAAGTTAATTTAAACCAGTAATTCTTAACACATTGCACGCCTCTCTTGAATAGAGTTTAAAAAATTCAGGGGAGTCAGTTTTAATTACATATTTTGCCAACTTTAAAAATATTATTTGTTTCCAATTAAGTGTGCATGTAAATTAAATGTGCATTGTCTTTGCATTGCAAGAAAATATTTTTAGTTTTCTCTCAACGATTTTGGTTTTTTATACTACGACGTTGTTTTTTACTTCACCGAGAGAAATTTATTTGGAGACACCGAAAAACCTTTGAATCTTTAGGAGGTCATGGATCAACGAACAATCAAAAGTTTTTCGGCGATCTCCTAAAGATATCTTTCGGAGGTCATGGTTGTGCGAAAAAATAGGTTATTTGCTTAAAAATTTAAGGAGTTAAGCCTCCGGCCCCTGGATCCGATCATGAAAGCTTCAGCAAACATGTGAAATTGAAGGCTCTTATACAAAATAAAAACTGATTATCTCTAAATAAACAGATTTCGCAATTCTAATGTCGGAAACTAAAAATTTTGCAAGTTTTTTCATAAAAAAAAACAGCGTGGTCAAGTTGTTAGAGCGCCGTAATGTGATCGACATGGTCTGGGTTCAAAACCTACTCAAGCCATTCTGTTGTGTCTTTGGGAAAGACACTTAAGGGCACTTTCACCCGTTTAGTGCTCCTGAAAAACAGTTCGAAAATTTGCTCATATCTTTATAAAATTAAAACCAAAATAAAAAATTTCAACCCGACAGTAATATCTTGGCATCTCTAGAAACAGGTCGGGGTAGTTGCTCGCCTATGTATAGGCAAGCATACCATATTTCCGAAGGGGTAAACCGGGACGCTCGTTAATAAAAAACATTCGTCCCTAAAAATATCTTTATGTCAAATCAGTCTCGGATTTCATAATTTTTGTCCCTAGAAAGCAATGTTCCCCAAAAAAAGGTCTTCACTTCAAATCATTCTCCAATTTCTAACTTCTGGCTCTTTTAGTTTTCTCCAAAAAGAAAGGTCTTCACTGCGAATCTGTCTCGGTTTTTATGATTTTGTCCCTAAAAGTAGTGTTCTCTAAAAAAAGGAGATCTTCACTTTAAATCTGTTTTGGATTTCCGGCAAACCGGCCAGGACAAAGCCCTAAAAATCGACAAATATGGCAAGCCTATATATATATAGAGTCTCCGACACTTTCTTGCGAGTCAGCAGGATAAATATAGACATAAAATAGATAAAATGTTTTTATAACTAGAAAGAGTTAGCTAAATATGAGAGAATATTTCAAATTTCTTTTTTTTTATTTGAATAAAAGCGCTGTTTTGTTTGTTATTAAATAAAATTTTAACTAATATTGCTTTAAAAAAATTGTGCCTCACCAATCACGAGCTTCACGGCACGTCACTGGTCTTTAGCCTAGCCTACCAGTAAGACTTTCAGTATCAAGAGAAACTGATAGCAGTAGTAGAAGTTTGTTTTGACTTGCATTGATAATTGAAGAAAGAACAATTGATAAATCCAAAGGAACAATTGATAAATCTTATGATCCAAAAGAACAATTGATAATTGAAAACAAAATGGAGCAAAGATTGCACATAGGAAAAAGACATCTAACAATAGGCCAAGCCGCCAAATTTCTCCGAAAATGTAATTCCAATCCTTTATGCACAAAGAAAACAAACAAAACGATCTTACAAAAAAAGCATGAAGTGCTTACCATCGTAACGGTAAGAAGTAACTTGATAACTGGGCGTAAAAACAAAAAAGTACAAAGACCATAAAAGAAACTACCTGTTAAAAAATTAAAGAGAGTTTATAAAAAGTTGTCATCAAAATCAGAGCGGTAGTTTGTCATTGAATCTTACGTGAAAAAACAGTATAATTGTTGCAACCAAATCAAATACCTTTTTTTTCTCTTTCTTTGACCTAATTTTGCGTTTAGTTTTAGACGGTTTACTGATTTCTAATTTCTATTTGTCAAACGGCGACACTTCACTGGTTAGACTTCTAATTTTGACGTTTACACGTCATCGAAATCGAAACCACGTTTTTTCAATGCAAGTAATTCCTCTCATTTGGTAAATCAGCAAGATAGTTGACGCACGAAATTTTCTGGCTTGCTCACTCGCTTAGTTCAAATTCCCGAAACAATTTGGTAAGTCGAAATTAGTTGGTTTTTGTGAACAGCTTTTTATTGACAGATTGCTTTTAGAGAATCTGTAAAAATTTTGAATTGGAAATCTTACGTTAGCGTGAATTATTTCAGTTGCATGGTGTGTTTGCTGTGTTTGAGCAGGCAACGCAACGTTTTGCACTAGGTATATTAAATCGATCAAGTTATTTGTTATTTCGCTGGTACAGTGTTTCGCGCACTAGAATCAGCTAAAGGTTTTTTTGGTTATTTTTCGCAGTGATAGTTGGTTATACAATCCCCTTTTGCAGGGTTTCCACCAGTGTAGTTGGAGCCTGGATTAGTAACAGCCATTCCTGCAAAAAATGGATTAAATTTGCAGTTTATGAGTAATGAGCGCATTTATGAATAAAGAGATGCAGTCTACTAATGTTGGACGCCATAATTTTGCGTTCGTCGGCCCAAATTGTAATTCTGATTAATTGTGATAGAAATAGTGCTGCTGTAGAGCGTCACTCTTTTCTATTAATAAAAAACGCTTTAAGATAAAAAAAATGTTGCATGACTGATAAACATTTTTAAATATTTTTATTTCTGCGCAAGATTAAAAATAAGTAGGCCTAAAGCTGTTACAATTGGTTGCCTTGTTATTAGCAAGATGTAACCTTTTTATTACGGTTTTTGTTTAAAGTCTCCGAGAAATCATAAATTTTGCCAATCACGTTATAATTTTATCGTGTTTTAATTTTGTGGATTTAATACTGAAGCTTACATTGACGCTAACGCCGTCAAATTTTGTTAGCCCTTACGCCTTAGCTGAGGAGTTGAAGTTGACTTCAACGCCGTCAACATTTTTGTTGACTCGCTCAGCTTTGCTAATTTGCAACATTTAGGCCTAGAACAAAAATTATAAAAAGTAACCCATATAATTTACAAAAACAAAGAAATAGGCTGCGGAACATTTGGAATGGTTGTAAAAATATCATTCATTAAATGCTACTTATACTGCTTAATCTTTCTGGTGGTTGCCACCCAGTGATGGGTTTAATAGGATGCGAACCGTGCGGCCGCACCGGGTTCCCCCTAAAACACATCAAAAAGGGCCCCCCTACACAAGATATTGCTCTATTTCTTCATAGTAGCACCAGAATGTCGGTGGCATGTCTAAAATAAAGTTTTTTTTAGAGGTAACTTTGTTTTGAGACACTAAAAAGTGGCTCTTAAAACAATGACTATTTTTTCAGAAACCACACTGATTTAAGAACACTTAACAGTGTCCCCCCTAAAACGAAGACATTTTTTTTGAGATAAAATTGTTTTGATACACCAAATAAAAAAACGAATTTTTGTAAACATCACAATGCTTTGGAGCACTCAACAGTGGCCTTCCTAAATTGAAGACCTTTTTTTTAGAGACCACTTTGTTTCCATACACATCAAAAATTGTTTCTCTTTATGACAATGACCTATGACCTTTTTTAGAGATTGCTTTGCCTTGGAACACTAAATAGTGCCCCCCCTTACTTTTCTTGCACCGGGCCCTCTTTTTTGTAAGGCCATCACTGTTGCCGCCGTAATCTAAAATGTTTAAACAAAATCAAATTTTGTTAAATTAAAAAAATTCGGCAACGTCGTCGAGTGGTTGGAGCGCCGTAATTGTGATCGACATGGTCTCGGTTCAAAACCTGCTCGCACCATTCTGTTGTGCCCTTGGGAAAGACACTTTATGGAAATTTCCCCTGCTTGATGGTCTTAGCAAGCAGTTCTAACTTTCACTCGTCTCTATAAAACTAAAAAACCAAAACATAAAATTTCAACCGGACAGCAATATCTTGGCATCTCCGCAAGTCGCATATCGCAAATTAGCAAAGCATACAATTCGATGCGCGGCTCTAAAGGTTTCGGATTGGGCCAGGATGTGTGGCTCTAAAGGTTGCTGGACAAGTCCTTCAAATGTTGAAGTCGTTGCAGCTGTGCTACATGGTCTTGGTTCAACTCTTGCTCTCGTCATTCTGTTTTGTCTTTGGAAAAAACATTTGACAGAAGCATTTCTTAACCTGGGATAAATTTCTTGACTTTCAGAGGTGAATTGCTATGGACTATGTCTAATCAATGTGCTTTCTAAAACTAATTTTTCTTAATTTAATAAGAATGAAGACAAAAAACATCAAATAAGGATAGAAAAATGCTCCTTTTCATGCTCTTTATTCACAATTATTATTAGGGTAAAATATTGTAAGTTCAGAAATGAAAACCTGTTTTTTTGCCTTTACTTGATGTTATAGGTAAAAAAGACCATCTTTAATTCTCAATTTGTTTCAGCGTTTAGAGGTAAAACTGACTGTCCTAAATTGGTAAAATATGTAAAAAAAAATTAAGACCACTGTTTTACAGCATTTTTTCTGCTTGGTTTTAAATGTCAGTCATATCACTGAATATTATTTTTTAACTGGAGAGCAATATTTTGGCATTTCCGAAATGAGAATATGGTGTTCGGTGGACAGATAAACTAAGTCAACAGCTTTTAGAAGATTGCATACTTACGTGATATAAAGTAATAAATCAACTAATCTTTTTTAACCTTTGCTCTAAAGTTGTTTGTCTTCCACACCTGTTTCGATGACTTAGCAGATATCTGCGTTTATTTTTTAAGCATTTCTCGTGAAAGAAAAAAATTTAAAGTTGTTCTTTTGCTTATTTATAACTCAGTCTTTGTGTATGCTTATATAAGTTCGTCAAATAATGAAGAAAACCTTATATACTCCCCTTGTTAATGTAATTAACGAGTAACGACATCTTTTGGGCTTTGAGTTTTAATAAAAGACAATGAATTTTTATCAACAAAAATTCAAACTGCAATTATTGAATTTTTTGTAATTTATACCAGGGATACGGACTCGTCAAAAGTCCGAGCCCGGGCCTGAGCTCGAGCCCGCACCCTTGTATATAACTAAATATTATTCCGTTGACTTCTGTAGAAGAAGCCAGCCAAGAACTGACATAAGTTGAAAAAAGTATCTAACTGGTAATAGGCCTATTTTGTTTTGTATAAATATTGAACACTAGTGGATCCAGAATTGGGGAGAGTCAGCGACCAATTTCCCTTTCTGCCTTTTGACCCCTTTAAATTCCCCCCTGCTCGACCAAAATATCTATTGATTAAAGTGAATGTTATTATTTTGTTTGTGGTTTGCACCTTAAATTTAGTACGAAAGTAGGGATCATGAACTCGATTGAAAGTGTTCAGCTTTTTCTTTTTTTTAGTCTTCACTTAAAATTTGAAATGAAATTGGAGATTTTTCACACTGACAGAAAGTGATGACTTTTTTTTGTAGTCATCACTAAATTTTTTACCTGAAAACGGCAGCGATACAAAATGGCAACCCTGTAAAAACAAGTTTGTAAAACCTTTATTTGAAAAAAAGGTGTCTTTTTTAAGATTAAGCTTCCTTTTTAAAGTTTTATCCCCCTCTGACAAAACGGCTTTCCTGCGCTTCTGATTAACACTCGGTATATCAGAAAAGTCACAACCTTGAGCGCAAAAGAGTAAGAAACAGTTATAAAATTTAGAATAGTGAAGAGAAATAATATAAAGGAAATCATATCTTAATTTTTTTATTATTTTTGATTAAAGTTTTAGCAATTTTTTTTCTTATGGAATATTGATAACAATAATCTACAAAACCTTTAAATCGTTGATGCTGTATGACATCTAGACGTTGGACTCGCCGGGCTCGCTACTTTTTTGGCAAGCCCGAGCCTGAGTTGCAGTCTAGCTATATGGCACCAAATTCGCGAGTCCCGAGCCCGCATCTTGGTTTATAAAAACGGCCGCCACGTTTTTAATTTTAAACGAAAGAAGAAAAAATTTTTTAAAAAGTGACAGCCGATAGCAGAAGTCAAGAGATTCAAAAATGGCACATAGCAATGTACTCAAATGAATTTTGTAAAAAAATTTAGTATTTTTTAAAGATTAAGCAACCAAATAGAAGGGTTATGTTTTAACTTTGGTCTTACGTAAGTATTAGGTTGGATAGAAAGTCTTGTCGAATTTTTTGCCATGGCATTTTCAGTACATATATTTATTGTCATTATATTAATGTTTTTCCCAAGCAGCAAGAAATATTCGATCTGTCTATAAAAACGAGGCCCCGAGTATCCGAACGTGATGGTTCAAACAATTTGAATTAGGAAACTTTACCCTCGAAGACTCTCTTCGATCAGGAAGACCAACTTCTGTCCCTCTTAAGGTTTTAAAGGCTGTGGTTGAAAAAAATCCCAAACAAACTGCCAGGGAATTGCCTAAGCAGTTCAGTACTTGTCAGCAAAGAGAGCTTTGAGACCTTTTCAAGCTTGTTTAGCTGTGTTATGATAGTCCTGTGACAAGTACTGAACTGCACTGTACTGATAATAATCCTTATGTAGCACTCTGATGTTTCAGCTAACCGCAAGCATTCGCACAGTTCTTCTCTGGGTACCCTGTCGTATGCTTTCTCCAAGTCAATAAAGCCTTCTGCCCTTCAGTCCACTTTTTCAACAGAATCCTTAGACAAAAGATTGCGTCGGTGGTATTCCTTCCTGGCAGAAACCCAAATTGTTGCTCAGCGATTGCCACCTCCTTTCTTGTCCTTGCTTCTATTATCCTCTCCAACAGTTTCATAGTGTGGCTCATCAACTTGATCCCCCGGTAGTTTCCACATTCCTTGATGTCTCCTTTACCTTTGTACAAAGGTACAAGCACGCTCCTCCTCCATTCATCTGGCATCTTCTCTCCGCAAGAGTCTGTTGAAAAAGTTCACTAAAACTTCTTCTACAGAGATATCTTCCACGTCCCTTCTCTCCCTTCTGTTCTCGTTTCTCTTTCTCTAGTGTTTTTATGGTTGAGTAAGTTGTCGAAATACTCCTTTCATGTTTATTTCACTTTCTCTTCTTCCATCAGAATCTCCCCAGTTTTACTCTTGATTACTCTTTTTGTTGAACATCCTTGCTTTGTCTGTTTCTCTGCTTTGCTATTTTGAACACCTCATTTTCCCCTCCTTTGTTTCCAGTTTTTCGTACAGTTCCTCATATGCCTTGTTTCTTGGCTTTGCCACTTCTCTCTTAGCTTGCTTTCTTGCAGTTTTATAGGCCAACTTGCTTACATCATCTCTGATGGTATCCCATGCCTTTTTAGCTTTTTTCTTATCCTTCAGCTTCTCCTGGACTTCCTGGTTCCACCACCGCGTTTCCTGTCTACCTGCTGTGCTAGCTTTTCCTGATGTTTCACCCAGTTTCCTTTTGGCAATGCACCGTATCATCTCAGCTATTCTTTGCCAGTCTTCCTGTCCACAAGTATTTCGCTTTCAATCACTTCCATTTTGAATTTATTGTTCACTTTCGAGTCCTTTAGTTTCCACCATTTTATTCTCTTTACTAGTTTTGGTGCTTTCCTCCACTTTGTCCAGATGATTATCGCACTGACCACTATTCTTTGCTGTTTCGCTACTTTCACTGACAACAACTTTTGTATCCACCACCCCTTGATCCTTCGTCTTCTCACCATAGTGTAATCTACCTGCGAACTGCGTCCACCACTGCTCTAGGTGACTCTATGTGCTGGTTTCTTTACAAAATATGTGTTAGTGATAGCTACTTTCCTTCTCTTAGCAAAATCTACCACTGCTTGTCCTTCGTCATTCTTTTCCCTAATCCGTGTCTGCCCATGCATTCTTCATCACCATTATTCCCTTCTCCTGCGTGCCCATTCAGGTCTGCTCACACCAGTGATGGGATTCAGGGGGTTCGCACGGATTCGCGCGAACCCGTTCTTGGAATTTTAGCACGTTTAGCGAACCCGCTTTTAACTTTACGTAATCTATGTATTTCAATATCTCTGTACAATGAGGGAACCTATTGCCAGTGGTGGATATTGGGTGAGGCGAATGAGGCACATGTTTGTTCAGAGTGTAAAGAACGATTCTGAGAGAAGACTTTTTTTTTTTTAGAGAACACCCTAATTTTGAGATAAAAATAGAGAAATCGGTGTGGTCGAGTGGTGAAAGCGCCGTGCTTGTGATCAACATAGCCTTGGTTCAAAACCTACTCGCGCCATTCTGTATTGTCTTTGGGAAAGATACTTTACGGCACTTTCCCCTGCTTGGTGGTCTTGACAAGCAGTTCTAAATTTAGGTCCTATCTTTATAAAACTAAAAAACCAAACTACCAAATTTTAACCGCATAACAATATCTTGGCATCTTCGGAAGCAGTTTGGGGTAATTGCTTGCCCTATTTTAACTCAGAAAGAGTTAGCTAAACCAAACACGAGCTTCACATCACGTCAGCGGTTATTATTATTAATGTCACCACGCGTTAATGCTTTTTTCAACCGTATTACCATTATATCGAAACATTTTTGCATCATCAGCATCAGTTCAGTTCAGTTTTTTTATTTCTGCTCCTTCACATAGCAAAAGCAAAATAATTACAATTATTTCAATATAAATATAAATCAGGCTTCGGATTAGAAAAAGGAAGAAGCAGCCAAACGAGTGTACGTTGTAGCTTACAAAGATAGATATGAATTATTAATAGAAGGTTGTATTACCAGAAGCGAGGTTGCTTCACCTCAATATGAATTTGTTTTCATAAAAAGAAAAAGGAAAGAACGAAAAAGAAAAACAAAAAAGTCACAAAAAAAATTAAAAAAGTTAGGCCTACATGGAGGTCATCTGATAAAAACTCTGCCATATGGGAGGTGCATTGATGGGACCATAGCAGAGTTTGGCTAGTTGGCTTATAGAATATGATCAAGCCTCAAGTCTAGTGAAAGCTTGATTATACTCTACCAGCGATCATAGAGATACATATTGGAACCAATGCTTTGAGAAGGCAATAGTCATTAGTTAGTTTGATGACATTAACTTCATGAACTCTGTTTTATACTTTTTTGTGTTATTTGTTTCATACTTTTTCATACTTTGCAACAAACATAGCCGAACCTGCCTGGGGGCAGGGGGGGAATTGCCCCCAAATTTCCAAGATTTGGGCAAAATTCAAACTTTTCGGGAAGTGCAAGAAAATATTTGGGCAAAACCATAATTTTTCGGGCAGTGATATGAAAAATTTGTTCTTCGTTGGAGAATCTCAGACCATTTTTTTGTCCTATCTGTAATGTATTAGAAAATTAGGATATAAATTTGCGCAAAACTTCATTGTCCCCCCCAAATTTTTTTGGCTGGTACGCCTATGGCAACAAAGCTTGGTACAGTAATGCGGATTAAAAACAGACAAAAGGCGCTTTTTTAATTGCATCCATGTTCTTCTTTTTTACGTTTTTGACTGAGTTAGGCGTTAGAGTTGGAGAGTTAGGGTTAAGGTTGTCAGCGAGTCGCGTAGCGATTAGATACAAGAGAAAAGTAAAAACGAGAAAGTTGTAGTAGCCGGAAAAGTGAAGTGTAAGTGTAATCAGACAATTGCCGATTTGGGCGACAAGGCATTTTGGTGACGAAAAACGGACATTTCAGCAAGATGGAATGATGACACACTCATCTAATTTTAATCAATTGTTATAAAAAAAAGAAAAAAAATTGGCTAAAATCGGAGTCAGTGGAGAACCATACTGACACCATCATGTTGTTGATATAATTTGTCTTTATATAAAAACATTCCTTGGTTGGCCAAACGCAGCAGTTTTATAAATACTTCTTTTTTCATTGAAGGTAGATTTTTTTTTTGCTCACATAGAAAATAAGTTATTAGGGAAACAATTAGATTTTCATCCAAAATTGTATTTTAGATACGTTGATGACATTTTGCTGTATTGATAATTCTGATCACTGCACTAAATTTCTCGATTTGCTTAATTCTCAATATAATAGTATTAAATTCACAGTGGAGCTCCCTTCTGACACCATACCATTTCTTGACGTTGAAATTAGGCTCAATGAAACAGGGATTGATACTTGGGTATACAGAAAACCTACAAACACCAATCTAATTTTGAATTTTAATGCGCTGTGTCCCTCTAAATGGAAATCTGGATTAATTCTATGTTTTTTAAATCAAGCCAAGCGTATTTGTTCCTCTGATTTTTTGTTTGATAAAAAAGTTAGTAAGTTAAAAAAGATGTTTTTGAATAATGGTTATTCTTCATTGTTTTGTGGTAAAATTCTTCTAACAAATTTTCTCAAAACATTAGCTTTGAAAATAGTTTTTGTATACCGTATTTGGGTAAGGATTCACATCACTTTGCAAATCGTCTTTCTGCATTAATAAAAAACAAGTACAACTTAAAAATATCTCCAATCTATAAAACTTTTAAAGCAGTCAATTATTTTCAGTTAAAATCCAAAACTCCTGTGGCTCTTTGCTCAAATGTTGTCTATAAGTTTCTATCTCACGCAGGCAAATCATTGCATCAAACATGTGATTGTATTGGAGCAGTAGTAAAATAAAAGTGTCAGTACATATATACTGGTTTAGGTTTGGTAGATACTAATAAAGACAAAAAACATACAAAACATCAAAAACTCCAATGTACAAATATATACAAAGAAAGAAAACAAGACATAAAAAAGGAATTATATACAAGCTAAAGCTGCAGTATTACTAGCATTCATTAAATATTAACTTTATTTAAATACCTATAATAAGTTATTTATGATTCTGATAAAAGTTGTTCAAAAAAGAAAGTTAAGTTTGGTTTTAAAAAAACAGATTTTAATTTACAACTTCTTATATCATAAGGAAATTTATTCCAACAGCGGTGAGCATATTGACTAAAACATCTTGTGTGGTATCTGTTTTTTTCAAAATTAGATGGAATTATTAACAAATATGAATCTTTCTAGGATTACATTTATGTTACAATTTATTGCAATAATAGTATTTGTAAATATTGAGGAGCAATATCATTTAAACAATTAAATACAATGAGGCAAAATTTATTATCAACATGTATGTACATACATAAATAATTGAACACAATGAGGCAAATGAGGCAAGTTGAGTTTTGCGAAAAATTATAACATAAATTTTTATTTAATAGAAATATATATATAATACCTATGATATCAAAAAAATATATTAAGAAATTATCTACTTTGTGTTATATACTCTGCTTAATTATGGTGTTTTTGCATTTATGGTTATTAGAGTGTTTTTAAAAGTTTGTTTTTTTTATTTTCAGATTAAAACAAGTAAAATGAATAAGAACATTTTCTTTTGTTTCTTTGTTACAGTTGTTTTAACTAAAATTTCTTGTTATCCTTTGCAAGCTGGTGACAATCATCTCCATTTTAAATCTGATCAAAGGGATGTAAAAGTTTCTGATTTTGAATGTAATTATAGATCTCCTAGAAATACTTTTTGTAAATCCCCAGTTGCAAGTGTTACAAGTTCATTTAAATGTACAATGTGCAAATATGCTATAGACATAGCTTTGTGGAAATATAAGACTCCAGATAAATCTTACAAAGGTCTTTTTAAATCTATAATTAATCACTGCATTAATCTCCATATTGAATCCAGTGAAATATGTTCTGGAATGGTTCTTGCAATGAAAAATGAAACCCAATATGTGCTTGCAAACGTTGAACCTAATGGTGAAATGATTTGTGGCCTTATATTTCCAAGCACATGCAAGTCTAAAGATTTGTCATGGAATAAAAATTGGATAATTGGAATTCCAAAAAAACAATATACACCACCTATTTATCCCAAAAAAAAAATTACAACTCTTAGAGTTTTACAAATGTCAGATATACACATTGATTTAAAATATACCCCTGGTTCTAAAGTTAATTGCAAAGATCCATTATGCTGTCGTCAACCAGTTGAAAATGGTGATGTTATTGCTGGATATTGGGGAAGCCATGGTTATTGTGATTCACCATATTGGCTGGTTGAGAATTTTTTTCAGCATGCTTCAAAGGAGCACTTTGATTATATAATTTGGACTGGTGACCTGCCAGCTCATGATGTCTGGAACCAATCTAGAAGTGAGCAACTATTTTTGCTGAATAATCTAACTACATTACTTCTCAAATACTTTCCAAATACACCTGTATACCCTGCCTTGGGAAACCATGAAAGTTATCCTGTCAATAGTTTTCCTCCACATTATGTTACTGGTTATAATGATGTAAATTGGCTATATGATTTTCTTCAAAAAGCCTGGAAACCATGGCTTACTGCAGATGCTTTAAGTACTGTCAAGCAATCTGGTTTCTACACTATGCTTGTGAAGCCAGGTTTTCGAATTATTTCATTGAATATGAATTATTGCAATAATCAAAATTTTTGGATGTTAAAAGATCCCAGGGACCCAAATGGTGAGCTACAATGGTTAATAGACACTTTGCTAGTTGCAGAAAAAAATAGTGAATTTGTTCACATAATTGGTCATATACCTCCCATTAATGGTGGGGATTGTTTGAAAGTATGGCGAAACAACTATTATGCAATAGTAGCTCGTTTTAGAGATATTATTAAAGGCCAATTCTTTGGTCATACTCATAAAGATGAAATACAAATTTTGTACACCAACAGTACACTTCAAAAACCTATTATGGTAAGCTACATAGGCCCCAGTATAACTACCTACTATAACTTAAATCCTGGTTATCGAGTCTACAAAGTAGATATGCAAACATATGATATTTTGGATCATGAAACTTACATTCTTAACTTGACAAAAGCTAATCAGCCTAATAGTGCGCCCGAATGGGAGCTTGAATACACAGCAAAATCAGCCTACAATTTATCATCACTCTCTCCAACAAGCTGGGATAACTTATTCAAAAGTTGGCTAGAAGTCAAAAATGGTCAAAGTAATACTTTATTTGGTCTTTATTATAAATACTTATATAAAAGCTACCCGCCTTCCGAGACATGTGATGGCATCTGCAAAAAAAAGCTTCTTTGCGGTATTCCTGCAGGAAATTTTACCACATCTCAATGTCCGGATTCGTAATCCTGCGGTTGCAATTGTTTGATACAAAGAATATTACAGTATTATGTTGTTTTGTTTTGTGAAGGTTAGATTTACTTGATAAGAAGCCTTATCTGACAGTTTTGAGATGCGTAAATTCATTTACTCGTGTTAACAGCTAACACATGCTGCTGCTCGATTTAAGTCTTCACATTTAAGGTATTAAACTAGTGATGTATTCTGCTGAATACTTTGCAATGTCCATGTATTTGTTTACAGTGTTTAAATGCAAAATGACCTTAGAATTGGTCATTGCTGTATATTGTTTTTGGTTTGGACACAAACCGTTTATATTTCATCGTGCAACTCCTTCGTGTCTCAGGTTTTTGATGCGTTAGTTTTTCTTGAACGACAGCTACTATAAACTGTTGTACTGTTTAAACATATGGTTTGTGGTACGGAATTTGAAAATAGCCAACAAAAACTCATCTCAAAACTTTTCGTCCGACACGCTTCAGGAGATAAACGTCGGAATAGAGGAAAGAAATGATTTTTTAGTAAAGCTGAACGAAGATGATTGGATGTTTGAGAAAGGCGGCAAAACGCGTGATCAGCGCAAGATTTGTAAACAAACTCTTTTTGGCGCATAAATTTAATTTGCATGATTTGACATTTTAGCAGCATAAATTTGGATTTGACATCAAATCATGCATGCCAAATTTATGCCGCTAAAAACAGTTTGTTTACAACTTTATCGCTTGAAGAGTGTCGGACGAAAAGCTTACAGATGAGTTTCTTGTTGGCTATTATACTGTTTGTCATCATACAAAAAATAGGTTATTTCAAGTTTTAAGTTAGGCTTTTAACTTGCTTTCCATTTTAAAGTGGTTTTGGTAATCAGTGATTAAATTTTTTACTTACCTTATGTTGAATTACTTTGATTATACGAGTACTCGTATGTATTATACGAGTACTCGTATGTGCTCGTATGTAACGTATTGTTTTTGTGCTTTGTGTTGCTTCCAAATAAGTGTTCGTTTTGTCCGTTCATGAGGTTTTATTCTGTGAATACGTCAAGTCTCGTCAAAGCATGGTTGCTGTTAAATTGACTGCTCCTATATGTTTAGTGCTGATTATGCAATCCTGTGCTTGCTATATAGTTGGTGGTAGCAATTTCTATTTATGATTCTCGCTGCTGTGTTTAGTTTTTTTAGCCCTGTGATTCGTTTCACGTTATAAAACAACCGTTTATGTATTTTAAAAGCTTGTACTTTCATTGCTATTGGTTTATTTTATTATCGCGATCACAAGTTGTCATCAATTTTTATTCAACCATTAGAACAATTTTTTACTTTTGTGCTACGCAGCGATGACGTCAAACGAAGAAAACTTCAATGCTTGTCTACTTATACGTAATTCGAACTCTCTCAGAGGCGATCTGCAGCATTTTATTTTTGCTTTAAAACGGAATTTCAATTCAATCAGTGTAACATTTTAATTTTTGGGTTTTACAACGATTTATTTTTACATTTAAGAATATTAAGAAGGTTTTATCTTTTTTAAACTTTAAAATTTATTGATTTTTTATTTTTAGTCTTTTAATAGTAACTATGGTTTGCTTACGCTAACATTTATTAAGCCTCGTAACTGAATTTGATGTATTTAAATATCGCCTCCATTTTGTTTTGAGGTTGATTTGACGAGTTAAAAATACAGATTAGACCTACTTCGAATGATTGTTATTTTAGGTTGTCTTACTTCATTATAAATGACCTTTGCTGTTGTCATTCGTTATCGACACATGAGGCTGGTCCGTCATTTTTTCTTTTGTTTTCAGTGAAGTCAAGTGAAAAAAAAAGTTTTAACTTGAAAGCGTAGCAAAAAAAGAGTAAATATCATTGCTAGATCTGTAAAACATTTAAAAGGTTAATTTTTTGAGCCCAAACCACAACACGGATCAGCGCGGTCAATATGACAGTAAGCTTATGGTAATGATTCGCGATTCAATTGTTCTCGTTTTCAGAATTATACTAAAAATATTCGAGGCTTAAACCTGTCGACGAAAAGGCTTCATAGTTCACTATTATCAGTAAAGCTGGTGTGCTTGGGGCAATCACCGCCCAAGTTGATTCACCCTTCAAAACGGGCAAAAACAGATTTTTAGCACTGAGTATTACTCAGTGAGTAAGTTTGTCAAGGCATAAATTGCACTCAAAACTCTCATTTGGGAAGAAGCAAATTATTTTATGTCTAAATCGTTTATTTTAATCTGCTGTACACTAGATTCAAGAATAAAAAATATTTTTAAAGATAGCTCATTTTTCAACGCATAAAACTAACTTG
The DNA here is from genome assembly GCA_963680785.1 of Diplosoma virens. Taxonomy (NCBI): domain Eukaryota; kingdom Metazoa; phylum Chordata; class Ascidiacea; order Aplousobranchia; family Didemnidae; genus Diplosoma; species Diplosoma virens. The sequence continues at coordinate 36,264,923 of OY796895.1, read as the reverse complement.
TAATTAATTTTTTGGCACAAATATTTTTCCGGCATAAAAAATTTTAAAACATGATTTGGAAAATCCTCGCATAAAAACCAAGTAAAATTGTTTTGCCCCTTTTTAAATGTTTCTGTTACATTTATGCCAATGCTCAGCAATGCTCGTGGCACTTCATTTGGATTGTCTGGCAAACTTGAATAAAAAACCAGTTCTTGCAAAAACATTCAAGTTATTTTCGTCATGTAAATTTAGTTTTGAATTACTTGATGTTTTGATTTTCAGGTGTCTCAAACGCGCGGCACGCAGTGTGTTTACATTTCCGTTTCTCCACGGCATACCAGTTGCGGAGCACTGGTCTATGCTGTTATCAGCATAAAGATGACTAAATAATCAAAAAAAAATGCTAACTAAGAATTGAGTGCCGTACTTTGTACCCCGTTATAAGGTGTTTATAATCAGGCATACCATATTTTTAAAGGGGGCAAACCGGGACGTTTGTTAACAAATATTCGTCCCTAAAAGTCATGTTCTCTAAAAAGGTCTTCACTGAATGAGTGTCCAATTTCTTAATGTTCGTCCCAAAAAAAAGTGCTCTCTAAAAAAAAGTTTTCACGTTGAATCTGCCTCAGATTTCATAATTTTCATCTCTGAAAACTTTTAATCTCCAAAAAAAAACCAAAAAGGGGTCAGCACATGGAATCTGTCTTCAATTTCTGACGGGATTTTTGCGGAAATGGGCGGGACAGAAGCCATAAAAATCGGGACTGTCCCGCCAAATTCGGGACGAATGGTAAAGGTCTGCCTAAAAAGCAGGTAAAGGTCTTCACTTTGAATCTGTCTCGGATTTTTTAATTTTTTTCCCTTAAAAGTAGAGTTTTCTAGAAAAAGGGTCTTCACTTAAATTTGAAAATATCAGGAGTTAATGTTAACCGGGCGTGACGCCGGGGCAAAACCCTGAAAATATATATGGTAAGCCCATTTATAATTAAAATCTGATCGTCAATGGTTTTTTCAAATTCGGAAATTACGTTGAAATGTGGTTATACTCCAGTTTTAAGTTGTGGTGTACGTACAGAAACGCAAAACCTCGATTAAAATGGCTTTTGCAAAATGTTAAGCGAGAAAGTATTTTGAAACTTTCAAGCTGCGAAACGAATGTTTACTCGTTGCTGTTGAAAGAAAAAAACGCAAAATTTGTTTTATCATTTAGGTACCTGTAGCCTACGTTTGCACTAATCTCCAAGTGAGCTATATCTATGCAATAGATAGGCCTGCATTGTTAATTTCTGCTTTTACCTTTGTCTTGAATGACAAACCTGTATGCGATAGAGCTTGCTTCATAAGATTTTGAAGAACTTTTCAGTTTATTTTTGTCCGCAACGTGGTCAAGTGGTTAAAATGCCGTGCTTATGATCAACAGGCAGTGATGGCGTTGCAAAAAAGGGGGGCCTGGTGCAAAAAATGTAAGGGAGGCCACTATTTAATGTACAACAAAAAGGTAGCTGATGTCATTTTTAGTGTATGAAAGCAAACTGATCTCTAAAAAAAGTTCTCCAAGGTGGTCCAAAGGATGGAGGGCCACTTTTTGCTGCCTCAAAACATTGTGATCTCCAAAAAAAAGGTCTGTACGGTACTTCCACATTTCCACAAGCTCAAGTGACAACCTAAGGACCAGAATCTTTAAAATTTTTTTTTTCTTTTTGACATGCCATCAAGAAATAGAACAATTTCTTGTGTAGGGGGCAACTTTTTAATGTATTTTAGGGGGCCTGGTGCAGCCGCTCTGTTTGCACTCTATTAAAGCCATCACTATCAACATAGTCTCGGTTCAAAACCCTCTCGTGCCATTCTGCTGTGTCCTTGGGAAAGACACTTTCCCCTGCTTGGTGGTCTTGGCAAGCAGTTCTAAATTTTAATGATATTTCTATTACATTACAAGCGGACAGTAACATCTTGGCATCTCTGGAAGCAGATCGGGGTAATTGCCTATCCTATGTATTGCGCTTCGTTGCTTTCCTGCAAGTCAAGGGGATAAATATGTAGATAAAAAAAAATATTGTTTGCCATTGCCCGACAAACGAAGATCTCAAAAAAAAATTTAGCGGGTATTTAGAAGCCGGTTTTAAAATGTTGTTATCGTGATACACTAATAAAAATATGTAATTATGAACTCGGGTCTGGTGCTTCTTGTTTTTAAGGCGCTCAACTTCTTATAAATACAAAATTAACAGCAAAATAATTCGAAACTTTGTCGCTCAATAACTTCATAGCATATTTTTTGTATTAGATAAAGTCATAGCGTCATCATTCAAAATTTCAGGGTATTCCACTTGAAGTCTTTTAGAAAATTTAATGAAATTAGAAGCGCGTTATAATTCAGTTTTTTCGAAAAGAGTTTTTAGAATTTGGCATTTCCAGATAAAAAGAACTTTACACGCACTGTGACTAACAAGAGGTACAACAAAAATATTCTTTTCTAAAGTGTCTTTGGTAACTTATACGTGATGAAGTTTAATGTTTTCTGTCAGCCATGTTTCTCTCGAATTATTTATAATTTTCAATCAATCGTCAAAAATTTCCAAAAAAAATGTATTAAAATTAAGGAAAGGCTATCCAAAACAAAATGTAGTTCGAGATATGGATGAAAATCTGTAATTTTTTGACGGTCGGGCTGGGTCGCCTTGTTTATGTTCTAAACTCTGAAGGCTTGCAAAGAAAAATTCAAATTAAAAAGCGATTTATCTCACAAAACAATGTTCATCCCAATGAATTTCGTAAAAGTGAACGCTCTTTATTTTGCTAGTTTTTAATTTTGAGTCAAGCATGAATAATCTGGCTCTTCTCGCTTTTAATTTTGAGTCAAGCAATTAATTTGTTATGTTTTTGTATTTTTGGCAATTTTTGATGGCGATACTGAAAATAAGGAAATTTTAGGCAGGGTTCGAGTGGGTTTTAAAAAATCAAAAGAATTACAGACTAAGAAACGGCGGAATTTTATTGTCAGAATAGTGATCAGCAATGGCACCTTATATCCCAGAATTGTAGGGCTGTTGGGGCTAGGGTTGCCAACTGTCCCTGAATTGACGCCTGGCGTCCCGTGTCCCGGGCTGGGTCACTTTTGTCCCGGAATTTACTGACTGCTCTTTGGAAAAATACCGCCAGAAATCGAAGACAGATTCTATGTAAAAACTCCTTTTTCTCTTGTTTTTTCGACACAGCTAGTTTTTGGAGACAAAAATGATGAAATCCGAGACTGGTTTGAAGTGAGGACCTTTTTTTTTTAGAAATCACTATGATTTTGGAAAAAAAATCGAGGTGTTTTATTTGTTTGGCCCGACAATATTTTTGATAAGCCAAAATGGCCCTCGGCTTAAAAAAGGTTTATCTGTATTAAAGGTGTCCCGGAATGGCAAAACAGAAAGTTGGTAACCCTAGTTGGGGCATCCATTCAATGTTTGATGCCTTGGTATAAGACACATCTCGAACTACATTTTGTTTTAGATAGCCTTTCATTTATTTTAACACATTTTTTTGAAAACTTTTGACAATTGATTGAAAATTATAAATGTTTTGAGGGAAACATGGCTGACAGAAAACATAGGCTCTATTCTGGCTCTGTAAGATTGAATTTTTTACATTGCTGGCGCCTGGAATAAATCAATAGCAGAACTTGGTCTGTTGTTTTCTGGCAACAACATTGCTGCAATCAGCAAATTGACAGCAACGCGGCACGGGGAGGTTCCAAAGCCATCACCAACTGCACTTTCTAATAAATTTTAACTATAGCAAAAAACTTTTTAATTCAAATCAAACCCGAAACACAAATCCAAAGAGAAAAGGTACAGCTAAATTGTCACAGTTGGCACAGTTGGCATAGTTGGCATACAATACAGCTGAAAAATAATTTAAATGATGTCTTTTCCCGGCGACCAAAGCGACCATCTGAAGTCAATAACACGAAGTCAAAAATCCAAAGCTAAAACAAAATGAAAAATTAATTTTTACCATAAAGCCAATGTATCAAAAAAAAAAATGTAAAAGCGCGGACTATTATAACATAAGTCAAAGGCCGGGATGAGAGCGAGTTTGATTCCTACTGAAGGTATGATTCACATTGGTGATTCTCCAACATAGTGGCCCCTTTGAAACCAGAATAGCATTATGAAATTTCAAACACAAAAAAAACGGCAGGAGAATCAAATACAACGATATTACTAAATCTCTACACAACTATTACGATAAATTATAAAGCATATAAATATAGTAAATAATATAATAACAATAATACATACACAATATAAAGGGCACAGAAAAATTGTAAAGCACAACAAAACCAACGGCAAAAAGATATATAATATTACAAAGGTGCAATTTTGGAAATATCTTTAAGAACATGTTTTATATCGCCTAAGCCATTACTTAATTTTAATAATCAAAAATTCCCATGCTAAATATCGAAGTAACTGCCCTTAGAACTCTCAAATGGCATGTTGGAAGTATTTCTAAAGGATCAAATTGACTGGCAAGCAACACATAGCATTTGACGTCTAGTAAACACTTCGATCATCCGACATGAACACACTCTCAACATATCACTTTCCACTTCCCAAACTAATCCCAAAGCCTTGGAATCAGGCAATGATTGAGAACAAAGATTGATTTCTTTTAAATTGGTATTCTAACCGCAAGACGGCGCAAAGGATAAAACAGACTTGGATAATTAGCTACACATTTACGTAGTTTAAAGCCACGATTCGTAAAAAGCAACGTCTAGATTCTTGAAAAACTTTCTCAAGATCATCGAGAAAATCTGACGAAAGCAATAAATCATCCATATAACGGTTTCTTCCAACAGCTGATGAAGTCGACTGACAAGCGTTAGTAGGGTTTTCGTTCACGAGACGATCAATGGCCAGAAGAGCAATGTACGAGCTAGAATTAATTCACCAAACGTGTCTAGAGAAGTGAAATACTTTGATTGCACCGCGATCAGTATCATTATCTTCATACTAAATTAAGCGAAATAGGTCACGCTGGTCCTCAGGCATAGAAATTTGAAAAAAGCATTTACTCAAGTCAGCCATGCAAGCATATTTTCCTAATCGAAAGCGTGTTAAAACTTCCACTAATTGATTTAATAAATAAATTCCAGGGTAAACAGCATCATTTGACGAAAATTATACGAAGCCCCACCATCAAACACAACTCTAGGTTTCTTTTGTTTTGTTACAAAGGCAAATAATTCGTTATCAACAGGTGCCAACCAACCAGCCGAAATCAGTTGATCAAAAGTTTTGATTAGGGTACGTTTCATTTTCAAATTTTTTAACGCTTGACTGCGCAACAAAGAGGCGGGTTTCAAAACGTAGTTAAAACTATTAGGCAAAATATCAATCACATCCTTTTTTATAGGAACCGGAATTTCATAACGATTGTCAACAACTTTAATATTCGGTTCTACGAACAGACGTGTGATTTCATCATTTTTTGACGGTTGAATTGACTCATCCTCTACATCATAGTTGTGCAAACAATCATTCAAAAACGAGATTCTTGTTTTAATTGCTCACCACTGCACTCCTGAATTTTTTCGACCTTATTAATTTTAAAGTTGTAATGCAAATTTGATTCCACCTTCAAAAACCCACCACTTGCAATAGGACCGATTCTAGTCGGGACGTAATTTGATTCTTCCGGGCGTGCGCCTTCTCTTTCTTGCAAAACACTTCAGGTAGGTTGGAATTTTAACTCCTATAAAATGTTCTAAATTTGCAGTATTTATCTCACTAGGTAAAACACGCTCATCATTCATAAATCCGGGAACAACTACTGCATCATTTATTGTAAATATTTCTTTAGTTGCAATAGAGACTCAAGGTTAAATTGCATTACCCCACTAGCAGGCGTGGTCTCTTCTGCTAACGTACGAAATGTTATGGCAGGGCTATCTTTCATTTTTAGACCAAGTTCACAAGTTATTTTAGACCAAAGAGCAAAGACACAGCTAAAATACAATACAGTTGGCACAGTTGGCATACAATACAGCTGGCAAAATAAATTAAATGATGTCTTTTCCCGGCGACCAAAGCGACCATCCGAAGTCAATAACACGAAGTCAAAAATCCAAAGCGATAAAAAATGGAAAAATCAATTTTTTCCATAAAGCCGAATGTATCAAACAAGAAATGTAAAAGCGCGGACTATTATAATATAAGTCAAAGGCAGGGATGCGAGCGAGTTCGATTCCTACAGAAGTTATGATTCACATTGGTGATTCTCCAACAAACAGCACCATACAAATAAAAACTTTTCAAAATCTATCAACACTCATTCCACTAAAGTTGCGGTGTAGCTAAACAACGAGTGATTATTTTGAATTAATTTTTTGCCAATGAGCTTTCACAAACAATGCATTATATAGCCGTCATATTAGTAAAAACATTTTGAAAGAATTGGTCTTTATTATGTTACATTAAATTGCCAAAGTGGGTTGTGGTATAGAAAAAGTTGCAAAGCATCAGGCATGCGATTGCTGTATACAGAGACACCAAAGGCGGAGTGGATGCGGGGCAATTGACTCCTTCAAATTGCTTCCTGCCTTTTTAAAAAGAGAGGCTACAGGAATGCAAATATGGAAGCATTTGGAAACTTGACCAAAATATCAGATCGATTGAAGGTGAAAGGCTTTCATTTTGGTTTAAATTTTGGACGAAAGTAGGGGTCATTGTGTCGATTGAAAATGTTGCCTTTTTTTAGTCTTTACTTACATTTTGGGATGCAAATGAAGATTTTTGACACTGATAGGAAGCGATGACTTTTTTTAGTCATCATTAAAGTTTTGCGCTGAAAACGGTTGCGATACGGAATGGCATTGCGACCATTTTTAGAGAAAAATTCTTTTTAAAAATAAGGTGGCTTTTTCTTTGAGTTTTGCCCTCCATGGCAAAACGGCTTTCCAGCGGTCCTGGCTGCTTACTAATTTTAACGTGAAGCAAAAACGTGATACAAATTAACGGGAAACAAAATAGATCAAGCGGGAATAGTCAGTCTGTCATGATTCCGCATGTCGAAATCGTGATTCTAGAATGTTCGTGTACGATTGCAGCTTTATTATGATAGGCAACCTATAACTTCTATAACAATTTGTCCTGCAAAATTTTAATGGCATCTTATTGCATTTCGACTTCTCAACTTTGTTCAAATGTATTTTTAATTCCACTCTAGAAATTTTAGCAACAACTTTATTACAAACCTTTAACCCTTCACTGCATGAATTTTTTTTAGCGAAAAATTTTTTTTATAGTTTTAAGATTTTAAGTGGTCTTTAAATCGTATAATTTAAGTATATTTTAAAATCCACAAAAAAAAAAAAACAAAATGAACAATTAATCATGTATGATATTACGTGCATATCGGAAACTTTTTTGCTTTTTGTCAGTTCATATCATGATTAATTGTAAATATGCCACAAACAATCGTCATGATATATGAAACTACTTAAAACAATTTCAATTTTTGTTGTAGTACAGAACAAATACACATTCAGATCAATCTACAATAAATGTCACAAATTTTCGTTGAGGGTACTTGCAAAGCTGACGACTTGCCATTCACTCTGACCAATGATCCATGGAATCTAATCAAACATTTTTGAAAGGCAAGTGTGTTATGTTGCCTTCTTTTTTTAGTTGATATTATTGCGCAATATCATTTGAAGGTCTTCCTCTTTTGAAGCACTTTTTCTCACTGACTTTGCAGAGCCCTTCCGATCTGAAAGTTGCTTGTTTCATTTTGCTGTCATGCGCTTTACAAAATAGCAACCATGAATTTACAATACAAGTATCGATTAGATGGTAAAAAATCTAGAAGTACCGTTTTTTTATCGTAAATGCATTTTATCTACCAAACAAGCCCAGCTGGTGATGACTTTGATACGAGCCCCTCCTCCCGCGGCCGCACCGAGCCCCTCCTAAAATAGACAAAAAGTGGTCCATCTACACAAGATATTGCTGTATTTCTTCATTGTAGCACTAGGACGTTGGTGACACGTTTAAAATAAAGGCTCTTTTTAGAAATAACTTGTTCTGAGACACAAAAAAGTGGTCCCTCCTAAACAATGGCTATTTTTTTAGAGACCACTCTGATTTGGAACACTTAACGGTGCCCCCTTAAAATGAAGACTTTTTTTAAAGATAAAATTGTTTTGATACACCAAAAAGTGACTCTCCAAGCAAAACGACAATTTTTTTAGACATCACATGCTTTGGAGCACCCAACAGTGATCCTCCTAAGTTGAAGACCTTTTTTTAGAGATCACTTTGTTTTCATGCACTAAAAAGGGTTTTTCCTATGACAATGAACTTTTTAAAAGATTGCTTTGCCTTGGAACACAAAATAGTGACCCCCTTTACTTTTCTTTGCACAGGCCCCTCTTTTTGTAAAGCCATCACTCTGTCTAGCATATCAACAAACCCTATATGTTTATTATATTGTTTTATAATATTAGGTCACGGAACAAAAAAAAATTTTTTGCTTTTTCTGTCAAGTATTTGAATTTCTGTCATTAAATTTGATCAAGTCGTTGTAGACATCAGAGAAAATAATTTATTGTTTATCCACGAGACACAAGCAATACCAACGTTCCCCACACTTGCTGCGATTTTTTTTGACACACCTCTACCCAGTATGGGGATTTAAAACTTCACGAACAGATTTTGTTTTGTATAGAACTTACTAGCAACAGGTTCCCTCATGATACAGAGATATAGCGATACATAAACTACGTTGAATTAAGAGCGGATTTGCTGAACGGGCCGAAATTCCAAGAACCGGTTCGCGCGGCCCCGTGCGAACCCCCTGAATCCCACCACCGCCACTGCTTCTGCCCCCATTTTTTTTTTTTTAGCATTTCGTTTTGGGGGATTTGGTTTGATCGAACCGTCCCAATAGAGTATGTATCTGCCTCTTTTTGCAAGCACACAAGAAAGTCACTTTCATTTTCATTTTCACTATCAAAAAGCATAAGCAATCTGACCATTTCACCACCATCTAGTAGTGTTCGAGGTGCCATATTTGTTTTAAAAAATTATATAACTTTTTAAAGAAATTAGTCGACTTCTAGAACAATCGATTGACTTTACCAAAGCCTACTGCTAGAAAGTTAAACCAATAATACAACTGCTACTTGAATCGACAAGGATGTATGTTTATTCTATGATCTTTTTCTTTTGATAAGTCGATAATCGTATATAATATGCTGAATCAATAAAATTTTATGCTTTATAGACTATAAAAAAGCTATGCATCAAAAACGCTACTTAATTCTTTTAGGTAGTTTTACTTATACTTTTTATGTCTTATAGACTGGCACAAAATTATTACTAAAGGTTGCTTTACAAAAAAAATAATTCTTCAAAAATCTTAGTCAAAAGCGCAAATTTTGGAAAAACACCCGCGGTTCAAAAATTCAAATGTATCAAAAAAGTCACTTGGCTGTTTTAATGTCAATAGATTACTGGTTATGTCTAAAAGTACTAAAAAACAGAAGAAAAAAATGATTACATTTTTTTAGGAATTTGCTGTTTAAGAAAAAAGTATGCGATTCACACACCATCTATATCATATATCAGGGATGGCGGACCACTGACCCGCGGGTCACGTTGTAACCCACTAGTTAAAATTCAATAACCCACCTGATGTTCTGAAATTTCTGGCATTTTTAGTTCAGTTATTCTGGCGTCCAATCCGTGGCCCGCGCAGTATTTTTTGAAGCCCTCTGTCCTGGCAATTTCGGCAGAAGTCGAAGACAGATTTGCTGTGAAGACCCCTTTTTTCTCGTTTTTTATCAAATTTTAGAGGTCTGTGTGATTTCGGAACAAAAAGTGGGGAATCTGATACCGATTTCAGGTGAGGACCTTTTTTTTTAGAGATCACTATGATTTTGGTACAAAAAGTGGGAATTTCGAGACTGATTTCAGGTGAGGACCTTTTTTTTCTTTAGAGATCACCATGATTTTGGTACATAAAATGGGAATTCCGAGACTGATTTCTGGTGAAGACTTTTTTTTAGTCAATGACCCACTTAAAGTAAATTTTAAAAAACTGTCATTTTTTGACCCGCCCTATAAAAAAGGTTTGCCAACCCTGTCATACGTATATGATAACAACATATTTTTCTATGTTGTAACTAACTGTGCTTTTGATTGAAAAAATCAACAAAAAATCACTTTGTGCATATTAGAACGTAGTTATAATTTTTTCTTTCTTTGATATCACTTTCAAATCGGTTCAAATAATTTTTAAAAATACAATTTTTACACACGTTCTAAATCTAGTGATAAACTAAGATTGAAATGCATTTATATCTCACAACGTCACCTGACGGATAAAACAAAAATATAGTTTTCATCAGTAACTATCAGAAATAATATGTCATGCAGTACGAGTGGCAATGGCAGTCGTAAAAGAATAAAAAAATTTAAGACAAAAAGATTAAAAGATGAAAATTTGGTTCATATCATAATAAAATTCTCCACTCGGGCAGACAAAAATCAATCCCAACCTGTTAAAATTTACTTTTATTATTTTAATTTTAAATCGAACCCAGCCATCGGAAGCGCATTCCAATGTTTCCTGAAGCCAGTCCCAAGCCCGAATAAATGGGGAAGGTTGCGGCAGGAAGAGCATCCGGCCTAAAAATTTTTTGCTAAAACATATGATGCGTTGTGATGATGAATCCATACCGGATCGGTCGAGGCCCAGGTTACCAACAACCGCCTCAGGTATTGCACGGCAGGGCACCTGTAGAAATTATGCTACTGCTGGGCTTGGTGAAAACAAGAGAAGAAATAGAGGAGGAAGGCGAGTGAAGAGGCAGCGGGAACTGTGGAACCAGAGACGCACATTTATAAGGGTTGATACCTTAAATATAGAAACAATGTTTGGAAGGGGGAGAGAGCTGGCAGACATGATGAAGTGAAGGGATGTAGATATACTGTGCCTACAGGAAACTAAGTGGAAAGGGAGTAAAGCGAAAAACATTGGAGGTGGCTGCAAACTATTCTAGAATGGAGCTGATGGAAGAAGAAATGGGATAGAGATAGTGGTGAGGGATGAGCTGGTTAAAAGTGTCTTGGAGGTGAAGAGGGTTTCAGACAGACTAATGGCCATGAAACTGGAGGTAAAAGGGTCGATACTGAACATAATAAAGACGTATGCTCCATAGGTTGGCAACAGTATGGAGGAGAAAAATAATTTTTGGCAAAACTTGGATAGGTTGATAGAAAGTGTATCAAAACAGGAAAGAATAGTTCTTGGGCCCACCTAAATAGATATGTGGGCGAAGGAAACATAGGGGATGAGGAAATAATGGGAAGGTACGGTGCAGGAACGAGAAATAAGAAAGGATCGATGGTTATGGAATTTGCGAAGAGGATGGATTTGGCGGTTGTCAACAGTTATTTCAAGAAGAAAGACAAACACAGTGTGACGTATAAAAGTGGCGGAAAAATTACCCAAGTAGATTATGTGATGTGCAGAAGGAGAGACCTGAAGGAAATATGCGATTGTAAGGTAATAGTGAATAAGTGCGTCGCAAAGCAGCACCGTATGGTGGTATGCAAAATGGCTCTCATGATAAAAAAGAAAAAGGCAGAGAAAGTAAAGCCGAAGATAAGATGGTGGAAACTGAAGGAGACAAACTGTCAAGAAGCATTTAGACAAGAGGTGACCTTAATTGTGCGAGGCAAGGATGGGTTACCTGATGAGTGGAACAAAACAGCTGAAATGCTAAGAAAAACAGCTGAGACTGTGCTGGGAGTGACATTTAGGAAACGAAAAGGATAAAGGGAGACATGGTGGTGGAATGAGGAAGTACAGAACAGCATAAAAGGAAAGAGGCGAAGAAAGCATGGAATAAAATAAGAAATAAAAATAGTAAAAAGATGTACAAAGAAAAAACGTATAAGGCAAAGAAAGCAGTTGCGATAGCAAAGGGACGTGCGTATTAAGATTTGTGTGCTAGATTGGAAACAAAAGAAGGTGAGATTGGCTAGGCAGAGAGACATAACGGGGTAAGATGTACAGCGTGAGGGTTATGAAGGATGAAAGCGGTAGTGTGATAATAAGTTCGGAGGCAGTGTTAAAGAGATGGAAGGAGTACTTTGAGAAACTGATGAACGAGGAAAATGACAGAGACCCTAGGACAGAGGAAGTAGAAGTGTTAACAAAGAGGTAAATGGTGCCAGTAGAGAAGAAGTAAAGAATGCACTTAGAAAGATGAAAAAAGGTAAAGTGGTTGGGCCAGACGAGTTGCCAGTAGAAGTTTGAAAGTTCATGAAAGAGATGGGGGATAGAGTTTTTGACCAAACTGTTCAACAAACTATTAGTGGGTAAACGGATACCAGAAGAATGGAGAAGGAATGTGCTGATCCCAATCTATAAGAACAAAAGGGAAGCACAGTGTTGTGGGAGCTGCCGAGGAATAAAGCTGATGAGCCATACAATGAAGATATGGGAAAGAATTATTGAAGCCAGGCTATGGGATAGAATAAAGATCAATAAACAACAATATGGATTTATGCCAGGAAAGGGAATTACTGATGCCATACTTGCTTTAAGAATATTGATGGTAAAGTACAGGGAAGCTCAAAGAGAGCTACATTGTATATTTGTAGACCTAGAGAGAGAGAGAGAGAGAAGACTTTATTTCGCCAGTTTGTAACATCAAATCAAAACAAACACACGATATAAGATTAAATAAATGGTAAACAATTACATAACACGTACAAAAAAAAAAAAAAAAAACCAGCGTGGAGACTGCGAATTGACCGAAAACAATTGGTCTTCAAGTCAAGCAGCCACCAGATGATAAAATTAAAATAAGTAATCGAGTGTCGTAACTATAGCTATGACTCAAGTCGAACAAAGATGCAATGAAAATAAGAGAAAAAATAATAATAATAAAAAAAATAAAAAACCATCATTCATACGATTGTAAAATGTATTGTTTGTATTTCAGAGCAAAGTGATTGAGTGACCAGCAATTCGTTTTAATGTGAAAAGGGATTTCATTCCATATTTTAACTCTTCGAAATTTAATTGACTTTTGCAGGCGATTAGTAGAGTACCTAGGCAGATAAAGAAAGTTTTTGTCTGAAAAACGAGTTGATCGTGAACGAATTTGAGAAATTTTGAGAAAGTAATTTACAAAAGTAGGTGGCAATTGGCAATTATCATAACTAAACATAAATTTGGCTATTTCAAGTTTAATTAAATCCTGAAACTTTAAAATCTTTAAGCCACTGTACAAAATATTAGAATTTGTCCATCGTTGTTTATTACTAATTATACGCAGAGCTTTATTTTGTAGTGTGTTTATCGGTTGCAGATAACTTGTATAAGTAGCAGTCCAAACCAATAAGCCATAAAGTAAATGAGAGTGAAAAAATGCATAATAGAGACGAATTAGAATACGAAGAGGTACAATATGCTTTTATTTACACATAATTGCTACTGCTCGAGATAATTTAGATTGTAACTTTAAAATGTGTTCTTTAAAAAGAAGTTTGGAATCAATTATTACTCCTAAATAATTAATATTGTTTGAAACTTGTAAGATACTTAAATTTAATTTAATGGTAATGGCAAAATTTGATTCAGATAGCGAAGGCGATACTATCATAGCTTGAGATTTCATAGGATTAATATTTAAGTTATTTTTCCTTGTCCATACTACCACATTCTCTAGTTCACGATTAATTTTAATCTCAAGTTCGGTTAAGGTGTTTGCGTGGATCAGAAAGCTTACGACAGGGTTGTGCGGGAAGAGCTGTGGTGCTGTATGAGAAAATCAGGAATAGTGGAAAAGTATGTTCGACTTGTACAGGATATGTATGAGGGAAGCGAAACAGTTGTGACGTGTTCAGTAGGAAGAAACTACAGAAGTTTCAAGGTCAAGGTTGCACTGCACCAGGGATCAGCGTTAAGTCCGTTTCTGTTTGCTGTGATTATGGAAAGGCTAACGCACGAAGCAAGGAGAGAACCGTGGACGATGCTGTTTGTTGATGGTATTATGATTTGCGAAGAGACCAGGGAAAAAGTGGAGTGGAGACTGGAATGCTAAAGATATGCGTTGGAAAGAAGAGGGATGAAAGTAAGTATGTCAAAGATTGAATATCTCTTTGTAAATGGAGGAAATAACAAAGAAACAGTGAAAATAGATGATACAAAAGTGCCAAGAGTAAAGGAATTTAAGTATTTGAGATCAATGGTGCAAGAAAGTGGTAGTTGTGAGAGGAAGGTAAAAAGGAGAAAGCAGGGAGGATAGAACGGATGGAGAAAAGTATCGGGAGTAATTTGTGACAGGAGATTACCAACTAAACTAAAAGAAAAAGTGTACAGTTCAGTGGTGATACCAGCAGTGGTGTATGGACTTGAGACGGTGGCGGTTACAAAGAAACAAGTAGAAGAAATGGAAGTCGCAAAGATGAAAATATTGAGGTTTGCTATGGGAGTGACGAAAATAGATAAGATTAGAAATGAGTCATCAGAGGTACAGTTAAAGTAGAGCGATTAGGAATGAAGATGAGGGAGGGCAGGCCGAGGTGGTATGGACATGTCATGAGGAGAGACTAGGAATATGTAGAAAGAAGGGTGATGGAAATGGAGTTATCGGAAAAGAGGAAAAGAGGGAGGCCGAAGAGAAGATTTCTGGATGTAGTGAGGAGGACATGGGAAAAGTTGGTGCGAGAGAGAAGGACATTGAAAACAGAACGCAGTGGAGGAACATCATACACTGTGGGTACCCCTGATTAAAGGGAAAAGCCAAAGGAAGAAAAAGATTTAATTTAAAATCGATTTCGACATCAAGTATTCTTCGGTTAAGCGATTTTTGGCATCTAATTAAAAAACTTTGTTTTTGCAAGTAAAGCTTCTTTTTCCAAATTTCAATATCTTCATCCATGGCAGAAGTCACTATAAAAAAATTTTTTTTCGTAAAGCAACTTTTTTCCTACCGCTTTCAGCTTGAGCCAAGCAAAAAAGTTAAATAATGGTCTAAGGGTGCGCGATTTTTGATGAGTTACAAAAATGTACCTCAAACGGAAAAAGATTGAGAAACACTGATTTAGGCCTATATAAAATTAATATGAAAACGTCTAATCGGATCCGTTTAAAATAAACTTCCGATTTAGGTTTAGGTTCAACAAATTTTATTTTTACTGGTTCAGTTCTGGTTCAGGTTCAAAAAATATTAACAATTAGTACCGGTTTACGGATCCGGTTCGGGTTCGATTCAGCGCCTTGATCAAAATATTCATGGGCAAAATCATACAATAATATGTCCTTTTTTGTTTGTATAAAACTTCCAGATTTCTAACCCTAAAAACTTTTAAGTATCGATTTTACAGCCCAACAAGTTTCATCCACTTTGATATATCAAAAACGTGTTTTCTTTTTAAAGTTGAAAAAATGCTAGTCCTGTTTAAAATCAATGCTTTTTCGGTAAGTGATTATTGATTTGATGAAATTTTAATTTAATTAAAAATTAAAAACTAAAGAAAAAAAATTAGGTGAGGGGAAATTGCGTGACAATTTTCCTCAGTAAAACTTTTTTAACGTTTTTCTGCGAGTCAGAAGGAAAAATAGAGATAAAATAAAAATATAAATAAAAGCGTTTAGCGCCACCTTTTTTGTTGCTTGGTAACAATTACATCATACACAGTTTTTATCCATTCAAGCTTACACTAGTTTATTTAATCTCTAAGTAGTACCTTAAAAAACCTTTTTATAAGATTAATTATGATCAAAATCAATTATTAAATAATATGGCCACAATAAGAGAGGAAGATTTACTTGTTCCTACTTGTATTCATTGGACTATTGAAGATGTTGCAAACTGGGTTGAAGAAATAGGTTTTCCACAATATCGAGATTGCTTTGAATCCAACTTGATTGACGGAAGAAAACTAGTTCTCGCAAATGCCAGGTAGTCTACAAAAATGATCTTATTTTAATTTTTTAATAACCATTTGATGCAGTTCATACTTTAATGGAACAAAAAGGGTACTAAATCAAGATAGTTTATTATACCTAATTTGTATTAATATTTGATTAGATCTAAACACTTTTTAAAATTTTTCCAACAAAGAAATAAATTTTTTTTAATTCTATTTTCATCTTTTTTTACATTTTTCTGACTTACAAGAAAATTTCCAAGTAATAACCGACTATTTGTTTGAATATTGTGTGTACTATGTATCGCTCTAATCATAATTTTGTTTATTAGTAGTATTTTGCAGGTGCTTGGTAAATTTATTTTATAAACTTATTAGACCTAACTTTACTGTGAAAACTTAAGGAGTCAAAAATTGATTAATTATTTTTCCTGTTTATATGTTTCTATTTATTCACTTTTTAATTTCAGAAGAATAACAGTAACGTTAAAATCCGGCTTAATGTTTGAAATTTTTGCAAAAGTTTAGAATTCTTTTACACATTGTGATTGGTCTTTGCAATAGGTGTACAAAGTTTTACGCGAAAATTCCACAACATAAAAAAGCAAGATATCTTGAAAACAATTTCTTTAAAATATATTTTTTGAGACAGTATTAGTTGTTCTCTTTCTATTTAAAATAAGGTCACCAGCACAAGGAAGAACCAAAAAATTTCCTGAAGATAAATATAATCAAAGTCAAAAGAACACATTCATTTATTTATTTAAATAAAAAAATATACTCTTCAATCTTTTCAAAGATTATGTTCTTTGATGTCATCAGGGTAAAAAATTGTCTAGTCTATCTTAATTAGTTTCTTGCTAGGCTTATTATTTTATTCCAGCAGTCATTTGTAATCTCTTTTAAATTAATCGTTATCAACAATACAGTTTTCTATAAAAATTTGTCGTAATTTTTAATGGTTTTTTGAATTTATTTTACGCTTTTAGCAATCTTCCACGAATGGGAATTGTTGATTTTGATCATATTCTCTTTATTACGTCAAGTGTTCGAAAACTTTTGGGAATAAAACTATTGCCATGGAACACAAGCATTGCCGATCCTTCAAAAACTCCAATGGGAGCTTTCTTGCAGTTAAAAAGCAGAACAGGACCTAATATCGATAAAATTACTTATTCACAGTTTTTGAAACGTAATATTTGTTAAAAGTCATCATATCATTTTTTCATAAAAATTGTTGTTTTTCTTTACTTTTTTTTTACAGCTTAAATATATAAATTGATGGTGATTTCATTAATTTTGTTACTAATTAATAACAGTCTTTGTTATTGCTCTAAAAATATCATTTTGTAATATTTTTGTTTTATTTCTTCAGATTGTTTATTGATTGTTTTAATACAGTGTTTCTTAACCTGGGGTGGTGAAATCAATTTTGGGGGATGCTAATTCAAACATATGATCAAGATGTATTGCTCTTGTCTTTACTTTATTCTTATAAGTAACCAGGTGTTAATCATTGGTAGGGGATACTGGACTGCTTAGACCCGGCCAAAAGGGGTGCTGAGGTTAGGGCTACCAACCGTCCCGGAATGGCCGGGACAGTCCCGGAATTGACGTCTGGCGTCCCGTGTCCCGGGCTGGGTCACTTTTGTCCCGGAATTTACTGACAGCTCTTTGGATTGTTTTGGGGCAACTTTTTGGGGCTCTGTCCTACCTATTTTGGCAAAATCCCGCAGGAAATCGAAGACAGATTTTATATAAAACTCCTTTTTTTCTTGTTTTTTCCGACATCGCTAGTTTTCAGAGAAAAATCCGAGATTGATTTCAAGTGAGGACTTTTTTTTTTTTGTTATTTTTTAGAGATCACCATGATTTTAGGACAAAATTGGTTTTTCGTCTGAGAATCTCAGACAATTTTTTTGTCATATCCGAAATGTACTATAAAACATGACTTGGCCAAACGTCACAAAATTTGGCAAAACTTCATTGCCCCCCAAATTTTTTTGGGCTGATACGGCTATGTGTTTCATTTGTTTGGCCCACCAATATTTTTGATGAGCCAAAATCGCCCTCGGTTTAAAAAAGTTCGACGCCCCTGTATTAACGTGTCCCGGAATGGCGAAACAGAAAGTTGGTAACCCTAGCTGAGGTAGAAAAAGGTTAAGAAACACTGTTTTAATAGTTATTGTAAAAAATTTTTAATTTTTACATGCAGTGTATTTAAGTAATTTATAAAAAGATGGTATTCTGTTTATATGTTGTTGGTACAGTATTGTGTTTACAAGTTTTAAATCTCAATAAGTTACGAAGTATTGGCTTGGAAATTTAGGATGCTCTCAAATACTTTTTTTAATAAAAATCATTTTGTAAACTAGACTTTATCGCCGATACCAAAAACTAGCTTCTGCATAGTTTTTAAAACAAAAACCAAATTTTGTATCATTTATTTTCACATTAAAACGTATAGGCCTAACCATCTTTGGAACATTGCGTCACACCCATTCACGTCGTGGTAGCGACCTGTTTGCCACACTGTGTCAGATTCGCGGACCCAGGAATCGAACCCAATTTCGGAGGAAAGAATGCCAGCAACTTGACCAGTGATTTTAATTTTTTTTAGCTTGAAAAATTTTTTGCTTTTGCCAATCCAGCGGACCTGTACTTCAAGATACTTCAAGATTTCAAGGAACTTGTTCTAATCCCTTGAAAGGTTTTTACAAACTCCAGTTCGAAAAACATCACCCAAGCGATCTTCTATCTTGGCGGTTACAAGAACATGACAATAGAATTAATTGCTTGTTTCTTATTGCGAGTAGGACTATATATTAATCATCAGCGCAAAGTTCCCAAAACAAAGCTTTTCACAGTAGAAGAATTAAAGGTTTCTGTAATTGTAGACGAGACATAAGATAATTGTATTTCTCAAGTTGTTTATTATCTTATTGACTGAATTGAATTTTTTATGTACGCACGCCTCCGTGAACAAAGGTGGGCGGCATTAAATTGACTTTTTTGTTGTTTAAACATTACGCTTTGTTGAAGGGTTATGCCATACGTTGATTGTGATGAGTTTGATGTTCCTGACAAACCTAACGCTGCGATCATGAAGCATTTACGTGTGTTACCTTGGCTACGTAAATTATTCCGAATCACCAGAAAGGCAACAAAAATAAATTAAAAAATTTAAAGTGAAAGTTTTTCAAACAACAATACCTAATTAGAAAAATTGAGCCTAAACGAATAACCTACTATCACACTAAATTAAAAAAATACTGTTGCAGCCACTAGCGTATTTAGGGAGGGGGCATTGTGCTATGCCCCTTCTTGGAGATCACTAATACGTGGGCTTACCATACGTAGGACAGTACTTTTAGTGCCATACTCTCCCTTGTACAATAGATCACTAATACTTTAAGGCTTTGTCCCGCTCATTTGGGGAGAAATCCCGCCAAAAAAAGAAGACAGATTCCATGTGCAGATTTTTTTTAGAGAACACTTTGTTTTTGGGACGAAAATCATGAAATCTGAGACTGATTCAAAGTGAAGATGCTTTTTTACCTGCCACTTGATTAAATTTTTCCACTAAACATATTTTATTGTGGTTGTATATGGTCTCCCCTTTCAAAAATCCTCGGTACGCCACTGGTTGCAGCCGAAACAAAACGAAATTAAACCCAATCACAATATTATAATTTAAAATTTTAATATTTTATTTGTTTATAAGTGGCTTGTGCAATGTGCACTGCAAAGTTATCCGTCTAAAAGTGTCCAATCATGTAAATTAATTTTATTTATTTTATTGTTGGTAATAAGTCTGGTATTTCAATCACGCAAAACACAGAAAGCATAACGTGTTGGTGAGGAAGAACTTTTATTGAAGAGGTTTTCCCTTGTGCAAGATGCACGAACCGTCCAGGTACAACCCAATGCAACTTCACTTTCGTCATTTCTTTTGTGTCCTTGAAAAGGCACTTAACGGCACTTTGACTGACAATAATTTGGCGCATAAACCAAGTTATTTTATCGCTTTCCTTAAAACCTTAGTGCGTTTTTGAAAACACTTGTTTATATTTTTGTGGTGTTTTTAATCGTCATACGTCATACGAATAAACGGATTGACTGAAATTTTATGTGTTTTTACAACTGGAACAAATTTCTTCAATTTTTTCAAAAGTAGTATGCAAATATTTGGATAACACAAGGCATACTAAAAAAATTAAAATAAAATTTTTTTCCAATTTTATATAATAAAATGGATTACCATAAGCCAGGGCAATTCAACCGTTATATACTTTATACCCAAGTGAAAACAGGATAAAACTACGTAATGTATACAACTGAAAAAAGGTATACGTGGGGTATACAGAAAGAATTTTATTGCATACTCGTTGAACGTAAAAAGTTGTTTTTTTATTTCCTTTATTTTATCTCTATATTTATCCTCCTGACTTGCAGGGAAGCCACGGAGGCGCTAATACATAGGGTAAAGAATTACCCCGACCTGCTTCCGGAAATGCCAAGATATTGCTGTCCACTTGTAATTTAATAGAGATATGGCTTTAATTTAGAAGTGCTTGCCGAGACCACCAAGCAGGGAAAAATGCCCTAAAGCAGTAGTTTTAAGCCTGCGGACCGGTAATCTTTTCAATGTCTGAAAAAATTGTAATAAACGCAATAAATCGATAAAAAATTTTTTAATTAAAACAAAAGTAAATATCTAGCATCAGAAGAACTCTATTTAATGTGAAATTTGCTGCTGTCTTAATATATTACGTAGTAAAAGTGGCTCTATTGAAGTTTTTGAATGACAAAGTCAGGAGCGCCAGAAGCGGGAGGGACACAGTGGGGTACATAATTTACAAGAAGGTACAAGATACTTTTTGACATAATTTCTTCAAAACCAAGCTTTCGAAAATTTTTTTCTTGATTAGTACTGATTTTTTTGTTTCCTTTATGACAATGCCGGTATACAATTCTCAATTTTGTACCCATTGAATTATAATCTACATATTTTTGATCTATCAAAAATCCAAATTTTTTTTCTGCTCAAAAAATTTTCACTCAGCTTTTACAGTTTAATCATATTTATTTTTTTGATACATTTGCAAATCAATCAATCATATTTATTTTTCGGTACATTTGCAAACGCAATATAAGAATCAGATTGGTTTGTTTATCATCTTAAAAAGTCACTAAAAAAAGCTTTGCCATGATAACTGAAGAGTGCTCATTGATCGCTCCAAGAGCTGAGTGATAAAATTTTTTATGAGCAGAGAAAAAAATTTGGATTTTTGATTGGTTGAAAATATGTAGATTACGATTCCATAGGTAAAAAATTGAAAATTGCTGCCTGTCTTTCCATCTTTACTACTCCTCTTAAAGTTTGAAATTGTAGATTTTTGGTTACAATTCCAAATTTCAAAAAAAGTTACATCGTTGAATTCTTATCTTTTCCTGCTTACTCTTTTCGGCTGACTGTCTTAACTTAGTTGAAGGATAGTCTGGCACCATTCCTCTCAATAACTAGAGACTGATTTCCTAATTCATTTTTATACTTTTTCTTCACCACTTTTTTTGAAACCATTAGTTTTGTTGCACACTGTAAGTATATTGATGCAATAACCTTAAAAAGAGCTATTAAGGTCATTCAAGCGGCTGAATATACAGTTTTCTTCTTTCGGTCTTTCCCTTCAGTCAGGGGTGACCACAACGTATCATCATCCTCCAAACCTTTCTGTCTTCAACATCCGTCTCCTTTGCACCAACTTCCCCCATATCTTCTTTTATTACATCTACAAATCTTCTCTTTGGTCTCCTTCTTCTCCTCTTTCCCGGTAACTCCATTTCTATCATCTTTCTTCCTACATACTTTTGGTCTCTTCTCATGATATGTCCATACCACCTCAGCCTTCCCTCCCTCATCTTCATTCTTAACCGTTCTACCTTAACGGTATTCTTGATGTACTCGTTTCTGATCTTGTCTTTTCTCGTCACTCCCATAGCAAACCTCAGCATTTTCATCTCTGCGACTTCCATCTCTTCCACTTGTTTCTTTGTGACTGCCACCGTCTCAAGTTCATACACCATTGCTGGTCTTATCACTAAACTGTACACTTTTCCTTTTACTCTAGCTGGTAACCTCCTGTCGCAGATTACTCCCGATACTCTTCTCCATCCGTTCCATTCTGCCTGTACTCTCTTCTTTACCTCCCTCTCACAACCACCACTTTCTTGCACCATTGATCCCAAATACTTAAATTTCTTTACTCTTGGCACTTTTCTATCCTCCATCTTCACTGTTTTGTCGCATTTCCGCCATTTATGCACAGATATTCGATCTTTGACCTACTTACTTTCATTCCTCTTCTTTTTAATGCATACTTCCAGGATTCTAATCTCCGCTTCACTTTTCTCTGGTCTCTTCACAAATCACAATATTATCAGCAAACAGCATCGTCCATGGTGGTTCTCTCCTTATTTCATCCATTAGCCTGTCCATTATCACTTCAAACAGGAACGGACTTAACGCTGATCCCTGGTGCAGTCCAACCTTAACCTTAAAACTTTCTGTAGTTCCTATACTGCACACCTCACAACTGTTTCGCTTCCCTCGTACATATCCTGTACTAGTTGCACATACTTTTCCACTATTCCTGATTTTCTCATACAGTACCACAGCTCTTCCTATGGAACCCTGTCATAAGGTTTCTCTAGGTCCACGAATACACAATGTAGCTCTGTTTGACCTTCCCTGTACTTTTCCATCAACATTCTTAAAGCAAACATGGCATCGGTGGTTCCCTTTCCTGGCATAAATCTATATTGCTGTTGCTGATCTCCACTCTATCCTTTAACCTGGCTTCAATAATTCTTTCCCATACTTTCATTGTGTGGCTCATTAGCTTTATTCCTCTATAGTTTCCACAGCACTGTGCGTCGTCTTTGTTTTTATAGATTGGGATAAGCATACTCCTTCTCCATTTTTCTGGCATCCGTTCACCCATAATTGTTGAACAGTCTGGTCAAAAAATTTATCCCCATCTTTCCCATGCACTTCTAAACTTCTACTGGCAACTCATCTGGCCCAGTCGCTTTACCTTTTTTCATCCTTCTTAGTGCGTTCTTCACTTCTTCTCTACAGACACAACTTACCTCTTCGTTAGCCACTTCTGCTTCCTCTGTCCTAGGCTCTTTGTCATTTTTCTCGTTCATCAGTTTCTCAAAGTACTCCTTCCATCTCTTTAACACTACCTCCGAATTTACCACAACATTACCGTTTTCATCCTTCATAACCCTCACGCTGTACATCTTTCCCTGCTCTGTCTCTCTGCCTAGCCAATCTGTACAACTCCTTTTCACCTTCTTTTGTTTCCAATCTAGTATACAAATTGTCAGACGCACGTCCCTTGGCCATTGCAACTTCCTTCTTTGCCTTAATCTTCTTTTCTTTGTATACCTTTTTGGTACTTTTATCTCTTATTTTGTCCCATGTTTTCTTCGCCTTTTTCTTTTCTTTTATGCTCTCCTGTACTTTCTCATTCCACCACCATGTCTCCCTGTCTCCTTTTCGTTTCCCAAATATCACTCCCAGTACAGTTTCAGCTGTTTTTCTTAGCATTTCTGCTCTTTTGCGGCTGAATATACAGTGGCGAGCAAAAAAGTAAGACTTTTTTCTTTTTTTAGATTTTTTAAAATAACTTTGTTAAAATTGAATTATATTTATCAAGTAATATATCATTAAAGAGAGCACAAAAAACTATATTAAATCCAATATTAATTGATTTTTTTTGAGAAATATAATTCAATTTTAACTAAGTTATTTTGAAAAAATCTAATAAAATAAAAAAGTCTTACTTTTTGGCTCGCCACTGTATTCTCTAAATATGCAAGTTTGCTTTTCCACATTTTATCAGATAAAAATTCTTTTAATGGGGAATGTTCATTCACGTAGAAATTCATTTGCTTTTTCCTTCAACTAAAAAAGACGTGCCAAAACGTGTTCTCCTGAAAGCCATATCACTTCTGTATGAAAGATGAGATGGCGATTTTGCGCAGCCATACTCATACACAGTGTCTCAAAAAGCCTTAAATGCAATACTCGGTCACGAGTAATTGATAATTTTAACTGGTCGGATTATAATGTCATTTAATTCAGGTGACAGTTTCTGAGCAGCTATATGTTCACAGCGATATATGCAATGTGTAGGGTTATCATATTTTTGTGACTTGAAAGCGGGACATTTCTAAAGACTAAGACCCCTTAGCTGTGATTTTTTTAACTTTAGATTTTCCGATTGTACTACATAGGCCTACATTTAAAGCCATCCCGACTGTCTTTATTGACAATATTATCATCGAGAGTTCATGCGCATATTCTCTGTCTAAATATCGGTTTCAAACCAAAAAATAGAAAAGAATTGACGTTAACGATACAAAATAATTCGAATTTAGATCTTTTATGTACAGCAAAAGGAACAAAAGAATAATAATAAAATAGCCTGCCGTTTTCAAGCATTGAGAATTTACATATTCGCCCAATCATACTTTTCTGTAGATAACACCTTTTTCAAAAAACGTTGTTCAATTTTACATTCTCGTAAAAGTCAGAGCAGGACCAATCAGTATTGACTTTACATGTGATAACGGCTTTCACGTTCTGTTCCAACATCCTGTTTTTGCTCTCAGAACACATGCTTTTCACGATCGAAAAAATTCTTTCAACGGGTGCGGATGTTCCGGGTAAACAAAATATGAACTCTACCAGCTTTTGAAAGTTTGAAACTCGTATGCGTTTTTTTTCAAATTCTTTGAACATCTCGACCCACTTTTGTTCCAAAGACGCATTTTGTCAGCCCTCTTCCTTACAACGTTCAGACATGTGTTTTTTCACTAGTACTTGTTCGTCGAAAAGAGAGTCACTGTTGATCACCTGCTTCCCATACATTGTGTTGATCTTTTTCGCAGACTCGTACACTTGCACCCAGGATATTTCTTCGTTTAGGTCGATCCAAAGATGAGGAATCACATCTTTATAAGAACCATCATAAAGATCCTGATACCATAAACATTTATCGTAAAAATCTCTTGCTTCTTTGTAAAACAAGTTTACGTTTACTTCGCCTGCTTCTTCTAACTTGCCCATGAGGGTCAATGCTGCAGATAGGATGAAGTTGTTTTCTTTCTTTTCAACTAAGTTTAGTTTTAGCTTTAGCGCTTCAACTAAGTTTAGCAGAACCGATGCCATATCTACAGCACTAGCGTTTTCCTTTTCTAACTTTAGAATAGTCTCATTGAAGTATTTTAACTGCCCATGAACAAATATCAAATAGAGCTCTTGTGTTGGTTCTTCAAAGCATTTTTTGATAAGAGTCGGCAGCGTGGTCGAGTGGTTAACGCGCCGGACTGATGATCAACATGGTCTCGGTTCAAAACCCACTTGCGCCATTCTGTTGTGTCCTTGGGAAAGACACTTTACGGCACTTTCCCCTGCTTGGTGGTCTTGACAAGCAGTTCTAAATTACAGTAATATCTCTACTAAATTACTAGCGGACAGCAATATCTTGGCATCTCCGGAAGCAGGTCGGGGTAATTTCTTACCCTATGTATAGCGCCTCCGTCGCTTTCCTGCGAGTCAGGAGGATAAATATAGAGATAAAAAAAAAAAAAAAAAAAAAAAGAGAGGACAACCTTCTTGGGAGTTGAAATAACTTTTCAATCCCTCAAACATTTCAAGTGTTCTTTGCAAAGCTGGTAGTAAAGAAAGAAATCTTGTTTTGCCATGTTGCAAGATACGCTGATACTCAATTTCTACAAACTCGCAAAAATTTTTCAGCTCAGTAACCCGAACAATGTAAATATGAAAAAATTTATAGATTTTCACAACAAGACTTTCGACACATACAGGGAGAGTATCCACAGTATGTTGGAGGCAGTTGTGAACAATATGAGCTGCACATCCGATCCCTGTCAGATCTCTTTCGATCTTTTCTTTCACTTTGAAGAAAACATTATTTTGTCCTCTTCTTTTCACACCTACAAAATTAGTGTTGCAGTTGTCGGCACAAAATCCAACAACTTTTTCTTTAAGCTCATTTTGCTCAAGAACCGATACCAGGTAATTGCTAAGTATTTCAGCAGTTTCACCGGGAAGTGATTTAAATTCTAACAACTTTACTTTCACGCCGATATCAGGTACAAAGTAGCGAACCACAACAGGAACAAGCTTTATCTCTTTCCTGTTCGAAGCATCAATAGTCACTGTGACGAAGTTGGCTTTGCCCAATTCTTCTCGTAGATCACCAGCTACCATCGGGGCAAAGCAATTTACAATCACTGCTTCGCATTTTGTCCTTGCTAGAGCAAATTTAATTTCAAAAAATTTTGAAATTAACTTTGAGGTACAATCGGAAATCTTGAAGCTCTGTCCGTGAATAGCAGTGTGATAAGCAAACGTAGCTTCCTTTGCTGCTAACTTTAAAGATTCGTCAGAATCAGAATTAGCTGGTTTGAAGAAATTTGTTACGCGCGACGACGACGCTGCCGCCTCAATAGAGGACTTGTGTTTTTGGGTTTGCAAGTGTTTGTTAATATCTGATCGTCCGCCGTGGTTAATTGAAAACACAGCCATTACGGTAAAAGTGGCTGACCAGCACCCTCTTAGTCTTGACGTACAGGGCTTACACGTAACAAATTGTACCAATTATCCGCTAACAATGTTATGAAAACGACGAAACAAACAAAATCAGGCATTCACCGTCAGTAAGTAGGCTACCGCAGTACGCTACAGAGCAACAACAATTACGAGAACATGCTAATTGGCAATGTTCATGTACATTATGCTGGCTGGCTGAACGCCAAAGCGGGACTTTTCGCTACCCGGTCGGGACGCCGGGACAAGACGTTAAAAAGCGGGACTGTCCGCCTAAAACGGGACGTATATGGTAAGCCTAGCAATGTGTAGACAGCAGATTTTTGTTTGCAACTTTTTTATTTTTGCGGTTGCACCAAAATGACAACAAGTCATACTGGCAGCTCGGTCAGTACACAATCATATACATTTTCGCCAATCTAAGCCTTGATCTTGCATTTAGTTATTAAGAAGAATCAATAATTACTGTTAATATTCTTCTGACATTGTTCTATTTGTAAACTCGTAGGCCTCCTTAAAGAGTAAAATTAAAATAAATTGTTACGGATCGCCAGAAAAGCTAATGCGGACCGGCGGTTGAGAGCCACTGCAGTAAAGTGTCTTTCCCAAGGACACAGCAAAATGGCGTGAGTAGGTTTTGAACCCAGACCATGTTGATCGCAATATCGGCCCTCTAATCACTCGACCACATTGCCAAAAATTCAAAATCACCTGTTCAAAAGACAGCTCTGTTCAAAATGGTTATTCACAAATTGCAATGTGATGATGTTAAATTGCCTTTAAGCCAGGGTTGCAAACTTGATAGATTTTTATTCAAGTTCATAAACAATTCGCAAGTTCGAGTTAAAGTTCGAGTTTGAGTTTTTTAATTTTCAATTTTTCGAGTTCAAATTCGTGTTCTATTCGATGCTGTAAAAATCGAAAGCTCGATTAAGCCTATCTACACAATAACTTTAAAAAATTGCAAGGCGATCACGACGAGATGAACAAAATAAAAGAAATAATGAAACAAGCCATTTTATAGGCATACCAGTCGAAAAAATGTTGGAAGGCAATACAGTTTTGCCCAAATTTTATAACTTGGCCCAAATTATGATTTTTAGTACTTAACAGAAATGAGAAGAAATTTTGTTTTAAATTTAGAGTGAAGACCGAAAAAAAGTCTTCATTTGGAATCTGTCTCAGATTTTTTGATTATTATCCCAAAAAAGGTTGTGATCTTTAAACAAAGTCTTCACTTCAACTGTAATATTTTTTTGAATTTGGAAACTTTGTCCTGCAAAAGCAGTTGGTTTTTTGTGGCCCAAAAATTTTTCTGTCGCTGCCAAAAAAATTCTGACTTTTTGCAAATATTTTCTAAGTCAAATACAACGCAGTTGTATTTAAAGTTTAACAATTTAATATCAAAAGTAAAATCAAAAATATTATTTATTCTCTTTTAAAAATTTTTCAATTAATGAATTCAAATTTGATTAAATATTTTTTTGAGTTTGAGTTCGACAAAAAAGACTGAGTTCTTCGAGTTCAAGTTTGTGTTCGAGTTCGAGTTCGAGTTCGCAACCCTGGTTTAAGCCTGTTCAATTTACATGCTTTCTTTGGCCAATAATATGCTGCGAGCAACACATAGGGGTTTCCCCTCGCCGTTCTGCAAGACACCGCTTCGTGTAAATCCAAATGTAAACAGGGTTCTATGGTTATAATAGCAAACTTTTATTTAAACCTTTTATTTCAATCACAGATTTACCTTGGAATTGCAGCTTTAGCTTTACACCCACTTTATAACTGGCTGTTGCAACCTTTATTTGTCTGCTTGTATCAAAGTAAATTGAAATTGTGTAATGCATTGACTAATGACTTGAAACAATTACTACAGTTATGTTGTCTAGAAATAATAAACAGGTTATCTACAGTCGGTATGATTGCATTCAAACAATTATGCTGCTGTTCTTTGGTATTTCTTAAATAATTATACACTTTGGCTTGTAATTTTTAAAAATAATTATCTTTCTTCTTTCATTGTTCTTAAGTAAAGTTAAATTTTGCAGTACCGGCTTATTCGGGTTAACTTTAAAAAAAAACTTTTGTTTGATTGATACTTACGTGGGACGTCCTTGAAAAATTAGTACGACGCACCAGGCATCACAATGGCAACTCGCAACCCTCACAATGCAGTTTGAGAACTATCAGCTTAGCTCATAGCATGAACAATTAAACATAATATGAACCAATCATTGTTAATTCAAGAAACTTTATGACACTCGCTGCCTCAAGTCAATGCTTAGTTGTGATTAAGAGATTGAAGATTTTTTTCAAAGACATCTTTCTTTTATTCGTCGCTTTGAATAAATTGAGTTTTATTAATTGTTCGCACAAGAAAATTTTTCCAATGGAAAGAAGTACTTAATCATCATTTCAATTAATTATTGCCTTCACATCACATCAACGATACAAATAACTGTTGTGTTGTTTCTTTACTCTCCAAGATGATTAGTCATTATTGCACCGCGAGGTGGCGCGGCCGGGAAAAGTGTCACCTTCAATTGTCGTTCAATGAGAAAAAAGCTCCCACGTGGTCGACAATCGTCGCTTTCGTTTGTTTAAGACACCGAGCACGCAGCAAGTAGAGAAAGAATGTTTGTGACAGCGGTTTATTGTGCGATTCCTGTCTGCTGGAAGCTGTTAGGCATTTGAACAGTGTAAAGAGATCGCAATAATTTTGTCAAGCTAAAGAGCTGCTGCGAAACAAGTAAAGTCTGTTTTGGTTCATTATCCCTTTGACATATTCTGAATCAGAGTAAAGCAAACATTTTATGTTCAGCCTGTATTGAATGGTTGTTGTAAGCTCTAATTTGCTGTTTCGTGCAAAGGTTTCCTAGAAAAACGGTATTGGTTAGTACTTATTGTGTACGGGTAAAATTTTACTATGGAGCACTTTAGATATGTTGGTTTAAGCGTTGACTAAATTTCTTTTGGCCTCTATCATTAACCCTCTCTATTTATTTTGATATTCCTTAAAACAACAAAATTTTCGCTGAATGGAGAACAATCGCAGCTTGTGTAAACTCCCATACTTCAGTTTTTGCAAGTAGCAAAAAGTCATGGCGCTCGATTTGGTCAGACAGTAAACACAGAAAAGTTTAGAAAGCGAGAGAAAATTAATCTGTTCTCAATTTGTGCTTCTTCATTAAAATGGTTGTGTCTTTATATTATGCGAAACATTAAATGAATGTGATTTAGTTGAATAGATGTTCATGCAGTTAAAGGTTTTCAATAAGTTGTGTTGTGTCAATAACTAATAACAAAAAATGCACAACTAATTGTTTGATTATTGTTGCCAAAACTTGATATACTACTTTAACTTGACAATATTTTTCTACTCTTATCGTCTCTTCAACTCTTATAGAAATTACACCACTAATCTATACAAACAGTTTTTTTGCGTGCTTTGCTGTTTTTACATACAGTAAACCTCGGTTAATCCGGATAAAACTAAAGGTACAAACGATTTCTAATGTTTTTCTTAATAAAAAAATCTTTGAATAATCCGGATCATTTAATCTGGATTTTCGCCTATTCCGGATAAAAATTATTCTATTTTTATTTATTGTTTTTCCCGCGTTACAACTGTAGCAGGATGTCTTTTGTCAATGTCATAAACATTATTCCACGTTATGGTTTACAAGCGTTGGCTATGTTGCTATAAAGGTAAAGATATTATTTTTTCAGTTAGAAGATATAATTATGGACCAATCACTAAAATGTCTGCAACTATCTAAAATTACAGATTATTTTACAGCTAATTTTGTCTGATATGTGATAGTGTAAATTTGTATTCCACGTTTAAACTGTATAAATAAATTTGTTTATTTCAAAGAATTATACTATTCAGTCTTTTATATATTCAAAGAAAGTGATTTTTATCTACATCTTACTACTCTGGATAACGTCTGGTTTGAAACAATAACCTTCGGATAATCCCGATCTTTGCATAATACTGATCGAATCCGGATTAACCGAGGTTTACTGTATTTTAAAGCAGGGTGGTCCAACTTCTTCACTTCTGCGGGCCACTTTTCAAATTCGTTCAAGCTTGCGGGCCTCAGGCGGCTAGAAATTGTTGGAAATCATCGTGTTCTCCAAAAAAAAAAAAGGTCTTCACTTGGAATCGAGCTTTAATTTTCCTATTTTCGTCCCAAAACCATAGTGTTCTCTAAAAAAAAAAGGACTTCCCTTGGAATCGATCTCCAATTTTCCTAGTTTCCTCCCAAAATCGTGATGTACTCTGAAAAAAAACCTTCGCTTCAAATCAGTCTCAACTCTCAACCCTAGACTCTGTCCCATACGCTCGCCATACCTTGTTAAAAAAGGTTGCCTCTGCTTATGATCGACAAAACTTGAATTGTGCAAAATTGTTCCGCGGGCCGCACAAATTCTATCCCCGGGCCTGCAGTTGGACCACGCTGTTTTAAAGAATTTCAAAGCTTTTGTTTACTTTGCTATTGACCAGCTAAAAAATTTTAGTTTCGGCAATAAACTAATGTTGTTTTATTTTTTATTCGGTTACCCATTTTTCTTTTTTAAATTGAGCCGTATATTTACCTAATGCCAGGAATATGTTGAAAAATATATGTCGCTTCGTGATTGTTTTAAGTTTTCAGCTTGGCTACCTGCTACCAAAATAATAATATTATTTTTCGTTTGATCGTTAGGTTTTAAAGACATAAAAATCATTTTCTTGGTTTATGCTAAGGATTGAAACGACTACTTTTTAACTTGACTTTTAAAAAACTTTGGTCTTATTTCCAAATTAAACAAGCAGGAATAGTTCAATATACGTAAGCCATTCGCCTGTTGCATCGGCATTTAATTTGAATTTCTAATTCAAACATAAAGTGGTCCAAGCTAGCAAGAACAAACTGTAATTCCAAAAAGATCGTAAAAGTTTTCGCTTCACTTTTTCTTCACATGTATTTTAAGAACTATATAGTGTTACTGTTTTGCCTGGTAGAGTGAAAGAAAAGGAAACCGCTCTGTCTGTGAACAATTTCGAGTCGGTCGTGGCACAACTATAGAAGTTAATCATTTTGTTAAACATTAATCAATCAAGTTACAAAACCCTTAAGTCCTTAGAAAGTCTTGATTTTTTCGCTGCCTCTGAACCCAATCTACGAAACAGAATATTTACTCTTGTGAACGCGCGACTATCGCGCTAGATTTTCCGGTGGGAGGTGATTATAGTTCGCATTGTTAACTGCGAGGTTGACTGTATGCAACAGCGCCAGCTTCTCTTAACTGATTTAGGTGAAAAAAAAACTAGTTTTTAAATTTCTATTTTCAGATTAGCCGCAGTAGAAAAATTAAAATTAGCCGCTGCTTAATGTTTTTAAAGAAATAATTAAAAATTTTTTCTGTAATTTGACACAGTTCCGATTCTTGTCGCTTTTGTGAAGAATCTCATTTTAACGGCAATCTGTTTTATTTCGGTTTATTTCTTTTTCTTTGTCTCGTCATATTGCTATGGCCCTAGGAGAGATTTTACGTCACATTCTTTTGTTGACGCTTGTATTAAACAAAGTATAAATTGCAGTTTTGAAAGTATAGCTGCACCGATTTTTTGCTATCTACGAATTCTTTTACAATTGTTCCTTTATTTAGATAACCTACTAACAGTTTTTGCAAAGTTACCGAATTTCATGTTTATAGTCAGTCAGTCATTTCTTATTTCTTCCAGTCGTAGAACAAAATAATTAATGTCAACACAGGCATATTTACACAAGAAAAAAGGGACATGTAACAAAATTAAAATACATTGAAACATGCAGACACTAATAATTGGCAGTCGGTATTATCAAATACTTGCATAGTTGGATTATGTAGAGAAAAAAATTGAATAAAAAACATAAAACAGAAAAATACCACAATTCAACAAACCTGAAAAATTTTATTTCATATCGCTTAATGACCTGTAACCCCAGCAAAAAAGACTATCAGGCTCTACATCTTACCCAGACTTCCTAGTCTTTTATAAAGAACCAAACAGTCTTTTATAAAGAACCAAAAAAGCGGCGTCGCGTTACTCTGCTGTGTCGTCATAAGACCACAAAGACCCTGCAAGATTTTGAGCTTTATAAAACCGCCATTCTTTTTAAAAATTATTGTAAAGACGCTCCTCAAATCTTGCATTCAACTACTAAACACTATTTAACTTTATAGTAATGGCTGAAACGAAAGGATGGCCGTATTTTGTGAATTGCAGTTTGTGAATTGCAGCAGGTCTTAAATTAATATTTTCCAAAGTTTTTGTGCCTGTGGCAACTTCATTCGGGAATCCGAAAAGACCAGCTAAACTAGGTAACCCAAATACCTGCGCTGAAATAAAGCTGTGTTTACTTTTTATATAGGTCGGCTCTAAAAATAGTGTGCCGCGAGACTGACGTTCTTAAAACGGTTCTGGCTAAATACGAATGGATTTGCTAGAAAAGCGTATCACTGCAAATAGAAAGAATCCACGATTTCTGATTATAAAGAATATATTTACAAAAATTAAAAGAATAGGGTTCCATCAATTTTCGCAAAATTTGACTCTCAAGCTTACCAAACTTTTAAGCAATTAACAGCGCTAACAACTGCAAATAATCACTCAACTACTTTGTACTGAATAACTATAAGAATAAATTAGCACCCCAATGGTTAATATTAAACTTAATAGTTCGTCCACCACGCAAGTTAAAACAATTCTATTTTACTATAGAATTAATTTTCAAGGCATCAACACTTAACCCTTAAACAACTTAACCACGGTCACACAGGCAACCGTAATCTAATCACTTTAACTAGAATGAATGATAAAATTTACGACCTTATTTACATATATATATATTTATATATATAATCCAGTAATGTTTCACTTTGCTGGTACAGTGCTCAATAACATACGGTTAGAGCAAGTATATTATATTTATTAAACACTACACTTTATTAATTGAAACCACAACAGTCTGTTTCACCTTATCGAATCGTCAGGTGGTTACTAGAATAACAAAAATATATAGTTATTTGTGATGAAAAATAATACGCTTAAAATAAATAATACGTAGTTAATTATGCAAATAATACAGCTCCTGTGACGTCATACAGGAAAAATAACTCAAAAATATAAAATGCAAGTATAGAGGTTTGCA
This sequence comes from Diplosoma virens, assembly GCA_963680785.1. NCBI lineage: Eukaryota > Metazoa > Chordata > Ascidiacea > Aplousobranchia > Didemnidae > Diplosoma > Diplosoma virens. The sequence continues at coordinate 36,231,159 of OY796895.1, read as the reverse complement.
TCCATTTAAAGGTGAGGGAAGTCGAGTTAGGAGTATTGTAAAAATTTGAAAAGGAGAAAGGGAAAATCTACAAAGCAATGAAAAGGTTACGGGAGAGATCGTATGAGGTGAAAAAGTTAAGTAAGTGAAAAGTTAAGTTCACTAAAACCAGCTGCCCGATGAAGGGACTATGCCGCGAAAGCTCTATCATTTACAAAGCCACCCTAACATCAGATGGCATTGCCAAGAATTATGGTTGTAGTGAAACCGAATTTAAAACTTGCTTCTACAACCAACGTTCCCTCTAAGAGCTTGCTTAGTGTGCGCGGAATGAAAGGTTGTGTGAGCAGTGGTGAATATTACCCGAGGCAAGAAAGTTTTGGTTTTCTGTCCCAAAATAAAGGTGTTGTCTAAAAAAAAAAAAAGGTCTTCACTTCGATTTCATCCCCTATTTCCTGATTTTATTCCCAAAACAAAGGTGTTCTCTAAAAAAAAAAAAAGTCTTCACTTCGATTTCATCCCCAATTTCCTGATTTTATTTTTGGTTTCCTCTCCCAAAATGAAGGTGTTCTCTAAAGATTTCCTATTTTGTTACCGAAATCAAACCTTGCTAACGCTCATACACCGAAAGCATGTCTTGCCAAAACTTACGCAGTGCGCGGCAAAACAAAAGTACTGCGCGGGGGTTCCCTCATTACTGCGCGGCCGCGCAGGCGCGCAGCTTAGAGGGAACCGTGTCTACAACCATAATCAGAGCTTTTAATGTCGGCAAAAGTGTAATGCCACCGAGCTGTCTAAAGCCTTTTGGCAAGCTATACGCAGTAAAGAACCCCGTCTTTGAATGGAGCATTGCGGCCCGCACCACACCATACTATCCGGGAGCTAGATAATGCAACCTCTGCTTAGTCGAGCGGATCCTACCACCATGCTGAATAAAAGATCGGAACTAAATGGGAAATGCCGTCATAAAAATAAATTTAAATTAAAATACCTTTCGTAATTATTCGCGGCTTCACCTATTTCAATATTAAAATTATTTTGTGTTTTGTATTAAATCACTATTATCAAACCAACAACACTCTACAAACGACCAAAGCTTACCGGAAATCATCGCCACAAAAACAAATTCAAACTAATTAAATTACCTTTCTTGTCCATCATTTTAATCCGCTCACTATCATTCGCACTGTCGTTCACTTACTTAACTTTTTCACCTCATACGATCTCTCCCGTAACCTTTTCATTGCTTTGTAGATTTTCCCTTTCTCCTTTTCAAATTTTTACAATATTCCTAACTCGACTTCCCTCACCTTTAAATGGATGCAAACCTCTATATGTCGTGAGTTTACAAAGAAAACCAAACAGGTGGTTTTTATTCAATTAAAAATCTGAAACGAAAAACGAATAAAAATAACACACAATTAAACAAGAAATCAGGTTAACTAAAACGCAGCAAGCTTCTTCCAAGCAAGACTGATAATAAACTGAAAATAAAACGACAAACAGAAGACTTCAATTAATTAGCGCGCGCTGCAGGGCGCGCGGTTTTCACAACGATCAATTAAGAATTTCATCACACTATACTTGCATTTTATATTTTTGAGTTATTTTTCCTGTATGACGTCACAGGAGCTGTATTATTTGCATAATTAACTACGTATTATTTATTTTAAGCGTATTATTTTTCATCACAAATAACTATATATTTTTGTTATTCTAGTAACCACCTGACGATTCGATAAGGTGAAACAGACTGTTGTGGTTTCAATTAATAAAGTGTAGTGTTTAATAAATATAATATATATCAGTCAACGTTATCAGATAACGATCAAAGTTACTAGCACGGGCCTGATTTCTTAGATTAATTATTATACTAGGCTTAGCAATCGGACAAACCAAAGTATGACGTCACAAAACAATTAGGAGATACAGCAGTTAACAGATTAATAAAATACCGGTAATTCAAAACTGTCGAAAACTAAACCAGGTCCAAACGTGTGATAAGTGGTAGATCCAAAGTAGGATACATAGACAGAAAAATTAATTATAAAAAATTCTTAACAAAAAATCTAATATTTATAGGTTATACAGTATAAGCTAAATACCACTTAATTTATAGGCTTTCGTTTATTTTGACTTCTTCAGATATTATAAATAAAAAAGAAACAGATGATGATCAAACGTAAAAAATTTCTTCATATTAGAAAATAATAGGAAGAATAAGCTGTCACTCATCTGCTGATATAATTGCATAGCATCCTTCAAATATGCTAATTTTATAGCGTTTTTTGATTCAGAGTAATAATGAAACGAAACAATGACCGTAAAGTGATAATAACATATATAACGTATATAAGTTTAATTCTCGTGCGAGGCAGCTAGTTAACAAAGAAACACCACCGCACTGGAGACTGTTACCCAAGACATGCTGCAGCATGTTTAGGAGGAGCTGGAGTACCGACTTCACGTGTGCCGTGTCACAGGCGGTGCGCATATTGAACATTTGTAAAACCTTTCATGGAATTCAGATGCCTTTGAATTTCTTATTCAAATTTACAGGAATAAATCTTGTTCAGCTCAACATTAAACCTGTTGAATTTCATTTGATTCGACTGTGTAGTTTCTGTAATATTTACATGTCAAATGATGTCAAATTTTTTGAAACACCCTATACATTACGTAACAGAAGTAAAAAGTAAAAATAAAGGAATAAGGTATGAAATTATTACTTTTAGGAAAATAGCGTAAAAGAAAAATACTCAATAATAATATTTTTTGTTCAGACCGTGTTTTAATGTTTGTTATTTATTAATCCAAACTAGTTCTTTAGCCTTCGTATAATTACTAGATTTATAAAGTTTTTTATGGTATTGACTGCATGTGTTCAATGGTGTGACCTGTAGTATTGAAATGTAGACCGATGTTTGCGAATGTTACGAAGATGTTCTGTTATCCGTGTTTTTAATTTTCTTCCAGTTTCGCCTACTTGTTGTTTTTGGCATTTGGAGCAGGTAATTATGTAAATCCAATTTATAGTGTGCAAGTATATTGAATGTTTTATTGATATTATTAGAATGAAAGCTTGAATTTTCTGAAGAGTGCTTGCTTGTTGAATTTGTTTGCGCAATTATGCCAGTTGCGATGAAAAAGTTGCTGATTTTAATGTAGATTTAAATAAAATATCTCTAAAAGTTGGACATCTTCTATAAGCGGTTATGGTTTTTTTGAAAAATAGCTTTTAAATAAGAATCTCCCGATAGTCAGTTATTAAATTTATTAACGATTGAATTAAATTTGAGTAGATACCACGTTTTAATAAATGAAACCTTATAAATTGGTTGGTATTTTGCTGGGATTTTTGTTAAGAATTTTTTAAAACAGATATAACTGATAATATCGAATTACCTTAACAGTAGTAGATGATACCAGTCGTTTATTGAACCCTCGAACGAAAATTACGTCGCACTGCCTTAAATTTCATCAATCAATCCACTTTGAAACAAAACGGCAAAACGGATTTTTATAATACCGGTACGTTTATGAGAACAACTTGCAGACAAAATTAATTAAGTAGGGGGTGTTGTACCAATTACGCAATCAGCACGTGCAAAGGAAAAAGATTGCGTCATAATCAAAAGCTTAAAAATTACTGTAAAAGACTGAAAATCAACTACAGAGTTATAAAGTAAAGATTAAAATTATAAATGAAGTGTGACAGCGCCCGTTGCACATAATTGGCATTAAAAAATCACACAACACAGGACCAACCAACGTTTTGTTGTAAAGCTACGTTTTGTTGTAAAAAGTTTATCTTAAAAATTAACGTAAACTTGTTATTATTTGTTTAGAGTCTACACCAGTGGCGTGCGGTCAGAGCATGCAAGTCATGCTTTGCACGACCAACGAGCTTTTGCGCGATGACCTTTATTTTTGAACGTAATAAAGAAGACCGCTGCTTTGGGAGGAAATTAGAGAAAGGTGAGGTGATCCGAGGCGAAGACTTTTTTTTGGAGAACACTATGATATTGGGACGAAAAGTAAAAAAGATGAGGGTGATCTCGATTGAAGACTTTTTTTTAGAAAGCACTTCAATTTTAGGACGAAAAATGTAAAATCTGGGACTGATTTCAGGTGAAGACCTTTTTTTTTAGAAAACACTACAATTTTAGGACGTAAAGTGAAAAATCTAGGACTAATTTCAAGTGAAGACCTTTTGTTTTTTTTACAAAACACCATGCTTTTGGGAAGAAAAGTAAGAAATCTAAGTCTGATTTCAAGTGAAACCTTGTTTTTTTAGGGAACAACATGATTTTGCGACAAAAATTGATCGATGTCTTAGAATCCCACACAATTTTTTGTCCTACCCTACCCATAAAATATTGCATGTCCTACCCATTAACTACCCATAAAATACCCAATTGCATGACCAGCTTTGGCATTCCAAGTACATGACCAGTCTCAGAGGTCACCGCACGCCAATGGACTCCATAATTGAGGTTTGCACCGGGGCCCCAATTGACGAAGTTACCGCCCTGAATCGCGTGTTAGTTAGATGAGATCGCACGTAAGAGTGGCACCGTTTTTCTTGTCATTTCCTTCGACCATAAAAAAAATGGAAGCGGAAAAGCTCACCTTTAAATAAATAAATATACAATGTTTTTGAGATACCCCAGTTGGTCATTACAGCTCAAGACAAATTTATAAGGTTTTCGGAAAAACATACTGAGAAGGTGAGAGCCGCTGGCGAAATAGTTTTTAAAAGTTTGCTGTCTTATGTTGTAATTCATTTTTTATTTCTTTTTTTTCTCGATCGCTATTAAGTAGTTTACACAAAAAATCATAAACAGAAAAGAACAAGAAGCAGCAAAACGTTCGGCCGTTAAAACATGCATAAGATAATTAGAAAGTGCAAGTACAAAACGGTAAAAAGCACGTCCGCAACACCTTGATCAGTTAAAATGTAAGAAATGAGAAAAGAAAAAGGAAAGAAGAATCTTATATCACCAGAAAAATAATCAAACAAATTAGAAGATTGTATAACCAGTCCTTGATTAATCTGCGTAATGGTGGTGGGTGGCACAGCTAGTCAAGATAGGAATTTAGCTTAACTGAGCAAGTCCCTATTGGTGTTAAAACTACGTAACTACGAGTACAGTAATGTTGTATTTTTCTATAGTTTATTTGGTGCCGGTTTAGTATGTGGCCTTACCTTTCGAATGTGAATTAAATGTGGCCTACCTTTGGAAAAGATAGACCACATACTAAACCGACACTGTTTATTTTTAATGCACTTTCCGGCCTTTTTATTTTAGGAAATCTTTTGATAAATATTGTTAACCTATTCAATAATGTTGTTACAGCATCAGCTTGTCTGCAACATAGCCTAGACTCATAATTACATATTTTAAAAGTTTTTTGCTTACCTTTTACAGTTAAACAATTTTAATAAATTTAATCTTTTAACAGTTCTTCAACAATACCTTTTTACAGACTTAGTCAATAGAACTTGATTAAAACATTGTGTTATAGTTAGAAAACCATAGGTGCGGCTTGTTGTTATTACTTTTGTAAATTTGTGTTGAAGTAAATAAAAAACATTATTATCTGGTGCAGCTTTTTTATTTGTCGCATAGAAAGAGTTCCTATTATTTCCCATACAGCACCGTTGTTTGAGAAGTTGCAAACAGTTATTTCATCAAGTTGTGGAAATTCTCCGTGCATAATTACGTATAATAAACGCCATCGCTAATAAATAAAGGGCTTCTTCCCGAAGAGCTTGAATCCTTGTAAATTTGCTGATTGAATATGGCCAAAACAGTGAACGGTGACGTGAAAACAGCCAATATGATGATGATTGGAAAAGACACAAAATATACCAAAATTTTTGTGGGCGGCCTCCCTTACCATACAGGGGATGAGTCACTGAAAGAACATTTTCAAGCTTATGGTGAAATAGAAGAGGCAGTTGTAATAACCGATCGGCAAACTGGAAAATCAAAAGGATACGGTTTTGTGAGTAACTCTGTAATTAATTTTTATTTTTTCGCAAATCATTTAGTTTTAAAATAAAAAAATTTAAACAAGCAATTAAATTTAGTTGTAATTTTTTTTGATTATTTTGAGCTGTCTGCATGTAAATTTTTGTAATTATTCTGAATGTAAGAATGTTGGGCAATGGCCTTTAAAAGTATACATTAAATAATTAACAAGAATAGCGTGCATTTAAAATTTTTTTTTATTTGTCAAGATATAATCTTGTCAATGAATTTGACCAGTTTTTCTTTACCAGGTTACAATGACCGATCCGGCCGCGGCGGAACGCGCGTGCAAGGATCCTAATCCTATAATCGATGGGAGGAAAGCGAATGTCAATTTGGCTTACATAGGAGCGAAACCAAGGCAACAACCATCTTTATCAGGTTGGTGGTTAGTGGTTGCTCAACTAGGTTGGTAATTACTATTTGGTTTACCAAGCTTATGGTTACAGGATGATATATATACCAACTATCGCTAAAAGGCAGTTAAAAAAATTTTTAAATAAAACTTCTTTCTTTGTTTATTTTGATTGACCAGTTCCTCTATCTTTTTTCTAAATTGCTTACTGTTTGCGTTTTACTTAGTTAAATTCCATTGTTGGTTTGCTGTTAAATTTCGAGCAACACGGTCGTAAGCGATGAAATTCCAATGAGAAATCGAATCAGTTTTTGTACTTATACAGAGTATTGTGTCATTTCCCTCGATGGCAAAAGGTTAAATTACCATCTGTGAATGCATTTTCTCGATTCGTCAAATATATTCAACGCCAGAGGTGATTTAGATGATATTCCTTTAAAAAGTAAAAGTCCGAGAGAAGTTGAAAGAGATACAGATACGCATCTTTTCTATTTATTTTTTTGCTCGTCTTAAAAACTAACAATAAAGGATTTTGTTTTGTAAAAAGAATGACATCAGTCTGAAATTCGATACGCAAGCTCAAGAGAGACGTCAAACATAATAAAAACCACCAAAGAATGGCAACTGATGTCACACAAACAGCCGCTAATTGCCTTTTTGATACTAAATACAATATGAACAAACAACTTTATATCATTAACCTTTTTTCCATTGGTTTTAGTACTCAGTAAATTAAATGATAAAGAAAAAAAGGTTTTTAGTTGAAGATTTAAGACCAAGAATAGATACAATTGCATATATTTTTTTTATAACATTTTCTACTTATTATCTCATAGGGTTATCTATTTTTAAAAAAACTCGCTGAAATAAAATAATATTTTGCTAAGGCGTATCGGATACAATCTAATGAATCTATGGCACTGATCTTTTTAATATAATAAGCGATGAAATAGTTCTTGCAAGGTAACAACAACAAAATATTTTGATTTGATTAAAATCAAACGATGTGCCCTAAGAATGTTCAAGAAAACTTGTTTTTAAAAAGTTTTCGACTGGAGTGGCTTCGATGTGCCCAGAATATTTTGTGTAGGTTTTTTATTCAAAAACCTTATTCTATGAGGTAAAACAACTGTTTGTTATTTGACACAATGGGTTCCAAAAACTATACTCGTATCTACGTATTTATTATGAGTAATCAGACGAATGTAAAAAAAGTTGTAAACTAAGGTTTTGTCATACGATATATTAAATATGAAATGTACATATTTCATGACAAAGATTAGATAGCGTTTAACTAAATTTCAAAAACTTTTTTGTATTTTCATGGAAGTATTTTGATAGAATTTTCATAGAAAGTTAGCCCCCCTTTGGAGATCTACAATACGAGAAATCAGAGAGATAGATTCAAAGTGAAGTCCTTTTTTATAGAGAGCACTATGTTTTTGGGACGAAAATTCAACAAAACCGAGACAGATTCAAGGTAGAGACCTTTTTTTTATAACTAGAAAAAATTTTCCACTGAGCCTTTTTGATTGTGGTTGTATGCTCCTCCCCTTTCAAAAATATTCGGTACGCCACTGTAAGCAGTTTTGATTTTATAGAAGTTTTGTGTCTTGAAATAAACTCATATTTTTTTGCTTCAAACTTTTTTGATTTCTAGAATTCTTAATTAAGCAACCCAAAATTTAGTAAGAATCTACATTTAACACTTAGGTTTCGGTGAACAAGCGTTTTAAGACAAAAAATGTTACAGTAAAAACCAATTTTGAGGGAATTTGAAATTGCAAGGCTTTGGGACCCCTGTGCCACTGTGACTCATGGGTCCCACATAGTAATTTAAACAAATTGCTTAAAACCTTTTAAAAAACTCTTTATAAATTAAAATCATTATTATAGAAAAATATAATAAAAAATCTATTATTGCAGATATTTTTTTTATTCGTCATAGATATTTATCAGCAACAGTGATGAAGATTATACATGTACTAATTTATCTTGAACTTCCTCAGACAATTATAACGACAATGATTCTGATGCTATCAATATTGCACTTAATTCACCAAATGTAAACGACTATGTGACGGCAAAAGTTTAAAAGCAAAAGGTTAAAGTTCAAAGGCTTCTGCTTGTTTCTGCAAAAAGTTGTACCAAAACCAGAAACTGATAATGATTTTGAAATTAACTTCATAAAACGATAAGAAATAAGAACAACTCTGTGTATTTTCGGAACGTGAAGATGTGCCTTCAGTTTTGGTCGTCGTCGTCATCGCTTGAAGGGCATTTACTCCAGGTCAGACACACAGGACTGGGGCCGAGGGTTTATCTTTTTACAACCCCAGACTGCTGGCAGTGGTGTTATTAAGCCAGTATCGAGTTTCGTCATCCAAAACCGTCAGACCTCGTGCTCCATGTGGTGCCCGATGTATGGGGCACGCTGTTAGTACATGGTCTGCAATTTGCTCAGAAGCGCCACACTCGCAATTTGGTGAAGGAGCGAGACCCCATTTGTGCATGGACAAATGGAATCGCCCAACACCAGTCCGCAGGCGGTTGAGCTTAACCCAAGTTGCTCGGGGTAACCCTATCCCAACAAGCCTGGCACCGGTCCGGGGCACAAAAGCACGGAGCCTGGAAGCATTTTTACAGTACTCCGTTTTCCATTTGTGATTTGTCCATTCAGAAGTGCGGATGCCAAGTCTGGCAATGTTGTCCAAAAGATTCCGCGCAGCTGGCACAAACGGACGTCTGGATCTTAGTCTCATTTGGCGAGTATCTGAGGACCCACTTAAAAGACCATACAAGATATGATCGGGTACAAAGATCCACGGTAAGCCAAGGAGAGTGTCGCTCCCATTTGGCGAAGCTCAGCTGGCTGGATGCCTGAGAGTACAGGTAGGTGGTCCGCTGGAATGGGACGCAGGCATCCAGTAACTATGCACAAGGCGTCATTCAAGACACTGTCGATGAGGCGAGTGTAAGCACTGCGACACCAGACTGGCGCACAGTACTCAGCTGTGGAGTAGACTAGAGACAAGGTGGCCATGCGTAGTGTTTTAGCACCAGCGCCCCATCCCGAGCCCACGAGTCGCCTCAACAGTGTAACGCGCGAGAATAGTTTTTTGCGCAATGCTGAATCGTGACGAAACGTGAGCGATCTGTCCAGTTTTACTCCAAGATAAGTAGGAGTTGGACAGAACGGTAAAAGTCTACCATTGATGTAGACCTTTAGCTCACGTTTGGCCTCTCCATTATTTAAGTGAAAGGATGCCGTCACCGTTTTAGTGTGACTGAGTTTCAACCTCCAAGTCTGGAGATACGCTGAAAGTGTAGACATGTCTTGGCTTAAAGTCCCCTCCAAGTCCTTCCAGTTTCCAGAAGAATGCAAAAATGCTAAATCATCAGCATAAGCAAACTTTCTAGAAATCATGGAAGGAAGATCGTACGTATAGATGTTAAATAGGAGGGGAGCCAAGACCGATCATTGAGGAACGCCGTTTTTAAGACGGCGTAGCCTGCTTTGTTTGCTGTCACCGGTGGTAAGGGTGAAACTTCGATTTCGGACAAGCTCCATAAACGTTTTGACCGCTTATCCGGAAGTAGTCTCAGCAGCTTGCAGGTAAGGCCACGGTGCCAGACAGTGTCATAAGCAGCTGTCAGATGGACAAATACGGCACCGGCCTTCTTTTTAGCCTCAAAAGAATCCTTGATGTTCTGGGTTAGCAGAACAACTACATCGATATACTTGTCGACATTCATTATTCCCGAGCAGGGATAGAGTGATCCCAGACCACTGAAGCTAAAAGACCCCCAAAATATCTTCTTCTGAGGCTGCTTGACCGTCTGATTAATGTGCCATTCTGTAACCTTTTCCCTTTCACTCCTCCTTACATAACGTCTGTGTTGCCCCTGGACCAAGAAATGGCGTTCATCAAAAAACAGCACTTTTTTCCATTCATTTTCCGTCCAATCTGTGTATTTCTTTGCCCACTTTACTGGTTTTCTTTTCATTGCACCTATCAAAGGCTGCTTTTTGGAGGGTCTTTTAGCTTTTCTCCCCATTGCAACCAATCGCCTTCGCACTAAAGATGCACTTATCTCGGCTCCTGCACCAGCCACATTATTGTAATCTCAACACTGCTTTTTGATGGGTCTTGCTTGCTCTTTTTCAGAATGTAGGCATCATCTTTTGCTGTGGTTTTCCTTTTATGACCACACTTTCCCTTCCGTTTTGGACTGATTGACCCTGTAGTTTGATAATGCCTAATGATTCTAGATACACTGGTTTGTGGCACACCGATCTTAGAAATATCTCTACTTGATGCCTGGTTATATTGATGAAGTGTCACAATACTTGCACGCTTCCTAGGACTAATATCTGCCATTTAGTAATAGCTTGTAAAGCTCTACACCAATTGCAAGTACTAACTGATTAAGATTATTTGAATATTTTGCATATTATGACGTCATACAGTTTATTGTATCATCGCAAAATGCTTTAGAACACGAGATGTTACAGAACACCCTTCAAAAATAAGTATTTATGTAGTATCAACTATCCAAATTCATGCAAAATAAAAAAGTGATTAAAAAATGCGAGTGAGCCAATTAATTTGCACACTACTGTACCTGAAATTATGGCTATTATAGTGGAAAAGTTTAATTTTTAAAAATACAGTACCTCGATAAAATTTAATGAATTTGTAGCGACCCCGCTACTTTAGTGGGTGATTGTCTTTAACGCGCTACGCGTAGGTGATTACCTTTAATCGCACATTTTGAACGTGAACAAAGAAAACCAATAAAAAAGAGAGTTGAGACAGAATAAAGTCTGGACGTATTTATTTTATATTTAGTAGGCTTGCAACAAGTTAGCAAACCAAACATATATACGGATATATAACAAGTAAAAACCGCTACATTTTGGTGACCCGATAGAAAGAACAGCAATTTCGGCTGGAATAGAATTCAAGCTATAAAGGAAGAAAGAAAACAAGAAAAAAAAAGACAGCTGGACTGACTTGCCTTCACCCATCAGCAAATAGCTGACCGATACAAATTACCTACTAAACGTTTGCCTTTGTTTGTAGTATTTAATATTTTTTTTCAAAGTTGAATTTAGTTCTTTAAATCATTTATTTACTTTGCTTTTATTATTTGCATTCTGTCTAGCTCCAACAGCAGTATTTTAGAGCGACTATCACATGATGGTGACGTCACAATACTACTTGACAATTATAATCGTATGAAACAATCTGTTATTGACTGTACAGTAAATCAATGCGCTGTAGGCTTACAGCTTACATTGAAGCAATTTCTTGAAAAAAAAATAATAATAAATAATAATAATAATGATACATCTGCGTATATAATCTGTGTCTTTCAAGATTATTATCGAGTTTTCCGAAGTAGCTTATTGTATGATGCTGTTAACAATTTCGTGCTTGTGTTTTATTACAGTTGTATTTGTTTTTAGCGTAATTTTCTACCACCGTTGGTCATCCTCGCCACTACATGCTAACCAACAGAACACTCGCTCACTAGCTACGCCTCAGTTTTCTCGACCACGTGACACCTCCACACCATTACGCCACTATTCACTCGCTGACACAAGCTTGAGACAAAATTCTACATTCAGCGTCCACCTTCCAGAATTTTCGGAATTTAATGTAACAGGCTATTTTCAATCCATTGAATTAATTTTTAACGACAACAACATAACATCTGAAATATCTAAATACTCACACTTAATCCAGGCTCTCAGTAAAACCACCCACATCTTAAAAGGATTAACAGACATAGTACGCACCACAAACAATGTCGCTCCCTACACCACTTTAAAACAAGCTTTGATTGAGCGATATACAACGACGCCATCTGATTGCTTACAAAAAATTTTGAATGACTGCCACAGGTTTCTCTACACAACAATTCCCCCTCATCAAAATCATTACGCTCTGATCACAACGATAATCAAACGTTGATCAACGAATCGGTAAATTCCAGACTTCAAAATTTACAACGCCAATTAGCCGATATCTCCAAGATACAAACTCAGTCCCCAAACACTAAAGAAAATACACACAACGCTCTGCCGTGCTACTATCAACAGCGATTTGGCAACCGAGCCCGCAAATGCCAAGGTCCACCATGCCCTGCGTTTAGCAACTCTGGAGCTCCTCTGTCAAAAAACGCGGCACCTGCCTCCATGGCTTAAGGGGTTGGAGGCAGGACAACATAGACAAAACCCCCTTGTTTTATGTGATGGACCGAATCACTACCACACGGTTTCTTGTGGATACTGGGGCAGCATGTTCGGTTATACCTCAAACTATAGCTGGCTGTGGTATCTCTTCCTACTCCAGTGTTCAGGGTAACACCTTCTTACCCACCATTGGCGGTGGTCGCCTCATCACCTCTGGGCTATTTTCCACAAAGCTTGATCTAGGATTTTCTAGGTTTTTCTCATTCACATTTCACGTTTCCTCCCAACTCGACTATGGTATCCTAGGAGCCGATTTTCTCGCTCATCATCAGCTTTGTGTCAACGTTGCTTCGCAACGATTAATTGAGAACCTTGAGGTACAACGTTCCTCTTTAGAAGACTCCTCATCTCTCCCTGCCGAATATGGAATTTCATCAGGCGACACTTCCCAAGCCCAACTAGTGAAAACACTTCCAAAATGAATTTTCCAACGATTTTGAAGGCGACAAACGATTGCGTTGTATCAGACATTCAGTGATAGCTGACGTCCACACTCTAACAGAAACTCCAATTAGCCTTTCAGCTCGTCGTCTGAATCCCGAACAGTATCAGGCCCTAAAGGTGGAACTTAAACGGTTGATTGACCAAGGAGTTCTCGAACGCAGCCAGAGTCCTTGGACGTCCCCTATCGTAATGGTTAAGAAAAAATCCGGAGGTTGGCGCCTGTGTGCAGATTTTATACAACTTAACAAATTGCTCAAAATTCAAAAATATGCACTACCAAATATTAACGACTTTGCTTCAATAGCTCACGGCTGCAAGTGGTTCTCAAGCATCGACATTGCGGATGCTTGCTATAACATTCCCGTCAATCCTTTGCACAAACACAAGCTGACAATCACTACCCCTCTTGGCAATTATTGTTACAATTATTTGCCCATGGGTCTTTCTTCAAGCTCATGCTATTATCAACGTTTGATGAACGAAGTAGTTAGCGGATTACTCAAGTTTACTGCTATCTTGACGACCTTATCATTATGTCTCAGAGCTATGAGCAGCACGTCCAGCTCCTTCGCCAAGTATTTTCGCGGCTGTGTGAACATGGTTTGGTAGTAAAAGAATCCAAATGTTTTTTTGCAGTTCACAGTCTTTCATTTTTGGGATACCAGGTTTCCCCTAAAGGTCTAGCGCCTCTTCCATCCAAAGTTTCTGCCATCAAAAACTACCAGCTTCCACGCACAAAACGCCAGCTAAAAATTTATTTGGGAATGTATCAATTTTACGCCCGCTTCGTTAAGGGTTACGCCGAACTGTTACAATTATTGCACGACTTTGCTACACAGTGCCCTCCTCGACGCCCCCTTTCGTGGAACGAAGGATTAGTTTCATGTTTCCAGGCAAGTAAAGAAGCACTTACTAACGCTACTCTGCTTGCATTCCCAGACCCAGACGCTCAAACCGAATTAGTGACCGATGCCAGTGGCACCACAATAGGATGTGTTCTACAGCAACGGAAAGAAGGGACACTCACTCCATTAGCGTTTTGGTCAAAAGGACTGACAAAAGCACAGCTGCACTGGTCCACTTTCGAAAGAGAATTGTTTGCATGTTATGCGTCATTGAAACATTTCAGATATTATTTGGAAGCCAAAGACTTCACTCTGTGTACCGACCATCGCTTTTTTGTGACCAAATTTTACAGCACAACCCGAGTGGCTTCACCCAGACAAGAGCGGTTCTTTGAGTTTATCAGCCAAATGACCAATAAATTAAAATATGTAAGCGGGAAGGAAAACGTTGCCGACGTCCTTAGCCGCCCCGCTGATCCGCCGCTCTTAAATTCAATCCTCCCTAACTCTGCAGGCATCGACTATCTCAAAATGGCAGAAGAACAGCAGTCCAACTTGGATTTGCAAAATTTAAAACAAAACAACACAACTAGCCTTCTGTTAAAAGATGTCCCGTTGGGAGAAACTGGCGCTACACTTTTGTGTGATGACTCTCAAGGAAGATTAAGACCACTTGTTCCGAAATCTATGCGTCGGGTTGTCTTCCAGCATTTTCATTCCAGCTCCCATCCTGGGATTAAATCTGGAACTAAAAGCATTGGCCGATTGATGGTTTGGCGTGACATGCGCAAAGACATCAAACAATGGACCAAAGAATGCCAAGCTTGCGCCCGATCAAAGGTTATTAGGCGAAATATGGCCAATGTCGAGACGGTCACACCCCCTCCTCGAGGACGCTTTACTCATGTCTACCTAGACATCATAGGCCCACTGGGATTCTCTAAAGGTCACAATTACGTCTTGACCGTCATTGATAGATTTTCACGTTTTTTTCAAGCCATACCGCTAGTTGGCATTACCGCCGAAGAGTGCGTCGACGGATTTCTTCGTCACTGGGTGTCTCTTTTTGGATGCCCAGAATGCATTTATTGTGATAGAGGACGCCAATTCACTAGCACTATCTGGAATGATTGATATGTGTGTAACTTTGGGCTGCGAGCTACATCACTCCACTGCCTATCATCCTCAGGCACAAGGGTTGATAGAACGGTTTAACAAAACAATTAAAACATCTTTGAAATGCCACGAAGAACCTAGTGAGTGGTATGATCAACTACCCTGGACTCTCCTGGCATTACGTAACATGCCCAAAGAGGATCTGGACTTCTCCACCCCCTGTGATCTCTTGTTTGGCCAACCAGTAAGACTGCCTGGAGAATTTTTTGAGCCCGTTTCTGAAGACGCTTTTAACGTTAATTCGTCATCTTTCGCTCAAAATTTAAGCCGTTATATACAGCAAATCCCGTATTTCGTACCGAGACGTACCAACAGAGCACATTATGTGGACAAGGTCCTTATGGATCCTAGTACGACCCATGTTTTCATCAAAATCGATAGCCACCGCCCACCACTGCACGCAGTCTACAAAGGTCCTTTCCGAATCATTCAGCGTTACCCCAAATATTTCGTTGTAGACTTGCGGACTCATATTGACAACATCTCCGTAGACAGACTGAAGGTGGCTTATCTTTCTCTAGAAGGTTTAAACCACAATATCAAATCTCAACAGCCTAGGCTAGTCAACTCATCGCCGTCCACAAGCGAACTCGGCGCCAACAATAGTAACATTATTCCTACCAAGCCATCTTTACCTACATCAACCATAACTTGCTCTTTTGAGGATAACATGCCTACCGACAACATTCATTCATCTTCTCTCACCTTACCACAAGTTATCACGCGAAAAGGGAGAAGAGTCAACAGGCCTACCAGGTTCCTCGATTATGACACCCGTTTTTAATATGCTTTTATTTTTTTTTCTGTTGGGGTAAATTCCCGCTCTTTACACGTTGTTTTGAGGGATTCAGGGAAAGGGCCCTTTCCTCGAGTTTCTCAAAGCGGCTGCTGGTGTCATTCTATTCCGATATAAGACAAGTTTTTTTTTACGGCGCTGGTCAATGTGCATATTGTATATATATATTCCCCACTATACTTTTGACTTTTTGTTGTTATTTCGATTTTGTTTTGCTTGTTTTACGTTTACTACTTCTTTCCTTATTATTTTCATGTTATTTCTTGTGCGGGGAGGATTGTAGCGACCCCGCTACTTTAGTGGGTGATTGCCTTTAACGCGCTACGCGTAGGTGATTACCTTTAATCGCACATTTTGAACGTGAACAAAGAAAACCAATAAAAAAGAGAGTTGAGACAGAATAAAGTCTGGACGTATTTATTTTATATGTAGTAGGCTTGCAACAAGTTAGCAAACCAAACATATATACGGATACATATCAAGTTAGCCGCTACAAATTCATGTTATCAAAAAAACTTTTCAACCCCAGTTTCCTCTGCTTTAAATTTATAAAGTTGCTCGAATAAAAGAAATAACCACTAATTCTGAAGTAAATCTAATTCAATTTTTATTTAAATCAGCTGGTTAAATTTTTCAAACTACTGCTGATTTGCATTATTGTATTGGAAAGTAGTGAGTAAAGTTCATCCAGCCTTTTGTACTTTTGATTCCGTAAGTTACAAAATAGTTAGCCTGCTTTGTATTTTTGCATTAAATCTAGCCAGCAATACTTTTGCTTTTAAACATTTGTACAACTAACGAGTAATGATTGACTAGATTTACTCTTTGATTTTTTTGCTTCCATTCGGTTTAGATTAAACCATAAATTAATGTGTTTCAGCGCTGCGCCCTCTGTCGAATGGGTCCCTGCCCCCACATTTGACTACGTGAGTTGCGATAACCGTTCGAAAATATCATTAAACGATTTAATTCGAGGTTGCGTAAAAATACTGAAATAATTACAAAAAAAAATTATTTTGGACAGTGTTAAGAAAGTTTCTACATAAAAAAGATTTTAAAAAATCAACTCCGCGGTCAGCTGCGACCATTTCAAATTAATGATGAACCACTTTAGTTTAATATTTCTAATCTATTGACATAGTAAAAAGAGAAAAAGGTCGCCCTATCAACAAGTTACCGATACTACAAAGCTGCAAAAATTCAATAAAATTATTTAAATTTACAGGGAGTAGAGAAGGATTGCAAAGGTAGAAGAATGAAACTATTTCGAATCAACTGTTCTGTGCAATGGGAATATAGCGGCAAGTGAAAAGACGCACCCAAGCAGGATGGTATGGTGGGAGGAGGGCAACAGGTGTAATTTGTAACAGAAAGATATCATTGGGATGAAAGAGAGATTGTACCAGGTGTTAGTGTGACCAGCAATAATGTATGGATTGGAAACTTACTAAAAGACAGGAAACAATGCTTAAAGTAGCTGAATTGAAGATACCGAGATTTTTTTCGAAGTACGCTTACAAGATAAAAAAATCAGCAATTAGGTAATTCATGGGACAATGCATGTGAGACAATTGCGTGATAAGCTGAGAGAGAGTCGAGACCGAGTTGGATTGGGCGTGCACAGAGGAGACAGGAATTATGTGGGTAGAAAAATGGTACAGATGGAGTTACCAGGCAAAAGATTTGGAGGCAGACCTAAGCAAATATTATAAATGTGATAAATAAGGACATGAAGATAGTGGCTGTGACTGTGGAATATGCAAGTGACAGGTCAAGTAGGAGAGAGGCAATCTGTTGTAGCGACACCTAATCGGAAAAAATCGAAAAAAGAATAAGAAAAAGACAAAGCTATGCATTAAAAAGCAGAAAACATTATTAAACAGATAACAGTTAAACAGAGTAGTAAGGTCTTGCGTTTTCAATTTTCGGTCACTCAATCATTTGTCACGCGCCTTTTTCTTAATTTATGAACAAAGGAAGTGTAAACGAAAAAAATTACTTGGAGAGACATTTGCATGATTTTATGGTACGAGCCTTAAAGGTACATTTTATTCTCATTCTATTAATCTAAATTATTCTGGGACTAGATTCTTTCTTTTCCCCAGAATATGCTCTTGTTATAATCTTGAGATTTACCGTCAATTCAGACCATGTATTCAAGTCTGCTTGAATAAGTAGAGAACAAGTTTTTACTTCTAAATCAATGTGAAAAGGAATGTCTCACGTGTTTTGCTCCACTGCAGCCATAAATTTAAAAACGGCTAAATTTCAAAGTAAATTTTAAATAAGGTATCAATACTTATTTATTATTTAACTTAACTTGTTAAACCTGAATTTGTTAAGTAAAGTAAAGTAATTGATTAACTGTTACTTTAGACCGGTACCATTGATCTATCAATCACCACTTACTGGACCCTACATCGCTCCTAATCCTGCAACTGTAATCCTTCCTTCAGCTTATCAAACTGCCTATCTTGCCACCCCTGCGTTGGCAAATGGTAAACACAAGTATTAATGGCAAATTATTTTTGACCGTGATATCTTTTGTGCAAAAAGAGATAAAGAGTTATTTCTTTTTACTGAAAAGAATAAGTCTTTTCCGAGAACTGAAGAATATTTCCTATGTAACCTAAAAAATATATACGATTGGGTGCTTTTTTCGGGAAACCTTAACAAAGGTTCGAAGTCATTTATCATTTAATTAGATTTTCAAGAATTAGTTTTCACAAACCAACCTCATTAAAATTATTATTTAATCTTCAAATGAGAATCACTTTTTTCCTGTTTTTTTCGGCTCAGTGAACATGGCTTTCTTTTTGGACAAAAAAACGAAAATTTATGAAAATACATAAAAAACTTAGAGTTTATTTCTTTAGATCAAAATCTTTCAAATGTTGCCTTTGACAAACTCCTTTATTATATTTCCCTGAAATGTTGGTGAACTTAGTTATTTGTTGTGAAGAAAATTTTACTTTACAAACCGCGTTGGTATTTATTTTTTATTGTGTGATGATACAAAGAACTGTACTACTGATAAAATACGAATTGGCTTAATGCTGATTGGTTGTTTCAGCATACGTCAATCCTCTGCTACACCCCGGCTCAATAACTTCTTCCCCAGGCGGCGGCGCTCAGATCTTGACCAGCAATTCTTTTCCAGCGGTTATGCCGGCCCCATCCTGGCCTCATTCAACTATATCTACCGCCGGCCATCGAGTGGTAACCGTCAGTGCCAATGATACATCACAAGAACACATGGTGGCTCCGGCACGTGTCTCACCTACAAACGCCCTTTGAAACATGGGTGGATTTAGTTCTTGCACTGTGCCCTGAAAGCTCGATTGAATAACCTGGATCCATGGAACTTGATCCAGTGGGATATGAACGCTTGTCTTCAATGAAACAACTTTTGATTGAAGCTGGATATTAAGTTATTTGTTGAACTTTTGTTGTTTATATGGGTTTATTGGAGCAAAGACATATCTTGACCAACAATTGCTTTTGTATCACGTTTTCAACATCTACCAGTTTACACGATTCGAAATAGTTTAAGCGAAAAAATAAATTTTCAGTTTGTTAAATACAACGGTTTATGCAATTTTTGTTCGTAATTAATATTGTACTTGTGATTACGCTCCGAATTTTGATTTCAATACAATTGTATATAAATATTTAAAACTTTAAGAGTAAATTTTTTTCATTTTTCCAAATTTAACCTTAATCTGAAAAAAGTTTGAAACTTTTTTGTCGAAGTTTTTATACTTTATTTGCAACCTGATATTGTTTTTAAAGACAATTTTAAAAGTAAGTAATATACGATACCATAAAGGCTGTGATTTTTTGTGACTTAAAGGTTCCTATTTGTATGGCGGCGTTTAGATAGTCGATTAATTTTTAAATCTGACTGTCCGTTTGTTTTTTTAGACTATGGTATTACAGTTTATGCCAAAATTTCGAAGATTGCTTAGCTACTCTTAAAATAAATTTCAAATGCCCAGTCAATGATAAAGATTGCTTAACCCAATACACATGGCGAATTTATATTCCTATTAAGTATATGGTAAAAAAGCATGAAGTGGAAAGTCTTTAGGTGCTCGTTTTGACTATCGTCATCATCACAGCAACATCTATCTTTTTGACTTGTAAGGCAACAATGGGGCGTCAAAGTTTGTGCAGCGAATTGCTTTCAATCGGGATGTTTTGTTTGGTTTATAAGTTTAGAAAGTAAGATAATAGTAAACAAAATTAACTTGTTCTTAACAGCTTGACTGAGAAAGGGTATTAGAAGTCAATCATTATGAAAATAACGATCCGTATTTCATGAAACTCGGCAACGCTGGAGACCAAGGTATTATACACCTTTTAAAATTGTCACAAAAGCGGAGTTAAATTTTTTTTTTTCCGGAAAAAATGTTTGTCAATGTAAAAAATCTATGCAGCCTTTAAACCAGTGTGGTCCAAACACTGGCATGTGGACCGCATGCTGCCCGCGATCTGTTTTTCTGCGGTCGGCGAACAACAATGTTGTATAATTATAAAATCATAAATATATGATATGAATATTACTAGTCGCACATCCCTAGTAAATCGCATAGAATTATAGTGTAGGTCATAATATAACTATTATGGGGTCACAAAGTCTACAATTTATGATGTTACAATAGCTAACCTCAGACAAGGATAACTCTGCAGGACTCTATTCGGTAAAGCACAGCAAGAGAAAATAATTTTGTTGTGTGTGTCAGTATCTTAAATATACTGTACCGGTAGTCCTTTATTCAGTTGCAAGTTAGACGTGCATTTGGAAGTAGGGGAAGGTGGGGCATAACGGACCCCTTTACTTTAAACGCTTCTACCTCCTACGTTAAAGCTTGCAGAGAAACGATACCCCGAGTTTAGATCAAGGTCGTAGACATAAATCAAACAAACCAAAAACTGATATAATTGCAATTAGAGATTTTGTGAAAAAATTGATTCTTTTTTTTCTTAAAAAAACCGTTTTGCCCCGCATATGGGGCAATTGGACCGGATCGTCCATCTTGCCCCAACGTATTTTTTAGAGAAATATTGTGAGGTGGATACATAGTTAGGCAAGATAAAAGACACGTGATGTGTTTTGAATATTTAATCTACAATAAATCCCAACAAAACAATAAAAAATAACATAATTTTTAGTAACTTTATGCCTACTTTAATACTACAGTTGCATACAAGGCAGTAGTAAAAATTTAGTTTACAAGCAGGCCTATAAAAAGTTCGTTAGTCATTTAACATAGATCACAAACAAATTCAAGGTCATCTTCTTCTATACCAGCGCACTTAAAGTGAGCCCAGTTTAAGCATATAGTACATTGTACATTGTGGCAGTGTGGTCGAGTGGTTAAAGCACCGGACTGATGATCAAAATGGTTTCGGTTCAAAACCCACTTGCGCCATTCTGTTGTGTCCTTGGGAAAGACACTTTATGGCACTTTCCCCTGCTTGGTGGTCTTGGCAAGCAGTTTTAAATTAAAGTCATATCTCTACTAAATTACTAGCGGACAGCAATATCTTGGCATCTCCGGAAGCAGGTGGGGGTAATTGCCTACCCTATGTATAGCGCCTCCGTCGCTTTCCTGCGAGTCAGGAGGATAAATATAGAGATAAAAATAAAAATAAAATAAAGTATCATACCGTCATGACTGGTCTTATTCCACTTTTCCCAGCAATAGATCCATTGGGTATCCTCTTCTTGCTTTGAATATGTTGTAGTCAAACTTTTCTTAAAAGTTGTTGTTTATGGATCTCTAAGCTTGCTCTGTAACTTTGCTTTTGCCTTTTTAATGTTATGTAGGTGAGCTTTATAAGGACTACTTGTTAAAACAGCAGCAAATCCACGTCGTTTTTTGGCTTTCTACGTGGTCTTGTAGATGCTTTTGGAGGAGGAGCAATTGCATATGGTGATATGTCCGTCCATGCAACGGGAGAGTGGGTATGGCTAACATTTGGATTACATTCCATTGTTTCGTTTTCATGACCAGCTTGATTGCTTTCTTGTGTAGAAATTGGTTGGCTTTGTGGCGTTTGCATTAGTGTGAGTAATTGAGAAACAGATTTATCTGCAAACTTGTTTGATGGTAAGTCAGTCAAAATTTCAATTACAGAACCTGATTCATTTAGCTGGTCATTCTTTCCAGAATCGATGTTTGTTGGCTGGCATGGAGCAAAATCGTGTGGCTTAAATATGTTTCTATTTGTTGGAAACAATCCAGTTTTCTTAAATTTGTTTATGGCTGTTTGTGCTGTGGCTGCTTTAGTGTAAGCTATTCCAAATAATTCGGCTTCTTGAAAAGTAGTTACCACCCGACCAGGATGATTACGAAGCCATTTTTCAAGCTCCGGATTATAGTAAATTGACAATGACTTCATGAAACTCATATTCAACAATTGCATCTTATGAGAGCAATTATGAGGTGGTGGTATATATTATGAGGTGGTAGACAAAGCAAAACTACCCCATTAGCTCTTGCAAGATCAATCACTTTTATGTTCATTGTATGAGTTGAATGACCATCCAAAATTAGAAGAACAGGATTTTCTTTAGTTGCTCCAGTTGATTTTAAAAAATGCTTAAACCATTCTACAAATATTTGAAGTTGCATACAACCACTTTTATGGCATGCATAAATGGAACCTGGAGGAGATCAAATTCATGAGCTCCACCTTCATCCTTGCTCTAGGAAAAACAAAAAGGGATAATAAATGTCCCTGTTATGTTCATACATATTTCGACCGAAACCAGTTGCCCACGTTCTGCTGAAACTAACCCCCCAACTTGTCGCCTTCCAGTTTTTGTTAAAACTTTCGAAGGCTTGCCTTGCAGCGTAGTGATGCCAGTTTCATCACAGTTAATAATTCGCTGTGGAGGAAACTTATATTTATCCATCACTGTTTCAAATAGGTCAAAAAATTTATTGACTGTTTGGAGATTGAAAGACTTAGCTCTAGCAGCGGAAGTAGCTTCTGGTTGTCTTAAAAACAGTTCTTTGTGCCGGTGCATAAACCCTTGCAGCCAATCTTTACCTGCTTTTCTTTTAGCTTTATTGAAAGAATTTGGTAAATTATTTTTTTCTGTTAGCTGAAACGTAAGATTTCTGACATCATTAGTTGTCAAACCAAACATCATGCTCTCCAAAGACAACAAATATTCTACCAACTCTTTTTCCATTGTTGGTGAAAATATGGTCTAAAATATAAACAATTGCATATAAATGAGGGCATTTTACAGGTTTCTACTGGTTAAAAATACTTAAGGCTAACTAATCGTTTATACATTTTTAGTGTTATTTAATAGGCTGTATTTATAAACCAAATTATGATTTTTCTTAAAAGGTTAAAAGGTTTATTAAAAATTTTAAATCAAGTTTACCTTGTAGTTACCAAGGATTTTTGTATGGTTTTTGGCATGTTTGTTTTGGTCTTTAAATCTTCTTCGAAGAGTTGTTTTCTGTATCTGAAATTCTTTGGATGCCGCTCTTAAAGAGGTTCCATTTTCCAATGCATGTAATGCTTTTTTCATGGAGTCTTTATTCCATGACTGTCGATTTGTTTTGCGCTTGTAATTTCGAACCAAGGTAGCCTACAGTAATTTTCATAGAACTAATAAAATTGTAAAAAGGTTGAATGAATAAATAAAAAATAAATTCAAATGTGGATGCTAATAGCAGAATTTAACTAATTTAAAGTTTCTTATTCGTATAGCTGAAAGCCAATATTCTTATTGGTATAGCTGAATGAGGACCAGTTCGAGTTTAGACATGCAATTAACAAATTTACCCTTTGACAAGGCTGCTAGTATTGGTAAACTATTATAGGATTAGCCTACCTTATTGATAGATTATAGAAAAGCTGTATCAGCATAAAAAACATTAATTTTCATAAATAAAAGTTGTTACACTACTTTGATGCAGTTCATGAAGAGAAATATTGATAATGAGCCTTTATAAGAAAAGAACAGGAACTGGTTTGGGAGTCAGAGCAGTACCATCTTGATATCGTTGGAGATTCTTCTACCAAATGTCGTGGCTCTGATACTGTTGAGTTCAATCTTCATTCAGATGTAGATGTAACCATGTCTGTTCAGGCAGGGGTAGGCGTTTTTGTAAGCCCTCGCTCGGCTCACTGTGTTACTGATTTGATCCCACTCGGAGGAATGGTTTGTCTCCTTAAGCTTAGGCTAGAGGAGCGGTCACTGTGTATTTTGCAGGTGTACGCACCAAACGCATACCAGCTTTTCTTAGATGAGTAGGTGTTGCTTTACAGAAAGTAACATTTGCAGAATCAATTGTCCTACTTGGTGATTTCAATACACATGTGGGTACTGACGACAAGACATGGAAGGACAAGGAGATGCCGACATTAACAGAAACGAAAGGTGTTTGCTACAGTTTTGTGCCACGAACGGATTGTGCATAATGAATACCTTTTTTCGGCACAAGGAGATTCACAAGTATACCTGGTACAGAGATTCGGTGGGACAGCCTTCAATCATTGATTTCCGTATTATCTTAGCGGGCTTTTTTTCTTTTGTGGTCAATGTTCGTGTTAACAGAGGCGCTGAAACTATCTACCAACCACCACCTAGTCGTCTACATTCTGAGAGGCCTAAACCATCCAGGAACAAGGAAACGATTTAGAGCACAAAGAGCATACAGAATAAAGTGGGAGTTACTAGCTGACAAAAAGGTGAGACACACTTTTGCAAGCAAAGTTGCTTTCCTGTTCAGAGAACTCACTACCTACTGAAGGCGTTAAGAGTTGAGACTGAGTGAGATTTACCTCCTAAATCGTTGGAGAGAATACTTTTGTGAGCTCTTAAATCCAGTAACAGTCCAACATTTGGAAACATCCAAGGAACAAATTAGTCTTGTTAAAAAAATTTGTCAAGGCACCCTGTCCAGTGTTTTTTCCAAACAAATGGAATAACTCTCCAGCAGACGAAGAAGTTTAATAATCTTGGAGTCACATTCACTAGTGATGATAAACAGGGCAACGAACTGGACACACGTATTGGAAAACCAAGTGCACTAATGCGACAGCTTTACCAGTCAGTTGTACTAAAACGAGAGCTGTGTACAAAAGCAAAGCTTTTTGTATTCAAATCAGTTTTTGTTCCTCTCCTTACCAATGGTCATGAGTGTTGGGTAATGACTGAAAGAGTGAGATCCTGAATAAAAGCGGCCGAAATGGGTTTCTAAAATACTGCATAACTAGTTTGAGGAAAAGCTCCTAAAACTATTATCCAATTTATTATAAATACACAAAAACGCGTTCTTAGGATAATGACAGGGAGTGATTGCCAAGCTAATTCAAGTTCCCTTTTTACACAACTAAAAATTCTAAAACTATGTGACATATACAAATTAGAAATGAGCATCACAATTCATAGCCTTAAAAACAATATATGGTAAATAAACAACACAAACTATCTACTCTTAAATTAAAACACAATACATAAATATAACACTAGAATCTCAAAGAACTCAATTATGATGTTCACTCGATTCGGACAAATTTAGAAAAATTTTCAATCATGTTTACAGGCCGCAAATGTGGCAAGATGTTCCAAATGAAATTAAGAATTACTTAAAACATACATTTAAAAAAACTTATACAAAATTTTTCTTCAATCTTATAAATAAATAAAAAGAATAATAATAAAAAAAAATACAAGTATGTTTGGATTCAGTTGATACTTAACTATTGCTTTGTAATAAAAAATAAAAAAAATTTAACTGTTGGTTGTTAACTAAATGTTGTTGACTGTACATATTGGTTGTCCCTGTTGTTATTTTTTTTGTTTTGTGCATTCATTGTTAATTTTTTTTATCCGCAAATTCTTGTCCATCTGTTCTTAATAATGTTTCAGTGAAATTTAAATCAGTTTTAGTAGTAATTCATTTCTTTTTAAATTTTTTATGGGGTTGCAGTTGACTTAGATGACCTGATGGTTTTTCACTGTCTCCTCGTCAAGTGACTGGTTGCTCAACTACTAAGTTATTTTTTATAGTGCTCTGCAAACTATCTTGTCGTTCATATGGATTTATTTGTATCTTACTTGTAATTTTGAATGATGTATCAGTATTACTTGACAAATAATAAACTAAACTGAACTGAACTCTTGCGAAAAATCAGAGGTTTATCCCTACTTGACAAGGTTAAAAGCATTGACATTCATCAATCTCTCAATATCGAACCGCTACTACTGCGCATAAAACGATCGCAAGTGCACTAGTATGGCCATGTGACATGAATGTCCCACGAGCGAACAGCAAAGCAACTAATGGATGCTCTTCCGAGTGGCAAAAGGCTTATAGGGCAACCCAGAACTCGCTGGCGGAATTATATCGAAGACCTGGAATGGCCACACCTTGGAATTCCACCAGCAAAATTGCCGCTAGTTGCAGGAGATCAGGATGCTTGGAGATCTCAACTCGAGCTGGTGCCCCCAAAAGGACAAGCGGGAAAAGGGAAATATACTAAACTAATTTAATGTTTTCCCTAAAAATGATAATTTAATAACCACAGTGGATACTGCGAAAAGCTGTGATGTAGTTTTCCCATACCTCCATTGCGCAATTTTGATGAACTGTCCGG
Organism: Diplosoma virens; assembly: GCA_963680785.1. NCBI lineage: Eukaryota > Metazoa > Chordata > Ascidiacea > Aplousobranchia > Didemnidae > Diplosoma > Diplosoma virens. The sequence continues at coordinate 36,204,629 of OY796895.1, read as the reverse complement.
TCACATTCAGTCATATCTCTAAAAAACAACTAAAAAACTTATTTTGATTGGTATTGTTCGGGAAAATATGAACTCTAGCCTTTGGTCTTAATTTTAAATAGCATTATGAAATCTTTAAAGATAAACGCAACTAAACGAAATTTTGACTGCTTTAAAATTAACACAATCCATTATAAATTCATTTCCAAACAAGTTTACAAAGTAATTGGACCGCAGCATAATACTAATTTTCTAAACTTACACTAGTAAATTACACACCACCGGGCAAAAAGCTGGTACAACACCCTAGTTTCTGGCCACGACAACTTAACCATTATTACATCCAAAGCAAACTACATATCGAGTCGTTGGTCCGCATATGTTTTATTCGCCTAACAATTTATACAGCATACGTGTGCATATAAATCCTAAATTCGGAGAGTTTTTAAAAAATTTGAAAGCTGCTTTCATATCGATGCCAATTTCAACTTGAAATCTCTGGTCTGATCCGTTCATTTTAACAATGCAATTCACATAAAGATTTTACAACATTTTAATGTTTAAGCAACAATGTGTCAATACAAGATAGCGAAACGAAAGATTAAATCTCTACTATTAATCAAATACAAACAGCTTTGAAATAATATCAGCCAGAAAAAAAGACTGTAAATCAATAAAAATTAAAGTGAAAAATGGCGTTAATTTGATGGATAGCACGTAAATGAATAAACAAAATAAGCAAAATGACATCTTGTGAAGAAAATTCTCAACCAAACATTGCTCATAATAACCTACTTATGATCAGCAGTTTATGTTCGTAACAATTTAATTGCAATATTTGATTCTTAACAATAGAAACCTTTTTCAAATCCACATTATCGAAATATCCACTAATAACTTCACTCCGTTTTTATCAAAATTCAACCAGAAGTACAAACAATTAAAGTTCGTAAAAGGCGAACACCGGAGAAGCAAACGATGGGTGTAATAACTATTCGTCTATCTACCACACACCAAACACATCCATACGCATGAATAAAATTAAGAAATCGCAAAGATGGAGCTAAACACTCAGCAGTGTGCTTCAGCTCATTGACACCACTGAAGAGATATTTTAATTCATATTCGCTATTTAACAAAATAATTAAGTTGGCATCACGTGATCCACACGTACGCGATGCGTCGAGCCCAGCCTGTCAAAGGGAGGGGAGTGGAAACAAGTAAAGCTTTCGGGACAACAACAAACCGAAAAATCTAAATCAATTAAAAATTTTCTTTCTCAGCAGCTCGGCTCCGGATCGGCGGCATCAGGATGATCTCCTAAGATTGTAATTAATTTAAGCGCCGAGTCTTTGTCAAAATCGAATAGATTTATCAGCTGCAACATCCGGACTTTTTTTCGGACAGGTCTGCAGCATCATCATTGACAACCACCACTCCTCTTCCTCCTCTTCCGGTAGCGACGCCTGGTGTTCCCCCACCTTGCCCTTTGACATCTTCCTGACTTTCAGAGACTTGCAGCATACCTATGTTATAAATAGCAATTTAGCAGCTTTTGAAATATGACACGAAACTAATCATCAATCTTACATCGTTATTAAAATTTACCAAGATTCTTCAACACCAACGAAGAATCGCTAGTTTTTATGCCAAGCAAAAATTATTGTGGAAAGATGAAATAGGAAGCAAACTTTCCTACGCTTTAAAGGATATGGCATTTTACTCATCAATGAACATTAAGAATATGACGTAACGTCACAAGTGATTTTGATCATATTCTTCAAAGCGCTGCAGGGTAAGGAGTGATTCCTATTCATCTTTTCGTAATCGCACAAAGAATTTCGACAATATTAAATCGCCATATTAATGCTTATCCGAGGATGCATTAAGTTTTTCACGTGGTCGCACAAAGTTAATATGAAATGTATGAAAAATAAAAATACACAAAAAGTTATGAAGTGAAAAGAACTCAAAGTTAAGATGCTAAAATCAAGGAATCAAAATCCTTTAAAAGCGATTTTCTAATCAGTAAAAATTTTATCTGAGTCATAAAATTACGTATTGTTAAAAAGTTTATAATAAAAATTGTGGCACGACAACTTTCTTTAAATATCAATCGAAATTGATATTTTAAGAATGACATTGTCACGACTAATGCGAATGGCAAACTTTCTATTGCGATCTGAACCTACTTGACATAATCACCATTCACCAGTAAAAAGCGTATATTCTAAACAAAACCATAAAACAACGTCATAACCACAATTAGTCAAACTGTAGTAAAGTAAGCAATTTTACTTGCAGCATTCGCAAGCAGCATATGTAGTAGACCAACACAAAAAATATACTAGTTTTTAAAAAAGTCGTTTCTTACTGTTTATGCTTACGGCACGTTACAAATAAGACAGTATTTTGCGAGACCTAGAAGCAATTTTTTCGTTATCTCTATTTTCTAACAACGATTGAAACAGAAAAGCCTTTAACTTCGAAATAAAAAAATAACTCATTTACAAGACGACGGCATACTTGGCGATTACAAACGACGAAGGCCCAGATGGTAGTTGCTTTCTCTTAGCCTGAGCCGTGAGTACGTCTGTTCATTGGTGTCAAAATGACAGACCGAAACCAAACCTACCAAAATGGAAGGGTATCCAAACTATCCACCCATTCCGATGTTCAGCGTGGGTCTGCTAATCGGCAAACGTCCTTTTTAGGACGGGACAATTGCCAACAAGTTCCGAAGACCCACTATTTTTCAGCTAAACATCGAAGGCCTCACTGCAAACAAGATGAACGTTCTTCATCACCTCGCTATGCAGTCTGAGGCACTCGTCATCCTACTATAGAAGACCCAGTGCACTGATGCAGAGAAGTTGGTACTTCCAAACTACCAACTAGCTGGGTCTTCTTTAAGCAGGAAGCATGGCCTTGCCACGTTTGTCCACGAGCGACTAAGCTACACGCTTTTGGACCAATCTCCACTGACATCAGAGATCGAGTGGTTGTGCGTGCACGTTGATGGTTATAAAATAGTCAACGTCTGCAAACCTCCACCAACGCGATTGCGATCCCTGTATCTCCCAGTGTTTCCTCACCCATGTCTCTATGCTGGCGATTTTAATTGTCGTCACACAGACTGGGGTTACGATAATAACAGTCCGGACGGTGAGTGCTTGGCTGGCTGGGCAAGTATTAATTGTCTTGCCCTCCTATAAAATGCCAAGGACGCCACCAGCTTCTACTCCGGCTGCTGGAACACTGGTACCAATCCGGATCTAGCTTTCGCTAGTGTAGGTCCAAATAGTCGCTTACCGGATAGATGTGTACTTGAAAAGTTTCCCAGGTCACATCGACCTTTGCTTATTACACCACCAAGGTTTGCTATGGCAGTGCCAAGCATGCCCGTTGAGCGATGGAACTTCCGCAAGGTCAAATGGAGTCACTATATTGCAAAGACTTTGTTGCCGCCTGATTCACTTGACGTGGACGCGGCTTACCAGGACTTCAGTAACACCATTAAGAAAGCAGCCAAAACGACTATCTCACGCAGGTAACAAAACAATTATGTTCCGTGTTGGAATGCAGAGTGTGTATCCCTCTATAAAACCTTCCTGCAGTTTCATCAAGGAGACGACTCAAGTTTGGCTGCTACAGCTTGACATAAAGCGGAGGGATCGATGGTCCGAGGTTGTTCGGAACATTGACTTCTCACACTCTAGTCGAAAACCATGGAGTATTTTGAACAACCTTACTGGTAGGTCAAAACACTCTCCTCGTTACTGTCCCGTTTCAGCTGATGCTATTGCATCTCAGCTGGTTAGAAATGGGAAATACCAGGCTGTTGACCGCAAGTCATCTCGACTTGTCTCTCAAGAAGTGTCTGACCTTTGGAGGGCCACAACACCAGACCCAATAAATATCTCTAACACTTTTTCACCGAGAATTTACTGCTGCCCTTCAACATTTAAAACCAGGTAAAGTTCCGGGTCCTGATTCCATCTTCCCAGAGCTTATACTCCATGCTGGAGCTGCTTTGAAGTCCTGGTTACGTGACTTCCTTTCTTCCTGCTTGCGCCGACTCAAAAATTCCAAGATCTGGAGAAGAGCGCTTGTAGTCGCGATCCCAAAGCCAATGAAACCCGTGGGGGACCCAAAGAGTTATCAACCGGTATCTCTGCTCTGTGTCCCCTACAAGATCCTCGAGAGGCTTATCTACGCCCGCGTTGAGCCATTAATCGATCCACTGCTCCCTAAAGAGCAGACTGGGTTTCGACGAGAGAAGTCAACCGTAGATCAAGTTGTTCTGCTAACCCAGAACATCAAGGATTCTTTTGAGGCTAAAAAAAAGGCCGGTGCCGTATTTATCGATCTGACAGCTGTTTATAACACTGTCTGGCACCGTGGTCTTATCTGCAAGCTGCTTGAGACTACTTCCGGATAAGCACATGGTCAAAATGATTATGGAGCTTGTCCGAAACTGAAGTTTCACTCTTACTACCGGTGACAGTAAACAAAGCAGGCTACGCCGTCTTAAAAACGGCGTTCCTCAATGATCGGTCTTGGCTCCCCTCTTATTTAACATCTATACGTACGATCTTCCTTCCATGATTTCCAGAAAGTTTGCTTATGCTGATGATTTAGCATTGTTGCATTCTTCTGGAAACTGGAAGGACTTGGAGGGGACTTTAAGCCAAGACATGTCTACACTTTCAGCGTATCTCCAGACTTGGAGGTTAAAACTCAGTCACACTAAAACGGTGACGGCAGCCTTTCACTTAAATAATCGAGAGACCAAGCGTGAGCTAAAGGTCTACATAAATGGTAGACTTTTACCGTTCTGTCCAACTCCTACTTATCTAGGAGTAAAACTGGACAGATCGCTCACGTTTCGTCACCATTCAGTGGCATTGCGCAAAAAACTATCCTCGCGCGTCACACTGTTGAGGCGACTCATGGGCTCGGAATGAGGTGCTGCTCAAACACTATGCATAGCAACCTTATCTCTAGTCTACTCAACAGCTGAGTACTGTGCGCCAGTCTGGTGTCGCAGTGCTCACACTTGCCTCATCGACAGTGTCTTGAATGACGCCTTGCGCATAGTCACTGGATGTCTGCGTCCCACTCCAACGGACCACCTACCCATACTCTCAGGCATCCAGCCAGCTGAGCTTCGCTGAATGGGAGCGACACTCTCCTTGGCTCACCGTGGATCTTTGTACCCCGGTCATATCTTGTATGGTCTTTTAAGTGGGTCCTCAGATACTCGCCAAGTAAGACTAAGATCCAGACGCCCGTTTGTGCCAGGTGCGCGGAATCTTTTGGACAACCTTGCCAGACTTGGCATCCGCGCTTCTGAATGAACAAATCACAAATGGAAAACGGAGTACTGTGAAAATGCTTCCAGGCTCCGTGTTTTTGTGCCCGGGACGGGTACCAGGCCTGTTGGGATGAGCTTACCACGAGCAACTTGGGTTAAGTTAAGCTCAACCGCCTGCGGACTGGTGTTGGGCGATTCCACTCGTCCATGCACAAATGGGGTCTCGCTCCTTCTCCGAATTGCGAGTGTGGCGCCTCTAAACAAACCGCAGATCATGTTCTAACAGCGTGCCCTATACATCGGGCACCACATGGAGCAGGAGGTCTGACGGTTTTGGATGACGAAACCCGATGCTAGCCTAACAACATCACTGCTAGCATCTAATCCAGGCACTACAGCAGCATGGGGTAGTAAAAGGATAAACCCTCGGCTCCAGTCCTGTTTGTGCCTGACCTGGAGTGGATACCTTTCCAAACGACGACGATGACAAACGACGAACAGGTGAAAACACATTAAATAATAATGAAAGCAGTGCCGACAGCTTTACGCGGTTTTACCGTGAAAACATTTCCTCATATTTTTAGTATTCAAGCGGTCAACTCCTTTCAATGGCAAAGACTAAAATTGAAGTCTTGTTTTGAAACAAACGAACAAAAGTGAAATTATGTAAAGTTGAACAACCTGACAGTATAAACAATTAAACGAGAAACTTCAAACACGGAAAAACACAAACGTGCCTTGCAAAACTATAATCAACCGCTTGGATGCTATCAAGCGTAAACATGGGTCATAAACCTTCTAAAACTAAATGAATGTCCTACAAACAGTGTAATATCGGATTCCTTCGGACAAGAATATCATCTAATTGTTCGCTTGATTTAACAATCGTAGTAAGCTTAAAGGAAACGAGAAAAATTGAATAGATTTAATCAGACAGATAATGCAAAGTACTTACAACATCTGCTTGACTCATTGAATGGAGTGAGTAATAAAAACTAAGTCGTCATATAGAAAAGAAATCACATAAGAAGTGGCATTGGGTATTTGAATCAAACACAAGCAACTTAACCGACATGTCTGACGAATTTTTCATTTATTGTGTTAATGTAAGCGTCGTTTTCAGATTTCCAAGCTTCATAAAATTAATTCATAACAAAATGTAAAAACAGAATGGCAATGACATCACCAATCACATGACAAGTCTCGCGAGCACTGACGCGTGCTATGTATAGTAATAAAACACATAAGATCTAGATCAAGCGCTAGAAAACAGCCAGTGTTTTTTTTCTTGGATTTTTTATCAGAGAGGTAAAGTTCTTGCCAGCTATCAGGTTAAAGCTTTATTTTCCGACAGATCATCGACGAACCACGAACACCCGCCTTTTCACCCGATAGAAATTACTAATTCACGCATGAACCACATCATCTAATCTACGGGCAGCTTCTGAATCACGTGACGGCATATTAAGACAAAAAAACGATGATTTGATTTGTAACTGAATGAAACCAGCATCGCTGCCACAGGCCACACACCTCTTGGTCAAAATAAAAAGGTTTTTAAGGTTACTTGCCAAACAATCAAAAAATGTCGTGTCGATTGATAGGTTGAAGCACCTTTACAGTATTCTTAAAGCAAATAAATTAACAGGTATTACGCATGTAGGACAAATGAAACTTTTTTGGTGAAAGCTTTGCCATACTTCAAACAAACAACAGCACTCAACTAAACCTTGAAATCAACATTTTAAAGTGGAACCACCATCTTAATGATCAACGATTTCTTCGCCGCGAACAAACCAAAAATCAACAAAATAATACGTAGTTTCAGTTTCTTACCTCTAATTTTGGATGTTTTAAATTTTGTAAACAACATTAAACTTTAACAGCTGGCACAACTTTCTGTTTGTGGTTTTTACACCTCAAACATCCAGTTGTGGACCTGAACGCTGGGTAGGTAGTACAATGAAAACAATGTTCCACCAGCGCAACTGCAAAAGACACCGCTAATTTGCTTGTTGATTGACTTGACCATTCTTACTATATGTTTGTAATGGGAACTGCAGGGTTTTGCTTGTCTTAACCCGTCTCCGTGTTAGCTAACTCGATGTGGTTAGCATATCGGAACCGCCGCCAGTATACCCTTGCGGTTTAGCGGTGTCTTTTGCAGTTGCGCTGGTGGAACATTGTTTTCATTGAACATTAAACTTTATTGCAAAGGTTATTAAATTGGTTGAATTCAACATTAAGTATTGCTACCATCACAAAGTGTGCAGTGTGTAAAGATAAAATCAAATGTCAAATTGTCAAATGTCAACAGTTCAGTGTCAAAATGTCAACGGTTTCATATAATATGCAAAACATAAAAAGTTGATGCAAGAAAGAACTTTACAAGTTGTATCTACAAAATGTGAGGCTTACGCTTAGTGAGAGTGAGAAAAACTTCATCAATTCCTTTGTTCAGCTTGGCGCTGGTGTGGAGGTGTTTAGCTCCCACCGACTGTGCGTACGCTTCTGCTTCTTCTATTGACACATTCCGGTTTTTCTCGAGATCAATTTTATTACCTGTCATTTATACAAAGTTTTGCTTGTGAACATTTGAGGTTTAGGAAGAAAATTTGTTACAGTGATGCAGTGAAACAATTTTGGCTATTTTGTTCAATCAAGCTAATTGTTTGGTAATAATTCTATTTTAAAACAGTTGTTCATGTATTACACATTACACCAGTTAATTTGGTACACAATATTAAAGCAATTTTTTCTAGCAAGACAAAATTTTTAAAAATTAACTAATTTACCTTCCCTGAACTTAATATTTAACAGCAATATTTTGGTTGCATGATTTACGACACAATTAAAAAGTTTTGAATAGATTACAAAGTAACGATTTATATTGTTTGTTTTATTTATTTTTTGTTGAAAAATTTGCAGCTGGCAAGATTTTTTTTCTAGAAACTAACCTTGTTATCTCAGTTACAATGCTCGCTAATAGAAAATTTATAAACGGTTTGAAAGCAGCTATTACTTCTAGATTTGTTTGATAAACAATGATACAGGGAAAATGAAACAGTTTAAAAAACAAAATATCATTCATAAAAAAAACAAGTAACATGGTAATAAGATAATCCAACAATCACATAATTTTTGCTGAACAACAAAGTTAAAACTATTTAAAAAATACTGCTATGTCAATGCTTCGAATGATTTACTTATATTGGGTTGGGGAATAAATTGTTGCAGTTTGTAAATTTGTTTTGTTCAATGTTTCTTTTAGATTCAATATTTCTAATTGATATAAATATTACTGAATGCTTCTTTGACTCAATGTATTTATATTTGATTAAGCTTGGTGGAATTCCTATGTCTTTGATTAATCAAATTTATTTATAAATATAAAACCGCAACAATTTATTCCCCAACCCAATATAATTAATAAATGCAAGAAATTGATGTGTATGACAAATTTGTTAAAAAGTATTCTAAATAAAAAATGATAGTATACATATATTTTTGCCTAGTTTATTGATGCCTATATTATTAATTTATTATTCATGTGCAAGTTAGAAAAGCTTCAAATGTTCATACAAAGCTGCTAAGTTGATCAAAACAAAAACTGAAGTAGTATAATACATTATGAAATAATACAGCAAAAATAATTTATAGTTAAAAATAAACAAAATCTTATTCAATTTTATAAAACCAATCAGTTGTTAGTAACATATTCTTTTTGTAATTTTTTTAATGTCTACAAAGCAAAAAGGGAATCTCATCAATAAAATGTGACCAAATAAGAAAGCTTAAAGTTTAAAAAATATTATAAATATTGACTTTTTAACACACAACTAAACATAAATATTAACATTAACACAAATGTATAATCAGAATAAATTGATATTGGTAAATGCAAAGATTTTTCTAGGGTTTTGACATTATTAATTACAGTAGTAAAAAATGCTCTAATGTATTCTTTACAAATAACTTAAAATTTTCTGTATAAATTTGTAAAATAATATTTTTTACAACTTATAAACAACAAAAAAAATTGTACATTTTTCACAAAAAGTTATTTAGAGCATTAATGGTTAAAATGTCCTACCTGCAATACATAAACATATATCCTGACCCAACATCTTTCGCAGTTCTTTCACCCAATTTTTCACCTACAAAACACCAAAAATGTAGTTTTCTGCAAAAATTATAACAACGAAAATTTTTTGTACAGAATAAACTATGGTGAGTTATACATGATGGTTGATAATCTGCATTGAAGTCCTGGTTATGATGGTGGATGAGCTGCTTTTGAAGTCTTGATGGTTGATGAGCTACTTTTAAGTCCTGATTACATGACTTCATTTCTTACTGCTTGTGTCAACTCAAAATTCCCAAAATCTGGAGAAGAGCACTTGTAGTCATGATCTCAAAGCCAATAAAACTGGTAGGCACCCAAAGAGTTATTGATTAATATCTCTGCTTTGTAAAGATCCTTGAGAGCCTTATCTACACTTGCATCAAGCCAGTAATTGATCCACTGCTCCCTAAAAAGCAGGCTGGATTTTGACGTGGGAAATCAACCATGGATCAAGTTGTTCTACTGACTGAGAGAACATTGAGCCTTCTTTCAAGGCTAAGAAGGCTAGTGTCATAATTGTCGATCTGACAGCAGCTTATGACACTGTCTGGCACCATGGGCTTACCACCAGGCTGCTGAGCCTTCTTTCAGATAATCACATGATCAGAATGATCATGGAGCTTGCCTAAACCGAAACTTCACCTTACTACCAGTGACAGCAAGCAAAGCAGTCTGACAAATGATGCTCCTCAGAGATTGGTCTTGGCTCCCCTCTTTTTCAACATCTATATGTACAATCTGCCCTCCACAATTTCCACAAAGTTTGCTTATGCAGACAATTTAGCATTGTTACACTCTTCTGGAAACAGGAAAAACTTGGAGGAGACTTTAAGCCAAGACATGACTACACTTTCCGCATATCTCCAGATCTGCAAGTTGAAGCTCAGTCACACTAACATGGTGACCAAAGCCTTTTATTTAATAACCAAAAGGCCAAACGTGAGCTAAAAGTTTACAACAACAATACAATTTTACCATTCTGTCTAACCCCTACTTATCTTAAGGTAAAACTGGAAAGACTGCTCACGTTTAGCCACCATCTAGTGGAATTGTACAAAAAACTATTTTTGCAAGTCACACTGCTGAGGCAACTTGTAGGCTCAGGATGGGGTGCTGGTGCCAAAACACTACACACTGCTGCCTTATCTCTGGCCTACTCAACAGCTAAGTACTGTACACCAGTCTGGTATAACAGCACTCACACTTGCCTCATAGACAGTGCCCTGAATGACGCTTTGCCCATAATCACTGGATGCCTGGGTCCCACTCCAATGGACCACTTACTTATACTTTCAGGCATCCAGAAAACTGAGCTTTGCCAACTAGGAGCAACACTTTCCTTGGTTTACCATGGATCTTTGGACCCTGATTATATCCCGTATGGCTTTTTAAGTGGGTCCTGAGATGCTTGCCAAGAGAGACTAAGATCTAGACACCTGTTTGTGTTAGCTGTGCAAATCTATTAAACCACCTTGCCATACTTGGCATTTGTGCTTCTGAGTGGAAAAATTAAAGATGGAACACAGAGTACTGCAAGAATACATCCAGGCTTTGTATTTTTATACCTAGGACCAGTGCCAGGCCTGTTGGAGTAAACTTGCCCTCAACAACTTGGGTTAAGCTGAATTGCCTGTGGACTGGTGTTGGGTGATTCCATTTGTTCATGCACAAATAAATCTCACTCCTTCACTGAATTGCAAGTGTGTTGCCTATGAACAAGCGGCAGACCACACTCTAATAACATCCCCATACATCAGACACCACATGGAGCAGGAAGTCTGATGGTTTTTGATGACAAAACTTGATGCTGGCTTAACAACATCACTGCCAGCATCTGATCTGGGCAGTACAGCAGCCTGGGGTAGTAAAAGGATAAACCCTCAACCCCAGTCCTGTTTATGTCTGACCTAGAGTAGGTGCCCTTTCAAATGATGACTACAATTTGCAGTTAATATAGATACATCTTTGTCACAAATTTGAGGCTCATTAGTACACTGTCTCTTTCTGAACTTATATGGGTGGTTCTAATTGTCGGCAAAAAATTAATTAGCAATATAAAATAATTTGTACTTTCTGAAATGAATCTTCATCAGTAATATCATAAACAAGAATGGCACCATTGCTATCACGATAGTAGATGGGTCCAAGAGCATGAAAACGTTCCTGTCCAGCAGTGTCCTGAACAAATAAATTAAATTAATTTTAAAACTATTTTAAGATTAAGAAGGATAAAGGCTTGTTTTCATTATGTGTGGAATTGAGCAGTTTTTGTTTATTTTACTGATCTTTCCATGGTTAAAATCTAAACAAACACTAAGTGAAACAAAAAAAGCAATAAAACAAACAAAAAATACTCCACACTTGTAGTAAAAATGAGGCCTAAGATGAAATTGGAAAGAAAATAAAGTAGGTAATTAAGTAAAAATTACAAAGAGTTTTTGATTGTTTCAAATTTATTGCAGTGGCAACAAACACTTATATTTTGAATATATCTTTCAATAGAATTCAGTAAAAAATTGTTTTGTTATTGTATAAGTTGTTCATATTGTGAAATTATATAAATAATTCTTTATCTTTGTTCATTTAAACATAAAATAGCTTAAGCACAATCCTATACAAATTAACCTAAACAAAGCTAATCAATAGAAAAAGTTGATGAATGATGAAAAGTCAAATGTTAACAACCAAATCAATGAAATTATTTTTATAAAAACTAAGTGCATAAAATTTAACTTACCCAAATGGCAAGATTTACTCTTTTACCTCCAACGTTAAGTTTCTTATTTAAAAAAGATGCCTGTATTTTAAAAAAGTTGTAATTTAGTTATGACTTAAGTCATAAACTAATCAATAATTTATAAATCAGTAATTAGTAAATGCAAAAGATGATCATCAAAATAATTACATAACAAATATAACTTGAATGATAGGCAATACAAGCATATGCAATTTTTAACACTAACACTTTTAAAATGACCTAAAACTATTATGTCTATGACACGGGTAAAAATTCTACAGCTTGCATATACATTTGACATTTGAAAGCCATTTCAGAGCCATATAGAGCAGTCTGTGTATTGATAAGATGCATGTTAACCTCAATGACTTTTCTTAACCATTGTGCTTCTCTAAAAAAATAAACTATTCTAAGCAAGTTTTGTTTTGGCCATTTGTAATTTTTTTATTTCTCATGCATCTAGCCTTTATGCAAATGTTAGTTTAAATCAATATAGTGTTTGACCAATACAAAGTCAATATAATAGTATGTCAATATGACATTTGAGCAGTAAGATGGATAGAATCTTGGGTAACAACTTTCAAACTCATAAAGTGCTGTAAAACAACACATCCTATCTTGTGACATCTACAATAATTAATAATAAACACAATTTAAAGGCTTTAAAAATAATCAAAAATATAATTTTGGCTTACAGACAATAATTCACAAAGTTTTATTTGAAAACAAGACCCAGACCTTTTGTCAACTGTGTGCAATTGGCTAGTCATTCTTTTAAATGTTTTTTCCATTTATTTTGTTGCTGTTTTATTGGTAGTTTTGTGGCATTAAGTTTCTGTGCATTAACATTAAAGTCCAGTGAGAAAAAATTGCCTTAATGGACAGGAAAAAATCTAATAATAATTGAAATTAAAAGAAATTGGTAAGCATTATACTATATAAAAGCAATGAAATCTAGGTTTCATTTTTATTTTATCTTTTTTTTATTTATATTTATCCTCCAGAATTGCAGAAAAATGATGGCAGTGCTTATACAGGGCAAACAATTACCCTGACCTGCTTTTACAGATACCAAAGATGTTGCTGTCTAGCTGCAATTTTTTATTTTGCTTTTATAAATTTACAAAAATATGACTGAAATTTAGAATTGTTTGCCCAGATCACCAAACAGGGGAAAGTGCCACAAAACGTGTCTTTCCCAAGGACACAACAGAATGGCAAGAGTAGATTTTGAACCAAGACCATGTCAATCACAATCATGATGCTTTAACCACTTGACCACTGCCAACACAATTGTTTAATATTGTTCTGTTTTCAGTTTTTAACCCTTTTACTGCCAAAAGCAAATATATCCACTTTTTCTTAAAGTCAGTTAAGTGCTGAAAGCGGATTTACCCTGAATTTTCTTAACTTCCTAAAAAAATTTACTTGATTTTGAAACAGTGTATATCACTTGATAAAAAAATACATATATTATTTATTTTTTAAAAAATCGTATTTTCCTCCCAAAAGGCATGCTATAGGGTTTTTTCACATTTTAGTGCTGCAGTGAAAGGGTTACAATTATATTTCTAACAATGAATGTTATGCAATAGTCATGTTGCTATGATTAAAATATAGATTAAAAAAAGTATACTCTTTCTCTTAATTAAACTGTTAAGGCAAAAAATAAATCATTTATTTATAGTTTAAATACAATGTTTAAAAAGAAACTAAGTTTATATCAAGTTATAAAACAAATGGCACTAAAGAATACTATCTGTGGCATTGTGCATCATGCACACCAAACCCGAGCTCACTGCCCAACGATGGTTTTAAGTTTTAAACTTTAATCTGGCAAAGTCTGCTTATTCAGGTTTAGTTGCAGAGCTGGTCGTATAAGAAAAAAAAATCTAAGATTTGTGGCTTCTATCAAATGCAAGATTGCACTGATAAAAGTGGAAAACTAAGTTTAATAACTTATACACAAAAAAATCAAGTTAATTCATTGTTATATTAATCTTACATAATTTGTGTGAAACCATGCAATCAAAAATTTTAACCAAAATCTTTAAATGCATTAAAATAGTTATCAATAATAAAAGTTAATTGATACATTGAAAAAATAGATTACATTCAAAAATTAACCTCAACCAATTATATAAATAAAAATAATTATGAACACGAATTGGGTTTATAAAGCAATACAATCAGATGAAACTTTTACTAACCTGTAAAGTAGTAATATGTTTGTCATTAAATTTGTCTTCACAATAGCGTAATGTAAGTGATGTCTTTCCAACACAACCTTCTCCCAACAAGACAATTTTAAAATTTTTTGTTCGAGTTGACATTCTTTACTTTGTATCTTAATTGATAAATTTAAGACTTTACAATTACATCATATAACAAAAACATTAAATAAAATTTAAACAACCCCTAAAAACAACTTTATATTTATAGACACATAGCAGCATATTACTAAAAATAAAAGTATTTCAATGGTGATTGGCAAAACTACTACAACTTTTATGCTTTAATTCATAAAGTTTTTCTATTAAATTTGATTCAATTTATTTTATTCATTTTTGTATAAGATAAACAAATCGTAACCAACATAATTAATTATATACAAGAGAGCAGAAACCAGGGTTGAATGTTGGTGTCAGCACTTTTAAATGGTGTTGGCGTTGGCAAAATTTTTTCTTAATTATTATGGCTAATAATTAATAAGATGGTGATTTCATTCGGAAGGTGTTGATGTTGACATATTTTTCAATACCACACCAGCCCTGGCAAAAATAACCACTAGAGTCTTTCTTCCAAGTCAATTGCCATTCTCAGATGCAATAATGAGCATAGAGTTACTTTATTAAAAAAAAGAGTCTTTTCAAAAAGTCACCATAAGCGATTTTTGTTGATGAGACTAATTTGTAATTCCCCTTTCAGCATGAAGATGGATTAAATAAGAAACCAAGAGAAAAAAGATCTCTCAAGAAGTGATAGTAAGCACAGTGGGATCGGGGTTAGTTTTATGAACAAAAATTGCTTATGGTAATTTTTTGAAAAGACCAAAAAACATACAAAATAAGAAAAAGCAAACAAGCAATTATAGAAACAGGTACCAAACTTATATACAGGTACTTAATAAACATATAATATTATTAATAGCAGTTCCATGGACTGTTGACAAGCTTGTATTTAATTATCATTAACAAGAATTTTAAACCATACCTCAATTTTCAATTACATTTATTAATTGTTTGAAAAGAAAAAGATTTTAAGATTATTTGGAAAATTTCGGCATATTTAAAAATCTATTAAAGAAAATAATTTTTTACTTATAGGTTTTCAATTATGGCAAGATGTGCAAAGTACTCTAAAATATTCATTTTAAAAATTTAAGAAAAACTTAAACTTCCATTTTATCTAAATTTTCATTATATTAAGATTGTTTATGAGTTCATTTATTACCTACAGTATCGACTCAAACTTTCTAACTTGGGTAATAATTAAATATTAATAGACAGGCTAATTCTAGAGATAAGAACAAAGCGGATACTACCCGGATCGAAGGCTTGTTAGATGCTAAAACATCAAAAACTGCCTGCCATCTGCATGTACCAAGGCTTTTGGCAAAAGCAGGAGCGAATGTTGGGCCTCGAACCGTTTAAAATGACGATCCGGTTTAGGTTCAGGTTCGGCAAAACATTTTTAATTGTTCAGTTCCGCTTCGGGTTTAGCAAATTTTATTTTTTCGGGTTTAGATTAGGTTCGGAAAATTTTATTTTTAAAGGTTCGGTTCCGGTTTAGCTCTAGTTCTGGTTTAAAACAATTACCGTTAATACGATTGTTGATTAATGCTCGGATCGTTTCTTATAATTTTGTAAAATATTTTTTCTGTCCATTTTTCAAGCGCAGTGCCGTGTGAGCTTAATCTTGGGCCACCCCCCCCCCCCAAAATCTCACCGGTGGGCCCCTATTTTGTTTGCCAACTTTTGTTTAATAGCAGTTACATATGGTAGTAACTAGACATTTTAATGCGAGTTATGTAAGTTGCGATCACCGGTAAGCAGAAAAGATTCTTGGTTCTATTCTCTGTAAAAATCATTATACAAAAAGTAAATAACAATGTATTTTGCATTTTTAAACTTGACAATGTAGCAAATATACACAAACTTAAGAAATCGCTTAATATAGACACAATAAGTAGGCTAAAGATTTTTACAACCGATTATCAATTTGGCATAAAAATACTAAAACGATTTATTGCGAGCTTTCTCTGCCGCAAACACATCAATTACGTGGTTGGAATCTAAGGACCATGCACAATCGCTTTCAATTGAAATAATTGCTAATGATGATAGCCTATCATCCATCATTGTTGATCGATTGAATGTTTTAATCAACTTAAGTTTACTAAAACTTCTTTCAGCGCCGGCTATGGAAAGCGGGCAAGTCAGCAGTACCCTTAGAGCAATAAATAAGTTAAAGTTAGGGTATAGTTCCAACAAATGCTTCATGCAAATATAGTTCAAAAAATCTTTGGCTGTTTTTAAAGTTTTTTTGTTTTCTTTTATAAGAGCAAAACGCACTAACACATCTTTCATTTCAAGAGGATCAATATATCCAAGCTTTCCTTCGAACTTTTGGCAAGCATTGAAGGAGTTATCAATACATTTACTTTCCTTTAAAAGATTTTGTTGATTTAAAAGGAAATTAAAGATTTCAACTACATCGTGCATTTTCGTAAATCGATCTTTTAAAGATTCAATAGCGTGATCTACCAATTGCAGAAAAAAATTCGTCCTAAATTTCATTTCCTCGGAATCATGATCACTTTCATCTTCGTTCTCATAACCAAACAGTTGTTTTTTCTTTCTTTGCCTCTTTTCAGCAAAGGTGCTGTCAATATCCAAATTTTTCGCGATTTCACGACCCTCTATTATTGCAGTACTGTGCTCATCATTGCGATATTTTTCCAAGATTGCTAGAGTAACTTTGATTTCTAGCTCTATAATCTCTAACGAAATGCCGCAGGTTTGCATGATTTTGCTGGTTTTGTTGATGTGAAAGAGTAAGTCCTACCAAATGACGACCGACAAAACAAATTTCCGCGATGTAATGTGAACTATCAAAGACTGAGCTTCAGTGGCAATTTTCCTATCTTTCTTTTCCAAAGAATAGTTGACTAGTTCTTTCAATGCTGCCACTATATGTGAATAATGATATTGTAATGGTATGATGCAATTTATTCTGCTCTACCAACGGGTAGCAGATGGATACTTTAATGACAACTGGACGTGCTTTTTCAGTATAGTCCAACGCTGAGTAGAAGAAAATAATGAGTACAGCTGCGTTAACACACCAAAAAATAACAGAGCTTCGGTGGAAGATTTGGCACTATCTACAACGACTAAATTCAATGAATGATTTGCACATGGCACAAATAATGCTTTGGGATTAATTTTTAGGATTCTAGCCTGAAGGCCAGCTTCTTTTCTTTTCATGTTCGCACCGTTATCATAGCATTGTCCTCGGCAGTCAGATAGATTTAGCTGTAGTTCTGCAGATCGTTTCAAAAATGCCTCCAACAACCCTTTTCCAGAACTGTCTTTTACTCTCAAATAGCCAAAACGCTTCTTTTACAATAGCTCCTTGCTCTTCGTCACATTGAACAAAACGCAAGATAACTGTCAGTTGCTCGTTATGAGATACATCTGGAGTGCAATCGAGAATCATTGAAAAATACTTGGCCTTTTTTAGTTGCTTTAGAAGATTTTCTTCAACTTCTCTTGCTACGACATGAATTAGTTCATTCTGAATGGTGCTGCTTAAATAGTGCTGCTTGGTTGTGTGCCTGATTACTCTGTTTTTTAATTTACTTAAAACAGAATCCCTCTTTGCCAACAATTCAAATAGTCCTAAAAAATTTCCATTTTGTGGTGATCTCAATATTTCGTTCGAACCTCTAAAAGCCA
Source organism: Diplosoma virens (assembly GCA_963680785.1). NCBI lineage: Eukaryota > Metazoa > Chordata > Ascidiacea > Aplousobranchia > Didemnidae > Diplosoma > Diplosoma virens. The sequence continues at coordinate 36,186,510 of OY796895.1, read as the reverse complement.
AATTTCTTTTGGACAAGAAGATGACAATGTCAATAAGTCTCTCTAGTACATTTCTCCAAAATAATCTTTCATTAAGGAATAACTGCATTTCTTGCATGTCAATAGTAGATTGCTCTCGAATTCCCTCTTTCAGTAACATCCATTGACTAAAGCATTTTTTGTGAAAAGTGCTATTTTCATGATCTTTTAGTTTTTTGGAAATTTCCTCCCAAGTATTCATACCAGAACAAAATGGATTAGCCGTGTTACCAAAAAGCTTGCAGCAAAAACAGCAAAATCACTTAGCCTTACTAACTAGTCCAAATAAGTCAAAACTTAATAAACAAGAAATAACTAAGTCAAATTAGGCTAAAACGATAAAAGGTTGAGGTTTATCCAGCTTCTTGTTGGATTGAAAAACGTGATAAAAACTTGCACAGTACATTGTTATTACTAGCTGTTTAAACGCAATATCTTTGCTGACTAACTAATTTCGCAATAACTGAATCACGAGAAAATTTTATTGCATGACGTCATAGTAGATAATGTTTCGGTTGTAAAGACATAGTACAAATAGTTAAAACATTAATCGGACCAAACATTTAGACCATTATAATACTTATATTGCAAAACCTGCACACCATAATTATTTTCAGGAAAATGAGTGGGCCCCTATACGACGCTGGGCCCCCCCGGCCGGGGGGTTTGGGGGGCGCTTAACACGGCCCTGTTCAAGCGTATAAATCAAGAACATCGCTCATAGATCGTGGCCATAGACACCAAACCAAAGGGTTTGGCTAAGGAATTTCTGATACGCACATAGGTCTTTAAAAGCTAAACACTAAATCTATTCACCGGCAAGCTATTTAGGTTTAGGTTGCCATACCGTCCAGAATTCTGGGAAAATTCCGGGCATGTCCGGTTAGAAAACTAAAATGTCCAAAAAAAAATTCAAAAGTCCGGAATTTTGGCATCCAGTAAATTAATTTTCAGAACTTGGATATGAAACACGTGTTGGAAACAGAAACACGATCCCTTTTATTTATTTATTTTTTTTTTTTATGTTGTCTTGTGACCACGTGGTCCACTAGAGGCAGGCAAGTGTTTTCGATTGCGAAATTCGTTTGATTGTCGTTCATTTTGGTTACGACTGCGTCGGCGAGCAGAGGAGTAATAATTTCTCCTTAAAATACATTCATATTATCCTTTGTATCTGTTCTTCGTTCATCACTGTTCTTGCGTGTGATTAATTGTGCTTCTTCTACCTTTGGAATTAAATTTTGGTAAGTTATTTAACTTTCATTTATATTTAAGCTAAGTGTTGCTTCTGTTAGCGCTGCAGTATAAGTTACATATAGGTAAAATTTAGTTAATTAGCTGAGCGCGGCAGTTTAATTCGCTTAAGTATTATTGAGGTAGTTTTAAGCAGGATAATTATTTAAAGGAACTCTCTCTACGCTGACCGGTCGTCTCTACGACAATGCCAATATTTTACATTTCTTTTAAGGAGAAATTATTTTAAGATAAGTTTTAATTCTATTTAAAATTTGGCATTTGTCTTGATTGATAACTTGTGTTTCATTTGTTTGTGGTAATTATTTTAGTACCAATTGTTTAACCATGAGTTCTCATGATAAAAGGGCGGTGACTTCGAGTAGTGGTAGCTCCGGGCGATGTAGTGAAAGCAATTCACAGACCATTAATAAGAACGAATTAAAACGAAAAATCATTGCTATTCAAGCAAGAGCTTCTGTGTTAAAAAGGCAGCTTAACCGTAAATCTGTGAAAGAAGAAGCATCATATGTTGAGAATGAGTGGCAAAGGTGTTTTGAAGCAATTTCGTTGCTACATGCAGATGTTCTTGCGTGTGATGATGATGAGGTTGACGTAGATTTGGATAAAATTGCTTGTCGGGTAGAGGATGTGCTGTTTGAAATTAAGGAAGAGGTTTCACGGGTTTTAAAGTACGATGTTGACGGAAGGTCTAGCGTTAACGAAAGTTGTGCGTCAAGTTATTTGTTGAGTAAGCATCTTGACATCCCTGTTGATAATATCTCTAATGTAAAGGTTAGTGAAAGGTTTCCTGTGAATATCGATGATAATGAATTTTCACCGCCGCAAAATCAGACCCATTGTATAAGAAAAGGTTCTGACACAGGTAAATTGGAAGCAGACAGCAAGGTAGACTTTACTAAGCCAACTCTAAATCCAGGAGCGGTACCCTTTCTTGGTAATGTAAACAATTTTCCAGCAGCGCAAGTGGGTTATGGTCAGATACCTTTACCTCCTGCGCCTAGACTAAACCTTGATAATTTTGATGGAAATGTCTTAAAATATTGGGACTTCAAAAGGCGTTTTAAAAGACACGTGGAAGGTGTATATACTAATTTTGAAGATAGAATGGCATTTTTGAATAGTGCATGCGTAGGAAAGGCTCATGAAGTGATCGCAGGAATAGGATGCCTTATTGATAGTCAAACTGCTTATGCTAAAGCTTGGGATAGATTGGACAAGCGATTTGGTGATGTTCAAAAACTTATCGAACGTCTACGCGTTGATCTTCTTAACGGACCTATAATCAAAGAGGGTGATGCCGAAAGTTTGCTGCTTCTTGCGGATAAGATGTTTCAGTGCGAAGTAACGTTTGAAGGATTAGACAAGATGTGGATATTGAATTCACAAGAGCTTTTGCATGGGTTATTTGAAAAGTTGCCACATAGGGTTAAATCTCAGTTTGTTTCCGTGAGCACAGATGGATTTAAGTCGTTTCATGATTTGAGAATTTTAGTTGAGAAATCGGCCTCGGAAGCCGAGAGCGAGTTTGGCAGATTGCTCTATAAAACGCAGCATATTCAATCAAACCAGATGAGGTCTCGAAATTTTGCAGGAAAACCCCAGCGAGTTTGCACCGCTCAAAGATCAATATCACTTCCTTTAAACAAATTGGTGTGTGCATGCTGTGAAGGCCATTATAAATTATCGCCCCGACTTTAAATCCAAATCGATAGATGATAGGAGACTGATTGTTCAGAAAAAGGGACTGTGTTTTAACTGCTTACTCCCTGGGCATCAAGTTTCTAGCTGCAGGGTTAAAATAGCGTGTGGTAGCTGTGGTAAGAAGCATAATACCTTACTTCATTGGTATCCAAGGAAAAAAAAAATCTATAAATGTTGATGCTAATATTCCCCCCATTGACGACGAGATGAATCAGGACGCTGATCAGGTGGTGTGTGCAGCTAGTTCTAGGACTAATCTATCTGGGGACGCCTCCGGATCAGCTATTTTTAAGGTTGTTCCCGTGAAGGTGTGGGCACATGATCCTGGCGACTATGTGCTTACATACGCTTTTATCGATGAAGGATCAAGCGTCAACATGTGTTCAGATCGCTTAGCCAAGCGACTGGGGTTGTCTCCTGCAACGAATGTGAGATTACTTACGAGCAATGCGGTGTCCGTCATGGATCGAAAGGTAAGTGACCTGGCCATCCAGGGGGTGAATGAGGTTGAAGCATTCAAAGTGAAGGATGCGTTTGTAGTCGACGAAGTGGTGGATGTAAGTTGTAGCATTCCAACAGACGAGTTAATTCAAGGTTATTCTCACCTTCGTAGCTTAAACTTCCCTTCGTTGGCAGAAAAAAATATAGATCTCTTATTAGGTTGTGATTTACACCAAGCATTTTTGACGAAAAATATGATTGTCGGTGATCCAGGCGATCCATGTGGGCTTCACACAGCTTTGGGGTGGACTATTTACGGCACAGATGGGGGAGACCAGAGGCTGGAAGAGCCTTCTAATTTAATGGTTAATTTTTTAAGCACTGAAAACACAGATACGTCTTGCGAGCGATTATTAGAAATATTAGCCCAAGATTTTGAGGACTGCGATGAAGGCAGAAACGCACTGGCTTTGTCGCAGGAAGATAAACATGCTCTTTTTATTTTAAACAGATCGGTTAAGAAAGTAGATAGTCATTATTCGGTCGGTCTCCTGTGGAAAGGTGACGCGACACTGTTGTCCGATGGTCGTTCGTTAGCAGAGACGCGTTTAAAATATCTTAAGAAAAAATTTCAGAAAGATCCTGTTCTTTTCGATCGCTATTCAGAAAAGATGTCTGAATACATAGATAAGTATGCCGAACGTGTTTCTGAGGAGTTGACGTCCAGTGGTCGGATACGATATATTCCCCCTGCATCATGGGTGAGAGTAAGTTCCGCGTTGTATTCGATTGTAGCGCTCGCTGCAATGGTGAATCATTAAACGATAAGCTGCTACGCGGGCCCGATTTGACTAACACTGTTGTTGGCGTTTTGATTCGTTTCCGGCAACACCCAATTGCGGTAGTTGCGGACATAAAGGGAATATTTTCGCAAGTAATGGTAGATGAAAACGACCGGGACTCGTTGCGATTTCTTTGGTATCCGGATAACGATTTAACCCAAAATGCTATAACTTATCGTATGCGCACTCATGTTTTTGGGGCCAAATCTTCCCCTTGCTGTGCGGCTTTTGCTTTGAGGAGAACAGCAAGTGAGAATGTAATGGGTGCGAGTCAGGATGTTGTGGATGCGGTGTTAAGAAATATATACGTAGATGATATGTGCGTGTCATGTATTACAGAGAAAGATACCAGTGATTTGGTGACCCAGCTTTGCTTCTTGTTGGCAAGTGGGGGATTTCATTTAACTAAATTTTTATCCAACAACAGGACTGTCTTAGAACAATTGTCGCCTGAAGACTTGGCAGGACATGTGAATCTATCCGGTAAGTTGCCTGTCCATAAAACGTTGGGAGTGTTCTGGGACGCTTCGTCAGATCTGCTAAAGGTAAAAGTGAATATTAAGACCAAACCAAATACTCGTCGTGGTCTGCTCTCAATGATCGGACAGACTTATGACCCTCTCGGGATCATACAACCCTTTTTACTTCCTGCTAGAAGGTTGCTCCAAGAAGCCTGCCAGTCTAACTTGGGGTGGGACCAAAATATTAGCGAAATTCCAGGCCTGGAGCAGGGATGGGACTGTTGGTTTGGGTCGCTTCCTAAGCTTGAACAAGTAGAAGTGATTAGGTGTATCTTGCCCGATAACAACACCAAGCGGGTAGAGCTTCATACTTTTTCTGACGCCAGTACTGTGGGCTATGGGGCGTGTAGTTACTTGCGCAGTGTATGTAGTGACGGTGTAGTGTATTGCAATTTGATTATGGGTAAGTCTCGTGTTGCCCCGATTAAAAGGATTTCTATTCCTCGCCTTGAATTAGTTGCTGCTGTACTTTCGGCTGGATTAAGTAATTTAATTAAAAACGAGCTTGATTTAACGATTGATGAGGAATATTACTGGACAGATGCTACTGTGGTTCTTCGCTATATTAATAATTCGTCATCGCGTTTCGAAATGTTTATTGCAAACCGTGTTGAACTGTTGCACACGCTTACGTCAGTCACTCAATGGCGCTACGTGCCCACAAATGAAAACCCCGCCGATTTATCGTCGCGAGGCATTCCGCCAAAAATGTGTTGTTCGGCTGATTTGTGGTTTAAAGGGCCACCGTTTTTATTGTGTAATAGTGAACATTGGCCTGAGCAACCCAAATTTCTATCTGAGTGGTTAAATGATGACCAAGAAGTCGAAGGGATGAAACAATGCTGTTTCCAAAAGTTCCAGAAGGAAGATGTAGTTTCACGTTTGTTCGCGCACTACTCTGACTTTACCAGACTGCAACGTGCGGTAGCTTGGATGATACGATTTATAGTGTTTTTGCGATGGAAGGGAAAGAGCTGCAACCAGATTCCCTTGACAGGACCGTTAACGGCCGCAGAATGCTGCACGGCACGAGAAACAATCCTTCGAGTAACTCAAGTCCAATCCTTTGCTGAGGTGTTTGCCATTTTGCCGAACCAATCTGAAGTTTCAGACCCAGCCTTTATTGTTACTGAACAAATGATAAAAGGTTCAACCGCACTTCGGGAGATTCAATCACTAAGTCCGTTTGTTGTACAAGGTTTCCTTCGCGTTGGTGGAAGACTTAGAAATGCTTCCTTGCCTTACGAGGCGAAATTTCCGTTGCTTCTACCACACTCACACCCAGTGACGGACCTTTTAATTAAGTTTCATCACGAAAAGGAAGGTCATTTGGGGGTTAATCATGTGTTAGCAGACCTGAATAGGACTTTTTGGATTGTGAACGGACGGTCTGCGATAAAAAGAGTGCTGGATGGTTGCATTCCTTGTCGAGTATGGAAGGCGAGCGCTGGGAGACAACAAATGGGCGATCTTCCACCATCAAGAATTCAAGAGAGCCATCCATTCAGTAATATTGGCACAGACATCATGGGACCAATAATGATCACCGTTGGTCGAAGTAGAGTGAAGCGTTACATTTGTATATTTAACTGTCTTGCTACGAGAGCTGTTCATCTTGAAGTGGTGCCCTCACTCGAAGCTGATTCGTTTCTGCAGGCGTTCAAACGATTCTCTAACCGACGAAATATCAGCCCGAAAACTATATACAGCGATAATGGCGGAAATTTTGTTGCTGCTCAAAGGTTGCTAAAAGGAAAAATTGACTGGGTTTTCAATCCGCCGCGTGCATCCCACCAGGGCGGATTTTACGAAATCTTCTTTAAACTTTTCCGCAAGATTTTTCGATCCATCACATCTACATGTACCTTGAATGAATTTGATTTATTTGCTTATGTGGTGGAAATTGAGCGAATTTTAAACAACCGACCCATTACTAAGCTTCCCAACTCACCTGATGATTGGACTGCTTTATCGCCCAGTGCAATTTTGAGCGGATCTCTGGCCGATGATGTAAAATTCGACAGTTTCATGAAAGCTGACGCCTATCGTCATTCATGGAAGAAAACCGAATATTTGGCAGATAAATTTTGGAAACAATGGCTCAATCAATACTTACCATTACTTCAACCCAAACAAAAATGGTTTGGTTCATCTCCTAATATGGTGCCCGGCGATTTAGTATTGATGATGGACGAAGCTACACCTCGTGGGCAATGGCCAAAGGCTATCGTAGTGGAAAATTTACCTGATAAACGTGGTCTGGTGAGAAGGGTGCGTGTGCGAACAGCGGATGGTTCCATATTCCTGAGAGACATTCGAAAACTGTGTCTACTGGAAGGACAGTTAAAGTAATTTTTTTTTGTTTGTATTTGTGTATGGCTTGCTGTGTTTTGTTTTGTTTTTAACGATTATTAATTAGGTAAAAAAAACCGGATTGCTTAGTCTGTATAAAATTCTTGATATCGTACTGTATTATATCGATTTGGCGGTTTCTGTTTCCGTAATCTGTAATAAGGCGGTAGTACTTGAGTTGCGCCTTATTGGGGTGGGAATGTTGGAAACAGAAACACGATCCCTTTTATTTATTTATTTATTTTTTTTTTATGTTGTCTTGTGACCACGTGGTCCACTAGAGGCAGGCAAGTGTTTTCGATTGCGAAATTCGTTTGATTGTCGTTCATTTTGGTTACGACTGCGTCGGCGAGCAGAGGAGTAATAATTTCTCCTTAAAATACATTCATATTATCCTTTGTATCTGTTCTTCGTTCATCACTGTTCTTGCGTGTGATTAATTGTGCTTCTTCTACCTTTGGAATTAAATTTTGGTAAGTTATTTAACTTTCATTTATATTTAAGCTAAGTGTTGCTTCTGTTAGCGCTGCAGTATAAGTTACATATAGGTAAAATTTAGTTAATTAGCTGAGCGCGGCAGTTTAATTCGCTTAAGTATTATTGAGGTAGTTTTAAGCAGGATAATTATTTAAAGGAACTCTCTCTACGCTGACCGGTCGTCTCTACGACAATGCCAATATTTTACAACACGTATGTTTGATTTTGGGACAAAAATAGGAAAATCGGAGGCTGATTCAAAGTGAAGACTTATTTATCCAAGACAATTTATTTTCTCCGCCCCTCCAAAAAATTTTTTGCCTTGCACGCCTATGTCTGTCCGGAATTTCGCCTATTCAGATATGGCAACCCTAATTTAGGTGTTAATTGCAAAATCAACTTTGTACAATTTAACAAAGTTGAATGAATGTGGGATAATAATTTTACAAGCCCTAAAAATAAAAAAGAAAAATTTTTTTTTAATATTATTTTTGATATCAATTTTTTTAAGCTATTTTACGCTGGTGACAAGGGCATTGAAATTAGGAAGCCAGGAGGGGGTGGAAACTCCCTGAAAAAATTTTTGCCTTTCAGAAAAATTTCTGCCTTTTTTCATTCTCCACCTTAAAATTACTTTGCTACGATCAATTTAAATCTTATATTTTGCCAGGAGAAAGTTTTATTAAAATGCTATTTCGAAGCGCAATTACACCAGGCATCACTATATTAGTGATGTCGCGGATACAAAATTTTATGTCCGCAGCCCGCAAGTATTTTTTATTTGTGACCCCGCACTGCACTGCACCGCAAAGTTGTTACCAAAAACTTACACCGCACTGCACTGCACCGCAAATCATATACTAAAATAGAAAATCTTTAGATTTGAAAAAGGTGTTTTTTGTTTTTTGTGTTTTTTGTTCAAACAATACTCACTGCTGTAGTCATCAAAGTCTTCTTCTTCTCCTTTCGGCCTTTCCCTTTAGTCAGGAGTGGCCACAGCGTATCATCATCTAGCTGTAGTCATCAAAGTAAGCCCTTATATTTCAGATTCTATAGCTATTGGCATTAGCAATTCAATAGCTATTGGAATAATCTTGCTATATCATTGGAAGCACTTTAAGCACATTACTCTGCTTGGCATCCCAGCAAGCAGCCTTAATTCAGTAATGTTTCTATAGCTAAAAAAATAATAATAATAATTTCAACCCAACAGCAATATCTTGGCATCTTCAAAAGCTGATAAGATAATTAGGGTCTAACTCGAAATCCTCAGTGGTTACTATTGCTTCTTGAAAGGCCTTTTTTTCTCTTAGTTTTCTTTTTTATTCCATCCTGGTGCTGAATGGAGATTCCGAATAAGTTTTACCCAAAAAAATTGCTTACAGTGACTTCTTGAAGAGAGCCACTAATTGCTCTTAGAATAATGTCCTTCAATGTGTTTCCTGCAAGTTAAAAAGATATATAAAGAAAATATAATTACCTCTTTTTTTTGCAAACACAAACCTTGCTTACTATCAATTTTTTTTTTTAATGTTTTAGCTTGGAATTTGAAAAAATAATCACTCGAACATATTGTATAAATTACTTAGATTTTTTAACCATAAAACCTTACCAAAACCCTTGATATGCATTTGTGGTCAAAGCAATAGTTGTTGTCATGCTAAGCTATTTTTGACAGCTATAACAGTATATCAAATCCTCACAAATAAACTTTATTAAACTATATTTAATAAGTACATTCAATTTAAGGCATAGTTAAAAATTACATTCTGAAAGAAATCACGAAAAATTAGATACAAGTAAATTAAACCATTAATAAGTTCAGTTAAGATCAATTTTTATTCACGTTATTTGAGTTTAAATAATACCAAACTAACCATTGCAGCTAAATAGACTTTTCAAAGTTAAATATGGTAATGTTTTGTTAAAGCATGTTGCATAATAGCTTAATATGCAATTGCAACATGAAGAGAAAACAATGTAATTTTAATGCATTTATACAAATCTTTTTTTTGCAAAAGGTCTTTATTTCTTTACTTTTTAGGTGAAAATATTAAGTCATAAACTGACATATAAGATTAGCAACTGAATTACAAACTCCTTTTTTGCAGTTTTTACGCATCTACATAATGGTGCTTTAGCTTTAACATTTTTTTCAAGGTATTTTGCCAAATGCAACACGTCAACACTGTGTTGCATGTATTTTCAACTATTTTAACAGTTTCTAACATGTTACAAAAAGAATTGTTTTATCTCCATTAATACATTTTGTATGACCCCAAATTTATATTGGTTTTTGTTAAATCAATTAAATTAATTTTACCGTTTTAAACTTTTTTGTAATATATAAAGGTTGCTTTAAGCCTTTAAGCTTTGTCCTAACTATGTTGGCAATAATATTATAGTACTTTTTAATGCTCTACTAAAATCATAATTTACATAGTTGCATAAATATAGCACTTAAAAATTATAAAGGTATTGAGACACCACCAGAAAGACTTTGAAAAACTCATTTAAAATAATAGGCTACTTGCTACAGACTTTTCAGTTAAACTTTTAAAAAAAATTAAGAAATATCTACAAGTTGCTAAAATTAATTATTGAAATGTAATTACTTATTAATGGTTGGCAACTTTAATTTTACATTGAGAGGATTTTCAAAAACTCATTCTACTGTTCTATGTCTGATTTTATAATCTGCTTTTTTGTTTTGCTTAAATTTGTATTTCCTACATAAAAAAACAATGGCCTTTAAAGTTTCGATGCTTTTTTACTGAGTAACACAATAGGATATTTTGTAAAAAAGGTTTATTAGGCTAAGTAACAATAGTTGGTTCTCGTTCATTATTAGCCGAGTTTAATTGATTACCTTTTAAATTTTGGGAAATCCCCAAAAGCTTCGAGGTTAGTATCAGCGAAAAGTGAATAAAAACCCTAATAAATAATAAAAAAGCTAAGACTTTGTTTTGGTATTGAATAATCGGGTAAAAGGTATAAAATAATCCAAATGCCAGGTTGATTAAAAAAGTGGGGAACCTTCGAATGTTCTAATTCAAGTTTATCTTCAAAACTCACATTGCTTATTCTTTCGTAGTAATATTTTTTACAAGCCTTTCTCTGCTGTAAAATTAGATTCCATTGCTTTGTTTACGTTTAGGAGCAGTTCACCTCTCTCTTTATTTATTTTAGTTTCTCTCATATTTCTTTTTTTTGGCCGCTTTACGCGCTATTTACATTATAAATTACCGGTACTATGGAAAGAGGCTATTCAGTTGATTATGTTCCTGACATTTTGCTTTCTGTGATTAGATTAATGAAGGGAAACAACTAAATCGGCAACCCAAGCAATAGCATATGCAAAATAAGATTTGCTTAAAATTTAAATGTTAACTTTTCATGATTTGTACCCGGCAAGATCCTCCAAAAAAGGTTACTACGCTGCACTGCGCGGCCGCGTATGCTGCGCGGTTGACATCACTACACTATATCATTGGCAGGGCGTGGAACCGTGTAAAATAACGTTCCGGATCAGGTTTGGCAAATTTTATTTTTAGGGGTCAGTTCCGGTTTAGGTTCAGCAAAATTTTTTTTTCGGATTTAGTTCCGCTTCGGGTTCAGCAAAAATTTTTTTTCGGGTTTAGTTCCGGTTTAGGTTTAGCAAATTTTTTTTAGGAGTTGAGTTCCGGTTCAGCTCCAGTTCGGGTTTGGAATATATTTTTTTGTCTATTTCTGACAAGCGTTAGGACTGTAAACATGATTAACCTGATGTTATCCGCAGACGCGCTTCATGGAGGAGTGATGGCAACAGTTGCAAACCCAAAAAATATTTAAAAAAATTCTGATACAGGTTTTAAAAAATTAAAGATTAAACTAATTCACCGGCATCGGTCTTGGTTGTATAATGTATAACCAAGTCTTATTAACAGGGACGTGCCGTCAGGGGAGGCAAGTAAGGCAGTGCGCTACCTGTGGAAATCAAATAAAGTAGAAATAAAATTTGGAAGTTACTGTCTTTGCAAAATAGATGCAATTTGCAACTAGTTGAAAAAAATTAGTAAAAATTGTATTATACTTGTAGTAGTGTAATTAGTTTTGCTCTTTAATTCCAATTTTTTACCGTTTAATCGTTGTATTTTCAGCGCTTTAATCATTTCGTCAAGCGTAATTGTCAATAAAAACGCCAATATACACGTTAGTGAGGCAGCTTTAAGATTGCTTCACTTCAGATAAAAAAAAAAAAAAAAGTGACACAATATAGCGCTTTTTTCTCTTTAAATGAAAATATCTGTTAAAATGATAGAGATTTGAGGCATGCCACAATTGTAACCTCGTAAAACCTTTTTCTTAATCCCCACATTTGTTAACACAAGATAAGGCGATTTTTTCTTAGTAAGTCGGAATACATGCGTTGTGCAACTACAAAGCGATAAAATTATTGTAGCCTAAGTATTAGGAATGGAAGACCATTTAGTATATAAGCTAAGAAATTTTTCAACACTAAGATTTCAATCTAATTTTGATATATTTATAATTTAGTGTTTGAACCTCAATTTTTGGAAGCATTTTGTATATTTATAACATACATTTCTAACGAACACCAATTCATAAACTATCCCTTACCTTAACTTGTAAAAACTGTTTGCAAAATTTTTTACTTCCAATGTGAAGACCAATGATATAGTCGAGACCACATGATTCGAGACCGAGACCGTAAAATTTTTTCGAGACCAAGACCGAGATCGAGACCGGAAAATTTCGAGATCTAAGGTTCGAGACGAGACGAGAAACTATCGAGATCGAGACCGAGATCGAGACCAGAATATTTTTCGAATAAAAATATAATTTATTAACGACATTAATTTTTATTTTTCCAAAATTCCAAAGCTACATTTCGAATAAACTAGCATCCCCAGCATGTTATAAGTGGTGCTCTATGTGGTCGCATGAACAAAGTCTTGTTTACGTCACAATACCCCAGCAAATGCGCAAGTCCTTTATATACGGCTGTGCGTTGCTTTGAAGTCAGAATTTTTTATTAGCAAAAAACATCTAAAACCCGTAACGAACGGCATAGAGATAAGTTGTTAAATTATATTTTAGCTAATCAGGTCACAATTATGAAAAAAACTTTATACTATAGAGCAGGGTTTCCCAAACTGTGTGCTGGGATTAAAGTGTGCCGCGAAATTTTCGTGTTTTTGACAGAGTCAATGGTGGATATTGGGTGAGGCGAATGAGGCCGTTGCCTCGGGCCCCCCTTGAAAATACCGCATATAATTTCATTTTGCTGTATATGATTTTTTAGAGATCACCATGATATTGGGAGAAAAATAGCGAAATATGAGATCAAATCGAAGTGAAAACCTTTTTTGTTTTTTTTAGAGATCACAATGATTTTGAGAGAAAAATACCGAAATATGAGATCAAATCGAAGTGAATATAATTTCTGTATGTAAACTTAAAGAATGTATTAAGTAGGCTTTCGCCTTCATGAAGTAAGTGTGCCCCAGGTAAACTCAGAATTTATCAGTGAGCCGTAGTAATAAGATGGTAAACGGGAAGGTATTTGGCCCAAAACGCCTCAAGGTCCAGCACTTTAAATTTGTCCTTGGCTGCTGAGTTAAATTCTAACTCGAGAAACTGTTCTTGTACTTCATCAAAAATATTGCCTATTTCGCACTGTAATACTTGCTTCTCATCTATAGGAGAATTTTATTTGACTAAATTTTTTTTAAATCAGATAAATGAGTTTTTATTTGTGCTTTAATTGAGACTTACAGTTACCGTTTGTGAGAGCAAAATCCAATGAAAAAAAGCTTGCTGGATTTTGTTGTTCAAATCAATTCTTGTTGAGGTCAAGTTCACTGTCATTTTGATTATCAAAATTAATAAAGAATATGTTGTAAAACATTTTAACAATCGCGCCTCCTTGAAAATTTACGTACTCCCCGGTTAAGAACCACTAACTAAACCATTTATTTACTATGTTTACTCAAAAATTTTACGAGGCAACAATAGGCTTATTTCGCAAGGGGAGTTGTTTATGGGGAAGAAAGCAGTAAGTCATCATAACCACATCAACCTATTCCCTGCGAAAACGAGAAAACTCGTCTTTGGCAATCGCATTGTTTCATGGCGCAACTTTTTCTGTTCTGAAGCAATTCGACAGCTTAACAGACACTGTTTGACAGCTTCCCGCATTGCTTTGCTTGTAAAGCCGTTTAATTACACTCGGAACGGATTAGGTTTTACTGTTCGTAACTTTTATAGTCAACGTCCACAAGAGCTCTTTGCCAATTATGAAATATGTTATAAAAAAAATTTAGATGGAAAATAAAGATTTTTTACGAAGACTCATTGTTTGAAACTTGATTTCGAAACTTTTTATTAATACAGTTGAAGAAATCATGATTTCGTAACAAAATTCAATGTTTTGCTTAGTTTAAGGGAGTGTGTTTGAAAAATTCATAGTCAGGGTTTGAATGGCGCTGTAAACAATTGTACTGTATTTACTTACAATACCTTTTTTTCAAGTTCTATTACGCAACTCAGTATTATCAGGCCTTGACATTTACTTCGTTTGGAATATGAATATTTTTTGAAAAAACGTACAACTTTTCGAAAACAATTCGGTGCCTTAAAACATAATACAGTTGAATAAAACGGCGGTTGACATGGAACAACATTTATAAGATAAAAATTTTTTTTAATCTCTATATTTATCCTCTTGATTTGCAGGAAAGCAACGGAGGCGCTAATACATAGAGTAAACAATTACCCCCACCTGCTTTCAAAGATATCAAGATATTGCTGCCCGCTTGAAATTTAATAGAGATAATACTGAAATTTAGAACTGCTTGCCAAGATAACCAAAGCAGGGAAATATGGCGCGAGTAGGTTTTGAACCAAGACGATGTCGATCACAATCCCGGGCGCTCTTGCCACTTGACCATGCGGCCGATTATTCACATGAAGGTTAGGATTTTGTGGCTATTGTTATTATTTTTCTTAAAACTCTAGTTTTTTCGGAGTACCATATTAGTTTTCCTACAAGTTTCGAAATATTTTGTTGCAAGATTGAAGACTTTTTTTTTTGATGTGCATATTTTTTGGATGATTATGAGCAGTGATGTCTTTAGTACGGAATGAACGGAGCGACCGCACCGGACCCCCTAAAAAAAATCCAAAAGTGGCCTCCTCTAAGTAAAACATTGCTCTATTTCTTTATAGTAGCGCCATAACGATGGCCTCTCCTAAAGTTATGATTGTTTTTTCAGAGATCGCTTTGGTTTGGAAGACAAAAAAATGGTCCTCCCTATTTTTCTTGTACCGGCCCCTTTTTTGTACGACCATCACTGATTATGAGCTTTAGAATAAGGTTTTGTTAACTGGTAGAAGCAATTCACATATACATGTATAACGTAAAATTACCAATCTTATTTTTTATTCAATAGCATTTTCAATTACAATTATTCAAAAGTGCGACAAGTAGAATGGGTAAGCATTAGAAGTTTACATTGTCGGGTAAATAGGCTACTAAAAGTAACGTAAACATTATAGTTAGCACAGTGCTTCCTCGATTATCCGATCTAATTGGGTAGTTACTTTCAAAAATATAAGCGGATAAGCTAAAAAAAACCTTAATTTTTATTGTCAAAAGCAAAAAACCGCTTAATTTCTATTGAATTTCTATTGTCAAAGCAACAAAAGTGTACAGTACGTATATATTCACTTTTTAGATCTACACTGTACTAAAAAATGAATTAATTTTGCATTTTTTGCGAGTAGATTCACGTTTTTCAGTAGATTTCGAAATAATTCGGAAATAATGTACTGTGGTATGCACTATAGCTGTGATGTGCCAAAATATATTATACAAAATATAGTGGTCGGATAATTAAATGCCAGATAAACGAAATACAAGTAATCAAGGAAGCCTTGTAGTTGCCATAAAGCCAATTTGTTGCTAATAAATTTAAAACTAAAATGCTATAAAAAAATTTTTATCCTGAACATTGCATCCAATATTTTCTTATGATCAAAACCTAGCATCTAATTATCAATTTGGTTAAAAAATGCAACTACTTTTTTTGTATAATTTCTTCACAGAACAACTAAATAAATGCATCGAAACTTCTAAAAATAGTAAATTTATATGATCATAAGTTTAATTTTTTGCAAGTGTATAGTACTTTTTACTTCAATTGTCGGCTATTATTTGAAGAAGGATTAACTCTCGTCTGCCTGAGTTTACGGCTTCTAAAACAGATTAATAGGAAAATCCCCATACAGCTGGTGATAGCAAGAAAAGAGTCATTTTAAAAAGCGAGGCGCATTTTAATTATGCACTGAGAAACGGTTTGTGAAAATTTACTTCCGCAGTTATGGGTCAAACAACAAAAATATCAAAAAATGTCCGGTCTCGAGACCAATCTAAAAGGTATGAGACCGAGACCAAGTCATTACGAGACCAAGACCGAGACCGCCAGCAAAAGGCCGAGACCGAGACCGAGACCGAGACCTTCATCACTGGTGAAGACAATTGAAACTAATGAAACAATTGCTATTGTGAACGATAATAGCCCTTCAACTTTCTGTATAAAAATGTAAAATATATGGCTGCATCTTTAGACGACCGTCATCTTACAGAATACTTTTACGCTTATTATGTCTGAGGGTGATTGTGGTAGTGGATATCAAAGACTATATAGTCAGTGATGGCCTTACAAAAAAGAGGGCCCGGTGCAAGAAAAGTAAGAGGGGCCACTATTTGGTGTTTCAAGGCAAAGCAATCTCTAAAAAAGGTCATTGTTATAAGGGGAGCCACTTCTTCGTGTAAAAAAAAGTGATTCCAAAAAAAGGGGTCTTTGTTTTAGGGGGGCACTGTTAAGTGTTCCAAAACAGTGTGGTTTCTAATAAAAAGTCATCATTTTAGGAGTGGCCACTTTTTTGTGTATCAAAACAAAGTTATCTCTAAAAGAAAAGGTTTTTTATTCTATATTTTAGACCATCCTGGTGTTATTATGAAGAAATAGAGCAATATATCTTGCGTAGGGAGGGCCATTTTTTGATGTATTTTAGGGGGTCCGGTGCGGCCGCTCCATTCGCACCCTATTAAAGCCATCATTATGTATAATCATTTCTGCTGTATTCATTGAGTAATTCAAGTTATTTTAACCCAGTAATTCTTAACAAAAACACGCCTTTCTTGAAAAATCTTTAAAAAGATTTAAGGGGTTAGTTTCAATTACATAGTTTTAAGAATCTATGTTTTTCAAAAATATTATTTGTTTCCAATTAAGTGTGCATGAGAATTAAAGTCTCGTCGTCCATTTCAAGAGAATACTTTTCAGTCTTCCCTCCACGATTTTGGTTTTTTTATACTGCGATATTGTTTTTTACTTCATCGAAAGAAATTTATTAGGAGAGACCAAAAAATTTTTACATCTTTAGGAGGTCATGGGTCAACGCACAATCAAAAGTTTTTCGGCCACCTTCTAAAGATATCTTTTGGAGGTGATGGTTGTGCCAAAAAAGTAGGTTATCTGCCTTAAAATTTAAAGATTAAAATTAAGCCTTCTTCGCCGCTGCCCCCCTGGATCCGATCATAAAAGCTTTAGCAAGCACACGAAATCGAAGGCTCTCATTCATTATAATCGAATTTCTCAAGACTTAAAACCTGAAAAACTGATTTGTCTTTAAATAAACAGATTTTACCATTTTAATGTTAAAAGAAACTAAAAAATTTTGCAAGTTTTTCATAAACCGAACATTTTTATAGGCGGCAGGGTGGTCGAGTGGTTAAAACGCTGTGCTTGTGATCGACACAGTCTGGGTTCAAAACCTACTCGCGCCATTTTGTTGTGTCCTTGGGAAAAACACGTTACGGCACTTTCCCCTGCTTGATGGTCTTGGTAAGCAATAAAATTAGTACTTACATTACTTTAAAAAATTAGTGCCTCACCAACCACAAGCTTCAGGGTAGGATACTATTTGGCACGGCCGTTTTGGCACCAGTCTATTTGAAATTAGCAGAAAGACTTGAATAAAACAGTATAATCAATCACCCTAATCGTAACCTAACCCCTAAACCCTCAACCCTAACCCTTTTCAAGATTTTATGAATAAGAAAACGACACACTGCCACAATGGCTGGCGCCAAAACGGCTGGGCCAAATCGTCCCATCCCGAAGCTTCACGGTACATCACTGCTTACCAATAATATTGAATGAAATAAGTTTATAGTTATTATCTTGCCAGCGCCAAAAGCGAAAACGGAAGTTTTTTTGTTGTTTCCTGATCTCAAACGTTTTTATTGATTGTGTTTATAGGTCATGAGTTTCTATAAATCTTTCTATTACTAGCCACTGACACACCTATCTAAGAATTTTTTGATAATTTTTTGGTGGCGACCCTTAGGCAGAAGGTTTACTAGTTATGAGAAGTTATTAAGGCTCATTTCTACTACGAGCGTAGACTGGAGTATTTTTTATTTCTGTTATTGATTTTTTTGCTTCGCTTTGCGCCTAAGCGCGGAAAGAAATAAAAAAATTAATAAAACAAACAAGAATACTTTGTTCCACGCTGGTAGTAAAAAAGAGCCTTTAGTGAAAAAGTGAAAAAGGGCCTTTCCGGTTCAGGTTCAGCAAAAAATTTTTTTTCGGGTTCAGTTCCGGTTCGGATTCAGAAAAAATTTTTTTCGGGTTTAGTTTCGGTTCAGGTTCAACAAATTTTTTTTATGTGTTCAGTTCCTGTTTAGCTTCGGTTCGGGTTCGGAATATGTCTCTTTTGTCTATTTCTGACAAGTGTTAGGACTATAAACACAATTTGTTACCTCATGTTATCATGGGCGTCCGCAGACGCGCTTCCTGGAGGAGTGATGGCAAGCAGTCGGAACACAAAAATATTCTTAAAAAGGGTTTTTAAAAAAATTCTGGTACAGGTTTTAAAAAAATTAAATTAAACTAATTCACCGGCATGGGTCTTGGTTGTAAAAACCAAGTCTTACCAATAAATTTATAGTAATGATCTTGCGAGCGCCAAAAACGGAAACGGAAGTTTTTTGTTGTTTTGTGATCTCAAAACTTTCTTATAGATTGCGTTTATATGAGTTTATATAGATCTTTCTTGGACTAGCCACTGATACACTTGTCTAAAAATTTTTTGATAATTTTTTAGTGGCGGTCCTCACGCAGAAGTTTACTAGTTATGAAACGTCATTAAGGTTCATTTCTACTACGAGCGTAGATTGGAGTATTCTTTATTTCTTTTAATGATTTTTTTGCTTCGTTTTGCTTTTAAGCCGCGGAAAGAAGTAAAAAAATTAATAAAACAAAAAAAATACTTCGTTCCACGCCTGTAGTGGAAACGGGCCTTTATCTTATGTAATCTAAACTTTTAAAGTTTTAAACAGATTAAACATTTAGTCATTCAAGTTTATAATAATAAAAAATTGACGCATAAAGGCTCTTTTCCCACTATGAGCGTGGAATGGAGTACAGTGGCAAGCAAAAAAGTAAGACTTTTTATTTTATTAAATTTTTTAAAAATAACTTAGTTGAAATTGAATTAATTTCTAAAAAAAAAAAATTAATTAATATTGAATTTAATATAATTTTTTGTGCTCTTTTTAATGATATATTACTTAATAAATATAATTCAATTTTAACAATGATATTTTTAAAAAATCTTAAAAAATAAAAAAGTCTTACTTTTTTTGTTCGCCGCTGTATTCTTTGCTTGATTTATCGACTTTATTTGCTTCACTTAGATTTTAGGCGCGGAAAGATGATCAAAAGAAACAAAGAATGCTCTATTCCAGTGTTCTTCAAACTTTTTTCATCGAGACCCATTTTGCACAGGCAAATTTTTTCGCGACCCCTAAAAAAGGATCTTCACCTAGAATCCATTTCTGATTCTGCTATTTTTCCCCCAACATCAAGATGTTCTCTAAAAATAAAAGTCTTCACCTAGAATCGATCTCTGATTCCGCTATTTTTCCCCAAAAATCAAGGTGTTTCTAAAAAAAAAAAAAAAGGTCTTCACTTCGATTTCATCTCTGATTTCCCTATTTTTCTCCCAAAATCAAGGTGTTCTCTAAAAAAAAAAAAAGGTCTTCACTTCGATTTCATCCCTGGTTTCCTTATTTTATTCCCAAAATCAAGGGGTTCTCTAAAAAAAAAGGTCTTCACTTCAATTTGCTGTTGTATTTCGCTATTTTTCTCCCAAAATCATGGTGATCTCCAAAAATTAAAATCTAAAATCCCGCGACCCCCATTGAGCCCTTTCGCGACCCACCGGGGGGTTGGGACCCCCAGTTTGAAGAGCCCTGCTCTATTCCACGCTCGTAGTGGAAACGAGCCTTAACTTTCAGAAGTTTTTGATGCATATTTATGTATTATTTTGTAAAATTTGAAATTTGATAAGGCGAGTCTCCATTTTGCTCCGCCGGCGGACGTTCATGTATCTATATAGTGCACATATTTCTGCTTTATTTCTTGGCTGATAAAGTCGTTTATAACGGTTCTTTATTGGGACACAAGTGTTCAAACAAATTGTGGCAACTTCAAACGGTAACATTTGATTTAATACGATAGGCGCCGCTTTATAAACCCACGGTTAATAAGTCCAGCCGCTTATAAAGCCCAATTCAGCCCGATCCTGATTTACTTCATTTGTTCCTGTAGTAAAATACTCCGCTTTATAAGCCCAAAACTCCTTTTAATAAGCCCATTTTCAGAGCGATTTCGCATAATATGAGCGCGACTACATGGGGCATGATCGTTTTAGTACGGTATACTGTACTGTATTTTCTGTTAAATGCAGCCAAGCAACGTATTGTTTTTTCACGCCCTCGATCTGGGCGGCAAACTAAGTCTCCGATGCACTGCTGTGTCACAAGCTCGATTATTTTTCATTTCGTCTATAATCATATTGTCATGTAACTGTGGCAAAAATCAAAAATTGCTGAAACTTTATTCTTTTGTTATTGTGTTAGAAATTTAGCAACCATCAACAACCAAACAAAAATTTGAAAATGGGCAAGAGGGTGCGCAAAGATAGGGAAGACCGGGGCAAGTTGTAACATTCGTATTTGTCGAAATCTAACATCAACTAACAAAATTTTAAATAGCCCCAAATAACAATCATACTAAGACCGATTGCTAGCAAATAACATTCTTTAGTTCCAATGACTAAAAATAGGCTTACTATTAAAACAAGCTTTTTGAGTAGGCAAAGTAAATTTTTCGAAATTTAATTTTTGTCTTCTGGGGAGATAGCGGGTGCAGTTTTATTGAAATGTTTTATATCAGTCGAAACACAAAACAATAAATTATTAAATGCCTAACAATGTTTAGCCACTAAAACTTAACTCTTTGAAATATTAACAAAAACTTGACTAAGTATGAGATGGGGTAAGTTGTAACATAGGTTGATGGGATAAGTTGTAACACATATTTTTGTGCATAGATTTAACTAGCTTATTTTAAAAGTAACTTCGGCAACAACATTTGTGAATAATATGAGAATTTACAAAAGAAAGACTAACAGGAACACCAGCTCATCATTACAAGACAACTTAGGAGCTGCTGCAGCAGTTGCTATAATTAAAAAAAAGAGATCAATAAGGGAAGTAGCAAAACATTGGTGTTTACCATGTAAAATTCTACAGAGTGCTAAAAAAACTTAAAGATAGGCCAAGTCCTTGACTCCTTAGTGCAAAACAAGAAAAGGTCTAAAAAATGTGCCATGTTAACAGACACACCAGAAAAGGAAAATCTGTTGCAGTTCCAAACAAAGAAAAACTAATTTTTGAAAAAACACAAAAAGCAAAGAGTAGTATTGCATTACATTTCTTGAGCCCTATTTTAACAGTCGTCCTGATGAGGAGTGGGTGGTACAATGCTGCCTTCTTGTGCTTTCGAAAGCTTTTTTTTTTTTTTTCACATATATTGCTGTATTTTTCGTTTTGAAGCACAAAACAAATAAATAGATTAATTGATTGATTGATTGATTGATTGCTATGGTTACCTAAAGAGGTCACATTTAGCTTGTGCAAAATATTTGAATACATATTTTTGTCACAAATGTGATTCTGAAATTTATGATTAGGCTAATCCAGCAGTGAAAAAACTGTTTTAACATTTTTAGACAATGGCCAAATAGGCCTACCTCATTTTTTGTGCTTGATACTCATGTCTATGACTAGGTTATGTGTGATTTCGTTGTGTTTACTTTTTCATATTGTTATTTTCTTCAAGTTACATTTATATTTAAACATTTATTAGTAATTTTTGTTGCTGTTACAACTTACCCCATTGACGGGGCACATTGTAACGCTTTTTTCAAATATTTAAATCGTAATTTTAACCACTAAGCTTTGAAAATTATTAATTTATTTTTTTGATATTAGTTAAACAGTGACCTAAATTTTTCATATTAAACAAGAATTTTGAAAAAAACATTTATTATGGGAGAAATAACAAAAAGAAAAAAAAGTGTTACTACGTGCCCCAGTCTCCCCTATAGCCATGCTCAAGAAGCATGAGCTGCTAAAAAAGTACAAAGCACTGCCAAAGTGCAGCCAACGTGTTGCAGCGGAACAACTAAACATTTCTCGTGGTTGTCTTCGAAATCTGCATCGCGAAGAAACAGCTCTCCAGACGGAAACATCGGGCAAGGAAGTTAGCAATGAACGGAAGAGACAGCGCCATGGCAAGAACCGAGAAGTGGAAGATGGGTTGTGGAAATGGTTCCATTTTGCTCAATCTTGCAAGGTTCCAATAAATGGGCCCGTACTGATGCAGAAGGCTGAAGAGATCGCCAAACAATTCGGTCATGACCAATTTAAAAGCTCAGATGGTTGGTTTAACCGCTGGAAGAAGAGGCATGATCTACGTTACATAGAACTTTACAGCGAAGCCAGTGAAGCAGATGATGAAGCTGCTGCCATGTGGATCAGCGAGAACGTGCAAGAGTTGTTGAAAAAGTATGAGCCTGCTGACGTCTATAACGCAGGCGAGACAGTATTTTATTTTCGAGCTCTAAGGATTCCACATATGTGAAGAAATCTTCTCGCAAACTGGTTGGTGGTTCAAAGGTTGCTAAAGATAGGCTAACAGTGTTGATATGTTGCAACATGATCGGGGATAAGCATAGTCTGCTCGTTATTGGGACGTCTCAGAAACCACGATGCTTCAAGGATGTACGGTCGTTTCCCGCTGATTAGGCTACAGTTTTTCTAAAAACGCTTTGATGACCAATGGCATCTGGTCTGACTGGCTGCGTAAGTGAGATAGAAGCTTATGTTTTTAGCGACGAAAAATTGCATTATTGGTAGACAACTGTTCTGCTCATGGTGATGTGGAAGAACTCAAATGCATTGAAGTCGTGAAGCTGCCTCCGAACACCACCTCGCTAATTTAGCCTTGTGATATGGGCATTGCAGTGCACGCACACTCAAAGCATGTTGTGGCTACGAAATACGAGGCAGAATTATTGATGCCATCGAAGATGAATGCAACGACAGCAGCATAAACGCGAACACAATTGCAAAAAGACTTTCAGTTTTAGATGCATTACACATCCTCGCTGGTAGCTGGAATAAAGTAACAAAGGAAACAATTTGCAATTGTTGGAGGAAAGCCAACTTTTTTTCTGCTCTAGAAAAACAGGAACTGGAGTTCGAGACACCCAGTCCGGTTCCTGAAGACGTTGCAAAAGAACATTTTGAAAAGTGGCTTGACATAGAAAACGATGTGCCAGTGCATGCTGAACTGACACTGGAAGAGGAGGAGACAGAACTCATGCAAGAAATTGTTGCAAACGGTTCTGCTAGCGGTCCTGAGGTTGCGGAGCTTGAAGAAGCCGAAAACGATAAAGGTGCAGCAGAAAAACTAACACCACCCAATGCGGAGGTGAGGTCCATCCTGCACCGTTTGCAAATTGGGCTGGAACGTAGAGGCTTCGAACAAATGCAGATATTTGAGGCATTTGACGGCATTGTCCGGAGTCTACTTCGCCAAACTCCACTGAAGCAAATGGTGCTGTATGCATTTTTATAAATGTGTTACTGTAATTGGATTAACTGCTTAGCTAATAAATTGTTAATAAAGTTGTTACAAATAAAAGAACGTGACTTATTTTCGGAATGATTCAATTTAATATACAAAACGAAAATGACGAAATCGTTCGTCTGCAAAATAAAAGAATAAATAACAACATAACTCAAAACTAAACACGCTACTAAACTAGAGCTTAAGCTTACTGAACTAGCGCTTACTAAGTCAGAAAACAACTATACAGACAAACGACATTGTGACGCAATAGTACGAACTAAGCCATAGCATTTGTACAACAAACAACAATAAACTTGCCTGCTGTGTGCAGGTACAGCATTGTGCTCAGTCATCTATATTTTCTACAATGACGAAAAAGGACAATCCGCTTTATAAGCCCAAAAAAGTCCGGTCCCGAAGTGGGCTTATAAAGCGGCGCCTACTGTAATTACAACTAGAAATAAATTAAAAATTAAATCAGTTTGTTATATAAGATTTTTTTTCTTAAGATAACTGAAATCAAGCTTTGCAATTTTGCATATTGATCACTGATTGCTTACAAACTGGTACTATAAGAACTTGCTGCTTTTATTTTAATAAGTGTATAGCGATGGAAGGGTAAAAATTAGGTATGGGTCAATTTGTTTAAAAAAAGTCTTAAATTCAAGCAAATTCAAATTTACGGGGAGACAATCATTTCTCAATCCGCAAAATCAGCAAAATTGTTTTTCAACATTTGGTTATAAAAAGACTTTCGATAAAACACTAGCTTATGATATTGGCAGAAAAATGTTCTGGCTCCTCCATAATGTTTTGTTTGCTAAGCTGTCTGTATTGCACTGTATACTATACACTCAGAGATTCTATTCTTGCAGAGAGTGCTTTTTAACTTCCAGCTCTTGGACTAATCCAGGCGACCAAAACTATTTAGTTTTAATTTAAAGTCAGATTGTGCTACTAAATTTTGTTTGCAGGGGTAACTTATACATATATGTAATTTGCTTATGGTTTCTCGGGTGCATTCTACATAAAGATAACTGACGCAAAACTTTTGTTATAAATCAGCAAATACGTGGTTCTTGTATAAAAGTTTATTTGTCCTGTTGCTACAATTTTGGTAGGCCTGAAAGTTAACAAAAATTTGATTTTAACATAATACTTGATAAATGAAAAAGCACGCTAGATAAACGTTGTTTACATACAGGTTCGAGTATTGGTTATTTTACCATACTTTTTCAACATTGAATCTGCAAATTAGTAAATCAGACAATATCATACATCAAATCAATTTAATTGCCCCCTAAAGAAATGCTGAAAACCATTTTTTTGTTCAGTAAATAATTACCAACAATCAATGTGGGTTTAACATTATTAAAACTAGATAAAATATACGAGATTAACATTAAAAAATAGCAAACAAACTCAAAACAACGTTACTAGTAGAACTTTTATTTTTTTTAAATGTTAAGATTTACGTTACTTCAGGTAATGTTTTGACAAAGGTTAATCGAACTTGACAATTTTTTCTACTCCGTAAACAATTTAAATTATAACAATAAATTTTCTTTGCCATTGAACATTAAAAACAATGAACGATATGAACGAAAAATTTAACATTAAATTAAGGTTTATATGTCATCTGTAGAGTCTTGTTCCAACCTAAATAAGTATCAATAGTTGTTTGGTACAAGCAATACGTTTCGAGCATATTGTTGAAGCACATTGTTGAACGTTGTGGAGACAAAATAAATTTTAAGCTGGAGAACGCTCTTTCCACGCTAACTTGTGTGGCTGGCACTCCGAATAATAAGGAAGCAAGTATGTACAACTTTGGAAATTGGTCCTTTTGGCTTCTCCAATACTTCAAAATGTTTTGATCTTTCTTTATCCGTGGCTTTTGTTGAAAAGCCTTTAAGTCGTTGCTAATGTCTAAAGAGCACTTTGCAATCTGTAAAGTTTAAAACTTGCTTCGGAAAAAATGAGCTTTTTTCATAATTTTACAAACCATAAATGAGATAATAGAGTACGTCTACAACAAATGTTCATTAAACCGAATTTTAGTCATTTTGCATAAAACCATACAGCAAAAGATTTTCCATTATTTTTTATTTTTATTTTATCTCCATATTTATACTCCTGACTCGCAAAAAAACGACGGAGGCGCTAATACATGGGGTAGGCAATTTCCCCGACCTGCTTCTGGAGATGCCAATATATTGCTGTCCGCTTGTAATTTAATAGAGATTTGACTGTAATTTAGAATAAATTTTTGACTGTAAAAAATTGGCGCGTAAAGGCTCGTTTCCCTTACAAGCGTGGAATGGAGTATTCTTTGCTTGTTTTATTGATTTTTTTGCTTCGATTAGATTTTTAAGCGCGGAAGATGATTAAAAGAAAGAAAGAATGTTCTATTCCACGCTCGTAGTGGAAACAAGCCTTAACTTTCAAGGGTTTTTAATGCATATTTATATACATGTATTATTTTGCAGAATTTGAAATTTGAAAGGGCAAGCACCCCTTTGCTCCCCCTGGCGGACGTTCATATATTTAACGTACATTGGTTTGCTTTATTCTCGCCTGAAAAAGTCGTTTATGACGTTTTTATTGCCACACAACGAGTATCGTGACCAAAAAAATTGCGGCAACTTCAAAGCCAAAATTGTGATTCTGATTCTTCTACAAAAAACTTTAAAATAAAACTTTGTGCATCGAACGGTTGAACCGAATTCATTTAAAATAAAGCTCCGGTTCAAGTTCAGGTTCACTAATTTTTTTTACGGGTTCAGCTCCGGTTCAGGTTCAGCAAATTTTATTTTTTCGGGTTTAGCTCTGGTTCGGGTTTGAAAAATAATAATGTTTAATATCGGTTTACGGATCCGGTTCGGGTCCGGCTCGACGCCCTGATCAGTAGGCATTAATCGCACAACCACAATCTTGTCTAAAACAGTAGATGCTCACAAGGCTATGAAACATAACTGGAGTCTTAAAATGGCGCCTTTATAGTTATATCCGCATATTGATAGTAGTAGAATGAGGCAAGAGAACGGGGGCTCTATTGGGGCTTCGCCCTGAACCACGTTGTGCAGGCGTATCAAAATCAGTTTTTTAAACTGGTTTTATATGCTATTAGATCTCTTTTAGACTGGAAACTTACAAGCACATGTATGACAAATAAGGTGTAACTATATAGCAACAGTGGAAGTATTTTTATAATCTATTTCTTTTCTACTTTATCTGCATGCTAGCTTGAGTTCGCTAACGTTTTAACTTGGTCCCGTTAAAATCAATAAAGTCTTTTTTTTCTGCGCTTTATTACATAATAAACCTTGTTGATCAAGTTACACAAAAACGTCAATAATGATGTTATTGACGTTTTCAAAGCTTTTAAGCTTAATGTTATAGGGACCACTGGCTATTTACACTAGTTATCTTGCTAGCATGCTTTGGTTATATTAAACTGTAATATCTGCCTTCATTTCACTGGAGATCCGGCTTGTCAGCAGTGTACAATTTAGCCTTGACTGTACCAAGTATAGGTACCAAAAAAGTTAAATTTTGTTTACGCTATTTATATAGCCTTAAACAAGAACTGGTCAACAGAACTGAAGAGGCCCTGTAAGCCGAAACAGTGAGAATATCTGCTGTATTGACGTTTTCAGGCCTTGTAAGGTTAAAATGAAAAAAATTTGCAAATTCCACAAGCATCAAAAACGTCGACTGCAATGTTCAAAAAAGTCACAGCAGTCTTTTTTAACAGTGTAGTTAAAGTAGCTAGAAAGGTTTTGTGGTACCCTTGCTTTTGTGACGTGGTTAAATTATTCAACGGTCAGTGTTGACACCTTGGAAATTAATTCTATAATAAAGAATTGTTTTAGCCTATCTGGAGAACGAACTTTGAAGTTTAATATTACTCGTGAAATGTTTTTGGACCAGTTCTCTTTCCCTCTGTCAAGAATCCATGTTGAAGCATTGATGTTGTAAGCCAATAGGGTTTGTGCTTTATTATCGAATAATTTTCTTGAATTGAGACGTCTCTTGGTCATAGGTTTAGTAATGTAATAATAAAGTGCATGAGTTGGCTCCAGAGATTGCGGAACCGGTTTGAATGCAGCAGCTTTGCGCCGAAGCTCAGCAGGAGGCATGCCGGACAATGCAAGTGTTGGTTTCAGGCATCCTGTCACAGTGCGCAGCGCTTTTTTAATAGGTCTATCGTTCAGGTGGGTATGAACGCTGCGGGACCATACTGGCTCGCAGTTCTCAGAGGTGGAATCTCTACAAGGGCTAGGCTTGAGGTGCATAAAATTGTTGTACATTCTCCCCAGCTAGTATCTACCAGTTGACAGATCAAATGGTAGGTCAGATGGTAGGTGCTTTGGCCCAGATGGTAGGTACTTTCTCGCAGCCTGGGCCGTGAGTAAGTCTGTTTATTGGTGTTAAAGATGACAGACCGAAACCGAACCTACCAAAATGGAAGGGTATCCACCCATTCCGATGTTCAGCGTGGGTCTGCTAATCGGCAAACGTACTTTTCAGGACGGGGCAATGCCTGTATAAAACTGCCCTTTTCAGGACGGGGCAATTGCCAACAAGTTCCGAAGACCCACTATTCTTCAGCTGAACATCAAAGGCCTCATTGCAAACAAGATAAACGTTCTTCATCACCTTGCTATGCAGTCTGAGGCACTCGTCATCCTACTACAGAAGACCCACTGCACTGATGCAGAGAAGTTGGTACTTCCAAACTACCAACTAGCTGGGTCTTCTTTAAGCAGGAAGCATGGCCTTGCCACGTTTGTCCATGAGCAACTGAGATACACGCTTTTGGACCAATCTCACCGATATTGGAGATCGAGTGATTGTGTGTGCACGTTGATGGCTATAAAATAGTCAACGTCTACAAACCACCGCCAACGTGATTGCGATCCCTGTATCTCCCAGTGTTTCCTCATTCATGTCTTTACGCTGGCAATTTTAACTGTCGTCATACTGACTGGGGTTACGATGATAACAGTCCGAACGGTGAGTGTTTGGTTGGCTGGGCAAGTATTAATTGTCTTGCCCTCCTATATAATGCCAAGGACGCTGCCAGTTTTTATTCCGGCCGCTGGACACTGGCACCAATCCGGATCTAGCTTTCGCTAGCGTAGGTCCAAACAGTCGCTTACCGGATAGATATGTACTTGAAAAGTTTCCCAGGTCACAACATCGACCTTTGCTTATCACACCACCAAGGTTTGCTAGGCAGTGCCAAGCATGCTTGTTAAGCGATGGAACTTCCGCAAGGCCAAATGGAGTCACTACATTGCTTTGACGAATAAATTCGTAAAGACTTTGTTGCCGCCTGATTCACTTGATGTGGATGCGGCTTACCAAGACTTCTGTAACACCATTAAGAAAGCAGCCAAAACAACTATCCCACGCGGGTATCGAAATAACTATATTCCGTGTTGGGATGCAGAGTGTGTATCCCTCTATAAAACCTTTCTTCAGTCTCCTCAGGGAAACGAATCGAGTTTGGCTGCTACAGCTCTGCTTGCCAAACTTGACAGAAAGCGGAGGAATCGATGGTCCGAGGTTGTTCGGAGCATTGACTTCTCACACTCTAGTCGAAAAGTGTGGAGTATTTTGAACAACCTTACTGGTAGGCCAAAACACTCTCCTCGTCACTGTCCCGTTTCAGCGGATGCTATTGCATCTCAGCTAGTTAGAAATGGGAAATACCAGGCTGTTGACCGCAAGTCATCTCGACTTGTCTCTCAAGAAGTGTCTGACCTTTGGAGGGCCACAACACCAGACCCAGTAAATATCTCTGACAATTTTTCACCGAGAGAATTTACTGCTGCCCTTCAACATTTACAGTAAAACCAGGTAAAGTTCCGGGACTTGATTCCATCTGCCCAGAGCTTATACTCCATGCTGGAGCTGCTTTGAAGTCCTGGTTACGTGACTTCCTTTCTTCCTGTTTGCGCCGACTCAAAATTTCCAAGATCTGGAGAAGAGCGCTTGTAGTCGCGATCCCAAAACCAACGAAGCCCGTGGGGAACCCAAAGAGCTATCAACCGATATCTCTGCTGTGTGTTCCTTTAAGATCCTCGAGAGGCTTATCTACGCCCGCGTTGAGCCATTAATCGATCCACTGTTCCCAAAAGAGCAGACTGGGTTTCGACGCGAGAAGTCAACCGTAGATCAAGTTGTTCTGCTAACCCAGAACATCAAGGATTCTTTTGAGACTAAAAAGAAGGCCGATGCCGTATTTATCGATCTGACAGCTGTCTGACACCGTGATCTTATCTGCAAGCTGTTGAGACTACTTCCGGATAAGCACATGGTCAAATTGATTATGGAGCTTGTCCGAAATCGAAGTTTCACCCTTACCAGCCGCGACAGCAAACAAAGCAGGCTACGCCGTCTCAAAACGGCGTTCCTCCTATTTAACATCTATACGTACGATCTTCCTTCCATGATTTCCAGAAAGTTTGATTACGTATGCTGATGATTTAGCATTGTTGCACTCTTCTGGGAACTGGAAAGACTTAAAGGGGACTTTAAGCCAAGACATGTCTACACTTTCAACGTATCTCCAGACTTGGAGATTGAAGCTCAGTCACACTAAAATGGTGACGGCAGCCTTTCACTTAAATAACCGAGAGGCCAAACGTGAGCTAAAAGTCTACAACAACGATAGACTTTTACCGTTCTGTCCAACCCCTGCTTATCTTGGAGTAAAATTGGATAGATCGCTCACGTTTCGTCATAGCCGTACCTGCCGGGGGGCAGGGGGGGCAAATCTTTTGCAGGATAAAATATTTGGGTAAATCCATGATTTTTCGGGCAGCGATATAAAAAATTTGGGCAAAGTCAAGGAAATTTAGGGAGGTGACGATGATCAACTACAAAAAATAATGACCAAATTTAGGTGAAGACCTTTTTTTTTTCTTAGAGAACACTTTGATTTTGGGACGAAAATTGAAAATTAGGAGACTGAATTTAAGTGAAGACCTTTTTTTTTTTTAGAGATCACCATGATTTTAGGACAAAATTGGTTTTTCGTCTGAGAATCTCGGACAATTTTTTTGTCATATCCGAAATGTAGTATAAAATCATGATTTGGACAAACGTCACAAAATTTGGGCAAAACTTCATTGCCCCCCAAATTTTTTTGGGCTGGTACGGCTATGCGTTTCGTCACCACTAGTGGCATTGCGCAGAAAACTATCCTCGTGCGTCACACTGCTAAGGCGACTCGTGGGCTCGGGATGGGGTGCTGGTGCTAAACACTACGCATAGCCACCTTATCTCTAGTCTACTCAACAGCTGAGTACTGTGCGCCAGTCTGGTGTCGCAGTGATCACACTCGCCTCATCGACAGTGTCTTAAACGATAGTC
The DNA here is from genome assembly GCA_963680785.1 of Diplosoma virens. Classification (NCBI taxonomy): domain Eukaryota; kingdom Metazoa; phylum Chordata; class Ascidiacea; order Aplousobranchia; family Didemnidae; genus Diplosoma; species Diplosoma virens. Next base: position 36,155,457 of record OY796895.1, on the reverse strand, counting down.
ACTGGATGCCTGCGTCCCACTCCAACGGACCGTAAACCTGTACTCTCAGGCATCCAGCCAGCTGAGCTTTGCCGAATGGGCGCGACACTCTCCTTGGCTCACCGTGGATCTTTGTACCCAATCATATCTTGTATGGTCTTTTAAGTGGGTCCTCAGATACTCGCCAAGTGAGACTAAGATCCAGACGTCCGTTTGTGCCAGCTGCGCGGAATTTTTTGGACAACCTTGCCGGACTTGGCAGTGCTCTTCTGAATGCACAAATCACAAATGGAAAACGGAATACTGTAAAGGTGCTTCCAATCTGTAATTTTGTGCCCGGGACCGGTGCCAGGCCTGTTGGGGCTTACCTTGAGCAGCTTGGGTTAAGCTCAACCGCCTGGGGACTGGTGTTGGGCGATTCCATTCGTCCATGCACAAATGGGGTCTCGCTCCTTCACCAAATTGCGAGTGTAGCGCCTTTGAACAAACCGCAGACCATGTTCTAACAGCGTGCCCTATACATCGGGCACCACATGGAGCTCGAGGTCTGACGGTTTTGGATGACGAAACTCGATACTGGATTAATAACATCACTGCCAGTATCTGATTCAGGCAGTGCAGCAGTCTGGGCTAGTAAAAGGATAAACCCTCGGTTTCAGTCCTGTTTATGTCTGACCTGTAGTTGATACCCTTCAAACGACGACGACGATGACAGATCAAAAAAATGCATGATACCAGCTTCTCGCGGAATGTTTCTAAATGGTATCAATAGGTGAAAGTCCTGTCTAGAGTGACACCAAGATAGGTAGGTGTAGGGTTGGAGAGCAAGCCGTTTTCTTCAACCATGATTTTTAGCTCACGTTTAGCTTCCCTGTGGTTGATGATGAAACGCTGTTAACATGGATTTGGATTTCATGAGCTTTATTCTTCTTGAGACTTTCTATTCTTTAGATCCGTTTTTTTCGAGATATTTTCCGATTCCGATTCAAATTCAAAGTTTTTGACTTCAGCACAAATAAAAAAATTACTCCAACTCCATTCAAAAATATACGACGCCGACTCCACAACTCTGTTTTTAATACTGTAGTAGTCGTTTTCATTATCATCAATTCATTCTCTCGTCTTAACTTAAAAGAGAATGTCGAAAGCGTTCAAATGTAAACAAACGTCAATTAATTTTTTTTTGGAGGTGCTAAAATATTGCTGTCTAGATGAAATTTTTTATTTGGTTTTTGAATGATTTACGAAGTAATATGATTGATTTTTTGAAGTTCTTATTAAGACAGCCAAGCACAAAAAAGTGACTATCCAAAAAAACGCAACAGAAGAGCGAGGGAATTAAACTGATATCATGTTGATCGCAGTCAACAGTGACCATTGGTTACATTATCGATGTAGGGTCTACAGTAAATGAAATCGACTTTTTGAGAACATAACGGGGAATTTGTGAAGACGGGGTCGTCAAGTAAAAAAAAAGCTCTTTTTACGGCGATTGTAATCGATAACTTTCGCTCTCGTCATACTCAGTGGTGGATATTCCAATTTAGGGGCCCGAGGCAAAAATTTTCAAAAATTGATGTTGTATGAGAAAAAAAAGAGGTCTGATCTTGGCTTGTATATTTTTCTCCGAAATTCATGGTATCCTAAAAAAAAAAAAGGTCTTCACTTCGATTTCATCTCTGATCTCCCTATTTTTCTCCCAAAATCAGGGTGTTCTCTAAAAAAAAAAGCAAAAGTCTTCACTTTTGCTCTCAGTTTTCATTTTGTTTAGCATTCTGATGCGGCTTTTGCTCTCAGTTGCACCATTTGCTCTCAGTTTTCCCTATTTTCGTCCCAAAATCAGGTTGTTCTCTAAAAAAAAGAAAGATCTTCACTCAGAATCGTTCTCTGAACAAACATCTGCAGTGGATTCAAGACTGTATGTGCTATTTTTGAGGGGGGCCTGAGGCGACCGCCCCATTCGCCTCACCCAATATCCACCACTGGTCATACTATTCTGGCATTGCAAAAGACATTGTAATTAATTCATCTAACAAACCACAAGAATCATATTACTAGACTTCATGTCAATCAAATAAAGTTTTCTCGAATAAGCTGCCATAAAAGTTTGGAGCTTTAGGCAGTCTATGACGCTTTTCAAAACACTTATTATTGACATTAACGAATTTCACATTAACATAATTAAACACTACTTCTAAAAACAAATACAAGCGTAAACAATTCACAGTTGTTAACGGATTTAAATTGCAATTTTCGGGTAATAGAAATAGTGGAAAATTCATAAAAAATTTAGCTAGATGATTTTCCAAATTTAGTAAAATAGTAATATTTTGCTACCCACTCGTGTCTGTGGCAATCGCATAAGAAAGATGCAGTTTCGATATTGCCCTATTACTCACTACTTAAAATTTAACGTTTGTGGTACGATATTGGCTTTTCTTAATAAAAACCCAACAAATTTTAACAAGATTTATTATCGCAATTGCAACTCATGTGTAGCCAGTGGTGGATATTCAAATTCAGGGACCCGAGACAAGGATTTGCAAAAATTGATGTTCTTTAAAAAAGAAAAAGAGTTTTGATCTCATCTTTCCCTTTTTTCTCCCCCAAAATTATAGTGATCTCTAAAAAAAAAAAGGTCTTCACCACTTCGATTTCATCTCTGATTTCGCTATTTTTCTCCCAAAATCATGGTGATCTCTAAAAAAAAGGTCTTCACTTCGATTTGATCTCTGATTTCGCTATTTTTCTCCCAAAATCATAGTGACCTCTAACAAAAAAAAGGTCTTCACCTTGAATCGATCTGGTATTTCCCACTTTTCGTCCCAACTTCATAAATTTGATTTCTAAAAAACATCTGCAGAGAAACGAAACTATATGTGCTGTTTTCAAGAGGGGCCCCTAAAATCGAGGAGGCCTGAGGCAGCTGTCTCATTCGCCTCACGCAATATCCACCACTGTTTGTAGCAACCTTGTAATTGCATTTACAAAAGTGCAATAACAATACGAATAAGGTCTACTGCTTTAATATTTTGGAAAAATTGAATTAAGTAGATCTACCACTGTCCGAAAAGTTATTGTGCAGTATGGGTACATAAAAATTTAATGTGTTTACAGCAAAGTTTATTAGAAAACATTTAGACAATACGATTTTTATTTATTAAAGGCTACATTTGTTTACAATATTACAGTTTGTTTGAAGGAAATGCTGGAAATATCCTCCATTGGAATTAAGACAGTTTTGCACTCGACGCTGCATATTATTGAACACATCTTGGAGGATGTCGGGTGTTATCTGTTGAATACATTGGGTAATTGCAGTCTTTAACCCTCCCAGGTTGTGAGAATTATTCTCCTACACTCGACCAGCAGTCGAATCCGGAGATCCAGCAGGCCAAATTCCACGTGAAATTATGCAATTAGCAAAGATGCTTTCCAAAAAGTTTAGTGATGTACGAGCAGTATGTGCAGTTGCTCCGTCTTATTGGAACTAAGGATCGGCCAGATGGTAAATTTTGCGGATATCGGATAGTCGGATATCCGCAAAATATCCGCATCAGAATGCTAAACAAAAACTACTATAAGTTAAAATTAAGTCAAGAGATTAATGAAAAGAGATAATGCAGTACAGAGATTAAAAATATTAAAATAATATCACTTAAACATATTAAGTTTTTTAAACAGCAAATCAATTCTCTAGAAGTGATTGGTTTTTTCACATTTTCCGGATTCAGTTGAGATCTCCGTTTCAATACATAATAAAAAATACAAAATTTATTTAAAAATTGAAAAAAATATCCGCAATAATATCCGCAAAAAATGCGGATAATCCGATTGTTGTGGATAGTCAAAAAGTTGCGGATTATCCAGCCGATCCTTAGTTGGAACCATTCTTGTTCCAGCTCAGTCTCATTTAACTGGCTTACAAATGGTTCCAAAATGTGAGTTCGATAACGTTCTGCGTTCGGTAACATTCTGCGTTCCTAACTTGTTTTCATACCAGCACCAAAATATTACGTCACAAAACCAGCTATTATTAAAAATATTTTCTACTGTACAGTAACTTTTTGGACACCCTAATACTAAGAATTATTTTCTCCTACAAAAGCACTAAAAGCTTTTTAAAAGAAAACTGTTGAAAAAACTAAACAATTAAAAATTTGGAAGAAAAAATTGAAAAATTTTCTTTCCGCCAAAAGTTATAAACGCTTTAACGACATTGCCAAACAAGCTTAAATGTTTTTGCTAAATAAAGCCGATCTATTTTTTAATGAAAGATTTTATCATGCGTTATGAGTCGGAAGCAACCGCAAAAGTTATGCAAAAATTTCCCAAACTAAATGTTTTTTTACTAATTTAACTTTTAAGCAATGAAATTGTTGGTTGTTTTGATAAGTTTTTAAAGAAAAATATGTGAAATGAGCGTTTTTCTATACAAAAAAATATTATTTTCTTTTTTCATTTGCTGTTGACCAAGATTTGAAAGATAATGAGATTCATTCTTATTAGCGGACAGTAATTTTATCGTAACTTACTAATATAGTAAAAAGTGGTTGCTATTTGATTAAAGTAAAGATAAAGCTGAATCAGATAAGCTGGTGTTTGTCGTCGTGTCATTTCGAACCTGCTGTTTGACGTTACTATGACAGAATCACCGATTTGTAATGAGAATAGACTATTAAAATTGAACGTTAATACTTTTTTTGGATCTTGCTTGATCATTTAGTTCGTTCAATTTCACAGCAAATGTTGTTGGTTCGATTGTTGCGGTTTTCTACGACGGCCAGGTGTCGCAAGACGATAGTATCTGCTGTAATTTAAATACCGGCATACTTTAAAAAAAAATCTTTTATCAATGTTTTATAAACTACAGTACTGTGCTTCCTCGAAAACAAGACAGGGATTATATTAATTTTCACTCTAAAATATGACACTAGGGCTTATTTTGAGGGATGTCTTTTATTTTCATCTATCAAACAACAAAGTTACAAAGTCAAGCATAAAATCCAGCAACACGTAATTGTTGTAACCTAGGTTCACGTGTCTTGTGGCCACAGCGTGGTACTTAAACTTAACCCTAACGTTTATGATGTCATAACTTCCCACTATAAACTAGAGTTTATTTTAAGGGTAAGTCTTATATTAAATTTATTGTGAAAATTCACGCTAGGTCTTCTTTTCAGGGTAAGTCTTATTTTTGGGGAAACACGGCATGGAAATCTACACATAGCAACACTCGTGATACTAAGTTTACGTTTAAAAAATTTTTTTCTCTGACTTTATCTTCTTTTTTTAGTTCCTAAAAATTTTGCTTAGACTTAAAATTATCAAAAAGAACTCTGCAACATAACTCACCGCAAAAAATAAAGCTTAAAGGATGTAGCTTAAGTTTAATTAAGTGTAATTTTTGCTCCTCTGCAAGAAAACCTTAAACGAGAAATAAATAGAGGCTCATTCTTAAAAACAATAAGAACTAAAAGAGAGATCTATTATTGTCGTCATCGTTTGGGATCATCCGGTTTTTGTTTCACTCGTCGTCGTCGTTTGAAGGGTATCCACTCCAGGTCAGACTCAGATGATGGCATCAGATGATGGCAGTGATGTTCTTGAGCCAGCATCTAATATCGTCATCCAGGAGCAACAGGTCACGACGTCCTTTTATCGCCCGGTGTGTAAGGCATGCATTGATTATGTGATCTGCAATTTGCTCATGTGCACCACACTTGCACTTACAAGAGGGAGCAAGACCCCATTTATGCGTGAACGACCAAAAACGCCCAATGCCAGTCTGCAAGCGGTTGAGCCTTACTCAAGCAAGCCTGGAAGGCTCAGTCCGAGGAGCCTAGAACCGACCCTTGGCATAAAGTTTAGATGGTCTATTAAAGTACTCCATGTTCCATGTAACGTCTGTCTACTGACCAGAGGTGGGCAGAGCGCAACTTTCCCAACTTGCGCAATTTCAGAAATTGTACTGCGCTTTCATACTTTTTTGGAAAGCGTTGCGCTAATGATAAGAAAATTTTAAGTTGCGCTTTACATCAAGGTTGTGGAGTCGGAGTCGCGGAGTCGTATGTTTTTGGGCGGAGTCGGAGTCGGTTTTTTATTTTGCTGAAGTCGTTATTGTTTTTTGCGACTCCAACTCCGCTTTAGGCTAAATCAAACTTACACGTTCCCTACAGCTGGTTAAATGCATCAAACCCACAAACAAGCATGCGGTTACACGGTGAATATTTTTTTCAAGACAGTGTCGCTTTTGGCCCTAAATTTTAAATGAATAAAGAACAGTTTTTGCTTTAAATCGACAGACTAAAGATTATATTTTTTTTGAAAAATGTAAACTTATCTTTGGTTCAGTAAGTATTCTTCAAAATTCCACTGAAGATTAAAAAATTACTTTTACATTAATTCGATGACAAAATAAACTTTGAATTGACGTGAAAGTTTTTTTTGTATAGACTTGATTTTTGGAGACAAAATAAAAAGTTTACTCAGTTAACTTATATGATTAATTGGATAGGTTATATTTTTTTATGGCTTGACTTTGAAATTGTAAATCGTTTTTGGTTCAAAGTGAAAACTGGTAAAATAGAAAAGGTCTTCCTTTGAGTCAAATCTTTCTAGGAGTCATTTTGGTCTTTTTTATTAGCTTACTGAAACTTTCCTCTTGCGAATGCATAGAGTTTGAATTCAAGAAACCTATTTGTAATACCTCTGCAAAAATGCTTACACCTTGTCCCAACAACGTAACCAGTGGTTTGGTAGACGATCCATAAACGATTTATTAAATACTTAAAAACTTTACCTAAATTTTTAATTTTATTTTTAGTTTCAAAAACTTTTAGGCATCCACCCAAAATACAATTGCAACGATTATCACCGATTGACGGTTTATACAGGAATTTTAATTATATTCACATTACTTAAAAAACAAAAACAGTAAAAAGACTTCAAGACTAGGTTGTTTTGCTTATTCTACTGGGCTCGTTATTCTATTGCAAATCCCGCCGTCGTTGACTTGCGCCAGAAAGCTGAATAGAAATAAACGAGTTGTTGGCATACTGCACCTATTCCAAGGTAACCGCCTATTCGTTGTTTCGATGCAACAAATTTCAAGTTATACATAAAAATATACAAAACAATGTTGTTTGTTCGAACCGCTAGTTGGCATTAAAATACAGTTTTTTATTTAAAAATCAAGTTTGTGGTACCATGTCTGGAATTATAAGGTTAAACCAAGTAGAAAAAAATACCATCGCGAAGTAAAAAAAAAAATTCATTAGAAGTTGTGAATAGTTGTTCGGACACAAGAAAATAGCAGAGTAATCTTTTTTTTTGACAACTTGCGCAACTGTTAAATTTTTTTGTATATATAAAAAATTTGTGCAATTTTATTTTTTGAAAAAAAATTTAAATTCAAAATATTTTTTTCGGTCTTTTGCTGACTTTTAGGTGAGAGATTTATAGAAAATGACTTTCAGCCATTGATTTTAAGTTAAAGGTTTCTTTTTTTGTTTTTTTTGATATTCAGACATTTTCGTGCAATCGCGCAAAAATAATAACTAAACAAACCAGGTTGCTTAAAATTCAGACAAAGTTGTTCTAATTTTTTAATCTTCTAGGAGTATAATATTATAAAAAACATTTTTAATTTTAAGGTTTTTTTAGTTGTTTAAGGTGACAAATGAAAATTAATTTCAAAATCTAAAAAAGCAAATAATAAGTTCAACCAGACAGTCTATCTTAATGTTTTTAAAAGTAGGTCGGGGTGATCACTCGGCGGTTGCCTGAGTACGTCGCCTTGGATGTTGTTCTGCGTGGTCAGAAGAATAAATAAAAATGAAATTAAAAAAATATTAATGAAAAAACATTATAAAAAAATTGCTAAAAATTGAAATTTTGCAGTAAAAAAAATGAAAGGCTTTTGGTCAAATTTTTTGAAAAGTTTTAATTAATTTTTGATAGTTTTTGTAAATTTGTAAAAAATTAACAATGTGTCAAAGTGAAGAGATAAATTGTAATTTGTTATTTAAAGAGATACTTAATATTTCAAACATAACCATCTACAAAAGGTTCGTTACGTTTGATGACAAATTTTGATGAGTTCAACCTAAAAATCTAAAGGTTATCTGGAAGTTTAGAATCGTTTAAATTTGTTATTGTATTTTGTTTGCGTCTGCTGCTGTTTGGCACTAGAAGCGACCAAGACTATTTCAGCCTTGAGTGAACTCTTTGCATAAGTTGTTTGAAATCAATTTATTTTTTAAAAATATTTCTATAACTTAAAAAGTTTTGATATTTACAGTAACAATGATATCATTATCACTGTTTTTCAAATATTCGTATAGTTTCTTTATATATACAAGTTTCATTTCTTGTGGTGTAATTTTTTTCATTTAAATTATAAAATTTTAACTAAATGCCAAGCAATAACAAGTCTTAAAAATATTTTTTGTTTAGAATTTTCCACACTTTCATCATTTTTGTCAAAAAAGTGTTTACGACAAATTTGGATATGAATTTTTTAACCTCGTAAGGTTTTTTTATTAGTAAAACTAAAATCTTCATTAATTTTAATCCAATATGAATTATTGGAAGTCATGGACTTCTAAACTACTATTTAACAAAAAAGTTTGAAGTTAACAAAACGCACTTTTGTTGAGTTTTAACTTCAAAAGCGTGATAAAAAGTTTCCTCACTTCAGTCCATTGTTTCATCTTTTACTCATACAATTATTTTGAATCACAAAAGCAATCGAATCCAGTCATGCGTGACACACTTGTTGCAAATTACTTTGGTTTTTATCATGGATGCATCATATTACTTTAATAACAGTCGTAATGCTCTTTTTTCAATTTCAAATCAAAAATTTGCTTTTTTGAAGTTTTAACATTTTTATTTAAATTTGACATTTTAAATTTTTGTTATTTTCTCAAATGTAAATTAAAACTTATTTCGCTGATCTTACAAAATACTGTAACAATAGAAAGTGAGAGATAAGGTATCAATCAACAGAAAAAATTTGTCTACTTATAGCAGGGCTTTGCTTTCTTGATAAGGAAGAGGTGTCATTTGTGTTTTTTATTTGCTATTTAATAATTTTTAAGGCTTTCTTTTGAATTACTTTTTTGCTCACTGAGCCACAACTTGAAAAAACATATTTAAGTTGCTGCTTTTTTACAAAACAATGTTCTAATTGGAAACAATAAGTTTAGAAATGTAGAAGGGAATCACAAAGCTATGGCAAATCAGGGGATGTGCTTCGGTTTGAAAGCCAGCGTCGGGTTTATGTTGATATAAGATTAACTCGAAGTAAATTCCTTGTGCAAATACAAAGTTTCTGTATAAGAGCCCACTTTTAGACCCATTCAACTTTTTTCTATTCGGTCAGTATAATCAATTGTTTTAAAAAGTTCTAGCAATCGACCGCTAGATTTAAAAACTGCCGATCCTTATTGAGAGTACTTGCTCATTGTTTTGATTTGATGATACTTACGATAAAATCGAGAAAGAAATGAAAAAACTGATTTCTGAAATTATTAAAAATCGTATATTTCACATATTTCATCCCGAATCATTCCCACAAAAATTCCACCCCACGAAAATTCCTCCCCACCAATTGTCCACTTCGCGTGGTGAATAACTTGCGGGGTGAAAAATTTTGGGGGAAATATTTTCTGGGGTGGTATGGGGTAGAAACAGCGGGAAGTAGAATTTACATGGAACCATTAGAAATGCGACGAACTTCAACTTAAACTCGGACTCAAAAAAGAAGATCGGGTTTACATTTATTAATTGAGGAATTTTGTCGATAATGTTGACAATAAAATGTTAATCTTGTTGTTTTCCTATGACAAAGTAGCGCTTAGACATCGTTTAACTGCAGCTGTGTTTCATTTTGGTTTCACGGTCAAGAGCAATTTTTCGCTAGAATGATTTGAACTACTACAATAGAATCTACGAAATTGGAATAAATATGACACACGCGCGAATTAACTTAACAGCATTGTAAAAAGTTATTACTAACAAGTAACAAGTTAGCAAACAATATATTTAAAATTTGCTGTTTTCGATCTCCTTATACTTTTTTTTTGTTTAAAAACTTTAATGACTGGAAACCCCTCCCTGATTGCCAATCAAAACCTTACGCAAGCAAGCTGCATTTGAAATCTATTTTTTCCATGAGTAAGCAAGTGATTTTACTTTAAACAAAGTAACAACTTGAACCTCAAAAAACCTTTTTGTTGTTGCATTTTGTCGTGAAACGTTTTTTTATCTGGACGAGTCTCGCTTTCAACGAAGTATCACGTTTCCGATCGCGAAGCCGGCATCGGTTTACAACGACATGCGACAAAAACGTGACGGTCTTCACCTGTTCGTGCGTTGTCGTGATTGACGTGAAAGCAATGTAAATGGAAGTTTTATTCTTTCGAGCTAATTCCAACTGTTTTTTGCACTTCTACCGTGTGGGTACCATATAATATATTCCTAATGAGAAGCTACACCCAAACCAAACTGTCTAACTTTAAAACATAAACAAAAACAATTGCTCCTTTGGACGGAGGGATAAATGCAAATACTCTCGTATAAGTACAGCATTTTCTAATAGCTGTGACACACTGTACAGCAACACTCCTTAAGTGTGAACAGGGTTCGATATATAAAAGATGACAAAAAATAAAGAGAAAAGAGAACTGCTTTTAGCTAGTCGGGCAAGTTTTTTGACATTGTAAACAGTTTTAATTAATCAAATCAAGAATAAGAAAATAACCTTAGCTGTTAAATTATAAATAGAAAAAAAGTAATCAAAAAAACAAAATGTTGGTCGTAGTTCGCAAGATTAACATCTAAGTTTTTAAATGAAACAATGAAAATCTGAAATTAGGAATGCGTCTGATTGAGCTGTCGATAAGAACAAACAAGATAATGTTGAAGTAAAGGCGCGTTTACAGCCGTTTACAGTACTTTTTTCTTTTAGCACGACCTTGGTTTATTTTATTGACGCTCAAATTCACTCATTTTTTCTCGAAAACATGAGTGGATTTGAGCGTCAATAAAACAAACCAAGATCGCGCTGAAAGAAAAAAGTACTGTAAAGGCCCGTTTCCACTACGAGCGTGGAAAAAAGCATTCTTTTTTTATTTTATTGCTTTTTTTTTGCGCTCGCTTCAATTTTAACCGCTCGCTTCAATCGAAGATCAATAAAAGAGACAAAGAATGCTCTTTTCCACGCTCGTAGTGGAAACGGGCCTTAAACGGCTGTAAACGCGCCTCAAGGCCCGTTTCCACTACGAGCGTGGAAAAGAGCATTCTTTCTCTCTTTTATTGATCTTCGATTGAAGCGAGCGGTTAAAATTGAAGCGAGCGCAAAAAAAATCAATAAAACAAACAAAGAATGCTTTTTTCCACGCTCGTAGTGGAAACGGGCCTTTAAGAATTCAATTTGAAGTCTTGCGTAAAAATTCTTTTGTAAAAACAATTTCGACATTTTTTGTAGTGTAGTACGACAGAAGCTTTTTTTCTTTTTATAAATTAACTTCTGGAGAAAATCATGCCGTGCTTTAAACGTAATAAAAAAATGAAAATTAATTACTTTTTTAGGCACTTGATTCCAAATTAGGGCAACTATAGCGACGTTATTGTGTCGTTGAACGAATTAATTACTAAATACAGATTTAAAAGTCTTTAACAAAATATATACATTCATATTTATTTAACTCTTCCTGGCTCGCAAGAAAGTGTCAGAGACGCTATACATAGATAAACCGTCAAGCAATTAGCCCAGGGGTGGGAAACCTGTAGCCCGCAAGATATTTCAATGCGATATTTTATCTTTTTATTTTTTATTTATTTTATCTCTATATTTACGCTCCTGATTGGCAGAAAAGCGACGGAGGCGCTATACATAAGTCAAGCAATTATCACGACCTGCTTCCGGAGATGCCAAAATATTGCTGTCCCATTGAAATTTTTTATTTTGCTTTAGTTTTTATAGATAAATGACTGAAACTTAGAGCGGTTGCTGAGACCGCCAAATTGGGGAAAGTGCCATACAGTGTCTTTTCTAAGGACACAACAGAATGGCTCAAGAAAGTTTTAAACCGAGACTATATCGATCACAATCTCGGCGTTCCAACCACTTGACCATGCTGCCGACTATTTATAATAGTAAAGTGAAAACCTATTTAAAAATTTCAAAAATTTTATTTTTTAATTAATATATCAACCTGGTACAAACCGTGGCCAAAGCGCCGTATTTAGCCTTCAAACTATACTAAAACACTCTTAATGTTGTTTATTTAAATTGTAAGTGAAAATTTTTGACAATCACTTGATAAACTTTTTTTCAGTTACCTGCTCACATTGGCAGCGGCAATTGGTTTCAAATGAAAATCTTTACTTTTATTTGATTTTCAATTTTCTTTCACTTCAGAGGTTTGCAAGTACTTTTTGGCGCGACCCTAAAAACTACGGTATCCCTAAAGTCTCGCGACCCGAACAAATTTGTATTTTTTTCTCCTAAAGAGAAGTGAAAAAGAGAAAACTAAAATTTTTTTCAATTTTTGAAGAAAAACTTGTTTGAGCAATCAAATTAGATTGAAGTCTTTTACATTTTTTGCGACCGAATGAGTTAGGTCTAGAGCTGCAAACTCGATGCATTTTTAACCGAGTTCGAGTTTACAAAAAACTTGCCAGTCATAGTTCAAGTTTATCATTTTCTTTTTACCGAGTTCGAGTTCGGTAATTTTCTATCTATAAAGTACTATAGACCAAGAAAAGGTCTTTACCTCAATTTGTAGTTGTTTGATAAGTTTTTTGCTCAAATATATATGTGATTTAGAAGCGTATATCAAATAGAGTTTTTTTGGTCTTTGCTTTATATTAGTACAGTCAAACTCCGTCGAATTTTTTTCGAATACGAGCTCAGCAAAAAAGACCGAATTCTGCAAGTTCGAGTTCAAAGCCCTGCTCAGCTTCACAACCCCACTTTTTCGGTGGACGCCTGCCCAGTATTTGCGAAGCCCTTGTTCTATGGTTTAGATGTGACCAAAAATGCATTTTGCAACCATTGCTTGAAAATAAAAATTTTTTTTTGGTCTTTGCTGTTTTATCAGATCATCTTTTACTAACAAAATCTTGTTTTTTATGGGTGAAGAATTTGGACCGTTTTGACGTAGTTGTCGGGAAATGGATCCATAGAACAATTTCAAACTTTTTCTTATTTAAAGTCAGTTAAGCAAAAAACTTGTTTTGCTCAATAAAGGCGAATTTAATCATTATTATCATCATATCGACTATTTGCCCTTATATGGCATATTGCCTTGACGATAGTTTCAGGAGCATAAAACTTGAAGGAACAATCAAGCGATCAACTAGACCTGCTTTCGAAAATGCTAAGATATTGTTGTCTAAATAAAATTTTATGAAAGGTATGACTGTAAATTGAAGCTGCTTCTTAAGATAGCCATGCAGGAAAAATTAACAAGGATATGTAAGTATTTATTTCAAGAACATTACCGTAGAACACGAGAGAAAGGAGGCCAGAAACGTGACTATATTCATCACGATTGCCATCAATTGGTTTTTCGTAGTTACTCGCCGACAAACAGGTAGTTTTAAATTATATGCGGCCCGAAAATCTTGCTTTTTTAAAAACTGGTCCATAGGCGTCAAGATTTTGGGCCACCTTGACATTGTTTATCAATTACGGACTAAATTCAATACTATTGCGGAACAAAAAATTTTTTCAAGCTGACATCCGCTGGTACCTTGTTGCAGATAAGTCAGAATCATAGCCTAATAAATTTTCTTTCATCCGCGAAATTTTAATCGTTAGGAAACCAAATTATTTTTTTTCCTTCAATACATATAGTGGGCATTTTTTCAATCAATAAATTATTGTAAATTTGTAAAGTTTTGCACAGCTTCTACCATAAATTTTTTACTAGACATTTTTTAAAAATGCTCTGCAGTTCTGTGTAAAACAAAAAAAATAAAGCGATTCCGTCTTTCTTTAATGTCTAGAGAAAGTATTTTGGACCAGGAACGCTTCATATTTTGGCAATTATGGACTAGCAACAAGCTTTCCAAACGAAATTGATTTGTGTATTTTGCATTGCATGCATGACGAATAGAGATAAAACACCAAGATAATTGAAGCAAAGCAAAACATGTAGCGGACTCTAAAAACCTAATTTCGTCAAACAATCGGCATCAAATATTCGAACCGCTTTTTTTTTCAAAGATTATAAGCAAATAAATCAAAACGAAGAAGAAAAAACCACGAAGTTTTTTCTTTTTTAGTGATTTCCTTCCTTGTTCTGTTATATTTTCGAAACACGGGGGCACTGGGGACAGATAGTGCCCTTTAAAATTTACTAAACAGAACCATTTGAATACACGCGTCTCTACAATTATATAATCTTGACCAAAATTAAATAAAAAAACTTGAAAATGTCTATTTAGTCAAGAGGTCACCCAACTTTTTCAAAAAGAGCCACACGGCAAATAACAATTTAGCACGTGGGCAAAGTTTAGAAAAAAAGATACTTTTTTTTCTTGAAAAGACGGTCTCAACAAATGTGAATTCTAGCGCATTGAAAACGATTTTTTCCAAAAAACTTATGAAAAATCAAAATAAGAAGAAAAAGAGTTTAAAAATAAAAATTTTCTTTAGTGCAAAGTAGTGAGCAAAAAAAGACTTCCACCAAAAGCGTTGAACCTTTTAGGCTTATTAAAAGTATTGTGGGGTCTTGTATAAATACCGCAGTCCAACTTCATTGGCAAAGGCATATGCACGGGAGGATTAAGGGGAGGTCAAGCCCCCATGAAGAATGTATGCACAGAACTCGAAACAGAATTTGAGCATGACAAAAAGGAAAGACCAAAAAAGGTCTTCACTTTCTTTTAACTGTTAGTAATTGTGTTTTCGGCTACTTGACCAATTTCTCCATACGCCACTGTTTGCAGATGAAAACTTTTTTTTTTAAATAGCAAATAGAATTGAAGTTATTTCCAAAATTTTTTCGTCTGATACTTTTTAGTAGAAATCTTCAAAACGAAGAAGCGGGCCGAACTGAGATATTAAGTATGGAAGAGACAACTCATTGGTAAAGAGCGATTGATTAATGAAAAAAGTAAAACCTAAAAAATTTTTAGGCTATTGACAAACTTGTTATGTTTACATAGTATTAAATTGAGAGTTTTAATAAAATTAGCTTTTAAAGCGGAATTCGAGTGAAGGGTAGAACGACCTCAAACGACAATATAGAATCTTTGTCACTGAAACAAATAGCACATTGCGTGTGGCCAATGACAAACTCATAAAAAAGACAATGTTAGAAGGTAATATTAACTTCGCAGGGACGAGGAAGGTTATTGCGGTTTGAGATGTGGGAAGATTGGTGGCAGACTTAGGAATATGCTGCTTTTTACGCTCTTACAGGCGTTGCGATGCGACTAATGTCCTACTAGCACAGTGGTAGACAAATAAATGGTAAATAACATTTCTGCAATGATAGAAAGGTAATGCGTCCTTGTTAAAACTGGCAAAAGGTGTCGGATCGAAAAACAAGTTGTAGTTCTGCGGCAAGGTAGCTGTTTGACTGCCGTCGTGATTTTTTTTTTAAATACGGCAAAACGATTTTGATCCGAGGAACGTTTTCTGCTTTGTTGGCCAGCTCGGCATTTAGTTGTATAATTTTTTGTATAAAAGTATAATTAATTACATGTTCCGGGAAGCCATTGGTAATTAAAATAAATTACATTTTATCCAATTTCTGTCGGCGATTGACTGCCTGTGGACCAATGAAATTAATTTTGTGTCTTTGGGGACCTCATTTCTCAATTCTTTCTTTACCCACCTCAATTCTCAATTATTTCCTTCCCTACAGTTTACTTAAAAAAAAGAAACCAACTACTCCTTTCTCTTTATAGATGTTTTGGTAGTAAGGCGAGAATTTGAATTTGTGGCTTTGGTATACAGAGCCCCCAAAGACTCTCGATCAATGAGAGGTAGTTTCTTTACTTTATAACTCAGTTCGGTTCACTTCTTCTTTATTCTGATGATTTCTCCTGAGGAGTGTTAGACTAGAAGCTTTGAGAATAATTCCAATTCTACTTGCTATTTTCAAATTCTCTACAACAAACCGTCTCTTCAAATCTTTTTTGTCTCCACGTAGTTTTTTTACGCTAAACGTTGCGTTTGTTCATTGTCGAGAGTGTCTTTTCATCCAAAAAGTGCACCTTTTTTAAATCTTTCCCCTGCGCTGAAAATTTTTCAATGCCCCTGATTAAAACCGAAGAAAAAAATTATTTAATCAATGCATAGTTTGATCAAAATTGAAAAAATATAATATTGATAACTTTTGACCTAAAAACTTCAGCTGATACTTGGGACAAATTAAATAAACCTTTTTATCTTAAAATAATTTTGCTGTTCGGTCATACTGTGAATAAATTAAGAATGCTTAGATGGTTTGGAAACAGCAATGTTTGCTAAAAGTAGCAGGTAAAGTAGAAATTGAATGATTATTAACCTGCAGCCGTCATCTGCAGCTGAAATTGACAGGATCATAGTTTGTTTTAATTTAAGTATTAATATAATATCTGATTTAATCAAACTTAAATACTTTCTACAAAACCACAACAGAGTTTTTTATCTATTCTATTTTTTTATTACTGTTATTCTAGCATTATAGCTGCAGTACAAGCAGCTCGTCTATCACTTTCGGTTTTGGTTCAATATACTCTGAGATTTTTATCATTCGGCACGCCACAACAACCACAACAGATTTTTCTACAAAAGTGTTTGACCAGATTATTTTCATTATTTTATAAAAAAAAAAGACTTATATCTAGCAAACAGCCAACATTAAACCGAACCTTGACGATGCCACTTAAAACTAAAACGAAGTTTTATTTTTTTCGTTGAGTTTATTTCAACTACAAGAGGCAAAAAATTAGTCATGTAATTCAAGTTCATGTAGTCCATAGTCCTACCCATTAACAGTGTAACCCAGTGGTCGCCAATATTTAAAGTGAGAAGACCCTTTCGTTTATCGATAAAAAATCATGAAACTTTGACCGAACCTCAATGCCAAAAATGGTCTCACAAAACAGAAGTTTTAGTCTTTACTTTACTTTTTAAAATAGAATAAAATTTTCAAGATTATTTATTTGGGCTCCTGAACTGCTGTGGCTAATATAAAATGTTGATTCCTCCACTGGTTCAAGGTCGCATAAAGCCCTTAAGAGCCTCATGTAGTTTCTGAGTCCTAAGCAGCTGGTCAGCAAGCCATGGTCTGGCCCATCAAGATCATCGTTAATTCTGTTTAAAAATGAGATCGCAGTATTTAAAAGTCCTATATTAGTAATACCTCTATTAACATTGCTAATGAAAGTCACATAATCCCTCTAGTACAATTCCAGGTAGGCAAAATAAGATAACTGCTCTCAAAATTAAAAAGTGAAGTCTTTGTATCACGTGTTAATATAATCTTTTTAGATAAGTTTCCTTTCTTTTTTTATATTTTTTCTCATGCGATGAACTCATGTTGCACTTTTTATAATAACTGTTAATTTTTTTTTATGTTATAAAGTATCCGTAAACGGTTTTCTCTTTTTAACCATGTATCAGTAAAATCTTTTAGCTTTTTTTTTTCGATCAAAAGTTGTTAAAATCTTCAGCGCAGTTCATTCCGTACACCGGTTTTGAAATTAGTGCTCAAAGGAAATAATAAATGCTAAGTTCACACAGACTTTTCATATTGCAAATTGTCTTTAAATAAACAATTGCTTAAAGAAAAGGTTTCTTAACCATTTTAGTAGCCCTCTGAGAGGCCACGACTATTAGTCGGGAAATCTTTGTGAAAAAGT
Source organism: Diplosoma virens (assembly GCA_963680785.1). Taxonomy (NCBI): domain Eukaryota; kingdom Metazoa; phylum Chordata; class Ascidiacea; order Aplousobranchia; family Didemnidae; genus Diplosoma; species Diplosoma virens. The sequence continues at coordinate 36,137,604 of OY796895.1, read as the reverse complement.
CATCAAACAAAAAAGTTAGTAACCATCAACTTATACAGAGATTTCATTGGTTTATAATAAGCTTTTATTGCTTTTCAACAAAATCCAAATTTAATCAAAAACTAGATCGATAAAAAATAAAGTTTTTCTTAAATAAAAGTTTTACCTACTGAATAATTTTTTTCAAATTGTGATTAAACTTAACAAAACAAGTAAAGTTGATATCGTAAATATACATGTGCTTTAAAAAAAATTTTTATCGTTCGGGATTTTGAGATAATTCTAGATTACCTCTCAATGGTTCGGAAAAAACGTAATATTACATGAAGAAGCATAAAATAAGTCAATAAATGTGATCGGAAAAGAACAATAAAACTACGCCTAAAACCATTTCTGTTTTTTAACAGCAGTTTTAAGTCATCCTTGTCTTGCGCATAAAGTTTCGAAAAAAAACTTGTTTTGTGTGCATAGCGGCTACTGTATTGATATCCTGAGGCAACATAGAAGAAAAAAGAAGCCACACAAAAAGCGAACACTGGTAAAATTCGGACACTTTAATACCAGCGGCAGTAAGTTGAAGAAAACTTAGAAACACAGTTTATTTTCTGACATTTTACACTCATGCTTGCTCTGGAGGAAAGTTTACTTCAAAGTCAAATGTTTCAACCTCACAAGGAGCGGAGGAGAATCGTTGATGTTGCCAATTGTGCAAAAAGTGAAAGTTTATTATACTTTCATCAAAGAAAAACCAATTCTACATTGCCGGAAGATAGCTTTGTAAGTTCTGATGGAAGCGGTGGTGTTTGTCTAGCTAATAGAAATCATTTCAAAAATTTTGGTTACGATTCAAAGCTAAAAGATGCTACTGAACTGCAAATTTCACGATGTGACAGAAAACGGTCAAGTGATTATGAGCACGATGAAAGTTATTCGTCCAAAAAAACACTTAACTTAAACTACTCGAAGCTTTCCAGATTGCCATTGAAAAACGGTGAATCATTAGCACCAAAAAACTGCTCTAACAACCCGGCTCCTCTTTCTTCTCCCCTGCTTGTAACTCACCCATTCCAGCACAATTACGGCCTCTCATCGATAATCCCATATAATTTTTCAAACCTTATTCAGCCAACATCCTACTCACTGGTCGACCTGGGATATGCAAGTAGCAATTATGGATTAAACATTCTGTCAGTAGCGTATTGGAATCAACTGGCTGAAGGTTTGAAAAGATACATTGAATTATCAAAACAAATAAACCAATTGAATCGAAATAATACGAACAGATCGCTTCAAACACCAGCTGTGCCTATGTTTGCAAACTTTCAAAATTCGAATCACGCAGCTGATGCAAGCACACACACCATGAGGAATTACCAAAACAAAGAGACAAGCCATGGGTCAGAAACCAGAGGCTTCCATAATTTGAACGTTGGATTAAAGTTAGAAGAAAACACGAGGCATAAAGAAGAGACAAACAATATTTTGAAAATTGGACTTGACCTCAGTTTATCTCAAATTTCTTCTTTTCATTTACCGCATCGTCCTGATAATTTTCAATGTTCGGGAACAAAAATGGCAGCAAAGCGAAATTTTTCTCCTTACGATTTGGAAGATAAGCTCGATCTGAACAACAGCAATCAAAATACGAAGGAAGTTACCTCAGAAACGAAAACATCTTTCCCTCCTTCACATCGTACAACAGCAGCCAATCAGACTTCAATCAAAGTCATCGCAACAAAATCTTCGAAGCGTCCCAAGAAACGTTACATATGTAGATTTTGCAAGAGAGAATTCACCAAATCCTACAACTTGCTTATCCACGAACGGACGCATACTGACGAGAGGCCTTATAGTTGCGAGATCTGCAACAAGGCTTTTAGGAGACAGGATCATCTGCGTGACCACAGGTAACTACGTTCCGCTTATTTTAAAATTCTAATGGGTAAGCCGGCGTTTCTCAACCTGGGTTCTCATCCCCATGAAGGTGGCAAGTCTTTCCAGGGGATCGCAGCGATATTTAATCCAGTATTTTAAAATTTCTATGTACAAAAACAGAGAGCGGGGAGGGGTCGGGGGCTATATAAAAATACTAAAAGAGGTCATAAATGCAATAGGCCACAAAAAGTTGAGAAGCACTGATGTAAGCGTTAAATTTATTTGTTTTATTCATTTATTTTTATTTTTATTTTATCGCTATATTTATCCTCCTGACTCGCAGGAAAGCGACGGAGGCGCTAATACATATGGTAAGCAAAATCCCCACCTGCTTCCGGAGATGCCAAGATATTGCTATCCGCTTGTAATTTAATAGAGATATGACTCTAATTTAGAATTGCTTGCAAGATCCCAAGCAGGGGAAAATGCCGTAAAGTGTTTTTTCCAAGAACACAACAGAATGGCGCGAGTGGACTTTGAACCGAGAACATGTTAATAATAAGCACGGCGCTTTAACCACACAGAGTTGTAAACGGGCCGACAGTTCAGGCCCGAAAAAGCCCGAAAATGAAGTTTAATCAAAAACACGTTTGAGCTTTGTGTTTTTGTGTCTTTGATTGAGCACTTTTGTGTTTTTATGTTCACAGCGATTCAATCAAAAACACAAAAGTGTTCAATCAAAGACACAAAAACACAAAACTCAAACGTGTTTTTGATTAAACTTAATTTTCGGGCTTTTTCGCGCTTGAACTGTCGGCCCATTTACAACTCTCACATGACCACGCACGATTTTAAATACTTCCTTCAAGCCAAGTAAGAGCTTCTTAATTACAACTGCCAGGTTCGTTATCTCGGGATTTGATTGCTTTAACGCTTTAAGCTAGGTTTGTTTTTTTCATAGTTTTACATCTTGATATTTCGCCCACGCAATAAATGTATTTTATTTAAAAGTTATTCTCACTTTTTAAAAAAGGCCGACCAAACAAAACCATCTAATTTCTTTCACAATAATTTGATGGACTAATTTCTTTTAAGAGAACTATGATAAAATATTTTTTCAAAAAATCTAAACAACAAATAACTATGTTCTATATATACTGTATATCTATATAACCGAATTGTCTCACAATGCACTAATCTATATATCTATACGAATCTATATGTCTCACACGAATCTATATATATTTAAATTAAAAACATTACAACAAAAAGGTTGAAACCACGACAGTCTGTTTCATCTTATAGAATCGTCAGGTGGTTACAAGAAAATTAAAAATGCAGTTAGTTTTAGTAAAAAATAATACGTAATTAAATTAGTCAAGCAAATAATACAATTCCTGTGACGTCATAGAAGAAAAAATATAAGAAATACAAGTATGGAGGTTTGCATTCATTTAAAAATGAGAGAAGGCAAGTTTGGTGTGTTGAAAAGGTATAAAAGGAGAAAACTGTATAAAGCAATTAAAGTAAAAGTAAAAAGTAAAAAAATAAAAGGGGTAACACTGTCAGCTTTATAAGGTAAAAAGGTAAAGTAAGTCAAAGACAGTGCGAACGATAGTGAGAGGTACAAGCGGATTAAGACGGACAAGAAAGTACATAAAAGAGAGGGGCGATTCAAGTATATAAAATTAGGTAGATCATTTATTTAATTTAAACCGAATTTGTTTTACTGGCGGCATATATCGTTTGTTAGTTTGTAATTAAAAATCTTATTCAAAATAAAAATAAAAAATAAAAATTCCATTTGAATAAGATTTCTAACTGCCCCCTGACGGACCCGGACAGGCAAAACAGTCTGTGGTGGTAAATAAAGTAATGTGAAAGTATGGTCTAAAATTCAATGAAATTGCTCCGACCTGACGTCATAGAGCACGGAACAAAAATTTTCATGTACGTGAATATATATATAACGAATTGTCGCACAATGCTGGTGCAGCACTCGGCAAGCAGGTCAGAGCGGTTTGGATTGAAACATTACAAAAAAATCAGCCAAAACCACAACAGTTTGTTTCACCGCAAGGGCCGTCAGGTGGTGTGCAGGAAATAAGTAAAATAAAACATAATGACAAGGGAACAAGGCGAATTAATAAAGCAGTAGTAAAAGTAGTTTTTGCACCCAACTGTCAAAACATTCCACTATGATTATCATTTCGCCTTTCGACTGCTCATTGCTTTTGTGCCCCCGACAATTCCAGCATTTTCTCGCATTTCACGCCTTACAAATTGTTGTCAAATTTTGGCAGACCTGGGAGATAGTGGACAACGTGCAACCATACCCACTTTACTATATATATAAACCCATGTATAATTAACAATAGCGAAAACACGGAGATAAAAACAAAGTTAAAACCCTTATATAACCCTTATAAGATAAAAACAAAAGGTTTTAACTTTGTTTTTATCTCCGTGTTTTCGCTATTGTTAATTTTAATGTTAATTTTAATTCAGGCTCTAACTTTGTTATCGAGCACTTTAGAAGAACTGATTTTCATACAGTGTTAAACCCATGTGCCGACTAGATTGCCATTAATAGTTTTTTGAAATTTACCAAACCAAACCCAGCAGGCAACCGCTTGCTTCGTAATAAAGGAATTTAAGATTAATTTGCAAAGCGAAAAAACCTATTGTTGTGTTTGTCTTTACAAAACATGATAGTTCTTGACCACTTTTTTACATTCAAGCTATCAATAGCTAAATTCATTTTCATATGTCTGAAATAAAACTGAACATACTTGCTTTTTTTGTTTCTTTAGAGCGCATTTTATTGTTCAATTTGAAACATTTCACATTATTTCTAAATGAAAATTCTATATGATTTTCTGTTTTATTTTGATGAGCAGCCATGATTTTTTTCGCCATATTTGAGAAACATCATTCTAGCAATTTAAACCGATTTTCAGTGACTCAAGTAAACAATCTCTCTTTCTAAATTAAAATAAATTGAAAAGTTAGTCGAAAAAAATTACCTGTCTTTTAAAACTAGTGTAAAGTTTGTTAACATCAATTTCATTAAACTTTTTTACTGTCAAACAGTGATTCAGAGTATTGTTTCAAAATGTTAGATATAAAATACTTCTTCGCTGACTGCGTGGTATCAGTTTTACTTATCAGTCAAAAACAAAGCTGCTTTTTAAAATGGCGGAATCAGTTCTTGAAAAAACTAAAGGTTTGAGTTGAGGGTAGACCTTTCGTAGCAGAAACCTTCCATCACATTGCTGAACAAGAACAAAAAGCTGTTGTCGGTGTTGTTCAAAGAAAGTTCTTTGATTAATTTTTTAAAGTTTTTTCTGCACCGAGGTTTTTAATTAAATAAACCATGAATCAATTAGGGCTATTACACACAGCATTTATGGAATTTAGTATAGAATGAAGAAAATAAATAGACTAGGCTACTACTATTTCGAACCAATTTACTGAAGAAAGAGTTCATTAACGTCAATTTATCTTAACATGTACATTACAGTACGAAGTTTGTTTTTAAATTAAAATAAGTTATGGTTGTCAGTTTTCACAGGGTATAAAAAGATTCTGTACAGTAATAGTTTTTAACCTTTTTTCGCTTACTCCTTCCTTATATGATTTTTTTCGGATGCCGCCACCTAAATACAGGGGCAGCATCAAGTTTTTATAAAATCTAAGAAAATATTATTTTGTCTTTGAAAGAGAAACTAATACAAAAACGATCTTTACAATAAATTGAAAAGTCAACTTTTTTTCTTGAAAGTGAAATAAAAATCAAAAAAGGTCTTTACTTCAAGTTGAAAGTCACTTCAAGTTGAATAAAATCACACATTTTTATGCTGTATCATGTTATATATTAAGGTACTCAAGAATGGTTAAATATTACAAAAAATTGTATTTAGGCATACTTAAAAATTAGTTTTGTTTTTTTGCAAAAGCTTAGGTTTTGAATTTTTTGATTTTTATAAAATTTGTATAGAGAACAAATTAACCATCACAAAATAAAAAGTAAAGCCAATATACTCAGTCATGGTCTTACAAAATTGGGGGCTTGGTGCAAGAAAAGTAAGAGGGGCCACTATTTAATGTTCCAAAGCAAAGCAATCTCTAAAAAAAGGTTATTGTCAAAGTGGGAGCCATTTTTAGCGTATGAAAATAAAGTGATTGCTAAAAAAGGTCTTTATTTTAGGCGGGCCACTGTTAAGTGTCAAATCAGTGTGATCTCTAAAAAAATAGTCATTGTTTTAGAAGGGGTCACTTTTTAGTGTCTCAAAACAAAGTTATCTCTCAAAAAAATAATTTTTTATTTTATTTTTGACAAGCTATCAACGTCCTAGTGCTCCTAAGAAAAAACAGTGCAATATTTCGTGTAGGGGGGCACTTTTTGATGTATTGTAGGGGGACTCAGTGCGGCCGCACCGTTCGCACCCTATTAAAGCCATCACTGAATATACTTTGAAACATAGTTTATTAAAGGACCTCTTGAAATTTGTAACTCATTTCATCATCAACTGCGTTAAACCAATTAATTAATTACAAAAAAACTGATTTAACAAAAACACCAAGTTGACAATCCAACGCATCAAATCAACTTTAATAATTATACAATTTTAGCTTTTCCAAAGCGTTGGCTAAAACGGTTGATAAAAGAATCTTTATACATCCAAAAGTTTGATTTATTAGTAAATATTGACGAACAATCAATTCCACTGTATTTATTTAACATCCAGTGCCCTTTTTATTTTAATTTAACAATATTACAGTACAGTAACATACTTGAACTTTCTGTTTTATTATTTCAAATTTTTCAAGTCACATTATTTCTATACGTCCTGATAACTCCGATTTGTTTTCATACGTATATTTTAGCAATATTTTACTCTGTTACGTCATAAATTATCCAACTTTAAATATTAATATTTATGATTAATTAATTAGTTTAATGTAGTACATCATAGAAGGAGTTACAATTCCAAAACGTACTCTAACAAACTATGTTTTGCAGTATAATTAGCTTTTCTTTTTATTTTGAAATTATTTGAGCGTTCCACATTTTAAGCTCCGAAGTTAGGCATTAATTTTTAGCGCGTTTTAAAAAACTTCAAACTGTTTCAAAAAAGCTTCAACAAAGGTGCGAAAAACCTTGCATGATAAATTCAGCTTTGTAAAAGGCTAAATTATTTTCAAAAAAATGTCAACAATTTTATCAAATATATATTTTTCCACATCCATATATCACATTGTTTTAGGTAACTTCTTACATTTTTAAAGTTAAAAATGCCTTTAAAAGTAGCAATCCAAAAATTTAATTTACCTTTGCTGGTCGCCATTTTGTAAAATTTGAAGATATTTTAAGATATGTCTATATTTTTGTTCGAATACGGATTGTGATTAGAGAAATACTTACAAAACACATTAAAACTTAGCATTCTTTACGGTTTGAAAAAACCACTTGGTTTATAATGTTCACCTGCTTTTCTGTGATGAATCAATCATCTTTAATATGGTTTCATCATTACTTTTCTGAGTGATTAATCCATCAGATGTGTGTATTCCCACGTTTTTAAATTCACATTAACAATGATTTGCTTTAAATATTGCTTGGTGATATGGCGAAGAAGTAATTTTTTTAACTTAGGCATTTTTTATTTAGTAATTAGTTTAATTTTTTTTCAAATGATAGATTTTTGTCTTTAGTTACTTTTAAAAATCATTTGTCTTAAAATTCCAAATTAATCAAGTGCTTATTTAGTATAAATTTGTGTACTTTTTCGAATATAACATTTTTCAACAATCATTTATTTTCTTGCTATTTCATCTTATCTATGGATCTCAGGGTTGGAATATGGCTGCTTTAATCAAAAAACACGACAAAATTTTTAAAATTTAACTTGAAGAATCTTAACCTTTACTTTCTGCCAATATTTTTGTATTGCATTCCATATGTTTCAATAATTTCGACCGTTATTTTGTGTACCTTATGCTTGGCTAAGAAAATAGAGATTATGTCAGCACAAACCTTAAAATTATTAATACATAGGTTAGCTTAAATTAAACTTTACCTTCAGTTCAGTTGTTAAGAGTAAATTCTTAGTTTGCTTAAACTTGAATTGCAGTCGTTGCTGCATCCAACATGGCATCGAAGAATATATATTTTCTAGCAAATTCAATCACAATTTTATAACTTAAGTCTTTGTCTACGTATTCAACACTTCGACTAATTCTATTTAAAAATAGCACAATTATGTATGATTTACACGTTTTCACCTGAAATTTCTCAATGATATCACTGGGCCTATCATTAAGATATCAATCGTTTTTTCTTAATTGCAGTTATTTGTTGGTGCCAAAATGTTTAGCGGAGAGGAAAAACGTAGAAAAAAAAACGGAATTTATTGAAGACCTCGATTTCATTTTGTTTTTCGCTTTTTGCAAAGTACAATTGCACTATAAAAATAAAATCTCCTGGCACTGTTTCTTGTTCTACAAATCTTTGGAAACTCAAAAAATAAAGTACTTTAAAAGAAAACCACAGAAAAAAAATCTTAAGCAACAATTATATGCAACTAACAAACTCAACACAAGAATATTCTTTCGCGTTTGGCAGAAATAAAAAGTTTATGGCAATAATGCTGCTCATAAGCTTCAGGGACCGAAAAAAAAAGTTCGATACATCTAAGTTTTTTTTCGGCATCAAGCCTACTTTTGGAAACACACAACAAACTGACTAATCGAGTTTAAGCTTAAAAATAATGCGATAAGTTCTTTATTCAAGCAATGGTCAGAGACAGCTCTCATTCAATTTTACAGTTAGTCAGTTTAATGGCAAGTTCTATATGTACCATTCGCTAGAAATTTTAATTGGTGTGCCGTTCTTTTTTTTTATAATTGTTGTACGACAGCCAACATGTTTGTCTCTTTTCCGCGACAAAATTTTTGTTTATTGCTTATGCACTCACAAAAAAGTATGTGCATTTTAAATCAAGTTGATATTTTTTAATCATCAATTTTGTCTTTCTAACGTTAACAAAATTTAAGTGTTTTTTTAAAGATATGTGTCTTAAGTTTTCATCCAATCTTTAAAGCAACATAAAAGAACTTTGAAAATCATAGCCACAACCTATGCCACATTCTACTAAAGTAAATAAAGCTTTAAATCAAAAATTATCGATCTGGTCATACAGCAACAATTTTTTGATTATAAAATTGCGTCCAGCAAAAAGCCAATAGAAAGCAAAAATTTTAGAAAGTTTGTTTTCTTGTTTTGTTGATTATTATCGGCTGCAATTCAACTCAAATAGTCTCCTTTTCTTCCTCTTTCGGCTTTTCCCTATAATCAGTGGTAGCCACAGCGTATCATGTTTCTCCAAACCGTCCTGTTTTCAACATCCGTCTCCCGCGCACCAACTTCCCCCCTATCTTCTTTCATTACATTTAGAAATCTTCTCTTCGGCCTCCCTCTTTTCCTCTTTCCCGGTAACTTCATTTTCATCATCTTTCTTTCTAAATACTCGTGGTCTCTTCTCATGACATGTCCATACCACCTCAGTCTGCCCTCCCTTATCTTTATTCCTAACTGCTCTACCTTAACTGTACCCCTGATGTACTCGTTTCTAATCTTGTCTTTTCTCGTCAAATCCCATAGCAAACCTCAACATTTTCATCTTTGCAACTTTCATCTCTTCCACTTGTTTCTTTGTGACGCCACCGTTTCAAGTCCATACACCATTGCTGGTCTCACCACTGAACTGTACACTTTTCTTTTTACTCTAGCTGGTAACCTTCTGTCGCAGATTACTCCCGGTACTTTTCTCCATCCGTTCAATCCTGCCTGCACTCTCCTTTTTACCTCCCTCTCACAACTACTACTTTCTTGCACCGTTGCTCCCAAATATTTAAATTTCTTTACTCTTGGCATTTTTTGTCCATGATCTTCACTGTTTCTTCGTCATTTCCTCCATTTACGCATTAATATTTGGTCTTTGACCTACTTACTTTCATCCCTCTTCTTTCCAACTCATATCTCCAGCACTCTAGTCTTCACTACACTTCTTTCCTGGTCTTTTCGCAAATCACAATATCAACAGCAAACAGCATTGTCCATGGTGGTTCTCTCCTTACTTTGTCCATTATCCTATCCATTATCACTGCAAACAGAAACAGACTTAACGCTGATCCCTGATGCAGTCCGACCTTGACCTTGAAACTTTCTGTAGTTCCTACTGGATACCTCGCTATTGTTTCACCTTTCTAGTACATATCCTGTACAAGTCGCACATACTTTTCTACTATTCCTGATTTTCTCATACAGCACCACAGCTCTTCTCACGGAACCCTGTCGTAAGCTTTCTCTAGGTTCACGAATACACAATGCAGCTCACTTTGACCTTCCCTGTACTTTTTATCAACATTCTTAAGGCAACACATGGCATCGGTAGTTCCCTTTCGTGGCATAAATCCATATTTTTGTCTACTGATCTCTACTCTATCCCTTAGCCTGGCTTCAATTCTTTCCCATGCCTTCATTGTGTGGCTCATTAGCTTTGTTCCTCTGTAGCTTCCACAGCACTGTGCATCCCCTTTGTTTTTATAGATTGGAATAACCACACTCCTTCTCCATTCTTCTGGCATCCGTTCACCCATTAATAGTCTGTTGAACAGTCTGGTCAAAAATTCTATCCCCATCTTTCCCATGCACTTCCAAAATTCTATTGGCAACTCATCCTTCTCAGTGCATTCTTCACTTCTCTACTGACGCAATTTACCTCTTCGTTAACCACTTCAGCTTCCTCTGTCCTAGGGTTTCTGTCATTTTCCTCGTTCATCAGTTTCTCAAAGTACTCCTTCCATCTCTTTAAAGGCCCGTTTCCACTACGAGCGTGGAAAAAAGCATTCTTTGTTTGTTTTAGTGCTTTTTTTTGCGCTCGCTTCAATTTTAACCGCTCGCTTCAATCGAAGATCAATAAAAGAGACAAAGAATGCTCTTTTCCACGCTCGTAGTGGAAACGGGCCTTAACACTGCCTCCGAATTTACCATAACATTACCGTCTTTATCCTTTAAAATCCTCACGTGCTACACATCTTTCCCTGCTCTGTCTCTCTGCCTAGCTAATCTGTATAACTCCTTTTCACCTTCTTTTGTTTTTAATCTAACATACAAATCTTCATACGCACGTCCCTTCGCCGTCGCAACTGTCTTCTTTCCTTACTCTTCTTTGTGGATCTTTTTAGTATTTTCTTCTTTTATTTTGTCCCATACTTTCTTTGCCTCTTTCTTTTCTTTTATGCTCTCTTGAACATCCTCATTCCACCACCATGTCTCCCTGTCTCCTTTTCGTTTCCCAAATCTCACTCCCAGCATAATTTCAGCTGTTTTTTCAATCTCTAAGATAATGAATCAATCAAAATACTCTAATTTTTTTTCAATCTCAATTCCAATGAATCTCTAAACTTTCCAAAAAATTTAGTATCAATCGCTTGATGGGTACCCATGCGTGACCATGAACAATTGACTGCCACTGGCCAACAATTGTCAATCGTCGTCAGTTGACCAGTCGTTGAGCAGCGACACTTTTAATCAAGTTTTTTAATTTGTTATAAATTAACAAATAATGTTGTTTTTTTGAAAGTCTGTTTATTTGAGCACTTTATTTAGTTGACAATCAACCAAAAGTAACATCTACGATTGTACAATTATAGACTTTCTTTCCATTATTACTTTAAGTTAAAAAGACAAAAAATTGAAATGTAAACGATATTTTACATTTTATGACTTTGACTTTAAAACACACAGGTTTATTTTAATGATCTAATGAGTAAAAATTTCAGATTTGTTTCCGCTCCTTATTTAACAAAGTATTTCTTGTTCACAGGTACATCCACAGCAAGGAGAAACCATTTCGCTGTTCTTATTGTGGCAAAGGCTTCTGCCAATCCAGGACTTTGGCGGTTCACAAGACACTTCATATGAAGGTTAAATTCAATACGTTGGCACAACAATAACAAACTTGTCTTATCACTGTACAACAAACAGTAAAATCTTGATAAAATAAAATTTGCCATAATTTAATGAACTTTGCACAAACAACATTTACACTAATATAACAAATGTCATTGAGTTAAGTTTATTTCGAGGCTGTAACTTAATTAACAGTTAAAAAATTTTGCAACTGATAACTTAACGAACTTTTGACTTTTCATTTCTATATGCGTTGACTAACCAATCTCATCAATTAATGACAAAATTTGCGACAGGAATCACCCTTTCATTGTTCGACTTGCGGCAAAACTTTCAACCAGAGAAGCAATCTCAAAACCCACAAATTGACTCATACTGAAGCAAAATTGCATTCCTGCTTAAAATGCGAGTGAGTTAGTTTTGCTTTAATTGTGTGTTAAGCATTATTGGAAGAACTTTAAAGTATATTAGTGGCAAAAAGTCCTAGTAATATTTGTAATATTTTATAAACTATGCTTGAAAAAAATGTAGAATAATCTCAATGATTATCCGCAAAGTAAGCATCAAGAAATCGAGTTCTTCGTCCAATTTTTTGCTTAATGTGATCTAATCTGTCTAAAAAAATCGATCAAGCGAAGAGCGTACCATCTAAACCAATGGTCCCCAACCGGGGGTCCATGGACCATGAGTGATTTTTGGGGGTCCGTAAGCTTTGTATGCAGAAGATGAAACCAATATGTTTTAGCAAAAGAAAAAAACCTGTTATATGGTTTAGCTTGCAAAAAATAACTAGACTGCACAGCGATAGAAATCAAGCTGCATCCTACAATGCAACACAAGATCTGGATCATATGAACAAAGATGTTTATTTAACTTCAAAATCTTATTGAAGTTCTCTTATAATCAAAGTCAATGCGACATTTTAATAATGTTTATCTTTGAATAGCTTGTCTATTCACAGAAAACAGTTGCATTATATGTTCTTATATCATTTTCCATTTCAAGACGGTTTCTTTGCGTAGTTTTTGTAAAAAATCTTGTTGAGAAGTTTTAGAAGTTCAGAGTATTGTTTGATTATGATAAAGCTTTTACAGAATTAAGTTTTGTACTTTTGAGGGAGCTTCTGGTGTCTTTTCCCAAAAGTTTGGTCTTTTTGCGGATATTTTGAGTAATGAGCTTGCAAACGCAATTTTAATTTTGAGGACTTCATGAACAATAAGAGAGAACTTGAAAACAAATCACACATTGAGGTTTTTTTTCTTCATTAGTATTACGACGATAACAGCTGTTGGCCTATAATGTCACAGAGTGAGGTTAAATATCACAAATTACGCTTCCACAAAGCATTCAAATATTTGTTCTACTTAGAGATTCAGCACATACATAGAGCACACTTAAGGCTATTTTATATATTCGAAGAAAAAATTGCAAAATCTTAGTTTGAGACTAATATGACGTAGCAAATGCTGTTTTTGCCATTTTTTCTCCATTTTATTTATAGCACAATATACTCTGCCCAAACTGTTGATATTTTATTGCAAGCGAAGATTAATAAAATTTTCACCACGTATTTCTTATGTGCTCTTCAATAATAACTAAAATTTTGTTTCATTTTCCAGTAGAGACCAAATACACGCAACAATATTGATTGGTTTTATTAAAGGGGTTCATAGGTTTCAGCCAAATTATTGAAAGGGTTCAGGTCACTGAAAAGTTGGAAACCACTGATCTAAATAGTCACTTTCATTACTCGCCGTCTTTATTTATAGATTCAGAGTAAAAGAATTTTTGCATTTTGTTTCTGCAAAGCTGATTTTAAAGATTAAATTTTAATCTTTTATTGCTATAAATTATACATAAACAGGCCGCCTTTAATGTTTCCAACAAGTTATTTTTTATATTTTGAACCACCCATACCTGGTTTAAGACTTGTCGTCTTATATCAACAGAAATGAGTTTGCACATTTTTACTAAAGAGAATAGCATACGAAAAATCTTAACTCGGTAGCTAAAATTGTTTCAAATAAACACAAAATTAATTTTAAGATTTCGGCTCTATCAGATTAGCCCTAGGCAAGGTGACATGAACTTAGTAGACGTATTTTGAAATATCAAGCTAACCTTCTAAGGTCACTTGCTCGTGTTAAGTATCCCATGCACTGAATGCCACCGAGAATAAAAGTCAAAATTTTTCCGGACTTCACGGCTAATTTATTATTTCAGTTGACCCGAACCTCGATCGATTATATCTCAGCTAAATTGGTCGACAAAAAAATTTTGTTTATGTTTCTGATTGAGAAAGTGAAATCGTCCGAAGAAAATTGCGAATTCTCTTGCACTTTTGGGATTTCCTAAAATATAGTTGACCAAATATTGTGTGTGGTTCATCAACTGCTTGTCAAGTTACGCAAGAGGAAAAGCTTGAATGTTGTATTCAATTGACCTATCTTTAGATAAAATAGAAAAAATGTTCTAAAAATAGAAAAGTTGTGATAAAGAAACTAAAAAATATAGTAAGCTACAGTTAGCCAAATATGTAGAAAAATTTTTTTCAAATCGCATTTAATGATTATATACTTTCAAGAACGTGAGTCGGTGTCGGATGTTTTTTCACATTGATGAAATGGTTTTCAATGAGTTGAAGTGAGGATACAATTTTGAAGTTAAGCGGTTTACAATCGTTACAAACCAATGTTCGCTGTTATTTTATACTTCAAGTAAATTCTTGAGCTTAATACACAACTGTCTCCTTAAATCTTTAACTAGCACTGATCCGAAGTTTTGTAGTTTGGTTTAAAATAAGTTTTACGAAGCAATTCGTCTTTCTTGGAATAGATAACAACGACAACAGCAGCAAATTTTTGAACACGAATCTTTTTGAAGTACGATGCTGGCGGAAAAGCTTAAGGCGTTGCAAAAAAGCGCCCTTACATCATTAGTTTCGAAACTGCTTGTTTCTTTCTGTTAAGCTGTTTGTTTTTTATAGCACTGTAATTGTAGCAATAAATTGCACAATTCTTGGGTTTTTTGGTTTCGTATAGCCTACGGTAAATGATGTGCAAGATTTTACTTACATAGTTAATTTAGAAAATATCTTGTTCACTAGTTTTATTCCTTATAAAAACGATCATAATTAGCGTAAAAGAAAATATAGTCTTAAAAGTTTTTTTAATTCTTAAACACAAAAAAAGTGCTGGAAAACATCAGTTTTTTTAATATAATTATTGCAGAATAAGTATAGTTTTATTGCTGACAAAAAATTGTTTTGTTAACATTTTTATGCATTTCCCATCCGTATCGTATTAATATTATATCCGTATGGCTTCAATAATAATCTTTTGGGAGTCAGTTTCAAAAATCGAAAACTTTGTCATTAACAAATCGCCTAATTTCAATTAATAATTTTCTTCTTTGATAAAACTTGATATTTTCGAATTAATCTACTAGTTTTTTTAACCAAGTTTTTTAATTTTTTTCAGAAAAATTTTTCGTCGAAAATGCGATCTTAAAAGACACTCTATAATCGGTTGCGACCAACAAAAAGCCAAAATCGAAATCGAAAACTCTCTTGAATCTGCTAATAGCAATGTTAACGCAGCAATGAACAAAACAAATTATTTGTGAATGGGTGGATACCGTCATGATTACGTTGATTTTAGTTGTTGTAGCAGTGCAGGGATAGCGAACCACTGACCCACCAGTTAAAATTTAATGACCCATCTGATGTTCGGAAATTTCAAGCATTTTTAGTCTGCAACATCAATTTAGGACGAATTAGAAGTTGATGAAAAGTAAAAAAAACTTTTTTTTGTCTTCACTTTGAATTTTTGCCAAAATTAAGGGTTTTTCACTCATTTTATCCAATGGCCCACTTAATGGTTATTTTAAAAAAACTGTCATTTTTTGACCCATTCTATAAAAAAATTTGCCATCCTTGTAGTAGTGGATGATTCTATGGAGAAATGCATGATTCAAAAAAAGAATTCATTTTTTGTTTTGAAAGTTGAAGAATATGATTAATTCGATGTTTTTATGATGAAATTATCTGTTATAGAACAAAATTTTCTCCTGTCTATAAAGCACAAAATATCTTTAAATTAGAAGACATACATAAGCTGGAAATAGGTAAACTCATGTTTAAAATTATCAATAATGGAAAGCCACAACAATATAGAATTTATTTACTAAGTCTAGAGAAATTCATAATCACGCGACTAGACAAGCAAAAAATGAGAGTATTTATATCTCATAAATCCAAACTAATTCTGGAAAAAAATCAATTCAATATGCAGGAGCAATATTGTGGAACAAAATACCTAATTCCATTAAATCTCTTTCTTTTACTTCTTTCAAAAAAGAATGTAAAAAACAACAAATATCAAAATACTAATAGAGTACTGAAGTGTTGTTTCTTATATCTCATCTAATTGGAATATGCACAAAAAGTCTCATAATTTTAGAATAAATTGTATTGCTTTAGAATTATTGTATCAGTTGTATGCTTTTTTTCTTTGCTTTTATTTGTTTATATATATTTTTTTCTTTTATTATTTCTTTTATAATCAGCACCAGTATTTCATATCTAGTATTTCTTGCCTTTTTCAAATTAACTTCATGTTACTACATGAAAAAATGGAGGCACTTGGACTTTGATAACCGTATGGTTCTTTGGATGCCTCCATGGTGTAACTTGCATGCACAATTTTCAATCAATTAAATTTTGTTCTAATTAAAAAGTTTGTCAGTTGTTAATATGTCGTGCTATGGTTATGCCAAATAAAAATTTTGTCTCTCTCTCTTATGAAGATATTGTAGACACATAATTAGTGATGGTACTTTGGTCTTTGTCGACTTTCTCATTGGTAAAAACAAGTTTTGTTTTGTTTTCTAAAAATCTCATAAGCGAAAGCACCACACTTTTGTAATTTCGTATACTTACAAATCCGGATTAAAGGTGTAAACAGAATTGTTTTAAATGCTTATTTTTTTTAGTAATTACTGTTTAGTATGGCAATACAATAAATTTTTAACAAACTAAAGGAAAATTTGTTAATTTTTTCGGTTTTTGACTGCGAAAAAAATTTCAGAAAACAAGTTGCTTAAAAGACGAAAAGCACCAGACTCGAGTTTCGTTCTTGTAGAGCTCATTAATGATGCTTATATCACTTAATATTGATCACTGATGAGCTCTAACAAGAGTGAAACTCGAGTCTGGTGCTTCTCGTCTTTTAAGCGGCTTGTTTTTTAAGTAATTCTAAATCCTCATAACTATAAAATCTAAAAAAATTTCAATGCACCATATTGCAAAAATCAACAAATTGATAAACATTTTGGCCTATTGCCTTGATCTGGTTCAAATTATTGGTTTACTAAATTCTTCAAAGCACATTTAAGAATCCCTAAACAAAAGGTTAGAAACTATAACCTTAAGAATTTATGCAGTGTTGATTTGAAAATAGTATTCATTTGGTGAAATATTTAAAACGTTGAAAATGTAAGTCACTTTTTTCTCGGGCCCACATAGTAAATTCTATTTTTATTAATTTATCTACCAAACAGAAAGTGTATCTCTGTTAAATATCTATTTTTAAAGAATTTTGGGATTAAGTTGACAGATCGACATTGTAGCGACTGGTACAAAGAACTGTTTTGATTACCTGCGGGATTGATATAATTTCTGTCATTGTCAAGTTGTTTTGTCTTTAAAAAGGACACTCTACAGCACTTTTCTCTGATGGGCGGACTTTACAAGTAGTTTGAAATTACTTTCACATCTCAATATAACTAAAACATTCTTTAAAAAATTAACTGACCAAACCGCTTGCTTGTCAATTTAAGTTTTATTCTTTTCGTTAAAATGACGATGACGATGAAGCTTCCGCATTGTCCAATTGTCCATATGGGAAAAAATTAGAAAATTAATTGAAAACTTGAGCATCAACTTCATGAATAGCAAAAAAATTCTTACAATAAAAACAAAGTGAACTTTTGTTTAATTAAGTCATAAACAATAATTTGCGTAAAAAATAACGAATGTGATGCCACGCATGAAAGAAAACCGAACTAACGTAAAGAAAATTCAATGCTAAAGCAAAAGCGGTAAAAATCAGGAATGATTGAATGTTAAAGATGTTGGTGAAATATGCAAAGTCCAGTAAAGCTGATTTGAAAAATTTATTTATTTCTATAGCAGTAACTAATAATCGCTCGCAGCCATGATTATATCAATAATATCAAATACAATATTCTGCAATCGCTTAACAATTTCAGTATCGTTTTGGTGAATCGAAAGACGGAAAGTTACAAAGGCAACAAAAACTTGTATAACAATAATAGCTGAGATCCGGGTTCTTATTTGGGAACTCTACACAGCTGGCCTTTATATTGAATTTTTAGAACTTACGCATAGTTATATTTCACTGTAAGTTTGTCATTGTTAGAAATAAAATTGATATTAAAAAAATCTAAAAAATAATAAAATTAAGTTTGTTAGTTACTTATCAAAAAAATTTCAAGCACTCAAATTACGAATCTAAATAAACTTTAATTTCTATGATTAACATCGAAAAAAAGCTCTAAAAAACCTTTCAGAAAAGCAAAAAAATTGTCGACATTAACTTTAAAAATAATTTCTTGGCTGAAGATCATCAACTTGATTTTGCATTTGTAAACAACTGTAACATTTTTGCAACAAAGTATATTGTAACACCAGCTGACTGAATGAAAATATTAAGAGTATGTTAAAGTTTCTCAATAAATGTCTGAGAATAAGAAGAAAAAATTTTTGATGTGGGACTAACACGAAACTATTAATGTGTGATAACCAAAAAAGTTTTTTTTAAGGAAGTCTGCTGAACTTAAAAAAAATGCTGTAAGAAAAAAAAAAATTTTTGATTAAATAAATGTAAATTGAATGTGTATAGTCAAATTTGCTTCGAAACTGAAAACAAAAAGCGGTCGGACCGGTTTACGAAAAGGAAAAATATTTTTAAATACTGAACAGCGCAAAACCTTATTATGTAAAATAATTTAACTTTAAGATTTAGAGAGTTTTCAAAAGCACTGGATTTTCTTTCTTCAAAAAATTGACCTGGTATAGATACTTTTTTAATCCTTAAACTTGTTATGATCCAGAAATGCGCTTTTGCTATTTTAAGAAAATTTATCTTATGTGCGGTAACTGCTCGAGAAGTGAATTAAAATTCAAAATTCTTTTACTAATTTGCGTAATAAGTGGGTTTTATCAAAGCATTAAGCTAAATGTGGTATTTTAAAAAACCAAAACAAGTTTAATCACTACGTTTCAACATTATTATTATAAAACATTTATTCAAAACAACTTATCCAGTACAAAAATAGCCAGTTGTACATAGAATTCACAAATTGCAATATAAAAATCTATTTTGTTTCGGATTGATTAATTTAATACCTTCATAATGTAAAAATAGTTTTTTAATTTCAATAAAAGTTAATCTTCTCAAAGCAGATTTGCGAGTGATCAGCAAAAATAGATTCTCCAGAAAACATTGATTGTTAAAAACCATTTGCTCATAACCTATCACTTACAGCAGCAGTTTTCAACCTTTTTCATGCCGTGGCCCACTTTCCAACCCAAGGTGACTTAATGACCCACTTTGGTGAACAGAATCTGGTGATCTCTAAAAAAGAATAATGAATAAATAAAAAGTCTTCACCTTGAATTTGTCTGCGATTTCTCAATCATGGTGACGTCATTATACACGTCTCATATTACTTTTATTCTGGATCTATGCTCCGTCTACTGGCTAATTGCCTGAAAAACCATCAAGCCATTGCCAATTATTGTCTCATAATCGTTTTTTCTAGTACTTAATATAGCTTTTTGACTTATATTTTGTCTTGTTTTTTACTTATTTTTTGATGTTTAGAAAAACTATTTATTAGAATGTCGATTGCAATTTTGATCAGACCCTTCATTGTTTCAAAACTTTTTTTATGGTTAATTTTTCTTTGGTGATTTTTCAAAAGTTTTGCCAATTTTCGGGAAACCAATTGTTGATATTCTTTAGTTGGTAATATTATTTTTATAATATTGCCTTTTCGGCTTGGACATCATATACCTTCCAAACCATCAGCTTTTCTGGGGAGCAAAGATCCACGTAGTCTTCACGTAACTTTTATTCTGGTCATGATGTAGGGAAAACACTTAAAGGCACTGTTTGATGGTTTTAGGGAGCAACTCTACATTATAGTTATAGGCCTATTACTTTATAAATGAAAACCAAGTAAATAAAAATTCGAAGTAGAGAGTAAAATTTTAATGCTGCGTGATCGATTAATCTTGCTTCAAATTTACGGTCACTTCCACTGCTCGATAATCAAGTTTTTAAACACGGCAGCTCGCATGATATGACAAAATACATTTTTTGAGCTTTGTCATTGAGCTGTCTGTAGAGGTGAAAGTCAGGGTTGCGGAGTCGGAGTCGGAGTCGGAGTCGGAGTCGGTCGGAGTCGGAGTCGGTCGGAGTCGGAGTCGGAGTCGGTCGGAGTCGGAGTCGGTCGGAGTCGGAGGTTTTAGAAAGGAGTCGGAGTCGGACTGTTAAGAGGACTAGGAGTCGGAGTCGGAATATTTTATCCGACTCCGACTCATCATGTCCAATTTCTTTACATATTAGTGATGTTAACCGCGCAACTTCCGCGGCCGCGTGCGCCAGTGGAGAGCAATGCAGTAATCTTTTTAAGAGAACCTTGCCGCGTATCGCGCGATACAGCCCGCGACTCATAAAAAGTTTACGTTTTAATTTGTAAGCAAATAATATTTTGCGTATGCTATGCTCGGGCAGCCAATTTAGTTGCTTCTTTTTCTTTAATCGAATAACAGGAAGCAAATGCCAGGTGCATAATCAATTACTATCCTAAGCAGCCTTTTTCTATAGTATAGTGGTACCTTGACATACGAGTTTAATTGGTTCCGTGACCGAGCTCGTATCTCAATTTACTCGTATGACAAAGCCAATTTTCCCATTAAAATTAACGTAAATGCCATTAATCCGTTTCAGCCTCCGAAATGCCCTCCATTTTTTATTTTTACGTGTCTTTAAATAAGTACTTCCTCCAACAGAAGCGAGTGTTGAATGTCTGTTTTCATTACTAAGGCTCATCAGAACACACCAAAGGGTTGCAATGAAGGAGAAATTCACAGTACCAATTTTATTTTTACGAATAAATTATTAAATTAAAATTTTTTAAAATTAAAAACTTACTCTTCTTTCTCTATTCTTTCAAAGAAATACCAACCAAAGTTTAGAACCAAGGTGAATTTTTTAATAATTTCGTAATATGAATGTCAATAAACGGCAGGGAACCAGCATGTTCAGTCTCGTACAAAATTACAATAATTAAAATATTCATGAGATAGAAACTACAGACCCCCTTTTATTTTGTTTATAAAATCCGACAAAATTCACACATATATTCTTACTATCAATATATAACCATGAATTACTGTAAAGAAGATGGATTCCATGCCATCAAACTAATGGCTGAAGTTTGTTTGAGAGAAATAAGTAGGAGCTTATTATTGGTATGGAAATGTCAACATTTTTCTCTGGAGTTTCTTTATATGTAGTGGGTGATTCAGGAAAATTCTAAAATTAGTCGCATTTTATTGTTTTTCTTGTAGTCTATAATTGTGGGTTTTAAATTTTTAATTCTTTTACATATGGTTTTTTGTTTCTTTTGCTTTTATAAACTTTTGTTTTCAAATTTTCATTGTTAATAAATTCCATAGTTATTACTAACATTTGTAAAAATTTTTACCATTATAAAATATTCAGATTTACGTTTTAACCTCCTTACCTACTGATAAAAACGAAACTAAGCCACCTAAACACAAGAAGCACCAGACTCGAGTTTTGCTCTTGTTAAAGTTCGTCAGTGATGCATACCTCATTGAGTTTCGAACCGTCCTACACGCAGGAGACAACACTCAGGGTCTAGTCCCACACCCAGGGCCTACACAAGTCATTAATTGTATTAACATTAAGGTTTGTCGTGGGTTCGATTTACCATGGGAAAAATAATAACTGTAAAATAGACTAGAGATAACATCATGATTATCCATAAAATACTTTGATGTTCAGAAAATGTGATAAGCATTAAGTATAGAACATATATTTATTTTCGAGTTATGTATGTCATTTTAAGTTAGTTTTCTCAGTGTGATTTGTATTAATGTTTCATTCAAACACAGTAAGAATTATAGTTAATGGGTTGTGTATATAATATAATTATATGTATATAGGTATTTATCAAAACATAAATATAACAAAAAAACATATTGTATTAAAATAGTCCCAACAGACTGTTTCGCCTGTGAGGCTCATCAGGGAACACAACAATTATAAAAAAGCAATATTATTTACGTTGAAACAAATAAAATAAGCAAAAATTAAAAGTTAAAATAAATTTTTTGGCTTCAGATGAAAACTCGCATCTTAGAAAAATAGCGCAACCAAAAGTTTGGGTTTAAACAATTATTTTACTCAAGCTAGTGATTGATTAATTATTAAATAATTACTTTTGTCACAAGGTATTAAAAGAAAACGTGCTGTAATGTTGCGCATACTCGTAGATGTATTAAACTTGGCCAAGTTGCCAAAAAGTTTAAAGTGTAGAAAAGTTTATAGATCATTAGTTAAGAGCAAGTGTTATAAAAAAAAATTTTTTATACTGCATAAAACATTAGTATGGATCATTCGTTAAGAGAGAGTGTTATAAAAAGATTCTTTTATAACACTTTCTTTTAACTAATGATCCATAAACTTTTTTACGCTTTACCGGTAATCTTTTCGGCACCTCGGCCAAGTTTCAGAATACATCTATGCGCAACATTACAGTATGTTTTCTTTTAATATCTCGTGACAAAAGTAATTATTTGCTAATCAATCACTTACTTTTGGTAGCGTTATTTTTCTAAGATGCAAGTTTTCATCTGAAGCGTAAAAATTTTTTTAACTGTGTCCTCTGATGAGCCTTACAGGTGAAACAGTTTGTTTGGACTATTTTAATAAAAAATTTTTTTAATATTTGTGTTTTGATAATCAGGAATAATCGTTCTGACTATTGAAGCCATTGAGCACTCTTTTGAAGAGCATCAGTAATTTGCAGTTATACATGTACAGTATATATACTCATAGATATAATTTTTTAAAGTAAATATCTTTTTATTTATTTAAAAAACCTGACTTATTTTGTGCAACTGTCAACTCAAAAGGATGATTTTTGCTTAGTTAGATCTAATTTAAGATAAATACTTTGCCCATACTAGGGAGTCGAGTCGGAGTCGGGAGTCGGAGTCGGAGTCGGAGTCGGAGTCGGCATTTTAGAAATTTCAGGAGTCGGAGTCGGATCATAATCTTTCGACTCCGCAACCCTGGTGAAAGTAACCCATAACGGCGTTGCGGTGGAAAATTATTTGATGGACGGCGTCCGGGTAAGATGCGCTTTTGTTATTGCTGAAATGCAAAAAAACGCTTTTTATATTTTAATTAAAATAAAGACTGTTTTGTCGTCACTGAACTTTAAGCTTTGATTTGAAATTAAGGCCTGTTTTTTGGTCTTTACTTTTTATTGGTAAATTATCAAGATCGGGTAAGAAAATTATTTGCTGGCTATCAGAAAAAAAATTTAAGAAACATTGGAAAGCTCAGAACGATAATATTATACATTTTTGACTTGCACTAGGTTTATGTATACTTAAGATACTGGTGGACAATTCAATTTAAAACCAGGAATTTTAAATAAAAGACTTATTTTGCTTTGAGCAATTTTTTTCTTCATTGAATATTTCTTGACGCTTTTGTAAAAACCTTTTACGAAAAAAAGTAGAACGAGGTCCTTTCCTGCATCGCCCTGCTCGCAGACCTCATTCCATCTACGTAAAAGAAGCGGATTTCGTGGATAAAATAAACTATTATTAAGCTGTTGTACATAATATAGGAAGTGATTTGGCGGAAACAGAATATTGATATGTTTTAGGACGTTTTTTTTGCTGTTTAAAGGAATACGGTTATAATCCCATAGGCTAATATTGCGCAATGTTATTAATGAATCAAATGTTACGCAACTCGGCGAGCCCAAATAAAGACGTGTTGATAAGAAATTCTTAACGTTAGCAAAGCTGCATTTTCTGTGTTTTTCACGCTTATGAAAAATGAAATAAACAACAGCAGTTTGATTTAAATATGAAATTGAAAGTTTTATGGCTGACCTATATTTTTATTTAATAACTGTGAACAAACAAAATTCCGACAGCGAATTGTAAACACACAAAAGATTTTTATTATTAGATTTAAATTTGATTAATTTTTTTCATGTGTTCGCGAAAAAAGGCTTGCTGTAAAGTTTTTACATATCCGCAATGCTCTGTTGCTTAACCATAAAATATGAAATCAAATGAATTACTGAAAAAAGCAATAACAACAAAAATAAAGTTTAATCTTCGCCCGAAGGTATATAAATGCACAACATGATCTAGATAAAAAATACCACTCAACGCCCTCTAACTCTTGCTTTAATAGGAACAATTTTTAACAGAGTGTTACTTTTGCTACCGATTTTATAAATGAAAGAAACTAACCACATGTTATTTTTGCGGTCAGAAGAATTTGTTGCTTAGTTTTCCGTAAACCAAATTGCTTGAAGCATTCTGCATTATGAAGTATGAATAGCTTTGACATAGAAGGGACTACAGTAGAGCTGAAGTGCAAGCCTAGTTTTGCAATCAATAATTTGCTTTTTTTTATATCAGAATCTTTTCATTATGTAAATAGGAAAAAAATTGATGACTAAAAAAGTTGATGACCAATTTTTTTTTAGGAATTGAAAGGCTAATCATCAGACAGAAACACTTTTTCCCTGCAAAACCGAAATTAAATCATGACGAAATATTCGGTCTGGACTTAAATGGGGCCTCATTTTTTTTTACCAGTTAAGCGAATTTTTTTAATTGGGAGCAGGTGTCGGAAGCGTGTTTCAGCGGTTAAGCGATCGTTTTGATGGTGCACACCATTGACACGGTCACACTTTAAACCTACTCGCGTTATTCTGTTGTGCTTTTAGAAAAGACATTTCATGGCATTTTTCCCTGCTTGGCCTTCTTGGCAACCAGCTCTAAATTTCAGTCATAGCACTAAATAAAAATTAAAAAACAAAATAAAAATTTTAACCGGTCAGCATCTTGGCATCTCCGGAAGCAGGTCTGGATAACTATTACACTGTTGCCCTAAGTATAGCGCCTTCGACGCCTTTCTGTGAACCAGGAGGGTGATTATAGAGATGAAAAACTAGTTTTTAAAAAAACATTTGGTCTTTTAAAGTAAAGTAAAGATTTAAACAAAAGTCTAAACTTTAAATTAAACCGAAATAATAGTTTGTCTTCCGATAAATAAACGGATAAAAACGTTGCAATAAAACTTTATTATTCTAATTTTTGACTCTGAGCCAAAGTACTGAGAGTCCATGCATGGACAAACGTGGCGACACCACTGTTTGAACAACTTCTCCTGCGACTCCGGAGGAAAAAAAGATTAATTTGGAATAGTGCGAAAACATATTGAAGTTTTATTTAAGGCTTTGTCTTGTCATTTTTTACATAAATATTTAACATGCCATGTAAAACTATTGTCAGCTCTTGAAACGACTAAGTGGAATCGCAAGTCATACAATCGCTCTTGAACACTCAATAAAAGGAAAAACGCCAATTGCTGACTACGACCAGTAGTCGAGACAATTCAAAGTCTAATTCCCCTGTTGGTGTTTTTTTGTGGTGAAGATTACAACCATGTAAGCATGTGAAAAATCTTCAAGACATCAACTCTGCAAAAATGAACTTTCAATGAAAAGTCAAACGAAAAAAGCGGCGCCGATTAATTGAAATCGTTTTCTTTTTGGGTTAATTTGTTTAGTGATTAAAAATTTAATTTGCAAATATCTTTAAAAACAGCTTTTCTTGGATTATGCAAAAAAATTTAAGTTACCTATTTAAGCTAGTCAAACATCGAATCTCGGTAAAAGTTTATCTAAAATTTACGAATTAAAACAAATCTATACCGTGCATCTTGACAATGATAATTCCTTTTAAAAAACTTTCTACATGACTCTTAAGTGCATCAAGTGTTTGATTCTTTTCCAGTAAATGTTTTAAGAAAAATCTATTTTATGAAATAGAAATAGTTTGCTCTAAAAACTCTATACTTTTTTTTAGTTTTATAAAATTTGATAATAATACGCATTAGAGAATGGTTTATTGCGCACCGGATGACCAGAGACTCCGTTCTTTTTTCTCAACATCTTCGAAGTAATTTTATTAGAGATTTGTTGTTTCGCATCAGATGTTTATTTAATAGTAAATCAAGCAAAAAGGATCAAAGTATTTGATTGCTTTTACAAACAAAGACTTTTTGGGATACGATTTCTATTTTACTCTCGTAGCTATAACTTTTTGCGTTTTCATCTTCTGTAAATATAAAAGCATTCGATCTTTCCGAGTAACCGCTTTTCAAGACAATCCGGTCTCTCAGCAGTATTTGACTGGCGCCACAGCTCAAAAGAAGTGTTTGATTTAAAGCTTGATTTTATTTGTTGAGAAATCTTCATATTCACTGTGGCAAAATGAGATATAAGAAGCTGTTACACGAGGTGTACTTTGGTTTAATGTAACTTTAATTAACAGCAGAATCCATAATTAGTTTTGGAGGCTTTTGACCTTGATCAATAAAGCATTGGTTAAACTTTTATACTTGCACAGTTGTTTTCTTAGATAAGGCGGCTTGCAACATCAAAGTAGTTATGTTGCATCTAACAAAAAATGAATTAAATCGACACAGAGCCAAAATGTCTTTTAACTTCATAGCGAGTCCAGATTTGTTACGTGTTCACGCTCCAAAATTTTAGATTATTAGGAGTATATCCCAAAGACGTCTTTGGAAGAATGGGCAACTATACTGGTAAAAGAATCGTTTTGATTGAGACCTTGATTGACATGGTCATGGTCTTGGTTTAGGTTCCAAATTTTCATGTTATGCAGTTTGGAAAGTCACTCTACGCTGTTTTTTTTTGCTTAATGCAGGGGTGTCAAACTGGCGGCCCGCTGGCCGAAACTGGGTTGCCATGCTCTATTTTTTGGACCGCGTCTTTCAAATTTTATTGTATATTAGGCCTGTACTTACTTTTACTTTTTTGCAAATTAGCTTTAGAAACTCGAGAATTTGAGTCAGATTTCAAGTGAAGACCTTTCTTTTTTTTTGAGAACACTACCTTCTAGGGACGGAACTCAAGAAATCAGAGGCAGGTTCAAAGTGAAGGCCTTTTAATTTTTTTGAAAAGTTGTCCGGCCCGCGTAAAATGTAAGTGCGTAAAATATGGCCTGCAGCACGAAATGAGTTTGACATCCCTGGCTAAATGGTTGTAATAAAAGCCTTTAAATTATTTTAAATCACTTAGGCCGATACCTACAAATAATAAAAAAATTAAATAATAAATTTCAACTCTTTGAGATTGCATTTTCAAAGGCAGGTAGGTATAAATTTGACGATGATGTAAAAGTTGGAACAAATAGAAACAGGATTGAAATTTTTTGGCGTTTTTTGAAAGACCTGGCTTAAATAAAAAAAAAAACGATAAAGCTATTTCTATTTATTTATATTTAAGGTTTAAAATTGTTTTTCTTGTTGTGCATTCAAAAAAATTCTATTGTACTCTCATTCATTCGCTTCTTTAACGAAATGATAAAGACCAAAAAAAGATGAACTCCAGTCCCTTTGTCAACACTTTCACAAAGCTGCAAGTAGTCACTGGTCCGTGAGAAAGTCTTTGATACTAAAACCCGCTGCTTATAATCACGTTGTCTCGATATTCAAAGTAATCTGGCGCCACAAAGATCGCTTCTTTCAATTTTTAGTTTATCCTTACTTTTAGAAATAAAACAGGTAATTTTAATGTTTTTTGTAGAAATCTATTGTTTACGCTTGCTTTTATCCTAATTAATGTACACAAATTTACTTGAACGTTTGCATATAAAGTATTCCTTGACTTATCAACAGGGTTATATTCGTACTAAAGAAACCACTGTTTTGGGTTATTTATTGGCAAACAGTTAAAAATTACAGTCATATCTCTATTAAATTACAAGCGGACAGCAATATCTTGGCATCTCCGGAAGCAAGTCGGGGTAAATGCTTACCCTATGTATTAGCGCCTCCGTCGCTTTCCTGCGAGTCAGGAGGATAAATTTAGAGATAAAATAAATAAATAAATTAGATTATTTGTTTACTTATTTATTGGTGAATTATGTATTGGGGTATTTGGGATAAAATTGGGTTATTTACTACGCATTCGGAATCGATTACGTACGTATTTATTGGTATGAGAAGTGCATCAAGTGCAAAAAAAGGTGTTTAACAAATATTGTAAAATCTTTAAACAGAAAAGTTATATCGTTTTTTAATGTAGAAATTAATAGCTTACAACTTTGAAGGGATTTTAAAATAGTGCTTTTCATCTTTTTTCTTGTGGTCATTTTAGGAGTTTTAAAGAAATATCAGGCTCACACAAAATGTTGGCCTTGTAATCTGCAACAAGTTCAAAAATAGACAACGATGAAACAAACTAAACTAAGAAACCGAGTCTTGATGATACAATATATCTTACTCAATGAATAAACGTTACAACTGTTGGAAAAATAATTAATAAAACAATATAAACAAAGACATTGAATAATTTTATTATCTAAAAAATTGTTGGACCAATTGGCCCACAGCTCAATTGGCAAAATTTTTTGATTAGTTGAGCGTCAGCAATTTTTGAAGAAGGTAACTCTTAAATAAACCAACTTGCAGTTATTTTTAGTAATTTTTCTAATTTTCTTTAGCTGAAAATATAGAGCACTTGAAAAACCTACTGTTGAAAAACACTGCTTTGTCAAACGTATTAAATATTTATTTAATAAAAGGCAAACTTGATTTGCTAATTGGGTAAAAATTTTGAAAAGTTGTAAATCATCATATAGGCTACATCATCACACACACTATCTACTGAACTATGACATGCAGAAAATCAAAGTGACCATCACTATTATCATCACCATCATCAGTGCATTCATTTTCCTGACATGCAAATCAACATTGCAGCCGTTGAATTCAAACAAACAATTAAACGATTACTCCGGCCCACTTTGGGAGATGCCAAAATACTTCCCTCCAGTTGATAATTTTTATTTTTGTTTTAATATATTGGTATGACTAAAATTTAGAACTGCTTGCTACAACCGCCAAGGAAAAATGTCTTCCTCCTGTGTCGATCGATCGCGTTGATGTCTTCCTCCTTGTCGATCGATCGCGTTGACCTTTAATAAGGCGCTCCTACCTACTCGGTCATAGGCGTACGCAAGGAGGGGTTTCAGGGGTCAAACCCCCCCCTTGAAGAATGGTGTTCAGTCATATATACAGTACATTGTAACAAGTAGGCTTTAATAATAGGATTTTGGTTTATATTGTTTACCGCACTTTTTAAACTTAATTACTGCTTGCGCATCAATTTTTGCTATCGTTTAAATTGCTTCAAAGTTAGCTAATGTACTGTACATTGCCACTGTGAATAAGACTTTCAAACTTGTAAAATATTGAAAGTTAAGCATGGGAATGGAAATAAACTGCATGGGAACAATAGCTTCAGTTCACAATTTTTTAATGCTCCAAAACTTCAAAACATTTTGCGCAAGTCCATCAACACGATTTCGTCAACAACAAAAGCTTAAAAACTTGTTCAAATTTGTGCTATCAGATGGGTCGATCGACACGAGAGTGTTAGTACTTTTTCAAATTTACAATTTACTGTTGTAGAAGCTTTGGCAGAAATTTCAGCATGGCCAGACAGAGAAACCTCATCACGAGCTCTGCAGTTGCTATCGACAATTACGCAAAGTAAATTTTGCATTGCTCTCTTAAGTTTTAAAATACGTTTTTGGATACAGTGTTGTTTTGTGTAAAGTTAAGCAAAAAAAGTCGATAAACCTTCTTGAGGCCGTCAACATTGCACAGGATATTGCAAATGAGTTGAAGTGTCTTAGAGAAAAAACCGAATATGAATTTCCCCAGCTCTATATTTTTGCGCAAGAAACGGCCAAAGCCGAAGATTTTATTTTGAAAATACCATGCCCTCTTGAAGACAGACCAATCGATGCAATATTGCTGCTGTAACAGATGAAGAACATTTTAGACTAGGGATTTTTATTCTATTTCTTGATAACTTTATTGTCACTCTCAAAGCAAGATTTACAGCCCACAAATCGATTATTGGTGAATTTCAGTGTTTAATTTCTGCTGATCAAACTAGTGCACCAACTCCTCAACAAATTAAAAGTATTCAAGTTATGGGAAAATTTTACGAAAATGATTTAACGAAATCCTGGGGAGAATTAGTGCCTGAACTGATATTATGTTACAGGAAACTTTTTCGGTTGAACACAGCAGAAAGACCAACTGATGCGTTGAGCAGCATCAAGGAATGCACTTCCGATGCTGTTCCGAACATATTTACATTGATGACCATTTTGTTAACTCTTCCAGTGATAACATGCACTAGTGAACAATTGTAAAGCTTTCCACATTACGCAGACTAAAAACGTGCTTACGAAACACAAGTGGTACCACTCGAATGAATGGATCTGCATTACTAAACATTTATAGGAGCCACACGCGTGCCTTGCCCTGATGATGTAATTAACAGATTAAGTGAAAAAATCAGGCGTTTGAATATAAGCCTTTAAAAAAATTTTAAATATTTGTTAAGTAAGGTTATTTTTTTGTTCGTTTGATTTTCCACCTATTGTTCTCATCATTTACACAAGTTGCTTTTAATTTGAAAAGTTTTTTGTCATGATAGAATTACTCGCACATACCTTTTCACTAGTTAGTTTTACGGTTTGGTAAAAAGAAATTTATGCTACTGCAAGATGTTCTTAAAACCAAAACACTTTATTTTTGAATGTAGGCCTAATTTTGGAAGTTTTTGCCCAATACCAGGACTACTGAGAGCAATCACATTTTCGGCTCCAAAACCCCCCCCTTTACAAATTTCTGCGTACGCCACTGTACTCGGTTATAAAATGTTTGTGACGAAACAAACAAAATCTTTTTCCACGTCAAGCAGACAAAATGACAATATTTTGTTTAAATTTGTAAAAATTTTTAAGTTTATAAACCCTCGAATAACTGGAAATCTAACGAACTTCAGCATTTAACTTTTGCAGTTAAACAAGAGCGTAACCTAGCGGTGCATTAGAAAACAATTTGTGTAGGGGCACTTCAGCGAACGACAGTTCATTGAAACAACAGTTGATTAAAACAATACTTGATCGAAACGACATTTTATCAAACAACTGTTGAATCAAATGTGAAAGATTTTATTACGTATAAAACCATTTTTTCTTACTTTAAATCAAAATTATCAACATCAGAGAACAACTGTGAGAAGCTGTGATGTCATATTTCCTTATTATGCAATTTTAATAAACTTGTCGGATCACAGAACACAGTAAATTAATCAATGAATATACAACTTGATGAATTATATTGTCATAAAAATTAATTTATTTAGCTGAATTGTTTGAATTGCATTATAACTTACTTATGACTAAAATCAATTTTTTTCCGGGGTTTGTCACATCACAAAACTTACACAACGTTAGTTTCGGTTTTTTAGGAGTCTTTTTTGGAGTTTTGTAGATCAAATTAAAGTCAAATTCTACCAAAAAAATTTCTTGTTATAAATTGCAAATTTTCGAGCAGCTATAAATCTCTTTTACCCTCTTTTTACACAATTACCAGATATTCTAAAACTTTTTGGGCTACGACCCCTTATCGTCAATTTAAAACATTTTTGCCCTATTCCTTTTTTTAAGTTTTGAATCAGCTATATGCAGGTCAACATATAAATAAGCAATTAGTGCATTTTTGTGAGAGCCAAACAATATTTTCTCTAATTTTTAGCTGTGTGTTTATCTGTGTAAGCAGAACTTTGTTCGTGAGCAAAGTTTGCTCTTTTTTGCAAAGTAAAACTTATATCATAGACTGTGATTTCTCGATTTTCGTTTAAAAAACGCTGCGATCTATGAAAACGCCTTAACTTTTGAAATCTTGTGTGCAAAAATCTTTTTTTTATATGTGCACCACATCTGGCCCGCGAGCCAAAGGTTTCCCACCCCTGATCTACACGGTAAAAATATTTATCAATTTAAATTTAGGTAAAAATAAAGTAGGCTTATTATGATTATGTGAGTGAAAAAAAATTGCCTCTCTAAATGCATGTTTTTATAAAAAGTTGGCAGCGTGGCTGGTGTTTAAGTGCGCCTTGCCTTATTGATGATGAACTTGATCGACATGGTTACGGTTAAAAACGTGCTCGCATCATTTCGTTGTTCTCGAAAATGACACTTTACGTCACTATCTTCTGCTTGGCAAGGTCTTGGCAAGCAGCCAAGACTTGCCAAGTAGAAGATAGTGACGTAAATTTTTTAATGAAAAACTAAAGAATCAAATAAAATTTTTTAACCGAACAGAAATATCTCGGTTAGCATCTTCCAAGCAGGTTAGGGTAGTCGCTTGACAGCTGCCCTAAACATAGCGCCGCGGACGCTTTCCTGTTAGTCTGGTAGATAAATAGAGATAAAAATAAATTTACATCAATATCACAATTACGATGCATGAAATTATTTTTTTGAATGCATGTAAAGTTTTTATACGAATTAATTGTTTGGCAAGAGAATTCCTATTAGCAGAGTTCGTAATCGTGGGTCACTATTGCATGAGGTTACTAAAACTTTTATTTCACTATCGACAATAAAATACAATTTTTCTTTTTTAAGCTGATGTACATTAGCGTTAGTGCAACGATTTAACCAAAATTTCTCTGTAAAAATTGTTTGGTAAAAAACCTTTCATGTCAAACAATTGACTCTAATTATGACGCAAATGACAATACGATCATACCCCGGTTCTCGAACACTAATTCATTGTGGAAGTCTGTTCTAAAACCGAATCATATTCTCCATTGAAAATAATCTAAAATTAATTCGTTTTCAAGCATAAATGCTTAGGTTTATCAGCCTACACTATATATCATAGTTTATTAGGTCATCGTAAATTTCTAATGTTTTTTCACAAACGATTCTCAGATATTGTTATCTCTTAACACTTCCTCATACCGTATTTTCCGCCCAATAAGCTGGATTTCTGGACCTAAATTTTGGGGGTCGGCTTATTGGGCGATCGTCAGCCTTGGACCAAAAAATTGTTAATTTTCTGTATGTAAGCAATTAAACGGCTACAATAACGTGTGATTAAATTTTAGAAAAATCAATTTTGAGCAAGTTTTCTTCACTTTATTAGTTTTATATTTCAATAAAATATTTAATGAAAGTCCTTCGTGTGATTTTAATAATAAACGAAATTTAGCGGTGGCCTTGGAAGTTTACTTGGTATTTTACCGATGGCTGTTAACATGCATGCTAACGCTGAAATCATTTTGAAGAAACTTGTCACTTCCTAAAAATGGCCTCGGCTTATTGGGCGGTTATAAGCAAAAACCCTAATTTTCTGAGTTAAAAATTAGCCTCGGCTTACTAACCGGAAATACAATAGTACATATAAATAAGCAATAACTTCTCCACTTCCTCGAGTATTTGTGGTCTTTGTTTACTAATAACAGTCACTCCTTAGCATGCGGTACTTTTACTAATTGAACACAATTTTTTCAGAATTCAGTTTCGTAATTTTTATTTCGCAAATTATTTTACGTCAACAAACATTTATACGCTTTAGAAGTAGCATGCAACGAAAAAGCAACGTTAAATTATAAACAAAGAAATCGAAATATAGGGAAAATACTTGCAGCACGGTCAAGCGGTTTAAAACCTAGTCGCGCCATTCTGATGTTTCCTTGGGAACTTTTTTGCCTGGTGGTCTTGGCCAGCAGTTCCACATTTCAATCATCTTCATAAAACATTAATTTCAACTGAATGGCAATATCTAGCCATCTTCAGAAGTAGGTCAGGGTAATTGCACGATGGTTGTTCTATGTATAGTATATGGTCGTTTCCGACTCTTGCGGGTCAGGAGAATAACTAGAGAGGTGAAAGAAAGCTGCATTTACCTCAGAGCGAAAACAAAACACAGATAAGGACCGGGTTTAGGCAATAAAATATTTTTAAGTAATAAATAATTTTTAATAGATTACTTAATTAAAATACGAAAAAGCGATCTTTAGGTGGCAGAAATTGGTGATGGCCACCCTGATTAAGTCGTGCAAACATACTCTAAGTTTACGTGCTTCATAGAAAAATCATTAAAATACAAAAATTTATTCATTTTTCGAAAACATTTGCACGAAACACGAATTGTTAATCATCTCAGCTTTGATATAAGAGCCCGGCAGCACTGAAACATCTTTCAGTTTCACTAAAGGTGGAATCAAATCAAGGAAAAAGCTTTGACTTTTTTAAATATTTACTTGGCTGTTTGATATAAAATAACACTTTCTTAACATTTTCATATTTTATAACAATTTAAATAAAGGTTCAAGTAGTTAAGTAGATACTGAACCCAGCCTTAATAACCTGGAAGTTGTCATCGCGTATCCGCACTCACCCCGATCATCTGTTAATAAGCTTACAACCGAATGCAGTTCATACCTGTAACCAAAAACTTAGGCATGCTAAGTAGACTTTTTATTTATTGAAAGGAATGTTACGACTAATAAACGTCATGCATTAAAAATTGTTCGCCAGTTCCGCTTTCAACCTGAAAAAAAAAATTTGTATTTACTTAAGCATAAGTATCTATTCAATATTTATCTAACCTGTAGGTGGAACAACCAGCAAAAATTAAATTTTGATTAATGCAATCGAAAGCAATTAAGTGCCAATCAAGATATCGTAGCAAACACAAATACAGGGGGGTGCGAAAGTAGGTAGGGGAGACCGGGATTAGTTGGAAAGCGGGGTTAGTTAAAAAATTAAAATTTGTAACTCGCCGAAAAAATTTTTTTGATTTTTACTGCCACCTTGTGATAGCTAATGTAATGCTTCTTCCGCCATGTTGTTTTTTGGCAGATCAGGCAGCAACTTTTTTGTGAGGAAAGCATTTTATGATTTTGTGAATAATTTGTAAATTTTGGACCTTTTAATAAACTTCTAATAAGTCGGTGCTTTTTAGATAAAATGAAACGTCTTTCAGTGTATGGTAGCCGTTTGTAATGTGAAACATTATGCAGCATTGCAAATTCATTTTATTAGCTCATGGCAGCATTTCAGGAGAACTTTTTACACAGCATCAGTGTGGGGTTAGTTGAAAAGTTTTTCAACAAACCCCATCTGGTGTTTTACCAACCAGCAATAAATAAGAGCTTTCTAATTTATCCATATAGGTTAATATTGGTTAATTGTCATGTTCATGTGTACATTTCCATAACATCTTATGTTTTTCTGTTGCTTTCTTGTTTTTCATGCAATATGTTGGCATAGTCTACTATCAAAGTTGCAAATATTGCACCTGTTAGATTAATTGTAAAGGCCCGTTTCCACTACGAGCGTGGAAAAAAGCATTCTTTGTTTGCTTTAATTGCTTTTTTTTGCGCTCGCTTCAATTTTAACCGCTCGCTTCAATCGAAGATCAATAAAAGAGAGAAAGAATGCTCTTTTCCACGCTCGTAGTGGAAACGGGCCTTAAAACTAAAGCAATCCGGAAATATGCGCACTTACAAAAAAAAAACTGCACGAGGAGTGGTACCAAAGATATAATGGAAAGAGCAGTGACAGAGGTGCTGATAAATAAACGGGCTTGTTATGCAGTAGCCAAGGAATTTCAAATCCCACACGTTACCTTCAGAAGATACTGCTTGAAGCACGGCAAAGAAAACAATGATGGGAGCAACAAAGTAACTTTGTCAAGGTACGGATATTATAATAACAGATCCGTTTTCACTCCCGGTCAAGAGATCCTTCTCGCTGAATATTTATTGAAAGCTTCAGCACTTTACTACGGATTAACTCCAGAAGATGTGCGGAAATTAGCCTACAATTATGCTGCCCAAGCAGGCTTGGCTATGCCTAGCTATTGGGTCAATGCAAAGCAGGCTGGGGCGGATTGGTTTTCTGCATTTTTGAAACGACATCCTGAATTAGCACTGCGAACTCCAGAAAATACCTCCCTCAGTCGTGCAACAAGTTTTAATCGGCACAATGTAAACACATTTTACGACAAATATTCTTCTCTATTGGAGAGGTATTGTTTTACTCCTGAGAAAATCTGGAACTTGGACGAGACTGGATGCACCACAGTACAAAAAACAAAAAAGATCATTGCAGCTACAGGTATCAAACAAGTTGGTGCAATGTATCTTCAGATAGAGGCATACTGGTCACACTCTGCTGTGCCATTAATGCTGTTGAAAATGCTCTTCCACCGATGCTCATATTCCCGAGAGTTCACTGCAAGGACCACTTCATTAAAGGAGCTCCACCAGGTTCAATTGCGAGAGCTCATCCTAGTGGATGGATGACTTCTGAAAATTTTCTTGACTTTATGAAACACTTTGTTTTATATGTGAAACCAACTCCAGATGATAAAATTTTACTGCTGCTAGACAACCATCAAAGCCATATTAATCTGGAGGTTATCGATTATGCCAAGAATGGAGTGGTAATGCTCTCTTTTCCTCCACATTGCTCCCACAAACTGCAGCCTCTTGACAGAACAGTTTATGGACCGTTTAAGCGTTACTATAATAATGCTTGTAACAGTTGGATGCAAGAAAACCCTGGCAAAACCATGTCTATATACGAAATTGCAGACATGGTTGGGAGAGCGTTTCCAAGGGCAATGACACCTACCAATATTAAATCTGGGTTTAGGGTCTCTGGAATTTTTCCATTTGATCGTGACATCTTCAGTGACGAAGAATTCATGCCATCAAATATAACAGATCGGCCCATGGAAATAACTGAAACACCCAGCCACTCCCAGCAGTAGTAGCCAACCGCCAGTGATCACCGTCGATGAAATGCCTCCAACTTCTCAAAACACTTCTGGAGATAATGCTACACCTAAAAGTGTTCGTCCTTTTAAAAAGGCTTCTCCAAGGAAACGAAAGGGCAGAATACAGCGTGGCAAAACAAGAATATTAACGGACACATCTGAAAAGCTAGCGATTGAGATTCAGCAGTCAAAGAAGCAAAAGCATGGTGAGAAAAAGCAAAAAGTGAAGAAGCGCTTGCTGCATTCTACTGAAAGCAATTTAGAACCTGGTGAGATGCCTACAGCTTTAGATGAAGATGTGATGGTTGAAGAAGATTGCTCGACGAAAGCTACAAATGATCAGTCGTTTGAAGTAACCCAGCTAAGTGACATTCAAGAGGGTGACTTCGCATTGGTGAGGTTTGATGGACAAAAAAAGGCACAGCACTACATTGGGCATGTGATTGAGGTTTTTGAAGATGGTGATATTACATTTAGATTTCTGAAACGGTGCAGACACTCCACATTAACCGATGAATGCGCTACATTTGTGTTTCCTGAAAATTCAAAGGAAGCAAAGTTTACTCACAGCATAAAAGATGTTGTCATAAAACTGCCAAATCCTGTGAATAGAAGGGGCACGAAACGTTGCCAACAAAAATACGTGTTTGATGTTAACTTAACATTCTATAATCCACAGTAATTGCATAAACACTGGTTTCTCTGTGTTATCTTGTGTGTAACTTAGTGCTTTTTTGTTTTTCAACTAGCCCCAGTGACGGGGTTTGTTGGAAAGCTTGACATGTGATCACAAAAATAAAAGTTACTTAAAAACTTGAGACATTACTGTTATAGTCATTTGTAGTATTTCACAGGACTTAACACTGCATCTTTCAAACGCATCCAGTTTGTAATGCACCGAACCTAAGTAAATGAAGTTTTATTGAAAAATTTTCCAACTAACCCCGGTCTCCCCTATACAGTGATAAATTACCTGCCATGGTTAAATTTCCAATTTAGTAGCAAGAATAAAACGAAATGATGAAAAGTAGATATGTCGCTTTCACTTCAATGTAATATGTCACTAATTTCACTGATGCAACACTACTGCATACACCTACTTTTGCACCCCCCTGTATATTAGTGAGAATAGGCTTATGTAATTTTTTGTCTTCAATTACGCCTTTCAGGTTCCTTGAGCTCGAGAAAAAAGTTTAACCAACAAACAATTTTGATGGTAACTGCAGTTAAAATTTCAGACTCAATCGACATTCAACAGTAATTATCTGACCGCCCGTCGATATGAGAATCATCACTAAAATGCAAAATTCAATATTACAAACGCATGCTGACCATACATAATTCAAAAAATCCACTAATTACCTTGACATTTAACACTCCAAAAGCTTCATTATCATAATTCAGTTAAACATAAACCACCTAAATTAATAATGTAATTTTTAATTTCTTCAGTAATTTCACATTATTACTAAATAATCAGCTCGGTAGTATAATCATTCTTTTATTCACTAGAGGCAAATTAACACCATGTTTTAGAAGGTAATGGCGCGTTTACAGTCGTTTTCATAAAAAAAATGAGTGGATTTGAGCATCAGTAAAACAAAGATCACGCTGAAAAAAAGTATTGTAAACACGCCTTAATACAGTAATTACCAAGAGTTACTTACTTATTACTTAATTATTGGAGAATCTTTGATGTCTAATTCGAGGAAATTACTTAGTGGTATTTATACTACGTAAATACCAAAATACCAGTTCCTAGTATTGTTATCATATTTCCTAAAAAAGATATATGTAGTTAGATAAGAGCAGATATATACAAATTTAGTTATGGTATCGTTAATTTACTTTTTGCTGTGATCAACCAAAATTAGCAAATATAGCACGCTGTGTCAAAATCCGTCGTAATGCAACGATTGAAATGTGATCAGTCTGTGTCTACATTTTGCTTTGATTTCATCAACAAGTTGTAGAAATGTATTTCATGGGAAAAACTTCATAACTTTCAAACAAGCTTTTAAAATCTAATGCAGAGAGCATTGCTACAATTAAAAATATTACCTTTATTCATTCTCCGTAAGGAGCGTCATACTCAGGGCAACCGTGAAACGATTAACCCGAGCTACTATGAGACGTAAAATATTGGTGTCCGGTTAAAATCTCTTATTTGACTGATACTTGGAGCTGCTTGCCGAGACCGCCAAGTGTGACCGTGTGGATCGCGCTCTTACCCACTTGGACCCGCTGCCGACTGGGGTATGTTGAAATGATATTGTGAATTACAAAGCTCAAGTAGCTATTGCAGTTAAAATCATAGATATTGTGAAAGATTTTGTAAATAAGCACTACCTGCAAGGAGTTGTTTTACCCTTACCAGTGGTATTGGATCACAAAACAGGTTACAACGCCTCGGAAATGGCATCCCACAGAGATCAGTCCAAGCTCCCCTCATATTTGACATTTACATTCATGATCTACCAGTAACAATTGCCAGGAAATTTTTCTACACTGATGACTTGGCAATCTGGCACTTTGACACCAAACTGACAGACATTAGAAAAAAGTCAAGACATGGCAACTATATCCTTGTTTGTACCTTTAGAAATGTAAGCTGAAGCTTAGTACAACCAAAACGGTGTCAGCTGCCTTTTACCTCAATAACAAAGAGGCATGATGCAAGCTTTTCATCAGGATCAAAGGACAACCCCTACCATACTGTGTAGGTATCTTAACCAACTGAGCTTTGCCACAATCAAGCCATACTGTAGCTCACTGAGCACAAGGGCTTGAACACCTGCTTCATGAAAGGCCTCTGTCCCCCCCCCCTTATAGAGGACACTGACAGCTCAAATCAAGACACCCATTTAAGCCTGATGCACTAGAACTTCCAAAAAATATTTCTAAGTTGGACGCTAGTGTTGATGTGGGGAGGAAACCAAATGGAATACGGAATGGCAAAGCTATATTTCTCATTTACATACTTTCATGCCTGATGTCAATCATAACCATTGAGACTGTATCTATCCAAACCATTTTGGATCAGGCTTAATCACCACAATACCTGCCCTACCAGGGCTTTGGCTTCAAAGCTTGAAGTTTAAAGTTATATGGTAAATGATACAATGCATAAACTTGGATACAGGCATTTTTTAAGTAACAGAACACAAAGATTTAATGCTACTGATATCTCTTCAAAATCCATGTCACAAATATAGTGTCCCACACAGGGTTGCGAAGTTGGAAGATTAAAGATCTGACTCCTAAAATTTTAAGGAAGTCAGCTCTGACTACACTTCTAGGATTAAGGATTCTCACTCCAACTCCCCAATAAGGACAATAGCATTATGCAAAATATGATTTGTTAAAAATTAGGGTGGCTTGTTTTTTTAGTCGTGAAAGAGGATGTTTGTTAATTTCATCCCTAATTGGAATGTCTTGAATTTTTTGATTTTTATATCTAAAAAGTAGTGTTCTCTAAAAAGACATCAGGAGTTGGAGTTCGATAAAATATTTTGACTCTTTGAGTCCGACTCCTTTTTAAAACCTCCAACTCCACAACCCTGTTTCCAAAGCAGGGTGTTGGACCCTATTTTAACTTTATTATTTAAATGGCTTAATTGATTATTGCAAATGCAATTTCCTGTGGTATACAATTATAAAAAGTGGTATATATCTTAATGCTGATAATAAACTTTTTAGCAATAATCATGCTGAGTTACAATCCCTCAATGCACTTGTGAAATGGATGAATCAAACTTGCAGCAAATAAATGTGTAAACACTTATCACTCCATTACAGGCATTGCTCTCTTTTTTACAATCATTACATTAATTCACATGAATTGCCAATTTCATGTTCTATCTGTTATGTAAGTACAGGGTGTTCAATAAGTCCTGTTAATATATAAACAACTATTTAAAATTTGATTCTCAGATTATATCTTTGTTACAGAATTAAAGCTTAAAGTATATAGTCCATAATAAATCTTAAATTTATAATTTTTTTAATAAAATGAAAATAATTTTTAAACGCGAGTTTGTGATCAAGCAGCACAAAAAAAAGAAAACGAGAAGTGAAATTCTCAAAATGGAAAAACTTAAATCTGAACACCATGTTTATTAAAAGAATGTTGGATCGTTATGCTGAGACCCTGTTTTGGACTATTGTGTGTGGTCTGTTTTGGAGAAAGAGGCATGTGCTACCCCTGCGACATCTGTTGAGTCTTAAAAACAATTGGTTAAGGCTTGGTCTAAAATTGACCAAAAAATTTCCCATGCCGTGGTTGATGAATTTCCTTGCAGACTTAAAGCAGTTATAAACTCTAAGGGCAACCATTTTAAATAAATGGCATTTTTTCCTATTTGTTATAGTCCAAGCATACATTATGATTAATGCATTTGCAAAAAAATTTCTTTGTGTTATTTTTAACATTATTGTTTTAATAGTATTTTCTGAACACCCTGTATCTTTAGATCAAGTGATTTGACATGGCATCAGCATATTAACAAGGCTTCTACAGTTTTTTTGTATTGTTTTGAAATTTTGTATATGATCAGTAGAGAAGTACTTGGGTGTTACTGAAAGCTCATAACATGACACAACACACCAGTTTGGTCTGCTAATAAAATTAAATTGGTACAAAGCAATTTACAAAAAATTTAATGTAGCACTACATTATTCAGCTACAAATTGAATATTGCCTTTGAATTTGACCTAATTCTGATTAAAAAATTGTAAAATTTATCAGATCTACGTTTTAATTATGTTTCAATATTTCTCTTCAAGATATAATCTGCAATATCACTGTTTGACAATAAATCTTTGCATAAAGCTAAGTTACCACTATAAAAACTTTATCATCAAACCATGTACAACATAATTATCAAAGTTGTATCTGATACTCTAAGCCAGTGGTTCTCAAACTTTTTTTGTTGCGACACCTTTGGAAAAGTTTGCTGGGCATGCAACGCACCAGTAAAAATAAATAAAGATGCTTATAATCAAAGTTTAATTTATTAATACATCAAAACGAAACAGATTGGCATATTATTTAATATGATGTGTGGGCTTGCTTGTTTTTGC
The DNA here is from genome assembly GCA_963680785.1 of Diplosoma virens. Classification (NCBI taxonomy): domain Eukaryota; kingdom Metazoa; phylum Chordata; class Ascidiacea; order Aplousobranchia; family Didemnidae; genus Diplosoma; species Diplosoma virens. Next base: position 36,095,619 of record OY796895.1, on the reverse strand, counting down.
AACATCTTCAAATCTTGGAAAAATTTTCGAAACTGCTCCCCGCATTTCTTTTTCAACATTTATTCGTGATCTATATTTGCTTTTAATGACAGCCATAGCAGATAATCCTGCTTCGCATAGATAGGACATAGCAAATAAAATGAACATTTGTAGTGCTTTTTTTGTCAAAGCTGAATATTCGTTATTCAAAGGAATCCAAAAATTTGTCGGATTTACTAAATTAAACTTTCTTTTCTGGGAATTATCACAGGTAAGATCAAGATAGTCTTCTTTTTCTTGTTCAGTAAAGGACGACAGGGTAGGTTGGGCAAAAGGACGGCAAATCCGTTTATAACTGGATAAATTTTCCGGAAAGTACTTTTTGAATTTCAACTGGAGATTCAGTAGATGCTGTAAAAATACACTTCCAGAGCAGCTACCAGACATAGCTTTGGTGCCATCTGTGCATAAACTGATACACTTTTCCCAGTCTAAGTTGTTTTTCGAAATAAAATTATCGATTATATTAAAAAGATCAATCTCTCGGCATCCAAGTTCAATAGGTTTACAAAATAATAACTCTTCTACTAACTTTTGGTTTGAGAAGTCAACAAACCGCACATAATAAATCAGGACTGCCATCAGTTGCTTCATCTAATTGCAAACCGAATTCTGGCTATTTCATTTCATCAATCAGTTGGTCCTGAATGTCTTGTGCCATGTCATCAATTCAGCAACACATGATATCATCTGAGAGCGGCTCCATCTTCAACTTTTCAGCAGCTTCTTCTCTCATCATACCTACAAGATCCACTGCAGCAGGTAGTATTAGTCCCTCAGCAATGGTGTGAAGTTTTTTAGACTTAACAATTCTGTGCGGCACTTGGTAAGATGCTAATAAAGCCTTTGATGAGAGTTGCGTGAATTTTGAAATGGTGGACACTTGCTTCTTTAGATCATTTAATTTTCAAGAAAAAAAATTCCTGGGTTTATCAACGAATTGCAGATGTGATGTTTTTAAATGACGTTTAAGCTTATTAGGTAACATGCTCTCACTGGCCAATACCTTGCTGCAAATAACACACTGAGGCTTTTCCTCGCCATTCTACAAAATAAACGTGAATCCAAAATCTAAATAACTGTTGCTGTACTTGTGAGACTTCTTTTTAGGCCTATCATTTTCAATTGCAGATTTATGCTTAAATTGCAACATTAGCTTGCTGTTTACATCCATTTTATAACTGACTGGTGTATTCTTTGCTTGTATGAGCAAAAATATTAAAATTGCAGAATGCGTTCATTGACACATTCAACTCGTTTGCTTTTTTGCCAAAGCATCCTCTGAGACGTAAATGGTTATATACGATTTTCGTTTTCTACAAATTGGTCCAATAGTTAAAATATGTGACTAGTAGCAGGATCAGGGCAAAGATAGTATAATATTTGAAGTGGTCACCGGTGGTACATGACGTATATTTTTCACATTTTAAATTTTGGGATGTCATAAGTTTATTTTGTAAATTATACAGACGTAGTGTGGTGAAAACCACGAATGTACCACCTGTGATACACAACAAGGCAAACGTGATAAGTAATCGATCATTGCAGTTACATAAGAAGGAATTCAAAAACATGAGCCAGCAGTCAGTGTAAATTGATAAACTGCACCCTAACAACAATTACTGTTATTTGATGAAGTGATAAAACTGCATTGAAATTTGCTACTATTTGCTTAATTGAATATTGCTACAAATGAAATTATTGTGCGACTCCCTTAGAAAATTAAAATGACACACAGTTTGAGAACCATTGCTCTAAGCCAATGGTTCCCAAAGGGTTCCTTTAAAATGTACAGGTCAGCGTGGTTGGTGTGGTTGACTGGGTTAGTTAAAATATTTATTTATTGTTGAAACCAGTTGTATTTGTATTGTAAATAGCTATATTAATCATTCAGTTTTGAGAAGTTGGCTAGTTTGGCTATACTGTAGAAGATATTTAAATCTTGTTGAAACTGACTGTATTTGTAATGTAAATAAATATAAGAAGCATAATCGTTTGGCAAGGTTTGCCTGGACGAAGTTGGTAAGGTTGACATGCTTTGATATGTGAGGACTGGTCGACTGGGTTAGGTTGGTTAGGTTAACTATATCATTTACAAGTCTATTTGGCAAAAATGAAAATCGATTTGGCAGAAATGAAATCAAATTGACATTAATGAAACTATATCCTGTTTCTTACTTGCTATTTTCATATTTTGGCATAATTTTAAAAAATTTTCTTTTTTAAAATTCTTTTAATATATACATGTATATAATTTTATTATACAGGGTGTTTCATAATTAAGGCAACGGTATTTTGACCATTATTTAAAACCCTGTAAAAACATGTATAGCCATCAAATTTGATATAATTTTGAAGCTTATAACCTTGTCTTTGCAATTCAGGTCTTAAAAGCTAAACATTAGAATTTAGATAATGACAGTAGATAGAAACATTGTTATCAAGTTCCACAAGCAAGGCGAAAGTAATTCATCGATCGCAAAAGGTTAAAAATGAACCAAACAACTGTATGGAAAATCGTTAAAAAATTTAATGAGACTGGGACAACATTGGATAAACCAGGACGTGGTCGTAAACAAACTGTTCGTACCCCAAAACTGGTTAAAAACACGCGAGAGAAGCTACGTCGTAATCCGCATCGATCTCATCAAAAACTGGCTGCTGAAGCAAATGTGAGCAATTCGACGATGTATCGAGTGATGAAAGATTATCTTGGTAAGAAACCCTACAAAATGCTTCATCGTCATAAACTTACAGAACACCATAAGAGGATGAGAATGGAAAGAAGTCGTCAAATTCTGGATGAGATCGATCAAGGCACGCTCCCCAACTTGGTGTTCACGGATGAGAAAAAAATTGACATACAGCAGGTTGTTAACCAGCAGAACGACCGGGTTTGGGGTTCTTCTACTTCAGTTGAAGGTAGGATCGTAACAAGACGTCAGAATCCGCAATCGGTAATGATTTGGGCAGCGGTAACTCTGTCTGGAAGATCTCCGCTGGTTTTTGTGCCTTCGGGGGTGAAATTGAACTCGGAACGATACGTTTCCAACATTTTGGAATCCCACTTGCTACCCTGGGCTGATAAACACTTCCAAGGTTTGCCATGGAGTCTCCAACAAGATTCAGCACCATCACATGGCTCCAAAATGACACAGACATGGATTCAAAGGAAAATTCCATCCTTCATTAGCAAAGAATTGTGGCCTGCTAGGAGCCCGGACCTTAATCCTTTGGACTTCTCTATTTGGTCCATTTTGGAGGCAAAGGTTTCAGCTTGTCCTCACTGTTCTCTTGATGCTCTGAAGGCAAAACTGAAGAAGGAATGGGACGCAATCCCTCAAGAGCAGATCCGTGCCGCCTGTGATGCATTTGTGGGTAGACTTAAGGCTGTAGTTCATAACAAGGGTGGTTACATCGAATAAATGGGATAATGTTCGATTTGTATGTTATTTACCTTTGTATTACTACATTCAAAATTGATTTTGCACTTTTCAAATTCCCATTATATTAAAAAAAATCGGTTGCCTTAATTATGAAACACCCTGTATAGTAACAAATAATATAAATATGTACATATATAGCAACCCTATCAGAGACTCTATAATTAGACCCAATATTATGGAGACCTAAAATTTTGGAGAATATATACATATATTATAGAAACTTAATTTTAGAGACTATATATATATATATATATATATATATATATATAAATTTTTTCAAAATTTTTTGGTCGGTGCTCATCAGGAAAGTGCTCAATGACGTCAAGTCAGAGCGGTTAGATAATTAACTTACAGACCACAAAATTTTTTAAATTTAACATTAATTTTATTTGCCCCAACAGACTGTTTCGCCTGCCTGGGCTCGTCAGGGGGCGGTTAAAAATCTGAAAAACAAAATAAATAAATAAATAAAAAAAATTAAAAAATACAGTTTAAACGAAGCGCTTGAATTCCGGCAAAAAAGCGTAAAACAACAACAAGAAAAAACAAGAGAAAAACTACGGTTGTAAGGTTAATCAATAAATGAATTTTATTGCCAAAGAAAAAGTGTTTTTTACGTAGCTTGCTCTATTGTTTGAAAATAATGGGTAAATATAAAAAGTTTGCATTAAAAATGCGTTAAAATTAAATTAAATAGCTGCGAAACATCATTTAAACTCCGATACAATAACCATAACCAATCTTTTAAAGACAGTAAAAAAATTAACTCCACCGAACTATCTAAAGCCGTTTGGAAATTAAAACAATCAGGACTATCGCCAGAAATAAGATGGAAAATTGTACAACACGCAACTCCATACCAATGTGGTTCAAAAACATGCAACTTGTGCTTATCAGAAAAATTACAAATATTCCAGGCTGACCCAAATAAATTACTAAATAAACGCTCGGAGTTGGTCTCAAAATGTCGACATCGAAGTAAATTTAAATTACGAAGTTTTAATTACGCTGGCAGTTAATAAATATATTTACAAACTCGGTTTACCTTATTTTTACATCACACCTTTGTCCACTTACTTGATCAACAAATAAATCAATCCATCTCTACACTACATACTTATCGAACTGAAAATATTCTTAAATTATACCCTGTAAAAAAATTTACTGTTTTAATTTTTAATTCATATCCTAATAATTGTCATTTTAAACGCATTTCTTTAGCATCTGTTTATCGTATTTCCAATGTGTAGACTATTTAATTTAATTTTAACGCATTTTTAATGCAAACTTTTTATATTTACCCATTATTTTCAAACAATAGAGCAAGCTACGTAAAAAACACTTTTTCTTTGGCAATAAAATTCATTTATCGATTAACCTTACAACCGTAGTTTTTCTCTTGTTTTTTCTTGTTGTTGTTTTACGCTTTTTTGCCGGAATTCAAGCGCTTCGTTTAAACTGTATTTTTTAATTTTTTTTATTTATTTATTTATTTTGTTTTTCAGATTTTTAACCGCCCCCTGACGAGCCCAGGCAGGCGAAACAGTCTGTTGGGGCAAATAAAATTAATGTTAAATTAAAAAAATTTTGTGGTCTGTAAGTTAATTATATATATATATATATAATAATAAAAGTGGCAAGACTGTATATATATATATGTATTTTTTGGAGACCTAATATTATTGATTTGTATATATAATAAAAGACAATAATAAAAGTGGCAAGACTATATATATATATATATGTATTTTTTGGAGACCTAATATTATTGATTTGTATATATTTATGTGTTTATGCAAAAAAGTCATATTCATAACAATATTACAGTATGTATATATTTATATATATATAATATAGGGTCTCTGATGGGGTCGCTATATATGTACATATTTATATTATTTGTTACTAATATATAATATAATTAAAAAAATTTTTTTTTAAATTATGCCAAAATATGAAAATAGCAAGAAACAGGATATAGTTTCATTAATGTCAATTTGAATTTCATTTGTGCCAAATTGATTTTCATTTTTGCCAAATACTGTAGACTTGTAAATGGTATAGTTCAGCAAACCTTACTAAGTTGATAAGTTTTTTCAAAAGTGAAAAATTCATTATTTCTTGTTTGTACATTAATTTAGATTAGGCCTACAAATACAGTTGGGTCAACAAAATTTAAACATTCCAAATTAACCTTGCCAATCTAGCCAACCATGTCCACCACGTTGACCAGTGACCATGCCAATCATGTTGACCTGAGATACTGGCTCTTAAACTTTTTCAAAAAATTCCCATGACAGACCCCTTGTAAGTTTTTAATGATATACAACCTATCATTTCTTTTATCTATTGTCTATTTTGCAATAATTTTATTAATTAATGAGCCATTGACACAATTCCCTATGGTGAACAATGGCACAAAGCCTTGACGTTTTGTGACATATCGCAATATAAAATTTAAATAGCTTCTTTTTATAATTAATGGGGAAATTGTATACAAAAAATTGCTTTTGCAAACCCCCTGAAAGTGCTTCACAAAAGGACCCCACTTTGTGAACCACTGCTCTAAGCTCTTTTACAACATGATTGAAAAAATTTAAATACATTCTGTTAACATCATTTATAAACTTTGTGTACCTTGATCAATTAACCTTGTTGTGTTTTCATTTATTAATTTTTTTTTGTTATCTTTATTATTGACTTTTATAAATACTTTCAATACTTTCTCATAAAGAAGTGTGTTTCAATTGAAATCCAAACATACGTTGTATTCATAAATATGCTTTTATAAACAAATATGTTTTTCTAAATAGTTATCAATAGTTAAAAAAAAGCTTACTTCAAAAGATTTTCCCAAAAATACATTATTACACTATAAGGAATTTGTAATAACTTCTGTCAACACAGATTGTACTAACACAGGTTAATTAAACTCTAGTAAATGGTGTTTAGCCACTAGATACAACTATCATTAACTTAAAAAAGTAATCAACTTTTTAAGCATTTGAAACTTTTTTCATGTTTCTCTAATAAAATTTTTGAATTGTATTAAAATATGGTTAGTTTTATGATTTTACAAACTTAAACTGGTGCTTATTAAGTGAATGTAAGATATAATTTTGCTCTAATTAATTGGCATGTAATTATAAACAATTTTTATAAAGTTTCATACAAACAATAAAAAATTATAAATGACTAAACAATTTTTAAATAATATCTTTTATATCCATGCAACTTTCAATAACATTGATATTGTTTTTATACATATCAGATCAAATCGACATTCAACAGCATTTTATCTGACCGCCCGTCGATACAGTAATCATCATATAATTATAAAATATTATTTTAACAAAATAATAACAAGCATTTACCAATGATACAGATGATAAGCTTTCAATGGAAGCACAAAATGGAATGATGATAATACATTCTAAACATCAAAAAGCTTTTAAAAAATAGTCAAAATTACTTACTCAGTAAAACATAGGCAGAAATCAGATCAATATTGTGATCATGAAATAAAATTTAATCTGTTCACTAGAGAGGCAATTTGTCATCATTAAATCATACAATAAAATAAAAATGAATAATAAACTTACTTCAACTAAACGTGGTTCTTTTGGTTGACTGCAGATAATAAGTTGATTCTAGAGAAATCAAAATTAAATTGACTCCCAAAATATTTTAAAATCCAAACAGTTATCACTGTATCATTTACTTATAACACTGAAAGGTACTCATTACTATTTGCCGAATTCAATTCATTATCTTTTTAATTTTTGGAAATTTCTCAAGCTTGTAAAGTTGGTAAGAGCAAATAGTGAACAAGAGACTGAAAGAGCATTACTTTGAATAATATTAAAATCAATCCATCATTACAAAAAAATTTTCAATACACAAAACAATGTTAAAGGCCTTAATTATTGCAAGGTTACTATTGCATAAGATGTGGTCATCAAGTTGGGCTCAAATTGAATAAAACCAAAAATGAATAAATTGGAGTAAACCAACTCTATCATTGTATAAATGCTTTAGCAATAGCCATTTATTATACACGAAATATGTAAAAGGGATAAAAAACAATCTGCATTTAAATTGTATGAATTTGTTTAATGTTAACAGGTTAATTGTTTGGCTAACGCAGTGGTCCCCAAACTTTTCAAGCAGGGGGTTGTGTAAAAAATTTTTTCAAAACGAAAAACTAAAAAAAACAAAGGTTTTTACTTTGATTCAATGTCTGATTTCACTATTTTCCTCCCAAAATCATAGTGATCTTTAAAGAAAAAAAAGGTCTTCACTTCAATTCGATGTCTGATTTTACTATTTTTCTCCCAAAATCTCGGGGTGTTCTTAACAACATAAAAAGATGAAAAAACTGAAACTGGAGGATTCCCGACATAATTCTATCCAACTGTGGCTCAAAGTATGTGCAAATATATTTTTAAAAAGCTTTACGGACCAGATAAAAAGTCTTGGTGGGCCGGATCCGGCCCGCGGGCCGTAGTTTGGTGACCACTGGGCTAATGCGTTTCTAAAGGGATTGCGACAATGCACCACTGGAAATGTGCCTGCAGTTCTGTATAGCTACAATTCAGTGCCTATAACCTTATGCACAATCTTTTAATTTTTATGTGCACTTGTGATTAATTACAAATCAATTGCAATAAATAATAAATATCAAATATAAACTTACATTTACAAGATCTGAAAAACAGATTGTGAATCCACTATGATTGCAACTTGAAAAGGAATCAAAGGGGAACATGAAAAAAAAGTTATCACGTGGTTTTGTTGCCATTCCAAAAAAACACATAAACTTTTTAAAAAATTGAGGCAACATTCAGTTTAGTTCAGTTTCTTTGATTTCTACTTCGCCACATAACAAAATATTTAAAAAGTTTCTAAGTGTCAAATTAGGGTGTCAAACTATTTAGAATAGTATTTCGCTTTGAGTTTAGGTTTATTAAATATTTTTAGTGGGTCTATTCCGGTTTAAGTTCAGAGTATTTTTTAAAATTTGACTTTAAATTTTGATTAAAAAATTAGTAAAGTCGTTTATATCACTATGATTCTATCAAAAAAATGCATAAATCAAAAAAATGGTTCTCAGGAACCGTTGCTTAAAATATTATGAGTTCGCCGAACCGGTTGTTAAAATTATGTAAGCCCCCATTTAAATCTATTTTAATTATAATTTTTAATGTATCAATAATCTCGAAACCCTACGGGTTCAATATTTTAAAAAGTAGCGAAAATAATATGTTAAATATTGAAAAAACAAATAAAAATGTTTATTTTTTTATTTAAAATTTTAGTTAATAGGCCTACCTATTTAATGATATTATGTTCTATAAGTGTTATTTGTTCATTCAAAATTTTGGTAAAGTAGGGGTAAAAAATTGTAAACAAACAATTTATTGATTCTGTAAACGTTTATGTTTTATAGGGTTTTTCAAGTTTTAAGTGTGTTTTTTTTTTCTTTTTATACTTTATATTGATCTAATTAGTTTATTGCCGTTAAAAAATTGTTAGCCTCATATAAGAAACAAGACGAATTCTGATTAAAAAGAATCGGAATCGAAAACTGTAGTTAAAATCGGCATCGGAGTCGAAAAAAAAATTGGCATCATCTTATCACTAATTTAAACACTCAATGATTAAGAGTAAATAAATATCAAAATTTTATATGACTAAAACATAATGTAGCCGTTAGAATTGGATAACTTAAATTTTTTATTTGGTTTAATTTTCGCATGATTGTTACGTCATAAATTTATCTCTTAAAATTGTTGAGTGAAGATTTGGCTGACTCAATCAATTTTAATGTTTCGTCACAAACGTTCTTGCTTATTACTCGTGATTTAAACATAGATATATAGGATATCTATGGATTTAAATCTCTTGGGAATTTTTTGTTTCGCGCACATGTGCTTTTAAAGTTTTTCACTAAAGAGATAAACTGTAGCTGTTTGTCAATGCGGAGTTTACAATTTATAATGGTTACAATTTAACCTTTTCATTGTTTAGATAACGCCACAATTGATTTTCATTTGGTTATATTTCTTGGTACTCGCTTTCAGATTTGATTAATATAATTGTAAAGATCAGAAGTCGTGATTCTTGTTTTTTTATTATTTTATTTTATCTCTATATTATGATTATTTTTTTTATTACTTTATTTTATCTCTATATTTATCCTCCTGACTCGCAGGAAAGCGACGGAGGCGCTAATACATAGGGTAGGCAATTACCCCGACCTGCTTCCGGAGATACCAAGATATTGCTGTCCGCTTGTAATTTAATAGAGATATGACTGTTATTTAGAACTGCTTGCCAGGACCACCAAGCAGGGGAATGTGCCGTAAAGTGTCTTTCCCAAGACACAACAGCATGGCGCGAGTGGGTTTTGAACCGAGACCGTGTTGATCACGAGTCCGGCGCTTTAACCACTCGACCACGCTGCTTGTTCGAATAGAATAGTTTATTGCAAAAAAGATTTAAACACTAAATGATAAACTATTTTGTTTATTAAAGAGCTGGAGAGCCGGAGCTAGTGGATAAGCGCTGGATAGCTCTGGAGCTGGAGCCAGAGCTAGTGCTCTTCTACAGTGACTCCCCAGCTCTGGTTATAAAATTATATTAGATCCATCCTTGAGTTATTGATAATGTTTGATATGTAGATCCAGTTTCGGTCAACTGGGCAGAAGGCTTAGAAATATGTCAAAAATTTTTAAAAATCTATTGATTTAGATCAGCGTGGTCCAACTACGGAACAATTTTGCACAAGTCTTGTCGATTACAAGCAGCGGCAACTTTTTTTTTTGAAGAACGCTATGATTTTGGGACGAAAATAGGAACTTCGTAGATCGATTCCAATTGAAGACCTTTTTTTTTTTTTTAGAGAACACCCTGATTTTGGGACCAAAATAGAAATTTTAGAGATCGATTCCAATTGAAGACCTTTTTTTTTTTTAGAGAACACCCTGATTTTGGGACCAAAATAGAAATTTTAGAGATCGATTCCAATTGAAGACCTTTTTTTTTTTAGAGAACACCCTGATTTTGGGACCAAAATAGAAATTTTAGAGATCGATTCCAGTTGAAGACCTTTTTTTTAGAGAACACCCTGATTTTAGGACGAAAATAGGAATTTTGAGACCGATTCCACGTGAAGACCTTTTTTTTTTTTAGAGAACTCTGATTTTGGGACAAAAATAGGTGTTTTTAGCCGGCTGAGGCCCGCAAACTCGAATAATTTTGAAAAGTCGCCCACAAGAGTGCAGAAGTTGGACCACCCTGATTTAGATCAAGAATCTAGATGTAGTTTAGTTAATTATTCATACATTATATAGCACATGAAAAACTGAATGTGAATCTATTGTGTTTTTGGGTTGGTTTTAGACAGAATATTATTGAATTTTTTTATTCCAGGATTCAGGTCCAAAATGAAGAAGCAACAAAGTTTACATGGGCTTGGGTTTGTGAAAAAACCTCTAGAATCGAAATTTCAGAACAATAGTCAATTAAAGATAAAATGTTCGAATCCAATGCCGTCATAGATTCGGAAAACGCTGGTGCAACAAATGATCTGCAATGTTGTGATAAGGCAGATGCTATTCCAGACTGCTGGAGCAATGAACAATATGACTATTTCAGAAAAAAATATGATGAATTAATTGTTCGTAATAAAAAGCTCGGCTGTAATCACTGGGAAAAACTAGACTCTTTACACAAAAAGGGATATCATGTGTCACTAGAATGGAAAAACTGCAGCATTTCAGCTTCGGGAAAAGATACAACAGTCCAGCAAGCATCTCTTCGAAAAAAAATGAAAGAACATTTTTCTTCAAAAACACATCGTATTCGCTTAGAGCAACTGCAACATCGTGCAAATGATTAGATTACAAAATGCATGGATGCATTAAATCAGAAACGTATTCAATCCACATGCAGGGTTTTCAATACAGTGTACAGTTTGGTAAAGCAAAACCGGCCATTTTCCGATATTGAGAATGAGGTTGAGCTACAAATAAAAAATGGGGTGAACATGGGTCATAGACTTCATTCTCGTAAAACTGCGGTCAAAATAGTTGATCACATTGCCAAAGAAATAAAAAGTAAAGTATTTGCAAAAATCACTGAACAAAATAAAAAAATATGTATGATTATAGATGAAGCATCAACCATTTCTAGCAAGTCTGTACTTATAATTTTTGTAAAGATTGAAAATGAAGATTTTTCACCAAAAATTTTTTTGGACTTGGTGGAGTTAGAAAGTCAGGGAGCTAAACAAATTTATAATACCATGTTAGATAGCTTAAATTATGCTGGATTTAGTAATGAATATCTAAAACAAAATTTAATTGGTTTCTGTTCCAATGGAGCAAGTGTCATGCTTGGCAGGAATTCTGGAGTAGGCACAAGGCTTCAAGAAAATTTCCCTAAAATAGTTATCTGGTATTGCCTTAATCATCGATTGCAGCTGGTGTTAGATGATTCTGTGAATGACATCAAATAGGTGAACCACTTTAAAATATTTATGGACAAAATGTACACAATTTTTCACAACTCAAATAAAAATCAAGCGGAACTCTTCAATATTTCTCAGGAACTCGAGCAACAAATGTTAAAAATTGGTAGAGTATTGGGCCCGAGATGGGCATCATGCAGCTTAAGGTCGGCTCTAGCTGTGTGGCGTACATATCCGACCCTATACAGATATTTCACATCTAACACAAAATTTTCAGGAATAGCTGCCCGTCTTTGCAACAAAAATTTTCTGAGGGACCTAGCTTTAATGATTGATATTTTACATAAAATTTCTTCGCTCAGTAATGCCCTATAAGCAAGAGGCACAGGTTTGTTCAGAGCAGAAAACCTCATAAAGAGGTCTATTGAAGTATTTAAATTACTTAAGGACAACATAGGAAGATTTGAAAAAGAAATTGATGAAAGGGTTGCTTCTGATGCATTCAAAGAGATCCAATTTATTGAAAATTACAGATTTGCTAGCCTATCTCGTCAAATGTTACTAGATGCAATAATAAAAAATATGAAAAAAAGACTGGTTGCCGATGATCATGTTAAAGCTATAAGCACGGAGCAAGAAAACGTGCTTGAGTTATTTAACTTGTTGGATCAAAACACCTGAAATTTGGAAGAAGCCGTTGTACCGTGGCTTGCAGCAAAAAATAAAATTGACAAACTTAATGAATTTCTACATCATGAAGTGAGTATTAATGATTTCAGAGATTTTGTAGAAAATGTGCTTAATAGCAGTTTACACGTTTTAATTCCACAGAGTGTACAGAGAGCCCAAAATATTATCAATACAGTTGCAATCAGCTCGGCAGAAGCAGAACGAGGGTTTTCATTAATGAATCTTATTTACACAGACAAAAAAGGTAGTCTCTTGGTGAAAAAAGTATCAAATTTAATGATAATAAATCTCATCGATCTTCCATTAGATTTATGGAATCCAACACCTTCAGTGAAAACATGGCTCAGAAAAAATTCCAGTGCTGATGACAATAGGGTAAAAAAAACAACCTAAAGACTATAATGCAAACCAGGTGGCAATTCGGAAATTTTTTGAAGTGACAAAATGAAAGACTGTTTATATTTTTTCAATTAAATGATTAAAAAGAAAAGTATTCTTGTTATATTTCTTAATTTTTTTAAATGTCTGCAGCAAGCAATTCATTATTAAAACAAAATGTTTATTTTATTTATTTAAAAACAGTTTATTATATGCAGACTATTAGCGCATTCACATTGCACAAATGAATTAAAAAAGTATAATAGAAAGTTTTTCTATTGTAATACTTCATTAGGTAACAACTTAATTGTTTAATTTTATCACATATCGTATATACAGTATATACGATCTGAAGTTTGCAGTTCCTTAGAACCTGTTCTTAAAAAATTTAAATCCCACCCCTGGATACAATGTCTTAAAAAGTGCTTTACTTACACTAACAGAATAGAGCCGTTTTGCTTTTATTCTTTAAATCAAAAATTTTCAACCTCGTTTTACAAAATCGTTTGGCCAACTATTACTCTCTTATAGAAAAGTAAAGCTTTGGAAAAGAATTCATCGTAATATTAAAAGCTACCATTGAATTTTCGTCAGAAAATCATTTAAAAGATTATCTTCTATAGAAATACTAATATCATTTTATTATGATTATTTTTGTTTCAGCATTATTATCACCTAAATTGCTTGTATGTTTTTTTGTTATTATTTGCGCGTGTTTTTCTCTATAGTTTTTTCGTTGACTGTTTGGTGAAAGAGCACCTGGCATGTTCTTTGATGCAGCATATACGCAAATTTTGTTACTTTTTGATATAATTAATTGTGTTATTTTGTGCATATTGGTAAATAAAGAACTATCTATTTATCTATCCAACCACCGGGGTTTACAAAAGATTTTAAGAATTTACAAGAAAAAAAAATATGATATTGTTTTGGTGGTCCACAGGACAACAAAAAATTTTTCATTATATTTTTTCTGAGAATTAGAAGACAAAAAAATTGGAATTAGAATTTGGATATAAAGTTCAGTAGAAGACAAAAAGAAAAAAGATCGTCACCTCGATCCAATCGTTTTCGGACGACATTGTTTTACAAATGAATGGGATAACTTTTTTCTTTTTTTCTCCTCACCTAAATGGGAGAACCAATTTCTATTTGCCAGCGTATTAAATTCAAATACATTAAATCTAAGTAAAGACAAAAAAAAAAAATGTCATCACATTTAGGGGAGAGTGGGGTATAGTCGGACAAAAATTACGTTTTTTGCTGTAGAGTTTTTTTACGAGTTATATCTTGACCAAACTTTTTTTGTATAATTTATACAAATAAATTTATCATATGCAAGTGTATTTTCACAGATTTAAACTCACAAAAAAATTTACGAGAACATTTAAAATAATGATTTTTCTGTCCAACTGTGCCCAATGTATGGGGCACAATTGGATTAAACATAGGACACTATCGGACAAGGAAAAAGAAGAATTAAAATAAGCAAAATAACAAAATATTATAGCGTGATTTGTGCTTGCATTCTCTAAACAATGAAAAAGAACAACCAAAAAGCTTGCTGCAGCAGCAGATAACAAAAAAGTGCGCCGAAAAGGAAAATGCAAAAGCGTTCTATGTATTAAAATAGATCAGGATTTCTTTGAAAATAATTTAAACATTAGTAACATACATTGAATAACAAGCATGAAAGGTGCTGAGCAGAAAATGTTGATTAATTATTAATGTACATTGAAGAAAAAAAGTCATAATCGAATTTTAATGAAGATCTTTGACGACTAGTCGATCCACATTCCTTGGCTGCAGGCAACACAGCCCTAATGTTTTTTTCCTTTACTGAAGCCAAATCAATGACCTCAGAAAGAAAAACTCTAACATTGCGTTTCTTCCGCTTGCAAGAAATTTCATAATCGCCTTCCAATTCTTGTTTTTGATGATCCGACCAACATAATATTTTCTGGGAAATGTTCTAAATTCAACTAGCACATAGTCACCTATTGCAGGATCTTAGTGCAGTCTGGGACAAAGAGATTTTTTTGAACATCACAAGGGTCTGAAAAGTTGTCAGATGAATGATCTGACAGAAGAATCTGTGTCTTATCAATGTTTGAACTTTCGTTGCTACACAGACGTTTTCTAGTGCTTTTAGCTTTCCCCGTTTTGGTGCTTTCTGAAGTTTTTTACAACTTTTTAAAAGGTCTTTTTGGGGTGTGCAGTTAAAATCATGCTATAACCTTTTTTTCTTCTCTGGTGTCTTTTTTTTCTTCTGGGAGCTTTTGGATAACCAATTACTTGTTCTGGAGATAAAAAATTATTTTGGAATGTTTCCAGGTTTTGGATCTCAACATCATTAAGCGACCTTAAATCTTTTCGCTCAAAATCAACATTGTGGAAGCTTTCGTTTTCTTCCAAATGTCTGATGCTTGTTGATGCATCATTAGGTTGATCAGTGACCAGACTGGGTAAAAAATCGAATTCATCAAAAATATGTTCATCTAAGGGGAATATACCAATCTTTTAAAACTCGACTACGATATTGGTTGCAGTAATAGCTTTTTTTTCGGTAAACGTACCAATGGTAGACTTCCTTTGTCTATTTCTTACCATAAATTTTATAATAATAAATATTATCAAAACTAAGAAAAATTTTTTACAATTTATGGATCATATGTAACTTAAAAATTGTAGTTTTAAACTTTAATATAGTTATAATGTTAAGCCTAATTACTAGTTGTTGATAAATCAAACGAAATAGGCTATTGTGCAAAATAGATCTATATAATCATCAAAGGGCACAGTCGGACAGTGTCTGGATGTTCTCCCAAAAAAATGGCCGGTTGTGCCCCAACCAGAATTTTTTTTTATTTTTCAAGATGGTGGCAAAAACTTAAAAGTTACCTTAAATTATTTTATGGTATAAGATAGCTGTTCCGTTCCTAAAAATCGCCCACACTATGTATATTCACAATCTCATAAAAAATCTCTTTGATTTCGCTTTAGTCCGGCTCAAACAGCCGAAGAAATAACGGTTTTATAAGCAATTTAAATATTTTACATTTAGTTATAAGAAAATTGCAACACTGCTTAATTTCGTAATGTGGAGTACATTCCAGAACTATCCGCTTGACCTGTTTTGACTATGACGTAATAGTGATTATTTGTGATTAACTTGATTTTAGTAACTTTTAGAACGTTCGAGATACTCACGACCGAATGATATAAATAAGGATCGCTCGGAAGCATCATTATGATTCGATGATTCGTTGTGGTAACTTAGAATTGGAAAATTGTTAGCTGTGTAAATTCATAGTTTTTGAACGCAAGTTTTTGGTTGTCTACGTTAAGGCCCGTTTCCACTACGAGCGTGGAAAAGAGCATTCTTTGTTTCTTTTATTGATCTTCGATTGAAGCGAGCGCAAAAAAAAATCAATAAAACAAACAAAGAATGCTCTTTTCCACGCTCGTAGTAGTATTCTTTTCCACGCTCGTAGTAGTAGTAGTGGAAAAAAGCATTCTTTGTTTGTTTTATTGCTTTTTTTTGCGCTTGCTTCAATTTTAACAGCTCGTTTCAATCGAGGATCAATAAAAGAGAGAAAGAATGCTCTTTTCCACGCTCGCAGTGGAAACGGGCCTTTATTGCGAAGAGCTGAAGAGTTAAGGCCCGTTTCCACTACGAGCGTAAAAAAGAGCATTCTTTCTCTCTTTTATTGATCTTCGATTGAAGCGAGCGCAAAAAAAAAGCAATAAAACAAACAAAGAATGCTTTTTTCCACTACGAGCGTGGAAAAGAGCATTTTTTGTCTCTTTTATTGATCTTCGATTGAAGCGAACGGTTAAAATTGAAGCGAGCGCAAAAAAAAGCAATAAAACAAACAAAGAATGCTTTTTTCCACGCTTGTAGTGGAAACGGGCCTTTAAGCTACTGAATTCTATTTGCTGTTGAATTTATATTATTTTGGGCTCCTAAGTCGGTTTGAGCATATTTTATTAATAAAGAAGATATTGTGGTAGTCTGAACTGTGGTTTAGCTAGACTATATTTTTGCTGTCGCTGGTTCGAAGGTCAGATCCAGCGAGAAGATTTAAGAATTTTATCTTTTAGTAGACACCAAAATTGCGTTATCGGCGAGGCCTTCCTTACAGGCGCCGAAAGGTTAGACCATTAAATAACGTACTGAGTTACCGAATTAACTTCTACAAAATTTCAAAAACTAAAATTTGTGGAAGTAACAAAATTTCAAAAATTTTAACAAATTTTAAAAAATAAGTTGCAAGAAAAAATTCAAAAACTCTCCAATAGCAAATAAACCAAGTTCTAAAATGTATCAGTAGTGAGAAGAATTTAAATTAAAGCTAAGGTAAAAACAGGTTCAAATATACCCTTTCCAAAATTACTTACCTACCCTCAAAAGCAAAATTCATCTACCACATTTATTTTACAATAATTAGTTTTTTCAAACTAACACGAGTGAATGCTCTGTGGTGAAATATATTTATGTCTGCAGTTTGAAATTTCAAAGTTTCCAACTTTTTTTTCAAATTACTATGTCCGACTGTACCCGGTGTCTAGCCGGGCCCCACTCGCCCCTATTTATAAAACAGTTTTGCCTTAAAATTTCGGTTGGATTCAAGTAATCACCGTTTGTTTTCGGTTTTCACTTTTAATCCAATGAAATATATCTGAACTCAATATGCAGACACACTAGAAATTGGTTCTCTAATTTCGGTGAAAACCAAGAAGATCTTCACTTTGGTATCTCCAAAAATTCAGATGTTTTTGCATTGGAGTGCACCAAATAATTTTTTCAGCCAAAGGGGTTTATGGATTAAAAAAGGTTGAGAAAACATGCTATAGACTTTTGACAAAGAAATTGATAAAAAAAGCTTTTAAACGAAACTAATCGCAAGTTGTATCTATTTTGCAAAGATTATGACTTTAATATTTTATTTCTGCTCTATTTGATTTCTACAGGTGAGGCACCGCCTCACTTGCCTCCTCTGACGGCACGCCCCTGGCTATAGTCATGAATTTGGTTGCGCACCATATTAAGTTGCAGAAAGCACGAATACCTATTAGCTATACTGCAAAACATTAAAACATAGTTTATTTTGTTTTTAGAAAAAAATGTTTGGAATGTTAACAATGTTTTTTAAATTCAATACTTAACCAAAATTTTTATTTCGCCCCATGACAGATTGTCATCTGATAAAGATAGCGGTCAGGAAAAAGGGTTGACCACAGATTATCTTTTGTGTCCCTATTATCTGCATCGATTACGGCAATTCTGTTATAGGCCTATCCTAAATAGTTTCAAAGACAATTATACAAACCCCGACGAAGAAGTAGGCCTACTTGTAACGAATTTTTGAAATGCTTACGTTCATAATATTTAGAAAATTTGTTGTCGCAAGACCTAATGGCAGTGTATATGGGACAGTAAAAATCTATCTAATGAGTTTGTTATATGGTTTATGAAAAAGAATTTGATGATTCTTATTTCTATAAATATTAGAAAATGTATTCGCATTTATTGACTTAAAATTGCTTTTTGCGAAAATTTGATTTAAATTTTTTTGGAAAGCAACAGTTCTTTCAACCTCATATAGTAGCAGCTATTTTTATTATTACTACTTGTAATTACCATTAGTACTGTTGTTATGAAATATTATCTCTTCACTCGCAAGAAAAGTGGGTTTCGTTAGAGCAACCGCAGGAAGGAGTCATTGTCACGAGATTCCCGACTTGATTTTGAAGATGCCAAAACAATCTACCAAAGCAAAAAACTACTGAAACCAATAAGATTCTCGATTTAGTGGTAAAGCACCATATTGTCATCCGAGCGTTTTTAAATACAATTGGGATTGACACCGCGTATTTTTTAATGGCAGCTTTTATTTCTGCGGTTGGCTAAAATCAGCAACTTATTTCCGGTCTTCATTTATTTTTAAGCATTTTTAGGGCAAACTTTTTTAAAATATTTTTCACATTTAACAGTTTTGAAACTACCGAACTTAAAACCTCTTTAGCCGAGTAAATTAGGGACTTACATTTTACCACTAAAGAATCTGCAAGTTAAAAAACCTCAAATAATTTTGCAAATTTATTTTAAACCAGCACGAGTTTAACTTTTCTTAGCAGCGGCCAAGCGATCTTTCTTGAGAGGACCCATAAACGCCCGCTTCTCGTCGCTCGTTTGGAACCGGCCGTGTCCGAGTTTTGATGACGTGTCGATCCATTTCAAGTTGACCTTCTCCAATGCAACACGTTTAGTATGGGTCAACAAACTCTTGCGGAGGGTTATAACCCGCTTTTTGGGGCCCATGCAGCAACCTTTAATCATGACAAAGTCGTTCTTGACCTCGCCGTAGTGCGGAAAGCCACCCTGAAAGTCAAGTTACAATATTCAGAAATCCTTCGCATAAATAAAAAATTCTTCAAATTGAGACAACTTATCACATAGGTTTTAACAAAATCTTCAAGCGACATCTGCAGCTCTCTCACCATCGGGGTGATGCTCTTATCAGACAGGTCGAACTCGGTCGAACCATTGTTTTTGATGAGCTTGCCTCCTTTCTTGTGGATACCCTTTCCCACTCTGTAAATCTTCTTGTTGATCTCGGTGCGGTGGTGATAACCCTTTTGACCTAAAAACATTGATTATTATCAAACAAAGCTAAGCTCGACAAACTGATTAATGTCCTTTCAAGTCAGCCAAACTAATGCAATAAAGTCGACTATCAATACGATGGTCAGCGATACTTATCCAATGAGGCCGTGCTTTTTTTACCGACCCATTTCTGGCAGGTGCAAATGGCAGCTATTTTATTTTAACTTTTTATCGTCAGTTAACACTTATGCTAGCTGTGAAAGGACTACCTTGTTTTTTTAATCAAAGTGAAATCTTTTTTTAACGGTCTCTACTTCATTATGAAAAAATACTTGCATAATTGAACTAAAGACGTTTTTTTATTATTACTTTTTTTCAAAATAAAAAGCCACTTCTAGCAAACAGTTGTTTTCTAATTTTCTGGTTCATGCTGACCAAGATTGAGAACTAATTTAAGCAGCAGCGCATTAAAGAGCGTGGTGCTTTTTGCTTGATTACAACTGAAGTTCTTGGTTTTTAATACTCGAAATAAGTTTTTACAAAGCATACGAACGCTGCACACATCACACTCACCAGCACGTGCAACAGAATAAGCCACTCTGGCAGGATGCCAGGCTCCAATGCAAGCGACTTTTCTCAGACCTTTGTGGGTCTTACGAGGCAATTTCTTAGTGTGCCATCTAGAAGTAACACCTGCAAATCAACGAATGTCTTAAAATTTCGCAAAGACAATTTAAAAACAGTAAGTTACCTTTAAAACCGTGACCTTTGTTGATCCCGATAACGTCGATCATTTCATCTTTGGCGAATATGCTGGACACTGAAATATTCTTTTCAAGCAGCTTTTTGGCAAATTTGACTTTTTGAGGCACAGTTCCTCCATTAACTTGAATTTCAATAATGTGAGGTTTCTTCTGCTTCCCAGGTAAAAGCTTCATCTACAAATTTTTAAAAATGAGTTGAAGACATAGGAATAATAACGAAACAAATTACGTACAAAATTCTAACCTGAGTATGAGCCAGTATCCTGATCACTGTGCAATATTTCTTCATCTTTTCAAAATCCCGTTGAATAGATTTCTTTCCATCATCATCCTGCCAGCGTTTCACTGCCTTGGTGAAATACTTCTTCTTGCAACGATACCTGGTTGATTTGAGCGAAAATAAAAATGAAGGCATGTCTCATCAGAAAACTGAGCGGAGACATTTGCTTCCACAACCTCTGAAGGTTCAATTGCTCATCGACTATTTGCGAGAGGAGCAACACAAAAAATTATGTTGTAAATATAAGATATTTATGAATTTGAGTACCAACAAAATTCGTTAACATTTCTACATTAAATTTTATAAAAGTACCAAACAACGAGAAGTCTTAGAAAAAAATTTTTTTTAATTGGTTGTGTTTTAATTAAGGTTTAAATAGAAATTACTTTGTGATATCTCATTATGGGTAAATACTTTCTTTTTATTTCACGTGGTTTTATGTTCGCAATTATTTTCTCGCACATCATTTTTTAAAATATCATAATTTAACCCATTTACGCGTAACGGCCTAATGTAGGACATTTATAAAAATGCGCGTAAATCTTCTTTCTGTAATGTTATCAACAAGGCGAAACTTATAAGTTGCAATTGCATTTTCACGATAAAATTTTCTTTGCGACAAGCTATGGCATTTAGTACTCGTCAGAATCTCCGGCCAAACGTTTCCCTTATAGTGCTGTAAAAAAACTTCAACATCAGTTATGAAGTCTGAATATTTTTTCACACTTGTTCGATTTTCAAAACAGTGAGATATCCAACTGTACTCTGTAAAATTGTGCAGCTGTTCGGATTTTCCTAAGTTTTGCCGTCTTAAATGTAGGAAGCCAGACGTATATGCGTACTAGACGAAGGGAAAACTATGTGAGACTACATGCGCGCTATAGGCCCGTTTCCACTACGAGCGTAGAAAAGAGCATTCTTTGTTTCTTTCATTGATCTTCGATCGAAGCGAGCGGTTAAAATTGAAGCGAGCGCAAAAAAAAGCAATAAAACAAAGAATGCTTTTTTTCACGCTCGTAGTGGAAACGGACCTTAATAAAGCAAAGGCGCTTGCAATGGTTGCACAGCAGCAGTCACTTAGTATTATTCAAAACATCAATATAAGGCATTTGTAAATCTAGATTTAATATATTTGTTTAGTATCTAAATTTATGAGTAGACGTAGTGCAAAAGAAGCGTTTACGTGTTTATTTAGATAAATTGATGATTTTTTTCTGTGACGTTATATGTATTTTACCTTATATACAATGCAGTCAATACGTTTTTGTGGTAAATCTAAAACTAAAACTCCTGAAATGTCGAATAGACTTTGGAATTTGGCAGAAAACAGTGATTTACAATTTCACACAAATAAAAATGACGAGTTGATAATGATGAAGCTTTTCCTCCAAATAACGCAACAGGTTATGTCACAGATGAAGACTCAGACGAAGATGGATGGGGAAAATTGATAATTTGCCTGCAAGTAGCTCTTGGCACCAGCAAAGCTTGAAAATAGTGTTAACGACGACAGTGATGATGAAACTGAAGACGATGGCATTGAACCAGCAAAAAAAAAACGAAGAAAATCTATTTTATTTAAAAATGGCAGAAGTCAAACATGAAAAATGATTTGCCACAATGGACACCTGGTGATATTAAAGTAGAAGAACTAAAAGCAAAACATTTGTCTCAAACAGCTTTCTTTGAATTTTTTTTTTTGATGACGAGCTTTTCACTCGCAACACAATAATTGAATGTGACAAAAGAAATGAAATGATTTATTGAAATATTATTACTGAGTTGTTACGTGTCTTTGCCAAGGCGAAGGTTTTTTTGGGAGACCACAAAGATACTCACCACAGTTTAGTGGCAAATGCAATACGACGAGATAGATTTGATGCGGTTTTTGTGCATTTTCACTTGTCAAACAACAATAACCTTGATCAGGCCAACAAATTTGCGAAAGTCAGACCTCATGTGACTCCCATAAATGAAAAGTGTTTGCGGTACAATCTTGATGAGTCAATGTGTGAATATTTCGGACGTAACGGCTATAAGCAATTTATATGTGGGAAACCGATACGTTTTGGGTTTAGGTTGTGGCACAAACACTGTTGGATACTTGATCTGGTTGAAAGGGGAAAACTGGCGTAGAGCAAGCACAAAAAGAAAAATTTGATCTGGTTGAAAAGGGAAAACTGGCGTAGAGCAACCTTGTGATCGCCTTTGCTAATGTGCTTCAATGCCGTTAAAGAAAAGTGTATCATATATGCTTTGATAATTTCTTTACAAGAGTAAAGATTGTTGTGGCTTTGAAGGATAAAAACATCAAAGCTACGGGAACTATGGCTCGTTTGATTACCCAACTGATACTGCAAGCAATCTATTAGTCTGCAGGTGGCATGACAACAGCGTAATCAACCTGTGTTCAAATGCTGTGGGAATTGAACCCATTGGTTTAGCTTCGCACTACTCTTCATCAAAAAAGAAGCAAGTTCTGATTCAGCAACCCCACCTGGTGAGTGTATAAGTGTATAACGAGCACATGGGAGGGGTGGACAGAAATGATCAAAATCTTTCTCAGTACCGAATTGCAATGCGAGAAAAAAAGCAATATTCTTCACTTGTAACATATTTTATTGATGTTGCTGTAAACAATGAATGGCACCTGCATAAAATTTGCAATAGTTTAAGTTTGTTGGATCTACTTCACTTTCGCCAGTATATCATGAGAACGTATCTGATTAAGTATGAAAACCTGCCTCAGCCAGGCAAGTGAGGCAACCCACAAAGCTTGGATGACATAGAGTATGACAGGATTGCTCACTGGGTGACAACACAAGATAAGCAAACTCGCTGTGCACACTGCCATGCAAAAACGACAAGATGTGAAAAATGTGACATTGGACTTCATATCAAGTGTTTCAAAGATTATCATATACAATAAAACGTTTTTTCATTTTGTGTATATTCAGTGCAATGTAATAGCAATTTGTGCCGCTGCACAGCAGAACATTCTTGTGAAACGAGATGAGCAAATTACATAATGAATATGCCTGGCGACCTACATATACAGGGTGTTTCAGCGAAGTGTAGACAAATTCAAACTTCGTTAATTGCATTGATTGAAAGTTATAAAAAAAACTAAACAAATCAAAGAAAAGTGCAAACTTCAAGCTTTATTTTTATACTAGAATCATTCAAAATAACCGCCTTTTTGTGTGATAACTTTCCGTAGGCGCGGAATGATTTGATCACATGTGGCACGGATGGTGTTTTCGTCAATTTCTGACCATGATTTCGTCAATTTCTTTTTTAAAGCCGCGACACTCATGTGGGAACTGGTGCAGGCCTTCTGCTCAAGAATGGACCAAATACCAAAATCCATCGGATTCAAGTCGGGTGAGGATGGGGGCCAAAGTTCTTTGGTCCAGAATGACTTAAAGTTGCTCTTGCACCAGTCTTGCACTTTTTTTGCTGTGTGGGAAGTTGCCCCATCCTGCTGAAAGGTGATGCCGGTTTCTCCCATCGCTTTTTGCACCCAAGGAAATACTTTGTCTTTCAGCATGTCCAAATAAACATGTTGGTTAATTTTGACGCCAACATCAATAAAAATTAAGGGGGTTTTGAGTCCTGAAGAAGTTACTCCCGCCCAGACCATCACCGACGCAGGTTTTTGCCTTCGGAAAGATGTTCGGCGCTCAACAGGGATAGAATTTCTTGATTCAATCCAATTCCGGTCATTTTGGGTGTTGTGGATGGCCTGGACAGTAAACAATTTCTCGTCGGTCCATAGAATAGGCGGTTGCGTGCCATCATGCAGAAAATTTAGGAGAATCTTTGAACGTTGGAGCCTTTTCAATTTTGAAGCTTCGGAAAGAAGCTGGCGCTTGACTTTTTTGTATGGCTTGACTTTCAGATCATCTCTCAATACTCTGTGGATGGTTGCTGAGCTAACGCTCGCTTCTCTAGCCAGTTTTCTGATGCTTCTTCCACTATTCCGCCGTAATTTCTCCCGGATCTGTTTAATCAGATTTTTGGTTCGTACGGGTCTCTTCGGTGTGCTTCTGACCCTCGGTGAGCAATTTCCAGTCTCTTTGAATCTTTTGACAGCCTTGTAAACACCTGAAAGACTGACAAATCCTTTCATTTTCTTGAAAATTTGAGCAGGTGAGAGTCCCTTTCGGCAATGCTCTTCAATCATGTCATTTAAAGTCTTTGTCATGGCACTAAACGATAATTTTTTTGGAAATATTATGACAAATTTATAATCTACAATTGTTACAGTATAATTCTGAAAGAAATTCAAATTATTAAAGGGTTGGAAAATGCAATTAAATTCAAAATAAAATCTTTTCTACACTTCGCTGAAACACCCTGTAGGAAGTCTCATATTTTAAAAAATAAACAAAAATTTAAAGGGTGATACTTGATTCTAACCAAAACTATTTTTGAAGTCGCAAAAAAAATTTCTTAAAATTTAAACCTTTGGCATAAATGTGTTAAGGTAATGCCGCATTCTAATAACCTGTCTTTTTTTTTTAAATATTTTTGTACTTTATTATGTCACTATTTGTCTTTATACTACGTTTAATGCTGATGGTGCAAATTTTTGTTTTTGAGTTGCATTTTTACTTTATTTTGTTAACCTGACAGAGCAGTTCATGGAAGTTAAGAGTAATTAGAACTCTTTGACAACTTTAATGCATTATTTAGTTCATTTTTGATTGTAAGACAATATTGATGTTTGGTTTGAATTGCTATCTAATTATTAACTATTAAAATTTGATTTTTCAACAGATTGGTCAGCAGTGTGGTCAAGTGGTTAGAGCGCTGGGATTGTGATTGACATGATCTCGATTCAAAACCTACTCGTGCCATTCTGTTGTATCCTTGGGAAAGACAATTTATAGCACATTCCCCTGTTTGGTGGTCTTGGCAAGCAGTTCTAAATTCTAGTCATATCTCTAAATTTCAAGTGGATGGCAATATCTTGGCATCTGCAGAAACAGATCAGGGTAATTGCTTACCCTGTATTTTAGCACTTTCATTGCTTTCCTGTGAGTCAAGAGGTTAAATATAGAGATAAAAATTAAATTGTGCTTGTTTTAATAATTTATAACAGCGTGGTCCAACTACAGGCCCACGGGCCGCATGCGGCCCGCAAAACAATTTTGTGTGGCCCGCGGAACAATTTTGCACAATTCAAGTCTTGTCGATCATAAGTAGCAGCAATCTTTTATAACAGCGTGGTCCAACTACGGGCTCGCGGGCCGCATATCAATTTTGCACAAGTCTTGTCGATCAGAAGCAGCAGCCGTAATTTTTTTTTGGAGAATGCTATGATTTTGCGCCAAAATAGGAATTTTGGAGACCGATTCCAAGTGAAGACCTTTTTTTTTTTTTTTTTAGAGAACACCCTGATTTTGGAACGAAAATAGGAATTTTGCAGACCGATTCCAAGTGAAGACCTTTTTTTTTTTTTTTTTTTTTTTTAGAGAACACCTGATTTTGGAACGAAAATAGGAATTTTTAGCCGACTGAGGCCCACAAACTCGAATAATTTTGAAAAGTGGCCCACAAGAGTGCAGAAGTTGGACCACCCTGATTTATAACATAGTTTTTTTAAGTATCTTACAAGTTTCAGAATTTTGCAAGAGAAAACCAAGGGGTCTTTAAGAACTTCTATTTTATCAACTTTTTTTGTCATGTTTGATATTTTACAAATTCATTACTATCAGAATTTGCAAGTTATTTCAATTAAATCTTAGCTTAAAAACATTTTTAATACCAAATAGAAGATGTATCCCATCATTAAATAATAAGTGAAGTTTAATTTTTGTAGTATGTTCACTAATTTGTTCTTTTTAACTGTTCCAAAACATCAGAAGTTTTTAAAGCTTTGGCTTACAATAGGCACATCAAACTCTTGAGCATATACATGCCATTTCAACAAAATTTTAGTTGATAAATTGGATCTCTTAAAGTCACCACAAGTGATTTTTGTTCATGAAACTAACCAAGATGCCCCTGCTGTTACTATCACTTCTTGTGAGATCCTTTTTCTGTTGGTTTGTTGTTTATTCCACCCTGGTGCTGAAAGGGATATTTTCAGTTAGTTTCACCAAAAAAATCACTTTTAATGATGACTTTTAAAAGAGACCTGATAATCTTGGCACAAACTGCAACAATCTGGTTAAGAAATAAAGTAATAAACTTGTTTTTTAATATTGAGCAGAGTTTATTAAAGTTTAGTGTAGTTTAAAGTTTACTTGAAAACTCATTGATCACATGCAAGTTTGACATATACCCAGTTAAACAGTGCTTCTGAACTGCCAGTTTTAATTAACTTTTTATTTTTTTTCCAATACACAACAATTTTAATTTAGCACTTTAATTACAAGATCTTTAAGGCTTTATAAGTTCAGATATAAAGCAGCAAATTTAATATAACTAATGAGAAACTTTAAGTTTCTGTTAGGTAGCATTCAACATATTATAAAATCAACAAGTCTTGCACAAATTATTTAAATTACTCATTTAAGACTTGAATTACTTAACACTCTGTCAACTAGCAAGCTGTACCAGTGCCTTGCCTTTCAGAAGCTTTATTATACTCATTTTTAGAGAACATTACAAATATGACTGCAGCAAATATTATTTTGAATTTAATTCTTCCCAAAGCATCATTTTTGCTTAAATAAAATTTTTACCAATGGGTATTTATTACATTTTGTTAAGATATAAAAAACTATTGATCAATAGATCTGATAAAAAGCTGTTTTAAATTATTACCACTACGCAATCTAAAAAATTACAAATCAATGCTCAAGAAAACATTTAATAAAAATTAGCTAAAGCTTACCAATTTTTGTAGAAACGACGCTTGCATTCATCACTGATGTGTTCAGCAAAAACACTTCTGAAGGTTCTCAAACCATTTGGAGTCTCAATATAACCGATTACAGCAATACCAACCATTGGGGGTGTTTCCAAAATCGTAACAGCTTCAACATTTTCTTTTTTATTAATTTCTAAAGAAACATAAAAAAATTATTTTACATTTAAATAAACCAACATCAGTGAAAAAAAAAATTCAACAATCAATTCTAATCCCAACTCAATACATAGGTATTGTTGGGAAAAATGTGACTACGTCAATTAAACTTATTTCCACAAATATTTGATTTAAGATTATTGATTATAATATTTACTTGAACCAGGGCGATCAACCTCGCGAACAATATGGGTCATGCCAGCTTTGTAGGACACAAATGCAGTTAAATGACAAGGTTTTGAAGGGTCATCTTTGGGGAAAGACTTGACTCGACCACGATGCCTTTTACATCTTTTACGGGGAAGAAATCCCAAATGTCCATGACGAGGAGCTGAAAATTTACGATGCGACTAAAAAATATAAACTCTTTATTATTTGTTAGGGTTTCTTTAAAAAGTCACCATAAGCAATTTTGGGTCTGTTTAAGAAGTCACCATAAATGATTTTTGTTTGTGAAACTAACCCGGATCTCTCTGCAATTACTATCGCTTTTTGAGAGATCCTTTTTCTTTTGGTTTCTTTTTTATTCCATCCTGGTCCTGAAAGAGGGATTGCAGGTTAGTTTCACTCAAAAAAATTGCTTACGGTGACTATTTGAAAAGACCCGCAATTTTTTCAGGTGAAACTAACCCAAATCCCGCTGTGGTTACTATCGCTTTTTGAAGAGATTCTTTTGCTTTTGGATTTCTTTTATTCCATCCTAGGGCTGTAGTTGGGATTTCCGGTTAGTTTAACCACAAAATTGCTTACGGTGACTTTTTGAAGAGACCCATTAAATTTACTAACAGAAAATTAAATAAAACTGCAGTTTCGTAAAAAATTTATAAATGTTCTATTGAAAAACTTTGAACGAAAGTAATAAAACAATTGTTCCAAACAAATATAAAATTCGAAATAAAAAAAAAAAAACTAATTCAAAGAACGTACCATCCTTCCAATGAAAATCGAAAAGAAAAAGAAAACTTTTCTGAAATTTCACGTTTAAGTAATCTCAAAGCAGCGTACTTATCCGACCGTAACAATTTTTTTATAATTCTTGAAAGGTATAAGTAATTTTATTTTATTTTTTATGAACAAGAAACAGATAAAACAACAAAGATTGTATTTAAAAAGGTTAACTTTTTTAATAATTTCAAGATAAATTTGTTGATATTACAATATTTATTATATTACGTTACTGAAATTATGTGCGATGAAGCAGAAAGTTCTATTACCGGATAACAATGTCTAGGCATCTACGAAAACAGGTCGGGGCAATTGTTTGATAGTTACCCTAATATGACGTTACAATAGTTGTGTTATTACAATTCTATGGAATCTTTTTTTTTCCAATTTTTTTAAAGATTGCGCAAATCATGTTTTTACATCACTTTAAGAAGAAAACCTAATCTCACTCAAGTTAATGTTAAGAATTTTTTGGTCTTCATTATTTTTTTAGTTGTAAATGGAGCAAAAACGTTTGAAGATGCCCAGATAAACTTTTGAAGACCAAAAAAAGGTCTTTACATTAAATCTTAGTTGTTTTTACTCACCAATCTGGATTGCTCAAAATTGAATAAATTTCTCCTTCCCGAATAGTTCACATTGGAAAAATTTTATTTTATTTCATTTTATCTTTATATTTATTTTCTTAACTCGCAAGAAAGCGACTGAGGCGTTATAGCAAACAATTACCCCAGCATACTTGTGGAGATGGCAAGATGTTGCTGTCTCTCCTTAGTATCCCTAAATACAAAAAGTGATCAATTCTTTTTTTTAATATTTTCTTTAGTAGGTTTTTCATAGCTTAGCCACAAAACTTATAGCCTCCACTTACACCAGGGTTATCGTCCGTATCGCCGCTACAGACTTGGATAATCTTCGATTGGGCGCTGCACATTATTTTGTGTTTTTGAAAGGAGTTATAAATTTAAAGACCACGGCATCCACGACAGCCAAATCTTGATAGCCTTCTATAATTATGTACATTAAGTAACTTTAGCTACTAGCTAGTAACTTTTACAGCCTTTAGTTTTGTAGCTAGTTACCATTAACTACTTTTTCAAAAAAAATTAACTGTAAAAAGGAATTAGTTGCTGTCCATCTCTGATTCTAGAATAATTTTGTGGTCGAATGGTTAGAGCGCCGTGGTTGTGATCGACATGGTCTTGGTTCAAAACCTACTCGCACCATTCTGTTGTGTCCTTGGAAAAGACACTTTACGCCACTTTCCTCTGTTTGGTGGGCTTGGCAAGCAATTCTGAATTTCATTCATATCTCTATAAAACTAAAAAACCAAAATAAAAAATTGCATGAGAACGGCATTATCTTGGCATCTTCAGAAGCAGGTCGGGGTAATTGTTTGCGCTTATTAGCGCCTCCGCCGCTTTCCTGAGAGTGAGAAGGATAAATATAGAGATACAATAAAATTTTAGATCTTGTTTTATGATCCCACAATTTTTTCAAAACCTTCTAAAATATCAAATCTTATCAAAGAATTGAAAAAATCAAAGTTTTTTAAATAATATTCACTGTTTATTAAGAGGCCATTGAATTGTCCCACAAAAAAACGCTCAACACTAGATCCAAGACACAAGAAATCATCATATTAGAACAGTGGTGTGCGGTGACCTCTGAGTCTGGCCATGCAATTTTCATACCAAAATCTGGTCATGAAAATGGGCATGTTATGGGTAACTAATGAGTGAGACATGCAATATTTTATTGGTAGGAAAAAAAACTTTTGTGTGAGATTGTAACTTTTAGTCGTAATGTCATGGTGATCAAGACCAATTTTCGTCCTAGATTTTTGCTTATCTCTCAAAAAAAGGTCATCACTTAAAATTGTTGCCTGGTAATGCACTTTTTCTCCTCAAAATGCAGTGATCTCTAAAAAAAAGGTCACCGCTTGAAATCGTTCAGGGTAATGCACTTTTCGTCCTCAAAATGCAGTGATCTCCAAAAAAAGGTTATCACTTGAAATTGTTGCCTGGTAATGCACTTTTTCTCCTGAAAATGCAAGGCTCTCTAAAAAAAAGATCATCACTTCTAACCAGTCTCCGATTTCTTACTTTTCGCCCTAAATTCACAACATTTTTTAAAATAACACAAAAAACAGGTCTTTGTCTCGGATCGGCCTCACATTTCATCCCGAACAAGTAATATTTCTCATCAAATTCAACGATATCTACCTCATCGCGCAAAAGTTCGTCATGCAACTCCTAAAAATTTGGTCATGCAACGCATGACTTGCATGTCCTGACCGCACCCCACTGTATTAGAATCAAAATAGAAAAAGTCCTGAATCTCACAAAACTCATCACAACAAGGAATTTTTTTTTAATTAAAAGTTTATTAAACATTTTTTTAACCGAATAAAAAATCGATTCCGGTACTAAAACCATCATTAGTGTTTAAAATTCTGTAAAATAATCTGATGATCGTTTTTATACCAAATCAATTTTTGTTACTTTATAATGTTAAAAAATATTTATAAACTTTGAATTAGAAAAATTTTTTACTGTGATGACTTTCATGAAATTCAGGAGTTTTCTATTTTGTTTAAATAAAAAAAATTTTTACTTTGAAGATATTACAGAACTTAATAATTTCTTTGAATCTTTAAAAAACAAAATAGTCAAAAAATAAAATGAAAAATAAATCCCACTCAAAAATCAATGAAAACTTGAATTGTTAAGATGAATCGAAAATTGAATTAAACTTGTTTAATTAATAAAAAATATACAATTCAATGCGTGTGTGCAAAGATTCTGCATGATCAACTCTAGAACGCAGCGGGCAGTGATGAAGATCTTGAGACCGGACATTTTTTGATATTTTTGTTACTTGATGTGATTGCGATGATTTTGCAATTTGATCAAGGGCCACACTCAATTGACCAGCTTTCTTGCAATTTGAAGTGCTAAGAAGCCACAAGTCTAAACGTCATTAATTTTTAGTTCTGTACTTTTTAACGTCTAATCTGGGAACTTTTTACGCTGATCTAAGCCATCAGTGACAAGCTAGTGCAAATAAAAAAATTATATTCTTATCGTTTCGGCAACAAAGAAGTCTAAAAAGCTTGAAAGTTTGTGCTCACACTCTCATCCGTTCAAACATTCCCACCAAATTAAATCCGATGATAAAAAACGTTATAACCCAATTACGTAAATACTTTTTAAAGCTAAGCTTTTACATATGAAAAAAAACCTACAAAAAAGCAAAAGAAGTAGATCTACAGCCAGCAGCAAGATAGATTATGTAGTTGTAATGTAAATGCACCAATAGACCGAAAGAGCGGGCATGGATTTTTAAACTTTGAGTGTGGCAGCTATACAATAAGCTTGAAATTTAGTACGCCTACCAAAGTTACGTTAAAAATTAAAATGCTTGTTTTCGACCTTGATTTGAATGTGAAGTCATAGACAGAGTTATTTAAAAGTTTAAAATTTCCTTAATACTATCAGCTATTAATATCTAGTTTAAAAACTTCTAAAAATAAAGTTAGATTTAGATCTCACTAATATCAACGCTACGGTAAAAATAAATTCTTGAAAATATTTATCTATGGTGGTATACGATTTTAAACAGTGAGTGCAATAGAATACAACAGTTTTTTAAAGATGTTGTGATTAACGAATAATACCATCGAAATTCAAGAGCAACAAAGTCAATCCAGCAGTAGCTTTCCTTGCTTTCAGAGAAAACGGTAAATAATGTCCTCGTCCTTGTATGGCCGTATTAACCTTGCTGCTACTTTTTGTTTTAAGTGAAGTCACCATTGTAAAGTATATAGGTACGCAGTTTGAGCCCATTAGAAAATTTATTGTAAAGTGCCTTTTTTTAACGAAGCAGCAGATATCACTCAGGTAGACTGAGAATCAAACTGGCGTTCTGCTACCCGTAAGTCAGAGAATTATGACCAGGGCGTCGAACCAAACCCGAACAGGATCCGTAAACCGGTATTAACCGTCATTATTCTATGAACCTGAACCGGCACTAAACCCGAATAAATAAAGTTTGCTGAACCTAAACCGGAAATTTATTTTAAATGGATCCAGTCCGACGCTGTGATTTTAATTTTACATAGCCTTCTAAATGAATTGCAATTTTGTATTTGAAGTTGCCACAATTTGTTTGGTCGCTGGCTTGCTGTGTGGCAAAACAGAAACGTCATAAACGATTACCTATGAGCGATAAATTAAAGCAAAACATTGGTCAGGTGACCTAAAGAAAGAAAGTATAATTTCAAATAAATCGTAGATCTATTTTAAAGCATTAAAATGAAAAATTAATTGAAATCGAAACGCACCAAAAATAACGGAACAAAGCCACAGACAAAAATCAGATCTTAAGAATATGATGATTATTTTTAATTTTGTTAAATGTCTTAGTACAACAGGCACAACTTCGGTGTAGTGGCCGCCCGCATTACAAAATTAGTTTTAACTAATGGCCGCTAATAAGTTATGATAAGTAGATGAAATTATGTATTAGCTATATAAAATTATAAGTTTTATTGATAATATGCTTTTTACTCCTATTGATTGTAATGAAACAAATGTCACCATTTTTAACGATCGAAATCATTCCAACACAATTCGTAAAACATTGTAGGCGTATCTAAATAGGCGGAATTTTGGATAGACATAGGCATACCAGTTAAAAAAATTTTTGGAGGGGCTGACAAAATAAAATTGTCTGATATTCTAGGATGAAGACAAAAAGAAAGAAAGGTCTTCAACCAAGCAAAAGCAACAAGAAACGAGTTTCGCGTCATTATAAAATCTTTATTCTAAAACTCTAAAATTCCCGAAAATGCTCTAAAAATTCTGGACATTGAAGAATTTTATACAAAATTCCGGAAGGTATGGCAATCCTATCTTTCTTGCTTGCAAATAAACTTGCAAAATCAATCAATCTAAGCTGCTATTATCGCACTAAAGCTGCACAAAACTGTTTCTGCAACAATTTGTACTAAAAGTGAACACAAACAATTTTTTTCTGAATCACATTTTGAGTTCAAACATAAAATTTATTGCGAAAGGAAAATGGAGACGATAAATGACCTTTACGTTTACATAAAAAATTTTTTTCGAATTTCAAGAATGAAGTTTTTTTGGTCTTTATTTAACTTTTGAAATAGATTTATCAAACAGTTTGCAATAAGTAAGGACAGTTTTTTTAAACTTTGGCACAAAAATTTTTTGGGAAGAAAAAAGTCATTTGTGTAAATTTCAGACTTTAGAACTGTCATGAATTTATACAAGTTGGAAACCCCTGTTTTATTGAAATTCAATCGCATCAAACGTCTTGTTTTTATTCTATGCTTTCTATTTGCAAAACCCACATCTAAAAGCTGTAAACTTTTTTACAAAACTTTACGTCGGATTTTTCATTGTAAGAAAAATTTCAACATAAAAACGGCCTGTTACTTCAAATGCAATGTGAAATATAAACAAAAAGTTAATTATAAAAAGTCAGGTGTTGTTTTAATTGTCTGAAGGCGTCAGCATAAGAGCTAAGATGTGAACCAGTTAATTTAATTTTTTTTCCCACGAATGAATAGTTATAAGAAAGTTTTATAAACATTTGGTGGTACAGAATTTGAAGATTGAGTGAAGTAAAAGATTTTTCTTCCCAAAACTTTTCATCTGACACTCTTCAGGGGAAATCGTCAGAATGAAGCAGAATTGAAACCGAACTAAGTTATAAAGGGGGAAAGTAGAGTTCTCATTGGCTGAAAGAAGTTAGCCAATGAGAGAAAAGATTAAGAAATTTTCAAAGAGTAGACAAATTCTTTTTGCTTACACAGAAGGGGATTGAGAGATTTAATGAAAGTCGCTTCAAGAGCAATGGCACAAAAACTGCGATAGTCGGTACATTGGTCGCACGTCTCAACGGCTAGAAGAGCGAATTAAACAACACGTTCCTAGATCCATCAACAATCCTCGTGCTTAGACCAATCGCCAAAGTCTTTCCCGCTCTTGCAAGAACAACACACCCCCACAACAATTTCACAAATCCGCCATTGGTCAACATCTTCTTAACAACGCCCAATGCGCCCTTCATTACAGCAACGAAAAATTTTCTATTCTCGCTCGAGGTCGCTCTTCCTTTCACCTTTCTGCTCTTGAAGCGACTTTCATTAAATCTCTCAATCCCCTTCTGTGTAAGCAAAAAGAATTTGTCTACTCTGAAAATTTCTTAATCTTTTCTCTCATTGGCTAACTTCTTTCAGCCAATGAGAACTCTACTTTCCCCCTTTATAACTTAGTTCGGTTTCAATTCTGCTTCATTCTGACGATTTCCCCTGAAGAGTGTCAGATGAAAAGCTTTGGGAAAAAAAATCTTTTACTTCACGCAAAGTTTTATAAAAATGCTTAGTGTAAAGATTGAATTTTGTCCGCTTGATTGGTATTCAAGCAGTCCAACAGCAATCGTTTTATACAAAAGTATGTACATGTGTAAAATGCTTTCAAGCAATCGCCAAAAGCTTAAAAAAAGAAAATGCGATTTACATGAAATAAGTTCTGCATCGCCTAAGGAACTTCGACGTCGGCAAAGGACGTAATTCGCTTCGTCACGCAAAGCC
The DNA here is from genome assembly GCA_963680785.1 of Diplosoma virens. Classification (NCBI taxonomy): domain Eukaryota; kingdom Metazoa; phylum Chordata; class Ascidiacea; order Aplousobranchia; family Didemnidae; genus Diplosoma; species Diplosoma virens. Next base: position 36,060,327 of record OY796895.1, on the reverse strand, counting down.
AATTCTTGGTAAAATTCATGTCACTTAATAAAGGCGTGAAATTGAAATTCCACGCTCTGCTTGCAAAAACCAGCAAAAATTCACAAATTTTTTAAAAAACGTCTATTTTACCCGTTAACCCTTGTTCGGGGACACCTAAAAATAGTACCATCTTATTCAGCATTTCAAATTAGGAAAAGTCAAGAAATTCCAGAATTTTATCTACAAAGATGAAGTAATTACAAACGTTTTCGCAAAGGCCGGTCTTCAGAAGCCCGGCCGTTGAAGAAAATATATTTAAAGCCTCCTTCAGAGCTTAGAATTTTTGAGCATGGGTTTTAGAGTATGACAACTTAAAGGGTAAAAAATACAAAACTTTTAAGAGTTTTTTCAAAAGCTGTCGAGATTTTTTACTGTTTTAATTTCTGGTAAAAAAACTTGTTTTACTGTTGGTACTGGTAAGTCTTTATTTGAATCATCCTCGAGTATTTATAGTTTTTTTACATTTGTCTGATTCCCCTGATTTTTTTTACTTTTATAGTTTTTTTACGCTCACCCCCGTACTTTCAACATCGGTGAATTCGGCTGTGACTCTAGGTATTTTTCCTGAAAAATTAAAACTATCCAAGGTAATTGCTTTATTTAAAAAAGGTGATAAACTTGATGTAAACAACTATAGCCCTGTATCTATATTAACATGTTTTACAAAAATTTTTGAAAAAGTCATTTTTAATCGTCTCTTAAATTTTTTTAATAAACATTCTGTTGTGGTTTCAAATCAATATGGCTTTCGAGCAGGTTGTTCTACGTCTCACGTAATTCTAGATATAGTAACTTCAACTTATGATAATATTGATAATAATCAATATACAGGAACGGTTACACTTGATATTACTAAAGTTTTTGATATGGTATGCAACAAAAGACTCTTGGTAAAACTTGACCATTATGGAATAAGAGGAACAGCCTTTAAACTGATGCAATCTTATTTAAATAATATATCTGTACATAAGTAATATTGAGTCCAATCGAAGAAGTGTTATAATGGGTGTACCTCAAGGATCTGTTTTAGGCTCGCTTCTATTTCTAATTTATATCAATGACCTACAAAATTGTTTGAAAAGTATCCCTAGATTCTTTGCTGATGACACTGCCTTGTTAATTAGTGCTTCCAGTATAAGTAAACTCGAAATCAAAATAAACGAAGAACTGTCTAGAGTTTCCCAGTGGATGAGTAAAAATTGTTTTATTATTAATCCCTCCAAGTCGCAAGCTGTAATAATACCGCCTTTGCTATCACAAGTAGTTTCGCCGAGTAATATTAATATTAAACTTAATTTTAGTATAATTGCAATTTCAGACAGTATTAATTATTTAGGCATCCTAATTGATTCCAAATTACGTTGTTTCGTGATCATATTCATAAAGTTCAAAACAAACTCTCTTGTGCAGTTGGTATTTTATGCAAACTAAAAAATTTATTTCCTTCTTGTATCTTAAAAAACTTTGCTTTGCCTTCTTTCATTTGCACTTATTTTACTGCCTTATAATATGGAATGCTACGTATAAAACTTACCTCGAACCTTTAAAAAAATTGCAAAATAAAGCTATGCGAGTCATTAATGATATGCAATTGTCATCAAATTTTGATTCTTTGTTTAAAAAAACAAAACTTTAAAATTAGAAGACTTAGTCAAGCTTGAAACTTCAAAATTAATGTTCAATTTTGACAGATGTAAATTACCGAATTCTTTTAAAAAATATTTCAACAAGGTATCTCAAATTCATTTCCATGTAACCCGTTCATCAGACAATAATATGTTGCACTTACCAAGATATAGAGGAGTTAAAGTTTGGAATGATGTTCCATGTAATTTAAAAAAAAATTGCTACTCCATATATAAATTTTGCCTATATGTATAAACGTTATATCTTAAATTCTTATTCTTAAATCCTTTAATATTTTAAATTAACTTATATCTTCAGTGGTCCATTTTTTATCTTTTGCTCTAGCATACGTTTATTTTTATAATTTTAATTAATCGGTGGCTGCTCAACTTAAAGACCAATTTATTCTTTTTTGGTTACTTCGCTGTCTCCGCATACGTTCGGTATAATTATTATTATTATTATCATTTATTATTATTATTATTATTTTTTACGTGCAACATATTACGTCAGTTAAATGCACTCATTTTCTTCATTATACTTATTTTTACTATTATTGTTTTGTGTGCATTGTTTATTAATACTGAATCATATGAAATAAATTTGTCTGTTATGTTCCCTGCAAAGCTCCACATTTGAAGTTTTTCAACCATTTCTTATGACTTGATTTTATTTAATTTTCATTATATCATTAAATATTTGATTTTTAAAAATATTAAATTTTTTCTCGAAATTTTGTATGTAAAACTTATTTAAGAAATTTAGCAATCTGAATCAAATGCAAAAAAAAATGATTTACAAGTTTTTTTTTGTTGTTGAAAAAACCTTTAATTTTATTTGAAAATTTTGTTATCATATGTCTTAATAAAAACTATCAATTTGCACTACGAAAAATGGATAATGGCTGTCGACTAGCTAAAGCTGCTTTCTTAAAAAAGCGTCTTCAAGAAAAATTTTATATCCGTTAATTTTTTCAGACAATCTATATACAATATGCTTTATGCGATGGAGTTTTCCCGCAAATTATCATGCGGACATTTCTACCACGAAAGTTGCGTTGATTTGTGGTTGATTGAAAACGACACTTGCCCCCTTTCCAGGTTTGCAACAGTTGTTTCATGTTTTAGAAAAAGTTTTTTTATTTATTCAAAATTGGCGTCAAAAAATTTTTTATGGTAAAATTTGATTTGATAAAATCTTTGTTTTTAAATATAAAACTTGAGAATCAAAATTGAAGATTTTTCTGCTAATAAGCAGCAAGAAATACAAGCTCTTCCGCTAGGGCGGTTGCTGTTTCAGATTGCACTCTTGTTCACTTTTGATAACTAATTGGAAAAAAATTAATAAGCTTTGCTTGCCAAATAAGTTAGTTTGATTTGCTGAAAGGTGGCGCTGCAGTTTCCCAGGTTCCGCGGCTAAAACTTAGCAACAATTGGCAATTTAGGTAAATGCTCTTGTTAATTCTTTATTAGTCTATTGCCAAGCCCTGTAATATAGTTTTTTGAGATCACTTTTATTCGAGCTTAACAATGCAAGGTCATCTGCAAACAGCAGGTGCCGAACATTACACTCCCCAAACGTGATGCCACCTACTGGAGGAACTGTCTTTGTCTATCTTGTACATGTATACAAATGAATAGAAAAGGAGAAAGAACACAGCTGTTTGTAGTAGTCCAACACTGACAATAAAAGGATTTGTTTTCATGCCATTGACACGAACACAGACTTTTGACTGTTTGTACAACGATTTGATAGCAGCTAATAGCTGACCTCTCACGTCATACTTCAGCAGTACTGCTCACAGCTTGTCTCTTGGGACACGGTCGTATGCTTTCTCAAGGTCTACAAAGCACGTATGCACCTCTTTGGCATATTCCCACGATTTCTCAAAAACTTACTGAAGGGCAAAGATCTGGTCCATGGTGGATTTGCATCCGCATTGTGCATCCTGAAGTTGAGGTTCGACTATTTCACGGCATCTCTTTTCGAGGCACTTTGCATAGACCTTTCCAGGAAGACTTAACAAAAAAATCCCCCTGTGGTTAGTGCACTTCTTGTTTCCTTTTTCATGAATATTATCAACACACTGGTCTGCCATTGCTTCGGTACCTCACCAGTTTTCCAAGCTACTTGGAACACACGAGTCAACCAACGAACCCAAAAGTTTTTTATGGCCGTTAACATTTCGGGTCGAATATTATCTTCACCAGGGGCTTTGCCAAGTTTCAAAATTTTGATAGGTGTGCTCACCTCTGTTTCGATTAGATAAATTTTTTCACCAATTTGTTCCTCGGGTGTTTCTGAATGTTGGACTGTTACTGAATTAGGCGGCAGCGTGGTTAAAGCAATGTGCTCATGATCAACATGGTCTCGGTTCAAAAACCACTCGCGTCATTCTGTTGTTTCTTTGGGAAAGGCACTTTATCGCACTTTCCCCTGCTTGGTGGTCTTGGAAAGCAGATCTAAATTAAAGTTATATCTCTATTAAATTTTAAGTGGACAGCAATATCTTGACACCTCCGGAAGCAGGTCGGAGTAAATGCTTACCCTATGTAGATTAGCGCCTTCGTCGCTTTCTTGCGAATCAGGAGAATAAAAATAAAGATAAATCAGTAAATGATTTAAAAGCTCACAAAAGAATTCTCTCCAACGATTTAAGATGCTTCAGAAGCACACTATCAGCATGCTCAATGAAGGTGGCAACATGTGTTCGTTTGCCGCGCAAACGACGTATGGTTTGCCGATCTGTAGCCTGTATCCAACTTTTGTCCAAATTTTTTTTGTGACTTTTCTTTAGATTGTTTGACAAAACTGTCGGGAGTCTTACGTACTGCGGAGTACCGCAATCGAAGATGCTCAGACAACATGTTTGTTAACCAAGCTCTAAACGCGGTTTTCCTTGCACGGATGGCTTCTTTTACTTCTTGGTTCTTCGAAGCAGTTTTTTTCAAAACCCATTTGACCTTCCACACGTTTGTAACCACAACTAGCAGATGCAGATGTGACAAACGGTTGAAACGATAGAATTTTTAAATGTAAACAAGAAATTTAACTTTTTGATTGGATTACAGTTTTCTGACTTTAAGCGCGGTTTATTTAGAGCAGCTGGAAGAGATTTCTCAAGTTAGGAAAGTCAATATTTTTCTAAAAACTGAATCGGGTACTAAAAAAAAGTTCTTTTTAGATATTGCCACTTGCCAACGATCGAAAGAGTCCAGAACAGCGTTTCTGGATTGGAAAGTGATAAACCGAATGAAAATTTTTTTCACAGCCTAATACGGAAGCACCATGAGGTGTCCACTCGTATCTTTCCTTAAAAAAGCCCCTCTGAGCCCATTTCTCAATAATTTTTAACACGAAAAAGCATGATTGAGCCCTGGTACCACAACAATTGTTTCGTAAAACTGAGCTCATGGTCAAAAAAGTATTCTTTTCCATTCGAATACCGAAAAGTGCTGTTGCTGGAGTGCGAAAACGTTATTTGACCAAGCAGCAAAGCTGACCTCATGCGGCTGAAACAGTAGGTTATTTGACATTTGCTCATCAATCAGATTCGGGTGTCGATAAGTGTAAATATTGATCTGCTTTACTTAGATACAAAACACAACGAAATATTCGATCTTTGTTTAATTATGGTAGCATTCTATAAATAAAGATTATAGACTTGCCATCTGACGTAGGATATATAATAGTAAGTATTAGGACCAATCTTATCCGGTTACTGTTAAGATGACAATCTTTTACGTGCAGACTGCAATCAACATTTTGCTAAAATACAATATATAACAGTAGGGGATCTCCAATATCTGAAGGAAGGAAAAAGGTACGGTCATATAAAAAAGATTGGCCACTTTTGCACGAAAACCACTCGCAGTATTTTTACTTTGAGTTGGCTAGAAACGTCTTTTAGTTTAGAAAACTTGATTATACAAACATTGCCAATTTTTTCACAGGTACTTCAAAAACTTTTATCCTTTTATTTTCAGTAAAATTTACTATATAACTAATTAATTGTAAAACTAAAAATTTTCGACATATTTTCGATATATACAGTATATTTATTGCAATAAAACCAAAATTTGCAAGGTAAATTAAAAAACTCAACTACTTAGGTTAAAACCACCCATAATGGTACTAAGCACATTCGAATCCTGCTTAGATATTTACAACTTGTTGCTTAAATTAGAAGCAACTAATCACAAGCGGACTCTGCTTTCATCCCATGATCCACTCAAAATTCAATGGCGTGAACCAAAACATTGATGAAATTTTTTGAACAGTACGAAAAACATGATCAACTTACATCTAAATTAACTTGAAGCATTTATTAAGCTGCTATAAACAATACAACTGTAGAATGTAAAAGTGACGCGATTGCAAAGTAGGTTTATTTCAACTAATCGACTGCACACTTTTAACTGTGATTAAAAAACTTGCCATTTTTAAGTAGCCTTTTGACAGACAAAAAAAAAACAAGAATTTTGACGCAAAATTTAATTTTTATTTTTATCTCTATATTTATCTTTCTGACTCACAGGAAAGCATCAAACGAGCATATATTTAGGGCAATTGCTTGTCAAGCAATTAACCCAAACCGCTTTCGGAGATTGATCCAGTAAGGCAACGTCATGTAGAGAAAATAGAGCTACTTTTTAAAATGATCCATACACTAACTTTGAATTGAAAGATACGCTGGCACGTAAAGAAATTTTATGCATAAAACACTGATTTTTTGCAGCACAACACGTTGCACGCAGACAAATTTTTATTTTTTTTTAAGTAAAATTGGAAAGTTGCTTTAAATGTCGCTCAGTGAGCTAAACCACACAGAAATTAAACTTGTTGCCTCGGCAGCAAAGCAAAGTTGAAACGTCACGACGATTTGATTTTTTTGACCATTGTAACTGATTAATCGAATCAAATGCTTTTGTGCTGGCGTATTTGAGTGTAGTGCAATGTCCATGTGGAGTAGTGCACAAAATTTTACCGCAAGAAACGAAAACAATACGATAAGTATTGATACCTCGCGTCAATATTAATATTATTAAAAGTAAAGTGCAAATAAGAACAGACTGGTGGTACAACAGACACAAACATATTTGTGGGAAAAACAGCGGAATCTGAATGACACACATCTTAATAGGCACACAACTTTTCAAGACCGGACAAAGACACCACTATACAAAAGCAAAATTTTTATAAAATACAATAAGATCTTTCTAAAACCAAGGCAAGCGTAAACATCAAAAAACGTCAAAAAAGTATTAATTTTAAAATTCTGTCACTAAAAGCAAAAGTAAAATTTGGAGATGGTAAATTTACCAAAATAATGCTTTTTTAAAGATTTGATTTTTTGTATATGTGATTGTAAATTCATTTAGAACAATCATTTCATAATAGTAACACAAAAATGTTTAAAACAACATAAAGTAATCGTAGCCCTAGTTGAAATCGGTAAATAACATAATTATAACTAGATCGCATTAATAAAACTAATTGCATTAAATTGTAAACAAACGAACAAAATTATGGATGAATTGCACGGTTGAACGTAAGGAACACGATGCTGGACGCAAGAGAAAAGTTTTTAAAGAATTAACCTTCAACTACCCAGTGCGACACCTAGAGTAAACCCTGAAAAACATTGAAAAAACAATGATAATAAAACATGACATTGAAAACACGGATTTTAATTTGCTCTTAGTTGACTAGCTTGGAAACAAATTTTATATAATCCTACGTAAAAACGTCATAAAGATAAACGGTCAACTTTGTGCTTATCAGTTATCATATCAGTGTAACACTGGATGTTTCATGTTGATAAAGGTTGAGCAAAAAGAAAAGCTAGTTAAATCCATATTTGGTCGGCATAAAAATAAAGAAAATTAAATATTTAAAATTAAAAAAAAGCTACAAAATTGTTTTTGCAAAGGTATGCACAAAAAAAAAACACTGACAGAACTTGTGGCAAGTTTATTCAAGAAAATAGTGAAACGATAAATGCCTTGAAAATCAAGAAATGCATTGTTGTTGTTTGAGCGAGATACCCGAACCTAATCACTTAGCATTTTAACAAAGTGATCCTGAAATTGATGGATTTACCAGATTCGTTTTTAAGCCTGGTAGCACAGATTAACACTGGGGGTCCCAACAATTGGGAGACAATCTAAGGGCGGGAAGAAAGGTTCAGAACAGAAGGATGGCCATTGGGCAGTCAAGCAAGATATGAAAGATGCCTTGTAGTTAAAAACCACAATTGCTGCATAAAAAAATATCGGCTCAATAATTTTTGAAAATGTGATGCACGAAAGCTACTGTAGTCGTTGCGAGCCAACCAGCGTGGGTGAAACGGACAGAGTGGGAAATAGAGAACTCGTCAAAAATACTGCTGAGGTTTAATGTTGAACAAAGTGAGATTGGGTACCGTGTAGAGGGATAAGCATTGGGAGGAAATGAAAGGTGAAAGAGAGAGAGAGGGATGAAGAAGTGTTAAAGTGAGGCACCGATTTCTTGCCTAATCGTTTCCTTAAAGTGAGGAGTGCCTAGGTGTCGGCTGCAGGTGGACAACCTTTGACCATTACCTTTGGTCCTGATCATTATATGACCTTTGACCCTGAGGAGTAAACATCACCAAGGAAATTCAATCAGGTCTCCAAGCAAAGATTTAATCTCCGCCTCGATTCAGTTGCTGGCCTTAATATGTTGTTGTGGTTTTAAAAAAGACACTGTATAAAGATTTCTTCTCCTTGACATGCACCTAAAAATTTGTCAAATAACTTTATGTAAAAAAAACGAAACAACCTGGCCGTGCAGCAATATCCGGTGGGGGAAACCATTATAATGTACAGCTGCTTCAACGCCTAAAACAGTGCTTCTCAACTTCTTTTTGTGGCGACTCAAATGTTAGCCGAAAATTGACAAAAAAACTTTGGCGACCTTATCTTTTTTAAAAGCACAAATCTCTATTTTCGTCCCCAAACCGTGGTGGTCTCTAAAAAAAGATCTTCACTTTGAATCTGTGTCGGATTTTCTTCATTTTCCTTCCTAAAAAATAGTGATTTAACCTTTATAGTTTACACAGTCGTCGGCAACCCAGGGATCGGGAAGCACTGACGTATCTACATGTCAGCAAATTATTAAATATCATTTGATAAAAACTATTACAAGTTCTGCAAACCGAATTCAAAACTCACTTCTTCCTCTTCAGCAATAAATGCCATATTGACAGACCCTTGTTTCGAGCGGTTCTTCTTTAGATCATCTGGGGTGTCTGGGATGGGCTGGTTCAATGTTTCGGGGAGGAGAAGGGCCAGCAAGCCGGCCAAAATAGCAACCAGCCCATACACAATATAAGGCAGCGAAAAAGCAAATGTTTTCTATAAAAGCAATCAACGTAAGCAAACCTGCGCGACAGTATTTTAAAATATTTAACTTCAAGGCTAAAATTAACCAGATAACAAATAACATCTACAACTTTGCACATTAAAATAATTCAACAACGGCAAAACATTTGCTCAACAAGCCAAAAAAACCATACCAGATAAAGAACTTTTGAAACAGTACCAAACCCGTCTTACCAGCGTGACCACAAACGGGGCCAACACCCCCCCAACCCTCGCGCACACAGACGACGTGCCCATTCCCACGTTTCTCACCACGGTCGGAAAGAGTTCTGAGGCGTAAATATAAACAATAGCAAAGGAAGCAGAAATCGCTAGTTTGCCCCCCAGAGCCAGGCCAAGTTTAACATTCGACTTCCCTAAATAAATAAATAAATAAAAGTTGCTTATCCGAAACAATTTGCAAAATGTAGAAGAAACCAAACGACTTTTTAAAAAAATTGAAGTTTCTTTTTTCTAAATTTCTATCTCAAAATCGCTTTGTCCTTATCATTAAGTGCAATAAGAAAATTACAAAAAAAAGCTTTCGAACCAATGCATCAAATTCAAAACCTCAATAAGATTTCAGTACAAAAAAATTAAAAAAGCTTTTTAACTCGTATGAACTTTAGTGAGAAAATTGTCTCTCAAAAAAAAAAAAAAAAAAAAAAGATAGTCTGCGGCGAAACCGGGATATGCAACCATGGAAACAAGTACCTCACACTCAAAATTTAGGCGAATAATTGTTTATATATGTAAAAACTAAATTCATTTGGATGATATGCAATTGGATTTATGCAGGAAGAGGGACGACAGATGCTCTTTTTATAGTAAAAAGAATGAAAGAGGAATACAGGAAGATAAAAAATTGTACAGGGTGATTCACCAAAGTGTTGACAAATACTTTATTCCATTATTAACTTCGCATTACCTCTTCAGATTGTTATTACATGTACTTTATTCCATTATTAACTTCGCATTACCTCTTCAGATTGTTATTATATATTCTAGAGTAAGTTTTCAATATCAATAAGAATATTTAATCTAGAAAAGTAAGATGGCAAAGACAGTAAATGACATCGTTGAAGGGTATTGCAAGAAAGGACTTCCACCTGCAAAAATTTTCCGGTTGATGAAGCGATTTGTGAGTCGTGGAGGTGTTTACAAGGCTGTGAAGAGGTTCAGGGAGACTGGAAGTTGTGCTCCAAGAATCAGAAGTACTCCTGAAAAACCCATCAGGACAAAGGAACTGATTAAGAAGGTCAGGGAGAGGTTGAGGCGGAACCCTTCAAGGAGCGCAAGAAAACTGGCTAAGGACACCTCTGTAAGCGTGAGCACCATGCAAAGGCTTCTCAAGGATGATCTCCACGTCTACCCGTACAAATTTACCAAGAGGCAGCTCCTGTCAAACGCCACTAAGAAGAAAAGGCTTGATAGAGCTAAGGTTTTGATCAAGAGACTTGTTGTTGGCACGCGGCCTCAAGTGCTTTGGACAGATGAGAAGCTTTTCACTGTCCAAGCTATCCACAACCACCAAAATGACAGGATTTGGATTCCAAACAAGGACATGGTGCCAGTTGAACGTTGCAGTTCATTTAGGAGGCAGAAACCTTCTTCCGTGATGGTTTGGGCAGGAGTCACTTCAACAGGCCTGAAAACACCTCTAATCTTTATCGACGAAGGCGTGAAAATTAACCAAACTATCTATCGTCGGATGTTGGAAGAAAAAGTCATTCCCTGGGTTCAAGAAACAGTGGGAGAGGAAGGAATTATGCTTCAACAAGATGGGGCAACCTCCCACACAGCCAAAGCAGTCCAGCATTGGTGTAAGACCAATTTTAAAGGGTTTTGGGAGAAGGAAGTATGGCCCCCTTCTTCACCCGATTTGAACCCAATGGACTTTGGGATTTGGTCCATTCTGGAGCAAAAAGCCTGCTCAACATCCCATCCAAATATCGAAACCCTTAAACGAAAACTGAAGGCGTCATGGGAAGAAATTGACCCAGAAGTGGTGCGTGCCACGTGCGCCCAAGTACTTCCACGTCTTAGGCGCCTTGTGAAAAACAAAGGGGGCTACATTGAATAATTTGAATTTTATGTGAAAGCCCATTAAATTTCCATTCTATCTATTAAAAACTTGTTTCTTTTGCCCTTATAGTAAGTTGGATAATTCAGTTTTAATTTGTCAACACTTCGGTGAATCACCCTGTACATGTGTTTCATAGATTTAAAGGAGGCTTTTGACAGAGTTCCAAGAGTAATGCAACGGGCACTGAGGAAGAAAGGACTAGCGGAGATCTTGGTGAAAGCAGTGATGAGTCTGTATGAGGGTTCAAAGATGGAAGGTTAAAGTTGGATCTGAATACGAGAATTTTATGCAGCGGTTGGTGTACATCAGGAATCTGTTCTGTCACTTTTGTTGTTTGCAATTGCGGTAGATGTTGTCACAGAAAATGCAAGAGAAGGCTTAATAAAAGAGGTTTTGTATGCAGGTAATTTGGTATTGATGAGTGAAACGATGGAAGGTCTGAAGGAAAGGTTTCTAAAATGGAAAAGTGCATTGGAGAGCAAGGCACTGAAAGTAACTCTTGAAAAGACGAAGGTGATGGTGTGTGGGTCAGAGAGTGATGTCACACGAAGTAAAATAGACCCATGTGCAATATGTAGCAAAAGAGTGACTGAAACTCAGTGTTATGTACAAAATGTAACCCATGAATTCATGGAAGGTGTTCTAAGTTGAAGAAAGTAACTCCAAGTGTGGCAAAATTTTTTGTTTGTAAAAAGTGTGATGAAGTGGAAACTGTGACGGATTTTGCTATCTTGGCAATAGATTAAATGCCAATGGAAGATGTGAGGCCGCAGTGACTGCAAAAACAAGATTGGCATGGAAGAAATTCAGAGAGTGTGGAGAGATACTGTTATGAAAAAGAGTCTCCTTGCAGATGAAAGGAAAGGTATATAAAAGCTATGTAAGATCAGCTATGTTACATGAAAGCAAAACGTGGTGTTTGAGAGAAAATGAAGTAGCTGTTTTGGGAAGAGCAGAAAGATCTAAGGTGAGGGCAATGTGTGGTGAACAAGCGGAATACAGTGGAGCTGATAGACATGTTGAGATTGAAGAAAGCAGCAGATAAGCTGGCAAGGGCAAATCGTGTGAGGTGGTATGGTCATGTTTTGAGACGACCTGAGGAAGATGTCTTGATGAAGGAAATGGCACATGAAGTGGATAGAAAACGTAAACAGAGCCGACCGAGGATGAAATGATGGAGGGAACAAGTTAAAGGAAACATGAGAAGGATTGGTTTGAGGAAAGAAGATGCGGCAGATCAATGTACGTGGAGAGAAAGTGTAGGAAGAATTGTGGAAGTAGTGGGATGCATCCAGCCACCTCCATTCACTGAGGATATTTAAACCGGATTAAAATTGGATGGATTGATTTTATGCCCCTAAAATTTTTTCTCTAGTGCCTGCTTTGTTGCTATCATTTATCTTTTTACTTCTATGACGATATTTAACTCAAGAGTTTAATGTAGTTGAATTAACAGAAATAGGCAACGTAAGGTACGCCAAATTCTGACAAACAACGTACTTAATAAAAACTTTATTAAACTGTATAATGTGAAGTAACGGAGATTCCTACATAGCCTTGAAAACTTTTGTTACAGAAAATAGGCAAATGACAGTGTTTTGTTGGTTAAATAAATGAAAAAACTATTGCATGCAAGGCTCTGAGAAATTTGTACGACGCTAAGGTCGAGCTTCTTCGTTAGTAGCGCGTACATCTTAATATTCGTACAAACTCAAGTTTTAGGCTGAGACAATTTCTCAAAACTAAGTTGAAAATAATTCGGTTGCAATTTCGGAAAATTAGTTAATAGCAGCGTGGAATTTAAAATAAGCAATGACATTAATAAGAGTTTTACACATTTTACAAAACTTTACATTGGATAACGACCAACAAATTTAAACGATTTAACAACAGATCTTGAACTCACCTTCCTGATCAAGAGGAACAAGCGTAATAACCATGCACGCCAACCCACAAAAGAGCAACATGCCAAACAATGTCTTTCTTCTACCAGCCCTGGAAATAATTGTAAATTTGTTATTGTAAAGCAGACAACTTTTATTGAGCAAGCATTTTTAAATAGAAAAATAGATAAAATAATAAAAACATTGTGGTTTCTCAAACTGGGTTCATATAGTTTTCATCGAGTGAGCAACAGCAATCAATCTTTGGGTACAAAATATTCCATATATTGTCCAGATCAACTTGTTTTGGGCGAACAACTCCCAAACTGACTAACATTGTCCTTGTTAAAACCTATTCAACCAAAGAGAAACTTTAAAGGTAAAGAGGTGTCGTGATTCGTGTATGCCGAATGTGTGGTTGCAGCATGCTCGGTTTATGTTTTTATTTTATAAATCGTGCTCAGCTTTCCATAATAGCTATCGTGCGAGATTTTGTGCAACGGCGTTTCTGTGTCCCACGGTCGGTGATTGGATATTCGGTCATGCTCGCTATATATAGTGACGTGACTGTACAATTTAGTGGACAGGCGACGAAATAATGCATAACGCGATAGCAATACTCTGGGACAGAGACGTGGTTTTATTATAATTTATTAAAAAATTCTATTTGAATAAGTTTTGTAATACTGTGTATGGGTTACTTCTCAAAACAAAATCCTTAATCCTAACAGAGGCCAGCTAGATTGAGATGGTTCAGGCTTGTGCAGAGCGATGATATATACAGTATATCGGTAAAAGGATGTCGGAGATGAAGTCGCCATGCAAAAGACCAAGAGATATCTATGAACCAGGCAGAAAGAGGACACGCAGGAAATTGTTGTAAAGACACAAGATGTAAAAGAAAGACAGGTAAAAAATGATGATTTTTGGGGCAGCCTTTAGAATAAAACCGAAAAAAAAAAAACAACTTCATTTCACCGTGCTTTTGAAATTTTGTTCAAAAAATTCACCGTGTTCTAAAGTGTTTTATGATAGCAATAGGGGCCCCAAGACATAAAAAAAGTCGAAAACATTTACGATTTAAAACACCCAAAAATAACGTAACACGTAATTCATAAGACCGACTTATAAACATCTTACCAGGTTTTTGAAATCAAAAACATGCATATCACATAGGCAGGCAATTCAACTAATCCTGATAAAGCAACACTGGTGTAGATATTTGCACTTAAATCACTGGCTCCCATTGTCAGGCCATAATATGTGAAACTACAGACGAACCTGAACAAAAAATCTCTCTTACACACGTGATTAAATAAACGCAATACAAAAAACAGGAACAATTAAAAACTATGAACTTACGACTACACAGTTCACTATAACATTGCTACATAAAAAGCTGCACAAAGAAATATTTTAGCATTGAAAACATCAAACTAATAGCAGGACGATAGCATTTATTGGAAGAAAACTGATAACTATATATAAAAACTCTCTCTATGTATACGAGTACATACAAAGTGTCTAAAAGTATATACACATTTAATTAATTGTAAACAAAGTCTTTTTTATATTTTTATAAAGTCAACTACGGGTATGATTATAATTATACTGCATATTATGTAAAGATAAAGACAGAAAGATTGTCTTTAACAAAACAGAATATAAAATCATAATCATACTGATAGTTGACTTTGTTACGATTAAATCTTATGACTTTATGTTATGACTTTATGTCATGATGAAGACAATCTGGACCCAGACGACAGGTGCCTCCTCACAGCCTGGGTTGTCAGTAAGTCTGTTACTGCTGTTTCATAACAGACTGAAACCAAACCTGCCAAAACGGAAGGGTATCTACCCATCCCGATGTTCAGCAAGGCACTGCTAATCGGCAAACGTCCTTTTCAGTTAATGTCCTGGAAAAAAATGTCCTTTTCAGGACACATTGCCAACGAGTTCCAAAGACCTACAATTCTTCAGCTGAACATTGAAGGTCTCACTGCAAGCAAGATGAACGTTTTTCATTATCTCGCACTGGAGTTTGAGGCACTTGTCATCCTACTACAGAAAACCCACTGCACTAATGCAGAGAAGCTAGTACTTCCAAGCTTCCAACTAGCTGGGTCTTCCTTAAGCATGAAGCATGGCCTTATCACATTTATCCACGAATGACTAAGGTATATGCCTTTGGATTAATCTCAATTAAAATCGGAGATTGAGAGGTTGTGCATGGACGTTGATGGTTCTAAAATAATTAATGTCTACAAACCTCCACCAACGTGACTGCAACTGCTAAATCTCTTAGTGTTTCCTCACCCCTGTCTTTATGCCAAAGATTTCAACTGTCACCACATTGTTTGGGGTTATAATGATAACAGCCTGGACAGTGAGTACTGGGCTGGCTGGGCAGGTATTAACTGTCTTGCCTCTTGCTCAACAC
This sequence comes from Diplosoma virens, assembly GCA_963680785.1. Taxonomy (NCBI): domain Eukaryota; kingdom Metazoa; phylum Chordata; class Ascidiacea; order Aplousobranchia; family Didemnidae; genus Diplosoma; species Diplosoma virens. The sequence goes on along the minus strand of OY796895.1, from coordinate 36,044,886 downwards.
CAAGGATACTGCCAGCTTTTACTTTGGCTGCTGGAACACTGACACTAATCCAGATCTAGATTTCGCTAGATTGGTGTATACTTACTGGATAGATGTATACTTGAAAAGTTTCCCAGATCACAACATCGACCTTTGCTTGTCGCACCACCAAGGTTTGCTTTGTCAGTGCCAAGCATGCTTATTTAGCAATGAAACTTCCACAATGCCAAATGGAGTCATTACATTGCCATGATAAATAAATTCGCAAAGACCTTGGTGCTGCTTGATACATTTGATGTGGGTGCAGCTTACCAGAACTTTTGTAACATCATCAAGAAAGCCAAAAAGACTATCCTATGTGGTTATTGAAACAACTATATTTCATGTTGGGATGCAAAGTGTGAATCCCTCTATAGAACTTTCCTGCAGTCTCCTCAGGGAGACTACTTGAGTTTGGCTGCTACAGCTTTACTTGACAAACTTGAGAGGAAATGGAGAGATCCTGCTTCAGACCATCGACTTTTCACACTCTGGTCAAAAAGCATGTAGTATTTTAAACAACCTTACTGGTAGGTCACGACAATCTTCTCATCACTGCCCCATTTCAGCTGATGCTATTGCATCTCAGTAAGTCAGAAATTGGAGATACAAGGCTATTGACCACAAGACATCTCAACTTGTCTCTCAAGAAGTGTCTGACCTTTTGAGGGCCAGAGTATTAGACCCAGTAAATATCTCAGAAAATTTTTCACAAAGAGAATTCACTGCTGCCCTTTAACACTTAAAACCAGGTAAAGCTCTGGGCGCTAATTCCATCTTCCCAGAGCTTATAATTCATGCTGGAGCTGCTTTGAGTCCTGGTTACATGACTTCCTTTCTTCTTGCTTCTTTCCCTCAAAATTTCCAAGATCTGGAGAAGATTGCTTGTAATTGCAATTCCAAAGCCAATGAAGCCTGTGGGAAACCCAAATAATTATCGACCGATATCTCTGCCCTGTGTCCCCTACAAGATCCTCAAGTGGCTTGTCTATGCCCATTTCAAGTCAATTATTGATCCACTGCTCCCTAAAGAGTAGGCTGGGTTTCAACCTAAGAAGTCAACCATGGATGAAGTTGTTCTGCTGACGCCAAACATAAAGGATTCTTTCAAGGCTAAGAAGGTCAGTGCCACATTTGTGGATCTGACAGCTGTTTATGACAGTGTCTGGCACTGTGGCCTTACCTGCAAGCTGCTAATGCTTCTGCCGAATAAGCACATGGTCAGAATAATCATGGAGCTTGTCCAAAACCGAAGTTTTATGCTTACTACCAGTGACAGCATGCAAAGCAGGCTATGCCACCTGAAAAACGACAATCCTTAGGGATTGGTCTTCACTCCCCTCCTTTTCAACATCTATATGTATGATCTGCCTTCCATGATTTCCAGAAAGTTTACTTATGCTGATGATTTAGGTTTGTTACACTCTTCTGGAAACTGGGGCTTAAAGGGGACTTTAAACCAAGACATGACTACACTTTCAGTGTATCTCCAGACTTGGAGGTTAAAGTTTAGTCACAATAAGATGGTGATGGCAGCCTTTTTTTAAAAATAATCGGGAGGCCAAACATGAGCTAAAAGTCAACAACAACAATATACTTTTACCATTCTGTCCAACCCCTACTTATCTTGAAGTAAAACTGGACAGATCATTAATGTTTTGTCACCATCTAGTGGCATTGCAGAAAAAACTATCTTTGCACATCACACTGCTGAGGTGACTTGTAGGTTCGAGTGGGGTGCTAATGCCAAAACAATATGCACAGCTGTCTTATGTCTGGTCTATTCAACAGCTGAGTACTGCACACCAGTCCGGTGTTGCAGCACTTAAGGTGCGTTTACACTCACCTCATAGACAGTGTCTTGAATGACACCTAGCACAAAGTCACTAGATGCCTGTGTCCCACTCCAACAAACCACTTACCCCATACTTTCAGCCATCCATCCAGCTGAGCTTCATCGACTAGGTGTCACACATTCCTTGGCTTATCGTGGATCTCTGGACCTTGATTATATCTTGTATGATCTTTTAAATGGATCCTCTGATGCTCACCAAGAAAGACTAAGATCTAGATGCCTGTTTGTACCAGCTGCACAGAATCCATTAAACAACTTTGCTGGACTTGGCATTCACGCTTCTGAGTGAACCAATTATAGATCGAAAACCAAGTATTGTGAGAATACATCCCGACTCTGTGTTTTCATACCCAGGATCAGTGCCAGGCCTGTTGGAATGAGTTTGCCCCAAACAGCTAGGGTCAAGCTCAATCGCCGTTGGGTGATTTCATTCGTCCACGCACAAATGAGGTCTCATTCCTTCATCAAATTGTGAGCACAGTGCCTCTGAACAAACTGAAGGCAATGTTCTAATAGCATGGCCTATACATCAGGCACCACACAGAACATGAGATCTGATAGTTTTGGATGACAAAACTTGATGTTGGCTTAACACAATTATTACCAAAATTTGATCCAAGCAGTACAGCAGCCTGCGGTAGTAAAAGGATAAACCTTCAGCCCAAGTACTGTTTGTGTCTGGACTGGAGTGGGTGCTTTTCAAATGCTGATGAATACAATCTGCAGTATGAAATGTTTTCAAAGTTTTATTTAAGATTAGTAATATTATTTTAAAATTGCAATGCTAGATTTTCTTGATAAGATCTTGCCAAACAGGTGGATTGGAAGGAGAGGTTTTCTTGAATACACTTTCCATTCACCAAACCTCACACCATTGGGCTTTTTCAAAGGCATATCTTAACACCATTGCCGCCAGCATCTGATACCTGCAGTAAAGCATCCTGGGCTAGTAAAAGTATAAACCCTCAGCTCCAGATCTGTCTGTGTCTGACCTGAAGTGGATGCTCCTCCTCACAACAACTCTTCCAGATGATTATATAAATTACATTTTGTACATGGATTGCATTTTCTGTCTCTATGCATGCTTGTTAATAGTGATGACATAACTCTTTGAAAATTCTTTATAATCAACTAACAGAAAGGAAAAGCAAAAGTTATTGAATGTATTCATCATCAGAAACCAAGTGGTTGGGTCAATTTTAAAACTTTAGCAAAAACTATTGCTTAATTTAGTTATACAGATGCTATTTTGTATTTCTATGTTTATTAAAACTCACCATAAATATCCCATTACAAGCGTTCTTCTGATGAGAGATTTCAAAGAAAATAAATCTTTTATCGAGTAAGTTTTTCTCTTTTTTTCAGGGGCTTGAAGAGCTATTTGATTGTCTAAAAAAGAAAGAAAATTAACTCTTAAGACTAGATCACATTTCCACTAATTTGGAACACAAATATTGACAAACTTAAACCATTTGAAGTGATTGAATTAAAAATTTTCATTTGAAACAATTGTATTTTATTAATTTCATCATTGAATGCCAATTGGGCTTTGTCATCTACTGCTTTGGTTATTTTATTTTTATTTGTAAGAATTTCATCCAATTAAATGAGGTTTAATTTTTTGATTTACTCCCAAAACAAAAGCATGAACTGATACTGTACATTACATAAAATATTCAACCCTTGATTGTTTTCAAAATTATGTACTTACATGCAGATTCTGATACTCCGTTTTTATGAGCCATAAGGCGTAAAACCTCTTCTGCCTGAGCAACTTTTCCTTGAGAAAAGAGCCATCTTGGAGATTCAGGAATGTAGCTATATTTTGTAAAACAAAATTAAAAAACTATAATTTAAATATTAAGCATATCTTAACTTACAAAATACTCAGCCATAACAATATGCCAGGAAGAGAGGTAGCCCAACATAAATCTCTCCAGTTCAAACACATACTTGCAATAACAGCAAGAGAAGATATTCCAAGAGCAAACAAAGCAGGCACAATATTTCCTGCAAATAACTATAAATTAAAATGATACTTAACAAACTAAACCTCTTTTTCTGCTGTAAATGTCGAGTTACAAAATTAAAGTATTGAAGCATTTCTAGTTGTTTTATATTGAACAGTGCTTTAATTCATCATCATTATTATTATGCAAAATTTATACTTCTTTTTTTATCAAAATTAACAAAAGCACTGACTTTTGTAGTTGCAATAGTTTTTTTTGATCAAGTGAATAAAGAGCCATTTTGGCAAAACCATGGCAAATTGCTTTTGGTACTGAGTTTATTTCAAACAATATTTGCAAACAATATTTTGTGCAAGCAACTTAAAGATAAATTTGAAAAGCAAGATACCAAATATTTTTTAATAAATCATGCAATGAATAAAACTCACACAAAGTTGGTCTATGAGAATTTTCTGATAAAGATTCAGTGAGGACTGACCCCTTGTTCCTTTTCCAAAAAAAAAAAATGAAAGGAACAAGGGAGACAGTCTCTAAAAACACAGGGTGTCCATAAAGTTCGGTGCACTTTATAAAATTTATAACTTTATATGCATTTATGATAGAAATCTTCTGTAAAAAATGTTATAAACTTTCATGTACCTAGTTTTAAGTAAAGTTATTAAATAATTCTTTACCACAAAATTTGCAACAAATTTTAGATAAATAGGGCAGAGGGAAAGAATCAGATCATAGGGCCATATTTTTTTCAAGATCGTGTAATTAACAGTGACAGCTACTTAGATATGCTGCAGAATTATTTCATTCTGCAGCTTGAACAATTAAATTTGAAAGATGATACAGTGTTTCAACAAAATGGAGCCCCTTGTCACTTTGCTCTGGATGTTAGACAGTTTTTAAATCAGGAATTTCTTAACAGATGGATCGGAAGGGGTAGACCATTTTATTTGCCTCCAAATTTGCCAGATTTGACTCCATTAGATTTTTTAGGGGGACATGTGCAAACAATTGTGTATGGAACCAAACTTAGTTCATTAAAAGATTTGAAAGGTAAAATAACTAACGTGATTTCAGACATTACTGTACAGGGTGTCCCATAAGTCTTGAGAAATTTTTAAATTAGGATTTTAAACATATGAATACGAGATTTTAAAAAATTCTTTAACTATAAATATTTGTATTGGTTATATTTTAGTTCTGTATGATTTTTGTTTAAAAATGGTTTTAATCGATTTGCAAAAAACAATTTTGAAAATGCATTCCCAAGGATACAAAGTCACGCTCATCTCAAGAATTCTAGACATGCCCAATTTAACTGTCTGGAACATTATCAGAAAATTTCAAAAAACAAAGGAAATCGCAGATTTGCCTCAAACAGGTCATCCAAGATGCATGAAAACTCCGAAAAACATCAAAGCCATAAGGAAAAGAGTTTAAAAAAACCCAAAAAGATTGATGAGAAAAATGGCATTAGAAGTTGGGATTAGTAAGAGTTTAATGCATTGCTTAATTCATTAAGATCTTAAAATGAAACACCAAAATAAACTCGCAACTTTACATCAAAAAAATTCTTAAAACAATGATGGAATCTGCTAAAAAACATTTTAAGGGGAGGAAATGGACATTTCAACAAGATGGGGCCACATCCCACCCCTCAAACATCACCCAAAAATTTTTAGAGAAAAATTTTTAAAAATTCAAAAGAGATGTGGCCTCCATGTTCTCCAGATCTAAACCCCTTAGATTTTTCCATTTGGGGAATTCTTGAATCGAATGCATGTGCAAAAAAGCACAAAAATATCGAAACTCTAAAAAATTTCTTGGTTAAAGATTGGAAAAAATTGCTTCAAAATCTTTTGTGTGCCATTTGTGATGATGTTCCAAGACGATTGAAAGATGTTATTAGTAACAATGGAGGGCATATCGAGTAAATTATCACTAGATGCAAAATATGCATAATAACAATATTTTTATTTTTTTCTCTGAGAATTTAAGTTGATCATATATCTCTCAAATCCTATTTTAAAAATTTCCCAAGACTTATCGGACACCCTGTAAATCAATTGGCAAATGATTTCCATAAACTGCAAAATTGTATTACCCTTTGTATTGCTAATGAGGGAGGACATGTGGAAACTTAACCCTTTGCCTTCCATAATTGCGATATACGTGCAATTTTTATTCATATTAGGCACATATATACAGCTTATGTCGTCTTTTATGTAAAAAGTTAATTTAGTAAGTATTTAACAAGGTGGTAACCTGAGTTACCGACAGTAATTACAGAGGGAGGTGAAGTACTTAGGTAATTAGCAAGCTTTTATGCAATATACTGATACCTGTTGCCTGAAATGAACTTCTAGACATGTGTCAGTCGCATTACTTCCTCCTACACTCATTTATGGATATATAAACACAATTTTCAAGAAGCAAAAAACTATTTTATGAATAATATCAGCACAATAATGAAAAAATGTTGACAATAGACATGTATAACTTATAATAGCTAAAGAAAATACTATAGGTATTCCCTATTTAGTAGATAATATTGTAGAATACTATAAGATCCCTAATTAGTAGAACTAAGTAATATTGTAATACTGAAGTGCAAAACTACCATGAAAAAACTGTTTATATCAATAAAAATGACGTAAGACAGTAAAACAGTAAAATCAAAATGAAGCCTGTCAACATAATAGCAGTAACTACAGTACCAAGTCTTATTTTGTCAATAAAACTTTCAATTTTTATATTTCTTTCATAATACACCGCTTAGAATAAACATGAATACTTCACTAATCACTTTTTTTACAAAAAACACCTGTAAATTCAAGCACTAACGAGCAAATGCAATTATTTATTATCAGAGCAGTTTCTGCATGCCTCACCTAGTGTACTGCTGGCAAGAAAATATGATGAGAAGTAAACTAACGGCATCAGAGATGCCAAGTGTTGCCACATTATGAAGTGTGTGGGGTAACCACAGTCACTGTTTGAGATCTATTCTTCCGCTAGTTGTTTCATATGAGGGAAATTTTAAGATGATAACTAGAGTTACCATCAGTAGACAAAGGGTTAATAAAATTTCAATAAAATCTTAAAAAATATAGATTTGCTTTTTTTCTAATCCTTTTTACAGATTATTTCTATAGCAAATACAAATAAAATTATATATTTTTTAAAGTGGACACGAACTTTATAGACACCCTGTATATTGGGCAAATAGTATAAAAGCTATTTATATTTGACCAAGTTTGTGATAAATAAACATGTTAAAATCAAAGTTTTAGAGTTGGAGTTGTCAGAGTTCAAATTGTAAAGTTGGAAATGTTTTTGAGTAGAGTCATTTTTTTAAATATGCTGGAGTTGGGATCACTTTTTTAAATATGTTGGAGTTGGAGTCATTACTGTTTTGGTGACTATAATTTTCAGTAAATTGAATGAAAATTAGTCAGATTTACTACCTGAATGACCCAAAAATAGGCAAAGGGAACTACAGTGAGTACTTCTCCATGGATGGAGGCACTTTTAGGACTTCATTTATAAGTAAATTCCACAGCCTTGAATAAAAGTGAGCAGTTTTATTTTTTTATCACCTGTTATTGTCCAAACAGAAGAGCCCAAAAGTTCTTGGGCATGAACAAACGAAATCAAAACAGATCCTCCTTGAAAAACTCCAACAAAAAATCGGATAAAGCCAAAAACTTCATAATTGTTAGAAAAACTTGCAACAAATGATGAAAAGATAAGCAAGCCAAACACTGCAATACAAAAAAGATTTTTAGAATAGCATAGTCAAGGGCTACACAGAATGTTTTAAAAGCAGTTTTCCTTGACATAGTCTTGCTAGTTTCAGTCACTAGTTTTAACTCCTGCAACTGCAATTTAGGGGCATACTCAAACTTTTTTGAGAAGATTCATGTGGCTAATGTGGCTTGGCAGTCAACTTAGTTAAGTTTATTTGTAGCAATTAAACAACTTGACATAATAGTAAAAATTAGTAAATTGTGACAGGGTGGTTACAGAGCAGGGTTGGCATTCGAAAACCCACCCAATAAAACCCAAAAAACCTACTTAAAAAAACCCGGCCTCGAGTGTTTTTTTAATTTTTCATTTTTTAAGGTAATAAAAGCATTTTATATCAATTATATTAATAGTAATAGTATTACTGAACATATTACCTTGTAATGGTGGAAAAATATATGTGTATACTAACATTTCCTATGAATAGCATGCTACCAATTGATAAATATGACCTTTATAAATAATGTCAGTCATGAGAATGGAAATAAAACTACAGTCTTAATTCAACTCATCAATTTATTTCCATTTTAAACAAAAATCAAAACAAGCATTTTACTGCATTTACCACTAGTTAGATAAGTAGGCTATAACAAATGTTCCTATTTAACCTATTATGAAAAATATAAGAGAAACTTCCAACAAAAATTAAAAAATTGCCAGAAACTGGAAAGAGAAATGGAGACTTGTTTTTATTTTCTACTATACTGTCTATATATTTTAACAAGTTTATGTGCCTTGTCACCAGGGTTGGCATATTTCTGTTTTTTTTTTTTTTTTTTGAAAAACCCAGCCCAGCAGGTTTTTTGTTTTTTGGGGGGTTTATTGAGTTTTTTGGGTTTTACTAATTTTTGTATTTTATTGTTACTTAAATTGTTTTTGAGACGTTTACTAAAACAGAAGCATAAAAGTGACTAATAAAATGATGAATAGTAAGTAAATTCAAACAAATATTAACACAAATTACAAATAGGCTGATATGTTTACTTTTTGACATACTGATATAGCCATTAGCTATAGCCTATATAATAAACAACTATTACCAGAAAATTATCAAACTTGCATTCAGATTTGTCCCACTGAATTGTATTGAACATACATTTATAATTCTCACTGTATATTGAGAAATGGGCATGGTGCACATCAGTTTTTGTTGCATTTAACTAAGAATGATTACAATCAAAAGAGAATAGGTAGCTTGATGCCTTTGGATGAGCATTAAGTTGGGGGAGAAGAGCAAACACACTAGTGCTATGCAAGAGCAGCTGAACCAGCAACATACAACATTGGCCCTTGCAGTTCAGTATAGCACCAGGCACTACAGGTATTGGGTGTTTGTTTACTGCGTGTGCCTGTGAAACAAGGCAGAGATATCTTGGTCACTACTCACTACTCTCTAGGCATACTTTATTTAGTGATTCATATTTCTATTTAGTGGCAGAAATGACGAACATAATATCAATATAGTTATCAGAAAAAATTCAAAAAAATTCAAATTAAAAATAAATATCAATACAGTTATCAGAAAAAATTGTTTGCTAGTTCCTTCAGTTCAACATCTCTGCTGTCCTCCTCAAGTCAAGAAGTTAATAGTGAATATTAAGATGCTGCAGGTGCCACATGTATTTTAAATTTTTATTGTACAAATTCTACCTCAGCTCATTTTGGAGGCTTAGTACAAAAACAGTTTTAACAAAGTTTGGCAAAAAATGATTGCCAAAAAAACATCACTTTTGGAAATTTTAAATGCTTGGGGTCTGAAGTGGTGGGGTTTTGGAAAATCTGAACAACCAAAATTTTAGCATCATTATGACATCATAAAATGTGGCACATAACAGTTGAAAATTTCAACTTTAACATTCTTAGTGTATTTTGCATATCTCAAAAACCACTTGTTGTAAAGAGATTAAATTGGTATCAAAATGTGCTAAGACTCAACTTCTTATGACCACTTAATACATATGATGCTCTATCTACAACAGAAAAAAAGTTATCGGGAAAAGACTGTATTATTTGCGAATTTAATTATGTTGAAACAAACTGGTTGAGATATCCAAAAACTTTTTTGTATTTATTTTTAAAGAATATCTGATAAAATACTATCTATTGCTATTTTTATTTAAAGCTTAATTTAGACCCAAAGCTTGCATGGGAAACAATTTTTCTGAGATCTAATATTTGTAAATCTATGTGCCAACTACAGGACAATGTGCTGTTCTAAAATTCTAATGTAACAATCACTACTTTTATTAAAAAACAAGTGCTAACACAAACTACAACTTTTGAAAAAGCCTACAGTTTTTGAGTATCTAATTTAAGGATGTTATTGCCTTGTTGGAAAAAGTTTGTTTCCACATTGTGAGTAAACAAAATGTGAAAACTGAATTCAAAGGATCTAATAGGCTGATGCAATTTATCAAAAAAATAAATATATAAAGATGACAAGGGAAATTGCGGAAAAGTAAATTAAGAGTCTGATTCTTATGAATCAATGTAAGTCTGCTATTTTTGATGGTTCTAAAGTTATGCATAATAAAAAGCTCATAAAAATGAATTTTGAAATATAAAATTTTATGCATAAAAAATCAGAGGAAAGGAAGTAAAATGAAATGTAGGTGTTGTGAATATTCGCCACAGCAAGCTTGAGAGAATAACGACAACCAGACACAAGCACAAGATAGCCTTGAAGGAGGAGAAACAGCAACATAAGTTGTATCAACACAATACAAATCAACATATAATGTGTAAGTTTCTTACACAATAAAAAGATATCACCAAGCAACTTAAATTTTATGCAAATAATTCATTCAAAACGCCTCAAAAATTTGTCTTATGTTTTCATGACTAGAAACAGTACTTCTAGAAAACACTTTTAAAATACTATATAAATCATCCATTTATACACAAATTTTGATTGTTTTTTGTTTAATTTAAGTTTAACAGAATGGAAAATCTTTCAGTAAAAATTTTAGTTACACAAATCATACAGAGTGCCATCTACTAGCAAAAATTCTTTTTCTGAAAATTTAGTGTATGAATACTAATTGTGTGTGACACTTCGTTCATAATTCTAATCTTAACTTTATAACTCTATTGTTGACTTTTAGTCTTTTACAGTAATCATTAAGCTTTTGATTACAACATCATTTTTTCCCATTGTTACATAGTAATTGCATAATCAGTACACAACCCCCACTTAATTTTTCTTTTGTCTACAAGTTGTTCTTAAAAGTATACTATTAAGATTCATTTTAGGATTTTAATTCAAACGCATTGATTGATTAACACTAGAATGACCAAGTGCGTCAATTGACATGTCTAAATTTTTACATGCCAATAAATTGTGCTTTCTGAAGTGCTATCACTTCATACTTTTTGACATTTGTACTTTTATTGGTAGACACTCTGAGAGTATCTACCATTAAAAAAGAATAAAAGTAAAAAAGTACGAAGCGATAGTACTTTAGAAAGCACGATTTATTGGCACGTAAAAATTTAGATGCATCAATTGATGCACTTGGTCATTCTAGTGTTAAAAGGCATTGTGAGATTTTGTGGAAGAGTACATAATTTTTGTCTAAAGTGTTCAAGAAAAGATTGGTATCATCTAATATTGTTATACTGTATCTGTATAAACCTGTTTACTATTGTATCTTATGATTTTATTGTAACATCACAAATTGGTAAGAAATCTGGCCTGATCTAATAACTTTAATTCTTATCTGGTAACTTTTGCTGATGTACAAAAATAGCACAGTAAATTTTATTGTTCAATCCAGTTTAGAAAGGCTTAGGAATTGTTTGTTACTGTTGTTCGTGTGATGTTGTTTAAGTATGTAAGTAGTCAAAAGTCAGTATTGATGCCATGAAAGTTAATTTTATAGTGAGATAGAATAAGTTTAATATTTGGCATCAGGGTGCTAATTTAATCTTATAGTAAGTCAATACAAGGTTGTAGAGTGATTATTTAGTTTATTATTATTAGTAGACTGATTATTTAGGTGACGGATTTAGTTGCTGGTCCTGTGAATTGTTTTGAAGTTTGATGAAGCTGAAGGGTCAAGTTTTATGAGAATTGATAGAGTTCTTTTGATTTTTGTAAATATATTTTTTACAGTCAAAAACTGTGGTTTGTTTCTACAGGGTGCACACAGTATTTAGAATACGAAGTCAGACTTTCACAAAAAATAAATTTTTTAAAAAATGGGCAAACCAATTACAATGAAATTTTAACACATAATAGACTGATGTATAAAATTGCAATTTATTTAATAAAATCGCCTTTTGCATCAATTACAGCTTCACTGCGACCTCGGAACCTCGAACAGGCCCTCACAATTTGAGCTTTCTTCATGGCCTTGAATTCCTTCTTGATCTGTTTGATCAATTCGTCCTTTGTGTTGCATGGAATCTTGTTAGTGCATCTTTCAATCAAGCCCCACACAAAAAAATCCATCGAATTCAGGTCCAGCAAGTTTGGAGGCCAAACATGAGGCGAGACAAAATCAACGAAGTTGTTGCTCAGCCAAAGTTGCGTTTTTCTCGATGTATGGCAGGGCACCGAGTCCTGTTGCCACACATATGGCCTTCCATTAGCCACCTTACATATCCAGGGGCAGTACGTGCATCTCCAAAACCTTCAGGTACTCCACTGTGTTGACTTTCTAGCCTTTCTGGAAGATGTACGGCAGCATGACATGACCTTCAGATGAAACCGCTCCAAACACCATCACAGTGGCTGGAAACTTGGTCTGCATGACTTTTGGAACATCCTCAGAGCACACAGCCAACTGTTTTGGTTGTTTACTGCTTGATCCTGACAAAAATTTTTCTCATCAGAGAAGAACCAAATCATGTTGTGCTGCAGAGGATGTTTGAGTTTGTTGAGAAGTTTTTGACAGTGCTTCAATCGCTTCTCCTTGGCCTTGGCTGTCAGTAATTGGCCTTTTTTCATTTTGTAGGACTTGTACCTCAAGTCCTCTGACACACATCTTCATATCAAGACTTCAGACATCCTCATGACTTTGGCAATAACACGCATTAACTTGCCTGGATCTTTATCAATGGCATTTTAACATGGTTAATGAATTTGGCAGTTCTGAGGCAGTCGGACCTTCTTTGGTGATTGGATCTTTTTGCCACAGCTTCATAATCACCTCCAGACTTTGAGTTGATTTTTGACTTTCCACACCCACATCGTTGTCAGATCAAAAAACTTTGCAATGGTAGCATTGTTGTGTCCGGCGCGAATGGCAAACAACACAGCTTTCCTTTTCCATTCCTGTGGAAAGGTGAATTATTTTCTTGGCTCCATTTTTATGGACGATGTACAGCATGGTATAAACTGTCAAAGAAAATGAAATTTTTCGCACGTGAATAGCTTGCGCGCTCACCGCACGCGTTTTCCTGTGAATTCTAATTACTGTATGCACCCTGTATTTGTGGAGAAAAGTTTTATAATGAATCCATTCCTACTTAGTAGAACTAACTGTTGAAAAACTTCAGTCTCACAGCAAACTATTTCTAAAACTGGCATAAAAAAAATAAACACAGCTTTATTTCAGTGCAGGTATTTGGGTTACATAGTTCAACTGGTCCTTTTGGATCAGGTAAAGTTGTGACACTGGGCCATCCCTAAATCAAGTACACAATTAAACTACTTCAAACTTTATATTTCTTTATACACTTAGTCTCCAATTCTAAACAATACAGCAAATTTAAAAAATGTGGGCAACTACAACACTCTAGTAGATATAAACTGCTATTTTATTTTATAATAATTATGTATATTGTTATATTACAGCTTGCATAAATTTTATTGAGTTACAAACAAACCTTTATAAAGTACTGATTTACGACCATAAGTATCAGAAAGTTGGCCAAATATGAAATTTCCCACCATTACACCAAACATAAAAATTGACTGAATAGCATTCACAATCCAAGTTCTTCCATACAAATTCCACTAAAAAACAAAATTAGACAATTTACCATAAAACTACTAACAGATGTTTAGTTTTTTAACATCTACTCATTAGATCTGCCATTGTTGTAGCCAAGCTGGTTGAGAAAAAAAAAAAGTTTTAGAAAAGACATCCAGCTGTAAAATTAATGCTATTTTAATTATTATACCAGGTGTAATGAGACTATGTTGAATCTAAATTTTTATTCTATTCTCATGAATTTTAATAAAAAAAAAAATATTGCAAGACATTAATTTTGTGTATATGTATAAACCCAGCAATCGGAGGCACATTTCTGTGTCTCTTGATGCCAGTCCCAAGCCTGGATAAATGGGGAGGGTTATGGCAGGAAGGGATAATGCATATCATTATCAATCCATACCAGATCGGTTGAGGCCTAGGTTACCAACGACCGCCTCAGGTGTCACATAGCAGGGCACCTGTGGAAACTACTGCTAAACATAGTGAAAATAAGAGCAGAAAAAGAGGAGGAAAGCAAGTGAAGAAGCAGCGAGAAGCATGGAAAGGAAGATGCTCACTCATAAGGGTGGGTACTTTAAATATTGGAACAATGACTGGAAGGGGAAGAGAGCTGGCAGATATGATGGAGCAAAGGAGTATAGACATATTGTGTCTACAGGAAACAAAGTGGAAAGGTAGTAAAGGAAGAAATATTGGCGGTGGATGCAAAATATTCTACAACGGAGCTGATGGAAGAAAAAATGGGATAGGGATAGTGCTGAGGGAGGAGCTGGCTGAAAGTGTCCTGGAAGTGAAGAGGGTGTCAGGCAGACTAATGGCCATGAAGCTGGAGGTAAAAGGGTCCATCCTAAATATAGTAAGTGCATATGCTCCACAGGTTAACAACAGCATGGAGGAGAAAAATGATTTTTGGGAAGACCTGGATGGGTTGATAGAAAGTATATCAAAAGAGAAAACAGTTCTTGGTGCAGATCTTAATGGACATGTGGGCGAAGGAAACATAGGGGATGAGGAAATAATGGGGAGGTACTTGCTGGAACAAGAAATAAAGAAGGATCAATGGTTGTGGATTTTGGGAAAAGGATGGATTTCATGATTGTCAATAGTTATTTCAAAAAGAAAGATGAACACAGGGTGATATATAAGAGTGGAAGAAAAAGTGCCCAAGTAGATTATGTGATGTGCAGGAGGAACTTGAAGGAAATGTGCGATTGTAAGGTAATATTGAATGAGTGTGTTGCAAAGCAGAATCGTATGATGGTATGCAAAATGGTTCTTTTGGTGAAAAAGAAAAAAAACAGAGAAAGTAAAGCCAAAGATAAGATGGTGAAACTGAAGGAGACAAGCTATTAACAAGCATTTAGACAAGAGGTGACCAGGATTCTGGGAGGCAAGGATAGATTACCTAATGAGTGGGACAAAACAGCAGAAATGCTAAGAAAAACAGCTGAAACTGTACTGGGAGTGACATTTGGGAAACGAAAAGGAGACAGGGAGACATGGTGGTAGAATGAGGAAGTTCAGGAAAGCATAAAAGAAAAGAAAGAGGCAAAGAAAGCATGGGACAAAACAAGAAATGAAAATACTAAAAAGATATACGAAGAAAAGAAGAGTAAGGCAAAGAAGGCAGTTGCGATGGCAAAGGGACGTGCATATGACAATTTGTATGCTAGATTGGAAACAAAAGAAGGTGAAAAGGAATTGTACAGATTGGCTAGGCAGAGAGACAGAGCAGGGAAAGATGTACAGCACGTGAGGGTTATAAAGGATGAAAATGGTAATATGATGGTAAATTCAGAAGCAGTGTTAAAGAGATGGAAGAAGTACTTTGAGAAACTGATGAATGAGGAAAATAACAGAGACCCTAGGAGAGAGGAAGCAGAAGTGGTTAATGAAAAGGTAAATTGTGTCAGAAGAGAAGTAAAAAACACATTAAGAAGGATGAAAAAAGGTAAAGCAGTTGGGCCAGATGAGTTGCCAGTAGAAGTTTGGAAGTGCATGGGAAAGATGGTATATAGAGTTTTTGACCAGACTGTTCAACAGACTATTAGTGGGTGAACGGATGCCAGAAGAATAGAGAAGGAGTGTGCTTATCCCAATCTATAAAAACAAAGGGGACGCACAGTGCTGTGGAAACTACAAAGGAATAAAGCTAATAAGCCACACAATGAACGCATGGGAAAGAATTATTGAAACCAGGTTAAGAGATAGAGTGGAGATCAGCAAACAGCAATATGGATTTATGCCAGGAAAGGGAACCACCGATGCCATGTTTGCTCTAAGAATGTTGATGGAAAAGTACAGGAAAGGTCAAAGTGAGCTACATTGTGTATTCGTGGACCTAGAGAAGGCTTATGACAGGGTTCCATGGGAAAAGCTGTGGTACTGTATGA
Organism: Diplosoma virens; assembly: GCA_963680785.1. Classification (NCBI taxonomy): domain Eukaryota; kingdom Metazoa; phylum Chordata; class Ascidiacea; order Aplousobranchia; family Didemnidae; genus Diplosoma; species Diplosoma virens. The sequence continues at coordinate 36,028,907 of OY796895.1, read as the reverse complement.
GAAAATAAGGAATAGTGGAAAAGTATGTACAACTAGTACAGGATATGTATGAGGGAAGCGAAACAGTGGTGAGGTGTGCAGTAGGAACTAAAGAAAGTTTCAAGGTTAAGGTTGGACTGCACCAGGGATCAGCGTTAAGTCCATTCCTGTTTGCAGTGATAATGGACAGGCTAATGAATGAAATAAGGAGAAAACCACCATGGATGATGCTGTTTGCTGATAATATTGTGATTTGTGAAAAGACCAGGGAAGAAGTTGAGCGGAGATTAGAATTCTGAAAGTATGCATTGGAAAGAAGAGGGATGAAAGTAAGTAGGTCAAAGACCGAATATCTTTACATAAATAGAGGAAATGATGACAAAACAGTAAAGATGGAGGATGCAAAAGTGCCAAGAGTAAAGGAATTTAAGTATTTGGGATCAACAGTCCAAAAAAGTGGTGGTTATGAGAGGGAGGTAAAGAAGAGAGTACAGGCAGGATGGAACAAATGGAGAAGAGTATCAGGAGTAATCTGCAACAGGAGGTTACCAGCTGGAGTAAAAGGAAAAGTGTGCAGTTCAGTGGTAAGACCAGCAATGGTGTATGGGCTTGAGACAGTGGCAGTCACAAAGAAACAAGTAGAAGAGATGGAAGTCACAGAGATGAAAATATTGAGGTTTGCTATGGGAGTGACGAGAAAAGACAAGATTAGAAACAAGCACATCAGGAGTACCGTTAAGGTAAAACGGTTAGAAATGAAGATGAGGGAGGGCAGGCTGAGGTGATATGGACATGTCATGAGGAGAGACCAAGAGTATGTAGGAAGAAAGATGATGGAAATGGAGTTACTGGGAGAAGAGGGAGACCAAAGAAAAGATTTTTAGATGTTATGAAAGAAGATATGGGGGAAGTTGGTGTGAAGGAGACAGATGTTGAAGACAGAAAGATGTGGAGAATGATGATATGCTGTGGCCACCCCTGACTAAAGGGAAAGGCCAAAAGGAGAAGATTAATTTTGTGTATAAATTTATAGTTTTAGACTAAAAACTAGACTTAAAATGGACGACCACATGAAGAAAAGCAGAGATCAGTCATTTCAGAAATACACATGGCAGACACTAGATTTTTACTATGCATAACAGGAGAAAATTCTGATGGATTGAAAACAGTTACACAGAGTTTTTTTGGTTTACAACCTCATTAACAACAAATTTCTTTTCAACAACAAACACTTAAACTTTTCTGCAGAAATTTTTTAAATGATACAATAACAACTGGCTTCTACCTTTCCTAATAATCTTTGATTGGGTTGTTACTATGTTTATCTTTTACAATAAGATTTCATTTTGAAGTCAAATCTGACAGCTTTTGAACTTGTCATCTTGTTCACATTCTACTCTTTGCTAATAAGCTTGTCATGTAATCAAACCCGCACTGCGCATGTGTGTACTAATCACATGTGGTCTCCCTGCATAATTTGTGGTGTGCTTATGGCTGCCTTACCAGTTATGTGCATGGTTAAGTTGCTATGTTTTAGTTGCTGTTATCACAGTTGATAGATGCAGCGTCTTTCAGTTGAATAAAGCTAATGTTTGTTTGCTTGCATTAGTCTACAACAATTTATTTAACTGAAAAAAAATGGATAGCAAGTTTATTAAACCAAGTGTTTCAATGCCAATCCTAATTTGAAGCAAGCTAGTAAAGGGTGAAGGCATTGGCATTGTACATTTTCGAATTTTGTAGATTCTTTTCCTGCTGAGCCTGCAATATCTAATGAAGATAAATTGAAATGCTTAATTGGTCATATCAGCAAAAATGTATACAATTATGAGTGAATGTCTTACCTATCAAGTGAGACAAACCTTGGAAAGACTTTTTGTTAAACCTTGCAACATCATTTTTGCAAGACATTTGCTAATGACATGCAAGCAGCAGCAAGCACAGTTGTTAGACGATTATTTGCAGAAACTGAAGCAATTGGCAAAAGATCATAATTACCAATTAGTAAGTGCTGATATTTGTTGAAGTGAAGCAATTTGTGATGCTTTCATATCTGGTCTATTATCTACATTGATTAGATCTAGACTGCTAGAGAATACAAAAGATGAATCGATGACATTAGAAGCCATATTTAATCAAGCCCAATGCTTTGACATGCCTCAGAAAAGTTTGGAGAGTTATACTGTGACTAATGGTAAAGCTATTGAAGTTAGTCTGGTTTCTGCAATTGAAAAACTTTGTGATGCTTGTATAATTTGACAGCAGATGAAGAAATATGAATGCTGGGGTACAAACCAACTCCACAAAAAGTTTCAATATCTCACCCAAAGAAGTGTTTTAAATGCAGTAGCTATGGACATTTTGTGAGACAAAGTTGTTCAAGTGTTAAAAGGTCTAATTGTTCAGTTGTTTCTAATGATGATGATGTAGCAGTTATAAACGATACCACTGGTGTCCCTGAAATTGTAAATGTGCATATATTGGTAAATAATGTTGCTGCAAACGCCCTAATTGACACTGGTTCAACAATGAGTTATGTCAATCAAAAATTTGCTACAGCAAATAGATTTCAGCATAGTAATGAGAGTAAAAAGATTGGTTTAGCAGTAACTAGAAACTGTATTCAAAATAAAGAAAATTGTTTGTATTTGAAGAATTATGAGGAAATTTGGAATTAATTTTTAAACAAACTGCATAAAGATGAGAAACACCAGACTTGAGTTTCACTCTTGTTAGAGCTCGTCAGTGATGCTTATCTCACCGCGAATCGAACCTGGGACCTGTAGTCTTCCACACAGGTTACTATACCACTAGACTACAGATCCCGGACAACGGATGGACTCAAAGCAGCTGTTATAAGTTATTCCTGGATTTACTGAACAAGGAATACATAGAATCCACTATGTTGTAATTCCAAGGCCATACCTCATGACTGGGACTTAGTCATGTAATCAAGGGTCCCGGTCATGAGGTACCGCCTTGGAATTACAACATAGTGGATTCTATGTATTCCTTGTTCAGTAAATCCGGGAATAACTTATAACAGCTGCTTTGAGTCCATCCATTGTCCGGGATCTGTAGTCTAGTGGTATAGTAACCTGCATTGAAGATACAGGTCCCAGGTTCGATTCGCGGTGAGATAAGCATCACTGACGAGCTCTAACAAGAGCGAAACTCGAGCCTGGTGTTTCTCATCTTTATGCAGCTTGTTTAAAAATTGTTTGTCTACGATTTGTTTGCAAAATCAAACCTACTGCAATGTAAAACTGCATGTTCTTTAAAATTTACTCACTGATGTTATTGTTGGGCAAGATATTTTAAGGTTACATGATCAGATTCGTTTTAATTTTGGTGGTCCAAGACTTTCATTGTGTATTAATGTGCTGAAATGTATTAAGACGAATGTTGTGCCATGATTGTTCAAACATTTAGCAAGCAAGTGTAAACATATAATCACAAAATTGCATAACCATTCTTTGGAAAATGAAAAGTTTATTTCTAAAACAATAAAAAATGACTTGAAAGAAGAAATTATAAAACCAAGCTCTTCCCCTTGGTGCACACAAGTTTTTGTTGTGACTGGAGACAATTACAAAAAAAAAGAACGTGCATTGATTATAGTGAGACCATTAATAAACATATACTATTAGATGGCTATCTACTGCCTAACATGCAAAATTTGATAAATAAAGCGCACAATACTCCCACTTCAGCACTTTAGATTTGAAAAGTGCCTACCACCAGGTGGAAATTCCAATAGAAGATTGACCTTATCTAGTTTTTGTGGCTAATGGAAAACTTTATCAAAGTAAAAAAACTTTGTTATGTCTGACTAATGCAGTTCTGTGGTTCCAACGAATAATTGATGATATAATTGAACATAATAATTGTAAAGGAACATTTGCATACCTCAATAACATCACTATTTGTGGCAAGACCAAAGAAGAACATGATGCAAACCTTCAGCATTTTCTTGAAGCAGCAGCAAAACATAATCTTCCCTTTAATAAGAACATATGTACTTATTCATCCGATTGTATTTTGCTATTGGGGTTCCAAATCCACGATCTTACACTGCACCCAGACCATGATCATGTAAAAAGTTTGTTGGACATACTGGTTCCAAAATCAAAAAGAGTTGAGCAGAGCAATCGGCCTCTTCACACATCATGCAAAATGGTTGCCTCACTTCTCTAGTAAAGTAAAACCCCTAGTAGAATCGCAAACATTTCCTTTAAACAAAAATGCTGTACAATGTTTTATCAGTTAAAAAGTGAATTAGCTGATGCAATACTAGCAAGTGTAGATGAAAATGCACTGTTTACATTGGAAACCAATGCTTCTGATGTTACTATATCTGCAATTCTTCAGCAAAATGGTCGACCTGTTGCCTTTTGGTCAAGAACACTCAATTCAAATGAGAAACTTTATGTAAGTGTTGAAAAGGAAGCTGCAGCTATTGCTGAAGCGGTCTGGCAATGGTCATACTATTTATTGCCTTGCAAATTTACAATAATAACAGATCAAAATTTTGTGGCTTTTTATGTTTGGTAATTCTTGGCGTAACAAAATTAAAAATGATAAAATTATGTGGTAGAGAATAGAATTGAGTCAGTATTGTTATGATATTGTTTATCATCAAGGAAAGTTTAATGTTGTTTCTGATGCATTGTCACAAGTATATTGTACTGCTACAACTATAAATACTTTATAGAATTTATGCGGGTCTATGCCACCCAGGGATAACTAAAATGTATCACTACATTTGACAAAGGAATTTGCCACATTCACTTGATGACGTAAAAAAGATGACAAGTGCATGGACAATTTTTTGTGAAATTAATAAAAAGTTTTTTAAATCGCCTATTGTAAATTTAATTAAAAGTTTGCAACATTTCAAAAAGTTAAGTATGGATGATAAAGGTCCTCTGCCTTCAAAAGCCAAACATCATTGCATTTTTATTGGTGTCAATGAGTTTTTGCAATTTCCCTTTGTTTTCACCTGTAAAAATACCAGTTCTCGCACAGCTATATTGTGTTTAAGATCACTGTTTAGTTTGTTTGGTTTTCCTGCTATTGTGTACAGTGACAATGCAAAGTGTTTTTTATCGAAAGAGATTAAAGAATTTTTAAAAGAATGGGGAATCGCAAGTATGTTTTCCTCTGTGTATAACCCTTGTGGTAATTCTCAGTGTGAATGTTTTAATGGCATAATTTGGAACACTATACAACTAGCGCTCTGCACAAACAGCTTAGGAATCGCTAATTGGGAGATAGTCATCCCAGAAGTTCTTTATTCATTGCAATCATTACTTTGCACAGTTACACATAAAGTTCCCCCTGATTGTTTTTAAAAATGTTGAATCAAGAATTGAGGAGAATTTTATTAATCAAACTAAAAAAGCTGATTATCTAAAAAGTGTAAACATGGCAGAAGATATAAGAAAAAGTGTAAAATGTCTGGCTATTTTGGAAAATAGTAGAAATGCTATGGATAAGATTTTCAATTAAATGGAGTACAACTGCAATGTTAGAGGTGCAGAGTGCTGGACAGTGAAAGTAGATGATAATGACATTAGGAAAACAATGCAAGCAGTTTAGCAGAAATATTGAGTTGGGGAATAAATTATTGCAGTTTGTAAATATGTTTTGTTCAATGTTTTTTTTAAATTTGATATTTCTACTTGATACAAATATTACTGTATATAACTTTAATTTAATGTTTGTTTTCTTTTAAGGGTATAAAATGGAATGAATATTTATAAAAAAGTGCATTTTTGACACTTATTACTATTTGTATTTAATCATGATGGAAAGAATGCAATAGCTGCCAAAGCTGCTCATGAAATTTGTGCTATTTGCCAAAGAAATGCCATGCCAGAAAGAACAGCACAATGGTGGTTTTTATGTTTCAAGAACAGTAACTTTACCTTGACTGATGATAAACGTTCTGGTCAACCAGTTAAACTTGATGAGGATAAGTTTATTTATAAATAGATTTATTAGTACAAATTATTATAAATAAATTTAGATCTATTCCCTAACCCACAACAATTTATTCCCCAACTCAATACTAAATACAAAAATTTTCAAAAAATTTAATTCTAAAAAGTTACATTGAAATTTTAAAAACTTATAATTTTTCAAGAAACCAAAATATTTTATATTACCTGCCTATTTTAACACAAAAAATTAAATGCAATCATACCTCACTGACAATTGTTTCAAAACCTTGAACCTTGGTAACTTCACGATTTGAAGTGTTGACTGTAGGAATCAAACCAACAAAGACTATTTGGACCATTTGCCATCCTAAAAAAATCTATTAAAAAATTTAATAAATAGATTTTGAAAAATTTAACACCCTATACATCTAAAAAAGGACAATATTTTTTCATAAAAAAGTTTACCACTAAATAGATTTATTTAACCTTTTTTTAAGTAATTACTAGAGCAAGTCATTGTTGTAATAAAATTGTGAGAAAATTGCATTAATTTTAAACAAAAGTTGCATTTATGCACAAGTATTTTGAAAGGTTTACTCAAGCAATTTATGTATGTATAATGCTAAATATTTGCAAACATGATCTGGAAAAAATGGCAATTTTTTACCAACAGTTTGTGTATCATGCTAAAACTTTTCACCACAGTGCATGAAATTGCTTGAAAATTTAACAATTTCGCATAACAGAGAGCTGGTTGGTTTTATACATTTTTTATTATTTCTGACATATTTTACTGATATAAATTTTGGATTAAATTTTTTTGGTACAAGTAAACTTAAAGGCTTATTCTTGACTATAAAACATTAAACTGTTGATACTGCAGGAATATGCAATATTTAAAACATTCTTTTATCACAAATGGTTCAGACCACTCTACTATTGGGTGAACTGAACCAGACTAAGGATAATTTGATCACTGACAAAAGATACCAAAAATTTTTTTAAAAATTGCTTTTAATATACATGCTGGTTGTAAATGGAGAAAAAGTTTTGATCTGTCATGATGATTATTTGTTACACTATGATGTCCATAAAATTAGACATGAGTCTAGATCTATATAATGGTAGGCTAATAGTAGTATCAATGATAAGCTAACCTACAATACACAGCAATTGTAAATTTGCTACAAATTTAAGCTGTTTGAAAAACAAAGCTTAACTTAAACTTAAGTTTGGCCTAACATTTCAAAATTTTTCAGAATGAGGTTTTTATTAAGGATGTGCAAAGCCGAAGCTTCGACTTCAGCAAAGATTTGTTGTTGTTGTCATTTTGTGAGGATCCTTGCTCCCTCTTAATAAATTCTTTTTGTAAAGTATGCAGACAGCTTTGCTAACATCCTTGTTACTTATTTTGAAGTAATCCCATTAGGGATTTTCATCTTGTTTAGGCATTATGAAGAATGATTAGCTTAGTTTTCCATATTGTTAATGTTAAGATCTGAAACATCAATGATCAACGTGAGGATATTTATACACTTAAAAGGTTGCAATTGTTTATAACAATTATATAATACAGTATACACTTTAGTAATATAATTAATTTGCTACAGACTAACTATAAAACAACACAAGTTTTTTGAGCACTCAGACACATGAAAAGTTTTTAAAATTTAAATTAAAACCTTAGAAAGTTACAAATTGAAAGTTTAGATAGTGATAACATAGTACACACTACTATCAATCTGAAGGTCATGCATCTTACTGCCATACTCCTTACTTAGTGCTAGCACAACGGAAGGAAAGATGAAACAAAGTGGGGCTAACTATAAGTCAGTGGCTTCTGAGGCTGGTCATGCAGTTGGTATTATGGATAGGATAAAAAATTGTCTGAGATTCTAAGACGAAGACCAATTTTTGTCTCAAAATCATAATGTTCTCCACAAAGAAAAGGTCTTTAATTGTAATCACTCTTGATTTCTGACTTTTCATCCCAAAATCATAGTGTTCTCGAAAAAAAGAAGTTTTCACCTTGTATCAAACTCCAATTTCTCTAATTTCATCCCAAAACCATGGTGTTCTTTATTAAGTAAAAAAATAAAGGTCATCACACAACTTGCATGCCCTGATCATACACCACTGCTGTCAGTCAGTGTTAAACAAACATGTTTCAAAACAGATGAATAACACAGCACAGTAGCAATAGCGTGTGATTTTGTAATAAGTTTTGTATTTGATATAATAAATGACTTATATCAGCTATCAAGTGTAAGGCAGAGTTGGACAACTAGAAAATTTTTAGCTTTTTCAAATTAGATTAGAATTAAAATTATAGCTACACAGTTTTTTCCAAATTAGATTAGAATTAGAATTACTGAATTCGCAAAAACGTGGAAATTGAATTAAATGCTGAATTACAAAGAAATTTAATAAAAATCAACTTCAGTAAATATCAAATCAGAGTTCATTCTCATAAGCATGAGAATGGCAAATGTCTGTACACCAAGATTGGCTCGTTTTGCACTATACAGTTTGCCTGCATGGCTGAAAACTCTTTCCGACGGAGCTGATGTTGCAGTCATGCCTAAGAGTTCTCAAGCAAAGTTGGACAACTAGAAAATTTTTAGCTTTTCCAAATTAGATTAGAATTAAAATTAGAGCATAGAAACATTTCATAAATTAGATTAGAATTAGATTACCGGCATTTCGCTCTAATTAGTCTAATTAGACAGCTAGAATTATCTAGTTGTCCAAGTCTGGTGTAAGAATCTTATAATAATGGAAAATTGTTTGCCAAAGTCAAAGCTTCAGCAAAAATTACCTTTGGCTTCAATCAAAGCTTCAGCTTTGGCAAAAGTGCTGATTAATCAGCATGCCAAAAGGCTAAATTTATTTTAAAGGCTAAAACCATAAAACAAAGCAAATATTTAGTTGCTTTCTTAAAATTAACAAGAAATGTAGAGCACAAACTCTTATTTCTTCTAACATGGTGAGGCTTTTATCTATGTAAGTTGGGTCTCTTCAAGAAGTCACTGCAAGCATTTTTTGTTTGTGACACTAACCTGGATTCCCCTGTGGTTAATATCACTTTTTGAAGAGATCCTTTTCCTCTTGGCTTCTTTTTATTTTCATCCTGGTGCTGTCGGGGGGGATTTCAGGTTAGTTTCACTGAAGAAAATTGTTTATGGTGACTTCTTGAAAAGACCCTGTAAGTCTTTACTGTTAATCTTCATTTTTAATCTGACTCTAATTTCTTGATTTTCACCTCAAAAATGTAGTGCTCTCTAAAAAAAGATTGTGGAACACAGTTTGAGAAATACGGAAATACAGTTATGAAAATATAACTAAAAATTTGAGTAAGCAGTGGGCTGCATAAAAGCATTAAGTTGGCCACAGGTTGGACATCCCTGCTTTAGATGGTTTAAAAGTTTCAATAAATTTAATACTAATGATTCAGGTCATATAACCTTTTTGCTTTCATATTTTTTTACAGATATCTTAATTTGCTCAAAAAAAGTAGGCAAAAAAGCTACATGATCTAATAATTCTATAACAAAATATTTTGGGTTTCATTCATTGTTTGCTGTTACTAAACTTGCAGGCTTTAAGGATTTCTCAAAATTTAAAAGATAATCAACTAAACTTGGCAAATAGTGAATGAAAACTTATATTTCAACTAAAATCTAGTTAAATTAAAATATGAAAAAAAGGTTAATAAATATTATAAAAACCAATAAGTTACAGTAAAAGTTTATGAATAAGTTATATTACGTGAAAACTTGCAAGACTCATAAAACATAAAGCTTGAAATCTTCCAAACGAACCAACAATTTGAAATGCATCTTCAACTCCACCCTTTGATTTCATATTAGTAGTGATTAAACTAGTTAACAATCTTAATCCAATTGCTCAATAAATCAGATACTGACTTTACAGTCTACAATCAAAAAAAAGTAGCAATATCCATTATCATATCAAACATTTTACAGCTTTGCTTTTCACAATTAGACTATTGAAATTGAGTAACTTACAGTGTACCACATAGAATAGAATCAGAAATTTTCTACTGATATTCTAAAATTCTATTGTATTACTGCATTAGCCTATGTCAGTGGTTCCCAACTGAGGAAGAATTCCTTCCCAGGGAGGATTTTATAAGTTCTATATTGTGAAGGCCAGTGGTGTTTAAACTGCAGGTTGTGACTGCTTGCTTTATTTTTTCTTTTTGCAGTTTGTTTCAAATGCAATATTAGGTCACTAATCAATGTTAATAATAATGCAATTTGTAATGTAAAATTCATTGTTGCTGTCATAAGCAGAGGTGAGCAAAGCACAATTTGTGCAATAGCAAAAGTTGCGCTGCACTTTTATACTTTTTTAAAAAGCTTTGCATACTTTGCACTGTGCTCTTGGTTAAAAAATTATAAGTTCCACTGTGCACCAAGAAATAATTATGCTTTATTGCACTGGGCATCAAAGGTTAAATAAATCAATGATACCTTCAAATACTGCAAGAGCCACATGAAGACCCTATAAATGAAATCTAGAGATGCATGAGCTGCATGGAGACCCTTTAAATGGAGTCTAGAGATGCATGAAACTGCATGGAACCACCACATAAACTTCAAATACTACAGGAGCCACATGCAGACCTTTTAAGTAAAGTCTAGAGATGCATGGAGCCGCATGGAGCCACTGTGTAATCTTCAAATACTACAGGAGCTGCATGCAGACCTTTTAAATAAAGTCAAGAGATGCATGGAGTCATTGTGTAAACTTCAAATACTACAGGAGCCACATGAAAACTCTTTAAATATAGTCTAGAAATCCATGAAGCTGCATGGAGACCTTTAAAAGATTGTTTAAAGATGCATGGAGCCGCATGGAGCCATAGTGTAGACTTCAAATACAACAGGAGCTGCATACAGACCCTTTAAATATAGTATGGAGATGCATGAAGCTGCATGGAGCCACCACATAAACTTCAAATACTACAGGAGCCACATGCAGACCTTTTAAGTAAAGTCTAGAGACGCATGGAGCTGCATGGAGCCACTGTGTAATCTTCAAATACTACAGGAGCTGCATGCAGACCTTTTAAATAAAGTCAAGAGATGCATGGAGTCATTGTGTAAACTTCAAATACTACAGGAGCCACATGAAAACTCTTTAAATATAGTCTAGAAATCCATGAAGCTGCATGGAGACCTTTAAAAGATTGTTTAAAGATGCATGGAGCCACAGTGTAGACTTCAAATACGACAGGAGCCACATACAGACCCTTTAAATATAGTATGGAGATGCATGAAGCCACATGGAGCCACTGTATAAACTTCAAATACTACAGGAGCCACATGCAGATCTTTTAAATAAAGTCTAGAGATGCATGGAGCTGCATGGAGCCACTGTGTAATCTTCAAATACTACAGGAGCTGCATGCAGACCCTTTAAATATAGTCTAGAGATGCATGGAGCTGAATGGAGACCTTGAAAATATTGTTTAAAGATGAATGGAGCCACATGGAGCTGCATATAAAGCCACAATGTAGACTTCAAATACTACAGGAGCCATATGGAGACCCTTTAAATATAGCCTAGAGATGCATGGAGCCAAATGGAGACATTTAAAATATTGTTTAAAGATGCATGGAGCTGCATAGAACCACCATGTAGACTTCAAATATTACAGGAGCCGCATGCAAACCCTTTAAATATAGTCTAGAGATGCATGGAGCCAAACGGAGACCTTTAAAATATTGATTAAAGATGCATGGAGCCACAGCGTACACATCAAATACTACAGGAAACATGTAGAGACCCTTTAAATATAGTCTAGAGATGCATGGAGCCAAATGGAGACCTTTAAAATATTTTTAAAGATGCATGGAGCCATATTGTATACTCCGAATACTATAGGAGCCGCATGGCAACCACTTAACTATAGTATAGTAATGCATGGAGCCACATGGAGACCTTAAAAATATTGTTTAAAGATGCATGGAGCCACAGTGTATACCTTAAATACTACAGGAGTCGGATGGAGACCCTTTAGATATAGTCTAGAGATGCATGGAGCCACATGAAGACCTTTAACATATTGTTTAAAGATGTATGAAGCTGCATGGAGCCACTGTGTAGACTTCAAATACTACAGGAGCCGCATGGAGGTCCTTTAAATATACTGTAGTCTAGAGATGCATGAAGCGAGATGGAAACCTTTAAAATATTGTTTAAAGTTGCATGGAGCTGCATGGAGCCACAGTGTAAACTGTAAGCTCCATGCTGCTCAAGCTACATGCAGCTCCTGTAGTATTTGAAGTATACAATTTAAAATGCATCTCTACACTTCATTTAAAGGGTTTCCATGGGACTCCTGTAGTATTTGAAGCTTACATGGTGGCTCCATGCAGCTCCATGCATCTCTAGACTTAATGTAAAGGATCTTCATGTGGCTCCTGTAATATTTGAAGTTTACAGAATGGCTCCATGCATCTCTAGACTTCATTTAAAGGGTCTCCATGCGACTCCATGCATCTTTAAACTTCATTTAAAGAGTTTCTATGCGCCTTCTGTAGTATTTGAAGTTTATAAGGTGGTTCCATGCAGATCCATGCATCTCTAAACTTTATTTAAAAGGTCTGCATGTGGTTCCTATAGTATTTGAAGTTTACACGGTGGCTCTATGCAACTCTTGACTTAATGTAAAAGGTCTCCATGCAGCTGCTGTAGTATTTGAAGTTTACACAGTGGCTCCATGCATCTCTAGACTTCGTTTATAAGGTCTCCATGTGGCTTCTGTAGTATTTGAAGTGTATACGGTGGCTCCATGCAGCTCTATGCAGCTTCATGTGGCTCTTGTAATATTTGCAAATATCCACAAATCAATTGTGCTTTGCTGCGCTACATTTTATACAGTCCTATTATGCAAAAGCACAATCTATTTTGGTCGTTTTTCAATGCAAGCAAATGGAAAACCGATTCGGATGCACTTATGATTTGAAAAAGTACATTACGTTTTAATTGATTTAAAAATTACACTTTGCTATGCTTAATATAGTTTTTAAAATAGTTTACATTGAGCTTTACATGAATTTCAAAATCACATTGCACTTTTGTGCTGCACTTTACATGATTTCAAAATTGCATTGTGCAAGTTGCGCTGCGCTTTTCATAAAAAAATATATTGCACTTTCCATGATTTCAAAATTACATTGCAAAAGTTGCACTACACATTACATGATTCCAAAACACATTGCCCTTATTGCACTGCACTATACATGATCTAAAAAATGCATTGCACAAGTTGCACTGCACTTTTCTAAAAAAAAAATGCCCACCTCTAGTCACAAGTTAGTAACCAAGTAATCTTTTAATACCAGTAGTTGCTTCTCTTAAATGTAATGCTTGTTTAGTATAGTTAGTTGAACATGTTTATATGTTTTGCTTTTTGCTTTGGCAAAATAATGGCTGCTAAAATAATGCCAAACCAAGCATTTAGGGTCAAACAAAGTAAATTTAGTCCAACATTAAGTACAGTAACAACTAAAATTACATTATAGCAATATATATCTATTCCAAGAATTGCCAATGAAAGACAAAGATATTTTCAATAAACTACAGTTTTACAAACTAACTCAATGAGAAAACATTTAATACAAACTAAAAAAAGTAAAAAATCTTTGCCAGGTACACATAGTTCTCATCACATCAGTATCAAGCAATACAATTGTGATAATTTTATTAGTTAATTTAAAGATTGACTAGCTTAAACAATGGGTACTATAATAGTAGTAACCTACATTGCTTTAAAAATTCTGTTAATTTCAGCTATCCCTACTCTTTTGATGTCAACTATTTTTTAACATTACTGTGCATTCTTGGAATACTGTTACTGGGTTTTAATTTTCTCAATTTAATGTTTATTTTTAATCAGTAATGCACCGCCCCCACAGCAGCGTTTTATTAAGCAAATAACCTCGGTCTTATATTTTATTTTCTTTCTTTTTTTTTCTATTTTTATTAAACAACTTTATAATGAGGTGAAGCAGCTTTGCTTCTATATGATACAACAGGTCACACTTTTCATCGCTAATTAGCAAGTCACAACGGTTGCTTCTTCCTTTTTCTAACCCCGTCTTTCAACAACTCACAAACTTTTCAACATTTTGTCATTTCGTTCATGTGGCGGAGCACAAATAAAAGAAAACTGAACTGAACTGAACAGTTATACAACAATTAGGCTACTAATATCTAATGTTGCTTTTCATCAATACAATTTGTATATTTATTCTTTTTTGACTCATAGGACAACTTTGGAGGCTTTACTCAAGGTAATCCTAAAACTTAAGCTTACAGACAACAACTTATATTTAAAAGTTTTAATGTGTAAACAAATTCCTTTTGTTTACATAAAACCGGATGTTTGGTTTTGATAAAAGTTGCCTCGAGTAGACACAGATGAAACGAGTTGCGTGCCACAGCAAGAATTTTAAAACGTTTGTCGTTATAGTTTGTAGCACATTGCTCGTTATCAAGCAAGTGTTGTCCTATGGCAGAGTCACAATCTGAATTGTTACGTTTTAGCTTACAGGATCTGCCAGGTTGAGATCGTGTAGGGCGCTTCGCTTGCTGTTGTAGCCATTTAGGAACATGCTGCTTGATTCTATCTTGTAGTCGCTGTGATGTTCGTCCTACGTACCTACTGTCACAGTGGCACGAATATTCATAAACAACGGAGCTTTTCAGCGTGGTAGGTAAAACATCTTTGGTCTTGGATAGGGAAAGCTTCCATTGGTCTTGATAAAAACGTCAAAACGGCTGTTGAAAGCTGCTATGGCTCCGTTACCACCAGAGTTGTATTTACATCCAAACGCATGTTGCCTGTAGCCCGCAAAGATATTTTACCTACCACGCTGAAAAGCTCCGTTGTTTATGAATATTCGTGCCACTGTGACAGTAGGTACGTAGGACGAACATCACAGCGACTACAAGATAGAATCAAGCAGCATGTTCCTAAATGGCTACAACAGCAAGCGAAGCGCTCTACACGATCTCAACCTGGCCGATCCTGTAAGCTAAAACGTAACAATTCAGATTGTGACTCTGCCATAGGACAACACTTGCTTGATAACGAGCAATGTGCTACAAACTATAACGACAAACGTTTTAAAATTCTTGCTGTGGCACGCAACTCGTTTCATCTGTGTCTACTCGAGGCAACTTTTATCAAAACCAAACTTATATTTACTGGTCTCACATCAACATTATTATTTTTTTGTGATATGCTGTACTGCACAGTACTGCACAGTACTGCACAATATTGCACAGCACTGTACAGAGTAGAAACTGCACAGTAATCTGTAATCAGTAATCTGTAATCAAACAATTCCGCAATCTACTGGCAGCATTCTGAAATGATTGACTGGTTAGTCTGGTTATAGTAATTCCTGACTAACTGAAAGATTTTGTTTTTTTAATTGACTCGTCAAGAATCCGGCCAATGAAGAATTGGACAATTCCTGAATTAGGCATAATCGTTTACCAGAATTTTGATTAATTGGCATTAGACTTCTTAATAAGTGCTTAAAAAAGCAATGTAGTAGAATATACAATAATGCGTTTCAATTGTCAGACCCGATCCGGTCTGTAGGTTAAGAGAGCCTTATTGATGGCAAATGTGATCGTCACGGTCAGGGTCATGGTCAAAAGTCTACTCGCGTCATTCTGTTGTGTTCCTGGAAAAGACACTTTACGGCACTTTCTTTTGCTCAGCGGTTCTAAATTTCAGTCATATCTTTAAAAAAAAACAAAATAAAATTTTTGACAGGAAAGAATTTAGCATCTTTATAAGCAGGTCTGGGTAATTTATTTTTATTTATTCATTTTATCTCAATATTTATCTTCCTGACTCACAGGAAAGTGACGGAACCGTAATACATAGGGTAGGCAATTACCCCGACCTGCTTCCGGAGATGCTAAGATGTTGCTGTCGGCTTAAAATTTAATAGAGATATGATTGAAATTTAGAACTGCTTGCCAAGACCACCAAGCAGGGGAAAGTGCCGTAAAGTGTCTTTTCCAAGAACACAACAAAATAGTTTGATGGTTTCCCGAAGTATAACGTCTCTGTCGGTTTTCTCCGAGTCAAAATGATGAATAGAAATGAAAATTAAAAATAAAAAAATATCTTCAAACGCAGCAAATAAGTTTGGCTTTTTGTGCCAAACACTGATTGCGAATTGTGAATAGGCTACTTTAAGCAGTGGTGGATATTCAAATTCAGGGACCCGAGGCAAGGATTTTCGAAAGTTGATGTACTCTAAACAAGAAAAAAAGCTTTTATCTCGTCTTTCGCTTTTTTCTCCCAAAATCATGGTGATCTCTAAAAAAAAGTCTTCACTTCGATTTCATCTCTGATTTCCCTATTTTGCTTCCAAAATCACGGTGATCTCTAAAAAAAAAAAAGGTCTTCACCTCGAATCGATCTTGTATTTCCCACTTTTTGTCCCGACTTCATAACGATCTCTAAAAAACATTTGCAACGAAATAACACTATATATTCCCACTTTTTGTCCCGACTTCATAACGATCTCTAAAAAACATCTGCAACGAAATAACACTATATATACTATTTTTGAAAGGGGCCGAGGCAACTCCTCATTCGCCTCACCCAATATTCACCACTGACTTTAAGAAATAATTTTTAATTACTCTTCTCAGTAAAGTTATTTACTATCCGAACACAATCAACCACTGGACATTAAACTAATAGGATAATTTTAAAAAGTTCTTTTTTCGATCAAGAATTATGTTTTGAAATGAATAAAGCAAGTTGGCTAAAACATATTGTTGGTTTATACTGATTAGTAAAATGCAAATACAAAAAATATGCATTTTTTGACTATAACTTGTTCTTTGTATTCTACTGAGTTTCATTAATAAGTAGCCTACTGTACTCGGTAATGAATTTTTATGATTTTATTTTTTGCAAATTTAAAATTAATTTTATTTGATCAAATAATTAGTTGCACACAAGAAGGTTGAAACCTTCTGCTGTACAAAACAGCCTCCCTAATTATTAACTATTTAATGTGTACGTATAAAAACTCAAGTTTTAAATAAACTTTTTAATTATTTTTGTTTTTAATTTTCAAATTTTAAAAATACAAAGTTATTTACTTGTTAGATTTCTGTTGAACGTCAATAAATCAGTTTTAGTTTCAATATCGGACGATCAGGCAATCTTTTCGTTCGCGTTGCAGAGTAGTTGGAGGACCGCAATGATGCATTGTTGCAATTCAAGATCTACTTTCGTCATTAATTTTTGTCCTTTGGAAAGACATTTTTATAATCGCCTTTTTCTTTGCTTGGCAATCTCAGCAAGCCGCTCGAAATTTTGGTCATATTTCTAAATAAAAACAAAAAAAAATTTCAACCGAACAGCAATATCTAGGCATCTTCTGTAGCACGATGGGATGATCGCTTGACGATTGGCCAAGGTGAAAAGCTTCCGGCGTATTTCCGAAAATCAGAAAGGCAAATAAACATAAAAAAATATTTTGTTAATTATTAACAGACGATAAAGCTGAAACATTTTTCTTGCCCATATGGACAATAGAAAGTAACCTAAAAACAAAAATATGGTCTAAATTTTAAATTGTATGCTAAAAATCATGCGAAAGTTACAAAAAAGGATTTACTTCAAACTTAAAACAGCAAGAATGTTTTTTACTTTTGGAATGTTGAAAGTACAATTTGCATACCTGCCAAAACTCGGGTTGCCAAATTGGGTACAAGTAGTGAAACAAAAAGTTTAAAAAAGCCCATTCTAAAAGATTATCAAACTTGCAAAATAAATAATTAGTTGGTGTTGGCCTCACCGCCAACCTAAGTTAACTTGACTGACTTAGTCAAATTAAGTTCTTATTAATAATCTGACGTCAAAAATAATGCTGGTTTTGTCGCCAAGATTGTTCACTGGATCAGAAATTCTGTCTTCTACCTAAACGAAGTCTTCTGGAGAGTTCGTTGGATGAACCGCGAACGTTTCACACGTTTTTTTGAGGCGCTTGATAAAATCAATGTCACAAATAAAGCTTTTTGGTTTGGCTTAGAATGAATATCATAATCATTTTTATAAGTTAATGTTATAAATACAGCGCTCTTAATTTGATAATTCAATAAATTGAGTAATATTTAAAATATCCTTAAGTTATTCCATTGAATATAGCGCTTATAATTTGATGAGTAAGTCTTAAATCGATAAAGTTAAATAATTTAAAAGTTAACCGCTTTGCAAGAATATATTTCAATTGAATATTGCTCGCTGCGCAGCAAAGATGATAAAGAAACAAGTTTTTCAGCTAAATACTGTAATGTGCACTTGTGACGTTCTAGACCAGTGATTTTTAACCTTTTTGGTGGAGCGAAACCCCAATGAAACATTCCAGAGGCTTGAGGAACCCCTGTGCAATAATTTGATTGTCTTATGCAAAAAACATCATTTGATTAATAAAATGAGATTAAAATACTCATGTTCAGATTTATTTACAATAAAAATATTAATACAAACTGTAAAAAATTAATATTCTCGTAAAAAATTCAATGAGAAACCTGAGCCTAATGTTTCTTGCACAACTCTTTAAGATTGGGTTGTGTTTTTGATAGACACACACGAAATTCATCTTTCACAGACTTCAATTGTGCTCGTCTCTTGTACTTGATTGTTGTCAGAACTGAAAATCCAAACGCACAAAAGTAGGAGGTTAAAAACTGCACAAGAAGTCGAAGCGCTTTTTGGGCAATAGCAGGATATTCTTTATCAACCAACAATCAGAATGCATCCAAGCTAAGCTCAGAATGCTTCAACTGTAATGTTCTATCACTTGAAACACTGGCAAGTTCTTCTTCTGTTAATGTAAATTGTTCTTCAGATGGCTCAAATTCTACAAATGGGCTTCTAACCCAGTCATACTGGTCAACAGATATCGATGGAAATATTTGTCAAGATTTATTAACAAAGTGTCCAAGTGGTTTAAGATTAGTTGTGCAATTTTCGGACAATTGCTTGGAGTACTTCGAAATATTTCCAAATTTCCTGCAGTTATGCGTTTCTTCCATATTGTCACTTTCTTCTAAAAATTGATTATCACTTTTGCTATATCACAATGTAAACTAACTAATAATGTAATGATACTGTAATGAACAGGGAATTATAGGCTAGTACATACATTAAAGTAGCCTACTGTACTGTAATTCCCTGTTTATTACGAGTTAGTTCGCAATGCGATGACGTGCTGTGTGTTTTAGCCGAAGTCGTCTGTACTATAAAAATATAATAGCCTACTATTAAAAACTAACATAGACTTAATTGAATGCAACAGAGACTTATATGATTGCAATGGGACTTAATAGATCAAAAATGACTGTATATTTAAATAATATTCATAATAAAATAGACTCTCGGATTTGAATCTAAACTTGCGGAACCCCTGCACTGTTCTGGCGGAACCCTGGTTGAAAACCGCTGTTCTAGACAAATACTATTGCGTGTGTTTTTGCTAGAACGTTTCATGTATCGTAATTGGTTGATTTTGCTCTATTTTTGTTCTTCTCGCCTCTTGGGAAAAATGACAAAATCTAGTGAGATTTGTATAAATAGGACGAAGAAAATTTTTAGTTAATCGGAGAGATTCGTCCTTTTGACAATTTGCTAATCTTTAGTTTAGATTCATTCGTTCGTGGCTTGAAGAATTAGCGCGTAGCTAATTTGTGGTTGATAGTTGTGCTAGCGAATATGATAGCTAATTTTTTTTACTTCGTGAATTTTGGTTTCAGCATATCTGTTGATTTTGTCTAATTCTAATCAACCTCTATGTAAGATTTTAGCAAATTTAAACTCCGCAATGGCAAGTTCCGCAAATTCGAAAGAGACAAGAAAGAGGAAAGTAGATGCGAAAATTTAATGAAAAATAGACTTCTGAATATTTTTTCATCGAAAATGCAGACAGTAGACCTTTGTGTTTGATTTGCAATCGAACTGTAAATGCTAATAAGGAGTACAACATTAAATGACATTATGACTCAAAACATGCTGACGGTGTTTATGGAAAGCTAAAAGGGCGTGACAGAGAGCTGAAAGTGAAGTAATAGAAGGAACAACTAAAGAGCCAGCGTTTCATGTTTCAAAAAATGCATATTGATAATGAAAAAACAGTTCGATGCAGTTTCTTAATTGCACAGAGAATGGCTCAAACTATGAAGCCGTATTCTGAAGGTAATTTTGTGAAAAAGTGCCTTACGGATGTAGCAGAAGAAATGTGTCCTAAAATGGTACAGGAGTTGGAGAAAATAAGTTTATCGCGTTGGACGATAGCAAGGCGCATCGATGAACTTGCTGTTGATATTGGTGACACTCTTAAAGACAAAGTGAAAAACTTTGTAACATGGAACTTAGCAATCGATGAAAGCACCAATGTGAAGGACGAGGCACAGTTGGCTATATTATAAAAGGAGTGGACAAGGAGTTGAACGAAACCGAAAAACTTCTGTCACTACACTGAATGAAGAATATTACAACTGGTGTTAATATCTTTTCTGAAATTCTCAATGCTTTTGATAAGTTTGGTTTGGACCTATCCATTTTATGCGGAATCGCAACTGATGGTGCTCGAGCCATGTCCGGAACTGGCATTGGATTTGTAGGTCTCTTGAAATCTACTGTGAAAGAGAAAAATATCAGTGACAATATAGCAATTTTTCACTGTATCATTTATCAATAAAATCTATGCGCAAAATCCTTGAAATTCAAACATGTCATGGGCCCAGTGCAATAAATTTTATTAGAGCTCGCGAACTTAACCACCGGCAGTTTCAGAAGTTTCTGGATAATATCGACACCAAACATCAAGATCTAGCTTACTTTTCCGAGGTGCGTTTGCTAAGCAAGGGTAGTATGTTGCGACAATTTTACAAACTGCGAAAAGAAGTCGCACTATTTTTAAAAAATAAAGGGCGACCAATAACTGAAATGGAAGACAAAAGTTGGTTGTGTGATCTAGGTTTCTTGGTCGATATTACTACTCGCATGAATAAACTCAATACAAGGCTGCAACAAAAAGCCCAGTATGCAAGTGAAATGTACGGGCACATAAAAGGCTTTTTTGAACAAGTTGAGACTTTGGCACGCACACATACAGAATACGAATCTCTCTCACTTTCCAAATTTAAAAGAAATGGGAATGCGTCCAGAGAAGACTGAATTTGCAGATCAACTTAAAAAATTGTTTAATGAATTTTCGGCTCACTTCAAAGATTTCAAATTCCATGAACATTTATTTGAAATATTTTTTTCACCATTTCACACAGACATTCACAAAACCCCCACTGATATCGAAATGGAACTGATTGATCTCAGGAGAGGACTGACCTGAATACCAAGCATGTGGAAATGAATCTTGGTGATTTTTACCGGAAATATCTTGAACAAGATAAGTTCCCAAATTTAAGAAAGTTTATGGCTTCTAAAATGGCACTTTTTGGTTCAACTTATTTGTGTGAACAATTTTTTCTAAAATGGGTTTCATGAAATTTCTTTATCGATCAGTAATGACAGACGAACACTTGGAAAAGGGACTTAGAGTTGCCAGCACCTCAATTAAAGTAAATTTGAATAGAGTGGTTCAGAAAAAGCCACCTGCATATTTCTCGCTGAATTGTTTCTACAAAGGTTAAATCGTATCGCTATGCTCTGATTATACAGTTACGTCTTTTTGTTTTTTAACTAAACAATTTTTTTTCGAATAACACTGCTTTACTGTTTTGATATTATTGCAATTTTATTTTTATCGCTGGCAATATCAATTGTCGGTAAAATATTATCCTATTTAAAGGTGCGGCCCGCAGAATATTGTGCTTATTGGTATTTGGCGCACCATTAAAAAGGATTGTGCGCCCCTGCTCTAATTTATAGAGACAAACGGTAGACGTCACATTTAAACATGTGGCGAGTATCACGTATCACGTGGTCGTGGCGATTAACAATGAAGGAGAGAATAATAAAAATCTGACGTCATTTCTCAATCTCACACACAATGCTTAATAGCCATCAGTTTGCAAAGGACTACAAAAAACGTTAAGTGAATACAATGGGACTACGACAAAAAATAGCACGATTCTTAATTAGATTTTAATGGTCTGAACCCAAACCAAGCTAATGAATTTTTTAGAAACAATAACTAATTATGAAATTAGATTTTTACAAAAAGGGCCAATTACGAAACAATCAGTTGGAAAAACAATTTTTACGGATTTATTAATAAATATGAATCAAACTCGTAATCTAAGTAGAACAACTTGATTTTTTTGTTATTAGATCTATAGCAGTGGTTCTCAAAGTTTTTTCTGCGTTTCTTCTTTTCAGTACGCTAGTATTGTCAGTCTTCCCCCCCCCCAAAAAAAAAACCTCAATGATCAATATGAAAACTTTTTTTGTTATTCATTCAAATTTGTGATCCGAATTCCGGTTATTCCCGGATGTTCACCGTAAAATTTACGTTTAAATTTAAGTGAAGACCAAAAAAGGTCTGCACTTTAATGAAACCGCTTTAAGTAGTTGTCAGAATTTTACTACGAAGGACATGCTAATTTTTTGAGGGTCAACTTACTTGCACCAAGATTTTCAAATTCCTCGCCCAGTGATTTTCTGACTTGAGATTTCAAATTACCTCTTAGGCAGCCAAATGGCTCACTTTTAAATACTAATTAATGTGTTGGCTTAACGACAAACACTTTTCATGAAATGTCTATATTTAAAAAAGAAGAAATTTTCAACTTGATGAAGCGTGAACATGCAATAAGTAACAACTGCCAAGAGCACGTCATTTTTTGCCCAACAAATGAGACCATGTTCTTCGCTTATGCGTGCAATATAGACGAGGTCTTCGACTAATTTGGTTTCCAGAGGGAGACTCACTTCTTCTATCTTGATTTTTATCTTGATCCAAAAGGGAAATGGGAGGAGGGGTCCTTCTGCCAACCTGTGGTTTGGGAGATTTACATCTTTGTTTTTGTCTACGGGAAGAAACTGGTTGTAAAGTTACAGTACTAGTGCTTGAATCGGGAAGATTGTTATTGGAAGAACACGATGTTCCTATTTGATTACTTTTGAGTTTAATTGACGATGCTTGTGATGTCATATTTGACGATGGAGATATGTTTTGAAAGCGTCGTTGTCGACGGTGGAAGTAAGGCGATAAATTAGGATCTTGAGGCAATTTGCTTTCAAAATGATTCGGTGAGGACTTAGGTGAAAGTTCAGGAGGAGAATGAAATATAAATCTTGAATTCCATCTTTTGCGTCGTGGATTAAGCAGGCGTTCTATTTCAAAATCCAAATCGTCTATTTCTTCCGGAACAATCATTTCACTGGCTGTCGGATTTTCTTTCTTCAAGTCTTCTTCTTCGGGTGAAATCGCAGATGACGGAATAACTACTTTCATGTGGATTTTCGACTCCATTGGAGCGGAGAAGCCAGACATGGATACCGGAGATGGAAGCTGACGCACGTACATGTCAAACCATCTTCCTTTCTTTGCTTCCTTCGCAATCTTCAAAGATAAACAAAAAATTTTTTTCTATAACAGTAGTCTAGTTCTTTTATTATAATTTCAATCAAGCAGATAAAATTAAAGCCACAAGCATATTTTCTGACTCCGGGGCAACAATATGCATGATTCTATTTAAATTCCTACAATCATCATGTTGTTTTGACTTTGGGTCAAACAGCTTAGCGGTTATTATTTCTTTCGCTAGATTTAATAAACAGCACACTAAACCACTCCTGAATACATTGTGTATTTTATCAATAGTATGGCCAAATAAGAAAGTTTGCTATATTAATGCTGATCAACCCGGTCTTATCTAGGATTTATTTAATCATACATTCATATCTCCAGGGACGTTGTTTACATTCATTACTTACATATTACTTTATGATTATTTTACATATTACTTTATGACAGGTTTTTCCAAATCGCTGCCGTCGGGCCATTTACGGCTCTTTTCACTTATTAATCCGGCCCGCCAAAGCATTAATCTTAATTATTACGTCATTTGATAACATTGCTTTTGACTGAAATTAAAAAATTTATTAAAATTAAACGCGTTGTTTGTGCCATTCTGGCCCGTCTGACAAAATTTAGTAAAAAAATTGGCCCGCAGCATAAAAAGTTTGCCCAACCTTGCTTTATGACCATATGTTTTGGTGGGAGGTCTAGACCCAATGAGATGAAATTTAAAAACTAGAAAACGATACGAAAGTTATATTAAGACAACATTTTGGAAGTTTTGAAGTAGGTCGGGGCAGTCGTTTTCACTGACCATTATTCTGTAGGTTGGGAAGATAAATAAAAGATGCAGGTGCAATGGCCCAGATATCAGCCAACCAGCCAAATGGCCCAGATGGCAGGTGCTTTCTCGTAGGCTGGGCTGTAAGTCTGTTATTGCTCTCAAATATGACAGACCGAAACCAAACTTACCGAAACGGAAGGGTATCCACACATTGCGATGTTCAGCGAGGGTCTGCCAACCGGCAAACGTCCTTTTCAGGACGGAGCAATGTCTGGAAAAAACTGCCCTTTTCAGGGCACATTGTCAAAAAGTTCCGAAGACCGAAGAGTATACTTCAGCTGAACTTCGAAGACCTCACTGCAAGCAAGATGAACGTTCTTCATCACTTCGCTCTGCAGTCTGAGGCACTCGTCATCCTTCTACAGGAAACCCACTGTACTGACGCAGAGAAGTTGGTACGTCCAAGCTACCAATTAGCTGGGTCTTGTTTAAGCAGGAAGCATGACCTTGCCACGTTTGTCCACGAGCAACTGAGATACACGCTTTTGGACCAATCTCCACTGACATCGCAGATCGAGTGGTTGTGCGTGGACGTTGATGGCTATAAAATAGTCAACGTCTACAAGCCTCTACCAACACGATTGCGATCTCTGGATCTATCAGTGTTTCCTCACCCCTGTCTTTATACTGGCGATTTTAATTGTAGTCATGTTGATTGGGGTTACAATGATAACAGTCCGGACGGTGAGTGCTTGGCTGGCTGGGCAAGTATTAATTGTGTTGCCCTTCTATATAATGCCAAGGGCCCCGCCAGTTTTTATTCCGGCCGCTGGAACACTGGCACCAATCCAGATCTAGCTTTCGCTAGCGTAGGTCCTAACAGTCACTTACCGGATAAACGGGTACTTGAAAAGTTCCCCAGGTCACAACATCGACCTTCGCTTATTACACCACCAAGGTTTGCTATGGCAGTGCCAAGCATGCCTGTTAAGCGATGGAACTTCCTAAAGGCCAAATGGAGTCATTACAGTGCTTTGACGAATAAATTCGCAAAGACTTTGTTGCCGCCTGATTTACTTTATATGGATGCGGCTCACCAGGACTTCTGTAACATCATCAAGAAAGCAGCCAAAAAGACTATCCCACGCGGGTATCAAAACAACTATATTCCGTGCTGGGATGTGGAGTGTGTTGCATAAACTTTCATGCCTCTATAAAACCCTCTATAAAACTTTTATGCAGTTTCCTCAGGGAGACGACTCAAGTTCAGCTCCTACAGCTCTGCTTGGCAAGCTTAACAGGAAGCGGAGAGATCAATGGTCCGAGGCAGTTCGGAGCATTGACTTTTCACACTCTAGTCAAAAAGCGTGGAGTATTTTGAACAACCTTACTGGTAGATCACAACACTCTCCTAGTCACTGTCCCGTCTCAGCCGATGCTATTGCATCTCAGCTGGTCAGAAATGGGAGATACGAGGCTGTTGACCGCAACTGATCTCGACTTGTCTCTCAAGAAGTGTCTGACCTTTGGAGGGCCACAACACCAGACCCAGTAAATATCTCTAACACTTTCTCACAGAGAGAATTTACTGCTGCCCTCCAATATTTAAAACCAGGTAAAGCTCCGGGAGCTGATTGCATCCTGCTCAGAGCTTATAATCCATGCTGGAGCTGCTTTGAAGTCCTGGTTACCTGTATTCCTTTCTTCCTGCTTGCGCCGACTCAAAATTCCCAAGATCAGGAGAAGAGCTCTTGTAGTCGCGATCCCAAAGCCGATGAAGCGCATGATTAGAGAATTATTGACCAATATTTCTGCTCCATGTCCCCTACAAAATCCTTGAGAGGCTTATCTACGCCCGTGTTGAGCCATTAATCGATCCACTGCTCCCTAAAGTGCAGGATGGGTTTCGACGCGGGAAGTCAACCGTAGATCAAGTTGTTCTGCTAACCCAGAACATCGAGGATTCTTTTGAGGCTAAGAAGAAGGCCGGTGCCAAATTAGTCAATCTGACAGCTGCTTATGACACTGTCTGGCACCGTGACCTTACATGCAAGTTGCTGAGGCTTCTGCCGGATAAGCACATGGTCAGAATGATTATGGAGCTTTTCCGAAACTGAAGTTTCACCCTTACTACCGGTGACAGCAAGCAAACCAAGTTAAGCCGTCTAAAAAACGGCGTTCCTTAGGGTTCGGTCTTGGCTCCCCTCATATTTAACATCTATACGTACGATCTTCCTTCCATGATTTCCAGAAAGTTTGATTATGCTGATGATTTAGCATTGTTGCACTCTTCTGGAACTGGAAGGACTTGGAGGGGACATTAAGCCAAGACATGTCTACATTTTCAGCATATCTCCAGACTTGGAGGTTAAAGCTCAGTCACACTAAGACGGTGACGGCAGCCTTTCATTTAAATAACCGAGAGGCCAAACGTGAGATTTTACCGTTCTGTCCAAACCCTACTTATCTTGGGGTAAAACTGGACAGATCGCTAACATTTTGTCACCATCTAGTGGCATTGCGCAAAAAACTATCCTCGCGCGTCACACTGCTGAGACGACTATTGTAGGTTCAGGGATGGGGTGCTGGTGCCAAAACACTGCGCATAGCCGCTTTAACTCTGGTCTACTCAACAGCTGAGTACTGCGCACCAATCTGGTGACGCAGCGCTTACACTCGCCTCATAGACAGTGTCTTGAACAACCCCAAGCACAAAGTCACTGAATGCCTGCGTCCTACTCCAACGGACCACTTATCCATACTTTCAGGCATCTAGCCAGCTGAGCTTCGCCGACTGGGAGCGACACTCTTCTTGGGCCAACGTGGATCTCTGGATCCTGATCATATCTTGTATGGTCTTTTCAGTGGGTCCTCAGATGCTCGCCAAGAGAGACTAAGATCTAGACGCCCATTTGTGCCAGCCGTGCGGAATCTCTTGGACAACCTTGCCAGACTTGGCATCCACGCTTCTGAGTGGACAAATCATAAATGGAATGCGGAGTACTGTGAGAATACTTCCAGGCTCCGTGTTTTTGTGACCAGGACCGGTGCTAGGCCTGTTGGAATGGGCTTGTCCTGAGCAGCTTGGGTAAAGCTCAACCGCTTGAGAACTGGTGTTTGGGGATTCCATTTGTCTATACACAAATGGGGTTTCGCTCCCTCACCGAATTGCGAGTGTGGCGCCGCTGAACAAACCACAGAGGCACGTTCTTATAGCGTGCCCCATACTTGGGGCACCACATGAAACACGAGGTCTGACGGTTTTGGATGACGAAACTCGATGCTGGCTTAATAACATCACTGCCAGCATTTGATCCAGGCAGTACAGCAACCTGGGGTAGTAAAAAAATAAACCCTCGGCCCCAGTTCTGTTTGTGTCTGACTTGTAGTGGATGCGCTTCCAAACGACGACGACGATAAATAAAAGATAAGGTGATGATGATTTCTAGCCAAGATTTTCTTGATGATGATTTCTTTTGTCAAACAAAAACAAAAATCCAAAGTGAATTTGTGAATACCTTTAGGTTTTCGTTCGAATTTCCACGCAAACTTTTTTCTGTGTGAGTAGTGACGAAATCATTTTCAAGTGACGTCATTGATTCTGAATCTAAAACAAATCAACTTTTAATGTTGTCGTCGCTGGTATCAAACTCAGAAACATAAAATGAAGCAAGCAATTCAGATAGCAAAGTTGACAACACTATGACCAGTGATGGCTTCAATAGGGTGCGAACGGTGCGGCCGCACCGGGCTCCCTCTTAAATACAACAAAAAGTGGTCTTCCCCCTACACAAGATATTGCTCTATTTTTTCATAGTAGCCCAGGGTGTCGATGGCATATCTAAAATAAAAATTTTTTTTATAGATAACTTTGTTTTGAGACACTAAAAAGGGGCCCCTGCTAAAACAATGACTATTTTTTTGGAGACCACACAGATTTGAACACTTAAGAATGGCTTTCCCTAAATTAAAGACCTTTTTTTAGAAATAACTTTGTTTTGAGACACTCAAAAGTGGCCCTCCAAATAAAACGAAGACTTTTTTTAGAGATCACTTTGTTTTCATACACTAAAAATGGCTCGGCTATCACAATAACCTTTTTTTTAAAGATTGCTTTGCTTTGGAACACTAAATAGTGGCCCCCCCTTACTTTTCTTGCACCGGGCACCCCTTTTTGTAAGGCCATCACCGACTATGACTGATAAGAAAAAAGTTTTAATTTTTGTCACTCGGTAGTCATTTGATCATAAAACGAATTTTACGGCACGATTTGACTACAAATCAAAAACAAACGTCTTATAAAGATTTTATTCGGAACAAAAAACTCAAAATTAGTGAAAAAACAATTTTACTAATTTTGAAGCTTCCTTGTGCCATTTTAGTTTGTATTTTTTTTCAGCAGAGCTCGTAGGAGATTCACTCACTTTCTTTCTGATAAAACGTTTATTTCCACTACTAAAAATGCTCGGACGGCTTGTTTTTTGCTGTCCTTAAAAGTAGTTTTTTTGAAATTTTTGATGATGTTAAATACAGCAGTTTTGCTAACTTTCATCTGCCTTGATATTTCACGTTCTGAGACCTTCATTGAGCAAAGGCCGGTAAATTGAATGCGTTTTTCAACGCTGACTGCTAGATTTTTTTCTAATTTTTGGGGTTCAAAATTTTGTATTTTTAAGTTGAACGTTTAAAATATTGAAGAATAGTAAAAATTAAAAATTAATATGTGATAAGGTTTATTTCCAAAACCTAAATATGCATTTTGACACAAGAATACTTAGTATTAGGTGATTAAGAAGCTTTTCTCTAAAATGTACGTTTTTTCAAAGGTGGTCCTAAACTTTTGTCCCAGGCTGTAATTCAATGTCACTACGAGCTCACTTGAGTAAAAGTCTTTACCAGGGCCATCAGGGTAAAAGCAAGAAATTGGACAAATATGTCTGTCTCTATGCAGCGTAACCGAGTAGCTAGGAATAGGAGCGCTGTAATATTTGCAAACGCCGTCGATATCTTCTAGGTTTAATTCTTACTCTTACCACTCTGCTTTCTCACTGGAAAAATATTTTGCGGCACTCTCTCTGCTTGACAGTCTTAAGAAAGTTGTTTTTACGTAAAGAGCTTCTTTGTGGCACAGAATTTTTTAATATCGCTTTGAACAAAGTCGATTTTATCGGAACCATAAGCTTTTCGTGACGCTCTTATCAGTGACAATCGCGTCAAAATGGGACGAACCAGAGAAAATCTAGGTATTTATAGTCTCAACAGTTGGGAGAAAGGTGCTGCAGTCTCGGAAAGGAGAAAGGCACAATTGCACAAAATCAATTTGCACAAAAACAATTCGTCGTCGTCGTCGTCGTCGTCATCGTTTGAAGGGCATCCACTCCAGGCCAGACACAAACAGAACTGGGGCCGAGGGTTTATCCTTTTACTACCCCAGACTGCTGCACTGCCTGGATCAGATGCTGGCAGTGATGTTATTAAGCCAGCATCGAGTTTCGTCATCCAAAACCGTCAGACCGCGTGCTCCATGTGGTGCCCGATGTATGGGGCACATTGTTAGTACATGGTCTGCGGTTTGCTCAGAGGCGCCACACTCGCAATTCGGTGAAGGAGCGAGACCCCATTTGTGCATGGATGAATGGAATCGCCCAACACCAGTCCGCAGGTGGTTGAGCTGCTCGGGGTAAGCCCATCCCAACAGGCCTGGCACTGGTCTCGGGCACAAAAGCACGGAGCCTGGAAGCATTTTCACAGTACTCCGTTTTCCATTTGTAATTTGTCCATTCAGAAGCGCAGATGCCAAGTCTGGCAAGGTTGTCCAAAAGATTCCGCGCAGCTGGCACAAACGGGCGTCTGGATCTTAGTCTCACTTGGCGAGTATCTGAGGACCCACTGAAAAGACCATACAAGATATGATCAGGGTTCAGAGATCCACGGTGAGCCAAGGAGAGTGTCGCTCTCAGTCGGCGAAGCTTAGCTGGCTGGATGCCTGAGAGTACAGGTAGGTGGTCCGTTGGAGTGGGACGCAGACATCCAGTAAATATGCGCAAGGCGTCATTCAAGACACTGTCAATAAGGCGAGTGTGAGCACTGCGACACCAGACTGGCGCACAGTACTCAGCTGTTGAGTAGACTAGAGACAAGGTGGCTATGCGTAGTGTTTTAGCACCAGCACCCCATCCCGAGCCCACGAGTCGCCTCAACAGTGTGACGCGCGATGATAGTTTTTTGCGCAATACCACTAAATGGTGACGAAACGTGAGCGATCTGTCCAGTTTTACCCCAAGGTATGTAGGGGTTGGACAGAACGGTAAAAGTCTACTATTGTTGTAGACCTTTAGCTCACGTTTGGCCTCTCGGTTGTTTAAGTGAAAGGCTGTCGTCACCGTCTTAGTGTGACTGAGCTTCAACCTCCAAGTCTGGAGATACGCTGACAGTGTGGACATGTCTTGGCTTAATGTCCCCTCCAAGTCCTTCCAGTTTCCAGAAGAGTGCAACAATGCTAAATCATCAGCATAAGCAAACTTTCTGGAAATCATGGAAGGAAGATCGTACGTATAGATGTTAAATAGGAGGGGAGCCAAGACCGATCCCTGAGGAACGCCGTTTTTAAGACGGCGTAGCCTGCTTTGCTTGCTGTCACCGGTGGTAAGGGTGAAACTTCGATTTTGGACAAGCTCCATGATCATTTTGACCATGTGCTTATCCGGAAGTAGTCTCAGCAGCTTGCAGGTAAGGCCACGGTGCCAGACAGTGTCATAAGCAGCTGTCAGATCGATAAATACGGCACCGGCCTTCTTTTTAGCCTCGAAAGAATCCTCGATGTTCTGGGTTAGCAGAACAACTTGATCTACGGTTGACTTCCCGCATCGGAACCCAGCCTGCTCTTTAGGGAGCAGTGGATCGATTAATGGTTCAACGCGGGCGTAGATAAGCCTCTCGAGGATCTTGTAGGGGACACAGAGCAGAGATATCGGTCGATAACTCTTTGGGTCCCCCACGGGCTTTGCTGGTTTTGGGATCGCGACCACAAGTGCTCTTCTCCTGATCTTGGGAATTTTGAGTCGGCGCAAACAGGAAGAAAGGAAGTCACGTAACCAGGACTTCAAAGCAGCTCCAGCATGGAGTATAAGCTCGGGGCAGATGGAATCAGGACCCGGAGCTTTACCTGGTTTTAAATGTTGAAGGGCAGCAGCAAATTCTCTCTGTGAAAAATTGTCAGAGATATTTACTGCGTCTGGTGTTGTGGCCCTCCAAAGGTCAGACACTTCTTGAAAGACAAGTCGAGATGACTTGCGATCAACAGCCTCGTATTTCCCATTTCTAACCAGCTGAGATGCAATAACATCGGCTGAAACGGGACAATGACGAGGAGAGTGTCGTGACCTACCAGTAAGGTTGTTCAAAATACTCCACGCTTTTTGACTAGAGTGTGAGAAGTCAATGCTCCGAACTGCTTCGGACCATCGATCCCTCCGTTTTCTGTCAAGCTTGGCAAGCAGAGTTGTAGCAGCCAAACTTGAGTCGTCTCCCTGAGGAGACTGCAGAAAGGTTTTATAGAGGGATTCACACTCTACATCCCAACACGGAATATAGTTGTTTCGATACCCGCGTGGGATAGTCTTCTTGGCTGCTTTCTTAATGATGTTACAGAAGTCCTGGTAAGCCGCATCCACATCAAGTGAATCAGGCGGCAACAAAGTCTTTGCGAATTTATTCGTCAAAGCAATGTAGTGACTCCAATTGGCCTTGCGGAAGTTCCATCGCTTAACAGGCATGCTTGGCACTGCCATAGCAAACCTTGGTGGTGTAATAAGCGAGGGTCGATGTTGTGACCTGGGAAACTTCTCAAGGACACGTCTATCCGGTAAGCGACTGTTTGGACCTACGCTAGCGAAAGCTAGGTCTGGATTGGTGCCAGTGTTCCAGTGGCCGGAATAAAAACTGGCAGCATCCTTGGCATTATATAGGAGGGCAACACAATTAATACTTGCCCAGCCAGCCAAGCACTCACCATCCGGACTGTTGTCATCATAACCCCAGTCAGCATGACGACAGTTAAAATCGCCAGCGTACAGACAGGGGTGAGGAAACACTGGGAGATCCAGGGTTCGCAATCGCGTTGGTGGTGGTTTGTAGACGTTGACTATTTTATAGCCATCAACGTCCACACACAGCCACTCGATCTCCGATGTCGGTGGAGATTGGTCCAAAAGCGTGTATCTCAGTCGCTCGTGAACAAACGTGGCAAGGCCATGCTTCCTGCTTAAAGAAGACCCAGCTAGTTGGTAGTGTGGTAGCACCAACTTCTCTGCATCAGTGCAGTGGGTCTCCTGCAGTAGGATGACGAGTGCCTCAGACTGCATAGCGAGGTGATGAAGAACATTCATCTTGCTTGCAGTGAGGCCTTCGATGTTCAGCTGAAGAATAGTGGGTCTTCGGAACTTGTTGGCAATGTGCCCTGAAAAGGGCAGTTTTATCCTGACATTGCCCCGTCCTGAAAAGGACGTTTGCCGATTAACAGACCCACACTGAACATCGGAATGGGTGGATACCCTTCCGTTTTGGTAGGTTCGGTTTCGGTCTGTCACTTTAAAATCAATGAGCAGACTTACTCACAGCCCAGGCTGCGTGAAAGCACCTACCACAAAAACAATTGCACAATTTGCACAAAAACACTTGATTTTGTGCAATTGTGCCTTTCTCCTTTCCGAGACTGCAGCACCTTTCTCCCAACTGTTGAGACTATAAATACCTAGATTTTCTCTGGTTCGTCCCATTTTGACGCGATTGCCACTGATGAGAGCGTCACAAAAAGCTTATGGTTCCGATAAAATCGACTTTGTTCAAAGCGATATTAAAGTTGTTTTTAGTCATATTAGCCAAACAAATTTACAACCGGGAGAAGTATCTTGCATTGTCCCAAAGTAGGTCGATATAGTCACTTAATAATTGTTCTCAGTTGGTATTGTTTTGCGAATCAAGAGATATTGCAATGAAGATCGTCATGATCAATGAATAAAGAATTTGCACAATCAATAGAACGATTATTTTGTTTTAATGCTAAAAGTAACTAAACTTTTACACTGTAATCACACTTGTATCTAATTTTAAAATTTCATTAAAAAACTTGTGTCGCTTATATTCTACATCTGATTGACGCACCTGAGCCAGCTATGGGCAAGCTCCTCCTCACTTCATCGTCAGCGCTTAATTCGACATCATCGTCTGATTTTTCTTCGGCAATGACGTCAAAGGACTGATTTATAGGTCTAAAAAACTTTTGGGGCATTTCGAGCATGGCGTCATTAGTGGGGTGAAACGAGTTTTCTTCTATTAAATTTAACAAAATTAATAAAAGTCTAATAATGGAATTAATTTTTTATTAAAAAAACATAATAAAAGTAGCATGGTTTTGAAATCTTTCAATAGCATTAATAAGGTAAGAAAAAAAAATAGAAAAGAACAGCACTTGTAATCATTTAAAACGTGAGTCCAGTGCGCGAGCTAGGTTTTGAATATCACCTTTAATTAGATAGGCTACTTTTCGTCATTTTCGTCGCACACAAAATGGATGGGGGAAGGCCGGGCAAAACGGTCATAGTTATTTTAAATTGACGTAACGGCTCTGGTGCTGGATTTAAATAAACGAAAGAAGATTTTATAATTGCTCTAACAATATACTATCTCATGAATATAATTAAAAAACCCGTGACAACAGCATAAAAATTTTATTTTAGAAAAATGTATATTTTACATACATGTCCGTTCTGCCCCAGATAAAATTAAAAATAGTTATTATCTTTGTTGTAATTTCAAAGTAGCCTATTAATATTAGTACTTCTGCATTGTGGCAACTAAAAAAATCAAATAGAAACATTTTTTTGTACAGACATGGTAGTGTTAAAAAGATTAAGCACGACTGATTGCACGTAAAATTGCACGAAAAGATTCTTGGGCAGTAGCTTATGATACAAACATCTATCGTGACACCACTGCACACATTTAGTAGGATGATGGCCAGTTACGGCCTTACATAACCATAAAATTTATTTCAAGCCCGAATCGGGCCCGATCATTTTAGATCTAAAGCAGTGGTTCTCAACCTTTCTTCTCTTGAGGCCCATTTTCAGTGTCAAAAGAAATATTAGGCCCACAATAACCTTTAATAAAAATTTCGAGTATCATAAAATGTTTTTTTTTATTAATACAAACAATACAGTAAAATTGTCAATGACCAAACTAATCTTTGTGTCTATTTATCAGCTTGTCAAGTTGCACTGCTAAACCTTGTTTCAACCCAAACGTAAATCTCCTCTCTTTTCAATTTGCAATTGATGACGTTTCTTTGTCAGTAAATCATTTACTGCAGAAAATCCTGCTTCAACTAACCAAGTAGTAGGAAAGCCAAGTAAGAATGGAACTGCTTTTCCAAATAACAATGGATAGAATGATCCTACGCTCAGCCATCCGATTAATCCATTCCTTTCAATATTTGCCATTAATGCTTTGTTCTCTTTTAGTTCAAGAAGTTCCCCCGCAATAATGGGATCAATGTCTTCTTCATTTAAGACGTCAAAGTGTGCCATATCTATAATCCAACCTGGTGGACTCATTTCGATTATATCTTTAAATCTTCTGGTCATATCTTCTCTTAAGTTTTGCAGGTGACTAGTACAGCTTGCGATTATTTCTAGGCTTGGAACAGTTTTAGCCAAGTTACAAAAAAAGGCAAATTCATTCTTTTCTAGATGCATTTCTCAGAGACTTAATTTGTTCAAAAAAGAGCGCACTTTCTCAGCACAATCTACTAGATTAGTGTTTCGCCCTTGTAGTGTTTTGTTTAGTTGGTTAACATGCTCAAAGTCAGGTAGGTAAAAAATCTTTGCCTTTGTATTACTGTTATTTAATACTGAAAACAAAGTCTCAGCTTTTACATTTTTGTTTCTTGCTATGAGCGTTAGTTTCCATGTGATGAACAAAGATAAGAACCATGACCCACAGTTCTGCAGGACGAACAAGGGAATTTCTTTTAGAAAGCCACCTAACTTCAGTGTGTAAGAGAAGTGTCTGGTGGTCCTCACCCTCACATAGTTTCTGAAACAAGCGGTCATGCAAAGCATTGGCTTTGACAAAATTTATTGTTGAAATTGCAACTTTCAATGCCTCTTCCATGTCATTATTGAGATATTTAGCAGCAAGATGTTGCCGATGAATAATGCAATAAATTGTCATTATACGGGGGTAACTTCTTTTAATTTTGCAACAAAACCATTGTGCTTTCTAGCAAATCACAGCACTGGCACCGTCTGTGGCAATCTGCAATAGCTTTAATCCCATTATTGTGCAGGAAGTCATAAACAGCTGCATAAATAGTTTCACTTCGTGTCTCAATCAGCTTGTTTATGAATAAGATTTCTTCATGGATTACCATTGCATCAATATATCAAACATAGGCAAGTAAAAAAACAGAGTTATTTATTGTAGTTTCATCAATTTACAGTGAAAACTTTAAAACTTTTAATTTTTCCACTAACTGTTCCTCAAGATTTTCCGCCATTTCATCTTGCCTTCTTTTTACTGTGTCATTGGACAAGGGGATTTTCTGTAAAATATTAGCAGCTTGTTCTCTTAGCAATTCTTTAGCACAAATCAACATTGCTGGCTTCACTACACGTTCTGCCATCATGTGAGGCTTTCCCACCTTAGCAATCATTTTACTTACAATATAGCTAACTATAAGTGTCTTTCTATTATTATCTCTTGCCTTTTTCCAAAGAAAATCTAAAGGTTTTGGAGCGTGCTTCTGCCGTAACTCCACTTTTTTTTCGAAATAGCTGAGCTTTTTCCCAACAGAACTAGGATGCTTCACCTGTTAATGAGCTAATAACTTTGACTTTTTTATGGAATCATTTGTCATTATTAGACCACAGTCCACACATTCAGGCTTCTCAGAATCAGCAGTTGATGGATAAAAGCCTAGTAATAAAAAATCTTGCTGGTAATTGCGGACAGTCTTCCTTTTTTTTTGAACTTAAAAATGCCATTGTGGAAAGTCAGGGGTTAAAAGAAACGTTAGATATTTTATTTTATTTTATCTCTTTATTTATCCTCCTGACTCACAGGAAAGCGACGGAGGCGCTAATACGTAGGGTAGGCAATTACCCCGACCTGCTTCCCGAGATGCCGAGATATTGCTGTCCGCTTGTAATTTAATATAGATATAACTTTAATTTAAAACTGCTTGTCAAGACCACCAAGCAGGGGAAAGTTCCATAAAGTGTCTTTTCCAAGCACACAACAGAATGGCGCGTGTGAGTTTCCAATTGAGACCATGGTGGTCATGAGCGTGGCGTTTTAACCACTCGACCACGCTGCCAACATTATCCTAATAAACCTAAAATAAATGTTTTCAAAATTAAATAAATTAAACTATTTGTTTTATAATGTTATAATCAATAATCAAACAATCTTTAATAATAAAATTATACCACAACCTTAAATCGCTGAGCTATTAAGAATTAAGACATTTAGCCTACTTTAAAATTTATATTTATACTGTAAAAACACATTTGCAAAAAAAAAAAAATTATATTGTATAATTTGTTTGTGCTCACTTGAACATTAAGGTCATGATTTTAGAAATTTACATCGGCAAATAAACTATAAATTTCATCCATACATTTTTCTTGAGACCTAATGTAGGCCCAATGAAAACTTCAGGCCCATTTCAAAAATTCTCATATTGAGAAACACTGATCTAAAGGTTTGATTTGACGAATATATTAGCTAAAAGGCAGCCTAGGTTTTTATTTTCCTAGTGTTTGTAAAACTAAGCCTAAAGAGCATTATTTTACAAAGACACAAAAATCAAAAGAAAATTGCATAATTCAATTTAATCTTTGTTTATTGAAGAATTAATTATTTCAATAGCTTCAACACTAGAAGAGGACAACAAAGCTCATCTTTGAGATATCGTGATTATATGATAATGAAACTATACTGGAATACGTCTCAATTCGCAGACAGAATGCTTAATTTTAGTCTATTTTACTATATGGGGTTTTGCTAATAAAATATGAATATAATGAAATTCCTTATTTTGATGAAAATTATGACGAAGCAATTAAGTTACAATATTTCAACAACTAAAATTTCAATCTCTCTTTGTCAGAGAAGCAAGTACGAATATACGCCAACAGAAAATTTTAATATATCTTAAATATCGCTTTAACAAATCCCGCATATGCAACGAATTATTGTTGGGATTTATTATATACGATAATAAATATGCAATTAATGAGGTCAAGTAAGAGCAACGTAAAACCATTAAGTTTAGTCTGATCTGGTGCTCCCAATGTAGTTTGCAAATTGACTTACTACTTTTATATTCTCTCTTTTAATACGCTTCATCATAAAAACTTGTACTCTGCCAGAAAAAAACAAAACCTTCAATCGTTGTAAATAGCCTAATTTAGACAGTTTGGAAATATATTTTTACTTTACCAAAGACATCTATGGCTGAAGATTATAAATTCAACTATCATAGATTTTTTTTCTCTCCCGCAGTCTCAGTAATGAGTTGTTAATCTAAAACCTTAGAAAATCTTACAATCAACAGGTTTGTCCGAACAAAATTAAAATTTTGCTGTGGTAAGCCATAAAAGGCCCGAAAAACAAAATCGGAGTTTTGTTGGTTCAAGAAGTTGCGATGTAAACAAGTCTCTGTTTCAAGGATTTTTAAATAAAGTCTTGCCTTTTTAAAAATGACGTCACTAGTGTCTTGCTGGTTTAGACCTTGCATCTGTTAACATAATCAAATTTTTAAGTAGCACTAACCATTAAGCAAAACTGATATGTTTATAAAGTACCTGTAACAAAATTGTTTTTTATTTATTTTTACTTATGAATAACATTGCTGCGAGCGTATGGACTACGGTACGCTTAGTAATCAGACTTGAA
The DNA here is from genome assembly GCA_963680785.1 of Diplosoma virens. Lineage (NCBI taxonomy): Eukaryota > Metazoa > Chordata > Ascidiacea > Aplousobranchia > Didemnidae > Diplosoma > Diplosoma virens. The sequence goes on along the minus strand of OY796895.1, from coordinate 35,990,679 downwards.
CAAAAGATTTAAAGCTCAAAACTTCTTTAATCAACAAAATCAACTAAATTCAAACATCAACTTAACATCACGAACCAACGATATCACGTCGCTTCACCGACTACTACAAGTCTAAATCTCGAAACACAAATTTCCAATCGCCACACAGGCTAACACAGCGTTTCTCAAACCATGGGTCGCGACCCAAATGTGGGTCGCCAAGGCTTTATGAATGGGTCGCTGACACAAGTAGAGCGCTAAGTACTTTGGTTATCTTTAATTCATAGTTAGGCATCGATTTCCTAATTTTTGTGTTTTCGAAGGTTGAAGAAGTAATAATTGCTTGCTCCTGAGATTTAAGAAAAAAGTGTCTGCACCCACCTGACGTTAGTAATGGTGTTTCTTTTAGGTCTTGTGACAAGTCTAATACGTCATAATAATTCTTATGTTTCATTGTCTATTACTCTATTTCGTCATCAACGAATATTCTGAGCCTTTTTTCGCATAATATCTGAGTCGATTCTAACCACAACTGTGTGACAGTCGTGAAAGCAGGGACCTATTTTAAAGGGGGGACGGGGGGACATGTCCCTCCCAATATCTGGGAAGGGGGGGATAAAATACCTTTTGTCCCTCCCAAATTTATGGCAAACTCAAGGACATTGTCCTTATTGTTTGAGTTTGCTGCAGATGTTTTTTCAGAAATTATCATGTAGTTGGGAGGAAAAGTGGTAAATAGAAGATCGATTTAAGGTGAATATCTTGTTTTTTAGAGATCATCATGATTTTGAGAGAAAAATGGTGAAATTGGAGACAAATTGAAGCGAAGACCTTTTTTTTTTATTTTTTATTTTTAGAGATCACCATGATTTTGGGAGAAAAATAGTGAAATCGAATGAAGAAAAATAGAGAAAAATGCCCGGGGCCCCAAAAGTTTGACTGCCTATAGGCTCCAGGGTGCTTAATCCCGCACTGAATCTATTAGTAATCAAATATTAAACATGTCGTAGTCACACAAAATTGTCCCCCCCAAAATTTTCTAGCAAACTAGGTCCTTGCGTGAAAGGCTTTGCTTATGCAGGCTGTCTTAATCATAAGTATGTGATATATAGTGAAAATAAATGAAAGCTCTGCAGTGTTTTTAGTTAATTTTATTTCTATTTCCAGATATGTCAAAACGTAGCTACAAGTTAGAATTTCTGAAATATGGCTTTACGTGTATTCGCACTCAGGGTATTGAAAAGTCACAATGAGTTTTGTGTTTTCAGGTTTTGTCAAACAAATCATTGAAAGAAAACAAGCTTAAGAGGCATCTTGATTCATGCCACTCTAACCTTAAAGAAAAAAATGTAGATTTTTTTCAACGAAAGGAAAGTGCGCTAAAAAGCAAAGGCTCGATAACACATGTGAAAATGAATCCATTTTCATTGCTGCATCTTACACTGTTTCGTATGCATCTTACATATAAAAAAGTCAAAGGTAGCTTACTCTATTGGTGAAACATTTATTATGCCAGCAGCTTTGGCAATGGTAAAAGCAGTGTGCGGTGAGGAAACCTCAAAAAACTACCAACAATTTCATTGTCCAACGATACTGTTCCTCGAAGAATTGCTAAATTATCAAATGACGTCAAAGAACAAATCGTCACGAAACTGAAAGAGTCGAAGTTTTTTAGCTTACATTTGGATGAAGCAACAGATGTCGCTCGTGTTTCACAACTCCTCGCATACATTCGAGTTGCTAGCAACATTGATATTGAAGAACATTTTCTGTTTTGCCAACCACTTTCAACCACAAAAACCGGTAAAGATATGTTCAATATGGTTGACAAGTTTTTTACAGAAAACTTGATTGATGGGCCAAATGCCTTACTGTTTGTACAGATGGCGCTCCGAGCATGATAGGACGTCGGAAAGGTTTTGTTGCTCACGTTAAAAAAGTTAATCCCAGTGTTCAAGTAATTCACTGCATGTTGCACAGGGAAAATTTGGCGTCTCGTGAATTAAGTAAAACTGTTCATGGCGTTATAAAAGACGTTATTGAAGTCGCAAAGTTTGTTAAAGCGCGTGCTTTAAATTCACGTCTGTTTGAAGAATTGTGTTCATCGTGTGGAGCTTCTTACCGAGAGCTATTTTTTCATTCCGAAACCAGGTGGCTATCCCGCGGCAAATTTTTATCGCATGTTGTAGAATTGAAGGGAGAACTCGAAACTTTTTTACTGGAAAAACATTTCGCGCTTGGCCAAAAATTTCAAAATAAATAATGGATTTTGCTTCTCTGTTACTTGTGTGATATGATGATAGCGCTGAATACGTTGAATGAATCCATACAAGAACACGGTCGCACAATGATTGATTTTGCAGACAAAGTACGTGCTTTTAAAGAAAAGTTACAATTGTGGTATGTCAAAGTGGAAAACAAAAGGCTTGCTTCCTTTCCTATTTTGAACAGGTCAATTGAGGACCTTGATCCAGAGCCCAATTTAATAACTTTAGTTTCTTCTGTCATTTTGGAACACCTTCACACTCTGAGAAAAAACTTCGAAAAATACATTCCAGAAAAGATCAACAACTATATGTGGATAAAAAATTCATTCACCGCAAATGTGGCCGATTTTGATGTAGGATTTGTTTCTGGTTTTCAGGAACAGCTAATTGATCTCGAAAACGACTCGTCATTACAGTTATCTTTTCGGGAACTTTCATTACCCAAGTTTTGGTGTCAAGTTGCAAACGAATAGCCAATATTGTATGAAGAAGCCTTAAAGATTATAATCCCTTTTCCAAGTTCATATTTATGTGAAATGAGATTTTCTGCTCTGGCATTTATGAAAGACAAATATAGAAACCCTCTGGATGCAGAGCATCCAATGCGTTTAGCGTTGAGTAATGTTGAGCCACGATCTCAAAAACTTGTTGAAGCAAAATGGCGATGGTTTTTGTGTTTTTGTATTTATTTAGGTGGGTCGCAGCTATTCTTGCAGATAGGGTTTTTAAACAATTTTGGGTCGCAGAAGAAAAAGGTTGAGAAACACTGGGCTAACACAACCAACACTAACCAACTGACCACTTTGCTCTACTAACAATTTCTAATAATAATAATTAAATTTTCTGCGCGCTATATATATATATACTCGGTAAAAATTCTGGACAATTCCAAGTCATTCGTGAACGCCACAATTATTCCAGAAATTTGATCTTGAACTATTTTTTCCAGACAAACACAATTACGTAACAATGAGAATTTACAATGAAAGAAAACTTTAAAGATCCTCTGTCAATCACAATTTACAGCTACTGAGTGTGTGGCCTAATACGTCACAATGAACATTTTAAATAGAAATAGAATTTTACAAGCTTTGTTCAAATCAAAAATTAATCAAATTTTGTGATTATGAAAAATAAAATAACAATGCGAATTTAAGCCCGAATCAAATCGGAACTTTTTTAAAAACTCAAGCCCGAACTCGGCCCGAACCCGACCCGAACCCGAACCCGAACCCGACCCGAAAATCCCCGCCCTATTTACAACTCTGTTACACTCATCCACAGTAAAATTTAATTCTTTGTTTGAAGTGCTTGTCGCAGCTGCATTTGAAGATATATAAAAAGTTTGAAGGTATAGGCTCTCAAAATCTGAATCAGACATACAATTTATTAGCTTTCTGCATCAAAAACTCTGATAACTTTCATTTGGTACAATTTCAATTGCTTGGGGCAAAACGGTCATTGGTATGACCTATGACCATTTTGCCCAAGCATGCCGCTTTAGCAATCAACATGCTAGGCAGCTATTAAAAAAATTTTTTTAAACCATAAACATTGTTTAAATTTTACTTTGTCACACTACAGTTAACATCGAAAAACTTTTAAGACAGATCGACTTTACTTTGTATTCAATTTTACAACAAATCTCTGCCAAACAAGTTTTCACCTGTAAAACACCCGAAACAATTACAAAGCTTCCAATTTTAATTTGATAACTTTATCTAAAATAGAAAAATAAAAGAAGATGAAAAAATTAATGAAAACTTTGAAATTGAAAGAAATAGAGCAGATGTCCGTTTTGCCACGCCTTCCCCAATCATCCATTTGCGTAAATTTTTTTCGGCTTATTTATGAATAAAAAACAAATTAATGCGATTTACATGGCGGAACAGAAGCTTCTTTTAAAGCAGTGTTTCAAAATTTTCAGAATGCCGTTGTAAAACAGTCTGTCAAACTCTGAACTGACCTTCAGTTAAAGACGTGAAGTCGAGTTTGTTTAGGATTTCATTCTGAAAGTGAAAGTTGACATGAAATTCACTCATGTTCTGGATTTGGAAAGGAGGTTCACGGTTTTCTGATAGACTGGCTGTTTGAACAAGCCTAAGATCAATTTACATTCATAATATTTTCAGAATATTTGCGTAGTTGGTATTTGTTAACAACAAAATACGCTTTGCAATATTAAATATAATCTGGGACACCATTCATGCTTATTTATAAGATCTTATATAGCCTACGTTAAATGTGTTAGCAAATTTCTACGTGCTTATTTTCAAAAAACATGTCTATTTTGTGTTAAGTGCTAAGTCATCATTAATATTATTATATTGTAAGTAAGATAGTTGTAGTTTTTAATAGAATTTCTAAAAAACGTGTCTATTATTCTGACAAAGTCAAAAGAAGACGAAAAAGTGTTTATTTCCGTTAAACGTCATGTAAAGACCTTTTTTTTTAATTTTCACTTGACGTTTCCGGTAAAGACAGTGTCAAAACTTGCAGGTTTAATGGCCCTTTACTTTGGATAATTAACCGTGCTTATTTACTTTGGTCAGTTCGGATGGTAACTTTGAATATAATAATAGTAATTCTCTAACGTGGTACATGTTTGCTTTTTATGTTTTCTTTCAAGGGTAAACTTTTGTAAAAGCCCGTCATTAATTTGATTTTTTATCAACTCTTGTACAAAAAGATTTTTCTGCATTTAATTTTAAAAGCATTGCCGCATTTTAAAGTAGGCTTACATTTAAAAGTGAGATATTGGAACTATATAAAATAAATGCCATTGAATTTACACAAAACAAAACTTGTTTCGTTGCATTCTATTTCCTGTTAGTAAATTGCGTAAAATACTTTTTACGAGCGAACATTAATGATTTATCTCGGTTGTGGAATGTTTAAATAAATAAAAGATTACATCTGGCCCTTTAATTTGTCTCATTTAATTGTTTGCTACCATTAAAATCAATTTTGAAAAAAATCCGAAATAGGTTCATTATTGGTCTCACTTGTTATGTAATTCAAGCACTCGTATATTGGTTCTGTTTATTACCTTTGATAAAACAATAAAAATTTCCATCAAAAAAATTATTTGATATTGTATCTCTAGAAAGCAAATTTATTAAACGTCATTGGCAGTATGTAAAAAAGATTTTTTACGACATATCTCAACCATAGCACGCCCTGTATGTGCAGTTCGGGTGGTTAACCCAATCGGCTTGAAGCGATGCCTTCTAAAAATATGAAGCAGATTATTGGGAAAGTCGGAATCATTTTATATTGCTGGTACGATTTTAAAGCCAAGTAATTTTTTATTCCTCGTGAACGTCTTGAAGAAAGGACAGTTAAGAGACCCGTAAATATTTACGTGTTACCTCTTGGAGACCAATTTTTAAATTGAAGATGGAAATACTTTTTATAACCAGTTTTGAAATAATTGCTTAATGACTATCAAAGCCTTGTTTTCTCGCAAAGTCATTGTACGTACTTTTCGATCGTTTCTCGCGAAAATTTTAAAAACTGGGGAATATTTTGCTCGTCGATAAGGGAAAGAGATGATGTCATCAACTTGTTTCCTGCTTCCAATTGCAGCTTGTGATTTTTTAGAATCGCTTCAAGAACCTAAAAACACGAACAATAGATAAATATTTGTTTTGAGATATTTTTCTGGAATCCAGTCAGATAGTAACTCTGAATATAATAATAATTTGCTTAACTCTGAATACAGTGAGGCCTCAATTTACGAGATTAATTCGTTCTAGGAACGTGCTCGTAGACGGAAACACTCGTAGACCGAATCAATTTTTCCCATTTAAATTAACTGAAATAGGTTTAATCCGTTCTAAGGTTTAAAATCCTTACCAAAACCTTGGTAAATTAATTGTAATGTCTTGTTTGTGCTTTTATACCCGGTCCGTGCCCATCTCTGATTTAGAACAGCTCAAAGAGTTTCCAATTAATTTTTTTTAATTAACTTTAAAATTTTGACAGAACTTAAATTTATGTAGAAATTGAAAAATTTACAATAAAATTTTAAAAAAATAAAACTTGCGTGCGCGCCAACTAGCGGTGGCGTCCACGAACTAACACGAGAGAGCATTGCTATCTGCCCGAGAGCCTCTCGTGACGCTCGGCGGCCATTTTGAGGCTTTTCCGATCTTATAATAATAAGCGAAACTTCTTTCGTAGATTGAAACCTTGGTCGTAAACCGAGTCAAAAATTCCTCGGATTGGATTCTCGTAGATTGAGGCGCCTTTGTATAATTGAAAGTAAACAAATTAAATACAATTCCCAAAGTCTTGGGTTAAAAACATTTTTTAGGATCCATAAAATTTAAAAGTTTTATTTTAGTTTTTGAAATGTGGTGTATGACAATACAAGATTTTACTACTACAACACTGCGTTTATTATATAACTTGTAAAATCTTTGTGACGTAATTAGGTGGTCGCCAACCTTTTAAATTTCATAGACCACTAAATGTCTAATTTGTTATTTGGCAGACCACTAATACAAATTTACAGTAAAAAAAGCTATTTTGAAATATAAAAAAAGTCTTTAAGTTTGAAATTCTTATTTTTTTTATGTCTGTGGGGTAAAAATTGTTCAAAAATCAAGGTAAGACTAAAAAAGTTTTTAAAGTTGCCTCGAATATAAAAACTTATGGGTATAACTCAAAGGTTGTTGGATTCGAATTGATTCGAGACTTCGAGTTCTTCAACTGGTAGACTTGTTATAACTTTGACTTTTTCTGCTGATCCCCAAATTTTTTTAACGGCCACCACTGGCCACATAAACAATTTGTATTTGTGCATGCGTTTTAGACAGACCAAATATAACATACACCAACAATGAAAAAACATTTATTTCTTGAGGTTCTAATTTAACTAATTTGAAATTTAAATATTTAATGCATCTGCTAGTAAATAAGAATCAATCAGTGTTTTGCTACAGTTTTATGCAGTAGTATGAGTGTACGATGTTTTTATCAGCAAAATTTCAATTCGAGCCAAGCATTGATTTCATAGCAGCTGTTTATTCAACGGAGACTTCAGTAGGCTTGTATTTAAAAAAATTTTTTAAGAAGTTTTAAATATATCTGGTCTCCTCTGTTGCAGAGTTATTTTTGCACCATTTTTGATCTATGGGTATGGCATATAACAAGTGGGTATGGCATATAAATACAAAATCTATTCGCAAAGCTCGGATGTGGTTTATAAACCTCACTTGAGTTTTAGCTTTAAATGCGACATTCAAGCAGCTAATGATAGCCTGCGTTTGCCGCTAAACGGACGCACTAAGCTGATCGCCATCCCCGTCTCAATCGAATTTAGAACCAATTTTGAGTTTTTTATAGGAGATGAGTTTGGCTTACCAGGATTAACAAAGAGATCCTACTTTCTCAAGGGATCCATTCTTTGAAGCCAATTATCAAGAACAAACAAAAACGTTATTAATTTAAATCGCAAAGGTCAAAAAGCATCTGTCGTGTTAAGTAGTAAAAATCAAACCAAATGAGCGTTTGTATTTCACAAAATTCAACCCCGAACTGCAGTGCGCCAATCAAAAGGCCGTTGATCAGTGTTTTTCGATTAAAATAAAAATTTTTTAATGTGTTTTTAGCAGTTTTTGAAATGTTTTATTCGCTTCTCATAGGTTTACTGGTATTTGTTGTGGCATTTAGGATTCACTAGAGACTTGTGAAATCATCTCGTCTCATTCGAAAGCTCAATTCTTTCAAGGCTGTTGAACAATTTCAAGGTAAAGAACTGTTAATTTCCCTGGAGAATTTATGTTTATGACGTAATTGAATAGGAATGAACAGATTTCGGATCATCATTTGTATTAACAGAGCAAACAAGTAAAAAAAGAATTTAGTGATAACTCGGACTTAGAAATCGTAAACGAATTTGTATAAAGTTTCTACCATCTTACTGTTTTGTTTCATTAAAGCATGCAGAAACGTTTAATTGTTGAAAATCCTTGTCTAGTTATAAATTAAAATCCATCCCTTTCAAATTAACTTAAAAACGGAGGTTGAAAATATAAAATTCGATAATTATTAATCCAAAAAGAGCGCTTTAAGTCAAATAAACACTAAAATCATGTCTTTGCTTGGATCCGGGACCGGGTCCCAATACTTAATACTCCTTAAATATTTACGAGAAAGTATTACCGCGAAAACGAAATAAAACCTAAACCAGTTTTGTTTGCGGGCTAAATCAGGTCCGTCACCACGGCGGACAATAGAAGGCCATGCTTTCTCAAAAATTTTTATGCCTTCCCAATTTTTTTAAATTTTTTTCTGGCATATAAGTAAATTTTCAATAACTTATTCTACCCGTGCAAGCATGACCGAGAGACTTTGAAAAAAAGTTTTTACTTATTAATAAAAGATAGTTACACCCTGGATGTGAAAACGCAGGTGTGGACGTTTTTTTGGTTTTCACCTAGTTTTATGGGTCTGGTTCCCGTTTTCCCTAATGTGCGTACCCACATCTTTGGTTCTGGGGACGGGACTGTGCTAAGCTCAATTACGAGATGCGGTGCTCAATTTTGTTAGTTGACGGATAATGCGGAGTTTGTAGGAGTTGAAAGCGCCAGTGATTGTTTCCTTGAAAAATGTAGTTTTAGCAATTTCTTCTGCTGCTTGTTTTGTCTAGCAATCGGCCCGAAAAAAGTATCACAAAAATGTTTGATTGTCGGCACAATCTTGGTTTTCCTCATGAAATCTGTTTATTTGCGTGTGAGCAGTTGCTCTGCGTATGAAAAACCATTTTCGTCTGTTATCAAAGGAATTAGCTGAAAGAATTAACGCAGCCGTTAAATCTAAAATAGGTTTCAATCAATTTTAGTAAAAATCTTTGTAAAAAAATTTCATTCATTCATTCATTCAGTGTTTTTATTCTCGATCATTATTAAACAGTTTTACACAAAAATTATAAACATTAAAAAGATCAAGAAAAGGAATTGCTAAAACCAAGCTATTTTTAAAAAAAGCTTAGGTTAATGCTCATTAATGGTAATTATACATGTAAGCGATAGAATCATTCATCATTTTATCATATCAGGATCACACTAATCTTTCTTCTAATTTGCAGGACAATGAAGAAGGTATTAATTGTATTGCCACCGTCTAGCGGTTACCCGACTTGTTTTTGTATAGATGGCAAGCGTTTCTGTTGTGTCATTGAGAAAGACATTTTACCACACTTTCCCGCGCATGGTGATCTTTGCAAGCAATTCTAAATTTCAGCCATGACTCTATAAAACTAAAAATACAAATAGAAAAATTTAAACCAGACAACAATATCTTGGTATCTCCGGAAACAAGTCGGGTAATTGCTTGACAGTAGCTTTAACGTCTCCAAGAAGAATAAATATAAATGATTATTTTTGTGTTTTGTTCATTTATAGGGATGATTGCAAGGTAGAACAGCTTGTTAAAGCCGGCGAGCTGAGAAAAGTAAGGTGAAGTTCAATAAACACAACAACAATGCGAGCATTGAAGTTGAACAAAAAGATCTCCCAAAGGTCGGCATTAAAATGGTGCTCATATCATCACGACTTGTTGGCTATATTTGTGCTTCATTATCATAAGACTTCAAGCATTTTAACTTACTTGTCTTCTTTCTTGTAAATCTGCAGCCAGTTTACTCATCATTTCTTCCTTTCTTTTGTCAAGTGCCTCGTATAAATTGTCAAAGGCTTTATTTAATTCAGATTCCACTTTTTTGGCATACGTCTAAAATTTGCGCCGTAAAAACTAAATCATATTCTAAAGGTTTTAGCCGCTTTGTGCAAGCGATCGCCATAGCAAATTTATTTTTGAATCAATTTTTATCAAAGCTCAAATCCATTTATCTTAAAAACATATGTTTTTTAATTTAAAAAAAATTAATTAATATGTTTTAGTGTAAGCAAAAAATATTTAAAAGTTTAACAAAAAGCAAAGTTTACTACTAGAAATTTTCGAAAATCAAAAGTTTTATTCAAATGTTCGTAAGGGTTAAAATAATATTAACATTCAATGAACTTTTCCCAGAACAAAAGCCCAGTTGTTGACTTTGTAGTTTGGTTAAAATCAAAGTTCCTGTAATAGACTTTAAATTCACTTAGCAAATGGCTTTGCTGACGTAAAAAAGCAAACAGAGATCAAATCCGCAATCAAGGACTGATGGACTTACTTCCATTTTCCTCCCCACCTCTTCCGTTTGTGCAATGATCCCCTGCAGTCTGTCGTGTCCACTTGACAATATACTGATTGCATCTGATAATTCTTTCTAAACAATTAGAAAAAAATGAACAAAGAAACACGAAACAAGTATCAAAAATATTGTAAGTTGACCGGAAGCAGGCGATGTTTGTTGCGGAGATTAAGTTTATGAAACAAATCAGGATTAACTGTAAACTTATTTGGTATTCATTTAGAATTATTGTTTTCCTTTTAACAACCACCTCAAGTTTCTGTTTGATAAATGAATTATCTGAATTTTATTGATGGGAATGTAAAAAAGTAAAAAATAAACTATACTTTTTCTCTTCCGAATAAAGCTTCAACAAAATCCTAATAAGAAAAATTTCAAATTTTATACCTACTCGCATGATGAGACGCTGATAAATTGGTTGCCTCGTCTATTGACTCAATCTTTCTTCTATATAGTTCTGTGGCAACTAAATTGCGGTCACAGAAAATTGAAAGTGGCTATTTAAGTTTTTAATTATATCATTATTAATCTACGAAAGTCTTGGACTTTGTTCAAGGCTAGAATTGCGAAGGAATCTGATTGGCAGCGCCATTTCAAGCACTTTATCGAACAAGGATCGGTAACATTGCTCGGAGATACGGGACGTCGTTCGAATGGTTATCTTCGTTTCCCTTCAACTGAGAACTATATCAAGACGCTTGGTGGACTTCTTCTGCTGGGAAGGCTTAATAAACCCTTCCAAGTTACATTACTTAGTAATAAAACAAACCGGATCAATAGAACCGGACAGAAATTTTTCGACATCTCCTTTAAGCAAGTCGCATTATAGCTTTACGATTCATATGAGATAAAGCAAAAAAAGAATCTTTTAAATCAATTTTCAGTCGAGTTGTTTGTTCTCTTGGATAATAAACACAAATCCTCTCTGCTTTACAAGAAAACTTGGATTTGTGACGAACAAAATGCCTCCAACTCTTTCTTGTAATTATCAAGATAAAAATGGAAGACTCAACACAAAAACGCAGTTATCCAAAATTTTTCAATTTAATATCATCTACTGCGGTGTTTTTTAATACAATCGAAAATTAAATGCCTAGGTGTATTAAAACTAAAAAATTCGCCAATAGCAACTGAACAAAACACGCTATCAAGATCACTGCGCATTTAAATCAAAATATTACACGCGACACATGTTTACTTCGCGTGAAAGTAAGCTTCAGCAGTTATGATACGTTGCTGAAAAAGATAAAATCACACTTTGATAGATTGTCGAAAAATTTGCTGGTTGTATAAAAATTTTGACTTCCGCTCCGAAGCGTTTGCCGCACGAAACAACAGCTTATCACGCGAGATAACAGTCTTTTGTTTGTCCTATCACAATAAAAAATAATGAAACTGAAGCTTTCGAAAAACCTTCTTAGATTAATTATACTGTAAAATACTCGTTTTTGTTTGATCGTTTACATAATTTTGATAAAAAAAGCCCGTGGTCTTGTTATTTTGCTTTCTATAGATGTTAAAAGCAGTGACAGTGGCTACAACGGAGCTGGTTTACTCCTGGTTGTTAAGGGCAGCAGAGCTTACTTTTTGTTCTTTATAGATTTTTTCCATGGGAGCAACATCACATTCTTGATGCTGTCCGAAGACTTTACAAAGAGAACAAGTAGGTTTTTGGCAAGTGGTGCAGTAGATGTTCACTTTCTCGTCTTCGTGGTCCTCGCACGCGATAAATTGCTGCAAAAATTACGCGAAAGTATTTATGAACGAGCATCATATACTGTATATTTAGCATTATAAATTATTGTATAATCAATACAAGCTAAATTTTGATAAAGACCGCGAAGTGTATATGTAACTTTTTCGCTATAAAAATATTGGCAGAGAAAAACTGTCACAAAAATTTAAACAATTTTTCTCTGGGTTTTTGGGTTTTCAATTTTTATATTTTAAAATTAAAACTCGTTAAACTTTAATTGAAACCATGCCTCAAAGAAAAGGATATAATTTCCTCTTAAAAAATTGTGTTTGAAATGATTTCTTGATACAATCTTGAAAAACTTGCATTTAAATTAGAGTGTGAAAGAATTCCTGGTGAACAAAAAATTGAACAGAAGCGGTCCAAAACTCCAAAAATTTAAAATTTTTCAACTGCTGCTATCTTGATATTGCAAGAAAGTATACAATCAAAAAAAATTAATTCAAAACTTTTCTAACTAACTTACCTCTGTCTTTGGAAAACTAGTTTTTGTGCTTTCTGATAAAAACGTGTCAATGATGTTTTCAACCAGTAAGTTTCGCTGCAGACCAAAGACTCCTTTACGATCAAGAACAACATCATAACGGCATGTCGGACACCTGAAAAAGCTCAATTCAAATATTTGAATCTAGTAAATTGGTGCTTTTCAATCTTTTTAGTATCGAAGACCTGTTAAAGAGTTTGAATAAAGCTGTAGCGTGGACGTATCCGTACGAGCCAAGGGGACATGTAAGGCAATTGCCACCCCAAGACGCATAAAATTTGGGCAAATTTGGGCAAATTTGGGCAAATTGGGCAAAGCAACTTTCCAACAAAAAATTTGTGCTAACCCCAAAAACTTAGCTCTTCGCAGTACCTTAAAAAAACTTGGAAATGATTCCAGAATTAAAGTTTGTAAATTCGATAAAGGGAAAGGTGTAGTTATTTTGGACAGCCATAACTACAACGCAAAACTGGATTGAATAATCAATGATAGCTTAAAGTTTTATGAAATTTTAAAAGCATTGAATAACAATAGATTTAGTGAAGCATAGTAGAAACAGCAACTTGTTTCCTTCACATTAGATGGTGCTTTATTGATGCTGGGCATTAAAAGAGGAGTAGGGTCTAAAATGAAAGAGTTTTTTCCAAACATTGTTTTATGTCATTGTTTGAACCCTCGGCTGGAATTAGCCGTTTCTGAAACAATAGGGTTAATTGATGGTTTTTATCACATACAAGCATTTTTTTTACACAATTTACATTATTTACCACGATCAGCCAAAGAAATTATCCTGCATTGCGCAAGACTTAGGTGATCAACCAAAGAAAATAGGCAAAATTTTCAGCGTGCGCTGGATGGCATCGTCATATCGCGCTGTTTGTGCTGTGTCGGTAAGCTTTACTTCATTGCATGAACATTTTTCAATTCTCTTAAAGAGAAAAGATGCAAAAGCAACAGACCGGACCATGTTCAAAGGGCTTTGCATATCGCTGACCACTCAGGAATTCGTATAGAACGTGATACTTATCAGAAACTGCCTTGAACAATTTGCAGTTTTGTCTGAAAATCTACAAAATAGGAATGCCTTTTTCGTGACGAGCAATCGCCTATTGACTGAACTATCAATGCCGATCTCAAAAAAAAAAGCTCTCGAGCAGGAAAAATATTCGTTTGAAAAATTTGTCAAAGTTAATTCTGTAATAACAATGGCGTGTTCAAAAATATCTCTTTAAATAACTCCAAAAAGCGTCGACAAAACTTTCGATGTTTTGATCGCAAGAAGTTGGTACAAATTTTTATTGACAATGTTCACTACAAAATAGTGAACACTGCAAATGAACAATCCATAAACAATTTTTAAATTTTTACTCCACAGTTGTGGCTAGTTAATATTGAAGTTACTTGCGCTATTCTGTTGTGTCTTTGGAAAAGACACTTTACGGCACTTTCCCCTGCTTGGCGGTCTTAGCAAGCAGATCTAAATTTCAATCATATCTCTATAAAACTAAAAACCAAAATAAAAATTTCTGCTGGAGAGCAATATCTTGGCATCTCTGGAACCATCGGGAAAATTACTTGCTTTATGTATAGCGCCTCCGTCGCTTTTCTGCGAGTCAGGAGGATAAATATAAAGATAAAAATAGGAAAAAGGTTTTATGGAGAGAAGGGGAAACAGCTACTTAATAATATAAACAAATATTTCGTTTCAACACTTTAATTTACAATTTTGGGTTGTATGTGGACAATCCACACCGTTCGCTGGAAGTGATAACATCATCGAAAAACGCTGTTTTAAATATTATTCTAATATATTCTTGTAAAGCCAAACGTGGATTTTGACAGATCAATTTGAATTTAACGTCTCTACATTTACAATTAATTAAGCCTCAATTAATTTAAGGCGCCCAACTACAGCTAAATCACCTTAACAGCTTCTTTTTTTGTTTTAATTCCAAATGACAAATGAAAAACATTATAAAGCTTTGGTTTAAACAACCAACCTTAGTAACTCGAAAAAAGCTTCTAAATGTATTTGTTTTGTGAACCCTTTTCTCAAGCCGATAACTTTAAAGAACCCTGGATAAATAAACCGGAGAATTAAATTAAAACTTTATTTAAAAATTGAAGCTTAAGCAACTCTAAGCATACGTTGCAAAACCTCCAATAAGATCGCAACCTACCCTATAATTGGAAAAGCCCCGAAAAAAATAGGCACTTCTAATTTAGCTAAGAAACATCTTTTTTTTAAATAAAAAAAAACATTCAACCGAATAGTAATAATAAACTTGACGTTTAAAAAAAAGGCTCGGCTAATCACTTCAAAGTTGCTTCTTATTTGAATTTTTTGTTTTAAATTGATGTTCAGCAAACTGATGAGTGATTTTTATTGAGTTGCGCTGTATGCAGGCTCAAATATCGAAGCAAAAAGTTAGAAAAACTCTTCTTAAAAAGTTAAAGTTGATTTTTTGTTTTTATATTCGATCACAAGGCCACATATAAATTGCCAAATAAACGTGGGCATAATACCACTTTATCCTGGGGTATGCAACAGTCGGATGTAAAAGTCCGAAAGTATAAGAAGTAGGATAGAACATGAGAAAATGAGTTTTTAAAATTTTTAGCAATAATGATTCAAGTTGCATCTCGGGTAAAATTTGAAAGTTTTTTTATGATAGCACATGGTAAAACTACAGCTGAAAAATGCTTACTTGAATCTTCCGCCGGACCCCACAGATGTTCCGCTATTTTGAAACATTTCGCGTGCACATTGTTGGCAAAGATTATGCTGGCAAGGCAAAATAACAACAGGCTTGGAAAAAACTTCCAAACATATTGGACACGACAAAAGTTTTTCAATTTCATCGTAACTGCCCGACGGAGCCTCCGCCATTAATCTCAGCGCCTCCATTTTCAAGCACGTACAATCAAATGCAAAAGTTCTATTAAAGTTTTATCGACATCCCATTCACACAAAGAGAATTTCTAAAAATTCCCAATATTACTATTGTGTGTAAGCTACAAGATTTGTGACTTTACTAATCCAAATTAAATATGGTTTTACTTAGATCAAAAACCCACAACATGGAGTAGTTAAAAACTTCTTTTAAAGGCTCCAAATTCAGGCAACTGTAAACTCTATTAAATGTGTTTTACAAATTTTTCAAACTGTTTGTTCGGTAGAGCAGAGTCAATTCTACGTTTAACTGAACATACTGTAGTCTATAGCAGTGGTGGGAAAACTGCGGCTCGTCAAGCATTTACTGATATAGGCCTATACGAAAATGCGACCATTTTTTTGGTTTTTACGTCGCAGAGCAGGGTCAAAAATCAAGATGAAGGTATTTTTAAGTTTGAGGCACGATTCAAAATTCTGGTGTGCTCCGCGGACAAAATCAATTTCTGAAAGCGACCCTCGAGCTCAAAAGTTTATCCACCACTGGTCTATAGCTTTAGCAGGTCTATTTTCCAGGGGTCTGCAACAATAAAACTTGTATCTGATATGTAACACCTTTTGTATCTATAAATGGCCACATCACCTTAAATAGTTTACGGCCTTATCACCTTAAAATCTAGCTTTGAGTAGTACTTTAATATTTTTTATCTTTTTTATTTTGTTGAACCCAATCCAGCGCGTATACAAAAGGTTTTCTCAATTTTTTTTCAATTTATTTTTCCGATTTGGACAAAAACAGAAAACAACATATGTTTTATGCCTAGTTTTTGTTTGAATCACACTTTTAGTCTGGACTGATTTTTTTCATTGAACACTAACAAATTTTATTAAAGTTTATCCAAGTTCACTTTAAAATATTAAACATCTTCTTGTTTAACCCAGTTTCAAAAATACTGCAAAAACCGGATCATTTATCACTTTTAACCAAAGTAACCTACTTACATCAACAAACCCCGATATATTGAGCAACATAAAGCTTAACATCGCCAGGCATATTCAATAATTAATGACGTAGGCAGCAAATGTACTCTGGATGGCTGATGCATATCGCATTTTGCGCAGGTTTTCCCAGAGGAAAAATTTTAAATAGAAACGATTTAGATGATGAATAATCAAATGTTTTGCCCTTGATAAGATAAAATTCTTGACTATTATAATTTAAAATTGTTCGTCTTCAGTGATGGTTTTACGCAAGAGACCCTGTGCAAAAAATAAAAAAGGAACCGCTTTTTATGATTTGTTTCGGAAGAAAAAAAATCTATAATTAAAGTTTAGACCCTAGAAGATCTTTTTTAGTCTTCACTTGTTTTTCTTTAAAGTGTAGTAAGGACCACAAATAAATCGTCGTCGTTTGAAGGGCATAAACTACAGGTCAGACACAAACAGGTCTGGGGCCGAGGGTTTATCCTTTTACTACCCCAGACTGCTGCATTGCCTGAATCAGATGCTGGCAGTGATGTTATTAAGCCAGCATTGAGTTCCGTCATCCAAAACCGTCAGACCTCGTGCTCCATGTGGTGCCCGATGTATAGGGCACGCTATTAGTACATGGTCTGCGGTTTGTTCAGAGGCGCCACACTCGCAATTCGGTGAAGGAGCGAGACCCCATTTGTGCATGGATGAATGGAATCGTCCAACACCAGTCCGCAGGTGGTTGAGCTGCTCGGGGTAAGCCCATCCCAACAGGCCTGGCACTGGTCTCGGGCACAAAAGCACGGAGCCTGGAAGCATTTTCACAGTACTCCCTTTTCCATTTGTAATTTGTCCATTCAGAAGCGCAGATGCCAAGTCTGGCAAGGTTGTCCAAAAGATTCCGCGCAGCTGGCACAAACGGGCGTCTGGATCTTAGTCTCACTTGGCGAGTATCTGAGGACCCACTGAAAAGACCATACAAGATATGATCAGGGTTCAGAGATCCACGGTGAGCCAAGGAGAGTGTCGCTCTCAGTCGGCGAAGCTTAGCTGGCTGGATGCCTGAGAGTACAGGTAGGTGGTCCGTTGGAGTGGGACGCAGACATCCAGTAACTATGCGCAAGGCGTCATTCAAGACACTGTCGATGAGGCGAGTGTGAGCACTGCGACACCAGACTGGCGTACAGTACTCAGCTGTTGAGTAGACTAGAGACAAGGTGGCTATGCGTAGTGTTTTAGCACCAGCACCCCATCCCGAGCCCACGAGTCGCCTCAGCAGTGTGACGCGCGAGGATAGTTTTTTGCGCAATGCCACTAAGTGGTGACGAAACGTGAGCGATCTGTCCAGTTTTACCCCAAGGTAAATAGGGGTTGGACAGAACGGTAAAAGTCTACCGTTGTTGTAGACCTTTAGCTCACGTTTGGCCTCTCGGTTGTTTAAGTGAAAGGCTGCCGTCACCGTCTTAGTGTGACTGAGCTTCAACCTCCAAGTCTGGAGATATGCTGACAGTGTGGACATGTCTTGGCTTAATGTCCCCTCCAAGTCCTTCCAGTTTTCAGAAGAGTGCAACAATGCTAAATCATCAGCATAAGCAAACTTTCTGGAAATCATGGAAGGAAGATCGTACGTATAGATGTTAAATATGAGGGGAGCCAAGACCGAACCCTAAGGAACGCCGTTTTTAAGACGGCATCGCCTGCTTTGCTTGCTGTCACCGGTAGTAAGGGTGAAACTTCGATTTCGAAAAAGCTCCATGATCATTCTGACCATGTGCTTATCCGGAAGTAGGCTCAGCAGCTTGCAGGTAAGGCCACGGTGCCAGACAGTGTCATAAGCAGTTGTCAGATCGACAAATACGGCACCGGCCTTCTTCTTAGCCTCAAAAGAATCCTCGATGTTCTGGGTTAGCAGAACAACTTGATCTACGGTTGACTTACCGCGTCGGAACCCAGCCTGCTCTTTAGGGAGCAGTGAATCGATTAATGGTTCAACGCGGGCGTAGATAAGTTTCTCGAGGATCTTGTAGGGGACACAGAGCAGAGATATCGGTCGATAACTCTTTGGGTCCCCGGGCTTTCCTGGTTTTGGGATCGCGACCACAAGAGCTCTTCTCCTGATCTTGGGAATTTTGAATCGTGTAACCAGAACAAACAGGAAGAAAGGAAGTCACGTAACCAGGACTTCAAAGCAGCTCCAGCATGGAGTATAAGCTCGGGGCAGATGGAATCAGGTCCCGGAACTTTACCGGGACATATACTCGTAAATAACATAAACTGACAAATAAATAACATAAAATGAAAAAATAGAGTTTCATGCATATTAAATAGTGTTCCATGCAAGTGAAGACACAAAAAAAATTCCACAAAAATTGAACTACTTTTTTAAGTTATCATTGCGCTATTATAAAAGGGGGTCAATTTTTGTCAAGAGAGGGAGCATTTTTACGACGTTTTTAAGAAAGATCTGTAAGGCTGCTCAGTTTGCTCTACAGTAAAGCCATCACTATTTGTTTTGTTTATCAGAATTGCTTTCCAAATTAATTGTTGTAAATAAAAATTTTCGGGCTTCAATGTTGAAAAAACTGCTGACTATTTGAAAAGAATAAAAACAAAATCAGTGTCGATGTGCAACGCGAACACAAAAGAGTAGATTGTTTTTGCAAAATCTGCAGAAAAATGCTATTTTATGCATAAGTTTTCTCGCTCTACTATTCCAAAAAACTTGAATCTTTTTCAAACTGATGCCCGTATCTTTTGTAATTTACAAAATAGGAACTAGGGTGTCAAAAGATAATTGGTGCAGTGAATTCACTGCGATTGATTCTACTTGAGGTGATTCTCACTAACCAATTTGTTTCCTTATTCCGACAGAAAACCAAAATATTTGTTTACCAAAATTTAACAAATTATTTCTTTATTTTAAGTTAAAGTTAAAACACCTTATTCATATAGAATAAACAAATTAAAACTGTCGAACTGAAAACAAACTAAAAACTCACGAAATTAAAGCAAATTAAACTGTACAATTGCTCACGCTTAAGCAAAAAGGCAGAGAAAAAATCAAAGCGACCTAAATTCAAACGCATGTTACGTCATTGAGTCACAATGCTCATTGTCTTAACCTTTTAACCAGATTCCTTCGCCAACGAGGTAAGCGCAGCAAACTAACAATAAATCACGTTACCAATAATAGTGTTTTTTAAACTATTTTTTGCCTTGATTTAATAATATTAGGCTATTTGTACGCAAGCGCATAAACTACATGCTCCCATCCGCATTAGCCTAGTACAGTAATAGTTTTTCTAAAAAACAAAATTTAGATTAGATTTTTCTCTTTATTTCTTACTATTTTCATTATCATCAAATCAACTACTTATCCTAGATAACTTAAACCAGAGTTGTAATGACTTGAGCTCTGCTCAAGTTCACCAAAAAAAGTCTTATAAAAACTTAATTGGACTTCTCGGTGAAAAAGACTCAGACTCAATGCTAATCATTAAATCGACTGATGACTCAGACTTGACTAGAGTCCTGATAAAAATAAATTGAGTAAAAATAAAATTTAATTTTTTTTGCTGACCCCTGCTTACAAAAAAGTAATTACATTTTAGAAAGTAATGTATCGTAAATTTTGGTGTCTTTACTTCATGTTAAAAGAAAAAAGCCGATCAAAATCAAGTAAGGATCAAATAACATCTTCACTTTTAAAATTGCCTCAATATTCGCCCAACATGAAAACGGTAATTGTAATTAATTATTGTTCATAAAGAAAGACTCAAAAAAACTTCAGATTCAATAGACTTGGAATCAAAAGGATTCTAAAATTAAGTAAGATTTAATAAACTTTGACTCGAAAGAACTGGAGCTTTAATGGACTCGAACTTGACTTTCGTGCGTTGTTACTCTAGCATGTAGAGATGTTTTTTCTCTGTCAAATTCTTCTAAAGCTTTTAAAAAATGTCAAGAAAAGATAAAAGAAGTTTGATCACTGAACAGTTTGGAGAAGAAAATATTACACAAACGAGCAATAACAATAATGATGTTTGTTAAAAGACAAACTCCTTCATTACCTCTATTTTATTCTTTAAATATTCTCAAAATTGAAGATCTTTGTACCTTTGAATTGGCTAAATTCATATTCAAACTAAAGAATGTTCCTGACTTTAATTATATGCATAATTTAACATTAGTAAACCAAAGCAAAAGTACAATACCAGACTTTCAAAAAACAACTATTTTTTACAAAGAAAAAAAGCTGAAATCGGTAGAAAACATTGGAATATATTGGTTCAAACATTTGGCTTCATTTACCAAGTGCTATTAAATTGTTTTCTTTTCCAAAATTCAAACAACAGTTAAAATTTTATTTATTTTCTTAATATATATCAACTTAATTTATTTTCAATAATTTCATTTGCTGTATATTCTGCGACATAATCTAATTAGCTTCTTTACTTGACATTCAATTTTGTTTTTTATATAACCTACCCGTACAAAAATTGTACCCATGCAGTAAAAGCTTATCTTCAATATAATTTATCTGATTCAATTCATTGGCACCATTTTGCTGCTTGTTTCTTGCTAGTAACTGATTGATCTCTGATTAAAGCCCAATTTTACAAATGTCTTTGTTTCTTTGTTTAATACTGTGTTTCTCAGCATTGCGGGGAGTTTTGAGAAAGAGCAGTGGTGGATATTGGGTGACGCAAATGAGGCAGTTGCCTCGCCCCCCCCTTTTTTTTTTGGGGGACCCCCTTGAAAATAGCACTTATAGTTTGAGTTTGCTGGAGATGTTTTTTTAGAGATTATTATGTAGTTGGGACGAAAAGTGGGAAATACAAGATCGATTCAAGGTGAAGACTTTTTTTAGAGATCACCATGATTTTGAGAGAAAAATAGCGAAATCGGAGACGAAATTGCAGCGAAGACCTTTTTTTCTTTAGGGATCACCATGATCTTGGGAAAAAAATGTGAAAGATGAAATCAAAGCCCTTTTTTTTCTAGAAAACATCAATTTTTGGAAATTCTTGCCTCGGGCCCTTGAATTTGAATATCCACCACTGAGAAAGAGAGTTGTTTTTGGCAAAGTTTCTACAAACAGAAACATCTAAGCAACAAACCTAAAATAATTTGTTGGTCTGGGATTTGGGGCAGTACCATTTATTAGTTTTAGTCTTGACCTCACAACCTTTATTCTTACAATAGCGTTAGATTAATCGGTTTTCGGTAGCGAGACGAAAACGAAACAGAGCAATTTTTTTGTTTATGTTGTTGTTGTTAATATTTTCATTGTATTATAATTATTTTTTTGCTTTTTGTTGATATTGTTATTGTTAATATTTTTATCGTATTATTATTTTTGTTTTGGTTTTATTTTGTTTCTGTTATTTCGATAGATATTTTTTGTTATTTCAAAAATTAGGGTGGCTTTGGACATAGAAGACCGTATGGTCATTTTTACTGTCTCCTTGTGCATCATTATTTGATACCTGTTTCTTTTAAATTGTTATTTATTTATTGCACCAAATAAATAAATTGATTGATTGATTAATTGAGATAAAAAAATAATTTGGAGATATATGATATTGTTATTGGTCCAAGAGATGAAAAAAAATTTAACAAAAGGATCACAAGGCTGGATAACGTCAATAACAGGCAACACTGACAAGATCCTAAAGACCGAAACAGTGACACTGTCTGCTGTTATTGACGTTAACAAAAGGAATTGTTAGATACCAAACAGGAATTACAATAAAAAAAGTTAAAATTGAAAAGGAAAAAAATGAAGCAGTTGTTAAATATAAAGAAGCCTATATATAAATTAGATAAACTTATACAATATGGACGTGAAAATTTTCGCATTCATGGAATACTGGAAACGACCAGTCGCCGAGATAATGAGCAGGATGGAATATTTCAAATCGAAAAAGTTTTCAAAATTTGTTTAGTTTAATACGACATTCAAAGAGCACATCGTCTTGCAAAACAAGAAATACTGTAAACCCTACCCATTATTGTAAGATTATTGTAAAATAACCAATGGTATTGACGGAACCATTAAAACTTTATCAATTTTTGTAGTCTTTAAAAAATTCTGAATAATTCTTTCGGCCAACTCTTGTCAGAAGAAATCGTTGACAATGACAAACTGCAGAAAAACGTGGTTTATGTACGATTGGAAGACATCGAAAGTAACGGCGTGTCTGATTTGTTGGAGAAAGAGAGCACGCGATTGGTTACGCCCTCACTTGCGCCGCAAGCAAGAAAGCTTCAATCCATTGACGAACTTTTTCTGGCGACAAAGAGGACGTTCAAAAGACTCTATAAAGGTGGCTTCGAGCGTTTCCAAATAAAAAGATGATTATTTTTTAGCTAAAATTGAGAACCAGTTAATATAGAATTTTTCCGCGCAAATTTTGTTATTTAACAGATGTTGACCAACAGCCGAATTCAAAATAGGCGTCGTTTTGGGCAATGGTTCTCAACCTTTTTAAGCCTGCGGACCAATAACATTTCAAAAAAATTTGGCGGCCCGGTAATCTTTTTAATGTCTGAAAAAATTGTAATAAACGCAATAAATCGATAAAAAAGTTTTTTATTAAGGCAAAAGTATTTAGCATCAGAAAAACTCTATTTAATGTGAAATTTGCTGCTATCGTTTTAATATATTACGTAATAAACATGACTCTATTGAAGTTTTTGAATGACGAAATCAGGGGCGCCAGAAGCGGGGGATACAGTGGGATCGAAAATTTACAAGAACATACAAGGTACTTTTCAATATAATTTCTTCAAAACCAAGCTTTCGAAATTTTCTTTCTTGATTAGTACTGATTTCTAATTGTTTCTTTTATGACAATGCCGGTACTTTCCATCTTTACTACTCCTATTTAAGTTTAAAATTGAAATTAACAATAGCGAAAACACAGAAATAAAAACAAAGCTAAAACCCTACAGACTGTTTCACCCATAAAAAGGATCATCAGGGGTATCTTATTCAAATTTCTATTTGAATAAGATACCCCTGATGATCCCTTTTATGGGTGAAACAGTCTGTAGGGTTTTAACTTTGTTTTTATTTCCGTGTTTTCGCTATTGTTAATTTTAATTCAGGCTCTAACTTTGTTATCGAGCACTTTAGAAGAACTGATTTTCATACAGTGTTAAGTTTAAAATTGTAGATTTTCGGTTACAATTCCAAATTTCCAAACAAGTTACTTCGTGAAATTCTTATCTTTTTCTGCTTAGTCTTTTCGGATGACTGTCTTAACTTAGTTGAAGGATAGTCTGGTATTATTCCTCTCAATAACTAGAGACTGATTTCTTAATTCATTTTCATACTTTTTCTTCACCACTTCTTTTGAAACCATAAGCATTGTCGCAAACTGAAAATATATTGATGCAATAGCCTTGAAGAGAGGTATTAAGATCATTCAAGCGGCTGAATATATTCGCTAAATATGCAAGTTTGCTTATACACATTTTATCGAATAAAAATTCTTTTAATGGGGAATGTTTATTCACGTAAAAATTGATTTGCTTCTTCCCTCAACTCAAAAAGATGTGCAAGAACGCGTCCTCTCAAAAGTCATATTACTTCTGCATAAAATATGAGATGGCGATTTTGCGCAGCCATACACATAGTGCCTCAAAAAGCCTTAAATGCAATAGGCTACTCGATCACGAGTAATTGATAATTTTAACTGGTCGGATCATAATGTCATTTAATTCAGGTGACAGTTTCTGGGAAGCTATATGTTCACAGCGATACATGCAATGTCTAGACATCAGATTTTTGTTTGCAATTTTTTTTATTTTTAAGGTTGCACCTAAATATTAACTAGCTATGATGGGAGCTCGGTCAGTACACAACCATACACATTTTCCCCAATCTAAGCCTTGATCCAGCATTTAGTTATTAAGTAGAGTCAATAATAGTTACTGTTAATATTCTTCTGAAAATGTTCTAATTCTGAACTCGTCGGGCCTCTTTAAAGTATAAAATGGGAATAAATTGTTGTGGACCGACAGAAAAGTTAATGTGAACCGATCCCGGTCCATTGGTGTAGAAAGGTTGGGAACCATTGGTCCAGGGAGATCTTTTTGAGGTTCAACTTGATTTCTAATAAATTTTAGAACAAGTTATAGAATTTGTTCGTTGGAACCTTCCACCTACGAACATACTATTGCATTGAAACGAGTATTTGTGTACAATATTACTTCGCTGATAAGCAGGTAAAACATCCTTTTTAAAAAAAGGCAGCATCTTTTTTGAAGAGAAAACTATTCTTGCCGACATTGATCCAAAACAATTGTTAAAGAACGAATTCGATAACTTGTTTCAAAATTTATTAGAAATCAAATTAAGCCACAAAAAGATCTCCCTAGACGTAAATGTAAATCTACTCAAAATGCGCCTATTTTGAATTCGGCTGTTGGTCAACATCTGTTAAATAACAAAATTTGCGCGGAAAAATTCTATATTAACTGGTTCTCAATTTTAGCTAAAAAATAATCATCTTTTTATTTGGAAACGCTCGAAGCCACCTTTATAGAGTCTTTTGAACGTCCTCTTTGTCGCCAGAAAAAGTTCGTCAATGGATTGAAGCTTTCTTGCTTGCGGCGCAAGTGAGGGCGTAACCAATCGCGTGCTCTCTTTCTCCAACAAATCAGACACGCCGTTACTTTCGATGTCTTCCAATCGTACATAAACCACGTTTTTCTGGCAGTTTGTCATTGTCAACGATTTCTTCTGACAAGAGTTGGCCGAAAGAATTATTCAGAATTTTTTAAAGACTACAAAAATTGATAAAGTTTTAATGGTTCCGTCAATACCATTGGTTACTTGAAATTTTGTATAAGCAAGAATTTATTCAAAGATTCTTGTCTTTAAAAAAAAAGTGAATTATTCAATGCAAAATCAAAATCAAAGGAAACTCATACACTAAAAGATCATTTTTTATCACGGAAGATTTGACTTTTTTGCGTCTAAAAATTGTTCCTTTATCTAAAAAATGAATTGTTACGATCCAACCAACTTGTTACGATCCACACGTAAGTGGAAAGACTCAGATGAAAAAAATCGTCCCAACAAAGAGGTATGGAATCGGCCAACAAATGCACACAACGAAGAAAAAGAAATTGGTGATTGACTTACTGTTACTTCGCTGGGTGTCGGCAAAACAGGGGTTGGTAACCTACGGCCCCCCAAGCAAAACCATCCGGTCAGTGACATGTTAGTTAGATCTATTTTTTGACGTAACAATTTCAAATAATTTAACCAGACTTTTCCTGCCGCATAGATTGAAATTGTACAATTTTAAACAATCTAAAAACAATCTTGATTCAAAGATTGAAATCAATTCAAAGTTTGAAATTATACAATTTCAAACAATCTATGCGGCAGTAAAAGTCTGGATAGATTATTTGAAATTGTTACATGCCACATCTAGCAAAAAAAATACTTCTAAAAACATCTATAGCTACAGTAGAGATGCAAAAACGCTTATTTTCAAGTACAAAATCTGGTGTAAAACAAAAAAGATCTTCCCTTTAAATTTGTGTAACGTTGCTCCATTTACGTCCAAAAAAACTAGTGTGGACTAAAAAATAAAAAGCCGCCCGCTACTATAATGTCGTTGCAAATCACGGTCACGCACGTTAGTTTTTCGGTGCGTTTTTTGTGGTTAAGAAAAATTGAGACGTTCGACCAATGCAAGAAAGAGTTTGATAGCTGGAAAAAAGTGCGGCCTGCCATAACGTTATAAATTTGGTTTTTGGCCAGTGACATGCAAAAGGTTGTCAAACCCTAATTTAAAACTTAATATTAGTGCAGATTCTAAAAACTTAATTGCAATCTACTTAATTTCAATATATTGCTTTGTTATGCAATTTTTTAAGTATAGTTGATTTTCTGCACAAAAAATTATTTTGCATGCTTTTTTTGTAACAATTGTGATATATTTACCTGCCGGGAGGTGGAGGGGAAAATTGCCCCCCAAGTTTTAAAAATTTGGGTTAAAATCAGAATTTTTTGAGCAGCAACAAGGAAATATTTGGGCCAAACCAGAAATTTTCGGGCAGTGATAAGAAAAATTTGGGAAGATCAGGAATTTAGGCAAAAAAGTTTTATTGTGCATCGAAAATGAACACTAATTGTAGAAAAAAGTTTACGAATTTCGGCGAAGACCTTTTTTTCTTTTTTTAGAGATCACTATGTTTTGAGACGCAAAATCGACAAAAAAGTGATGGATTGAATGCGAAAACTTTTTTGTTTGGTCTTCACCATAAATTTCGGAGAATTTTTTTCATATCCGTAAAGTTCTAAAAAAATCAAGATTCGGGTAAACGTCCCAAAATTTGGGCAAAACTCTTTGCTCCCTCAAATGTTTTCGGCTGGTACGCCTATGTTTATTGCCAATCAATTGTTGGTCCTAGTATTATTTCATTTAGTATCTTACTCATAGCCGTACCTGGTCGGGGGGCAGGAGGGCAATTGTTTCCCCAAGTTTCCAAAATTTGGGCAAAACTAGAATTTTTCGGGCGATGATATGAAAAATTTGGGCAAATTCAGGAATTTTAGGGCAGCTACAATGACCAATTGCAAAAAAAATAGTTACCAAATTCAGATGAAGACTTTTTTTTAGAGAACACCTTGATTTTAGGACAAAATTTGGTCTTTGTCGAAGAATCTCAGACAGTTTTTTTGTATTATCCGTAAGGTACCAGAAAATCATGATTTGGGAAAATGTCACAAAATTTGGGAAAAATTTTATTGCCTCCAAATTTTTTTGCTTGTACGCCTATGATCTTACCAGTCAACAGCAATTGTTGCGATTGTGCAAATTTCAAAATCGGTGATCCAATTACTGACAAATTAGTCAATCCAAGTTTTCACATAAAAGTGTTTCCCGAAAAACTGTAAAGTAATTATTTCGATTCGAAGTCGAAAGAAAACGATTTGAATGATGATTACAATTATTTTTTGTGACTCTAAATATTTCGATACTTCTTCTTCTTCTTCTCCTTTCGGCCTTTCCCATTAGTCAGGGGTGGCCACAGCGTATCATCATTCTCCACATCTTTCTGTCTTCAATGTCCGTCTCCTTCACACCAACTTCCTTCATATCTTCTTTTACCACATCTAAAAATCTTCTCTTTGGTCTCCCTCTTCTCCTCTTTCCTGGTAACTCCATTTCCATCATCTTTCTTCCTACATACTCTTGGTCTCTCCTCATGACATGTCCATACCACCTCATCCTGCCCTCCCTCATCTTCATTCCTAACCGTTCTACCTTAACAGTACTACTGATGTGCTCGTTTCTAATCTTGTCTTTTTTCGTCACTCACATAGTAAACCTCAACATTTTCATCTCTGCGACTTCCATCTCTTCTACTTGTTTCTTTGTGACTGCTACTGTCTCAAGTCCATACACCATTGCTGGTCTTACCACTGAACTGTACACTTTTCCTTTTACTCTAGCTGGTAACCTCTTGTCGCAGGTTACTCTTCTCCATTTGTTCCATCCTGCCTGTACTCTCTTCTTTACCTCCCTCTCACAACCACCACTTTCTTGCACCGTTGATCCCAAATACTTAAATTCCTTTACTCTTGGCACTTTTGTATCCTCCATCTTTACTGTTTCATCGTCATTTCCTCTATTTATGCAAAGATATTTGGTCTTTGACCTACTGACTTTCATCCCTCTTCTTTCCAATGCATACTTCCAGGATTCTAATCTCCGCTCCACTTCTTCCCTGGTCTCTTCACAAATCACAATATCATCAGCAAACAGCATCATCCACGGTGGTTCTCTCCTTACTTCATCCGTTAGCCTGTCCATTATCACTGCAAACAGGAATGGACTTAACGCTGATCCCTGGTGCAGTCCAACCTTAACCTTGAAACTTTCTGTAGTTCCTACTGCACACCTCACCACTGTTTCGCTTCCCTCATACATATCCTGTACTAATTGCACATACTTTTCCACTATTCCGGATTTTCTCATACAATACCACAGCTCTTCCCGTGGAACCCTGTCGTAAGCTTTCTCTAGGTTCACGAATACACAATGTAGCTCACTTTGACCTTTCCTGTACTTTTCCATTAACATTCTTAAAGAAAACATGGCATCGGTGGTTCCTTTTCCTGGCATAAATCCATATTGCTGTTTGCTGATCTCCACTCTATCCCTTAACCTGGTTTCAATAATTCTTTTCCATACTTTCATTGTGTGGCTCATTAGCTTTATTCCTTTGTAGTTTCCACAGCACTGTGCGTCCCCTTTGTTTTTATAGATTGGGATAAGTACACTCCTTCTCCATTCTTCTGGCCTCCGTTCACCCATTAATAGTCTGTTAAGCAGTCTGGTCAAAAACTCTATATCCATCTTTCCCATGCACTTCCAAACTTCTACTGGCAACTCATCTGGTCCAACCGCTTTACCTTTTTTCATCCTTCTTAGTGCGTTCTTTACTTCTTCTCTACTGACACAATTTACCTCTTCCTTAACCACTTCTGCTTCCTCTCTCCTAGGTTCTCTGTTACTTTCCTCATTCATCAGTTTCTCAAAGTACTCCTTCCATCTCTTTAACACTGCTTCTGAATTTACCATAACATTACCGTTTGCATCCTTTATAACCCTCACGTGCTGTACATCTTTCCCTGCTCTGTCTCTCTGCCTAGCCAATCTGTACAACTCTTTTTCACCTTCTTTTGTTTCCAATCTAGCATACAAATCATCATAGACACGTCCCTTTGCCATCGCAACTGCCTTCTTTGCCTTACTCTTCTTTTCTTTGTATACCTTTTTAGTATTTTCATTTCTTATTTTGTCCCATGCTTTCTTTGCCTCTTTCTTTTCTTTTATGCTTTTTTGAACTTCCTCATTCCACCACCATGTCTCCTTGTCTCCTTTTCGTTTCCCAAATGTCACTCCCAGTACAGTTTCAGCTGTTTTTCTTAGCATTTCTGCTGTTTTGTCCCACTCATCAGGTAACCCATCCTTGCCTCCCAAAATCCTGGTCACCTCTTGTCTAAACGCTTCTTGATAGCTTGTATCTTTCAGTTTCACCATCGTATCTTTGGCTTTACTTTCTCTGCTTTTTTCTTTTTCACCATAAGAGCCATTTTGCATACCACCATACGGTGCTGCTTTGCGAAACACTCATTCAATATTACCTTACAATCGCACATTTCCTTCAGGTTCCTCCTCCTGCACATCACATAATCTACTTGTGAACTTTTACCTCCACTCTTATACGTCACCCTGTGTTCATCTTTCTTCTTGAAATAAGTATTGACAATCGCCAAATCCATCCTTTTCCCAAAATCCACAACCATTGATCCTTCCTTATTTTTTGTTCCAGCACCGTACCTCCCCATTATTTCCTCATCCCCGATGTTTCCTTCGCCCACATGTCCATTAAGGTCTGCACAAAGAACTATCCTCTCTTCTGTTGATATACTTTCTATCAACCCATCCAGATCTTCCCAAAAATCATTTTTCTCCTCCATGCTGTAGTTAACCCGTGGAGCATATGCACTTACTATATTTAGGATGGACCCATTTACCTCCAGCTTCATGGCCATCAGTCTGTCCGACACCCTCTTCACTTCCAGGACACTTTCAGCCAGCTCCTCCCTCAGCACTATCCCTATCCCATTTTTTCTTCCATCAGCTCCATTGTAAAATATTTTACATCCACCGCCAATATTTCTTGCTTTACTACCTTTCCACTTAGTTTCTTGTAGGCACAATATGTCTACATTCCTTCGCTCCATCATATCTGCCAGCTCTCTTCCCCTTCCAGTCATCGTTCCAATATTTAAAGTACCCACCCTTAGGAGTAAGCATCTTCCTTTCCATGCTTCTCGCTGCTTCTTTACTCGCCTTCCTCCTCTCTTTCTGTTCTTATTTTCACTTTGTTTAGCAGTAGCATAATTTCCGCAGGTGCCCTGCTGTGCGACACCTGAGGCGGTCGTTGGTAACCCGGCCCGCGACCGATCCGGTATGGATTTACAATGATTACGCATTTGTATAAATCTGGAAAAAAGTTTTACGCCGGATGCCCTTCCTGCCGCAACCCTCCCCATTTATCCGGGCTTGGGACCGGCATCAAGAGACACAGAAATGTGCCACCGATGGCTGGATTAAATAATTCGATACTATTTCTCTTAATCATCTTATTAAAGATAACCATGCTTATTCTTTATTTATTATGCACTTTAATATGAGAAGCTTGAAAAGAACATTGATGAGTTGAATAATTACAATGCTGGTTTAAATGAGGCTCCTGTTGTTGTTGTTTTATAAGGAACTAAATTACAGTTTGGTAAAATATATGGTTGTAATCAAAATAACGGTAATAATTTTATACATAAGGATCGTACTAATAATAATAACGCTACAAGAGTTAGACTACATATTAAAGATTTTATTAATTATAGCGTTTTTCTCGGTATAGATATGAATATTGATCTCGTTGAAAATCTGTCGGTTAAAATTGAAACTATTCCAGCAGATCTATAATAATAGGAGTAATTTACCGTCATCACGTAATCCAAACTAAGCATTTAAAAAATTTTGATGAAGAAAAATGTGAAATTTTTAATAATCTAAACCAGTGGTTCTCAAACTGTGCGTCGCGACGCCCTGGTGCGTCGTTTTAATTTTCCAAGGGAGTCGCACAATAATTTCATTCGTAGCAATACTCAATTAAGCAAATAGTAGCAAATTTCAATGCAGTTTTATCACTTCATTAAATAACAGTAATTGTTGTTAGGGTGCAGTTTTATCAATTTACACTGACTGCTGACACGTGTTTTCGAATTCTTTATTACGTAACTGCAACGATCGATTACTTATCACGTTTGCCTCGTTGTGTACCACGAGTGGTACATTCGTGGTTTTCACCACACTACGTCTGTATGATTTACGAACATACATGTATAATTTACGAAATAAACTTATGACATTCTAAAATTTAAAATGTGAAAAATATACGTCATGTACCACCGGTGACCACTTCAAATATTGTACTATCTTTGCCCAGATCCTGCTACTAGTCACGTGCTTTAACTACTGGACCAATGTGTAGAAAACAAAAATCGTATATAACCATTTACGTCCCAGAGGATGCTTTGGCAAAAAAGCAAACGAGCTGAACGTGTCAATGAACGCATTCCGCAATTTTAATATTCTCTTTGCTCATACAAGCAAAGAATACACCAGTCAGTTATAAAATGGATGTAAACAGCAAGCTAATGTTGCAATTTAAGCGTAAATCTGCAATTGAAGATGATAGGCCTAAAAAGAAGTCTCACTAGTACAGCGACAGTTATTTAGATTTTGGATTCACTTTTATTTTGCGGAATGGCGAGGAAAAGCCTCAGTGTGTTATTTGCAGCAAGATATTGGCCATTGAGAGCATGTTACCTGTGTGTTATTTGCAGCAAGCTTAAATGTTATTTAAAAACATCACATCCGCAATTTGTTGATAAACCCAGGGAATTTTTTTTCGAAAATTGAATGATCTAAAGAAGCAAGTGTCCACTATTTCAAAATTCACGCAACTCTCATCAAAGGCTTTATTCGCATTTTACCAAGTGGTGCACAGAATTGTTAAGTGTAAAAAACCTCACACCATTGCTGAGGGACTAATACTACCTGCTGTAGTGGATCTTGCAGGTACGCTGATAGAAGGAGCTGCTCAAAAGTTGAAGATGTGCCGCTCTCAGATGATATCATGTGTCGCCGAATTGATGACATGGCACAAGACATTCAGGACCAAATGATTGATGAAATGAAACAGCCAGAATTCGGTTTGCAATTAAATAAAGCAACTGATGACAGTCCTGATTTATTATGTGGGGTTTGTTGACTTCTCAAACCAAAAGTTAGTAGAAGAGCTATTATTTTGTAAACCTATTGAACTTGGATGCCGAGAGATTGATCTTTTTAATATAATCGACAATTTTATTTCGAAAAGCAACTTAGACTGGGAAAAGTGTATCAGTTTATGCACAGATGGCACCAAAGCTATGTCTGGTAGCTGCTGTGGACCGCGAAGTCTAATTCAAGAACGTGCACCAATGGCAAAATGAATGCATTGCATGATTCATCGTGAGGCGTTAGTTGCTTGAGAACTCAACCCTGAGCTTGGTGACACAGTTGACATCGTTATCAAAGTTATGAATTTCATTAAAACACGACGATCGAAGTCAAGAGTTTTTCAAGAACTTTGTGAAGAAATGAATGCAGAGCATGGAAGTTTGTTATTTTATTGTTCGTCCAGATGGCTTTCACTGGGAAAATCCTTTGAACAAGTCTACGAGCTGGTGAATGAACTTCAAGCTTTTTTTGCAACAAAATAGTAATAATATTGCTGATTGCCTAGCTGAGAACAAAATTTTATTAAAACTGGCTTACTTGTGTGATATCTTTGCTAAATTGAATAAACTGAATACTTCTATGCAAGGGCCGGATAAAAATATGCTTGACGTTTCAGATAAAATTTCAGCGTTCATTAAAATGTCTTTGTGGAAGAAAGATGTAGAAAACGTGTCTGGAAGTTCTCAGTACTTTACTTTACTGTCAAGTTTGCCGGAAAAGAAAAGTACGATGCTTTCTTCAAATTTAGAAAGCGTATTTTTACAGCATCTACCGAATCTCTAGTTGAAATTCAAACAGTACTTTTCGGAAAATTTATCCAGTTATGAACGGATTCGCCGTCCTTTTGCCCAACCTACCCCGTCGTCCTTTACTGAACAAGAAAAAGAAGACTATCTTGATCTTACCTGTGATAATTTCCTGAAAAGAAAGTTTAATTTAGTAAATCCGACAAATTTTTGGATTTCTTTGAATGACGAATATCCAGCTTTGACGAAAAAAGCACTACGAATGTTCTTCTTATTTGCTACGTCCTATCTATGCGAAGCAGGATTATCTGCTATGGCTATCATTAAAAGCAAATATAGATCACGAATAAATGTTCAAAGAGAAATGCGGGGAGCAGTTTCGAAAATTTTCCCAAGATTCGAAGAACGTTGCAAAAACAAGCAAGCCCACACATCATATTAAATAATATGCCAATCTGTTTCGTTTTGATGTTGTATTAATAAATTGAACTTTGATTATAAGCATCTTTATTATCTTATTTTCAATTATATTTTTACTGGTGCGTCGCATGCCCAGAAAACTTTTCCAAAGGCGTCGCAACGAAAAAAGTTTGAGAACCACTGATCTAAACCACAAAGAAAGAATTTTATGCTTTTAGTGATTTTAATATTGATTCATTGCGACTCCCAATATTTGCTTTTATTAAAAGCACATCGCAAATCAAAAAATTTTGAAAAATTTAATTTTTAAACAAGATCTGACTATTTTTAACGAGATTGTTTACGCTAGATCTCATAACATAACTCTGTTCATTTCATCAGCCTATTAGCCCGCAATTAAATTGTTTTATCGCTATTTTTAAAGATATTGTCAACAAACATCCACCGTCACGACAGATTTCTAGAAAAAAAAAAAAAAAAAAACTGCAAACCGAACCATGGCTTACAGAGTTATTAAAGTAAAATCAAAATAAAATAAAATGTAACAAAGTCTCTAAACAAAATTTGACGAAAGCTTATAAGGTTGATAAATTAGTTGCCATCTTAAAAAAAAGAATAGGCTTCTACAATATTGTAAATTGATTAATAACAATAAAATCGATTCTAATCAACTTTGGAAAATTATAAACTATCAAATGTAAAATTAATAAGATATTCTATTATTTAACTTTTAATGGTGGAAAACAGGTTGCTAATACTGCAAAAAAGATATTGCTCAAACTCTCGATCAATTATTTTACTGAAATGAGATTTGATATGCTAAAATTTTATTAAAATTAAACTTGGAGAAACTAATAAATAATTAATTACAGTTATATTATACCTTCACAACTGCACTTATCTGGAAGAGCTATTGTGTGGTGACGCGAGTATATTTTTTGAAAATGTCTTAGTTTTTCAAGTTTAGATAGTGGTGCGAAATTTTAAAATGTACCTTAAATACGATTAATACGAGAAAAAGGGGGGTGAAAAGCAGAAATCCGCGCAATTAAAAAATTGTTGTCTACTGCAAACTTATATGCACGTTTTCCTCTTTAAATTTATGATTTTTTCCGACTTTTATTTATGCAAAAGTTTTCGCAATTTTTGCAAATATTGATCGATAGTAATTGTTTTTTTAACGCATAGTCACTAGTTATCGGTTACTTTATAAAATTAGAGCGAATTCTATTAAACGGCTCGTCAAACCAAAGTTACTATGAAATATAGGCCTACTATAAAATACTATGAAATATGTAATTTCAAAAACGCGAATTATAGGGTTTTTCGATCTAATTCGTTGTTTTTGCAATAAAATTCGTTCTTTTTGCAATCAAATTCGTTTTTTTGCGATCAATTTCGTTTTGCCAAAACTTTTATATATATATATATCTTTGTGTTATATATCTATATATTTAATAATATAGAGTCTCTGTATTAGGTCACCATAATATTAGGTCTCCATAATTAGGTCTCCATGATACATATAGTCTCCATAATTAGGTTTCTATACTATAGTTTCCATAATATTATATATATAAGTCTCCAAAATTAGGTCTCCATAATGTAGTCTTAATAATAGATATTAGTCTCCATGATATGGTCTCCATAATATAGTCCCCATAATATTGGGTCTCCATATAGGATCTCCGATAGCTCTATATACCTATCTATATATACAGTACATTATGAAGACTATATATATATATAAACCTAATTATGGAGACTATAGATTATGGAGACCTAATTATGAAGACCTAATATTATGGAGAGCTAATACAGGGACCCCATATTACGTATATATGTATATAGATCCTATCGGGTGACCCTATACAAAAATATATATATATAAAAGTTTTGGGAAAACGAAATTGATTGCAAAAAGAACGAATTTGATTGCAAAAACAACGAATTAAATCAAAAAACCCTATAATTAAAAACAAAAAATGTGATGAACAAATAAGTTTGAATCATACTATTTGCCAAACTTGATGGTAAAAAATAAATTAATAATAGCTGATTCTCCAACTCTGATTACTTTGTTCAAAAAAATTGCGAGGCACTGAATTTACGTTTTAAATGGTTTATTTTATTTTGTCAAAGAAGCCTGAAGAGTGCACTAAAAAATATGTTTCGCTGCAATATCAGAAAAAGAGCACAACATAAAGCTATATAACAAATACTGTATATAATACGTACGTAAAAATATGTAACAATCTAAGCATAAGTTACCAGCCCATGACAGTTGTATCTTTTGGGCAATTTTTGAAAATTACGCACTTAATAAGCACTTTTTACATGCTATTTTTTATTTTCATTTTTGTTTATCCCTCTTACTCGCAGGAAAATGTCGGAACGCTGTACGCCTATGCTGTATCCTACTTAAAGCAACCGTTAAGCAATATCCAAATTTGCTTTCGGAGATATCAAGATGTCGCTGTTCGGTTAAAAAAAATCTATTTTGTTTTTTTAGTTTTCATTTAGAGATATAAATATTAGAAATATGAAATTTAAAGTACCTTGCTTAGACCGCCATAGGGTGAAAGTGCCGAAAAATGTATTTCCATGGAAACAACACAATGATGCGAGCAGCATTGATGGTCTTACAAAAGAAGGCTTGCTGCAAAAAAAATAGGGCAGGGTCACTTTTTAGTGTGCCAAGTTTTTTCGTCTCCAAATAAAGTGATGTCTAAAAAAAAGCTCATCACTTTCAATCATTCTCCGAAATTTTCATTTTCGTCCTAAAGATATAGTGATCTTTAAAAAAATAAAAGGTCATCACTTTCAATCAATGTCCAAAATCAGCATTT
Organism: Diplosoma virens; assembly: GCA_963680785.1. Classification (NCBI taxonomy): domain Eukaryota; kingdom Metazoa; phylum Chordata; class Ascidiacea; order Aplousobranchia; family Didemnidae; genus Diplosoma; species Diplosoma virens. The sequence goes on along the minus strand of OY796895.1, from coordinate 35,954,217 downwards.
TTGTCTCAAAGATATAGTGATTTCTAAAAAAAAGGTTATTACTTTCAATCAATGTCCAACGTCATCATTTTGATTGCAAAAATATAGTGATTCCTAAATAAAAGATCTAAACTTTCAATCAGTTTCCAAAATCATCATTTTTAACCCAAAAATATAGTCATCTATAAAAAAAGAAAAAAAGGTCATCACTTTCAATGGAGTAGGGGAGAGTAGGGTGCAGTCGGACAAAAATTACAATTTTTGCTATAGTGCTTTTTTTACAAGTTATATCAGTTATATCCAGACCAAACTTTTTTTGTATAATTTAAACAACTAAATCTATCATATGCAAGTGTATTTTCACAGATTTAAACTCACAAAAAAATTTACGAGAACATTTAAAAAAATGATTTTTTTGTCCAACTGTGCCCAATGTATGGGACACAATCGGATTAAGCATAGGGCACTATCGGACAAGGAAAAAGAATAATTAAAATAAGCAAAATAAAATATTATAGCGTGATTTGTGCTTGCATTCTCCAAACAATGAAAAAGAACAACCGAAAAGTTTACTGCAGCAGCAGATAACGAAAAAGTGCGCTGAAAATAAAAATGCAAAAGCGTGTCTATGTATTAAAATAGATCAGGATTTCTTTGGAAATAATTTATACGTTAGTAACATACATTGAATAACAAGCATGAAATGTGCTGAGCAGAAAACGTTGATTAACTATTAATGTACATTGAAGAAAAAATAGTCATAATCGAATTTCAATGAAGATCTTTGACGACTAGTCGATCCCCATTTCTTGGGTGCAGGCTACACAGCCCTAGTGTCTTTTTCCTTTGCTAAAGCCAATTCAGTGACCTCAGGAAAAAAAACTCTTGAACATTGCGTTTCTTCCGCATTTAAGAAATTTCGTAATCGCCTTCAAAATTCTTGTTTTTGGTGATCTGACCAACATAATATTTTCTGGGAAATGTTTTAAATTCAACTAGCATATAGTCACCTATTGCAGGCTCATTAGTGCACTCTGGTACAAGGAGATTTTTTTGAACATCACAAGGGTCTGAAAAGTTGTCAGATGAATGACATGACAGAAGGATCTGTATCTTATCAACGTTGAACTTTCGTAAAGACGTTTTCTAGTGTTTTTAGCTTTCCGTTTTGGTGCTTTCTGAACTTTTTTACAACTTTTTAAAAGCTCTTTTTGGGGTGTGCAGTTAAAATCATGCTACAACCTTTTTTTCTTCTCTGGTGTCTTTTTCTTCTGGAAGCTTTTGGATAACCAATTACTTGTTCTGGAGATAGAAAATTATTTTGGAATGTTTTCAGATCTCAACGTCATTAAGCGAACCTAAATCTTGCAGCTAAAAATCAACATTGTGGAAGCTTTCGTTTTCTTCCAAATGTCTGATGCTTGTTGGTGAATCATTTGGTTGATGAGTGACCAGACTGGGTAAAAAATTACATTCATCAAAAATGTGTTCATCTAAGGGGAATATGCCAGTCTTTCTAAACTAAGCTATAATATTTGTTGTACCCATAGCTTTTTCTTTGGTAATCATACCAATTGTAGACTTCCTTTGTCTATTTTTTATCATAATTTTCATAAATTATTGTAAAATAATAAATATTATCAAAACTAAGAAAAATTTTTTAGGATTTATGGATCATATGTGACTTAAAAATTGTAGTTATAAACTTTAATGAAATTAGTTATAATGTTCAGTCTAATTCTCTGTTTGGTCCAAATTAAAGCCATCACTGGCAAGCAGATGTTAAATTGCGACCATATCAATCATGTTCGTCATCAATATTGTGCTTTTAAATGAATTGGCTGAAGAAAACTGCAATTCTAAAAATTTTTGTCAAATAAAGGTGAATCCAGGATGGACAAACAGAAATGTAGAAACCTGAATTTTAATTGTAATTTTTATAATGAAATGTGGAAACATCGACAAAAAGTTTTAAAACTAATTCATGACGCAATTACTAAATTTAGAATAGAACAGAAAATAATCTCCATATCTAAAATACATCTAAGAAAAGAACGATTTTGACGCGCAGATTTGGATAAATTGTCAACGATAATTTTTCTCTTAATGTAAATTAGAAAATATAATTACTTTTTTTAAAAATTAGCTTAACTAAGTTTTTAAAAGATAATATTTCTTAAAATAAGCCGCTTGTTTTAATTAATTCTGAATCCTCATTATCCTTCAACTATAAGATAATATTTCTGTTTTACATAAGCTCGCAAGTGATAGATATAAAGGGTCTCGTTCACCTTTCGCCGTTGCTAACCTCGCAGACTTTAATCCAATTCTGGAAAATATTTTCAGTTTTTAGTTATTATTATTTTATGTGCACATTTTATCGGCAGAAAGGAATCAAAGATTTTCATTATAGTTGTTTGGGTGGGGCTCTTCAAAAAGTCACTGTAAGCAATTTTTTTGGTGAAACTAACTCGGAATCCCCTCTACAGCACTAGAATCGGATAAAAAAACAAAATAAGAGAAAATGGATCTTTTTTAAAAGCAGTAGTGACCACAGAGACGATCTGGGGGGTTAGTATTATAAATAAAAGTCGCATATGGTGACTTCTAGAAGAGACCTGTTTAGTTTACTTTTTTAACATTTTGTATTACCAAATTAAATGATGTGATATTAAATTTTTGGGTCTCTTCAAGAAGAGACTGTAACTATTGTTTGTTGGTAAAACTAACCTGGAATCCCCCTACAGCACTAGGAGGTAATAAAAAAGAAACCAAGAGAAAAAGAATCTCTTAAAAAATGATAGTAACCATGGGGAGTTCTGGATTAGTTTCACTGACAAAAATCGCTGACGGTTGCTTATTAAAGAGACCCAAATTTTTTTCTTGTTTTAAAATGTTTTTGATTTGAATTTATTGAAATTTCAATATATTTCATTATACAGTATTATACTAATTTATGTATTTTATAAAGAGTCCAAAAAAATTTGGGACTCTTCAAGAAGTCACTGTAAGCAATTATTTTGGTGAAACTAACCCAGAATCCCCCTTACGGCACCAGAATGGAATAAAGAAGAAATCAAGAGTAAAAGGATCTCTCAAAAAGGGATAGGAACTTCAAGGAGATCTGGGTTAGTTTTACCAACAATAATTGCTTATGATGACTTCTTGAAGAGACCCAAAAATTTCAACATATTAAATCTTTTTATCACTCTGCTTTTACATCCAAACTTTATAAAGTTTAGAAAAGACAAAATTTGACTTAAAAAGCTTCATTATTTTATAGATTATATATTTATTGTTGTTACTGTTATGAGATTACTGAAGTCATGGTTTGCTCCTGAACTTAATGGTGAAATTGCCCCATTGTCTCAACATTCTTCATGGAAGCCAATTAATAATTTGTCTAAAGGTCCATGTCAACGATCGCAGCATGCAGTTTGTTCTGATGGCAATTTTATCTATTTGCATGGAGGTCGAGGACCTCATGGATCCCTAAGTGACCTCTGGAGATTTAACATTAACAAGCAAACATGGACATTGTTTGAAGTAAGTGGAAATGCATCTCGACCATGTTATTTAGAAGGACATTCTTTATTACACTACGACAATAATCTTTTTATGTTTGGTGGAGAAACAAGCCTTGCCTCTACTGATGAAGTGCCTTTGTGGAAGTTTGATTTATTGCTGCACCAATGGAGTAAATTAAAATGCAATGGTTGTACACCTGTTGGAAGAAGGGAACATGTAGCTGTTTTATATCATGAAAATATGTTGGTTCATGGAGGTTATATTGATCTTAAAGGACCATCAGATGAGTTGTGGAAATATGATTTTGTAAAAAATTCATGGAAATTGCTTAAATCTTGCACTGATCTTTCTCCATCAGCTCGATATAAGCATTCTGGTGTGATGTTTAAAGAGTTGCTGTGGATAAGTGGTGGCTTAATGGGAGTAACAGATCGTAATGTAAACCAAGTTTGGATTTGGAATATATTGTATAGCCATTGGTCATTAGTAAAAATTCGTGGTGCACCATCACAATTGTTCAACCATGCCACATGTTTAATTGGAAATGAAGTTTATATATTTGGTGGCAATCAAAAAGATGGTCAAGCAACGTCCAAATTGTGGAAATCCAAAATTATTGAGACAAATGGTAAATACACTCAAACCTGGAAGTTATGTCAGTTTCCTGATAAAGTTTTTCCTTCAGCGTCTTGCAGTTACAGCTTGATTGCCATGTCAAACTGCAACAAACCTAACAATTTTTCATCTGAAAATTTGATTAATGCATGCAAACACAAAAACTTAAACATTGATAGTAAAGTTAATGAAAAAACTCCAGTTGTTAGCTCTGAAAATATCCAACCACTGTTGATTGATATATCTGCTGATGAATCCTCTATAATTAATGTAAAGCCAGTTTTTAATAAAAATATAACAACTAATCCAAATTATAATAATGTTAAACAAGACACTCTTGTTATGGTTTCAGATTTCTCAAAAAACCATGTAGTTGTTAGTAAGAGGGCTTCTGTGAGTGAAGAACTAGGTATTGTTGATGAAAATTTAATACACTTATCAAGAAATTTGTGTATTCAAGGTTCAGAAGAAAATTTGCTGAAATTACCAAGTGTGGATGACAAAACAAGTTGTTACAAAAAAAAGTATTATAATTACAAAGGTTATGTCAACAATTCCTATGAACATTCACCCAAATATCATGAAGATGAAATAATTAAGCAATTTTCATACAACCTGTCTGCAGCTGATGCATCATGTCAGCCAGACAATATAAAAAAAGCCGAATACCAAACCACTTCGTTTATTGAAATTTCTTCCCAGGGTCTTTTAAAAAGAGGACTTGATGAAAAAAGTTTAAAAGTAATTACTTCTGTGTCCAATCCTGCAGTTGCGTTTGTCAAGACTAACGACAATGAACAAGTGCTTCTTCCTGCTGCTCTTTATAAAAATGCAGATACTTTAAATGAACTAGAAGAAACTATTTACAACAGTAATCAGCAAAATGAGTTTCCTAAAGCGGAACCTAAACGTAGATTCGAGACTACATTATTCTTGGTGAGTGGTTCTTCACAAATGTTTATTCCTCCTTTAAAAGAGCCTTTACAAATGTGGACGTGCAAATTAATGACTTGTTGATTTATAGAGGTTTAATGACACTCATTGTACAAACAAGGAGCTTTTAGGTCGAAAACGCGATAGTGGCGTTGATTCGATACTCACTAGTGTGTTCGTTCGCAAATGCATGCAGAAGTGAAAACGGCTATTCGATACGAGGTCGAGTGGTTTTAAAGATCAAGTATTTTGTCGCTCACACCAACGTAGATTTAACTTGCCACAAACTTTTCTTCAATTATCAACTGTTTATAAAAATATAACGAGAAAAGTGCTAAAGCAATCCAAGTACTCAGTTTCGGTTGAAATGAAACATGGCTGCTTATTTTTACTCCAAATATGATTTCCATGTTTTCAATAATCATTCCTTTATGATGTATTGTTTTACCTTTTGCAAACCAATTGAAAAATGTTTTTGAGTGTAGTAAAAGTTGATACTCATTTTAAAAATTGCTCGCATTGGTTTCGATATAAAAGGCAAAAGAATTACTATGTATTATATAAACTTTCTTTTAACAAGTTCTGTTTTTGGCATAATATTTTTAAGTATTGATTATAGAGTTTGTCCTTTTTCTCGACACAGTATCGACATTGATAAAACATTTGTTCAAAGTTTATTTTTATTTTATATACCTATATACTGTTTTAAAGCCATCGCTATTGCTTAGAAAATTTCACGAATAAATATTCTTTTATGCATTTTATAGTTTGTTGTTAATTTATACTGTAGATTACACATTTAACGTTTGATGAGTGATTATTTTGTTAACGGCATAACATTTTAGTGGAAAAGATTTCTGTTGGTTTTCTCCAGTATTTTTGTTTACTTTACTGATTTTCGATTGCAAGTATTGTGTTGACCAGTATATTGTTTGTTTTACATGTAATTGTTTGTGCTAGTTTTTTTTTTTTTTGAGAAAATGCAATGCAAGGTGTTATTTATTGAAGACAGTTAGCTGCCGTTTCGTAGCGATGTGGTTAGTTTGTTAATCATCACAGTTTCTGGTGTGAATGAAGTCACTTCCGCATTAATGATGTCACATGCGCATTACGTGTTTGTAAAGTTTTTATATTGACTTCAGTAAAAATTTTGATGTTTATATTATTAATGCATATGGATTTAAAATAATTTTGTAGTTGAAGTTTTGAGAAAAGGAGCTACGTACTTACAGTTCATTGTTCGAGTGTGATAAAAGATTTAAAACTTTTGTCACTATTAATACAACTTGATTTAAGTTTGTTTAATAAGTGCTTTCGCCAATTAAAAAAATCAATTCCGTCGTTATTTTAATTTTGTTGTTATTATGCATATTTTTATTTGCTCTTTGTCAAATGTTTATAATTTTTGTCAACGAAAATTGTTTATATTTCGCAATTGTTTATCATTACTTTTGCACTAAATATCACCGTGATTTGTTCGCAGTAAAGCCTAATAATTAGCAGTAACACCTCCATCTGCACTTTGTAATTACAGTTTTGTATGTTAACTTTATCGACTCTGTTCATGTTCTGAACCATTTACAATAGTCGTCAGCATGGTCCAGTGGTTCAAGCGCCGTAGTTATGATCAACATGATCCCGGTTCAAAACCGATTCGCGCCTTTCTATTGAGTCCTTGGAAAAGACATTTTCCCCTGCTTGGTGGTCCTGACAAGCAGTTTTAAATTACAGTCATATCTCTATTAAATTACAAGCGGACAGCAATATCTTGGCATCTCCGGAAGCAGGTCGGGGTAATTGCTTACCCTGTATTAGCGCCTCCGTCGTTTTCCTGCGAGTAAGGAGGATAAATATAGAGATGATATTAAAATAAATAAATACAACGGAAACACGTTGTATGGTTAGGTTTACGTACACAGAAACAAAACCATCCGCAAAATTAATGTGTAACTTTTTTCTTAGAAAAAAATCTTTAATAAATTGCAGTTTTGACCAAGACGAAGAAGATTGTGTTTATGATGTTTGTATGTTGCTGGTGTTTAGAATAAATCAAGGTATTTAAGAAGTATCGTGTTAATTTTACGGTTATTGAGGCCATTGATTAGAAACGAACGCAGTTGAAAATAAAACGCTTTACTATTCTGTAATAAAAATAAAGTTTTTTGTTAAATTAAAATTTCATTGTTATCCTGTTATAAAATCAACAACCCTCGGTCTCGGCCGATCTTGAACACAGAACTAAAATTCTTCAATGAATTTATTATATACGAGTTCTTATATAAAACGATAAATTTTAAATCATAAGAAAAAATTGTAAATCTAATAAAATTCAATAAAAACCACTCTACTCCCACACAGTGTAAACAATAGAAGTCTAATAGTCAAGTGCACAAATCATCGCCACTCCTCGTTTCACCCAGTGCTGCTGGGTTTTGTCGGTGGGCACTTCCACGGCTATGACGTAATTAGTGGAATGACCGGCGGTGGAAAGAGTTCCAGCCCTGGTTAAAGTTTTGTAAATGGGGCAAAGATAAACTCCGCTGGTAGGTGGTGTTATAAAAAGAAAGAGAGGAGAGAGTTAAGTGCCGGAATCTGCACGACGTATAAAGAAAGTTTGCTTCATCGAACAATGGCACTGATATTTTTATTTACTTTGATATTGTAAAGTTGAAAGTTATTAAAATCGTGACCAAGCGACGCAGCTACTTGTTGGAATCTGTTTGTTTAAAGATTTTAAACTTTCATTGTTTTGTCGTTACGTCATAATCACATGCCCTTGCGTCATGGAAATCTTTCATACGAAAAGCAAACGCTTTAAAGGCTTCTTAAGCGCGGAAAAAAGTAAAAAAAATTAATAAAACAAACAAAGAATGCTCCATTCCACGCTAATAGTGGAAGCAAGATCTAAGAGCGCTGTTGACTTACTTTTCACCTTAGTCGAGATTTTAATAAAATATTTTAAATTTTTTTAATAAAAAAATATTAATTAATAAATTTAATAGGGTTTTTAATATTAATTTTTAATAAAATTTTTTAAAGGGAAATTTTTGGAAAGTTGGTTGAGAGCGGTAATTTTAGATGAATTCGCTTGACTGCTCAGTAAATGACGTCATCAAAGGTTATTTTCACGCTACGCTTTTCTCAATAACTTATAGATCGAGTGGCATCTCTTTTTAGATGTGTGATCGGGTAGCATCATTATAGATCGAGTGGCATCATTATATCTCAATAACTATTAGTCGGCAGCGTGGTCGAGTGGTTAGAGCGCCGTGCTTGTGATCAACATGATATTGGTTTAAAACCCACTCGCGCCAGTCTGTTGTGTTCTTGCGAAAGACACTTTACGGCACTCTCCCCTGCTTGGTGGTTTGGGCAAACAGTTCTAAATTTCAATCATATCTCTATTAAATTACAAGCGGACAGCAATATTATGGCATCTCCGGAAGCAGGTCGGGGTAATTGCTTAACCTATTTATCAACACCTCCGTCGTTTTCCTGCGAGTTAGGAGAATAAACATAGCGATAAAAAATAAAAATAAAATCAGAAGTTAATTAATTTTATTGCGACAATGCATAATTTTTTATCATAAAAAGTTGTTTTTCCCATTGTTGCTTTTCATATTGCAGGCATGATAAACTTAACTTTTAGCTCTTTTTTCCTGTTCAGTTCAATACTTTTTTTACTCATTATTCAACCAGAGCTCATACAAAATGTTTCGGATTTTTACTGCTATTTTGTTGGCAAAAACTGTATAATTACTGTTTTGAGTTCAAACCGATGACATTTTCTGTTTTGAAGCGATCTATAACTGGATTTCTAAATAGCTTGATTTGCGAGTTTAACCAATTTGTAACGGTAGATTAACTCTATACCAGTGCTTTTCAACCTTTTTGTTATCGCGGAATCCCTGAAGCACTTTCACATTTGTCATGGAACCCCAATTAACAAAAAGTTAAAAAAAACGAGTTACATGTGTAACAAAAAGCAAATGTTTTATTATTAGACACTTCAACAAACAAGCAGCTATTACAGAAGTTAAATAGCAAGAAATTTAATGACTCGGTTGTTCTTGAATTTCTTTTATAATCTTCGTAAATCGTGGCTGATCGTTGCTCTGTGCATTCCTCATACACATATCTACACTCTTCAAACAACTTCTGTGTTTGTTCTTAATAGTGGTTAAAACAGAAAATGCTGTTTCACACAAATAGGTATTGGGAAATTGACACAGAAGTTTCGGTGCTTCCTTTGCAATTGCTGCTCCTTCTTTGCACAGAAAAATCCAAAAATATTCCTTTCCATTTTTTTAAAAGTTTTCCTCCAAATTGATATCATTACAGATGTCCAGAAGTTCTTCTTGTTCTGACAAAGTGAAAATAAAAGGGTTAACTTCCCACTTCAGCAAAGGGAAAGCCTCAGATTCTTCTTCAGGAAAACACCGATTAAAATTTTTCTTTAATAGCTTCAAATGTTCCAACACCAATTCTTTTATTTCAGCTGTATCCTCAACTTCGGAGTCCTCGCTCAGAAATTCATTCAAAAACTGAAAAGGAGAAAAATTAATTTTTTATCCTTTATTGGCCCAGCAGTCAATTTTTCTTTTAAAGGCATCAATTTTTCCAACTTGGGAAAATATATTTGAACTTTTTCCTTGAAGACTGATGTTGAGTATGGACAACACATTGCATATTTTGAAACTTGCGTTCAGTTTCTTTGTCTAGGAGCTGCTCTGCCATAATTTGCAACGCTGATTTAATAACTTCTTCACCCAAAGTAAACGGTTCCTTTGTTTTAAGAATATGATGCGACAGTCGATATGAAGTCAACAACAAATCTTGATCAGTTTTAACTGCTCCTAAGAACGAATCTTTCTGCTTGCATACGCTGCTTTTCATATGTTTAAAGAATGAGATAGCCTTTGTCTCGACCGTACGCAGCATGATTGGCTTCCAAGTGCCTTTGTAACTTAGCTGGAATCAGGGCAGAATTAGAAAGTCTCTTACAGCAAATCAGACATTCGGGCTGAGGAGCTACATTTGGAATTTGGTCATCCGGCAAAAAAAACCCGTATTTTAAATATGTTTCATCCCATTTTCTAACTTTGGCAGTTTTATTACATTTGGTCCGCTTGGAAGGAGGTGCCTCTCGCTCAATACTGTCCACACCTTCGATGTTATTACTATTTTGCTTCACGTAAGAAAATATGCTACTTTGCTTCATGTGACCTGGCTAATAGTAAAAAGTTGGTTTTCGCACTACTTTTTCTTATTCCCATAAAGGCTGAACAGCTGCAGCTCTACTGTAGTCTGTTATTTTGTTCTCCATTCATTGTCCACTTAACTACTGTAAAGGGCAGCATCATGCATAGCTGTGATGCAACAATAACATTTATTCATTTTGAATAACGTTCTTGTTAACCTCATAACAATGAACATCAAGTTGCGCCGTTACGCAACAACTATCAATATTTTCGGCTATAAACTGCATTCAACCTCTTATTTAACTAACTGGCCTACTTGGAGTTTGAATGCGGCATGGTGATTGTGATCTAAAGAAACAATTTAATAATGACGCATCGACGTACTAAAGCAAGAAATCATTTTCCTTACAAAACAAGGAACCCTAGCGGAACCCTTAAAACTCACAAAACTCCATTAAATGTTTTGCAATGATTTATATGTTACGTATAAGGTTACAAGTACAAAATAGAAGTATTTGTCAATCAAGTTTTAACGTGGAGAGAGAGAGATTCGCGATAAACAATCTAAATCCAAAACAATTACATCGATATACAAACATAATTAAACCAACGTTTTCAATTTTAAGTTATATTATAAATTGATTGTATTATTAATTACAAAAGTCGCCTGGGGCTTTGAGTTCCAAATCCCGGATTTTCTTTGAAACTTCTTGCTATTTGCTAATCAGCTTATTTTTAATAGCGCGAAGTCATCAAAAAATTTGGAACGAGCACAATGATTTTTGTGCTTAGGAAAGTAGTCTAATTGTATATCATGCACTAAAAAATGAGGCCCCGTAATGCATGTTTGCAGTGGCGTACGCAGAAATTTGTAAAGGGGGGGGGGGTTTTGGAGCCGAAAGTGTGATTGCTCTCAGTAGTCCTGGCAATGGGTAAAAACTAGTGTTTTGGTTTTAAGAACATCTTGCAGTAGCATGAATTTCTTTTTACCAAACCGTAAAACTAACTATTGAAAAGGTATGTGCGAGTAATTCAATCATGACAAGAAACTTTTCAAATTAAAAGCAACTCGTGTAAATGATGAGAACAATAGGTGGAAAATCAAACGAACAAAAAAATAACCTTACTTAACAAATATTTAAAATTTTTTTAAAGGCTTATATTCAAACGCCTGTTTTTTTCACTTAATCTGTTAATTACATCATCAGGGCAAGGCACGCGTGTGGCTCCTATAAATGTTTAGTAATGCAGATCCATTCATTCGAGTGTTACCACTTGTGTTTCGTAAGCACGTTTTTAGGCTGCGTAATGTGGAAAACTTTACAATTGTTCACTAGTGCATGTTATCACTGGAAGAGTTAACAAATGGTCATCAATGTAAATATGTTCGGAACAGCATCGGAAGTGCATTCCTTGATGCTGCTCAACGCATCAGTTGGTCTTTCTGCTGCGTTGAACCGAAAAAGTTTCCTGTAACATAATATCAGTTCAGGCACTAATTCTCCCCAGGATTTCGTTAAATCATTTTCGTAAAATTTTTCCAAAACTTGAATACTTTTAATTTGTTGAGGAGTTGGTGCACTAGTTTGATCAGCAGAAATTAAACACTGAAATTCACCAATAATCGATTTGTGGGCTGAAAATCTTGCTTTGAGAGTGACAATAAAGTTATCAAGAAATAGAATAAAAATCCCTAGTCTAAAATGTTCTTCATCTGTTACAGCAGCAATATTGCATCGATTGGTCTGTCTTCAAGAGGGCATGGTATTTCCAAAATAAAATCTTCGGCTTTGGCCGTTTCTTACGCAAAAATATAGAGCTGGGGAAATTCATATTCGGTTTTTTCTCTAAGACACTTCAACTCATTTGCAATATCCAGTGCAATGTTGACGGCCTCAAGAAGGTTTATCGACTTTTTTTGCTTAACTTTACACAAAACAACACTGTATCCAAAAACGTATTTTAAAACTAAGAGAGCAATGCAAAATTCACTTTGCGTAATTGTCGATAGCAACTGCAGAGCTCGTGATGAGGTTTCTCTGTCTGACCATGCTGAAATTTCTGCCAAAGCTTCTACAACAGTAAATTGTAAATTTGAAAAAGTACTAACACTCTCGTGTCGATCGACCCATCTGATAGCACAAATTTGAACAAGTTTTTAAGCTTTTGTTGTTGACGAAATCGTGTTGATGGACTTGCGCAAAATGTTTTGAAGTTTTGGAGCATTAAAAAATTGTGAACTGAAGCTATTGTTCCCATGCAGTTTATTTCCATTCCCATGCTTAACTTTCAATATTTTACAAGTTTGAAAGTCTTCTTCACAGTGGCAATGTAGCTACAGTACATGAGCTAACTTTGAAGCAATTTAAACGATAGCAAAAATTGATGCGCAAGCAGTAATTAAGTTTAAAAATTGCGGTAAACAATAGAAACCAAAATCCTATTATTAAAGCCTACTTATTACAATGTACTGTATATATGACTAAACACCATTCTTCAAGGGGGGGTTTGACCCCTGAAACCCCCCCCTTGCGTACGCCTATGCATGTTTGCACCGGGGCTCAACTGATAAAGTTACGACCTTGCATTGCTGTGTTGTCGCTCGTATACTGTGGTCAAAGTGACAAAACTATTCTTTAAATCATGCACTATTACCGTATATCAGATGTGAGCAGCTTTATTGAACCAATATAACTATAACAAAAGCTATCAAGAAACAAAAAATGCGCATCGTAGAACGATATTTTCCTGACATTTTTTAACAATTTTCAGCGGCACACTGTGCAATGTTTATTGCAGTGGTTTTGAACCGGTGAACCACGGTGCTATTTTCAGTGGGCCACAGAGTGTAAATCAGAATGAAAGCAATATTGAGACTTGTATAATTCTGTCATTATGATCGAGAAATCGGAAAAAAATTCCAAGAGAAGACTTTTTTTTACAGATTTTTGCAACGAAAATTAAATTCTGTTCACCGAAGTGAGTTGTTAAGTCACCTTGGGTTGGAAAGTGGGCCATGGTATGAAAAAGATTGAAAACCACTGATTTATAATTTCTGTAAATCGCATCAACTGCAGCCCTGTGTCGCTACGCACGGGGAATTTCCAACTGCACTCGTATCTTCGTGCGATTGTTCGTGCGCATCAGTTTTAACTTAGTAATAAGCCTCAAAAATTAAATGACGTAAACACAAAGTTTGTAATGTAACATAATATAAGCGTCTGAAATAGAACTATTGAGTGGCAGATTTAGATAAGCTGTCAGCGGTAAAAGTCTTTTTCTTAAAGTAAATCATAAAAGGTAATTTTTTCTAATATCAATAAAAACTAGTTCACCTAATTTTTGATTTCAACATAAATTTTTTATTGTAAAATTTTAGCTCTCAAATAATGGATATTTATCGCCGTTATTGTTGTATTTTATATTTACATTTTAATTGTTAAACAAAAGCTTTATTATTTTATAGATTATATATTTATTGTTGTTACTGTTATGAGATTACTGAAGTCATGGTTTGCTCCTGAACCTACTGGTAAATATACCCGATTGTCTCAACATTCTTCATGGAAGCCAATTAATAATTTGTCTAAAGGTCCATGTCAACGATCGCAGCATGCAGTTTGCTCTGATGGCAATTTTATCTATTTGCATGGAGGTCGAGGACCTCATGGATCCCTAAGTGACCTCTGGAGATTTAACATTAACAAGCAAACATGGACATTGTTTGAAGTAAGTGGAAATGCATCTCGACCATGTTATTTAGAAGGACATTCTTTATTATACTACGACAATAATCTTTTTATGTTTGGTGGAGAAACAAGCCTTGCCTCTACTGATGAAGTGCCTTTGTGGAAGTTTGATTTATTGCTGCACCAATGAAGTAAATTAAAATGCAATGGTTGTACACCTGTTGGAAGAAGGGAACATGTAGCTGTTTTATATCATGAAAATATGTTGGTTCATGGAGGTTATATTGATCTTAAAGGACCATCAGATGAGTTGTGGAAATATGATTTTGTAAAAAATTCATGGAAATTGCTTAAATCTTGCACTGATCTTTCTCCATCAGCTCGATATAAGCATTCTGGTGTGATGTTTAAAGAGTTGCTGTGGATAAGTGGTGGCTTAATGGGAGTAACAGATCGTAATGTAAACCAAGTTTGGATTTGGAATATGTTGTATAGCCATTGGTCATTAGTAAAAATTCGTGGTGCACCATCACAATTGTTCAACCATGCCACATGTTTAATTGGAAATGAAGTTTATATATTTGGTGGCAATCAAAAAGATGGTCAAGCAACGTCCAAATTGTGGAAATCCAAAATTATTGAGACAAATGGTAAATACACTCAAACCTGGAAGTTATGTCAGTTTCCTGATAAAGTTTTTCCTTCAGCGTCTTGCAGTTACAGCTTGATTGCCATGTCAAACTGCAACAAACCTAACAATTTTTCATCTGAAAATTTGATTAATGCATGCAAACACAAAAACTTAAACATTGATAGTAAAGTTAATGAAAAAACTCCAGTTGTTAGCTCTGAAAATATCCAACCACTGTTGATTGATATATCTGCTGATGAATCCTCTATAATTAATGTAAAGCCAGTTTTTAATAAAAATATAACAACTAATCCAAATTATAATAATGTTAAACAAGATACTCTTGTCACGGTTTCAGATTTCTCAAAAAACCATGTAGTTGTTAGTAAGAGGGCTTCTGTGAGTGAAGAACTAGGTATTGTTGATGAAAATTTAATACACTTATCAAGAAATTTGTGTATTCAAGGTTCAGAAGAAAATTTGCTGAAATTACCAAGTGTGGATGACAAAACAAGTTGTTACAAAAAAAAGTATTATAATTACAAAGGTTATGTCAACAATTCCTATGAACATTCACCCAAATATCATGAAGATGAAATAATTAAGCAATTTTCATACAACCTGTCTGCAGCTGATGCATCATGTCAGCCAGACAATATAAAAAAAGCCGAATACCAAACCACTTCGTTAATTGAAATTTCTTCCCAGGGTCTTTTAAAAAGAGGACTTGATGAAAAAAGTTTAAAAGTAATTACTTCTGTATCCAATCCTGCAGTTGCGTTTGTCAAGACTAACGACAATGAACAAGTGCTTCTTCCTGCTGCCCTTTATAAAAATGCAGATACTTTAAATGAACTAGAAGAGACTTTTTGCAGCAGTAATCAGCAAAATGAGTTTCCTAAAGCGGAACCTAAACGTAGATTCGAGACTACATTATTCTTGGTGAGTGGTTCTTCACAAATGTTTATTCCTCCTTTAAAAGAGCCTTTACAAATGTGGACGTGCAAATTAATGACTTGTTGATTTATAAAGGTTTAATAGCACTCATGGTACAAACAAGGAAGGAGCTTTTAGGTCGAAAACGCGATAGTGGCGTTGATTCGATACTCACTAGTGTGTTCGTTCGCAAATGCATGCAAAAGTAAAAAAGGGCTATTCGATACGAGGTCGAGTGGTTTTAAAGATCAAGTATTTTGTCGCTCACACCAACGTAGATTTAACTTGCCACAAACTTTTCTTCAATTATCAACTGTTTATAAAAATATAACGAGAAAAGTGCTAAAGCAATCCAAGTACTCAGTTTCGGTTGAAATGAAACATGGCTGCTTATTTTTACTCCAAATATGATTTCCATGTTTTCAATAATCATTCCTTTATGATGTATTGTTTTACCTTTTGCAAACCAATTGAAAAATGTTTTTGAGTGTAGTAAAAGTTGATACTCATTTTAAAAATTGCTCGCATTGGTTTCGATATAAAAGGCAAAAGAATTACTATGTATTATATAAACTTTCTTTTAACAAGTTCTGTTTTTGGCATAATATTTTTAAGTATTGATTATAGAGTTTGTCCTTTTTCTCGACACAGTATCGACATTGATAAAACATTTGTTCAAAGTTTATTTTTATTTTATATACCTATATACTGTTTTAAAGCCATCGCTATTGCTTAGAAAATTTCACGAATAAATATTCTTTTATGCATTTTATAGTTTGTTGTTAATTTATACTGTAGATTACACATTTAACGTTTGATGAGTGATTATTTTGTTAACGGCATAACATTTTAGTGGAAAAGATTTCTGTTGGTTTTCTCCAGTATTTTTGTTTACTTTACTGATTTTCGATTGCAAGTATTGTGTTGACCAGTATATTGTTTGTTTTACATGTAATTGTTTGTGCTAGTTTTTTTTTTTTTGAGCAAATGCAATGCAAGGTGTTATTTATTGAAGACAGTTAGCTGCCGTTTCGTAGCGATGTGGTTAGTTTGTTAATCATCACAGTTTCTGGCGCGAATGAAGTCACTTCCGCATTAATGATGTCACATGCGCATTACGTGTTTGTAAAGTTTTTATGTTGACTTCCGTAAAAAGTTTTGAGAAAAGGAGCTACTTACAGTTCATTGTTCGAGTGTGATAAAAGATTTAAAACTTTTGTCACTATTAATAAAACTTGATTTAAGTTTGTTTAATAAGTGCTTTCGCCAATTAAAAAAATCAATTCCGTCGTTATTTTAATTTTGTTGTTATTATGCATATTTTTATTTGCTCTTTGTCAAATATTTGTGATTTTGCCAATGAAAATTGTTTATCATTACTTTTGCACTAAATATCACCGTGATTTGTTGTTCGCAGTAAAGCCTAATAATTAGCAGTAACACCTCCATCTGCACTTTGTAATTACAGTTTTATATGTTCACTTTATCGACTTTGTACATGTTCTGAACCATTTACAACGGAAACACGTTGTATGGTTAGGTTAACGTACGCAGAAACAAAACCATCCGCAAAATTAATGTGTAACTTTTTTCTTAGAAAAAAATCTTTAATAAATTGCAGTTTTGACCAAGACGAAGAAGATTGTGTTTATGATGTTTGTATGTTGCTGGTGTTTAGAATAAATCAAGGTATTTAAGAAGTATCGTGTTAATTTTGCGGCCATTGATTAGAAACGAACGCAGCTGGTTGAAAATAAAACGCTTAACCATCTGTAATAAAAATAGGGTTTTTATTAAATTAAAATTTAATCAAGCTTACAAGGCTAGTATAAGTATAGGTACTACAAACGTTAGATTTTGTTTAACCATTTTATATAGGCTTAAGCAAGTAATGGCCAACGCAGCACCAACAAAGTCTTAAAGACTGCCTGTAGCTGTTAAAATTTCATTGTTATCCTGTTATAAAATCAACAACCCTCGGTCTCGGCCGATCTTGAACACAGAACTAAAATTCTTCAATGAATTTATTATATACGAGTTCTTATATAAAACGATAAATTTTAAATCATAAGAAAAAATTGTAAATCTAATAAAATTCAATAAAAACCACTCTACTCCCACACAGTGTAAACAATAGAAGTCTAATAGTCAAGTGCACAAATCATCGCCACTCCTCGTTTCACCCAGTGCTGCTGGGTTTTGTCGGTGGGCACTTCCACGGCTATGACGTAATTAGTGGAATGACCGGTGGTGGAAAGAGTTCCAGCCCTGGTTAGAGTTTTGTAGATGGGGCAAAGATAAACTCCGCTGGTAGGTGGTGTTCTAAAAAGAAAGAGAGGAGAGAGTTAAGTGCCGGAATCTGCACGACGTATAAAGAAAGTTTGCTTCATCGAACCATGGCACTGATATTTTTATTTACTTTGATATTGTAAAGTTGAAAGTTATTAAAATCGTGACCAAGCGACGCAGCTACTTGTTGGAATCTGTTTGTTTAAAGATTTTAGGTTTTCATTGTTTTGTCGTTACGTCATAAGTCACATGCCCTTGCGTCATGGAAATCTTTCATGCGAAAACGAAACGCTTAAAAGTGCAATGAGTTGAATGAGCAAACATTTCACTCTTGAAGTAATTTTTCAATTTGAACTTGAATAATTGAAATGAATTTTACGCCTGAGGCACCTATTATACACCGAAACAAGAAAATGCGCCGCTTGTTATGATAGTGAAGTGACACCGTCCACTTCACTCCCACGCCACGATATGTGATCGCGACCAAAATATGAGATACATGTGCGGCGTTACTGAATCGTCGCTTGTATATTATGATCGTAATGTAATCAGATATAAACTTTATTGAGCCTGCTTAATTATCATCAAAGAACGAACAAACAAAAAGTGCACTCTGTAGTGCAGTGTTTGCCAGACAGTTTTTAGCAATTATGTACGCGAATATAATGCAACGTTTGTAATTGCATCTGGTTTGTGCAGTTAATTATTTGGCAAAAAAACATCATGCTATTACTGCTCCACATTGTAGAAATAACAGCTGGTGTACAAGATTGTGCAACCTCCGTTATTATAAATAAAAATATAGGTTAACGCAGGTTCGAATCCCATATCAATCGATAAAACTTATGCTAACCATAAAAAAAAGGTGAAAGATTGCACCAGTGACATATTTTGTAAGGTGATATTCACTTTTAAAAAACGTAGCTTATATTTTTAAAGCAAACAACACATTAAAAATATACATAACAGTCATTTGTCAGCACTGTGGTCGAGTGGTTAAAAGCGCCGTAATTATAATCGACGTGGTTTGGGTTCAAAACTCACTCGCGCCATTCTTTTTGTCTTTGGGAAAGACATTTTACGACACTTTCCCCTGCTTGGCGGTATTGGCTAGTAGTTCTAAATTTCAGTCATATCTTTATAAAATAAACAATATAAAGTATTTTAACCGGACAGCAATATCTTGGCATCTACGGAAGCAGGTCGAGGTGAGTGCTTGCCCTATGTATAGCGCCTCCGTCGCTTTCCTGCAAGTCAAGAGGATAAATATAGAGATGAAAAGGAAAAAAAAGTGGTTGCATAAATTTACTGCATCTGGGATCATTTTAAGGGTTTGGATAAAGCAGTGATGTGGATTTTTTTGCTGCAAGAAAACAAAAGTATCCAAGATCGTTTTCTTTTGTAAATCCTCATTTACCCGTATCCGGTATTAAACTCTGCTTAAAGACTGTTGCTTAATGGATAAATGTGAGAGTAAAATCACTCGTACCCGTGGGTTCTTTTATAGTGACGCGAAACGCCGTTTAAACATGCAACGCTCGTGGATTCCCACGAACTGTCTTGGATTTTCCGGTTGGTGGCAACCATTGTCACAATCGAGTGAGGCAGAAGCCGGTAAGCTCCGCTCATTACAAAGCAAACCTAGAGCAACTTTACCTGTTTCCAACCGGCACCAACCACATCGTTGCCATGTCAGTGTACAGTTCTTTTGGTTTGGACTCTCCCAAAAGCATGGTCGTGTAATCCCATCTTGCCCCCTCCAGGAAGAGACCGCGAATGTAACATCCATCAACAGGTTTCTCTTCAATTTCTTCAAAATTTTTCTTCAAAACCTAACCAGAAAACATTTTTTAAAAATTTGCTCAGTTTTCATTGAACACTCACTGACCGGACCTGAGTCTTTTGAATAGCTACGTAACACGAAAAGATGACGCATATGTAACAAAAAGTGTCTATTTTTATAATATGACACCTCCACAATTAAAACCAGGTCAAGGTTTCGGCAGGTTTAATAGCAAAAAAGCGATGATTAATAGAAGCAGCACAAAACATTTACACAAAACAGCTGGGTACTAAACAATGTAAAGTTGCTTGATACAAGAAACGACATTGACCAACAGTTTTCCTGCAATTTAATACAAAAAATAACAAACGTCACAGTGGCAAGAACTATAAGGTACAGATGTTTTTAATGCTAGTAATACTACGCACAACAAGTTTGCTCATTAATATCAACAACAACAAAGATCACAAACGTCATTTCCGACTAATTGGATTGTATGTCATCGAATTACCTCGAAGCCAAAGCTGATCGTGTCGATTGAAATCACTTCCTTCCTGGCAAAGTTCTGCAGGGTGCCAGTGAGGAAGGCTTGGGGGAAGAAGAATCCGGAGATCCAGAACACGATCGGAACTCCCTGATCGATCCAGTGCTGGATGAAATCCATCCTGGAAAGAAGATCCTCCACCCAGGACGCAAGGGGCTTTAGTGACGGATAAGCCTGGAAAAGAGCAACAAGATCAAGTTGAAACCTGAAAAAACCAAACGAAGAAATAAGTTCAAACTTACAGAAACGTACAGATAATGTACAAAGATGCATCTATACAGTTGAATAAGTTTATATTTAAGCGTTGCTTACGTAACACTTTCGTCATAATTGCAATTGATTCTATTCGTCGCGATCACCTGTTATGACGAGATTCAAACACCGAGAAGTTATGACGGTTTAGTAAATGAATAATTCGGAAGCAAATACAAAGAAAAGCTATCAATTGATGAATGATTAACAAATAAACAAATAATTCTCCAACTTTCAAGTAGCAGGATTAAATAAAATTATCAAGCTTGAATTTTAATTCAAATCAAACTCGTCAACAAAAGTTTTAATTAAAAAAAAAATTATTATATCAGAATAAACAAATGTATATTAGTTGTCCTGAACATTAAACATAAAAACTATCGATACAAATTCGAAGTTACAATGCATAACAAAAATAAAAGGGTTCAAAAAGTAAGTTGTTTTTTTTCAGTAAAATCAAAACACCATTATGCTTTTATAGAATTCAAAATTTACAACCTTTAAAAATACAAATAACTAAATTTCTGACCAGTTTTTATTTTTCTATTGAGAGGATGCGTGTCGCACCCGTCCCGCATAAGGCTGATTTGTTTCAGTTTAAGTTGATCACACGATGTCAAGCACAAGCAACATTATCAACTAAACTCGACCCAAAACTGACCTTGCTGGACCAGAGCTGGGGCACCTCGTTGATGTACAAACTGTTGAACATTTTTTCGAGAGACTCGGACATGACAACCAGGCCTTTAATCGCTTTCAACAAGTCTTGAGAGGACTGGTGGATTGCTTGAAGCAGGCGGTTGTATCTGAAATGATGAAACTGTGTGCTTGAAACTACAAGTATGTGTTGTTTTCGTGGCTTGATCTTTGCACTTGTTTCAATGTTTTATAATGAATATGCGAGGTGTAACTGATAGAATGTTATAAGATCTGTATCATGATGTTGCATTTGTCGCAAAAGAGAAAAATAAGAAAGCCTTGAAAAAAATTCAATTAGGCATGCTTGCAAGTAAAAACAAAAACCACGCGCAACCATCCATTATCAGTGCAAGTTTTATAGATTCAACTGGCAGTCAATAAAGTAATGTTTTTTACATATCAATATCCAAGAGCCAAAAAAATACTAAGTTAATAGAACTCGGTGAAACCTATCTTCAAGTATAACGGTTGTAGGAAAAAAAAGTACAAAAATCAAACAAATGACTTATCTGCTGCACTCAGCTTCTATGCAGCTGCTAACCTGATAACTTCCTGAACAAGCACAGTATTCATGGACTCCTCATACATAACCGGGTACTTCGCCATCACTTCATCCAACTTCACAGGCTTGGGCACCTCCGACAGGATTTTCTTGGTCACTTCATCCACGACCTGATGCAAACAGTTTGTCAGAATAACATTCCTTTACTACTATGGTTAATCAAAAGCAAAATATTTCTTCGTGTGGCCGATGGCCATATTGACCTGGTAACTGAAACGAAAAACATTAACTCAAAAGCACCCCCCTCCACCCCCCATTCAACCCGGCCTCACCTCCTCACTCGAGCGACCGGAGGAAGACGAGGTTTTTGGTTGAAGATGAATCAACGCAGTGAGGGTGGCGAAGCTCTCGTTCTGAGCGAAGGTGATGTTGGCGTTGTCGTGCATTCCGAACACCTCGGGTGTGTCATTAATGGGGAGGCTTCGTATGTATTGAATGTAAGACTGCAAGGATGGAATCAATCGGTATCGTAATCACCACTTAAATCTATAATCGCAGCTTCGTGCTACGACGTTTCGACCGCGAAGACAAGTATTACAGTTCTTGTAATTTTACAAAAACTTAAGTTGAAATATTTAAGATGGTTTTGAACAGGTTCATAAAAAATTGTATCAGAATAGTATCGCCACTCACATTATTGTCACACTCAGTGTCAATCTGCTTATACGTGCCACTCTCGGAGAAAGTGTGTCCGATCTCCAGAACATCGAAGTTATAATAATCAGCCAGAATATTCATCATGCAGCGTCTGTCCCAGTCATCTGTCACTCTGCCTCCGTAATTGATGTGGCCGGCTGTGTACGTCAGACACTAAAAAATAGAAATAAATTAAAGATGTTATTGAGTAATCACAAGCACACGCTCTGTATTATCACGCAAGGTGCATATCTATAAAGTATAAGATAACGATTTTATTTTTTTATTTTTTTAAGCAAATGGAAAATTTTTGTAAAGAAAAATAATTGAAGATTTTAGAAGGTTCCGCCAATTCATCGCTTAAGTCAGACAATAAAAAATTATCAAATTTATTAGAGAGTTGAAAAATTAACACATTCTAGAATGTTTTTCAATTGAATCGACGGCATGTTTTTTCTTAAAATTAAAAGACAAAATTAATATTAATTGTTAACTGAACATATTGTCCCGAAGAAATTCAACATCAACAAGCAACATTAATTTGAATTAATCAGCTCTTCCGAGAACCTTGAACGGAATCTCCTCGTATTCGTCCAAGAACATTTTGAGCTGAGAAATGCAGATGCGTAGATCGCCAGTAGTGAATTCGTAGGGAATGTTGAATCCCAGCGCCCCAAACTTTCTCCTCTCCAATATAACACCGTGGAAGAGACACAAGGAGAAAAGCAGGGATTTGAACTCGGTGGCCTGCAAGTTTAAAATCGAACAGGATTGACAACATATTCAACAGCAACCCGCGCTCTGATTGGTTCATTGGTGGCATGACGTAGCAAACTCACTTTACTGCACGAGTTGAGGAAGTCGTCGTTCTGCGACATGTAAGTTCTCAGCAAATTTGCTTTGATTCCACGAGGCGGTTCTATTGTCATCTTGCTTCCGTTTTGTAAGATTGAAACGGGAAACTTATTGCTAGGCATTGAAGTCAGCCACAAACGAAAATCTCGGTGAACCTAAAAACAACACCAAGCCTGTTATTATGACGTCAAAAAGAAACACTTAAAACTCAACAATGTAATAACCGTGAGATACAAAAGCGAGAAAACGTAATTAATGTACTGTACAGTGTACAAGTTACAACCATTAATTACCTCTAATTCATTAAGAGTTGTTTATATTTAAAAAACTATTTAATTTTACCGTTAAACAAGTAAAAAATTAAATAAAACAAAATTTAAAGTAGAGAGAAAAAAGGTTTAGTGATGGGCAATGTTTTAAAGCTAAGAAAAATATTTTGCAAAAAAGTCAAAATATTTTCGGCTATCCGCTTCCGCACCCACCTTATCGGGGTCAATCCCTTCAATGAGGCGCTCTAGATTAGGCATCCAGCTGGGGGCAAGATGGCAGTTTTGAAAGAAGACCCACTTTCCTCGGTCCATCGCACTTCGGATGAGAGCCTCTGCCCTCGGACCCTGGTCAATATTCCCAAGAAATCACGTGATATAGACTGATAAATACATTCTAATTGCAACGTCGCTTTTTCGATACGCCTTTCACTGACTTGGCTTAGTTATAAAATTTAATGATAAAAAATTATCCCAAATGACTGCATACAATGAAAATAAATCTCAATTTAATGCAAGAACTTCTCACTTGTCCTTGTCCTAAAGAGATCGCCGACAGCTTTTTGGAGAAGCGCATTTCTTCCGCAAACTTGTACAAGTCTGCCGCCGGATCTGTTCCGGCGGAGAGGACGAAAATAAGCGGAGTGACCGGAGATGATTCCTTGAAGACGGCGGCGAGGTCACTAGACTGCGGCTCAATGAAACGCTGACCCATGTACTCGGACACGTAATCCTGCATGGCGTTCGTCACCTGATCAAACAACCAATCAGAAACGTTTCCTCATTGTGACGTGTCATATCAACTTGAGAAAACCAATAAGAATTAATCCAAAAGATCAAAAAGCAATTTTTAGAGCAGGGTGTCCAGGCTTTTCGAGCCAAATGCCACTTTAACTCATCAAAAATATTTGCATGTCAAGTAAACAAAAAAGCGCGGCCAAATTTTACAAGTAAAGATCTTTTTTTTGTCTCAACTTCACATAACAGAACATTTTTTTGGAAACGCGTTCGTTTTATTTAGTTTACGTCATTTCGGAAAATACGGCGCGGGCCATTCAACCTTCGCGCCGTTGGGCGCCCATGACCTGCAGTAAATAAACAAACCTTTATTTCGAACAACTTAACACATTATAGGATTTTTATTCCATGAAAATCCTACCTTGTCAGCTCTGAGGCACCGGAGAACGAGAATTTTTTGAAACTTGTCAAGTTTTTTCGCCCACTCTCCGGGAAGAGCTTCTCTATGAGGTTCGGGGGAGTCGAAAATTTTTTTAAACCCGCGAACGTGGTTTTTGAAATCTTTTGCAAACTCAGAGAAGGTGGGCTGCAAGAAATTAGTTAAGCTTAATGAAATAGTAAACATTGACAAAAAACTATTTGTGTTTGCATACAAAACATCAGTTTCGATGGACAAGTATCAACTTACTTACTTGATTAGAATACACAACAAAAAGATTGGAGAGATTATTTTAAAAAATCATATCGATGTAGAGTGAGCAATGTACTCAGGGGCGAAATTTTTGGATCGATTTAAAAATTCGTATGGATAATTACCACATTTTAACCTACCAAGGCTGCCAGCATCATCAAGTCCCCCCAAGAACGGTCTGATATCCAGTCTGAAGAAGGGTTGGGGAGTTTTTCCGGAGTCGTGGTGCCCCCAGCAAGCAGCCATCTCCACTCATCAGGATTGATCAAGCCCTCGTTCATCTGAATTCGAACCTGCACGCAAAAAATCACGTCACCATAAAGCATTGTGACGTTACGACACTTTATTTTTCTAAAACAAGGAGCAGCCCATCAACGCAACGAGCAATCAAACAAGAACGTGATGACGTACACACAGGAGGAAGGCGAACATGAGTTTGTGACGCTCGAACAGGGAGCGGCAGACGTTCGAGTAGAGACTGAACGTGTTGTAATCGTTGATGTTGACGATGCGCTTCTCCACCGTTTCTGGAAAACACACGATCAAGTTTGTTTGATCTTCCATCGAGGAAACATGATAACGTATTGTGTATAATCGAATAAAGCACTAGAAAATTATTGCTTTCTTATCTAATCGTCAATATATTCCAATTATTAAAACGAATTTTGCTAATATGTTTGTGGTTTAAACTATATCTAGAAAGTAGGTATCCACCTCATAACCAAGTTAATATCAAATACAGTAAGATGATTAGAAAAAATTCGAGTATTTACAGAAATAAAAATAAAAAATCTAAAAATGAACTTGATTTTACATTTCAACTAAAAACGATAAAAAAAATGTACAATAACTGTGAAAAGAACATGAACCCAACCTGCTCTTTCCGCGTTTGCGATGCTGTTCAAGAAAATTCCCACGAACCACTCGAGGGAGTACTGATACATGGGGTCGATGTTGGCCAGGTCGGACACGCAGAAGAACAGGATCTGGGTTCTTACTGCAACCGGGATGTACTGCGACCTGGTGACGTCAATGTCTTTCTCGGTTTGCTCAGCAATGGTCACTTTAGCCTGGTGCCAAGTAAAACTTCATGAATGATGCAGTTGCAAGTAAAAGTTTTCATTATACAAGTATTCAATTGAAGTTAAATCTCGTTTAATAGTTACGCCATAACGGTAGATACTAACCTGGATCTCGCCCGCTTTCACTTTCGATTGTTCGAGAACTTCAATCAGCTCAACATTGTCGACAGGATTTCCCTCCGTGGCGCTGAGGCGGTATAGGATCTGATCCTCAATCACTTTCAACTCCTGCTTCATCTTTGCATTGGTGATGATCAATTGGTTTTTCGCTTCTTCTAAATCAGGGCGCTCTTCCGCCACCACACGACCGAGCAATTGATCTTCTAGACCACTAAAATAACATCAGTAAACTTCAATCAAAATTACAAGAAAACTCCAACCACCAAAACAACAGCAAAGCTAAAAATCCTCTTCGACAATCGACATAATAAAATGAATCAGTTTATCGAGCAGATTAAATCATAACACGCAACAGAAACTATTGATATACTCGTACATGTAATTTGAGAATGTTTTATAGTTACCAAAGTTTCATTGAATAATACTTTTTAATCATTTATGCAATTTGATTCCGACCTGGGAGCGAGGGTGAAGTTTACAACGGTGACTTTGACTGAGACCTCGGGGGTATAATGGGGGTTGGGGAGCTTGGTAGTGATGTAAAGTTTAAAGTCGTCGTGGTAAGGGATGACGGCGTCCCCAAGCTTGATCACAGTGCCACCTTGCTGTTTAAATGTCTGAAAGAAAATTGTCCGATATAAAATCTTGGTGACAACATTGCTTCTATAGAATAACATAAAAAGTTCTGTGTTTTCGAGACAAAAGCTTTAGAAAACAAAAGTAGATGAAAAAAGGATATAACTAGATATTTATGCGCAATTAAAACTAGTTCAAACCTGTTTGAGCAAGATCGGTTCAAGAGCTGGATCAAGTTCTTCCAGAACATTTTCGAGCAGCATCGGTTTCCCAAACCTCACAGCGTTTTCAAGACTTCTCAAAAAATCTCGATCAGTCAGTTTGATGACGTCAAGTCCGTGGTCTTTCTCCATGTTTTTGATCCATTTGTTTGCCTAAAATCATCACCCTCAAGTAATTCGACAAAAAGTTTTTTATGAAATGATAATCAAGCTAATAAAGTATAAACTGAAAACATTCTAACCTTATAATCTGAAGTTTATCTGAACAAATTTTAACACAATTGCATTGAGCTGACACGTAAGCAACTTATCCTTAAGAATTAATGAACCTACTTGTCCCTGCGGGTCGATGAATAGCGGCCAGCGTTGAGAAAACTGAACAATAACCCCATTTTCCACACTCAAGTTATCCTTGGGCAGGCCGTAAATCTGCCAGTTTCTTATTTTGACCGGGTCGGCCAGGGTCCCCACTAACGAAGGGTGTTCGGTTCTGGGGACCTGACAATCGTCAAGGTGCTCCTTCCAATCTTTCAGTAATTCAGCGCGGAATTCCCCCTGATCGAAATCACAATTTGATATATGATCACCAAATAGAGGTGGTCTATTGGTCTGCTGTTTTTATTCGAAACAAAATCATTCAATTTATGATTATTCTGCTTCAAACATGTAATGGCTCTGTTATTCAAATGCAAAATTTATTTAACGTAAAATTAATAACAAGCTATCGCGTCCCGATGAATCTCTTGACAAGATCAAAAAATTTTGTCTGTCCTTGCGACGTTGTTATATCTTGATCATTCATAACCAGACATTTCAAACCTCTTCAAGAAGCAATGAAATTAATAACGTTAGGTACTACCACTACAATTAGTCACACTCATATACTGGATGAACAAATCAATAAGCAGTTGAATAATATATAATACACTTGAATAATCATAAGCACTTGAATAAACAAATCTTAATCAATAAGCGCTTGAAAGCGCCAGACAACAGACACGGTCGCGACACTCGACAGCACCATCATCCCCGCGAAACTTCAAGTTTGCGACTCACAGTAAAAGCTCCGAGATAAGCCACGAATCCCGCCGACACCATGACGTCACCGACGATGTTTCCAATCATGTGATTGAGCGACACCACTGTGTCGTTCCATCGGATCTTTTCATCCGCTAATCCGTTGATCAGTTTATCTGCTCGGACGAGCCGATCCTCGCACAACTTGCACTTGGTCTCCAACTCCTCCTTCTTGTTCACACCTGAATGACGTCATGAAAACAAACCATTCAAAAACTAAACCAAACGTAAATTGAAGCACAAAGCATTGCTTTTTGACGTCATCATAACATCATAAACTTACATTGTGTGTATTTTTCCTGTAAAGTGGCGATACCCTGTTCAACCTCGTCCAATTTCGCTTTTGCTTGATCCAGGATTTTCTGGGTGCTTGCCAACTCGGCCTGCGCCTGGGCTAGGGCCTCCCTTTTCGGAGCCACACCCTTCGCGACGAAATGATACCTGCACAATCATTCACAGTTTCAATCAAGTTCAGCGCACAGCACACGATGCAGCGAATTTTCGATTGAACAAAGCTGATCAATTATTTATTCACTGGTTGCTAAGAAACAGAAACGAATCAGCTGACTAATCAAACGCACGTGATGGAAAATATCAAGATGTCGCGTGGGATGCAAAATAGCTTCAAAACAAATCAAACGTCATTCATATTGCGCAGCAACATTAAATAAAGTCTTTCTAATAACAGCACACATTTAATGGTGCTTACATGATCGCATTGTGACAAATGAATTATTACTTAACTTGATAAGCTCGAATCAAACATGAACTGGATCGCACGACCACATCCTCACTCACTTGTGCATGGCTCGCACCCACTGGCAAATAGAGGTACAGGCCTTGGACACTTTTGCTATGGAGGCCGGCATGAAGTTCTCGTCATCGATATACGACTGGATCTTGGTGATTGCGGCTTCTGGGATGTTGTCCTTGTCGTATTTAAACAGCGATTCCAAAAACTGAAAAAAGATCGATCGTTTTACAATGTCATCGAACTCAGACTGCTCCAAACAGCGGCTCGCTCAAGAATTTCAAAAATTCATAATTTGTCCTAAATTTTTAAACTTTTACGAATCTTATCAAACAGTTTAGACAGCCTGCTGCGTAATGCTCTTTTTTTAGTGATCGGTGGACGTTTATTGAAACTCGTCCTGACTTTCATCATGACCAGGTAAAAAGAATTAAGCCCGAATGAAACAAAAACCAGACTCACCTTTCCAGGATCTTGCAAGAGAGCTTTTCCAGGTTCCCAGTAATCATCGACCTTGGTTCCTATCTTCTCCCCTGCCACCTTCTTTGGCTTGACTCCTTGCATGATGCAAACTGCTTCTATTACAAGTCGGACTCCCGCTGGAGGGCGCATCATGGCACGCACCTGTTTTGAGATTTGCAATTTTTTTTGCGGACCAGTGTAGTTTAACAACCAACTCGTAGCCAAAATAACACGGTTCATTGCACAAGCACAATCTTCTTGCATATATACAAAAATAAAATTCCTAAAAACGTGTTGATACGCAGCTGACATTAGAATCGGGAATACGACAACGCGAGTTTTATGTTCAGTCTAAATTTATGGTTTTTGCACCAGTTCAGATAAGCAACTACGCATGCAGAAAAAACGAGGAGTTTTGTTTGCTAAGTTTGTAAACTTCCATAAGTCAGTGCGTTGAATCAGTTGTGATAACAATTCTCTATTCTCGTTGTCATAACAATTCTCCATTGTCGTTGTCATAACAATTCTCCATTGTCGTTGTCATAACAATTCTCTATTGTTGTTGTCATGCTCAAAAAAACCAATCGGAGCTTATTCTCGCATTGTCTACCATCCCTGTTCCGATCGCTTCAATCAACACGACGACCTAATGATATGTCACGTGATCTCACCTCTACAACGTCACTCTTGTTGAGTGACTTAAGACTGGCCAAAGCAGCCTCAAGTGCGGGGAGGGCCTCATCGAGGTCCCGCTGGGCATCGGCAGCAATGGCTCCAGCTTTCTCCGCTTGCACTGTCGCTTCTTCCTCCTGTTTTTGAACCACCACCTGCGTTTCCTTGGCAACCGCCTAAACACGATATATATGTTTATAATATCAGCAGATGAAACTGAAATGGTCAACAGATATTTAACGAAACACTGGATTCTGAATCAAGATGAAATTAAAATCCAGTAAAAATAGTTCTTATACTCTGTGCAACTACTAGCATCATTTGCATAAGCAAAATCTTACATTCCACAATCACAAGCCATGAACGTCTTGTTGGTGATGTCGAAGTAAAATAATTAAAACACTTATTGATTGTATGTTTGCTGTCGTTAAATTGAAAACTGAAAGTTTCAAAATGATATGTCACGTGTCCAAATCGCGGTCGACCCACCGTGTCGACAGCGATCTTCTCCATGGTCGCAACCGTCTCAACCGTGGCTTCCTCCAGAAGAGGTCGCATTGTCTCTAATTCTTCCTGCATCTTGGAAACGTCATCTGCGGTTTTCAAGAGCTAAAAAAAACGCAATTGAAGTGAATGAATTACAACTCGAAAACTGATGTAAGCACGAGTGCGGATGGATGGAGGGAAGCATTACCATCCAACTTCATCCTGATCTCACCTTGTCCAGGCCGATCTTCATCCGGTTTCTGTTCGTCGTCAGCTCGTTGATCTTCATCCCGATCAACTTGCTGAAAATGCCCAGCAATTCTAGGTATGACGTCGGCGTGACGTAGTTGTGTCGCGAGAGTTCGGCGAGGAAACGAAGAGAGTGGGAGGCAACAGATTGATGCATACAGACGCACATCTCCACCATTCCTGATCAAATCGCGACATCAGGCGGCACATAAAATACTAGTTATCATACACAAGATGGAGGTGTATTAACGCAACAGAAGAATGTAATTACATTACTTACGTTAACTTTTGTCTTTTTCACCCTGGCTTCGTAAATTAATTTACTAAAAAATTAACGAAGAAAAACAACAAAGTCCGAAGGTAAATTAAAAAAACATAGTTTACTTCAGTGGAGCTTGTGTTAATTTAAGCCTTTGGTTTTGGGAAACCACATGACAAATTGTTCTACTCACCTGACAACAGCTTCTCATCCGAGGTGTCAATGTCGGTGATTTCCCCCAGGAAGTTGTTGGCCACGCTCCTTAGCGCCTCGTCGGGCCACTCACTGAACCAATCGATTGTGCAGCACGTGATCAAAGAGGGGAACATACGCAGTCGAGCCCGGAATACTTCACCGATGGGGCTGAACAAAAACACACAGCTTAATCAAAGTCATTGTTCATGAAAAGTCTTCATCTTTTAAAAAATAAAAAATCCTAAAAATAAGTCCCCGACCGGAAATCGAGAAACATAATAATTGATTGCGCAATCGCAAAGGAATTAGCAACTTTCATCATACAAATTTCAGTCAGAATAAACTAAATAAAAGTGATAAAGCCAAGTTAAACTCGAATTCTTTGCAGTTGGTTAATGATTTTTAAAATTTGCAAAACTATGGAGCAACTTCTGGGAGCAACTATCATGAACCAAATCACGATCGCTTGGCAACAACGCCTACCTCATGCAAATAATAGAGTGGAGATTGGCACGGACCCTCTTCGTGAAAGCGTTAAAAAGGTTGGACTTAGTTGGGGGAAGCCCCTGATCCATGACAATCGGCTTCATGGCGTTGAAGATATTGTCTTGGTCGTCCAGCGCGTATATGTTTGGAACGTCGCCAGAATTGAGAATGTTGTTCAGATCCTGTCAATCATAAACTCAGTTTGAAGATTTTTTACACATTGCCGAAAAGTAGATTAAAACGACCAGTAAAAGTCCTCATCATAAACCACTTCTTTCATTGAAATATAAGTTTCGCTTTTATAATTGTTAATTTAAAAGGTTAGCATCTTACTTGAGCATAACAAGTTTAACTTAAGATAAATATTTTAAAATCATTATAAATGGTAAGAAATTTTTTAAGCACGCTAATCAAAATCATGAAATCGCAAAATCTTCAACATCAGAAAGACAATTTACCTCGAGGAAAGATTCGCTCTTGATCTGCGTGTCACTAAACAAGAAGGTGATTGGCTGGTTCTGGAGGCCGGCCTTTAGCATACACTTCTTTATATCGTCCCTCCACTCCGGCACTCCGTAGTTCTTGGACAGTTCAATTTGAAACAGCTCGTAATCGGCTCTGTGTTGAGTAAAAATAAAAATAAGACACAAAATCTTACCTCACAGTGATAATTGTATTAAATATAAGTTAAAATTAAGGTTCAGATGTATGCAGTATAGCTGCACCTCCATTTACTAAGGCTGCGAGAAAAAATTCTACAAAAACTCGGCGGTAATTACATGTGCGTTGCAAGTCGGGAAAGACTCTGTCGACCGCTACCCCCCACTCCGAGAAGAAGAGCATTGCCTAATGGCTGTCTGATGATACGAGAGATCCGACACACGTGCTGCACTGCATCCAAGAAGAGGACCAGCTTCATCTGAGCTGTGTTAACCTGATTGTAATCCTCCAGGAACTCCTCCAAGATCGTTATCATCTGCACGAATTGCAACGATCACAATAAAAAACTCCTCATCGATTAAAATCCGCATATGAGTTGTTTCTCGTGTTTATCACAGCATAATCTAAAAATCGACTTATTCCCAACCTTTCAGAAAATTTCCAGATTAAACCACAAAAGACAGTTAATTAAACAAAATCAAAAAGTTAGTCGGTTGTTGCCAAACAACTGATATGAGTTTGATAAAGCAATCCATTTGACTCGTTCACACTCGACCAACCTGCTTGTGATTGTCCACATAGTGGTAGAGTCGCACATCGGAGTTCGGATTCGAAAAGTCAGCAAAGAGCACAGGTTGAAGAGGGATAACATCGTCCATGTTCAGCTGCAATATTGAAGAAAGATATTAAAAACAAGTTGGTCAGGACGTGAAGAACATCCCCGACCTGGAAAGTACCGACAATCTTGTCTTTGAGTTGACCAGCAAACCAATCTCTGTCCTCGGCATTGACAAGCCGATCCTGGAAGATTCGACAACTTTCAT
Source organism: Diplosoma virens (assembly GCA_963680785.1). Taxonomy (NCBI): domain Eukaryota; kingdom Metazoa; phylum Chordata; class Ascidiacea; order Aplousobranchia; family Didemnidae; genus Diplosoma; species Diplosoma virens. The sequence continues at coordinate 35,921,270 of OY796895.1, read as the reverse complement.
GGTACCACAAACGTAGAAGCATTTCTTTAGTCTGAAATAACAAAGCAAACACCATCAGTATGCTTTACTAGGATTGAATGCAAATCGTACAAAGTTTTCCTCGTATTTTAAGAGAAATATTCTCTCATCATCACATTTCCATGTTTTGTGAGGGCTAAAGGTGCTTCATAGCGACAATTCAAGTTAGAATCGCGTAAAATCAGTGTTATTGGAGAGCAAGATCGTCTTCTATTCAGTTAAGAGCGATCGATTTCGGTGGGCCTTACTACACATACCTCGATCTTCCCAACCTCCATCATCAACATTCCTTGAAAGACCTTGGACAAATCACGCAGATTGAAGGTGTAGTGGGATTTGGCGGGAGTGGGGAGGAGCTGGGTGGTGATCTGGTCGTAAATCTCGATCGTCGAGCTCACGATTTGAGAGCAGAGTTGGCGAAGATCTTCCGGAGCAGGATCTTCGAAAAAAGTTCACAAATCAAATTTTCGTTATCGACGAAAATAATTTTTCTCAAATTTAACCACAAATCGTCATAAACAAAAAAGAGGAGCTCCTGGTGCAAGCATATAAGCCCTAAATACATTTAAATACAAGAATTGTTTACTGTTACAAAAATTATGTTTAAGCTGTTCTGTCTTAACTGATGTCTGTTCTCGATCTAACTGATAAATTATTGCATATTCCTTTCTAAGGTTTACATTTTTATTATACAGCCACGGCATAGTTTAGCCAAAAATACGAGAGCAAAAGTAGAGTATAAATAAATAAACATGAAATGAATGAACAAATGAAAATCCTATGTTAATGCTGTATAGACGGAAGAGCTTGTATGGATTTATGATGATCACTAAATATTTCTACTCTGCACTGACAACTTACAATCCGGGTCAATCTGAGACATCTTCCCACCTGAAAACATTCACAAGATGAAAGTAGTCGACGCTAAAACTTAATTAAAAAATTTTCTTATAAATCTCAATGTTACTCAGATAAAGAGCGGCAAAAAGATTTCTTTGGAATGTTCTTCCACGCAATAATTAAAAAAACACGTTTTAAAGTTACTCTAATGAATCGAACCACACAGATCAGTTTGACAATAGTAGAATTCAAGAAAATGCGCAACAAAACCAAATATTTTTACGATAGAATAAAAACTAGTTATGTCAGTAGTTGCGTGACACCGTCGTATGGTCTTATCGACAATTTTTATTATTAAGAAAATTGAATTAAAGCAGAATAAAAAGCGCAGAAGCTGTCAATCTTCGAATCTTCTAGTATTCATAGTCAGTAAAAAAAATTCAGACAAATCTGTAAAAACAGAATCTAACAATGCTGTTCATTGCTTTTCAAGAAAAATGTCTCGTGAAATGTTTAAAAAAGCATATTTCCGACTTCAAGAAAGCCTTGGAATTCCACCAGCAAAATTGCCGCTAGTTGCAGGAGATCGAGATGCTTTGAGATCCCAACTCGAGCTGGTGCCCCCACAACCCCAAAAGGACAAGCAGGCAAAGGGAAATACACTGAATTAATTCAATGTTTTCCCTAAAAATGATGATGATGATGATGATGAGAAAACTCTTAAATGCTTTTAATTTCGGTCCATCCGTTGGTCGCGTTTATTCGCATTCTACTATTTTCGGCTCAAATCTTTCGGTAGCTTCACGAGTAATTTACTTTAATTTTCTAATTAAAAACTTCTTTAAAAATCCTCCTTATACTGCCTGTTTGTTAGAAGATACATCGAGCGAATGACGTCACTGACCGAGCCAACTAGACACAATTGTCCCAAAGATTCTCGACTTGCTCTCGAGCTCCATCTCTGTGCAACCCAGACAGTTGAAGTGACGTAGAAAGCGGGCTGTGATGGGATTTCGGCCGCCTCCTGGTGGCCCCATAGCACAAACAAAGGTGATATCAACCAGGGTACGGAACGAGCCTGAATAAACAAAAAGGTTGAGCAAGTAGCAAAATTGTTCGTTTTATAAATTGGAGGAAAGTTCAAGATTAGAGCAAAGCATAAAGTTAATAAATAAAATGAAAATAAAATTCTTAAAATAGGTAAAACATTAAAATATCACGGAGATTTTGTACAAAGCAACAAAATGTCAAAAATCAATTTTTTAAATAACCAAGGAAATGGTTTTGTGACATTTCACAAAGAGCAATTTTAAACAATTAGTCGCTGCAAGCACGAATCTTTCTTTTAAAATATTTATTATTTCTTTCGAATCCAGAACGACCAAAATCAATCATTCTTTTTTCAGAATGCTTTCTACACACTTTCACATTGCCCATTCACAAGGGTTCACATTCACATTATTTCTACACACATTATATAAGAACAAACCGATCGCTTTGCGGTCGTACCACCCGCTGTGGTCCATCCACTGTCGCAGCAGCTCGATGGGGGGCTGGGCCCCATATTTCTCAAGTGAAGGCATGTTGAGGTCGTCGATGAAAAATATGGCGTACTTGCCGAGAGGTGGAGCAAATATCCCCTTCCTCCGTTTGTCCAACTTCCCATCAATGAGGTCCTTTCGTGTGAAAAATTTTACAAAATAAAATTCTGTTTAAGGAGTTAGCCTAGTTGCAGAGTTGACATTGATTGGATATACTGCACAGATAGTTGCTCGGCCTCGTAGAAAACCATTTTTTAATCAATAAAAACTCTTAATTATAATTGAAACTTCTACAATCGGATGACAACAAGAAGGTCCCTTATCTCCGGTCACGAAGTGAGCCGAAATTGCAACGCTACGAGTTTAAAACATCAAGATGGCTTGCCTGGGTTTGGTTGGCGGAAGTCTTGGCTGAGAACATCATGAAATTTGGAATGTATTCTGGGGGCATTCCTTTTAGGAGTTTTTCGGCCAGAACAACTGTTTTTCCGGTTCCGGTTGGACCAACAGTTAAAATCTAAATTAGAAAATAAAAAAACTTAACTGGAAATTTTAATGAACGACTGTATACAAAGAGTAAAAAAAGCTGATTTAAAATTGCATTTACTCAGACACTTTCTATTCTTCAACCGATTGTTTCGATTGAAACTCGCGTATCTCCATGTATAAGACGCACGTCATTTTGAGCCCGATATATCAGAATAGCATATAGTTTGTGTATAAGACGCGGGCATAACTTGTGTTTTCAACTGACTTTCTATAGTCACATATTTCTAGAGTCTATCATAGTCACCACAATAAACACAGATAGGATTTTATAGAAATTTATTGTTAATTTAACTACGTCTTATAAAAATTACCGGTAATCGTTTTTAGTATACATTACAAAGTGAACACTGTGTAATAAAACCCCCATCTGAATCCAAATCAGACTCAGTCAAAAGTTCAAAAGCTATGTCGCGTTTATAAGTCGCAGTCAATATTAGAGGAGATTTTTGTAGATCAAAACTGCGTCTTATATATGCGCCCACACGGAGATACACAGTAATAGCAAAACACCCAGTAGATGGCGTAAACAATGTGGTCCACCTGCTTTTTGTGAACGGCCAGCATTTCGACCAGATGGGAAGTGCGGACCGTGTCAACGGTTGGGACGATAATGTCCGCGTAGGGTGTCGATGGGGTAATTTCAAACGTGGCCACATTGCTCATCCAATTTTTCCAATGAATCTACAAACAAGATAGAAAATTGATACGAAATTCCGATCTTTGAATAGAAATTTTGAAAGAATTGTTACCGATTCTGATTCCGATGCATGATCATCTTCATCGACATCACCTTTCGCTTCTATCTTTGTAATTCCTCCATCATCCAATTGATAATCATAAACAAGTCCTTCCTCAGGAAACTGGAGGGCAATCTAAAAAGCAGGGATGAAGAAGCTGAACGAAAGACTCCGGCTCAAACGATCATCATGAAACTGATGCAACTCACATTTTCCTCCTTCATTTTCTGACGCAAGAAATCCGAAAACTTCTTCCTCCCGTCGTTATCAGTAGTCGCTCCCACGCTCCAGACGAGTGAAAAGAAGAACCAAGGCTCAATCAAGTCCGTCACTTTCTCGTACTGCTGCGGCGTCATTGAAGGCTGACCCTGAGTCACCACACAGTTATCACGTGATTATTGCACAGCATGATACAAAAACATGGCCAAATAAACAAGATATTTTGAGTCAAGTTATTCTTCACATTTTTTGAGCAAAGTTTTTCTACTTTGGAAGCGTCATCACGTGATGTAACATAAAAAACTTTTACGTTCAAAAAATTAACTGTAATGCAAACAAATCATATTGGTGTATAAATTAAAGTCTAAAAAAAAAAAAAATTTGAACAAAAAATATAACAAATTGAAATTGCTGATCAAATTTTGCTACCTCATGCTTGATTAACCGTGCAAATCAAGTTTTCATGCTAATAATTACCAGATAAGATTGTATGATGATGCAAAATACGAACAAAAATATAAACTAAATAATTAACATTTTTTGCAGTAATCATAAAGTTAAAACTACATGTGTCATTAACATAAATCTAATTGATCCGCTCATCCAAAAGTTAAGAAATTAGTTGAACAATCTAGAAGAATAGCACCAATCTATAATAGATAGCAGCAGCAATCGGGAAGGCAAGGTTAGACGAGAATTTCTTTGAACTAAATTGGGTGAAAATAATAATTCTAACTAAAAAACTATAAGTCCCACATTAAATACAAACATTGTCATCAAAATTGAACAAAGAAATGACTTAAGAAAAAACTAAGAGAAAGAATCTGGTAACTTGTATTGAGAATGGTTAAAACGAAGAAAAATGAAACTGTATGTTTTAAAAAAAAACAAAAAACACGAAGACAAAAAATTGCAAAATCATATATATGGGGGTTCAAAAACATCTAAATAGGAAAAAAAGATCTTCTGCCAGGCAGCTGTTGTCAAGATCAAAGTCTCATCAGTGATAGTTTGATTTTCCATAACAGATTTTTAAAGTAAAAAAAAGACAGTAAGAAAAAGCTAAAAGTCGAACGGGTGACTAATCAAATCATATTATTATCATAAAAGTGGCTGTTTTTCTGTAAGAAATTCGTGGCTAATTTCTTAAATTGTTTCATTAATTGTTCCTGATACGAATCTAAAAATCGATCCTTTTTAGCTATTGTGCTCGTGTATACCAAATGACTACCAAAGTAAATTTCTTCATAAATTCTAATTAAGATGGAATTTCATCATTTTCAGTCAAATGATGTATAAAACTCAAATAAAAATTTTAAAGGAAATAGTAATAAGGAACAAATTTAAAAACTCAATAGATGTGTGCGGAAGTGGAAGTACATTAATAAATCCTATGCTTTGTAAATCAAATCTGATTTATACCAATGTAAACTACATTCTCTTTTAATCATTGTCATGTGCCATATTAAACTACCTTGCTTATTCTTTTTCTTTATATGATTTTCCGTAAAAAAGCATGGAAAAACCAATAGTCATAGCCGACGTAAATCAAAAAAGCATGCACAACATAATTTGTAAAATATTAACATAACAAAATAATAAATGTAAATGTAATAAAAAGCTCTCCAATCCTAGGCAAAACTATCCTAGACAGCACTCCTATAGTTTCTTTGCGGGTCTCTATTTTGTGCTACTCAACAATAATTACCATAGCCGTACCAACCAAAAAAAATGTTGGAAGGGCAATATAGTTTGCCCACATTTTATGACGTTCTTCCGAATCATGAGGTTCTAGCACAGGGATACTAGACTGGCGGACCGAGGTCCGATTTCGGACTTTTTTGGGTTGATTCTGGACCTTTTCAAAACAATACATAATTAAATGCTGATAAAACACACAGAAAATTATTCGTATTTCTTCTTTAATCTAGAGGTTTTTTACCCACCTTGGTAACACCATTGATTATGTTAAGTTGTACAGGTGTGACCGGCCCTCAGAAAATTTTGAACTTTTGTTATTGGAACTTTTCAAAATATAGTTGAGTACCGTGTTCTAGCACTTCACAAATATGGGAAGAAATGTTATCCCGAATTTATGCTACAGACAAAAAAAGGTCTTCAGTTTGAATCTGTCTCTCATTTCTCGATTCGTCCCAAAAAAGTAGTGATCTCAAAAAAAAAGTCTTCGCCTCAAATCTTGATTGTTTTTCTGCATTTGGCAACTTTGTCTTTCAGCAATAGTTCGTTTTTTTTTCCAAATAAATTCTTGTTGCTGCCCGAAAATTTCTAAGATGGCCAAATTTTTGGACATATTGGGGGGCAACCACCCTCCTGCTGGTACAGCAATGATAATTAGTAAATACTTCTTTTTTGTCTCTATCACAATTCTTTCTTCGGCGAACATCTGCAGCTAAGCTGACTCATCTCCCTTCGCAAATCAATCAATCAAGCTTTTGATTAATATTTAGATTTTGAACTGCGCGAAATTATCCACAGATGCTTTGAACTTTCTTTATAGCTCAACTTTGCTTGTGGGATTCTTTCTTCGATCTTGGTTTTACTCAAACTCAACTTTATTATAATTACAGATCAATAAGTCTAAGGACACAGATGTCCAACCTGCGGCCAACTGCTCACTCAAATTTTTTATTATATTTTCATAACTGTATGGGAGCATTTCCCAAACTGTGTTTCGCGAGTGTCCCAATTTATTGCAACAAATGTTTCACTCAACCGCAGCTGTGTATCTCTTCTTCCATGTCCATAAAAAAATTATAACCGACTCCATGCTTAAAAAGAAAAAAATAATTGCGACTTTGTTACTTTTTCACGAAAAAGTGTAATTTTACTATTTGCCCAAACCAAGAATACCTGTTTTTTCATTCAGGAGCCACGTTTTCAATGCGCCATTTAAAATAGTAGTAAAAGCTTCCGTTGCCGGTAGATATGGCTTGCAGTAAACGTATAGGTAACTTTCAGATATATCAGCCATGGCTTCCATACGAGTACATGTCAGCCATGGCAGTCAATGTGTTTAAGTATTCAGCGAAACACTTGTAGACGAAAAACGAGAAATTAGAGTTAGATTTAAAGACTTTTTGTGTCGCGCCAACTATAACTAAATTTATAATCAAGCCTATTATAAAAAAAAAAAATTGGACATTTCTGGTCTAAAAGTTTTTTTTATAGTCATCCAAAATAGAAGTTTAATAGGTATAAAAATACTCGTAATGTAAACACTCTTTCTGTCGTTTTTTTTTTTACATTAAACCTGAATTAGAAAAATCAAAACTTCAAAAATTATCTAATCTGTAATCGAAAAAAGTTAAAAGATTTAATAACATAAACAACAGAATTTAGAACTTGCCTAATCGCCTGATCGGATGTCTAACCTGACTTTTTTAAAAATTGCCTGATGTATAAAAAACATTCAAAAGCATATTCTTGCAGGTCATGTGAATTTCAAGACCTGCAACATGCAAAAGTTGCATACATTGTAATTAGCCATGCGTAACTCACACGGGACATGTACTTGGCGAATCTGGGATCTTGGCTTGCTTTTGCTCTCAAAGCACGGTCGCCCTTTGGTTAAAGCGAATACAAAATTATTATGTACGAAATTCGATTAAAAAAATAAAGTTAACAAACACTTGTAACCGTTTCCACCAATCAAATTGAGCCATCTTCCGAAAAATCAGTTAAGAAATTCAAGACGCAGGAAAATGCGCCACAAAAAAGTGATGCTTTTGAGGATTTAAATTTGTGTTTATTTATTTCGCATTTCCTTACAAGGTCGGAAATATTTTTTTAACTATGTTTGAATCAACAATTTCCGGAAAAAATGTCAACAAAAAAATTATAAAAGAAACAAAAAATTTGGTTTATATAAAATAAATATCATTGATAGTGGCAATTGCTTCTTCTTCTTTTATGGAAATCAAGGAAGATTATCTTTGATAACCCTCACTCTATGAAACTAAGTCAGCAAAGTTTTATGTCAAAATCAGAGCGCAAAAATACAAAATCTAACCAGTTCCATCTACCCAGTGTTGATTTTGACGATATACTGTATTTCTATGTCAATCGAATACAAAATTTATTCAATCACTATTTAGTAAAGCACAACAGTCTGTTTCCTTCTATAGAATAATTAGGTGGTTACCTAATAAGTAAAACAGTATCTTTGTACATATATATATATATATAGTTTTGGTATAGACAAAGCAGGAAAAATCTTCAAACGGTTGTAATAATCACATCACTAATATCTCTTCTGAAAGCCGGACATTAAAATTATGACTAGTAGCGGTAGTGTAAACAATAAAAAAAAAATTTTTCTCATAGTTATGTATAAATTTTTTTAACCAAATTTAGGTTCAAAATTGATCTGTTATTGTGGTACAACAAACTATTCTAGCAGATAGCGAAAACAAACCAAATTTACTCCCACATATTATTGCACGATGCGAGTTAATTACCTCCTTTGGAATAAGAGGAGCAAAGAAGCAATCCAGGAAGTTGAGAAGGCTGAAGGTCAAATTCGCATCCACTGACGAAACAATTTCTTTCATATTCTTCCGCACAAACTTAACTGAAGACTGAAAATAGATCCGACATTTACGGTTTAGGAAGTGAAAAAAGGCAGGTAAGAGATTAACTTTTATGACGCAATATCAAAAAGTGATTCCAAAAAGGTACAATCGAGAAAAACATCAAAAAGCAAAACATTTATTTACAGCAATAAACATTGGAGTTCTAAAATACAAACAACCAAAAACAATTAATCGCAAGGTGCCGCTGCCGAGCAACTGACCTCCAAGAACCTGTCGAACAAGCTTTGGAGCTTTTCAGTGTGTGGAAGAACAACCTCAGGGAGCCTCTTGAGCCAGCAGTAGACAAAAGGGGCAAGCCCGATGTATCCAGGCTCGAGGTAAACCATTCCACAGCGGGACACGGTCGCAGGAGAGGCCACTGCCAAGTCAGCCACCTAGTGGAAACCATTAAAATAACTAATGGTATACCCTAAGAAAGTGACGTTCTAAACTAGTGCATATCGGTCTGCTAGTGTCAAAATCTTTTTTAAAAAATAAAAAATGTTAAAATGTATTTCCATGACCATTAGATGTAATAAAGATGGTTTAAAAAAATAATCAAACCCAACTAATTCACTCAGTAATACATGGCTAAAAATATGAAACCATCTTGACATAACTAATAGGCATTGTATATCTGAGCTACTAAATAAAGTACATAAAATCCAAAAATTTATAAAGCGTATTAAACATAATCATCAAGTTCTGATTTGATTTCAACTTCAATAAAATAAAATTTTTGTGTGTCAGTAATTTCTCTGCATATCTATACAGCACGTGCAAAACCTTGGATAGAAAGACTCCAATCATATGATGACGACCCAAGGCCTGAAACGCGGTCCTTAGAATTCAAAACAGGGCTGGGGTGTCGGCAAAAAAATAAGCCGACGCCGACACTTTGTAGAAGTTCAACATGCCATTTTATTTCTGCCCAAGACTCATCATGCTACTTTACCATTTAACTAGGTATACAGGCTAAATAGAAGACTATAGCTTAAAAATATTAATTTATATAAAAAAGAATAATAATTAATTAATAATTAAAAATAGAAGTTTCAAAAATAATTGAGGAAAAAAATTCGCCGACACCGACACCCAACTCTGATTCAAAAAGCTTAATATTTCGAATTTAGAATGTATAAAACAGACACACAAAAAGCAAAAAGCAGTAGGATAGCATAGATACGCCCCCATAAAAATTTTCTGCTTGCTTTATTATAGTATTATATATTCTCGTTTTCAATAGAGTATCTTAACACGGGGCACAGCTTCTTTTTTTTATCTTGATTTTTTCAACCTCCTGACTTTTTTTTATCCTTTAGCGTCTCTATCGCTTTCCCGCGAGTCAAGAAGATATGTCTAATTCATTGCTAGAAAAAGTTGAAATTGGACTTTTATACTTCAACCTCTACCGCTGTTTGAATATTGCACAAATCATTAAGCGCACTGAAAGTATCCAATATTTACAACCTTGAAGAGGGAAAATTTATGCATTAATTACAAAAAAATAAACTACTTCTTGCTTTTAAATTTTTTTCCATAAAATAAATAAAGTTCATTGTCGGCAGCGTGGTCGAGTGGTTAGAGCGCCGGAATTGTGATCGACTTGGTCTCGGTTCAAAACCTACTCGCGCCATTCTGTTGTGTCCTTGGGAAAGACACTTTCCCCTGGTCGGCGATCTTGGCAAGCACTTCTAAATTTCAGTCTTATCTTTATAAAAACTAAAAAAACAAAATAAAAAATTTCAAGCAGACAACAATATCTTGGCATCTTTTTTTATATTATAACTCGAGTCTGCTGCTTCTCATTTTTAAGCAGTTTGGTTTCTAGTATCTTGGCATCTCCGGAAGCAGGTCGGGGTAATAGCTAGACAGTTGCCTTATGCATCAGCGCCTCCGTCGCTTTCCTACGAGTCAGGAGGAAAAATATAGATATGAAAAAAAATTCTCATGAAACAAGACTTACTAAAAAATCAATGTATATTCTACCCTCAGCTGCGGAATCAATTGGCAAACAACTAATTTATAATAGAGATATAAAGCTGTAGAAAAGTATTTTTTATAGCATTGAAAGCAACCATCGGATTTAAAAAAAAAATCATTTAACGATTATCTTAATATCAAAATAACTTTATTTTGATTTCTTTTGCTTCAACATTATTGTCACCTATTTGTTTGAATGTTTGTGCAAATTAAAAAAAAAATTTTTTTGCTATTATATTGCGCGTGATTTTCTTTATATTTCTTTCGTAGAGTGTTGGATTAAAGGGCACCTGACTTGATGACGTATGCTCTTCAATGCTCCCTACTATTATAAACTAATTTAGTTGCATATTGATATAATTATTTTCGTTATTTCGTGCCTTTTGTTAAAGTAAAACTTATCTTATCCAGAAAATTGTTTTAAACTCAGTCAGAGAATTCTTTGCAACAATATTTTCGACAAATTTTGATTGTTTATAAAAGGGCCACTAAAGTCGCTATAAGTCTGCTGCAGCTCACCTCAAACATCATGGTCATGTGGGGGGTCAACTTGATGATTTCCCCACTGCTGAGGCATAGTTTCTTGTTATCATCAAGCACTGTGTTCATGTTTTCAATCCATACCGCATCCACGGGTCCATCAAACATGTACCTGCCCATGACTCATCATTGTCACAAGGAACTTTATCACGAGGTGGAGTAAAAGATTTTAAATAAAACAAACTATTTACAAAAAAAACTGGTAAATATCAAAAATATAATGATTTTATCACACAAAAATTAGTTCACTAAATAAAAAAAACATTAGAAAAAACATATTTGCAGAATTCAACGCTGACCATCGCTTGTCTTCATCAGTAGCGGCCACTCCCTGCCTGATCAAAGTGGACAGGATCCCATCCGTCCACTCGTGGGTCATCAGGTCAAATTCGCCGTACAACTGACCCATGGTAATTGACTTCGGATTCAAAACGTCGACCTGCAGGGGTGAAACAAGACAACGATTTATCTGTTTGCTTATAAAGCAGAGTCGGCATCAAACTTGAAACTCATCAAATCGCAATGATCACAAGACATTGTTGCTGTGACGGAAATCACAAGCAAAATAAAACCCGGGCCTTAAAAATCGGATCCTATATTTGTCACTAGACTCACATGCACTGCTTCATAGGTCCCCCCACTAATAGAGGGCTGGCCTCTGAGCTTGGTGAGGGCTTTTGCCAAGACGTTGTAGCATTTGGTCTTCCCCGAACATGTCGGCCCGACCAGCATGAGGCCGTGTCGTACCACGGTCGTCTCGTATAATTGAATACATTTCGTGACAAAACCTAAAAAGTAAAATAGAAAGTGACGGGATTTGAAATATTATAAGGCGCAACTTAATCATTTCAATTAATACTATATAACTCTATACTGTAGATAGATAGATAGATACCGTTTGAGTGTGCTTTTTATAATTGGCAGGTTTTTAAAACATTATATATGTATATAATTGATAATGTAAAATCGCGATCTCTTTTCACAGTTCATTAGTTACTATGAGTCAAGTTTTCAATAAAATGAAACCCGATTAAATGTAAAAATTTCCGCTATTTATTAAATACCAATTCAAACTTATCATTCATTACATCATATTACGTAATAATTTAATGACGTTGCAAGGAACATTTACCATCCACTGCTTGCACCCCCAAGATAGGACACGAATCTTTAATCGACTCCATGAGGCGCCCGTAGTCAATCGCTTCCTCCTTGATCTTAGGGAAGAGATCGGACACAATGCCACGAAAGAGTTTGAGATCGTCCAAGAGGAACTTGGGCACATTGACATCCCGGATGGCGCGCAAACAGATCACCTCCTCATCCATATCCGGATGCTCACGCTTCAGGTTTCCTGAAAATTGAATAAAACACAAAAGTGCGAGGATGGCTCGTCGACGACTTACAGAGTCGTGACGTCACAGCAGGTGCAAAAATTAGTCACGTTATTTTTCACAACGAAGTCAATCTAATCATCTAGACACAACCTTAAGGTCTTCAACTTTCAAGTTTTTTAGCTTAAAAATAACAAACAGAAGTTGGATGATGCTGCAATGGACAACGGATTCAAGAAGCTTGACGACTTTTTACTTTAACATTTTTATGTGATTTCGAATTTTAATTTAGAAAAAGAGAAACTGTAATCTACTTTTAACTTTTTAGACAATATGAATTGAATTGATTCTGTGTCGGAGTGAGGAGTAAAATCATCTCGTTTAGACCAAGGTGGTCAATAAATTTGTCAAAAAATGTAAAGTTTACAAATACGCCTGAATAAAGCAGATAGGATTCAAATGTGTGCTTAAAGCATCGAAAATAACACTGTAAAATACTGTATATCATGTTGATCTTTCGTGTTAAAAAGGTATTTATTGCAAAAAGATTGTTGTAAACATCTGGTATAGTTTACATTTATAAGATATCGGATACAACAAGAAAATGTTCGCTGTTTTTACTTCAATTTCAAATAAAGCATGAACATTATTCAATGCTTTCAACAGTCGTTGATTCATATATTTTTGCATTGAATCTTTCACTTATTCTCAATACAAAAGATAAAAAAGAAAGAAAATGGATGAGTGGGCACGACGTACACGGAGTTGAAAGGTCACTCACCAGCGGCGGAAATGACGGTCTTGACAGCTCGCATGCCAAAGTCGTAATGATCCTGTGAGCTCAGCTGCTCAGATGAGAGTTTGAAGGTAGTCACAATTTTCTTTGCCAAGTGCTGTGAAAGAAAAGAAAGATGACGCGTTTGCAAATGAACCTCTGATCGAGTCTCACCTTGGCGTTGTTAAAACCAAAGCTGTAAAGAGATATCTCAGCAATCATTGCGTAATCCGGAACCATCATTGCCACTGGCCGGAACAAAGCCTAGAACGGAACCCGTCAGAAATATAGAAACAAAAAGTGGAGCGAAGACAATAATTTAGAATTTAAAAGTATTTGTTCAACTTATGACTCCTCGCTTGCACTTTTATATTTAAAAGAATTTTCCTTTAAATGATAAATCTTGAAAAGAATGAATTTAAACTAAGATCGGAACAAGTTAAATATCGAAGGTTTTCACTGGCAAAGTTAAAACCCCAGTGATGTTCAACTTGCTCGTTATTTTAAAGTTATTTACATCGACGAGTAACTCGAGTTGCGCGCGAAGTAACCAGCATAATCGCACACCTTCAAGTTGTCAGGGAGCTCTGTCCTCCCAGCGTATCCTGGGTTCATCGTGATGAAGACGGCGCAGGAGGTTTTCAGGGCGATCTCCACCCCCTCGAACATGAAGCGGTCGACCCGGGCAATTTGGGCGTTCTGGATGGTCGCGATCTGCTGCGCCACCACTGACAGCACCTGCGATCAACCAATCAGCATTCGTTAAGCCAGGGCCTGGTTTGTTTAACACGTCAATCAATATGACGTGAATATTTTTCATGATGTATGAAGCAGAAAACGGCAAAAAAGCTGAAAGACACTTAAATTGAAGTTGTCAACATAGAATTCTATTTTGTCATGGACATAAGATACACGGAGTGTTGCCGGAGAAAATTAATCGAATTAAAAGCCTAGACCCACTATCCAAATCAAATCTGGCATAGTTTTCTACACTTATAAATGCATTAAGATTGTCTTTAATTATAAAGAAACGTTTCAGATTTTTGTTTGGCATATAAAATGAACGTTTTTTTAAATTACTTAAAAGTTTCTTCAATTATGATCACGTGACTTGCCTCGATATCGATTCGGTTAAACTCATCAAAACAGGCCCAAGCCCCAGAACTGGCCAAGCCTTTGAAGAACTTGCCCATGGCCATAAAGTCCAGTTGGTCGCTGCAGTTGAACACAACGGTTTGAATAGCCAGAGCTTTGCCCAGATCCTTGGTAGTCTCAGTTTTACCAGTCCCAGCAGGACCAGCGGGCGCCCCACCAAATTTCAGATGGAGAGCCCCCGTCAAGGTGAGGTAACATCTGCGTCATAATAAAAAAAACAGCAAGTCATGAGCAGCGATAGTTAAAATTCAAAATAATACAAAAAAGTGAAGCAGCGAAGCTAATAGAGTTACATTTTTATAATCAGTACAGAGACACAATCTGATTATTCGAATACAGTAATGCATTGTTAAATCCACAAATCACACCGGTGCAACTGCAAACCACCTTGACAACGCATTAGCAATGAAGGAGTGGTGGCAAGCTATTTTCAGCGCGAAACGGACAATTTTTATGTGATCGGACCCACCTGTCAGTTAGGGGGGTGATGACCAGTCGACCCGTGTTTCCTAGATATTCGTATCCGTAAGGAAACTCTGCGTTCACAGCACGAACGTACATGTTATCCTTCGTCCAGTAATATCTGAATATGATCATAAATCATTAAACCTTAATCCAATTTATTCGAACCAAGATGACGAAACGATACAAAATATTGAAGATTAACCGAACACAACACAGTCAACTGTTCCGCATCGAAACTGATGAAAACAAGCACCGACCTGAGCTGGCTGACCCACTCAAAGTCGTTGATCGTTTTAACTTGTTCCTCGCATAAATTCCCCACGACATCCCTGGCATGAACCTGTTTCAATGCAAATAAAGGTATTTCAAGATTTAAGAAAAACTAAGTTTTGAGGTTAACCACAAAAAAAAAAATATATATATATATATATATATACACACGCACGTATATACAATATAAGTAATAGTGATAGAATAGATTGTTATTTTCAACCTTCGGAGTGTGATTTCGAGTGGCCTTTCGATACTAAATACAGTCGTCCCCAAATATTAGTCGGTGCTACTCTTAAGATGCAAAGTTGAGTAAATGCAGAGCTTCACTTGACTTTCAACTTCAAACAAATGAAGTTTTGCTTTGTTTTGTGAATTGAAGTTTTAGAAATGGGGTTGTCCAAGTTTAACTTCAAACTTATTGTTTATGTCACCGGAAAAAACAGTTGAGAAACAAATAAAATAACTAAAAAAAATCGAACAATTATTATGCTAGAAAGACAAGATATTATAGATAAGCTACGAATCAGACATTATTTAGTATTTCTGCTAATCAGACACTGAAGGGAATAACAAGCAGCTGTATTGGAAATGTTAGTAGTTACATATATTGGTAATTTCATATTTTTTACCCAGCCTAAAAACACGATTTCATGAAAAAAACTTTAGTTGATAACACATAACAAGATGGTTTAACTTTTCCACCTGCGCCCCACTTTTCAACAACGTAAGTCTCTAATCAAAAAGATTGAAATCTTTAAAATTGTTTAGTGGGCGGCGATTTATAGCACCCCCAACTTGTACAGTGGAGAACAATTGTGACAACACAAACCTCAATGACGATGAGCGCTGACATCATCATCCGCTGCAGTCCGGTGAGCTTGCCTCGGACCAATCCCACCAGATCGTTAAGCATCTGGATGAGGCGTTCATACAGCTGTGGTAATGTCCCGGATGTGATGGCCTCTTCCACCATCTTGGCCCAGTACACTTGTGACACGGCAATTACAACTTGGCCTAAAAATTGGTCAAATCTCGTCGAATTTCAACAATAAGTTATTTTAAACTTAAAGAGACTTACTTATTTGAACTGCGAGGCAATGAGAAAAATATAACATAGCTTACTGAAACAAACCAAACTAGATTATACTATTGGTATATAGGGAAAATAATAAACTTTTGACTGGGTCAATTGCGTCTTCAAAAGTGGAATGAAAACAGATAGAATTTAGATTGATAAGCAATAAATATGTTTAAACATAAGGCCAATAAACGGATTTTAAAATTTGGATAACAATTCAAAAAGCAAATAGCTCCATCTATCGGCAAACACACCTGGCCATTTCAAGACCCATTCCGTCCTTTCCGAGTTCGCGTAATCGACCACCGCTTTGCTGCACTGCGCTCTCACTGACTCCATCATCACTCTCTCCACTTCCCCCAGCCAATCCTCCACATTTCCGGCGGGATAAAGCTCCTCCGAGAACTCCACCTGCTCTCCCTCTCCAGACATCATCTGAGTCATCTTCATGTCCTCCTCAAACTTGATCTGATTAAAACAACATCAATCTGATGAGATTGATGAAGCAACCGGAAACTGCGAGATGTGAAACACTTCTTCGTTCAAAGCATGAACCCACCTTGAAGATGTTCTCGAAGCACTTCCTGAGATGAGGCTGGACAGCTGTTGGGTCCTTGGTCTGGGACAGAATCTCCAGCAACTCATCATCAGATAAGAAGTAAAACCTTTTTTCAAACAAAAACAATAAATAACTAAGTAAAATTATTCTTATAATTGAAGTTTTATATAATGACCGGAAATGCACAACAGGAAATCGAGTTAAATATGATATTAATAAAGAGAAACCTGGTCAGCAGATAAACTAGTGGTTAAAAAATTGCTCGTTTGATTCATTTTAAAATCAAAGTTAAAAACTTGTTGCTTTTCAACTTTCAAAATAAAATCAAATTGAATAAACTCTTTCTGCATTCACATATCAGCATACAAACGCAAACAAACCAAGACCCTTTCGGCCTCACCTGGGGAAAGCAGAGCGCTTTGTCTCAAGATACTCGCTGAGACCCTTCTGCACCTGCTCCAGCAACTTGTTGCACTCCCTCAAACTCTCCAGCAGACGGGCATCGGAGCAGAGCGATATGACCTGAACCGTGAGTCACTTTCACAAACGAGCCAAAAGCGTCATCAAGTTGAACAAATTTCATTGTTAACAAGTTTATGAATTAAAAAATAAATTCTTGGCAGCTTTAAACTTGAGATAGTTGCAATCTACAAGTTGTACTTCGGTGTCAATTGTTGTGAGTGAATAGAGAAATGTAATCAGAAGATTGCTTTCTTACAAAACCATGAAAATCAAAAGTAAAAAAGTTTTGTGAGGAAATTTAAGTTATTCAGTTGAAGAAACCTGAGTGTTTTCATTTGCATTCTTCATCAGCTTCCTCCACATCCTCTCCATGGTCTGATATCTCTTTCCTTCCACTGGAAGCTGACGATTGATGTCCTCCGAACTGAAGATGGGCTCCAGATAAAGCCAAGATCGCTGGCAAACCATCCATTCATCCAGGACATCCTATAAGATTATTATTCAAAGAAAATAATTGTTATCTCAGGTTGCGGTTTGATTTAAATGTGTTAGATATTGTGCGTGCAATGAGACCAACAACTTTACTAGTCAGTAGTAAATTTCTCCACAAGTATTCAGTGATTACTAGATGTCGGCAGCGTGGTCGAGTGGTTAGAGCTCCGGGCTGTTGAACAACACCATCTCGGTTCAAAACCCACTCGCGCCATTCTGTTCTGTCCTTGGGAAAGACACTTTACGGCACATTCCCCTGCTTGGTGGTCTTGCAAGCAATTCTAAATTACAGTCATATCTCGACAGCAATATCTTGGTATCTCTGGAAGCAGGTCGGAGTAATTGCCTACCCTATGTATAGCGCCTCCGTCGCTTTCCTGCGAGTCAGGAGGATAAATACATGGTGTCCATGAATTAAGGTAACGAACGTTTTGGCCTCTACCGAAAATACAAAAAAATTAAAACAAGCATTGCTACTCATGACTTAATAGGATAAAGAATAGGCTTTCAAATGATATATACTTTATTCAATATAACTCCCTTTGTTCTTGACTACAGCCTTCAATCTGTCTGGAAACGAGTCGCACGCGGCACGTAGCGTTTCTTGAGGAATAGCGTTTCACTCTTTCATCAATTTGGCCTTCAGGGACTCCAAGGTTTGATGAGGAGTGGAGCACACTCTTTTCTCCAAGATGGACCAGATGGAGTAGTCCAATGGGTTTAGATCCGGGCTTCGCGCTGGCCAATCTTCCTTACTTATGAGGGGATTTTCCTCAGAATCCACGATTGGGTAAATTTTAAACCATGGGAGGGCGCCGAATCCTGTTGGAGGGTCCACGGTTCGTCTTTGAAGTGTTGCTCGGCCAAGGGGAGCAGACAACCCTCCAGAATGTCTGAGACGTACCGCTCAGAGTTCAATTTCACTCCCGTTGGAACAAAAAGGAACGGGGATCTCCCGGTTGCGGTCACCGCTGCCCACACCATCACAGACTGCGGATTTTGGCGTCTGGTGACAATTCTTCCTTCAGTCGTGGATGAGGACGCCCAAACTTTACCGTTTTTCTGGTTAATAGCTTGCTGGATGTCGAATTTCTTCTCGTCAGTGAAGACCAAATTGGGCAACGTGCCTTCTGCGATGTCCTGCAAAAGTTTCCTGCATTTTTCGGCCCTCATGGCCACATGACGATCTGAGAGTTCTTGTCGACGCAGCATCTTAAAGGGTTTAACTCCTAAATCTTCCCTCAACAGCTGGTGCATGGTGGATTTGCCTACACCAGCTGCAGCAGCCAAGTTCCTGCAACTTCGGCGAGAGTTGCGTCGCAGCTTCTCCCTGGTGTTTTTTATCAGTTGAGGGGTACGAACAGTCCGTTTTCGGCCTCGGCCTTCCCAATCTAGGATAGTTCCAATCTCCTGAAACTTTTTGATGATCTTCCAGACAATTATGCGGTTCATTTTGAGCCGTTTAGCTATTTCACTATTACTTTCTCCACTTTTGTGGAGTTTTATCACAATGTTACGATCAATAGACATGGAAATAATTATTTTAGAAAACTTTACTATATCTGAAATGAAAGAACAAAGTTTTAGTTTTAAAATGGTGTATCAGTTGTTTGGGAAAAACCGAATTTAAATGCACTAATTTAACGGAGAAAGTTGGTTGCCTTAATTCATGGACACCCTGTATAGAGATAAAATAAAAAATTCCTTGTGCAACAGTGTTTTGTGGTAGATTAAAGTTTTTTTGATAAAAAATTTATTGCTATTAAAAAAATCTTCTTTATAAAATTTAAAATTTTTAAACATTTTTAGTAAAAACTGTGCCTTTCTAACAGAGTAAAAATAACAAATAGTAGCCAGACTGGGTTTAACATTTTTTATTTGATTTAACTTGTATATTTCAAGTTATTTTATAAAATTGCCTATATTTTTCTTTATAAAGTAATTTTAAATATAAAAGTTAAATAAAATTAATAATTTTTAATCCAGCCTGGCTGCTATTTACTATTATTACAAACTTAAAATGTGATAAATAAAATCATCATTTTTTAAGTCAGAAAACTTTACAAAAAAAACAACAAGATACAATAAAAATGTGAATAAAACAACGACATATGTGAGATGCCGCACCTGCGTCATGTTGAGTTTTCCCTCCCAAGTGCTGATTCGTTCTTCGAACGGCTTCTTGTAGGGAGAGAAAGACATGGTCTGTGTCATCACAATGTGATCGTCTAGTAATTGTGTCGCTTCCTCCGGCGACTTGACGATAAAGGTTCCTGTGTCTTTGTACGGCTTCACCTGCACGGAAAGCAGTCACAGTGTTGCTCGAGTGCCACAGAATTAGGGTTTCGTAAATGAGCTTCCTAGATTTTTTAAGAATTTTTCGCAGAGGAATTTTCCTTGTAAATAAACGGACATCTGTCACTACCGTAACAGAGAAGCTGGTTGATGGAATGAGAATGTTTGAGTTATATTCAGTCACAAGAAATGTTCTTTTTATAGTTTTTCACTAACAAACATTCTTTTTACTGCCTAGTGGTTCTTCGTTTCAGTAAGATGTAAGAATCGTCTTTTTTGGTAGTAATTAATTGAATTTCTATAAATCAAATTATATCTATCGCAAATTTGAATGTTTTCGTTAAAAAGCACATCAAATTAAGAAAACAATACAAACAATAAATCTTATAATTTTACTTTCTTTTTTAAATCGCAAATAAATTTTATTCAATATTCATAGAGGAAAATCAATGAGCAAATAAAATTTTAAAACGTCCGTATTTTTCGAGTTCCCAGTCGATACATAAAAAAATTAAATTATTGAATAAAAACTGAAAAGTCACTGAAAAAAATTTTTATTTTGATTGTCGATGGTCAATAATAAAAAAAAAAATTGACCTCAAAGTTGATGGGATCCCACTCCTTCTCCATCTTATCCAGCGCTTGCTCAATGCTGAATTCCTTACCAGCGACTTCCGCCACCTTCGCGATCTTGTCGATGTGATCATCCAGCTTCATCTCAAGACACCTCTCAAAGGTCAGCGTCGCCTGATCAAAGACAAACTTACTAAGATGACGAAGAATGTTTATAAGACAAGAAAAACTATGAAGAACGCTTTGAAACCTCGCATCAAGTAGTTTCAATCTATGATCCTACCTTGGGTTGAACCGAAAATCCAAGATCTTGCGAGAGCATCTCCCAATGTCTGATCCTCATGCCCGGATTCCTCAAGCCCTGGATGAGAGGAATATACGGCTTGAATTCCTCGACCTTGCCCTTCATGTGGAGAGACACTTGTTGCACTCCTGAATATAAACAAATGCTGAATGATTGGAAGGTAAAATTAGGTTGATAAAAAAAATCAATAAGATTATAAAGAATTTAATACTACCAATGTACGTGTTGGTCTCTACAACCCAGCAGCATGCAATTCGTATCTGGGATGACGTGCGAAGGCGTCATCGCTTGCATCACAACAGATGTTGATTAAATCACAATATATCCAAAGTGAAGTCACGCACCTGGGATGTCCTTGAACTGCTTTCCGCACTTGTGTAGGACCCGGAAGCTCTCGTTGACGTTGCGCTCCAATTGCTCGGCGTCAATTGACGTCAGCGGATCACTCATCCATGACTCGTGCCATCTTATCCAATCAGAAGTGGTCGTCCAGAGGTCACGGTACGGCTGGAAGTCTTTGACCAGCTTGCTCAGCTTATCATACTGCGAGGTACGAGGTTGTGCGCAATGATGACGTCATAATGCAGACGTGACGTTGGTGATGTGGATGAACGTGATGAAAGCACAGCAGATTAAAGTCGTTGATTGGCGGCGTTATGATGATATACGATAAATGATGATGCGAGGATGATGATAATGACGATGGCATGACGACGAGACGATAAAACATGAAACAAAACCCGATTATTGAAATGAAGCGCGAGACACGAGACAGCAGCGTACAAATCTTTGTGCACTGCCAGTTCTGAACGAGAGAAGTGAACTTAGCTAATTTGCTGTAATACGGCCGTATCGCCTGATCGATTATTATTTCTGCATGAAGCAGCGTCGCTATTATAGGTTGGTTCATTTAAGAATTTCTTATAAAGTGTCTTTCCAAAAGTACAACTAAAATCACCCAAACAGACCGAGAATGAAACTCACATCCTTCTGATCGGAAGCTAGAATGTTCGAACATCGAGCAATTTTGCCGACAAGTCAAGTGTGATGACACGGTCAATTAAAAGCATTTTAAACTACTCTCAGGAAAACAATAACTAAGCACTATAAAGTAATTACCAAAAATAATTTTGTATCTTTCAAACGGTAGATAAGCATGAAAGCGAATGTTTATAATGAGGCAATGTGAACATCTCATTATAAAGCGGATGAACACACTTCATAAACAGATAGATCCAACTGAGTAAAGATTAATGCAAAGTCTTATATTATTAGCAAGTTAAATTGTTTCGGCTTTAAAGCGTTAATTCAATAAAATCGACTAAAATAAGCGAAATGAAGAAAAGCAACAACTATTATGACAACATGATAGAATTAATTGTGAAAATGATGACCTGCCCACAGACTTGAACCTCATATTAACAAGAAAAGCCAGAAAGCACCGAAGTCAAGATTACGTTGAAATAAATGAGGTCATTCAATTTGAATTAGCTACAAAGCTGTTGACGGTTCTATTTATTGATAGTTTTATCCAAAAACCATTAAGACAGTCAATATTTAGAGATTGATTTAATTTATTCACAAGGAATTGCAACAGATTTCTCGGTTTACTAAATACGCTAGTAGCATTTGATATAGAATAGAACTGATACATTGGTTTGGTCTTGGATTTAAATTAAAAACCATATTTCAGATTTCCATCAACTTTCATGTGCATAAAGTTAATTTTACTTTCCGAAAAGCCATGTGGTTCTCAGGCCTTCAATTTTTTGGAGGAAAACTATATCCCGGGGTCCGAAAAATTTGGAAACCTTTAGTAGGTCTATAGAGCAACCGCATCAACGAAGTCACGACCCCATTTGTGCTTTTCTCGCTTTTCTTGCAACGATAAAACAAGCGCTGCTGCTCAAAACCAATTCGTGACGTCATAGAGCAACCAAATCCGAAACAATAAGATGAAAGCGACTTAAGTAGACTACCAGCTCAATATTGCAAGGTAGAAATAAGCAAAGTGGAAGAGGAACGCTTAATGTTTGTTTAGAAATAACAGCCTCAAGCTCTCCACCAACTCAAGCTCGCCCGGTCGCCAGCTTCAGTTCGAACTCATCAGCAACTCGATCAACTTATGGATGATGAAGATTGCTAGCGAAAGCAGTTAACAACATAACTTTTTCATTTTATATGAATATAATGTTTATAATATTAATTTATATAAACCTCACAGTGAAGTATATATTATTTCAGGCTCAAATTGTCAACACAAGCGCTGTAACGAGTAATACAATTGTTATAGAAGAGCAAACAGAGCAATATTGAGCAGGTGGCAAACCGTAAGTCACTTCAAGCTCGAGTCATGGGTCAATAATCACACACTTAAAACGTTGCGGGAAAATAGTTCTGTTGCTTGCAAAGGAAAAAAACTAAAAAAATACGTTAAAAAACAGTCTGTTATGTTCCTACGAAGTCACGTGATGACGACACGGTTGAAGTTGCCAAATAAATAGAAATTTTTTCTAAACTACAGGAAACAAGCGACATCAAACACATATATTAAAAATTACTTTTTGCTGTCTATCAATAAACTGCCTAAAAATGTTCCACAGCAAACAAGGTGCGTTCGAAGTTTGCTGGTTTTGATAAACTGAAATGAAACTTAATGTCCTTTGCTGGATTTCAAGCATGAAACAAGAACAATATAAATATAAGTTTAGACAAATGTGTGAACAATCTGTGTTTGGTCACTCACATTAGTGACTGGCATCCCAAAGAGCCTTTCCCGTTGGTTGTAGACCTGGGCCAGGGTCTGGCACTCCTTCAGTTGCTTGTTGATTCGACGCACCTCGTTGGCCACCTCGTGGGCCTTCGCGACATCATTATGGGCCGCGAATCCAGCGACCACCATCTGGGGATAAAAATCAAATATTCAAGTGAAGATTACAATGTTATGATTAGTTTCGCGCAATGATGAAAAGCTGGTGTCTCCATGATCGAAAGGATTAATATTGATTAAATGCTTTTGATTAAATCCAAACCAAAAAACAATAAAATAATAACAACTCCATTAAAAGCTGTTTGGACTTTAAGATTATATAGTTACTGCATATCACCATTCTAATTTTAAGAGCTATGATCACAGATTGATACAGTTAAAAAGGTTATGATTATTTATTATGAAAAATGTTAACTTGTTGTCAGCGCTTGTCAAGTTTTTAATGCCTCGTTTCCGCACGAAACAAGACAAAATGACGTCACCTGCAGGGAGTCGAGTCTGTCCTGGAAGTTGTTCTGATCGGCCAGCTGGAGTTTGTGGAAGTGCTCCTCCAGCTCCTCCAGGTTCTGATAAGTGGTCTCCATCTGGTCCTCTAGTTTTTTGGGCCAACCAATAGCCGTCCACCTAAATAAAATATGTATTTAATTCGAGAAAAAAAAGAATAAAAAAAATCAACTGGTGTATTTATAAAGTTTTAAAATTATAATGGAGCTTGTTTGTAAAAACAGATTCCACAAGAACTTTCAAAGTAATCAATAATCTAATCAATAAAATACAAATCGAATATTCTTAAAAAAGCAGAAACTTAAATGGTTGAATTGAAGTACTTTACTCAAAAAAAATACTAGCACTTCATTGCGTAATAACAAGCTTGCTATTTAACATGATATGGGGCTTCAAGGCAACAAATATTTTAGGTTTAATACAATTTAGAAGAGGGCTTTAGATTAACTAGAACAACACAGCACTAGAAATTTGTGAAGGAATAATAATGGATCTATTGAACCAAACAATAGAACTGTTATTTAAAACTAAATAAGTTTGAATTCTTAAAACAAAAGTAAGTGATGTGAAATAAGATATGATAATGAAACATGATACTTCAAAAAAAATCCTTTTACTTATGAACCTTAATTAATCATCACTAAAAGCATTGTCTGTAAGATAATAGAAAAACACTTTATAGTTTATATAGCTTCAACACATCCAAACATATTCATCAATTTTCTTTTTGTAATGCCTACTATAGTTTAACCACTAGTTTTTATTAAGTATTCAAAATATATATAACACTAAACTTATTGAATAATAAGAAAGACCTACTTGGCATCAAAATCATCTTGTGACAAGTTGTAATAAAACTCTTCTATGAGCTCATAATCACCCATGGCTCGATCAATCCTCTCCTGGTGGAGCAGGAGCTGCTCTGGAACGCCTTTCATCCACTCCCGCATCTCACTCAGCTCTTCAATAGTGTTGGGTTTTTCAAAGAGTTTCCTGCTGATGCTTCTGCATTCCTCACAAGCCTGCAAGGGAGGTGCTGGTTAATCTGACACAAACGATTTCAATGATCCGATGTGCATAACGTTGATGTTTTACTCGTAATTGAGTTCCGCCACTTTCAAACTATCACCTCCCAGAAAAATCCAACCAAAAATTCAAACGATAAACGTTGAGAGAAACACCGAAAACGCAATAAAAGCGTCATCATGTTAAAAATAAAGAAAAATTACTGATGGAAATTAAATGCTGTTGTCGTGCTTACGTCATCAGCTTGGTCTCGAAGTTTCTTGGCGAGCAACTCGAGTACGGCATTAGCGAGAGCCTTTCTTTTCTTGGACAGAGATTGTCGGACGTTTTCGGTGTTTATCCAGAAGGCTCCCACCACGATGTTAGAAGGAATGATCGCCTCCAGCTTCTCCTTCTCGGCGAGATGCATGTCAACTTCCGCCTTTACCTGTGCAGCTGTGTGCTCCTGACTCCCGAATTGTCTGGAATATAAAACATTCAAAAAATAGAGGAACTCCTATAATGTCCTATAATTTTACTTGAAGCATTGCTTTCATCTCATCAGATGTTGAAACACGCAACGCACAACAATGACTCGCGTTCTACTCACTCTAACGCAAGCTCATTGATAAATCAAGTGCCACTCACTTCATGTAATCGTCCAGAGTGAGGTTGTGGAGCTCCAGAAATTGCTCGTAGCACTTCGCGTAAGCTTTCATTGGAAGCAGCGACTTTCTCACGGCCTCACTAGCAATAAAACGTCATAAATGTGATTTGATTTCACTTATTTTATGACAAAAAGTTGATCAAAAACAAAAATGAAAGACTCACACCTACTGTATATTGCAAAAGTACTAAACATACGGTAATTTTAGAAACGCAAAAACTTTTTTGATTAAAAACTTCATCAATAAGAAAAGAAGCACAAAACATGAAAACTAAGACATTGTAATAACTTTAAAAAAAGTTTTAAAAATGTACGCCAATTGAGAGAATAATCAATTAATCTAATTCAAAAATACAAAAATCTAAATACAAAAATTTCTAACATTATTTTGTTCCTCAGTTCATCAACATGAGGTTCATGAGCTCCTACTGACTCCAACAGATACGATCCCCGCCAAAAAAGCTCCTCTAGGACATACTTTTCCAACTGAGGAACGTGTTGGGTGGAAGCGATCGCTTTATCAAACAAACCAACCAGAGCTGGTTCAAAATTATCCAGAGGGGTGCTGTAGTGAACAGTCTCATCTGAGAAAAAAAAAGAATAATTTAAGGTGCTTTATATTAATATTATTAATTTGTAGAAGTACATGGATCAGGAAATAATTTTGATCAAATTAGTTGTTGAAAGATGCTTTAATGACTAAGCAGATTAATTTGGTATCTACTTTTCTCCTGCTTGATTTCATAGTTATCAAAAGACAAAGTAAAACTGAAAGCCTCTCTATTGCAATTTATTCAAACCTAAACTAGAACGGGCACAAAGTATATTCACGCCAAAAGATATTTTTATAGCATATTATGCTTCAAATTTGGGCTTTAATTAGATTACACAACACAACAATATGTTGTCGAGCAAAAAAATTTAACAAAATTTCTTGAAAACAAATCAAGTTCCTACCCATGATAAGGTCAATAACGAACAATGGGTTTCGTTTTGGTTTGTAATGGCTCACAATGAGGGATTCCCCCCATTCCATATCGGGGTTGCAGTCCATAACTTGGTAGCAGGCATCCTGGATCATGTTAGTAAAGTTGACAAGCGAATCCTGGACCAAATATCTCAAAGAATCCTAAACAATCGAATCGGATTCTTTCATTAGAGTTTATTCATTAGCCAATGCTGTTTCTAAATCATAAATAGTTGAAGTAGAGCTATCATCAAACTTACAAAATTTTCTCCAATTGTATGCTGATATCGACGGTATTTACTCATGTTTCCGAGGCATCTCAAGTTAATTAATAAAACGCATTTGTCTACTCAAAAAAAATCACAGATATATTCGCCAAACAGGGCCGCGTTCAAACGTTGATTTCGATTGAAGGCAGCAGTATACCCAAATTATAATATTAAGCCAAAATATAAAATCCATTATATTTTACAAGTGATCAAAAAAATGTAGACTTTATATATTACATAAAATAAGCAAAGACAAAATATTTATCACAATTATTTATTTGAAAAACAAGTAATCCACCTGCCTCAAAACTATATAACATTAATATAGTTCATGTAACACTAATAATATATTCTTCAGTGTTAAGAATTCGCACTTACATGCTGGGTCCGTATTACGCACGTATTTGTGTACATTTCGCATTTGTTTACACAATTCTAGTAATTTGAATTTTTATGCAATTCTATTAAATTTTTAAACTATTTACTTAAGGCTTTCGCCGGCCGCACAAAAATTTGTTGCAGATAAAAATTTGTCCACTCCTACGTTAGAGTTTTCTTTACGATAATTTAAAAACACAAAATTAGTATTCTGCATTATTTTATAAAATAAATACTTAACATATCATACTGAAATACAGTATAGTTGTGAATATTAATGTTTTAGTCATCAGAACACTGTTTATTTTTTAATTCACCTCGACACCAGCAACCATGAACCAACATGCATCCAAAACTTTACCATACCCCAACCATGAACCAACATGCATCCAAAACTTTACCATACCCCACCAAGAAACAACATGCATCCAAAGCTTTACCATACTCAACTATAAACCAACCTGCATGCAAAACTTCACCATCGCCATGTATTTCCTCAACTTCGAAATGCGATAAACCTCCCAGTTGGTCTCATACATGTTGAACCAGCCTTTACCAGCGTATTGAAAGCTTCCACGAACCACGCCTCGAAGCGTGGAAATCCAGGAATCCCGCAAGAAGAGTTGCACCTACACGAAGAAAGTTAGTCGTAGCTTTTTTTTTTTATTCTGCAAAATATTTGTGACGAATAACTTATATTTTCCACCAGGAGTGGCTCATTGGTTTAGAAAAAAAAGTTTTAGTTTTTCAAGAGCAATATCTTCTTTAGTAAATTTACACACTCACAAAAAATATCATTGATAGTCTTCATAAGAAGGTTAAATATTATCGCTCTTTTGTTTTTATTTATCACTAGAGTAAATGATGAAATCAGTTACCAAAAAATCAACACCAATCGACTGACAACAACTAGTTTTATACTAAAAATTAATGAAACAGAAACGAACCTGTGTGTAAGCTTGTGACTGGGTTTGTTCAAACTCCTCCAGCTTCATGCTCTTGGTCAGAGTAATGTTGAATAGCGACATCGTCTTCACTCTGTTGCACTCGGCATGAACCTGCGTGAAACATTGTCCAACTTACACCGAGATACTTTTAACTCACCATGTTTTATGCACTTTTATAAAATTTTTGTGTTGGGGTTGATTAAGTTAAATTTTTTTAAATGAAAAATTGATCGTCAAGAAAAGTATGGAAAAAACCGAATTTGTTTTTAAAGAAAATAGCTAAAAATTAAAAAATGACTGAAAAAGAAATAAACATTAATCATACAAATAACTTTTTTTTAAATTTATCTTTTAAAATACCGATAAAGCTTTGGTATACAGATGCTAAAATTTAATGGCGAAAATTATTGAAACTGAAAGCGCCGGTAGAAAACATGATATTTTCGTGATCAAACATTGAGCAGCAGGACAAAAGTCCACCAGTCGTTCACCAACCTTGCCAGAAGCCATGATCGCTTCGACTCGGGTCCAGAGAGAGTTGAAAGCGAAAGCGTCGCGCTGTTCTTCGAACTTGTATTTCGGAACGTCACTGATCCGACCTTCAATGTTGTTGCCAGAAAAATTTTTTAACATTAGTAAAAGACGAAGCAAAAAGGGGTATATAGTGCTATAATTGAATAGTACAAAAATTTAAATAAAACACCCATATAAAAATACAACCAGGAAGAAAGAATCTCGATTTGTTTAATAAACGATCAGCCAGAGATTTTTTTTAACATACGGGCTTATTACGTAGAATATGACCTTTCACCTGAGTCAGACAAGCGTTCCTTTACCGGTTCCGGACGAGTGACGTAGGCAAACTCCTTTGGGTGCTGGGAGATGACCTTATCGAAGACCATCTTGTTCATGGCGCGTTTATAATCGAGTCCGACTTGCCGCTCAAGGACAGGAAGAAAATCCGACAGCCTGTTTAATTCACAGTTTCAACCGATGATACTTTCGCGGAATTCGTAGGGTGTCTGCGATATTAGCTGTGGCTCTGCTAAGCCTTGTGAAGGTGAATGCGCTATTGAAAAATCGGTCCGGACAAAGATTGCAGCAGTTAGAAAAAGAAAAATTTTACAATTTTCTTCAGTTATGACATCACCAAAAATCTTTTTTTAGGTGACGTCAAAACAATATAATAAGTAAAAATCTCACTTTTTAGCAATTACAATCGATTTGAATCTATCCTTTAAGGGCGTTAAAATGTTGGTTAATGAGCCAAATTATTTTGGGGTGAAATAAGAAAAAAAATCTTATTAAATTTAGTCATCAAAGTAAAAGTCAATATCTTTCTCGAAAAACAACAAATATCGCTACGGCAGTGTGAACACCAAACCGTACACAGAATCATCGTGACGCAGGCCAACTGTCGACATCGCTCTGTCGCACATTTTCTGAAATGATTCTTGATCTAAGTCGATTTTGTTCGCGGTTCCTTTGTCATCAGTAGGCATGCAATCGACGTAGAGGTTGTATCTATTTATATAAAACAGTCGGTGATCAGTTGGAAAGTTTTAGGTACTTTAACGTAAATTAGGAGCATGGTATAGATGAGAAGACAAGATTACAAGTTGCAATTCTGAAACGACTCCCTAAACTATTATAAATGCTGACTTTAAAGACGTTAGAAATCAAGGGCACCACTTTTTTATTAGTTTATGTTTCCTATTTAAAATCGAAATGCATAGAATCAAGCTTGTGAAGAGCCTTGGACGGCTTAAAGAATTATCTGCCGAAATGTTTCGGCGCAGAGCTCACCTGATCAAACCTTCCGTTCTTTTTCGGAGTCTGTATGCCTCTGCCACTCTTCGAGCAAACACCTTGGCATCCTCTGCGCGAAACATGAGTTGTATTCGCGGAACCCAATATTGGTTTGTTTGCAGGATGTGCTCTCCTGTCCCTGCACCGCAATCAAATTAATCGTGCCCAGCACTTCAGTAAAAAATAATTTCACTTTAAAAAACACTCCTACTTTCGTCTTTAGCTCCGCCATTAGAAACAGGATTTCCTTTTTCGTTTAATATCCGTCCATTGTCATCCAACCTCTGCACAAGCCAAGCATCAGTGTTGGGGTCATAGTCAAGTACACCGACATTGCTCCACTTGAAGGACACTTGAGGGTCCTTATAATTGTCTAAAATTTTTAAATATGGATCAAGAAACATAATAAATCAATTATAAAGCATAAGCATTAGAAGTAGCACTTTAAACAGCAGTATGCTTAATCTATTTGTTTTGATTAATTAATTCGACTTTCATTCAAAGCGTTTTGTAGCACAACTACCAAAGAGTGATTTTTAAAAAGAGACTTATTAAACCACAATTTTATTCTTATTGTGAAATTCTAAACAAAATTAAAAGGATTTAAGCTGAAAAAAACTTGAATTATTTTTCATACACCTTCAAAAACTTTTATTAGAAACAATGGTTTTTGAGCTCCAGAAAATTGCTCATCACAAAAAAACCTTCGTTTCTTAAAATTTTATTATCAAATTTATATTAATCTCGACATAAATTTTACAGTGTTGTAAAATTCTTAATACATCAACTATGAAATACCTCTATCGACCCCATCTTCGGTGGGGAGAAGCGCCTTCGCAGGAATCGGCATTCTGACGTCACTTCCTGGTTCTATTCCCAAGCCCAGCCATTCTTGCGGGGTTCGGCAGTCGAACTCCGTGTTGTCAAATATTTCGAGGGGAAGAAATGGGGGAAATGGGGCGGGGTCGGGGGATTTGTTGAGGTGAACTTTATAATCGGGAGGTTGTAGTTTTGGCATAATCTTATCGCTATCGATGCCTTCGCCGGTTAATAAATGAGTGAGTCGCTGTTTTGCGTGAACTCGCTTCTTCCTGTCACGTGAGTATGCTTCGTTTACATTTTTTTCAAAAACAAAAAAATTAATTTAAACTTATACTTCGTGGTTGGAACTAAGGATATCAATATTAAATTATATAAAATTGAAATTTATATGATCAATTAATTAATCAATTTATTCATTTAGTTCAATAAATGAGTAACATTAAAAAGAAATACGCATCAAATAATGATGCACAAGGAGATAATGGAAAGAATATAAAAGTTAAAATAAGATTATATGGAAGTTAAAAGTTAGCTTTGAATGAAAATATAAAAAAATCAATGCTTGTTTTTTTTTTAATTTCGACATCAGAGAT
Source organism: Diplosoma virens (assembly GCA_963680785.1). Classification (NCBI taxonomy): domain Eukaryota; kingdom Metazoa; phylum Chordata; class Ascidiacea; order Aplousobranchia; family Didemnidae; genus Diplosoma; species Diplosoma virens. The sequence goes on along the minus strand of OY796895.1, from coordinate 35,889,755 downwards.
AGACATCAGTTTATTTTGTTTGGATCTGTTTTGCATTCTTTAAAAAATTGAGCGATAATTTTTATCAAATGAACTGATACTAAGTTTAAAAGCAGACTTTTTGGTTGGGGGCGTAACAGAAGGTTAAATGTTGGGAATGAATGAATGAAACAGTTTATTTCACAAAAGAAAAGCAACAACATTTGCACAAACATAAAGCGATTTTTGTCAGGAAGCACCGAAAAACCGTTAGGTTATCAAAATCAAGATGCTCCCAGTAATTTAGTTGGGCTCATTCTACCCTATACAATGTGATAATCTGAAGAAAAAAGATTATATGGAAGTTAAAGTAAAGACCTGAAAACCTATTGGGATTTTTCACTTAAATGTTTAAAAAAGTTTTACCTTTTTTTAATTCTTCAATACTTTTAATAGAATGAGGTGTGAAATTTTATGAGTGACGGCAAGAAATGCAGGAAAAGGCCTTTAACTCCTGGCTTAAAACAATATACTATGATCCCACCTTTCAATTTCAATTTTTCTGGGCAGCTCACCAGGGGGTACATAGAATGGAGTTTGAACCTTCGGTTGCCAGGATTGAAGAGGAAAATCGGTTTTAGTTGTCAGTTCTGTGGTTGGACCCAGTTTCTGCTTTTTCAAAATTTGCTGAAATTGGTCACCATCTGGTCCTTTAAATGAGTTGACTAAAAAAATATTAATACTGATCAATTATATCTCTCTTTCTATCAAAATTACTTAATCAAACTGATAACAACAGCAAATAGATTTATTCCATTTGTAAAAGCAACTTAGTTTTTAAAATGTAATCTATTATAAATTCTAACAGTTTCGTAAATTTAGAAACGTTATTAAAAGCAATTGTACTAATGCGAGTTTGTATTAATAGAAATATTTACTTGTTTGATTCGCAGAAAAAAAAGCATTATAGAAAATTTTAGTTTTTGACAGTTTTGAATTATTTTTGTGATTACAAAAAGACTCCAAAAAAATATTGATAAAAAAACAAATTAAATTTTGTGTTTAAGTTTCATTAACTTAAAAAAATAAACAATTCTCATTCAATAAAAAAAAACAAAATAAAATATGTTACACTTTCGTTTAACTTAGTTTATTGATAAATTCATATTCAGAAGTGCAGTTACGAGGTATTTACTTGAAGGTAAATGATCTTTCTTTAGGCTAATATTTGGAAGATTTTGCACTACATTTGGACCATTTTCAATATTCTGTAAATAAAAATAATATAATAATTTAAAAAATTAATTGTTTCATAAAATTAAAAAAAAAACAATTAAAAAGACACTTACACTGAGTTTTGATGATGCTCCTATGTTAACAACATCAGAATAAAAACCACGCTGACATATTTCAGGATGATGAATTGGTGTCTTATCACGGATTGACTAAAAATTTAACAAAATTTTTTTTTAAGCAGTAATATTTTACCAAGATTTAAGAAATAAAAAACTTGTAATATTAAAGCATATGCACTCTTTATAGCAATGGTAATAAAAATCACTATTTTAATATAATTTTATAAATGGATGGCTTTTATGGCCTAAAAAAATTGCAAGAACCATCAATCAAAGCAAGATGAAGCAACTTCCAAATTAAAGATTAAAAGAATTTTTTTAATTTCACACATTTGTCAGCAGTGTGGTTGAGTGGCTAAGAGCACATTCATTGTGATCAACATGGTCCTAGTTCAAAACCTACTCATGCCATTCTGTTGTTTTCTTGGGAAAGACACTTTACAACATTTTCCGTGTTTGGCAGTCTTAGCAAGCAATTCTAAATTTTAGTCATATCTCTATAAAATGAAAAACCAATTAAAGACTTCAAGCAGACAACAATATTTTGATATCTTCAGAAGCAGTTCAGGGTAATAGCTTGCCCTATGTCTAGCACCTCTGACACTCTCCTGTGAGTCAGGGGGATAAATATACAAATAAAATGAAATGAAACACTTCAAAATGTAATCTTGAAGTTCAAAAACATTGTAATTTAGAAGCAAAAAACTGTTCAATTTATTTTGATTGTATACTTTATCAACTAAACACAAAAAAGTATTTTGGTAACTCAACATTCATAACATTTGTAAGTTTAAAAGTTTTATTTCAAAATCATTATTATTAGTATTACAGTATAATGTATTAAAATCACTTTTTATGCCACAATTGTTATCAATTTTTTTGTTTAATAAGAGTGGTGAAGTCAATCATAAAGTAAATATTGACAGTCCTGTTTTGTCCCAGTTGGGACTTATCAAGACAATTTTGATTTGACTATAATTGAGTTAGTTGAAAACTTAAACAGCCTTTGTAAAACTTTTAATTTGTAGGTATTATTTACAAAAATTGAATTACAAACGTGAACACATAACGGAAGTGGTACAATGTACACATAGCACTTTTAGCATAAATTTATAAAATTTATCGTAAAACTAAAAAAATTACTTTTGTGTATAAATTTATGAATAAACTACTACCTTTGCCATTTGACCACTCTTTTAAAACTGCACCTCAAATTACAATACCAGGTCACAATATATTTCGAATATTGCATGTGAATATATCTACCTGGTATGTATGAATATATCTGACCTGGTATTTTTTGTAATGTAGTGCATATTACAAAGCAAGCTATGAGATATAAAGGAGCACTTATTTGGAATGGTATTCCATTTAATCTTTGACAAGATTCTAAATCATTTAAAGTCATTCTGTTCTGCAGTGACAAAAATTTTTTTTAACTAAACCTTTGCAATCCTGAAACTGTATAGTTTCCATTTCAAAAAACTATTTTATTGTTGTTTGTTATTACTAAATTATGATAAATATTGAATATTTTATTTGTGTATTTCAATTACCCAAAATTCTGGAAACTTTTGAATAGACTACTACCTGTCTGCTTTTGTATTGCAATTGCATTGCATCATATTATCCCAGTTAAACAGAATAAAAAGAAAATAGAAGAGGGGTAAAAAGAAACAAGGAAAAACAAACAGTTTCATTATCCCTGCAGAACTCTTACTTGACATGGTCTTCTGGTAGTCAACACTTAATATCTTATTTGGAAATGACTCTCCTATTCTACATTGTTCTTATTGTTTTCCTAAAACTGTTCTTTTTTATATATTAATCTTTAATTGTGATCTTCATTTGTATCTCTACCAGGTTGACAAGGCATTATTTTTTAAATGACATAAAGTTTACATTTGATATGTAATTTTCATTTTTTTTTTTTAATATGATAAAGGCTTATTCTAAATTAAAAATTTTAATATTTTTTCATGTATCACCTTTATTATTTCTTTGTTAAGAAATTACTACAAACAAAAATTAAATCAATAGCATCTATTATATCAGAGCTTTTATTGAAAATTGCTAGTTTCCTGATCATATTAAAATTTTTTTTTTATTGTTACCCAAACTTTTAATTCCATTTGTACTTTTTATGATGTAACCCACACAATAATTTTATAATTTATATGCAATAAAAATAATTTATATTTGTAGGACTGTATGGTTTGGCATAAATATTCACCACAAGTTATAGAAGCTAGTTCTACCTGTTTGTCACTTTCAAGTCGTTTTTTTTGTTGGTGCTTTATTGTTTTTAAGGTGCAGTGAGCATGCAGATTATAAAAACATTTATTATGTCTGTACAATGTATTGTTTGCATGCCCTCTAATGTATATATATCATTTTTTACTCCTTCCTTTTTGTCAGCTTTTAATGTGTTTTTGTGCTTTGATTTGTGCTGTTGCAGCTGAGAAATGAAATAAAATAAAACACATACATACATATGTACTGACAGCAATTACAACTAACAACAATTTAGCTAGTATAAAAAAAAGCAAATTTAACTGTGGAGTTCCATCAAAGCATAAAATGTTGTGTCCCTTGATGAGCTGAGGCAAAACAGTCTGTTAGAAATATTTTAATAAAATGTTTTTTTTAAATATCTTTGTTCTTGAGAATTGAGAATATTAATTTTTATTTTCATCTCTATACTTATTCTTGTGATTCACAGGAAAGCACCAGAGGTGCTATATATAGGGCAACTGCAAAGCATTGCCACTTGCAACTGCTTCCAGAGATGCCAAGGTATGTATTGCTGTACGGGTTCATTCTTTTTTTTGTTTTTTAGATTTTATTAGAGACATCACTAAAATTTAGAGCTGCTTGCTAAAATGATCAAACAGAGCAAAGTGTTATTAAATGTCTTTTTCCAAAAACACAGCAGAATAATCCAAGTAGGTTTTGAACCATGACCATGTTAATTATGTTTACCATCAATGCAGTGCTTTTAACTACTTGACCACGCTGCCAACAACAATAAAATTGCCTTTTTTCCATAGCTGTATTTTAAAATATAAGTTAAAAAAATTTAATACTAACAAAGATAATTCTGCAATTTAGCTCATAAGAGTAATTGTTACTTCTTTCAGTAGATTTGTTAAAGTTGTACAAAATTATTCATAAAAAGAAAAAATTATAATATACTTTAAATAAAAAAAAAAAATTTATAGGTTAATTTTAAATTGAATAAAAAGTTCCAAGGTGTTTATAAAAAAGCCTTAGTGTTTCACTCCCTAAATTCACTAGTATTATTAGCTTTTTTTCAAAAGTAATTTATTTCAAAAAATATTTTATTCAAGTTTTGTTTATTCCATTAAAAACTAATGATTGGCTATGTTTACAGTCAAAATATATAGATGTTTTTTATTATACCTTAACTCTTAACATGTCAAATTAAAACATTTCAATCACTTACACCTTGAGATTGAACACTTAATTGGGAGGGCTGTATTGATGATCTTGTCATCAAACGATGACGGCTGTTTGGCACACCCAAAGGAGGAAATGGCTCATGAGTTTCACGTGAAGTTGTATTTCGATTTGAATTCATGATAACATAATCAAATAAAATAATTCTAAAAGATTAGCACATTTTCTTTAAATTTTTACTTTCTAAAATAATCTGCAATGAACATTTACAATTGGTGTTAAAAACATGTTTTATTTAAAGCTTGCACAAATGATAAGAAACACATTAAGAGTTGTTTAACAATTTTGAAAAACTACCATTGACTGTGGTGATGTGATTATTTGAGGGCTATGTTGATTCACAACATCTCAAAGGATAAAATTTCCAAAATAGATTGATTGTAAAACTTTAGGTTCTAACTCAATTATACAGGATTGTTTTTTTGTTTAATATTTTTGCTATTTGCTGAACATTTTTGCTATTGTGATAGCAGTATTAAAGAATATATATGTGATCTTTTTAATATGTGTTTATATCATGATGTTATTCCAAAATCTTGTACTGATACATTACTTGTCCCAATAATTAAAAAAAAAATGTTTATGATATTAGTAATTACAGGCCTATTGGCTCTTGCCACATTTGTGTCAAAATTATTGGAATCTGACATGCTACATCATTTAATAGATTTTTTAAAAACAAATGATAACCAATTTGGTTTTAAACCTAATCATGATACAGACAAGAGTGTATTTCTTCTCAAACAAGTAGCTTCTTCATATGTATCTAGAGATACTTCTGTTTCTGCTGTGTTTCTGGATGCCTCTAAGACTTTTGGCAAAATAGATTATGATCTTTTATTTAAAAAATTAATACTTAAAAATGTGCCTTTGTATTTCATTACTGGTATAAAACTCAAATGATGAAAGTTAGGTGGGATAATTATTTTTCTGACTCTTTTTTTGTCTCAAATGCTGTTTGCCAAGGAGGTATCTTAAGCTCTTACTTATTTTTTCTGTATATTGATGACCTCACTTATAATTTAAACACTCTTAAATCTGGTTGTTATGTAGGATACTACTGCTTAAATCATATTATGTTTCCTGATGACATTTGTCTATTTAGTCCTAGTTTAGTTGGTCTTCAAGATCTTTTAAATACATGCTATATTTATTCCCAGTCACATAAAATGTTATTTAATTGTAGCAAATCATTTGGCATGTTGTTTGCACCAAAAAATTTCAATCTATCTTCCTCTCCTAAGCTATTGATAATTCAGAAATCAGTTTTGTACAATCTGTAAAATATCTTGGATTGCATATTAACAGTGATCTTACTGATGATAGTGATACTCAAAGGCAGGTTAAATCACTCTAGCTCAGCAAATAAATTGAAACAGCAATTTAGTAATTGTAGCTTGGAAGTAAAAAACTATTTATTTAAACATTTTTGCATGCCTTTTTATGGAAGCCACTTATGGTGTAATTATCGTAAATATAACTTCAGTCAATTACATGTTGCTTACAATGATTCTTAGAGAATTTTGCACCACATACCTCGATATGTTAGTGCTAGTAACCATCAAGTACAATCAAATATAGAAACTTTAGAGACTCTAATTAGAAAGCATATTTTTTCTTTTATTAATTGTTGTATGAACTCTCAAAATATTTTCATTATGTCATTCATGTTATCTGACTTATGGTATAAATTGTATTATTATCAATATTTTGTGCTAACTTTGTTTTAAACTTGCCTTTTTCAATTGTGCATGTTTTAAGGTTGATATTTCTTTTTTTTTGTTTTTTGTTTTTTTGTGTGTATGTGTATGAATGTATATATATGGATATTTTCGTGTCTGAGATAAATAAATAAATAAATATAAAAAAATCACCTGTTAAAAGCAAAGCACCATCTAATGTCTGGTCAATGAGACCACAGGTTCAGGGTAACTTTCATCACTTACTTAAATAGTTATTTGATTAAAATATTTTATTTTCAAGAGTCAAGTTTGATTATTTTGCGATTTTTAAAAAATGTATGAGGGCACAAAGCATTTTTTACTAAGGTAAATATATTACAAGTTACAAGTGATTACAAGTTGATTTTTAATTATTGATTTAATTTTGATTTTAATTTTTAATTGATTTCAATTATTAAATATTTTTAATTTAAAAAAAAAAACTCTTAGTGCTACAATCTCTGCTTTTGGCATGGTCTTAATGAAGAAATTTTAGGGACACATCTGTAGTTAAAAAAATATTGACACAGATTTAGTTTTTGGATAATTTGTTTAGAAAATTCTTTAAGCATTGCATGTGCATGCAATAAAAAACGTTTGCAGACCCAATACATAAAATATTAATTTTTATTGGGGTCTCTTCAAAAAGTCACTCACTATAAGCAATTTTTTTGGTGAAACTAACTAGAACCCCTCTAGCACCACGATGGAAAAAAAAAGAAGAAAAGATCTCTTCAAAAAGTAATAGTAACAATAGAGGGATCCAGGTTAGTTTCACCAACAAAAAATAGTTAAGGCTTATTTCCACTACAAGCATGGAACAAAGCATTCTTTGTTTCTTTTATTAATCTTTCCATGCTTAAAATCTAAGCAAGTGCAAAAAAATTAATAAAACAAACAAACAAGGAATACTCCATTTGAAGTTCATAGTAGAAACGAGCCTTTATGGCCCTCCTTGAAGAAACTAATCTGGAATTTCTTCTACAGCACCAGTAGGAAATAAAAAAAAGCAAGATAAAATGTACCTCTCAAGAAGCATTAGTAAGCATGGGGTTTCCAGGTTAGTTTCATCAACAAAATTGCTCAAGGTCGCTTCTCGAAAAGACCCGTTTATTTTTAAACAAAGTATTTGCAGCAATGACTTTTTATAACAGTTCTTAAAATAACTCCTTTTTTTGCATAACTACTAGTCATTTATTGGTTTAAGTAGTTTTCTTTAAAGAGTTGAGATAAAGTAATTACGTTTCATTCATTCAAAGAAATGTAATTAAAAATAACATATGCTTGCTTAAAATCGATCCTAAGTTAAACAAATCAAATTAATTTTTCAAACAAATAACCATTAAATCAAAAAATAATAAAGTTACAGTATCAAAAAACTGCTTTAATTAGTAGGCTACTTCATTCTAATAGGTTTTTAATCCAGACCAATTATTGTACTAAATTTTTAAAAAATTCACTCTGATATTAACAAAATAGGATATAACAATTTTCAAAAAAAAGTTTTAGTTAATGTTGGTAAAATGCGTTTAGATTTTAGAATATCGTACTTTGCTAATTTCCAGCGAAGCAAGCGATAGCTTTTAATTCAAACCTGTTTCTATAACAACATAACACTACAGGCGCTATATTAACATTTGGTTTCAACCATGATTTCATCGGTTCTATTTCAGTTTATTTACTTGTATTTCGTTTCTATGAGTTTTACGATTTATTTTTCAATCAAGACTAATCAAAACCAACATTTTTTGAGGGGCAATGCTTTGAATATTTTACTGTGAGTCATGATTGTGAACATAGCCATACCTGCCTACCTTTTTTTTGTAAATAACACTATGTTTTTTGGATAAAAATCCAAAAATAAGAGACAGATTCAAAATGAAGATTTTTTTTTAGATAACCCTATGTTTTTGGGAAGAAAGTTGAGAAATCTGAAATTAATTTTTTTTTCAAAAATCAGAGAGAAATTTCCTTTTTTTTGGAGAGAACAGAAAATTTCAAAGTTAAAGTAGGAACTACAGAAAGTTTCAAGGTTAAGGTTGGACTGCACCAGGGATCAGCGTTAAGTCCGTTGCTGTTTGCAGTGATAATGGACAGGCTAACGAATGAAGTAAGGAGAGAACCACCGTGGACGATGCTGTTTGCTGATGATATTGTGATTTGTGAAGAAACCAGGGAAGAAGTGGAGCAGAGACTAGAATGCTGGAGGTTTGCATTGAAAAGAAGAGGGATGAAAGTAAATAGGTCAAAGACCGAATATTTGTGTATAAATGGAGGAAATGACAACAAAACAGTGAAGATGGAGAATGCAAAAGTGCCAAGAGTAAAGTAATTTAAGTATTTGGGATCAACGGTGCAAGATAGTGGTGATTGTGAGAGGGAGGTAAAGAAGAGAGTGCAGGCAGGATAGATTGGATGGAGAAAAGTATCGGGAGTAATCTGCGACAGGAGGTTACCAGCTAGAGTAAAAGGAAAAATGTACAGTTCAGTGTGAGACCAGCATTGGTGTATGGACTTGAGACCGTGGCAGTCACAAAGAAACAATTAGTGGAAGAGATGGAAGTCGCAGAGATGAAAGTGTTGAGGTTTGCTATGGGAGTGACGAGAAAAGACAAGATTAGAAACGAGTACATCAGGAGTACCGTTAAGGTATAACAGTTAGGAATGAAGATGGGGGAGGGAAGGCTGAGGTGGTATGAACATATTATGAGGAGAGACCAAGAGTATGTAGGAAGAAAGATTATGGAAACGGAGTTTCCGGGAAAGAGGAAAAGAGGGAGACCAAAGAGAAGATTTTTACATGTTGTGAAAGAAGGCATGGGGGAAGTTGGTGCATAAAAGAACGTGACTCATTTTCGAAGTGATATAAAATTTAATAACAAAACGAAAATGACGAAATCGTTCGTCTGCAAATAAAATAAATAAATAAATAACACAACTCAAAGCTAAACACTACTAAGCTTACTAAGTCTGAACACAACTGTACAGGCAAATGACAAGGCAAAACACAACTGTACAACAAACCCCATTGTTACGTAATAGTACGAACTATCAAGCATTTGTACATCCCCCCCAAGTTCGTACTATTCCGGCCAGGTATAGTTATGTAGTTGATCCCTTGATCACCCATTGACCAGAGGTCGGATCCAATTCGACAGCAGGTTGTCGTAGGCGAGAGGACCGTCTAGGGATCATTGATTTGTTGTTTTCGTGGGTGTCAGGGTCAGTCTCCTGCGAATTAGTGTCCGTCACAAATGTGGAGTGTGTGGTTGTAGGTACGATATCATGGACGTCTTGTGGTTGCCCATGATCTATGGCCTCAGATGAAGTTGCATCAGCAACGTGGGTGGACGTGGAGGGTGGGTATTGAACGTGCGTTTCATGTTGGGGGGGCACTGTTGGTGGTGAAGAAGTTTGCTGGGACTCGGCAACATCAGGTATTATACGAAGGAATCGTCGATTGCGCCTGGTTATACGACCGGATCCTCCCACTTTAACATTATATTGGTCGAAGTCCAATGCTTCGACCACGGTGCCGACTTTGTCCCATTTACGTGGGTGTGTGCCTCCTTGATTTTGGATGAACACGCGATCACCACACCGCAGCGGGCGCAATGAGCGTGTACGCGCGCTCAATGCTTCATTGGTCCGTTTGGCTCGAACTCGAAGGGCATTTTCTTTAGCTCGCCATGCTTCGCGCCAAGTACGACGAATAAAGCGATTAGAAAAAGTAGCAAGCCGATTAACGAACGAAAAAGCGTCTCGCAAAGGGTGACCAAAGACGATTTCAGCTGGGGATAAATCGCAGTCAGGATCCGGGGTATTACGCAGTTGCAACAGGGCGCGCAGAAACGAATCATTGTTCAAATCCCCATTAGGGCTAATATTGGACATGAGAAGTCTTTTAGCGGCTTTGACTGCAACCTCCGCGCGGCCGTTAGATTGGGGGAAGTAGGCGGAAGAAACACGGTGTTTAATGTCCCACTTGCGCATAAAATCCTGTGTGACAAAGGCAGTAAACTCTGGGCCACCATCTGAGGAAATTTCTTCAGGCACTCCAAAAGTGGCAAAGTATGATCGAAGGAGGCGAACAAGTGCATTTGCGCCAGTGACGGTGGTCCCAGCTGGTGTACCAAACACATCTGACCAACCGGACAATCTGTCTCCAACGATCAAGAAGTGCCGTCCTGCGTAATCAAAATAATCCGCAAAAATTTTTTCGAAGGGCGTGGTAGGTGGGTGGGAGGGCAACGGGGGGGTTGCGGCTTGCGACGGCGCATTTCGGTTGCAATGAGCACAAGAATCGCGAATATTGTGAATATCTTGAGTCATCCCCGGCCAGAAAACGGTTGCTCGCGCACGCCGTTCCATGGCCGACACCCCTTGATGGGCGGCGTGCAATGTGCGTAATACTTGATAGCGGAGTTGCGGCGGAATCACAACACGATCATTGTATAAAATAACGCGGTCAGATATATAAAACCCATCGCGATATGGGAGGTATTGACGAATACCTCCTTCCGGCGGTAAGTTTACATCAAAGTTTGATTGTATGGCAGACAGTAGGTCATTGAGTGCAGCGTCACTGGCAGTGTGCCGGGCAATTTCATCCCAGTTTAAAGTCAACTGATCACGCGTATTTTGCCGCACCGAAGCAAGAAGGGCTTCTTCGAGAGAGTCTATAGAATCACGCTCGGCACCCGAAATGGTAGCAAAAAATTCTGATGTGGCTGGGTGTCGCGATGCAGTACGTTGAGGGCAGGTGCAAGAATGATTTTGATCGCCCGGTGAGGCGCAGCCACCAGTAACAGTGCGCGTGAGGTGCGCATTAGTGATGGCAGCAGGTTCACCAGCGCATTCCTGCGTCTCAGCATAAGCATGTTCTCCCAATGATGGAAAACTGGGTGATAGGACCCCCAGGGTCGACAGTGTTCCGTGCGATAAAAGGAGGGTCTGAATGTCGGCGCTAATGTAGACCATGGCCCGGCATTGCACAACATAACCGTGACACGACAGTCCTTCAATGATGGCGAAGAACGCTCCCACAATTGATATGGAGGAATGATTGGCGGCCACCAGGTTGGATGCAGGGGTCAGGATGTCATATGGGAAGCCATACTTTACAAATTCGTCCAGAGACCATACATTCACTTGGGCGCCGGTGTCAGCGATGGCGGTAACATTAGTAGCACGGACTGATGTAGATTCGCCATGAGCCTGAGCGCGATCGACTGAAATCGTTACGTGGACCTTGGGGTGCTCTCTCATACGTGCTGTTGCCCACTGTCCATCTTTGAATATATAATGGGGGCCTTGCATGGTGGCATTTCTATGTACTGCAGACAGAGGCGTGTTGCACTTGTTTGGCCTGTGCCTCGAGACTGGCCTGTGATTTGTTCTTATCGAACTCAACTGAGGGTCAGCAGGCGACGTGACTTCAAGAGTTTGTAGACCTGGTTCCGGTGGTGAAGGACCCACTTTATGAGTGAGTTGGCGTCTTCGGCGTTTCTGTGACCGGTAGCATTCAATACACAAGGTATAAGGTTTGGTATTCCAACCACGAGGTCCTTTTTTGTAGAGCTGAAAAAGTTGCTGGCAGAGAGGACAACGCGACTGTTTTGACCGATCAGGTAAATTGTGGGATTCCCTGCATGGGGTTGCATTACGACATGCTCTGTGGTCTGCGTCATGTAGGCGGCGAACGGCTGACACAGATGTGACCTCGGTTGGGGGGGACGGCGTTGCGAGCCATTTCTTTGCTTTCAACAAGGGCAACGATCTCGTTGACGGCGCGTGTGAGTATATCCGCGCCGCCAAGAATTTCCCGGCGAATCTCATCGTCAGCAATGCCATTCAGCAAAGTATCCCGAATCATGTGGTCCGTATAATTGATTTTTAAACCACAAGTACAATCAATTGTGAATGCACATGTGTCTGCTTTGCCGCGCACTCTCGCTGCAAATGCGCGAAAAGGTTCGTCTCTCAGTTGGCGCATCTGCATGAGATCGGATCGCAAGACGCCAGTAGCTACTGGGATAACTGCAAGTCGACGCATGGCGGATAGTAACTCCTGCAAAGGCTTAGAGACAATCTCTGCATCTGATTTTAACAAACTATCTCCTAAGCTCTGACTGGCACACTGAAAGAGTTGCGCGGTGGCTGAAGCTTCGTTGATGCCTGATCCTTGCCTAAACATTTGCCAGCGGCGAGTGAATACGTTCCACGCTTCTAAAGACACGCCTACGTCAATGCTGGGTCTTGTTAGTTTTGGTCCCTCTGAGGGAGCGCGAATGGAATTAGGCCCAGGAGTAGCATGACTAAATGCGTGGCTCTGTAAAATAGCGCAAGCTACAGCTTCTGGTGCGTCTTCGGATTGAAAAGCGCAACCCGGGTACGCACAATCTATAACAACCATTTTAACAAAAATTAACTAGCCTTAACGATTTCGTCATAAAAGAACGTGACTCATTTTCGAAGTGATATAAAATTTAATAACAAAACGAAAATGACGAAATCGTTCGTCTGCAAATAAAAGAAATAAATAAATAACACGACTCAAAGCTAAACACTACTAAGCTTACTAAGTCTGAACACAACTGTACAGGCAAATGACAAGGCAAAACACAACTGTACAACAAACCCCATTGTTACGTAATAGTACGAACTATCAAGCATTTGTACAGTGCAAAGGAGACGGACGTTGAAAATAGGACGGTTTGGAAAAAGATGATACGCTGTACGTGGCTACCCCTGACTGAAGGGAAAGGCTAGAAGAAGAAGAAGAGAAAAATTTCTTTTTTTTTAAGAGAAATGAGAAAAACTACCTTTTTTTCAGAAATCAAAAAGATATTCTTTTTTTCTTCTTTTATTTTTTGGTCTTCACCCTAGAATCTGAGATTTAGTTTCAGTTTATTTTTTTTGTGCTTCAAAACAAAAAATACACTAACATATAAATGTAGCAAATAAATTTTTCAAAGCACAGGAAGGCAGCAAAATTACCATATCGTCTTCTAGTCAACTACCTTCCTCTAAATAGCGGGACACAAACAAGATAATTTTGCATGAATAAAACACAACCGTACACTCACGAAACACAGTAAAGTTAGAAAAATGATAAAGAATTATTAGTAATTTTAGTTGTTATTAAATAACTTTTCACGTGCAAGCTGACTTCATCCATTTTTTGTTGCATTTTATCTAGATTAGGGTTGCCCTACCGTTCGGAATTTTGTTAATTCTTTTGTGTCGGAAAGAATTTAAAAAAAAGCCCAAATGTCCGAAATTTTAGTATCAACTAAAAACAACGTGCAATTTTTTAAGAAAGCCAATTGATTATGGGACAAAAATAGCTATTTCCTAGATCGATTCGAAGTAAAGACCTTTTTTTTTAGAGAATACCATAATTTTGGCAAGAAAATAGGGAAATCCGAGATCAATTCAAAGTAAAGACCTTTTTTTGTTGGTGCGCCTACAGCTGTCCAAAATTCCGCCTATTTAGATATGGCAACCCTAGTCTAGGTCTAACATTAACTAGTCAAAAAAACTGATACCGCTAGTAAGAAAGTGACTTTAATTCAGGGGTACTTATTGCCATATTTTAGGTCCAATGTAAAAAATTGTCTTTTTACCTAATTCTGTTTTCTGTTTAGGTTGAAAATAACTTTGTTTGGCTGCCAGTTTTCTTTTATAATGGTGTTTTTGGGTTAGGCCTATACTAATAATAGTTGGGGACTCATTCTTTGCTGAAATTTTATTAAATTAAAGCAACTTTTATCAAACTAAATATTGTCTTGGCAATTTCAAATTTAACAATATCCTTTAGTTTTAAGAAATTCAATTATTGAAAAAGAAGCTTTGTATGTGCCAAATAAGGGTGAAGTCTAATTCGAAGAAAAACCAATTGGAGTGAGAATAAAAAGACACAAAACTAGTTGCTCGTAGAGATAAAAAGAGAAAAAATTGCCGCGCAAATTGTTCTTGCGAACCCAAATTGGGCCCAAAATTTTTTAAATTTTTTAAAATTTGTCAAGATGCTCAAGAAGAACTTAGTTTCTTTTAAACCAATTACTTTCTCTCAAAAACTAACCCTGTATCTCCCTAAAACTAACTCTCACTTCAATCGATTTTTTTTCGAATTAGACTCGACCCCAAATAAGAACTATTTGCAACAATTTTTATTATGCGTTTGGGTATTCTTACCAGTGGATCCAAGGCAGTAGTCGTAGCCATTCCCCACGTTGAGATACAATATTGGGGATAAGAATAAATTAAGCACTGCTTTTAGCATTGTAGTGTCAATGAGTGGTTCCTCAATCTGAGCAGTGCCAAGGAACCGCAGGAGAGCTTAGAACAAACATGTTGTATAGGAGACTTCCAAAAAAACTTATCATTAAAAAATTATACCCAGATATTTAATTTCATTTACTTGCTTTATACTTGTCTTTCCTATTCTGATATCATAGTGCCTACCTAGCTAATCTTTGTTTGGTTAAAACCGTGAATTTTGTTTTATTAGTATTTAATGACAATTTGTTTAATTTCATCAATTTTGATCAGTTTAGGGTAGACATTTTTATTCAACAGTTTTCGACAAGAGTTTGTCAATGTCAGAACTGTGTCATTCGCAAACAATTTAGTCTTAAATTGGATACTAAAGGCATGTCATTGGCTCTTTGTTATATATCAAAAATAGTAATGGCCCAAGAGTAAGCGTCGTGGTAGGCTACACTAAAGGTTACATGATTAAATTTTGATATAGGATTGTTCACAACTGTTGACTGTAAATTTTTTCTTATATCCGTAATGACCAAAAAGTATTAAAAAATCATGATTCTGGCAAATGTTACAAAATTTGGGCAAAACTTTATCGCCCTCTCCCCCCCGAATTTTTTTTGGCTGATACGCCTATGATTGCGAAATACTGTGTTGGTGAAAAAATAACAAGGTGAAAGTTTTTGAAAACACGATCGCAACCTTTTTCGTCATTCAAACTATTTTTCATTGTCTTCGTCAGCGTCAGTATATCAGTTTTATGCCTTCAGAATATGAAGTTACTAATTTAGGTGCAGCTAGACTTAAATGACTATGAGGTCTTACAGCTGTTTACTACCCACGCAAAGTTTCAAAGCGTAGTGGTAAAGAAAATTTATTGGTAATATACCAAATACAATTAATTTTCAACAAACTTTCACTTGCGCTCTCGTTTTTTCATTTTCCTCTGCTCTCACGTCAATCTTGCATTAGGTTCTCCGTTTATTACAAAGAACTAAAAACTAGCGGGAGAGAACGAGCCCTACCTGGAATAAAATAATAAAAAACCTAAATGTAGAATTCGATGGAACCGGCATGCAGATTAATAATATGGCAAGCAATGCATAGCACGGTAGGCTTATTTATTTTTTGAATTTTCTTGGCAATTTGTAAACAAGCCTATCGATTTCAAAATAGAACGAGGACGGGCAATCGGGTGCAGCTGGCATGCAGCCCTTTATTACTTCTGTTCGACTCTTTTTCTTTATTTCCGGTTCAAAACTTATCAGTGCCATTCTGTTGTCTCTTTGGGAAAAACACTTTAGAGTACTTTCCTCTGGTCAAGGGTCTTGGAAACCAGTTCTAAATTTCAGTGGTATATCTCTGAAAAACCAAAATAAAGAATTTTAACTGGACAGCAATATCTTGTGGCATCTCAGGAAGCAGGTCTTACGTTATATATATTGGCTCCGACGCTTTCTTGCGAGTTAGGAGGATAATTAAAAAATAGTCTTAAGTTTGAAAAAATTTTATTCAAGAACCAACACCGGGTTCTGATTTAAAGTAAAAACCTTCTTCAAATCACAGTATTATCATCATCATCAATCTAATTTTAATCCGGTTTAAATATCCCCATTGAATAAAGGTGGCTGGATTCATCCCATTACTTCTGCAACTCTTCCTACACCTTCTCTCCACCTACATCGATCTGCCGCATCTTCTTTCCTTAATCCAATCCTTCTCATGTTTTCTTCAACTTGTTCTCTCCATTTCATTCTCGGTCGGCCCTGTTTACGTTTTCCATCCACTTCATGTTCCATTTCCTTCATCAAAACATCTTCCTCAGATCGTCTCAAAACATGATCATACCACCTCACATCATTTGCCATTGCCAGCTTATCTGCTGCTTCCCTCAATCCCAACATGTCCATCAGCTCCACTGTATTCTTCTTGTCCACCAACTTTACATTGCACATTGCCCTCAGCATAGATCTTTCTGCTCTTCTTCAAATAGCTTCTTCATTTTCGACTCTCAAACACCACGTTTCGCTTCCATTTAACATAGCTCATCTCACATGCACCTTTCTTTTCATCCGAAAAAAGAATCTTTTTTAAAACATCATCTCATAGTCGGCAGCGTGATCAAATGGTTAAGGCGCCGAGCTTATGATCAATATGGCCTCGGTTCAAAACTCACTCGCGCTATTCTGTTGTGTCCTTGGAAAAAACACTTTACGGTACTTTCCCCTGCTTGGTGATCTTGGCAAGCAGATCTAAATTACAGTCATATCTCTATTAAATTGCAAGAGGACAGCAATATTTTGGTATCCCCGGAAGCAGGTCGGGGTAATTGCTTACCCTACGTATTAGCGCCTCCGTCGCTTTCCTGCGAGTTGGGAGGATAAATATAGAGATAAATAAATAAACAAAAAATCTCTCCATACTCTCTGAATTTCTTCCATCCCAATTTTGTTCTTTCAGTCACTGCGGCTTCACATTTTTCACTGGCATTCAACCTATCTCCAAGATAGCAAAATTCCTTTACAGTTTTCACTTCATCACACGTTACCAACTGTTGCACTTCTCTTGCACCATCACGCTTATTATAAACGAAAAATCGCCGCCGCACTCGTAATTATTTTCTTCAATTTAGAACACTTTCCATTAATCGATTGGTCGCATTTTGTACATAAGAATAAGTTTACAGTCACCCTTTTGCCATATATTCTACTCCGTATGACTTCACCCTCTGACCGCCACACTATCACCTTTGTCTAGATTTACTTTCGGTCCTTTGCTCTCCAATGCACTTCTACATTTTAGAAACCTTTTCTTTAGACCCTCCATCGTTTCAGTCATCAATACCATCTGCCGACAAAACCTCTTTTATAAAGCCTTCTCTTGCATTCTCTCTAACAGCATCCACCACAATTGCAATTAACAAAGGTGACAAAACAGATTCCTGATGTACACCAACCGCTACATAAAATTCTTCATAGAATTCAGATCCAGACATCACATTTTACTAAACAGCCTGATGCTGAAACCAACCGCTTGTTGGAACCAAGCAAACAATTGAAAATTTTTTTTTTTAATTTACTATTAAACCAAACTGAGGCCAAGAATTCTTTTGAAGAAAATTTTCAAACATATTTAGGTCAGATGTTCATCCGATATTTCAGCTTGCAAGGTTGTTTTTTAACAAGCAAGCAAACAAATTAGAGATATACATTTTTTTCATATTGTTGTAACCTATCAGTTTTCCTATTCAGCATTTGGGAAAGCCAAGTCGGGTGAAGCGGGAGGACTTATATAAAGGTTTAGTTACTGTCTAGATCAGGGGTGGCAACTTTTTAAACATAAAAACCACTGAAGAGGTAAATATTTACCTTACAAAAACAGCAAAAAGTCTTTGCATTATGTCTGAGGTTAAAACAAGCCAATTTATACTTGAATAAAAACTGCATAAAAAAATTTTCTCTTGTCCACACCTGGTTCAGCCTATCAAAAAATAATGCCGTTGAAAACTTTTCTTCACCGAATTGTTATTAGTAGTAAAACAACACTGTTATCACCAACGTTTATTCCCAATTTAATTGTACTGACAAGTATACCAATACAAAGAGCCGCACCAATAACTGAAACAGTTCTTAAAACCGACACCACTACGCAATTGTGGCTGGAGTCAGCTTTTCGGTTTGGTGCTCATAATAATAAGAACATAAAAAATGGTGATAAGATATTGTATAAAGGACATACTACGTCGGAGCGTTCATTAGGCTATACAAAGCAGCAACAGATATAATCGATGAGCTCGAAGTGTTAACAATCAGTACGAAATCTTTTTGAGACGTTACAAACGAAAATCACTTGACAACGATTTTCTCGGCTCCATTTTGTCCAGCCTGAATAATTTAAATTGCACTCGTTGAAAGGCCATTGCCGGCCTGAAAGTGCCATTATTTACACGTCATCGTAAGTTTTTGAGAAATAAAAACAGCCTAATCGCCTTTCATAAAACGCAAATAAATGAATATCATTACAAATCTAAAGGACAGTGAGCATGCAAAGCATGGTAGCACTGGTTCAACACGAATAACAAAATAAATCTCTCATTGTTGCTATTTTTTCGTTTTCTTCTGAGTTTGATTTATCTTGTCTCCCAAACTTAAAGCCATACCCTGCAAAATCAAACATTGGTTTGTTTATAAGCAAAATTACTGGGCTTAAACAAATCACGTTGAATGTTGCATGATAAATCACATTTCACAGCCACTGTACAACCAATCACAGGATAACTTGACAAACGACAGAAAACCACAGAAGCATATCTTTAATAATGCTGACTAAATGTAATACATATAAATATTAGTTAATTGATAGTGAATTAATCGAATGCTAAAAAATCAAAAAAAAACAAATTAAATAAAATCCTCGGAATTTTGTATGCTTAAAAAAGTTATTTCACAATTTACATGCAAAACCTTTTGAAATTGCTCGAAAAGTTAAAAAAGAAAGTTTTTAAAAAATACAATCCATTAGAAGTCGAGCTAAATATCACAATGGCTGAATAGATTCGACAAACAAAACTTTTGCACAAAAATTTGTTACGTGACCTATTTGACGAAGCAGTCTTAATTAAATTGCATCAATGTTAATGTTGCTTTGTTTCAAAGAAAATACGAGCGTTTGGTCAAAAAAAAAGAAAACAAAAAACCAACAGTGAAATAAAGCACGTGGTCATTAAATTTATAAATTGCACTGAGCATACCTGGCTTTTGGCTCGGATCCGAATATGGCCCACAACAGGCAGATCTGGGTTGAGATTGGCCTTTTCAATGCTTAAATTAGCGAGGGCGCATTCCCCAAATATCGATTTCGCCACTAAATTGGCGGCAAGAAAACCCGAATTTCCCCCCAAAGCCTATCAATAAAGAACCAGGTTATTACGTCATGGGACATTTGCCGATGTGAACCAGAAAACTCGAAAAACACAAACCAACCACATGAAGCTCCCCTGAAAATGTTTTCAAGAGCATGCCGTGGTCAGTCTGATTAATAGTATGTTCATTTTGTCAAAAAAAATTAAGATAAACTAATTGTACATAGTAAGCAGTGATAGGAGGACATGTACCTTCTCTGGTGTCAGGCACTTCATATTTGTACAAGTCAATATATGATGAAGGTAATCCAGCAAGTCGCAAATATTAGTGTTCACTGTCACTTTATTCTCCCATTCAAACTCGGCCCACATTTTCCTGAAAACAATTTATTCACTTCAATTTCAAAAAAAAAACTTAACACAAAAGATACACAGCAAAGGCTGAGTTGTATCAGTTGTTTGCGGATGTTCAAGCCTTCGACAGCAATATTGAACAGTCTCACAAGCTGGTCGTTTGATTGCGAGCAAGACACGAATCAAAGTGCGGTTTACAGAATCAAGCATTATAGAATAACTAATGTCTAGTCTTCCTTAAGTCAGTGACTTGTTTATACAAACAATAAATAAGACAATATCAGCTAAGCTGATCAAACAAGTTTATGAAAAAGCAGCCTTAAACAAACAGCACCTGAACTCAGCATCAGTGCACACTGTGGGATGGATATAATCCATGATATCGATGTGGATGTCGTTCAGCACGACGCAATTACGATCGCTGGTCGCGCCTGTTACGTCATAAACGATATTGCCGAAAATAATTCCGTTTTCAGTCGAAGTGACTTTAACGCTGGCTTTGATGTTGGCGAAATCGTGGGGGGCGAGGGTCAGAGGACTCGGCTTCTCAACGAGCTTTAAATCTCCTGTAGATAACAAATTAGATAATCTGATTGAGCTTTCTCCAGAGGTTGCAGAATAACGAGGCGTCATAGATGGCAATACAAAGAGTTTTAGAAGAGAAAAAGGAAGTATATAATCGCTTGTCTTGGCAGCAAGAAAATCGGTTTCGATCAAAATCTAAAGTAAGAATCCGGCATAACAATTAATTTAAAGCTCGGAGAATGTCATTTGTACAGTTAAGATTTTAATGCAATTAATAAATGTCCAGCACACCCTCAGAACAGCGGCTTTCTGAATTTCGCGGGGTGCATACGTTCCATCCTCGATTAACTGAATCTGACCAAGTGTTGCACACGGCACGCCACCGCTACGAAAATATCACGCTGGTGGTTGTGTCCAGAAGTACAATGTTGACGAAAAGGACGCCACAAACTCGCCACACACTTCAGCGGTTTAATCAAAGGTTTGTTTTGATTAAAAAAATAATAATAATAAATAGACATTCCTTGGAAGCTCTTTTATAAAAACAGCTGTGCAGAGAAAATGAACCAATATTCGCACGACTAAAAATCCATAAATGAAACGTAAAATGCGATAAAACCAGGTTGTGTACTCACCGAGCGTGGCCAGCTCCAAAGTACAGTTCTGCAGCGTGTCGGAGGTCTGGTTGACCACAAGCACGTCCAGCACAATGTCGTACTGGTTGATGTGGACGTACGCTTCTGCGTAGACGGGATCAGAGAAGCCAGTCAGTTGCGTCACCTGTTAAGACATATCTGTGTGGCTGCAACGTGATTGGATAAACAGGAAACTAACCCGGATGATCTGATCTGACCCGGTTTTTCAATTAATCAGATGTTAAAGGCTTTCTCACATTTTTTCAAATTTTACTCGAAAAAAAGAATACGAATTCTAAACTAACTATATAAGAATAGTATTGTAACTTCTCGATTTTAAAGTAATACAACTGATTCAAAAATATAATATGGAAAAAAAAGGATTCGCGAAGTCATATATGTAATTACGTATGCTATGAACAAGGCATTCAGAAAACTGTTATATAGAAGCGAAACGTGGTGCTTGAGAGAAAATATAGAAGCTATTTGAAGAAGAGCAGAAAGATTTATGGTGAAGACAATGTGCAGTGTAAAGTTGGTGGACAAGAGGAATACAGTGGAGTTGATGGACATGTTGGGATTGAAGGAAGCAGCAGAAAAGCTGGCGAGGACGAATGGTGTGAGGTGGTATGGTCATGTTTTGAGACGATCTGATGAAGATGTTTTGATGGAGGAAATGGCACATATAGTGGATGGAAAACGCAAACAGGGCTGACCAAGGATAAAATGAAAGGAACAAGTTAAAGGAAACATGAGAAGGATTGGTTTAAGGAAAGAAGATGCGGCAGATTAATGTAGGTAAGAGAAGATGTAGGAAGAGTAGCAGAAGTAGTGGGATGCATCCAGCCACCTCTATTCACTGGGGATTAAACCGGATTAAACTGGATTGAAACTGGATTGATGACTTGCTGTCACTTTCTTTGTGGCAAACTTACTTTATTCAACTTGGACGTGGAAAAATCGTTGGCCTCCTTCTTTTGAGCGAGTGTTCCCACTGCGGCACTGAGGCTCAATTCGAACTGATCCTCAAGAGACCCGGATTCTGCTTTAGCGTGGAGTTGACCGAAGTTGATGGCGTCGTCGGGCTAAAAACATTCGACATGACGTGGCTGAGTGATAATTGCATGAATGTTGGAAGATAGAGCAGAGTAGATAAGTTTTTAACGAAAACAAAAATGTAAAGCTGCATTTATTATTTTATCTCTATATTTATCCTCCTGACTTCCAGGAAAGCCTATTTACAAAATAAAGTTAAATAAATTTTTGGTTGTACAGAACTTTAAAATGACCAATGGTATTGACGGAACCATAAGCTCTTTTAATATTGAGTAAATTTTAAAATTGATGAAAGGAATAAAAACCTGTATGGCAGTTAGCGAAGTCTTGTTCTTTTCCGAAGCTTTTCTTTGACTTGACTCTTCAGCTGTCTTTGTTTCGAGTAGACTGGAGAGAGACTCCCGGCATTTGCTGACAAAAACCTCCGCCATAACCGGGTTTCGCTCCGACAAAACCTGGATCATCCAACATTTTACTCGGAATTTTTCGATTATAAGCAGCAGTCGAACTATTCTCAAGTCGGTTTTGAAAAAATTGCACGTTCAACGAGGAGTTGTAAATCGAAGGTTTTTTCAAACCGAGATTTTAGTTGAATCAATCATAGTAACAACGGTTGAGTGTCAGCTGCTAGTATTTCGCCGCTAAATATATTTCGTTTGATTTGCGCCAATTTAAGTTCTAATTTGTTTTCATTTCGCAATTTAAATAAAATTTTATTGTAATTTTTCCGGTTTTCGTAACAATTCCGCTCGGTCTGACGTCATGTTAAACGAATTTGTATTTCGACAACCAAAAGACACAGGTTGAAGTCAACAAAGTATAATCGCCCCTCCTATTGCGTCATCAACTTGCAGATGGTGAAAACAAACCTTCAGACAGGATCCGAGTCGATCCACATCGTCGTCGGTGATCGCTTTGTCGGGGAGGCCGGACTTGCCGAGGTGCAACACACTGGACAGTATCAGCATGCACTGGGCCGCGAACGACTGAAGAAAAGCGAAGTGAGCAGCAAGCAGACGTCCGCACAAGGGCCCCACTTACGTTTTGCTTCCGGGGATCGGGACAGGAAGCCCAGAAACGGAGCGCTTGCTTGGTGAGGGCGGTGGCGAGCGACCCGGCCAGCGCGAAGTCGCCGTTCATGAAGAACTGACGCAATGGGGGGCGTTTGATCTTATCGCCTGAACTCGTTCCCTTTTTATCTGAGCCCACACTGAAGGCCGACTGAGTGACGTAAGTGCCCATTTCGGTGACACGGCGAGCTGAACTGACCTGAAACGTAATAAAGTCAACGAAAAGCTCTCGTGATGTCACACACCAATGTAAGGTCATGGTATATGACGTCAGAATTTGCAATTCATGACAAGTGCATGGTTAAGAATTCGGTAATCTCACTAAAATGAACACTTTAGAAATAAAAACTTTTAAAAAATCATTCGTTTATCCGCCATATTTTTGAAAATGTGGCGGATGCAGTGACATTGTCTGCTGTTAATTATTAGTTTGTTTTTTACTGAAACACGTTGCGAGATTTTAGTTTAAAACTACAAAACCGTCAGATTACTTTATCGCCTTTTCCTTCTTCAGCTTGGGAATCCCCGCTGTCCCCAGCAGCAATTTTCAACTCGCTATCCACAATAGGGAGTTCCCCGACAGATTTCTTCACTTCGGTGACAAACCGGAGGATAGCAGAGCTGCTTTCGCAATACTCCCCGAGAATCCACAAAACTCCCTTGACGATCCTAAAGTAGAATTAAAATAAGGTGAGGCAACAAAGTTAGATTTAAAATCATTAAGAAAATGCGGCTAAAAAGTTGCTGTCCATCCTCTTTGCGTTCACACACAAACAGGGTCTTGTTGGACTATCAGTTTCTGCTACAATAAGTCACTCTTGCAATATCGCATTGGCTGGAATCGTTTTACTGATAACAAAGCAATAAGAACACTAAAAAAATAAACTCAAAACGCCTGCAGCCAAATTGAATCATTTCTCGCATAATTTTAAAACCACTGAAGGCCCGTTTCCACTACGAGCGTGGAAAAGAGCATTCTTTCTCTCTTTTATTGATCTTCAATTGAAGCGAGCGCAAAAAAAAAAGCAATAAAACAAACAAAGAATGCTTTTTTCCACGCTCGTAGTGGAAACGGGTCTTGAGTCTCGATATATTTTCTTTTTGGAAGTGACAAGTTAGCAGGTGGTAGATAACCTCTCGTGTTGACTGTGGAGCAAACTCAGTTCTAACTTACTTGGGGGCGCGGATTGTGGGGAAGACTTCGAGAAGCTTCTCGATGATGATTGATTTATGCTCTGAGTAGCGGTGCACTGCTTCCCGGACGAATACGAGGACATCAGTGGCAGCCAGCTCCTCACTGTCGCCCAGAAATTCCATCAGCTGCAACATAAGGTTTGTTGTTTCTTACTCTACGAGAGGTGCGGTGGTCCAATGACATATGCAGACTTTCAATATTTTGTTCTTGCTACTCGACTTGTTTGAAATAAAACTTAGTTTTACAAATCTTAAGAAAATTATCTAATTTGCTTAATAAAATTCAATTACATAACTGAACAGATGTGCGCTGTAAAAATATGCAATTTAACTCAGCAATCAAAATTTATGTTTCAAAACTACTGCACAGGTTTGAAACTTTACTAACCACAGGTATAACAGTGGCGGCGGTGTCGGGGAACTTTACAGTACAAGCGTGCATAGTTTGAACCAGCAGCTGTCTGTATTTGTCGGTGTTGTCGTGGCCTTGAGTGCTTGCCGATTTGACAACCTGGAAGATAATGTGGTTTAAAAAAGCAAAAACATTTAATTGAACAACGGACACACTGTTGAAATCATTTTTAGACATATTTAAACGATTTGAAACTTCGTTGCATTAACTTTAATGACCTAAAATGTATATAAAACAGCAAACTATCACTGGTTTTGAAACCATCGGTAACAAAATTATAATTATATTACTATTTAATATAAACTAAAAAACTTATGAGAATTTAACCAAACAGGAACATTCTGGCGTCTATAAAAGCAGGTCAAGATAATCCTTTGACTGTTGTTCAAAGTTTAACCGCTCCTACTATGTCAAACGTTTTAATCTAAAACACGAACTGATCAAGACAATTCGTGCGCAAAAGATGTAGATGACACCCGGAAAATGTAGTGGTTAGCGAAGGTCGATGTTCAGTTGCAACAAGTCAATAACAAATCAGTAACAAATTGTTTGCCTTCGTCAAGCTTGATTCATTAAGATTGGTGCTTTCAGTAACGCAACGCTATTAAAGCATCAGCTGAACAAATAATAAGACGAACACATCTCATTCTTAAAGGTATGCAAACTGTTATATTACTCTTCAAATTTTACACAGCGGCTATAGAATTGATCTCATAACCCACTTACTTCCTTTTCCAAAAACTTAATAAGATCTTCAACGTTTCTGGATGATACAAGATCAAGAGCTAGATCAAGTGTCTTCTTTCTTACTTCCAAGTCTGGAGAGGCAAGAGCTCGAAGAATGTCCATTACCAGCTCCTAAAGTGTACGTTTATTTCATTAACTAGAAAACTGTCGTCTAACAAACTTTAACACAGGAAACTACGCAATATTTCTCTTTAGGCTCGTTCCTTTAAACAGTAAAATATAAAAATTCAAGCAAAACAAACTGCCACAAATACTGCTTAATCAAACCTGCAAAACTTTTTCGTGCTGAGGGTGCTCTTTCAGATCGATCAGACGATCCAGCACGATAAGCTTAACATTGTTATCCGCTTCTTTAACAATCAGCTCAATGTAGCACTGCGCGGCCGCCCTGCAAATAACAAGTTGTGATTTGTGGTTCACATATCCCAGCCAGCAAACAACCGCTTGAACGGACAAGTCTTTACTTTTGCAAATCACAAGGCCTATTCAATCACATTTTGGTCATGTTCTAAACATAAAATAAGACCTGAACAATATAAACAAAAACGAAAAACAAATAAACTAGGCGTGAAATCTGTTCCATAAAAAAAGGGCGTTTAAGCGGTTTGTTGCCTCTTACTTGACCGCTGTAGGAGCGCTGGACAGCGTGACGAGCGTCCCCGCGGCCTCGTAGCGGACAGCCTGGCTGGACGACTGCAGGAGGTTGTAGATGCAACGGATGAAGCGAGCTCTCTCGTTTGGATTGGCGTGACATACTTTGTAGACGAGCTCAACTATAACTAACTGCAGAATGTCGTTGAACGTATTCACCTGAGAAGCACGATTTTTACTCGTCAAAATGAAGAGACGAAACCTTGTCAATACTTTGAACAAATATATGTTATATATTGGGCACCAAATGAAATAGAAAAAAGGCTCTTGCAAAACAAATTAAAGTGACATTGAAAATATATTTAAAAGTTAATATGATGTGACTATGAACCATTTATAACATTTTTTCTGCTTGATTTTCATCACACTTTTATTGGGACTATTTTTCAATAGTTTTTCTGAGCCCAATTCCGTCACAAATCACATATTCATAAAAAATTAGCAAATTGTTAATAAA
Source organism: Diplosoma virens (assembly GCA_963680785.1). Lineage (NCBI taxonomy): Eukaryota > Metazoa > Chordata > Ascidiacea > Aplousobranchia > Didemnidae > Diplosoma > Diplosoma virens. Next base: position 35,863,008 of record OY796895.1, on the reverse strand, counting down.
ATCTGATGATCTATTGGATAATACAAGTAAATGTAAAAAAAAATTAGACTTTGACAACAAAAGTATTAAACGTTGGAAAAATAGAGATACAGTACAATGAAAAAATTTACAATTTAAGATGCCATAGAAAACTAAAGAGGAAAAATTAGTTAGATATAGAAAATGACGAGCCACATAATCATTTAGAAAAGCAAAAATAATAGACAGCGGCAGTGTGGTCGAGTGGTTAAGAGCGCTACGATTGTAAGCGACATTGTCTCGGTTCAAAACCTACTTGTGCCATTCTGTTGTGATTGTGGGAAAGACACTTTACTGCACTTTTTCCTGTTTGGCCGTCTAAGCAAAGAGTTCTAAATTTCTGTCATATCTCTATAAAACTAAAAAACAAATAAAAAATTTAACCAAATAGCAATATCTTGGCATCTCTAGAAGCAGGTCAGGGTAATTGCTTGCCCTATGTACAGCACCTTTGTCACTCTCCTGCAAATCAGAAGGATAAATACAAAAATGAAATGAAAAAATTTACTAAACAGCAAGAAACGTTGAAAAGAAAACGACATATGATATAAATAATGTAAAAAAAGGAAGTTACCAACACATAAAAAATTTTGTAAAAAAACAAAAAAGCTTACATGCTTATTATTTGTTGGGAGATGAAACAAATAAAAATTTAATGGTTGATAAAAAATTCAATCATTTGGTTTTTGTAATTAACTAAAATTATACAAAATCAAAAACCTAAAATATGCCCTTCAAGTTCTGAGAAGCACAAACCTGGTCGATGCATGTGCTGAGATAATCAAGAGCTCTTTCTTGATCGGCATGGATGAGCATCATAAATGCATTGCGCTTGCACGATGCATCTTTTTCACCTTCTAGAAACTCGTGAATTAATTCTGGAGCATCAGGAATTAGTTGATCAAATTTTCTGCAAACAAAAACAGGTTAATAAAAAAATAAATAAGGGCAATTACAAAAGTGAACACAACGAGATATCAAAACAGTAGTTCATAATTTTTTTTATTCTGGGTTACAGATAAAGTGTCTGCAAAAAATAGCATTAAACAGAAATTTTGTAAAACAGTATAATTTAGCAAATATGCAACAAAAACTTATTCAACATTAATTACTTTGCAACATGAAGTGAGTAAATCAATGTTAAATAACTTTTTTGTCATTCTCATTACAAAAGCTCTAAGCCAATTGTCAGTGAACACTTTTTTAGTGAGGAGCATAAAACAAAAAACTTAAATTTATATAAGAAAAATTTTAACAGTAAACAATGCAAACTTGTAATAGACATGATAAAAATTTGAAAGCAAAGCATTGCAGTAATAAAATTAAAATAAATAGTTGGCAAAAAAGTCATATGTATGGGAAATGCAATAAAAGTAATATGATATGTTATTTTACAGACATAGATAAAAATAAGTATATTTGTTGACTAAGACATTATTAAACCAAGAAATTATAAAAAATTATATTTTTAAAACAACCAAAAATTCACCAGTTAACTGAAAAGTCAAACAAATAAAACCTAGCTATAAAATCTTGAAAAATAATTATTTTTGACATTATGTTTTAATTATTTTTTCAAGATTTTATAGCTAGGTTTTATTTGTTTTATAGCTTGCTTAGATTTTAATTTACACAACTATCCAAAAAGTACAGTATGTCCAAAAACTATCTTTATCTTCTGTCAAAAAATGCCTGTTTTTTTAAGCAGGCAGTACAAAAGCAAAATAAGAAGGTGAATGAGAGCATTTGCAGGATTATGAAAGATAACCATATAATAATCAGAAAAATTATTAAAAAACTGGGCAATAGCAGAAGATCTGTAAAAATTATTTATTTCATTTTCAAGTGTTCCTGAAGAGGCAGAACCATTAGAAAAAAGATGTATTTTGAAAGAAATTAAATTGTGATGCTACTTGGGGTTTTTTTAATTACAACGATTAAGATATTTTTTGACAGAACCTGATATTGAAAAAATACAAAAAATACATTACTTGTAAATTGTGTATATAGCAAGTACAGCATTTCTTCTAACATAGCTATGTCTATGTTCTAAACATGCTCTAATGGCTGGCATAAGAGGCTCTATCAATTCTGGTTGACGAAGTTTGCATAAAAATCGCAAAGTTGATCCTCTGATAAACTCATTAGGGTGCTGTAAATCCTGAAAAATTTCGTATGTTACAAACCAAATGTAATGCAACAGAAGTCATGATTTTATGATTTAAATCAGTGTTTTTCAACCTTTTTTCATTTGCAGCACATTTTTGAAACCCATCAAAAATCGCAGGACTTTTAGACCGTTTATATTAATTTTTGTTCCCAAAATCAGGTGATCTCCAAAAAAAAGGTGTTCACTTCAATTTGATCTACAATTTTGCTATTTTTTTCCCAAAATCATCGTGATCTCAAAAAAAAAGAAAAAGATCTTCTGTCTTCGCTTCAAATCTCACTTATTTCACATACAAAAACCACAAAATTCAACGTCCCTAAATAATTTTTTTTGAAATCTTTTGCAGCACACCTGGAAACCTCTCACAGTACACTAGTGTGCCATGACACACCAGTTGGGAAACACTGATTTAAATAATATGTACTTAAAAATTCTTGTACCAAAAAGTAATTTATTTCAAAATACATTCACACACCAAATAAAAATAACAATTGAAAGTATTTTAAGAAATAGAATGGTTAACCGCAGTGCACAACTTGCAACTATATAGCTGCATGCAGCCTTAAATAATAGCTTTCACACAGGTGCACATATGTCACACACTTAAATAATTACAAATTAATGTAATAAAATTTTTCTTTTATTGCAGCTTTGCTTTATAAAGAGCCACATACTTAACAACATACAACAATTGATGAATATTGTTACCAAACAAGCAAAAAAGGTTTTCAACAACAAAAAACTGGGCTACAACCAAAAGCTCTTCACTTATAATCAAAGGTATTAATCAAAGATATCAAAGTCATGTGTTTAAGCTTTGATCATAGATGAAAATCTTTTTTAGTCTTTAGTAGAAGCAAACTCACCAGTGGCCTGTAGTTAAAACTAATTCTATAATAAAGCTGGCAACATCAAATTATACATATTATATTTATATAAATCAAACAGTATATAGCAAATACTAATTACTTTTCGATAAGCATCACAAACAAGAATCATTTCGGGTCTTAGTTTTCCTTGTTCATCTGTTTTTGGCCAAATTTCCCAAAATATCAATAGTAGTTTTTTGATAGTATGATCAGCTGAAGGTAGTAAATACTTTATAATTGTCATTAAAAGACCTAAAAAAAAATAATAAATAATTCCATAATCTCTATTCTTTCTATTATTTATTTATTGATATAAAATATTATCCTTCTTAATTATAAGACAATGTCACAAGCAAAATTAACTTCAAGGCCAGCTAAGTTGAATATGCATCCAAAAAATATTACAACAAATATATTAAAAAAAAACTTAGTTGGCTTTGAGATGAGAAATTGATAGATTAGCCAGTAAAAGTTATAGAAAAAGCTTTTTCTTTAAAGTAAATTAATGCTTTTCTTATAATAAAGCTAAAGCAAGTAAACTTATTATAATCAATCAGTTAACAATGAAAAATACTGATAAAAAATCATATTTAACAAACAGGACAATTTGTTTATACCAGCTGATTTTTCTAATATAATACTATACACATAAAGTCTTACAAAGTGAATTACTTGTATATATGTCAAATTCATTTAACTTAATCCATCAATATATTTAAAAATATGTTTTTTTTAACACTTTTACTGCTGAAAGGAGATAAATCGATTTTTGTTAATTATTTGCCATGAGTTTAGTTCATTATCTTTTAGATTTTGAAAAATTCCCAAAGCCTGGGAGGTTACTAACGGCAAACAGTGAGTGACACCCCATCTCAAGACATAATTTATGTCCTTTGGTACTGAAAGTGTTAAGCAGCAACAATAAGAATTTTTGGGTCTTTTCAAGGACTCACTGTAAGTGATTTCTTATGGTAAAACAAACCTGGAATCCCCTACAGCACAAAGATAGAATATAAAAGAAACCAAAAGAAAAAGAATATGTTCAAAAAGCGTTAAAGCTTGTGGTTACAAAAGGGGTTCAGGGTTAGTTTCACAAACAAAAATAGCTTATAGTTACTTCTTGAAGACTTAATTTTTTTGCAAGTGGAACTAACAGAAAACCTTCCCTTCCCTGGCACACCAGGAATAAATAAAATAAAGAGTTGTTGGAAGAAATCGAGAATTCCACTTAAGAATTTTTGGTTAATTTTGTGAGAAGTAAAAAACATTTATGACTTCTTGAATAGATCCAAAAAATCTTGCAACGAAACCAAATCAACATTGAATAACTTATCAAATAAAGCTATAAAATTAAACTACCTGACAACTTTTCACCATTCAGTGTCATTAAAATAACCTTTTTTAAAGCATCTGTTTTAGTACGAATATCTCCATGTTCAATTTCTTGCTTTAATTGAAGTTCATTTGAAGGTTCAGAATCTGTCACAGATGGGCTGTAAACCAGTGTATAGCAGATACTTTCTGCTGATGTCATAATATCAATTTTAATTTCCCACTACAGAACAAAATATCAACTGAAACATATAAGAATTTACAGTTTAATTTGTCTAAATCAAAATAATTATCAGAACATTAAAAATTAAATAAACTTTTCTACAATTTTTAACTCAAGCTTTAAAAATGAATGAAATTTAACTGTGTAATGAAAATAACCAAATGGTCTCTAAATACAAATAACATTTAATAGATTAAAAAACATTGAGTTACATTATTCTACTTTTCCTTTAATTACAATCAACAAAATTATTAAAGATACAATATTATTAACTATAAAAGTTTTTACTAGTTAAAATAAATTTTAACAATAAGCCTTTTTTACAAACTTTTAAAACAATATTTAACTAATTAATAAATATAATCAAACTAACATATTTTGTACCAAAAAACTTTTTACCAATAATTTGTATGTACAACATGCAAAAAATTTGAATATTAATATTAAAAACACTTTAATACAATATTTTATACCAACAATTAAAAACCATTGATGAAATAATGCTTGTTTATTTGCATCAATTCTCAGTTAATGATATTTTTTTTACAATCAAATACTTAAAAACCAGCAAAACATTTTGGCATTTAAAGATTTTGATAGCCCTATTAAGATTTGATTAAAGTTTTTTTTTGATACATATTTTGCATGGTAACTTAACAAAATAAATAAGTGATAAAAGATGGTGGTTCATTATCTTAAAATTGAAAAAAGAAACTGTTTTCATCAGTTAAAAAAATAAAAAAATATTTTTTCCTCAAGGTAACAACAAAAAACATTAATTTTGTATTGAAAGTGTAATATTTAAACGATTAATTTAATGAAATGGTATATTTCTGAGAAATTTTTAATAGGACACGAGTTGAAGCACAAAACATTAAAACCTTAATCTGCAGGTATTTTGATAAAACCAGACGTGTCGAGACTGACGTCATAAAAAAACTTTAAAAAACGATCGGGTGAGAGAAGGTATAAACGAAAATCCAGAAAACCTACACAATCCTATTGCAGATGAATCAATAATTTTATGTCTCGGAAGGTTATATAGACCAGCACTAGTTACTATAAAAACTTTATAGGCCTTTCTTTTTAATAGTGGAGATCGAAGACCTAGTTCCATTAATAAAACTACACAAAAAAAATTGAAAAAACTATTACTCACTGTCCGTATCGTACATCTACCACCCGACTATTTCTCAAACTAAATTTTCTAAAAGATAAAGAAATTTGTAAATTGGAATTTTTCAAGTCCATGGAGAAGTTACATAATTATAAAATTCAGTATTGCTATTTTTTAAAGGAAGCCACAGAAATACATAAATATAATACAAGATACTCATCAAATTTCAATTATTTCAAAAAAGAACAAATGTAGGTAAAAAGTATTTTTTTATAGGTTCTAAAACTTGGCAAGATGTGCCCAATAATCTAAAATCTTGTTTATTTCAAGCATTTAAGAAAAATTTGAAGTTGTTTCATCCGCAAAGATATGTTTAAGATTCTTGTTAATTGGGCTTTTGGGTACAGATTTATTACGGCAGATAAAACTTACCATTTCGTGGTGTTATGTGTTTAAAGTGTATACATGTACAGGTTACTAATACTGTTTTTTTTCCTTTTATTTAGACTTACCATATATACGTCCCGGTTTAGCCGGGACAGTCCCGGTTTTAAGGCCTTGTCCAGGCCGGTCGGTTGAAAAGTCCCGGTTAAGCCCTTCAACCAGCTAACATAGCCCTACAGGTACATAAACTTGTTTTTTATGGTGTGTTTTAATGCTTTCCCGACTTATTAAACAGAGTGATCCACTATCTTGTTTCGTTTTGTTGGGTACAGTGCAATTGTTATGTCATTGTAGCGGGTAGGTTCTTAAGTAAGAGGGCATGTGCTTTTTGCTGTTAAGTTATTGAAAAAAGTTATTTCGTGTGAATTTTAGAATTAAAGATAATTAAAAGAACAAATCGAAGTGAAGACCTTTTTTTTAGATATCGTCTGATTTTAGGAACAAAAATTAATAAAAACGGTCTAAAAGTCCTGCGATTTTTGATGAGTTTGAAAAATGTGCCGCAAACGGAAAAAGGTTGAAAAAACTGGTTTATCCTAATAATTTAGTCTTCAGTTTTTTTGCAAAAATTATTTTTTACATATCTCATAAAGGCTTTTGTTCTGAAGCGTCCCGGTTTTTAATTACAAAAATATGGTAAGTCTACTTTTATTGCTTGTTGTTCGGCCTGTTGCGTCCGGCAGTTGATGATCAATCAGTTTGGAGTAGATTCCCCAAACTGACGTGGTATTCGATAGATACATAATTTAAATTCTGCGTTGAATTGGTGTTTTTTTTAAATTACGACATAGATAGGCCCTAGTTGCTACAAAGAGCACCAAGAAAAAAAGAATTTCAAAATGTCTCTATCATCAGCAGCGGCGACAACAGTAGACCTAAACAGTGAGCCATGGGCATTATTGTCAGAATATCAATAGGAGGTTGTAATTCATCGGGTACTTGACCGGCAAAACAATCGTTGTTATCGAATGAAGGGCATCCACTCCAGGTCAGACACAAACAGGACTGGGGCCGAGGGTTTATCCTTTTACTACCCCAGACTGCTGCACTGCCTGAATCAGATGCTGGAAGTGGTGTTATTAACCCATTATGTCCTAAGTTTTCTATTTTTTAAATATTTTGGTAAAACTTATACAGGTGCTTCAAAAAAGGTTGGAAAACATATTTTTTAGCTTACATATCCTTTATTTGTAACAAAAACGAAAATACAGGCCGTCCTATAAATAGGACACTGGGATTATGCATTATCTGCTAGCGAATTATAAGCTGTCCTATATATATAACATTGGGATTTCATAATAACATTCAATTCCTCTCAAAATACAATTAATAACTCTTTCAAAATACAAAACTAAGTTCCTATAATATACAATTAAGTCATTTTTTGGTGAAATGGAGCGAAACACCTCAAACATAACGTTATGTTACACTTTTGACAATATGTACTTGGTTTAGCAGTGCATGGTTTGTTCTGGCATCGGCGTTGCTGTTCATGTATTACAATAATATGGCCTTTCATATCAAATCTGATATCGTCTTTGATGTTGCATGGTGGACCAGATGCTTTACGCTTCCTTCCCATTGATGGCTTGGCACTTGATCCCTTCAAATATGCTACACATATACTTCTTTTGAAATCTAGCAAACTCAAAATACCTTTCTTCCCTTCATTCACAAATTTGTAAATGACCCATGCATTTACAACAGCCATATCTATCATTCTAATGAATAGAGGCCAGTATCATTTTTTCCCTTTTATTGAGATAGGATATTTGGAAACTAACCAATCGTGTTTGTCTACACCACCCATATTTTCACTTTATGTATTCAGTGTATGAGGTTGTGGAACATATCCCTTTTCTTTTATATTTTTCTTCCATCGCAAAACTCGCCCCACTGGTTGCACTGTATCGTAATTGGTACCGACTATGACACATTTATAGTCTAACTATTTAACAATGAGAATTTTATTTTTTGTATCAAATCTATAGTCGTACGACCCTCTTTCTTCTTTTTTCATCAATGATGTTGTTTTCAAAGGGCAATTCTTAATCCTGTTTTCTCTCATGGTACCAGTGGCTCTGTACCCAATATTCATGAGGTGCACTAATAAATCATAACCTGTAAATAAATTGTCAAAAAACAGGCAGTGTGACTGAGGTGTTTTTACAACATCAACGATTTTCAAAACCACCTTACTCCCAGTACAAGATCTTCGTGAGGACCCTCTTGAACACTCTTTTCACAATATAAATCAAAATTATAACAGTAGCCTGATGCCCCGCGTAGCGCCCATAATTTATAGCCAAATCTAATGGGTTTACTTCTTATGAATTGTTTCAAGCTATTGTGACATAGAGATAAAATAAAAAATAAAATAAAATAAAATAAATTATCGAACAATCATTTCATCCACAGCTAAGAATTCTTCGAACACATCAAATTTTATGAAAGATTCTTGAATCATGCTCATCAGAGGTCTAACTTTGAACCCTCTATCTTCATTATTCTTTTCGCAATCACTGTTGTCGCAAAAATGTATGATACTTTTCAAAATTTGAAACCTATATTTCTTGGCATTGCAGTTTTCACGAGAGGTATTCCTAAGTCATCATCATTTGACCAATAATTTTTTGTAGATAACAACATTAGAATCACTATGAATGTTTTCAGTTCTTTAATAGTAACTATTTCAGATTTATTCTTACTAACTGCAGAGTAGCGTACAGTTTCTTTCAGAATATGCTCAAATATTTTTGGCGACATTATTTCTTCAAAGATTGTTATTGGAGTAAAATCCTCCAGAGATTTTCTCATTTTTCTCAAACAATCAGAATGTGAATCACTTTTAATAATCTTTTATGTACATTCGGGAGTTTTCTTTTCCCATACTGGTTCTGAATTGCATAATTGCCTCTTGTTAGCATTTGCGGGCTTTTTTCTATTTCCAACGGCACGTGAAGAATTAGCAGTATCAGTAGCAGTATCGATGTTTTCACTATCAATGTTATTTTCAGTTTCTGCTACTTTATCAGATATTTCGACATGTAACTCCAGAGGACCAGGGACTTCATTTACCATACATTCACCTGTTTCATCATCATCGATTTCATCTTCATCAGACAAATTGTTTACATCGGGTGGTAGGATTACTACATCAGATGCCTCAATATCCTCAGTTTTGGAGATTTCTTTCAAATATTCCTCAATTTCGAGCATTGTCATTTCTTTTACACGTTTTCTTGACATTTTTGAATACGAATTATTTGCATAAATATAGATAAATATATTTTTAATTGTTTGACATCTGTGGGAAAACTAATTTACATAAGTATGTATCAAATCATTTTGATAGTGATAAAAGTGTCAATAATAACTAAAATACAAAAAAACAGCAATAAACCCTCAATAATTACTGTCAATATTTTATGGTTGCTCCCAATTACACACGATAACTGTTGAAGTTGATCTGATGCAATTTACGCAGTGCCATTGTTATATATAGCTAAATACTGTACAGGTTTCAACTTGTTACAACAGAGTGTTTGAGATGCACAATAGCTATACAAATATTAACATGTTAGAGCAACCCTCATTATGAGCTCAGGCAATCATGCGCCTCCTAACATGTTTCAGCCTGTCCTCCAAGAAACACCCCCACTGACACACATTGACCCACTGTCATATGTATAGGACATCAGTTTTCAACTTTACCTAAACAAAATAGAATGCGTATTATGAAATAAACTCATGTTATTATTAAAAAATGGATCTTTCCCAATCAACTGATAATATTAGGTGTAGTACAGGTAGTTGCAATTTTACTCAGTAGATCATAAAGTAGTGAGGATTATGATGTCAAATTTTATGCCAGATTGTCGATCGATTTTGACAGATTTATAACTATTTTTTTATTTGTTTTTTTCTATTTGTCACAAGAATAAAACCTGAAATCCATGTATATAATTTCAAAACTAAAAAAAACAACATAGTTTTAAAGAATTTAATTTTTTTAATCGTCCTATATATAGGACAGTGGAACATAATAGGTTAAGCCACCACCGAGTTTCGTCATCCAAAAACGTCAGACCTCGTGCTCCATGTGGTGCCCGACATAGCCGTACCTGCCGGGGGTGCAGGGGGGGCAATTGCCCCCCCAAGTTTCGAAGATTTGGGCAAAATTAAGATTTTTCGGGCAGTGAGAAGGAAATATTTGGGCAAAACCATAATTTTTCGGGAAGCGATACGAAAAATTTGGGCAAAGTCAGGAAATTTGGAGAGGTGACGATGATGAACTGCAAAAAATAATAACTCAAATTTAGGTGGAGACTTTTTTTTTTTTTAGAGAACACTTGATTTTAGGACGAAAATTGAAAATTAGGAGAGTGAATTTAAGTGAAGACCTTTTTTTTTTTTTTTTTTAGAGATCACCATGATTTTAGGACAAAATTGGGTTTTTGTCTGAGAATCTCAGACAATTTTTTTGTCATATCCGAAATGTACCATAAAATCATGATTTGGGCAAACGTCACAAAATTTGGGCAAAACTTCATTGCCCCCCCCAAATTCTTTGGGCTGGTACGGCTATGGTGCCCGATGTATAGGGCACTCTGTTCGACATGGTCTGCGGTTTGCTCAAAGGCGCCACACTCGCAATTCGGTGAAGGAGCGAGACTCCATTTGTGCATGGATGAATGGAATCGCCCAACACCAGTCCGCAGGCGGTTGAGCTTAACCCAAGCTGCTCTGGGTAAGCCCATCCCAACAGGCCAGGCACCGGTCCCGGGAACAAAAGCACGGAGCCTAGAAGCATTTTCACAGTACTCCGTTTTCCATTTGTGATTTGTCGATTCAGAAGCGCGGATGCCAAGTCTGGCAAGGTTGTCCAAAAGATTCCGCGCAGCTGGCACAAACGGGCGTCTGGATCTTAGTCTCACTTGGTGAGTATCTGAGGACCCACTTAAAAGACCATACAAGATATGATCGGGGTCCAGAGATCCACGGTAAGCCAAGGAGAGTGTCGCTTCCATTCGGCGAAGCTCAGCTGGCTAGATGCCTGAGAGTACAGGTAGGTGGTCCGTTGGAGTGGGACGCAGGCATCCAGTAACTATGCGCAAGGCGTCGTTCAAGACACTGTCGATGAGGCGAGTGTGAGCAATGCGACACCAGACTGGCGCAAAGTACTCAGCTGTTGAGTAGAATAGAGATAAGGTGGCTATGCGTAGTGTTTCAGCACCAGCACGCCATCCCGAGCCCACGAGTCGCCTCAACAGTGTGACGCGCGAGGATAGTTTTTTGCGCAATGCCACTAAATGGTGACGAAACGTGAGCGACCTATCCGGTGGCAAAACAATAATACAGGGAGATTAGATCTCACTCCAAGCTTCAAACTGTCGAGCTTGTTAAGCACCTGGGATTTGTATGCTTTTATATAATTTAAGGACATGCTACAGAATTTCGCTGCTCCAAAAAAATCTTGGTTAATTGCATCAAAGCAAGTTGCGAAATTGAAGAATAAAGCATGCTTTGTCGGAAACGTTAAACAGGCCTAATTTCAGTGTTGGGATGCAAAATTTTAAGAACAGGTTTTCTTTTGTTTAGAACGGGGGTGTCCAACCTTTTTGAGCCGAGGGCCATTTTGACACACAAAAAATATTGGCGGGCCATACAAAGAAAACACCCCACTTTTTGCATCAAAATTATAGTGTTCTCTAAAAAAAAAAAGGTCTTCGCCTGAAATCAGTCTCCAATTTGTTACTTTTTGCACCGAAATCAAAATCATGCTGACAGAGAGCTCCAAAAACCACTGTGCAGGCCACTTAAAACCTTTACGCGGGCCACGGGTTGGACGCCCCTGGTTTAGAACTTACTAACACAGTTTCCCTTATTATACAGAGATATAGAGATACATAAGTTACGTTAAATTAAGAACGGGTTCGCTAAACGTGCTGAAATTCCAAGAACGGGTTTGCGCGAACCCGTGCGAACCCCCTGAATCCCATCACTGCCTAATTTCAACCAGTTGCCTAACAGCTAACAGTACGATGAAATCGAAACAATTCGTTAATTATGACGGTTTTCGTAATCAGGCTTTGCTTGAATAGGAAGAACAACTTTAAGAACAAAATTTTTAGCCTAATATACTTTATGGGCCATTTAGTCATTTTAAAATTTTGACATTTAATTTCATTGCTACTTTATTCTTGACCAGTGCCAAAACAAACAAAAAAATTATTGTTGATGGAGTGTTAAGCAACAGCTATACGAGGTACACTGCTCATTTGGGATATGACAGTGTGCTACGTAGAGCGCGTGACACAATTTTTTGGCTAGACATGCCTGCTGAAATAAAACAGTTAGCAAATAATTGTAACATATGCCAGCAAATGCAACTATCTAACCTTCCTGACACACTTTTACTTCACAACGAAGGATTATTACAGTTGGAAAAAATTAGTGTAGATATCTTTCAGTATGATCGTAAACATTATTTAGTTACTATTGATTATTTTGCGAATTTTGCTGAAATTGATGTTTTGCCGTCACTTAACACAAGTTATCATAACTTTTTTAGAAGCGACATTTTGTGCACTATGGCATTCCCAAGTGTAATGCTTCAGATTTGGGAATCCAATTTACGTCTGATGAATTTCGCATATTTTGTACTAAATGGTCTGTATCACATTACATGTCATCACCAGGACATCAACAAAGTAATGGAAAAGCAATACATGTAATGTCACAGACTTTGTTCGGGAATCCCAAAGGACCAGTTGAGCTAGGTAACCCGAATACCTGCGCTGAAACAAAGCTGTATCCAAATTTTATTTTATTCCGGCTCAAGAAGTAGTTTTGCTATGAGCCTGAAGCTTTTGTACAGTTGGTTTAACGAAAGCTCGAATTGGTTTCGTTGAAGACTCTTTCTCACAACAAACAGAGACCACTGTCTCTAATAAGAACGAATGTACTGTATTACAAAAATCACGTCCGACGAAATTCTATTCCACGCTTTGCCAAACTGCAAAGCAAAATCAACGCTATAACTTGATTCAATCAACACAAATAATTCTACCTCTGTAGAACACAACTCCAAAACACTGGCGCAAAATAAATTCAACACTCGCCTCAAATTCTATCTTCTCTCAAGGCAACACTTTTTCGCTTTAGGCGTCTCTCTCGCCATATCATTCGCTACGCCGTCTATCGTCGTCTATATATCGTCTTTTTACGCTAGATAAAAGTCACATGCCGACGAAAATTCTAGTATATGTGGGATTTAACTAGAACTCCCTGGAGAGATTGCTATGCTCGATTGCGCCAGAACATTCCAAAATTATCGAGCTATAGTGGCGCTCGGACAAAACATATTACGTCATTTCTGTTGGCGAGAAGAAAAACAAGAAATAAATCAAGCAAATCGAGGCATTATACAATGCAGTAAAAGATTAGCGCTGCACCGCGACGCGATTAATATTTCGTAATAAAACTTAGATTACTTTTAACGGGAATAAACTACACCGTCATGATTAAAATTATTATGAATGAAGTGTGACAAATAGCCCACGTGAAAATTTTTAAACGTCTGTTACAGCGAACAGGCGCCAAACATCAGGACCAATGCCTAGCATTGGTTGAATTGCGCAACACACTTCAACAGGATATTCAAGCTAGCCCGCCCAAATATTTTTGGTCATGCAACGCGTTCTGTAACCCCTACACGTAGTCCCAAGTGCTCAAATTTTGATCATGCACGCTGCTAAAGACGACGCACAGCGGTTAAGCACGCATATGATAAATACGCCCGACCTTTAGTTCCCCTACACATACACCAGCATGTTCTTTTTCAAAGTCCTGCAAAGAAGGGATGGGTATTATCACTGATAAGCTGAATCCCGGCACATACATAGTAAAATTTCTTTTTGGTGTTTGTTATCGACGTAATTGTGTGCATTTACGTATTGACAAAAGTGACAATTTTGATAACGATGACGTTAATGTATATGTTTCAGTATATGCTACAGGACCGATATTTAATTCAATTATTGTTTATAGATGTTAATGTCTTCTCTAAAAACGGGGGATGTTAAAGGAGTGGATCCGTCATCCTGAATGCACCAATCGTGGTAAACTTAAAGTACTACGATAGTTCGCTGTGTCTTTGTTTGGCATTCAGTTCGTGTATTGTATATAAGTGCTTTTATTTGTTTTCGTAAATAAAATCAACGTATATCAACAACTATTTAGAAATTACAAATTTTTACAAATTTTTTTATAATTTACAAATAAAAATTTACAAACAAAAATCAAAAACTATTTACAAATTTTTCAAGCCCTAAAAGCCAAGAAACAAAAAAGATAGACCTGCAACTCAATAACTGGACGTTAGCCCGAGATCTGAATAGATAATAGATGATAATAGGAATTATAATGGAAAATTCAAAAACTTGGACACATCTAATTTTTACAAATTGTAAATAAACTGCTAATTAATACTTGTACTGTAAGAATAATGGCTTTAGTACGGAGGAAACAAAGCGGCCGCACCGGGATCCGCTATAAAACATCAAAAAGTGGCCCCAAAGTAAAATATTGCTCTATTTCTTTATAGTCGCACCATGACGATGGCCTACCCTAAAGTGATGATTTTGTTTTTGGGACCAAAAAAATTGAAACACGAAAAAGTGAATCCTTATTTTTCTTGCACCGGCCCCCTTCCCCCTTCTATAAAGCCGTCATTACCTGTAAGTTACCAAGCCAAGTTATATAGCTTGCTGAAACAAAATGCGTTTGCAAATAAATCTATTGATCTAAATCAGCGTGGTCCAACTACAGGCCCGCGAAACAATTTTGTGCGGCCCGCGGAACAATTTTGCACAATTCAAGTCTTGTCGATCATAAGTAGCGGCAATCCTCTATAACAGCGTGGTCCAACTACGGGCTCGCGGGCCGCATGCCGCATATCAATTTTGCACAAGTCTTGTCGATCAGAAGCAGCAGCCGTAATTTTTTTTTGGAGAACGCTATGATTTTGCGCCAAAATAGGAATTTTGGAGACCGATTCCAAGTGAAGACCTTTTTTTTTTTTTTAGAGAACACCTGATTTTGGAACGAAAATAGGAATTTTGCAGACCGATTCCAAGTGAAGACCTTTTTTTTTTTTTTTTTTTTAGAGAACACCCTGATTTTGGAACGAAAATAGGAATTTTTAGCCGACTGAGGCCCGCAAACTCGAATAATTTTGAAAAGTGGCCCACAAGAGTGCAGAAGTTGGACCACCCTGATCTAAATGAACCTGGAAAAAATGGGCATCTTGGTCGAATATGCAAAACGTCGTTTTTTAAATGACCGTAATCGATATCTTAGTTTAACCTTTGCTGAAGTTACTTTGTCGAAAAAGCCACTTTACGAATCTTTCTCCAAAGTCGTCCTCTTCTAGTTGACGATTTCAATAAACATTGCAAAATTACCATAAAAACTTATTGAGAACCCAATTTCAACCTACAAAAGTAATTATCAGTTTCTCAAATATCTAAAAATTAGTTTCTCAAATATCAGTTATTCAAATAGAATCTCTCAAATATCTAAAAATTTTTCAAAAACCATTCCTTAAGGAACTGGTTAAAATTTCAGCTTAAAACAACGCACTAAAATTTTTGATAAAATTATTTAATCAATGGAATGGACGGAATCATAACTTTTTTAATTTTTCGGTAGTCTGTAAAGAGACTGTTTACTTGAGAATTCTTTCGGCCAACTCTTGTTAGAAAAATTAGTTGGTAAATGATGAACTTAATAAAAAACTGTGATTTATATAGTACTGGAGGACATCGAAAGTAACGGGGCTTCTGATTGGTTGGAGAAAGCGAGCACGCGATTTGTTGCGCACTCACTTGCGCCGCAAGCGAGAAAGCTTCAATCCATAGACGAACTCTTTTTGGCGACAAAGAGAGGGTTTTAAGAGACCATATGAAAGTAATTTCGAGCGTTGCCAGATGAAAAGATGATCGTCCTATAGCTAAAATAGAGAACCAGTTAGTATCAAATTTTTCCGCGCAAATTTCGACAGACAGACAGACCAATTTATTTACGAGGATTGCGGAAACAAAACGCAAAAAGCAACACAATTAATATACTTATTTGACAAAACAACAATGTACGACAATTTGTAACACTTTTATAAAATATGAAAAAAAAATAAGAAAAAAAAAAAAATAAAAAAAAATAAATAGAATAAATAATAATGAAAAAAAGACAATCTCGACGGAGACTGCGAAGGGACCGGTTAAGGTCATCAAGTCAAGCAGTCACCGCCACTTTGTTGTCTAACAGATGTTGACCAATAGTCGAATCAGAAAGAGGTGTGTTTTGAGTGGATTTACATTGACGTCTCGGGAGATCTTTTTGAGGTTTAATTTTATTTCTAATACATTTTGAAAGATGTTGTCACATTCGTTCTTCCAATCGTTGGGACGTTCTACCTACGTACACACTATCACAGTGGCACAAGTATTTGCACACAATATTACTTTTATTACTTGGATATTTGAAAATTTGAAATTTTCAACGAGAAGAACGTTTTCTTGCTCATTAGCGAAGTAATATCATGTGTATATTTTGATGATGGGGATGATATTTGATAGTTTGCTTTTTTACAGCAATGATACAGCCGTAAAAAGTGAAATTAAATTGAAAACCAACGTCGCAATTAGTTTTTTTAATAAAATTCTTGTTGGAGTAAAAAAAATGTCAACTGAATAATTGTCAAAGTCATGGTATGATATGAATTGACCAAAGAATATTCACAAGTAAATATGGTGACTGGTGCCAATCTTAAATCAGATAAGGGTTTTGCTGAACAATTCCATTTAATGTAATGATTATTTTTGATTAATCTTCACTTAAAAAATTATGGTTAAATCCAGCTGCGCCGAAAAACTATCAAAAACAAAGGCACCTTTTTTTGTTAGATAGAAAAAATTGTACTTGGGTTCATAATAGATTCACAGCCGAAAAAATTTTTGGGTGGGTGGAAATACAATTTTGCCCAAAATTTTCCGACGATTACCCAAATTATGATTTTGTAGCATTTCACAGAGATGTCACTTTAAATCTCTGTCCATTCTTGTCTCGAAAATCTAGTGATTACAAAAAATAATAAAAAAAAATGAAAATTTTTCACTTTGAATCTGTGTCCAATTTCTTCATTTTTCTTAAATAAAACTAGTCAAAACCAAAAATAAAAGAAAGGTCATGACCTGGTTTAAGCACCTAAGCATTTGCTTGATGATCTTTTTTTACATTTGCTTGATGATCTTTTTTTTACATTGTGGGCACCTTATCCACCAAAAGAGTGCCTCTTTTTCTCAATTTACGTTCTTGTTAACTTAATGTTATTTGCTGTTGTCAAATCACTATTTTATAAACTTTTTAGGTTTTATTTTGGTCGAGTTTGTATGATTGTAGAAACAAATTTAACCCAATGTTTCTGTACTGCGGATTTCAAAGTGCACTATCTGCCTCCTGTGCCTCCTGTTTTAAAAATATTGCCAGGCAAGGAGGCAATTAGCTCCTGTCCCCACTTCCAGCGCCCCTGGTTAGTTCATACAATTTTTTTTAATTTAGCGCAATATTTTGCTGGACTTAAAATATAAATAAAAAAAAGCTTAGCTCATTGAAAAAAGAAAGCACGTTTTATTCTTAGAAATCCTGTAAAAAACTGAAAAAATACCAAAAAGCGCTAAACTCTTGAAATAACTCAAGTTTCTTGCAAATAAGCACGTTAATAAAGACAATGCGACAATGCACAATTTCCTTGTACGTCTTATAACGTAAATCTTTATCTATTTTTACCTATTTTACTACATAATGTTGTTCTATTGGTTGGAAGTAAAAACTAAATACTATTACAACTACAATGTGCGTAAGGGCTAGAACAAATTATAAAAATAGGCAGGTATTGGTATAACTGATAACAGGCAAATTAAAGCATTTGTCAAGTAATACTGGACCCACTTTCAAAGATCCAAGATATCGCTGCCAGACGTAATTTCTTCATTTGATTTTTCACTTTCTAAAAAAACAATACGATTTTAGTTTAGAACAGCTTGTTATAATCTCTCGAACAGAATGAACATCGTTCATGAAAGCTGTCTAGCGTGTAATCCAGCTGGAGCTGATTGGTAGTCGCTCCAAACACTGCGCCTCATCGCTGACTGGTTACAAATGATTGTAGGACGTTTCGGCCTGGACGTTTAAACCTCACAGTTTTTTGGCCTAGGACTAACACTAATCTTAACCCCGTCCACAGCCGAAACGTCCGACCACCATTACAAGTAGTTATGGCAAGATTTCTTACCATGTCGGTATCGTGGTCGAATGGTTAAAGCATCGGACTGATGATCAGCATGGTCTCGGTTCAAAACCCACTTGCGCCATTCTGTAGTGTCCTTGAAAAAGACACTTTACGGCACTTTCCCCTGCTTGGTGGTCTTGACAAGCGGTTCTAAATTGCAGTCATATCTCTACTAAATTACTAGCGGACAGCAATATCTTGGCATCTCCGGAAGCAGGTCGGGGTATTTTACCCTATGTATAGCGCCTCTGTCGCTTTCCTGCGAGTCAGGAGGATAAATATAGAGATAAAAATAAACAAATAAAAAAATAAAATAAATTAGCCAACAGGCATAATAACATGACCAGGGCAAGATGCCAACAATGATCCAATCGATAAAAGTCATCTTTATAACGATAATTTGAACTACCTAGCGGCCTATTTACAGACTTAACGAGTTGACGGTGGTCTTCTACATATTTAGCTTTATGATGAACGATGAAATAGCTCGCAATCAGTGGCGGCAGGAGAATTTATCTCGGAATAGTTTGAACGATTTGTGATTAAACAATATGTGATGACTGAATAGGTTGCCAGTACGGCTTGGCTTCCCACGTGTTAACCTAATCAACATTCTAAATTTCACGCTCTGATCCCCTTGTGTTTATGTATGGATGGTCGACCCTCTAAAGGCCCGTTTCCACTACGAGCGTGGAAAAGAGCATTTTTTGTTTCTTTTATTGATCTTCGATTGAAGCGAGCGGTTAAAATTGAAGCGAGCGCGAAAAAAAATCAATAAAACAAACAAAAAATGCTCTTTTCCACGCTCGTAGTGGAAACGGGCCTTAAAGCTTACGCTTTGATTCCCCACGTGCCACTGCTGCTTAAAACTGCAATATTTATTGAAAAATTCATTTTAGTTGGCTTAGTTTCGGCAAGTCGGACTTAATTTGATTTTTGTGTGTGTTTATAACTATTATTAAAATTTTTATACAAAAAATCAAAAAAAAAAAAAAGACTGAATATTCTTAGTTCCACTTCCAAGAAACGTTGGATTCAATATTTGACAAACTTAAGATTTTAAATCTAGATAACAACAAACGTAGCGTTTCAATTGCAATCTATTACATTAGTCGTGTAGTTTAAAAATCTATACTTATCTGCAAAGTAACGTTTATATGGCTTTTATGTACTTTGTAAATTTATATTTTTTGAGAGATTTTCTTTCTGTTTTCCTGGACTTGGCGTATTCACCGTCTTGTCATTAATGTAGAGATAGGCGCCCACCGTTTGTAGAGGTCAAGCTAGGTGATTTCTGTTGCTATGAAGCATAGGATTAAGGTTAACGATAGTTTTTGAATCCTAAATTTTCTGCGCGCAATAGCTCATCGAAAAATGTTTTGTTTTAGTAAAATTAGTGCAATCGTCAGTAAAGCACACTGTTGAGAAAACGTCCAGCAAAATTAAAGAAATGTTGCAAAATTCCCTAAACATCAGAAACGCCGACTGCAATGATCAAAGAACTCGCAGCAGTTTTTTTAACAGTGTAGTAGTAATAGTTTGTTTTTATTTGCATCCAAAAGAACAAGTGATAATAATTGAAAACAAAATAGAGCAAAGGTTGCAAATAGGGAGACGGCAACTAAACGATATACGTTATAACATGCACAAGAAAATTAAGCATAGTCATCGCACTACTTTTTATGTGCCGGATACCTACTCTAGATTTTAATTAAAAATAAACCAGGTAAGCATATTTTTGCTGTTTCAAAAAAATTAAATGCCACAGACAGAATTCATAAGAAGGCGGCAATAACGGCTATGTCTGCGATTTCTACAGTAAGGTAGATTCCGCAATGACTATAAATAATAGGCCTAAATTTGCTGAATTTGACAGAGTTCTTGGTTTGCGTTTTTATCTGGTATTAGCTACTTTCTCAGTCGAGCGATCTCGATATGATGTTCAGCCAATCAGTTGTTAAATAAAAGCTGTAGTGAAGCGTCATCGCAACGCTTAGTTTTGGCTTGGTTTTAGAAAAAAGCTTGTGACGCAAGCAACCAATTCAGGAAGTGAAGCGTAACTGAAATTTTATTGTTGCATATGCTCAAATACTGAAACAGTTCTACGAAATCTAAAATAATTGAAAAGTGAGGCAAAA
Organism: Diplosoma virens; assembly: GCA_963680785.1. NCBI lineage: Eukaryota > Metazoa > Chordata > Ascidiacea > Aplousobranchia > Didemnidae > Diplosoma > Diplosoma virens. The sequence goes on along the minus strand of OY796895.1, from coordinate 35,842,345 downwards.
ACGTAAGCTGACCGCAGAAAAAATTGCTGAAGAAGCGTAAGGATCTAACTTGTATGACTTTTTATCTTAAGTATAATCACTAAGTGTTTGAATAATGATATCACTCACTTTGGCAGTACTGTATTTTGTAGAGAGCATTAATAATAGTCACAAGGTTTAGTCGTTGTCAAATATTTGTAGAAAAAATTAGTTCTAACGCCTGCTTCAGGTCATTTCAAGTTGTGCAGTTTTTCTTGTTGTTGCTTATAAATTACGAAGCGCATACTGAGAAATTCTGCACTTGAAGTATTATTATATTAAATTCTTTTCTTTTTAAAGATTAGATTAGTGGGGTGTATTTTAGAGTCGAAAAAAAGTTATTAAATATGCATAAATTTCGCATAAAATCATGCAAAGGAGGTACTGTGGTATAAGCAACCATAAAATATTGTTGATTGGAAATAATGAATAGACTAGACCAGGTTTTCTCAAAAAGTCACTAGGCATTTACTGGGGTCCCCGAGCAGAAGCCTGTTTTTAGTCTTCACTTGATTTTTGGGACGAAAACGAAGAAATCAGAGACAGTTTCAAAGTAGAAATCTTTTTTTTCGTCTTCAGTAGTCTTTTGGGACAATATTCTAATCAAGGGGCCACGGGTGTTGAGAATCTCTGAAAAGGGCCCAAGAACAACGAAAGTTTGAGAACGATTGAAGTAGACCTTCTGTGCTGGTAAAACTAAGAGTTCAATTTACTTGCACTTTCACAAATTAGCGTTATTTTAGTACAGTAACCAAGTGACGTAATTTAGTAAGTTCATTCGTAATTTCCTTATAAATAATCTGAGACCAATAAGGTTATGATATATACACTTGTTACAGCATAGATTCAAAAGCTAAAAAAAATTTTATTTAAAACAATAAAGAACTTAAATCGAAATGAAATTCTTTGAACTTGATAGTAGCAGGGCTGCAAAGACGGGTAGGAATGGAGTATGTCTGTCATCTAAAACAGAGCAACTGGTAGTCAAATATTATCGAACCCAGGGCAAGAAATTTATTTAAAACTAGTTTTCTTGTAATATTTTGTTAGTGGATCCTCAGAAATATTGTACGAAATCCTGGTTCTCAGTTGAAAATCCTTGATCAGAAAAGAAAAACCGTCACCGATATGATAATTTACCCCTGTAACGTAACTGTGTCACAAATCTTAAAATTCATTACAGCAGGCAACAAGGTTTTTACCTTTTATTTGAATAAGTTATCTGATGAAGTTGTTATAAACAAAAGCTTATAATGGTATTTAGCTGGGATTTTTTGCAAGAAAAGTTTTTTATACATATGTTGTCCGATCAAAAGCTTTTAACACTGATGATTCTCTGGGAATAAATATTGAATTTACTTTGCAGCAATCTAGTCGCCGATGGTCTTTAATGTAAACGGTTTGTTTTTTAATAATATATTACCAGATGTTGCAATTAGTAAATTCAGTTGTTTTTGAACAATCTCGCCGCTAATGAAACATATGGATATTTGCATCGCTCAGCTGTTCTTGAGAATCACGTAGAAAATGGAACATATGTGTTTGGTATCATCTAGTTGTTTTTGGAGTGCCTCCTCAGGTCCATACGAGTCTATAACCGTCAAAAACCGTCATAGTAACCGTTTGGCCTCTGAATTGAACCAAAGGTTTTTTTTTAGTTACTCTTTGTGCATTATGCACATAAGCGTCTGTTTTTATAATCTTTGAAACATATAAAAGTTTTCGCTCAAGACATCTTTTTTCTAAAAACGCCCTGGTTTAAATTAATTCAGAGGCTTTCACTTTAATTCAGGTAGCGAAAAGTACTTTGGATTATAATTGCTCTGTAAAAGTATGCAGCCATTGGGGCATTTTTTTCTTTTTTTTGGTTGCTGTAGCCTACTATTTTGGAAGTATTTACCATTTTATGCAAGTTTGAGAATTTTTTAAATCGCCAAACAAAATTTATATCTCGGAATACAAATTGTAAAGCAGCAAGTTGAAGAGTTGTTTTTGTTATGCCTTAGCAATTATTTCAATAATTGTTGTTTGTCACCTATTGTATTCAGCCCTTTTTGTTAGTTGGTGTTATTTTATCGTAAAAAAACTTCAGCAACATAAAAACCTTTTTAGTTTTTGTTTCATTTCTACTTACTAGGTCTTTACGAAAGAATGCAGTAGGGCGGCTTTCTACAGCAGTGGTTACTAACCGCTGTGCCGCAACACATTAGTGTGCCGCAACAAGTACACTGGTGTGCCGCAAAGCGATGCCCTTGAGGCATCAAAAATTTTGTTTGGTTTTTTTTGTTTTTTTTGGTTTAATATTTTGGCTTCCAAGTGCAAAGTAGCCTTGATTTTGGGAAAAAGAATTGAGAGATCATGGACAGATTTTAAGTGAAGACCTTTTTTTTAGAGATCACCATGATTTTGGGACGAAAATTGAGAAATTGACGGATTTTAAGTGAAGACCTTTTTATTGTTAACCAATAAAATAGGTGTGCCGCAAAAATTTAAATAGCTTAATAGTGTGCCGCCATATAAAAAGGTTGGGAACCACTGTTTTACAGTATACGGTTTATTGTTAAAACGTTTATAATTGTGACGTCATAGTGGTTTTAACCAGTTTATAAATGTTTCCGGATTGGTACTTTTGTAAAAATGATTGAAAGCTTCAATTGAAATGCTAGTAGGCAGTAGTACTTGTGGCATTCAATGGTACTTTTTACTGTTCTGTATCTTCGGGCTCTTGCCAGATACAAGGCTTAACCCGTGAGGTAAGTTTTTTGGCTAGACAAAACGGTAGCAAGGTGGTGTTGATAGCGCAACTTTTATTATGATAAGATTGCAAAGTTCTAGATCGACATAAGCAATGAGCATGCAAGATTATTACTTTTTATGATTTCTACAGTGTTTGTGTTTTACACTAAATCATTCTCAGCTCTAGACACGTCGCACCCGCGAATCGCGTTTCTTGGCCATTGTGCAATACTACATAAGAGCACTCGTATAGTATAATTGACTTGATAATAGAATTTTCAAACACATTCAGCAGGTATGTAACCAACTGGTTTGAAAAGCTTCACTTTTAGACAAAATCCACGCAACTCCAGGCCTGATTACTGTTGTCGGTCGAGACATTTTCGTTGGTAATTTTTTTTTACGCTCGTAAATTAAAGCCGAGCGAATATAATCAATGGGTCTCTTCAAGAAGAGGCCGTAACTGTTGTTTGTGGGTGAAATTAAGAATTCCCCTACAGCATTAGGAGGCAATAAAAACAAACCAAAAGAAAAAAATCTCTTAAGAAATGCTAGTAACCACAGGGAATTCGGAGTTAGTTTTATGAACAAAAATCGCTCACAGTCGCTTTTTGAAGAGACCCTAATCGGTCACCAATCAAAAATGTATTACTAATTTACAAAGTAAATAAATTCAAAGTCGCGAAGTTAAATTAAAAATGGTTAAAAGTGAGATGCGTTTATGTCAGCATTTAGCGATAAGTTATTTTCTTTTATATTACTGTACCATGATCTGCTTGCAATATTAAAAATTTTACAGAAGCTAATAGGTAAAAATCCAAAAAACATTTTTTTTTAAATTACAATTTACCCTCGTTAAGTCGGACCCGTATAACTCGGATATCGGATAAGTCGGACCATGACCGAGGAAAAAAAAGGAAAAAAATTCCAAGATTGAGAAAAAAATGTTTTGCCTAAAATGTCTAAGATCGGCAGTTTTCTTCGACGCGGATCTTAGCGGCCGTTTTCCTCGACAGCGATACTTCGTTCGTATGTTTATTCTTTAATGTATGGTATGGTACATAGTAAAAAAAAATGTACGGTTTTGCAGTGTTTTCTTTAATTCCCGAAATAAATAAATAAATCTGCTTTTTTTTTACATGTTATGAAGGTAAATTTAGTAAAACAAAATAACCTATATCAGTGTGGTCCAAACCCTGGCCCGCCGAGGAGATTTGTGCGGCCCGCGGAACAATTTTGCACAAGTCTTGTCGATGACAAGCAGCCGTAAGTTTTTTTGGAGAACGCTATGATTTTGCGCGAAAATAGGAATTTTGCAGACCGATTCCAAGTGAAGACCTTTTTTTTCTTTTTTTTTTTTTTAGAGAACCCCCTGATTTTGGAAGGAAAATAGGAATTTTGCAGACCGATTTCAAGTGAAGACCTTTTTTTTTTTTTAGAGAACACCCTGATTTTGAGACGAAAATAAGCGTTTTTATCCGGTTGAGGCGCGCAAACTCAAATAATTTTTCAAAAACGTGGCCCACAAGAGTGGAGAAGTTGGACCACCCTGACTTAGATTTTATCTTTGCGGCCCGCGAAGCTTTTTCAAACCTTAATGCGGCCCTCCATGCTCTTAACCTTGGACCACACTGACCTATATAATAACAGGGCATTTTCAACTAAATTCATTGCCTCAGGCATGTTTATAGGCTATGGCCTATAGGCCTTCGATTAAGTCGGACAATCGGCTAAGTCGGACACCCTTCCCCCCAAGCTGTCCGACTTAACAAGGGTAAACTGTATAGCAAAAAAATTCTTTTTATTGCGTACGTTCTTCTTTCGTTATTTTTATTGGTTTTATTGTTGGAATACTTTGCGAACGCTTGTTGGAAAACTATTGCTGGTTTATAAAAATAATTGTTCAGAAAAGTTAACTACAATTCTTGTGTGAACGTTTAAAATTTTAACTTGCAGTTAGCAAAATATACAATCAAGGTCGGCAGGAACTAAACTGTGGCCTTCTTTCCAAAACTGGAAAGAGCCCTTAAAAAACTGGTTGATGACCAAAAAAAGTTCTTCCTTGGTTAGGAATGTACGTTCAAGCTGTAAAAACCTTTTTTTTTTATTTTATCTGGTTTTCAACCCAGATTGTATTCTTTTTCTTTCAAACGCCTTTTTGGGGCTCCCTAGATAAATTAGTCTTTTGGGAAAAGTTTACGCCGACCTTGTATACGATTCATAATTAGTTTTTGTTTCAGATAACTTGAAATAATAGAATTTATAATATTAAACATGGAGACTGTTAAGACTTTGTGGTCAAACATCACTACAAGATTCAGCAATATTTCGTGCAGCAAGTGCCGAGAATTATGCAGCATTACTGAGGCCAAGATCATTGAATGCCCAGTGCAAATTATAGAAAATGATTGTTTTCATTTTTTTTCTAAATTTTTTTTCCCGCTGATGGCCTGCTTGGTCGTCACCAGCGTGCTTGGTATTGGAGTTTTGCTTTTTCTAAACAATAAATCGAAAAAGAGTGAAGGTTCTACTTATAAATTCAAAACAAATCAGCTTATCAGAATAACTGCTCCCAAAATTAAGCAGACTTCCTTAAAAATTCTCGCACAAACTTGTAAGGAGATCGCTCCTGAATTTACGAAAAATCGAAGCGTTGAAGTTGATATTCGAGATGGAAACGTTTTGGATATTGTTTGTAAGTTTAAACCGGATCAAGATCTAACTGGCCTTGATAAAAAGATTCAAAATATAATCAACATGATACAAATATTTGAAAATAAGAATCCCTCAAGCAAGTCTGCTTTATCTCTGCCTTTGATATACGTAAAAAAAATAGTTGGCCAAGGGGAGGAGGTGACTAAAGAAACGCTTTCGGTTTCAAAAAAAACTCCTGCTACGGTGGGGCGGGCGGATGATGACGACAATGGTGTTGACAAAGAAGGTGAAGAGGCAAAGTCAACCGATTCAAGTCTTGAAGAATTCCAAATGCTGAATCATGAAAAGCGTTCTTGAGAGTAGAACAATTGTACGATTCGACTTCAAACTGACTTTTGCAACCTACCAACTATTCGTTTGTACCTGGAGTTATTTTTACAATACTTACTCGATCTAACAGCAAGTCATACGAGCCATAGTATTTTTGTTCTGCCTATTTTATCGTTGTTGTTTGTATTTTTTGTTTTTTGTTGTTGCGACTTTGTTTTAGGGATAAGAGAACTAGTGTGTCCTAAAAAAAAACTTTAAGAAAATCATCTACAACAGGGTTTCCCAAACTTTCTGTTCATGGGTACCTTTTGGACAATTATACATTCGCTCGTGTACCCCCAAAATTTTCTCATATTTTTAGCTGCAAATCTCAACTTGCTCTAACGCACAACTTATTTTCTATAGCTAGGCAACCCATTACATTCCCTCTAAATTTGCTAAATCTTTAAAATTGATTATTTTAGTTTAAAACGAAAAAGCTGCGTGATTAGTACTAATCAAAGCATACAAAGTTATAACAATGTAATTATTTTTTTATTTTTTCTCTGTATTTATCCTCCTGCCTCGCAGGAAAGCGACGGAGGCGCTAATACATAGGGTAAGCAATTACCCCGACCTGCTTCCGGAGATACCAAGATATTGCTATCCGCTTGTAATTTAATAGAGATATGACTGTAATTTACAACTGCTTGCCAGGACCACCAAGCAGGGGAATGTGCCGTAAAGTGTCTTTCCCAAGGACACAACAGAATGGCACGAGTGGGTTTTGAACCGAGACTGTGTTGGTCACGAGCCCGGCGCTTTAACCACTCGACCACGCTGCCGACTAAACTTAACAAACAAACTAATCTAAGCTTAAACAACCACTACAATCAAACTAACGATATATCCGCTGAATAAGCTCAGCAGTCCTAGCTAATGTGATGGATAAACCTGCTTTTTAGCAACAAGCTCATTAATACGCGGTGAAACATTAGCAACAGCACAACGAAGATCATGCTCAGGTGTTTTGAGCTGTGATGGCTACTTTGATTTAATTCCAAGCATCATTGAAAATGTTGATTCACACAACCATGTTGATGGAAACAACAACAATGCTTGAATAGCAGGTTCCGCAATCCTTTTGTACGACTTGCACATCGTAAACCAAAAATCTCCCAAATTTTTCTCAGAGTACACATCGCGTGCAAACCCATCATGTTGAAGTTCAATCAGTTCCTCTTGCATACCTGTTCCAGCCTGCAGTGTTTGAGCGTTCGCGGTGAAAGAAAAAATAGCCGTCAATTTCCTTTTCCAACTTCATGAGATGTTCAGTGACCAATTCCGAGAACCTTGTGGTCTCAATTTGGGGATTTTGACACAGAAATTCTGTTACTGTACCAAACATGGAAAAGGTGCCAGAGCAAATATTTCCCCTCCACACCCGAAGTTTGGCCAGAAATGCTTTGAATTTAGCTATGAATTCACACACTGTTAGGTCTTTTCCTTGGAGATTAATCTAATGTACCCCTTGAAAGTCCAAATGTACCCCAGTTTGGGAACCCCTGATCTACAACATTGCTTAAAAACCCAGGTTTCAAAAACGAGTTTTAGAAAAATTTGCAATTCTTAATTACTCTGACGAGATGTTGTTATCGTTTCATACTTTCGTACAACTCTGTAACGAGCCATAATTTCGTATTTTTTTAGCTCAGTGCATAATTTTCGCTATACACTTGGTTTGATAATAAGCAACTATCACATTTGAATATAATCAAAACAAAAAAAAGGATTTTTTGTCGGTGCATTGCCGTTACAAAATTACCGCTTGTAGGTTTTAAATTAGTACAATATCTTGACTTGTAGTTTTATTGGGTCTCGTTCACAGTTCGCCTTTAATAACTTCGTAGGCCAGGGGTCGGCAAACTGCGGCTCGCGGAACAATCTTGCACAAGCCTTGTCGATCACAAGCAGCGGCACTATGATTTTGGGACGAAAATAGGAATTTCCGAGACCGATTCCAAGTGAAGATCTTTTTTTTAGAGAACACCCTGATTTCGGGACGAAAATAAGAATTTCGGAGACCGATTCCAAGTGAAGACCTAGAGAACACCCTGATTTTGGGACGAAAATAAGAATTTCGGAGAGCGATTCCAAGTGAAGACCTTTTTTGTTTTTAGATCACTATAATTTCGGGAGAAAAATAGCAAAATTAGGGATCGAATCGAAGTGAAGACCTTTTTTTTAGAGATCACTACAATTTTCGGAGAAAAAATAGCGAAATCAGAGATCGATTTGAAGCGAAGACTTTTTTTTCTCACGCTTTGGCCCGGGGACCTCCAAAAAATCTAAATCCGGCCCCCGTCTTGAAAAGTTTGCCGACCCCTGTCGTAGGCTCTACGGATTCTCCAAAATTTACAAAGCCATCAATTAAATTCGGCGGATGGTGAACGAGAACTGTTTTAATTTTAACGATCCAGTGATTAATTTGCACATTTTATCGCTTTAGAATTTAGTGTTTAAAATTAAATACTTGTCAATTAAAATGCTTTTTTTTTATTGTGAAGTATAAAAACTTAGAAAAAATCTTTTTCAATAATGATTAAATAATAATTAAATGTTTTAGCTTCAAAAGTTTGACATCTTAATATTGTATCAAGATTCCCGTTGTGGTTAGAATGGAGTGAAGAAAAATTTTCCAAAGATAAAATGATTTCTTTCAATATCGTTACCCTGTTAAAAATTGTTTAGATTTTTTCCATCAAAAAAAAAATTTACTTTCCAATCACTTGATAATCAAACGACACAAAGTTGACGTCGTATACTTTTGACTAACATGAATTTGGTAATAGGCTTTAAACTAAACACCAACCAACGGTCGATTGCCACAATTTGCTTTCAAATATAGCCTACAAAGATATTATGTTGAAAAAAGTTAATCAAAAATTTATTGAAAATAAAACCAACAAAAAAGCGATGCTGTTAATTTACTATAAGGCTATTTAATGATCGAAATATCTTTGTTTTAGTTTCGGTTCTTTTTATATTTCGGCATCTAAAATATCCTTCGTAACTTTTCTCCGCTTACTTGTTTTTTCAGCCTCCTCTACATTACCGACTTTCGTAAAATTTGTTCCGAGGCACTTCAATAGTTTTTATCCAAACTTAAAATGAATAAATTTAATTTATAAAAGTTGGACTACGTTCAAAATATTTTTGTGTGACTATAATCTGAAAACAAATTTTAACTTTCACTTTAAACTTATTTTGCGCTGCAATTGCGTCATTAATTGTTTCAATCAAAGCGTCACTTCATTCGTCACAAGTGAACAACAGTCGAATGCAAATCAGACTGCAAGTTGCAACTTGAAATGAAAAAAATGCCAAAGATCGATTCACAAATTTTCTTCAAAATTAAATTAAATCGTAGTTCATTATTAGACACAAACCAAATGTCTCAAAACGGATGGATACTGGATCATATTACCGATAATTAACAAGTATAAGATCAAAAGTATTTTAATAAAAAAATTTTTGTATTATTGTATTAAACAACTATTTATTGTTATGACTTGCAAAATAACGGACGAGGCGTTAAACGTAGAGGAAGCGATTAGGCCTACCTCAATTTGTTTTAGAAATGTCAAAATCTTCTTGTAAATTAAAAATATTATTTTTTTTATTAATTGTAAAGACTATAATTTAGTGCTGTCAGTTAAAACCTGTCAATAAGCTGACCCAAGTGCCTTTTGAAGATTGCAACAACAGGTAGAGCTTAATGAGGTTGAAATCATATTCGTCGTCAAAAACGATTCAAAACTTTGGAAGACCATTCGTAAATAAAATTAACAATTAATGAGTTTTTACTTTAAGAAAAAAAAAAGCAGTCAGTGCCACCACTAGCAGGGTCGGATTAACTTTTTTTTCAATTTTTGGTTGTCTTTAAAAAGATTGTTTTTTCTAAGGATTCTTTTGGCCAACTTCCTTAGAAGAAATCGCTGGATCAATCAATCAATCAATCCATTTATTTGTTTTGTGCTTCAAAACGAAAAATACACCAATATATGTGAAAAAAAGTTTTCGAAAGCACAGGAAGGCAGCGAAATGACCATACGGTCTTCTAGTCAACTGCCTCCCTCTAAATATTGGGACAAAAAAAAAAAATTTTTTTTTATTTTTTTTTATCAGAAAAACACAGCAGTACACTTACAAAAACACAGACATTTAGAAAAACAATGAAGATTAAATAGCAATATTAGTTGTTATTAAATAAATTTCCATGTGCCAGCTGACTTCATCAAACTGTTGTGGCATCTTATTTAATATTGACAAGTTAAAAAAAGTTTAAATTTCTTCTTAAATTGATTATAAGAAAGCGACTTTAATTCGAAAAGTACTTCTTGCCATATTTTAGGTCCAATGTAAGAAAATGTCTTTTTACCTAATTCTGTTCTCTTTCTAGGTTGAAAGTAATTTTGTTGCCCTGCCAGTCTTGTTTTATAATGATGTTTTTGGGTTATACTTACAATAGTTTGGGACTCATTTTTTGTTGAATTTTTATTACAGCAAAACATTATTTTTGCCATTTCAAGTTTAACAATATCTTTTATTTTTAAGAAATTCAATTTTTGAAAAAGAAGATTTGTATGTGACAAAAAAGGACTATTTGTAATAATTCTTATTATGCGTTTGTGTATTCTTACCAGTGGATCCAGGGCAGTAGTCGAAGCCAGTCCCCATGTTGAGACACAATATTGAAGATAAGAGTAAATTAAATCATAGTATACTGTTTTTAGTGTTGTAGTGTCAACGTAATTCCTCAGTTTGAGCAGTTCCCAGGAACCATTGGAGAGCTTAGAGCAAACATGTTGTATATGAGACTTCCAAGAAAGCTTATCATTAAAAATTACACCCAAATATTTTATTTCATTTACTTGTTCTATATTTGTCTTTCCTATTCTAATATCAAAATGCCAGGCTGATCTTTGTTTGGTTAATACCATAAATTTTGTTTTATTAGTATTAATGATAATTTGTTTAGTTTCAACCATTCATCAATTTTGACCAGTTCAGAGTTGACATTTTTATTCAACAGTTTTGGACAAGAGTTTGTCAGTGTGAGAACTGTGTCATCTGCAAACAATTTCGTATTAAAATTGGATACTAGAGGCATGTCATTGATGTATAATAAAAATAGTAATGGTCCAAGAGTAGAGCCCTGTGGTACACCACAAGTCACATGATTGGCAAACTGGGCAGTTGCCCCGGGCCCCGCGCTTTTACTAATTTTAGCGCTATTAAGTATTGAATTGAAATATTGAAATAAATTTATAGCCTTATAACCTACATTACCAGCAAACTTGAACTGAAAAATCAAAATATTTAGATACCGGTAAGCTTACAGTTATTACCTATTTGAATAAGGTTATTTGGATACATTCTATTCTAAATATTTAGATACCGGTAAGCTTACAGTTATTACCTATTTGAATAAGGTTATTTAGATACATCTACATTCTATTTGAATAAGGTTATTTGGATAAGGTTATTTGGATTAAATGGTTAATTTTGTTAATTGACTTTTTGATAAGATATACTGGATTACATTTTATTGGAATAAGTTATAGTGGATTCATTCTAGTTGAATAAGATATACTGGATTACATTCTATTGGAATAAGTTATACTGAATAAACTAATTGATGTTAATGTTGATGTAAAAGAAATCTAAATGACTGAGGTGTTTGATGGATATTTTTCTGGATTAAATATTAGAAAACAGTTATATTCAGCTTTACTTTTTATTCAAATTCAGCATTTTGAACTCCATTGATTTCTTATCAGTTTTTTTTTTTCTTGGTAAAAAAAAAAAAAAAAAAAAAAAGTTTGTTTGAAAGTCTTGAAGTTTATTTAATTTAAACTTGAATTTAAACAAGCAGAAAATGCCTGCTGCTTTTAATTCTTGGAAGTTGCTGTTGGTTTTGGTTCTTGAGTAGCTGTCATTCAAGATGAGTCTGTTGAAAATTTATTGGAAATTGATGACGGTCTTCTCATATAATGAGGATGGAATTTTGATGAGTGTAAAATTTGCTTTCAAAGTTTTTTATTTATTTTTTTTTTTTATTTTTATCTCTATATTTATCCTCCTGACTCGCAGGAAAACGACGGAGGCGCTATACATAGGGTAAGCAATTACCCCGACCTGCTTCCGGAGATGCCATCATATTGCTGTCCGCTAGTAATTTAGTAGAGATATGACTGTAATTTAGAACTGCTTGTCAAGACCACCAAGCAGGGGAAAGTGCCGTAAAGTGTCTTTCCCAAGGACACAACAGAATGGCGCAAGTGGGTTTTGAACCGAGACCATGTTGATCATCAGTCCGGTGCTTTAACCACTCGACCACGCTGCCGACACTGCCGACCAAAGTGACACTTAACATTGCATCAATATTGATCCGAAAGTTTGTTTAATTTAACTTAAGCTTGTTTCAAAGTATAATGTCTCAAAGTATTGTTTAATTTAAGTTTACTTGCCATTTTAATTTGTATAAAAGTTTGTTTTCTTTTTTTTAAGTATTATTGTATAAACTTTCAGTATGCCTATCAAATACTCTTGTATTAGTTGTGCCAAACCTTGCAAACGTAACCAAAAATCTATTTCCTGTGACACCTGCCAGCTGTGGACACATTTCAAATGCACCAGCTTGACAAAAAGTGATTTCGAAACTCTCCAACAAGCAAATCAATCTTATCATTGCATGAAATGTATTTTCCCATTTCAAAATTTAAGTAACAATGAGTTAACAGAATTAAATCTTAATAACAAACTGATCTTTTCAAAACTTTCAGATTACAAATTACTTGATGCTGACAATTGTTACATATCCACACCAGACTTCCAAAATTTATATGCAAATAACACAGACTTCTGTATATTACATATTAACATAAGAAGCTTAAACAAAAACTTTGAAAAACTTGAGGAGCTATTGTCAGTGCTAGGTAAGATGCCAGAAATTATAGCTATATCGGAAACAAAGCTAAACTCAAATCTAAAAACTTTCTTGCCAGGATACACTTTTATACATAATAACTCTTCAACAAATGCTGGTGGAGTGGGAATGTTTATAAAACACACTTTAAGTTATAAAATCACTACTGAGCATCAATTAAATATAATGGGATGTGAGGAGATATGGGTAAAAATACAGTTAAACAATACAGAAAAAGTGTTTAGTGTTCTTTATAGACACCCTAATTCAAAACTTTCTGATTTTCAATCATCCTTTGAAAAAGCTATTGAAAATTTAAACAAACAGAAACTAATATACTATTTATATGGGGATTTCAATATTGATTTGCTGCAAAGTGATACCAAAACTGTAATAAAAAATTATTCTGATATGCTATTTAGCCTAGGATGCCTGCCACTAATTAAATATCCCACTCGGATAGCTCACAGTAGTGCAACATTGATAGATCACTTTTATAGCAACAGCATAACTCAAAAAACTACCTCCCATATATTAACTGAAGATATATCAGACCATTTGCCAATACAGACGAAATCGGTTAATCGGGTACTGCTTAAACGGGTAAATCGGTTTATAGACTCAAAATCCGAAATCCCGAACCAAATCCTATCTAATGTTAAATAAAACAACCGGTTAATAGACTCACGCTTATCGGATAATAGGGTCATTTTTCGCTCAACTCGCGGTATGTGTTTCTTTGGCCAGACATCGGAAATCGAGAAAAACGAATCGCAAGACAAAGTAAAACATGTCATTAATCTTTTTTCTTTGGCCAGATGCCCACATGCGTGGGAAACGATCGCGAGACCAGGCTTGCCGCCTGCCACAAAGCGAACTCCTCTCTGTTTCTTGCGGATTTGTAATTGTCTGCGTCTTTAAGTAAACAAAAGATAAAGCGACAGGCGTGCGCGCAGCAGTGTGGTTGAAACAAAAACAACAAACTGTAGTCACATCGCACTTTAAACTTCTACCATTGCATGGTTGGAGTCTCGTTAATGCAAAACGTTAGACAAAAGGAATTAAACACACAACACTGCATGAAGCAAAGTTAATTTCCCAACGCGCCGAGTTGTTGTTTCTTCGATTAAATCAATTTAGGTTAGGAAAACAATTAAATCAATTTAGGTTAGCACGTATTAAATCAATTTAGGTTAGCACGTATATTTTAAACGGTATTAGGATCGCATGACGCAGTTCTAGAGCCCATTGCTACCAAGTAATATAATGGTGTTCCCTTAGAATGACGAACGCTCCCGACAAACCTATTTTTGGACTATAACGGTTAAAGGGGTCAATCGGTTAAAAGGGTCAAAACGTCTGGCAAATGGGTGACCCCATTAACCGATTTCGTCTGTAGTACTTTTATTATCTAACACCAATCACAAGACCATAGAGCAAAACATTATTGTAAGAGATACAAAAAACTTTAATACTGAAAACTTTTTAATTGAACTTAGTGAAAACTTGAATATATTTTATAATAATTGTACTGTTGATGAGCAATTTGAGAGATTTCTTGATATTTTTAACAGCACATTAAGTAAGCATGCTCCTCTAAGAAGAAAATCTAGAAAAGAAAAAAAATTAAACAGTAAACCATGGATAACAAAAGGAATATTAATCTCAAGCAAAACAAAGAACAAATTATACATTGCTAATTTAAAAGGATCTGCAAATGATGTACAGTTATACAAAACTTACCACAACAAGTTAACCCATGTGAAAGAACAAGTAAAAAGAAAATATTATCAGGGACTTGTCTTAGCATCTAAACATAACATGAAGTTCTTATGGAAAACTATTAATGATATTGCCAAATACAAAAAAAAAAACAATTAGTCTCATCACAGAGCTAACTTGTGATACAGGAGAAAAAATAACTAGTTCGGAAGAAATGGCAAATATGCTAAACAATTATTTCTCTGAGATTGGACAAAAACTGGCTGCAAATATTGAACTAACCAATTCAGCTAATATTTGTAGCAGCACATCATTCATTACTCAAAGGTGCACTTCTTTCTATCTTCAGCCAATAACAGAATCTGACATATTAAAACATATAAGGCAATTGAACCCATCAAAGAGTACAGGCCCTGATGGAATACCCATAAAATATATAGCTATGAGTGCACTGATCATAGCACCAGTTTTAACAAGACTCTATAACAGTTGCATTAGCACTGGGACTTACCCCAGAATTCTTAAAATTGGACAAATTGTACCAATTCATAAAGGTGATGCCAAGGATCAGTGCTGCAACTACAGACCCATATCTCTACTTAGCTCATTTAGTAAGATCTTTGAAAAATGCTTGTACGAAAGAATTTACTCTTATTTAAATAAAAACAAAATATTAACACCTGTTCAATTTGGCTTTAAACAAAACTCTTCTACATCAGATGCTGTAAGGCAATTATTTGATAATTTTGCTGAAAATATTGACCAAAAAAAATATACTTGTGCTGTGTTTCTTGACCTTAAAAAAGCATTTGATACTGTAAATCACCAAATTTTGATTGCAAAATTGGAAAAATATGGCATCCGTGGATTGCCACGACAACTCCTTAAAAGCTATTTAAATAACAGACTACAGTTTACAGTTGTGAACTACACTAAATCAAAATTCAATCATGTAACTTGTGGTGTACCACAGGGCTCTACTCTTGGACCTTTACTATTTTTATTATACATCAATGACATGCCTCTAGTATCCAATTTTAATACGAAATTGTTTGCAGATGACACAGTTCTCACACTGACAAACTCTTGTCCAAAACTGTTGAATAAAAATGTCAACTCTGAACTGGTCAAAATTGATGAATGGTTGAAACTAAACAAATTATCATTAATACTAATAAAACAAAATTTATGGTATTAACCAAACAAAGATCAGCCTGGCATTTTGATATTAGAATAGGAAAGACAAATATAGAACAAGTAAATGAAATAAAATATTTGGGTGTAATTTTTAATGATAAGCTTTCTTGGAAGTCTCATATACAACATGTTTGCTCTAAGCTCTCCAATGGTTCCTGGGAACTGCTCAAACTGAGGAATTACGTTGACACTACAACACTAAAAACAGTATACTATGATTTAATTTACTCTTATCTTCAATATTGTGTCTCAACATGGGGACTGGCTTCGACTACTGCCCTGGATCCACTGGTAAGAATACACAAACGCATAATAAGAATTATTACAAATAGTCCTTTTTTGTCACATACAAATCTTCTTTTTCAAAAATTGAATTTCTTAAAAATAAAAGATATTGTTAAACTTGAAATGGCAAAAATAATGTTTTGCTGTAATAAAAATTCAACAAAAAATGAGTCCCAAACTATTGTAAGTATAACCCAAAAACATCATTATAAAACAAGACTGGCAGGGCAACAAAATTACTTTCAACCTAGAAAGAGAACAGAATTAGGTAAAAAGACATTTTCTTACATTGGACCTAAAATATGGCAAGAAGTACCTTTCGAATTAAAGTCGCTTTCTTATAATCAATTTAAGAAGAAATTTAAACTTTTTTTAACTTGTCAATATTAAATAAGATGCCACAACAGTTTGATGAAGTCAGCTGGCACATGGAAATTTATTTAATAACAACTAATATTGCTATTTAATCTTCATTGTTTTTCTAAATGTACTGTGTTTTTGTAAGTGTACTGCTGTGTTTTTTTGTCCCAATATTTAGAGGGAGGCAGTTGACTAGAAGACCGTATGGTCATTTCGCTGCCTTCCTGTGCTTTCGAAAACTTTTTTTCACATATATTGGTGTACTTTTCGTTTTGAAGCACAAAACAAATAAATGGATTGACTGATTGATTGACCTATACGAAAAAAAATTTAAAACATACTTTTAATGACAAACTAACTGTGACGTCATAGTAGAGATTGGTATAATAGCATTCGAATTAATGGCTGCGAACGACTGTCATATGTTAGAGCAGTTATAAGAAATCTTGCAGCGTGCAGACAAATATAAGTTTGTGGAAATTTACAAACTATTTTATTTCAAAAATGTTATTAGGTAGGATACTAAGAATCGCAAGAAACTTAATAAGCTATAGGCGATAAAGTATAACTATTAAGATATTAGAAAATTTGACTGATAAATTTAGAGGATTTGGAGTATCGGATCTTTGCACTTAGCTCAAAATTAGCCAAATTTTCCGAATTATAGAAACTTACCGGTACTTATACTTATAGCAATACTTTTAGTTAAATTGAGTAGATTAAGTTGGTTGAGTTTCCGTGACCACTGCTAAGTATTTCATATTTAAAGTGCTCATGACTGGAAGAATTCGTGACTTAAGGCCCGTTTCCACTACGAGCGTGAAAAAAAGCATTCTTTGTTTATTTTATTGCTTTTTTTTGCGCTCGCTTCAATCGAAGATCAATAAAAGAGACAAAGAATGCTCTTTTCCACGCTCGTAGTGGAAACGGGCCTTTAGGCCGAAAGTATGAGAGTGGAAGTCAAAAACGTAAAAGAAAAGAGGAAAGAGAGACAAAATCAAAAGAAGTTAAAAGCAAGTGTAAGAAAATAAGTTTAATGTAAATGAGCAGTTATTTGATCCTCCATCAATTCAATCTTTGAGTAATGATACCCAAGCTGTAAAAGCTATAAATCTTGAGAGTACAGCAGAGCAAAATTTTGACACTGCTTTAAACACTGAATCTGAAAATAAAAGGGTGAATGCTGTAAATGAGAGTATGCAAACATCTACCGATGTAACTGAAATCAATAGCGATGATCCAGCTTTGTGGAAAAATATTGATGATTATTTCCGCCTATTAGGGTTACCAACTTTCTGTTTCGCCATTCCGGGATACCTTAATACAGGGCCGTCGAACCTTTAAGCCAAGGGCCGTTTTGGCTCATCAAAAATATTGGCGGGCCAAACAAATGAAACACCTCAATTTTTGTCCCAAAATCATAGTGATCTCTAAAAAAAAGGTCCTCACTTGCAATCAGTCTCGGATTTCATTATTTTTCTCTGAAAACTAGCGATGTCGGAAAAAACAAGAGGAAAAAGGAGTTTTTACATAAAATCTGTCTTCGATTCCCGGCGGAATTTTTGCCAAAATAGGCAGGACAGAGCCCAAAAAAATTGCCCCAAAACAATCCAAAGAGCTGTCAGTAAATTCCGAGACAAAAGTGACCCAGCCCGGGACACGGGACGCCAGACGTCAATTCCGGGACTGTCCCGGCCATTCCTGTTGGTAGCCCTACCGCCTATACAGTATATCTTTGAAAACAGACTAAACCAGAAAACAAATATCAATTTTACTAATTCCTAAAGAACATACGTATGATGATGGCATTAACCGTTATCTTAAAAAAGAACATTTCTACAGAGTTTTAACAAATGGAGAAACTATCAAACGTAACTGGATGCTGTATTCGGAAACCACTGGAATGGTATATTGTTCTATCTGTAAGCTATTTGCTGATCGTGAAACACATTTTACCAGTGGATTTAATGACTGGAAGCATATTAATCAGTTGCATGAAATGAAAACAGCGAGTCACACAGGAATGCTATCCGCTGTTTCTTTCGAGACTAAGAATGCACGAGTGGATTATAGCTTCTTGGTGCAGATTGATAAAGAAAAAGTGCACTGGAGAGCAGTGTTAAAAAGAGTTGTGGTCGTCGTCAAGTTCCTGTGCAAAAGAGGTTTGCCGTTGCGTGGAAGAAATGAAGTATTTGGATCTCCTCAAAACGGAAATTTTCTGGGACTACTTGAATTATTAGCGCAATTTGACGATTTTCTAGCCGATCACATTCGCCGATTTGGTAATTCTGGTAGCGGTGTGCCCCCCTATCTTTCTTCTACTATATTACTTCTACTACAGTATATACAATAACAGAAAAATTATCTTATTATGCTTTAGTTACAGTTGCAATAGCAATATTTACTTTTCAAAATCTGTTACTACCGTTGCATTTGCGTCATAAAATATACAGTTTTAATTACAATTACATTTTCGTGAAGTCAAACTTCAATATTAATGCCCGCATCAAGGTCGAGTGGTGAAGCACGCCGTGTTGATGGCGAACATAAGTGCCATGGTCGCGGTTCGAAACCTACTCGCTTTTTTGTTATTTTTATTACTTAGTTATTTTCTTTTATCCTTGAGAAAGCAACAATAAACCCAGCTATAAAACAAATTAGCCAGATCAAATAAATTTTATCATAAAACTATTTGATTTTATTAAGAATTTCAGTCAAATTTATAACAAAAAAAAACATTAAAATACTCCAAATAAAAGCTTACAAACAGACAGTCAGAAATTATATCTATTATATTCACTATCAGGAAAACTGGCAATTTTTATGCAAAAAAGCACAAAATTCCGGGAATTGCCGAAATAGGGATTTCGGTTTTCAAACTCTAAATGATTTGCTGCAGCGGGTATGAGGGGATATGAAATATTGTTTTGACAAATGGTATCATCAGCGAATAAACAAGTTTTAAATGATGTTACAGCTGATCTAGAGCAGTGGTTCTCAACCTGTGGTACGTGAGACCTTTTTAGGTGGTACGCAGTGGTGGATACTGGGTGAGGCAAATGAGGCAATTGCCTCGGCCCCCCCTCGAAAATACCGCATATAGTCTCATTTTGCTGTATAAGGTTTTTCAGAGATAATTACGAAGTTGGGACGAAAAGTGGGAAATAGGAGATCGATTCGAAGTGAAGTCCTTTTTTTTTTTTTTTTTTGTTTTAGAGATCGCCATGATTTTGGGAGAAAAAAAGCGAAAAGGAAGATCAAATTAAAGTGAAGACCTTTTTTTTAGAGATCACTATAATTTTGGGAGAAAAGAGGGAAATGCGAGATCAAAGCCCTTTTCTTTTTAGAATACATCAAGTTTTGGAAATCCTTGCTTCGGGCCCCTAACTTTAGATATCTACCATTGGTGGTACGTGAATAGTTTTTAGATTCTATGAAAATCCAACACTCCGATTAAATTGTGTTTTTTAGATATGCCAGATTTTCAGCGAAGACCTTTTTTTTAGAGAACATATAATTTTTGGGACAAAAATTTCAAAAAAAAAAAAAAAATCGAAATAATTAATTTTTTGAAAAACTTTGGGGTACGTAATGTAAAGAAAAATTTTTAGATGGTACTTGCTAGCAAAAAGGTTGAGAACCACTGATCTAGAGCAGGGTTTCCCAAACTGTGTGCCGCGGCACACTGGTATGCCGTGAAAGGGATTGAAGTGTGCCGCGAAATTTTCGTGCTTTGACAAAAAGCCATAGATAGAGTCTTGATCCATCTATTTTCTTTTTTTTTTACAGAACACTTGATTTTAGAGACAAAAATAAAGAAATTGCAGCGAGATTCTGCATGACAAGCTTTTTGCGGCCCAGCGACTTTGGCTTGATTTAAAATTTGGCCCAAATTAAAACAAGGTTGGACACAGTGGCGGATATTCAAAGTTAGGGGCCCGAGGCAAGGATTCCCAAAAATTGGTGTTCTTTAAAAAAAGGGGGGCTTTGATCTCGTATTTCCCTTATTTTTCCCAAAATCATGCTGATCTCTAAAAAAAATAAAAAAGGTCTTCACTTCGATTTGATCTCATATTTCGCTATTTTTCTCCCTAATCATGGTGATCTCTAAAAAAACATGTACAGCAAAATGAAACTATATGCGGTATTTTCAAGGGGGCCCCTGCCTCATTCGCCTCACCCAATATCCACCACTGGTTGGACATCCCTGTTGTATCCTGTATTAAAACAATTTCTGTAGGCACACCCTTTCATTAGGTGTTACTGTTATACAGGGTGATTCGTAAGTAACTCCCTATTTTAAAATAACTATAATTTATTCAAATACTGTAATATGTTTCTCAATTTTTGTGTGTATGTTACTTAATCTATGGCAATTAAATCTATGCTCTTGTTTTCTTTTCTCATGAAGATCCTCGTGTTACTAGTGAAAAAATGCAGAATCAGGGTGATCCGTAAGTAACTCCCTATTTTAAAATAACTATAATTTATTTTTGAAGTGTAACTTCTCCAATTCATAAATATGAGAAGAAAGTATATTGCATGGACTTTTATTTAAAATTTAATATGGGCACCATCATTCGCCACCAACTTCTGGTTGTCCATTCGTGCGAACCACGACAACCAATCCATTTTTCAGGAAATTGGGCATTCAGCCATTCACGAACAACAATAGCAAAGTGTGGAGGAGCTCCATCTTGCATGAAAATTAAATCTTCAATATTGTCCTAAGCACTGATAATTGGCCAAACTTTATCTCTCAGCATAGTGAGGTACCTTTTGGCGTTCATGATATCATGAAGGATGAAGATACCCACAATCCTGTTAAAAGTCATTATACATCATACTGTTATCTTGGGTCGATTCTGCATTTTTTCACTAGTAACACGAGGATCTTCACGAGAAAAGAAAACAAGAGCATAGATTTAATTGCCATAGATTAAGTAACATACACACAAAAATTGAGAAACATATTACAGTATTTGAATAAATTATAGTTATTTTAGAATAGGGAGTTACTTACGAATCACCCTGTATATTAAATATAATTTTTGTATGTAAACTTGAAGAGTGTATTTAGTATTGTAAGTGTGCCGCAGGAAAATTCAGAGTTTATTAGTGTGCCGTAATGAAAAAAAGTTTGAAAAGCACTGATCTAGAGTATAAATGCACATTGAAAACAAGAGTGGAACCAATGTTAAACCTTGTGGAACACCACAACCAATTGATTAAAAATTTAAATTTGTATTATTTCTTCTGGTGAAGAGAAACCTATTACGAAAATAGTCGCAAAATAAATAAATTTATAAAAAATGACATATTGCAGCTAATCTGAATATAATTGGTAAGAAGCAATTCTTAATTGACTGATGCGTCCCCCTTTCACTGAGTATCCACTGCTTTCTAACAAAAAACCAGCTGCACCTATCGGCTTGCTGTTCGGTCAAATCAAGCATACCAATGTGCACTTCCTTGGAATAAACCATTTTGAGCAATAATCTAACAAAAGTTATTAAATTGTGTCTCTAATAAACACATCATTTATTCGCATAAGGTTTATCCGTAATTATCGCATAAGATTAGCAATAAGCTCGCTGACTTTGAATTACGGGAGCCAGAGCAAAGAGATATAAGACTTCTTCCCGAGATTTTTAGTGACGATATTTTATGAAACATTATTAGATAAATATTGGCTATTTGCTCTATGTTGTACAGGGTGGGCCGTAAGTCGCGCAACAAAGAATTTAAAACAAATTAAAGGCAAATTAAAACTGAAAATAAACTTTGATTAAAACCAACCAAATCTGAAAGTTATAGTAACTGACACGTTCAAGGAAAAGAAAGGATGTTTTATTCCGCTTTTTTTACATTGTTTCCACAACACTACACGCAAGTCTTTGGTGCGCGACTTACAGCCCACCTCGTATAAGCCTCGCATAATCGATATAACAAATAAAAGGATTTTACTTTTTTACATCACACAGCAATAAACGGAAAAGTAAAGTGCTCGTTTTAATGTAATAATTGCGATTGCTTTCTCTTCGTTAACATCTTGATGTGAGGATTATGGTGGAAAGCGAATGGCGTAGATCAGATCAGGAGTGGGCAAACTTTTTAACTCGCGGGCCGCAATCGGAAGTTTAATTTGCTTGCGTGCCGCACTATAGTGATCACCATAAAAAAGATCTTCACTTTGAATCTATCTCGGATTTTTTAATTGTCGAGCCCAAAAACGAGGTGATGTTTAAAAAAGAAAGGAGGTCTTTACCTTGAATCTGTCTCAGATTTTTGTATCTAAAATTAGCGGTCGCTAAAAGCAATAACCAAGAATTTGGTTAAAGACAAAAATCAATTAATAATTATTAAATTATTTTTTTAAGACTTCGCGGGCCGCATAGAAGGTCTTTGTGGGCCGTAGTTTGCCCACCCTTGGTGTAAATCATTAGACGTTTTGCATCATACTGGATGTCGGAGAAAAATAAAAATTTAGTACGATTGGATGGCCTATTTCAACGCTAAAAAGTTGTATGTTTTGAGCGATACCTTAACCAACCTTAATTAACTAAAATCAGCTCATTAACCTGACTGTATGTAAACTTGAAGAGTGTAGCGACCGTGGCTACTTTTAACATATACGAGTATCAGCTGCGTGGTAGCTGCCCTTAGTATAGCGCCTCCGAAGCTTTCCTGTGAGCCAGAAGATAAATACAGATAACAAAAAAAAGTAAAATAAAATAAAACAAGGGTCGTTACTCAATTGTGACTTTTTGAATAATGTTCAACATAATTGGCCTAATTGCAAAACAATGCGCGTGTGGGCAAGTATGTGTTTGTTTACAAAATTGATTTTGTCACCACATAATCAAATTTACATCCTTAGATAGTACTGTAGAGTAACTTCTCATTGCACAAAACCAGAAATTTTCCACCGCCTAAGAACCACTAGTCTACCATTAATTCTATAGTTTCGCGTGTGGTTTTCTATTTAAAACAGGCGTACCGCCATACTGTATTTTTGTGTAAGATTCATTCGGAAGCTCTATTTAATTTTACGCGATTGGAATTAACTTGGTAATGATAAAATTAATGTAAATGCAGATGTGAACAACTTCTTGAGCTTTCACTTCCAGCCTTTACATTCAAATAAAATTACGAAATTGAATTATAAGTTTCGAACTTAATTATAGATGAGCTCCTTAGTATTCATCAAAAACAACATCATTCTGTGTTCATTCTAAAACTGTGCAAATACCTCCGCAGTACAACAACAATCATCTTTAACAGCACAGTTTTTTGTGCTTGCAATGTGTACAAGCAATTCATCGACATTTACATAATAATACGCTTGTGATGCTTCACTAACAAATTGATAATAGTTTGCACATACTGAGTAAATCTTGCAAGAATGCAAATTAAAATTGCGATTTTAACGGAAATTTACTGCATACAGGTTAATTTTTTTTATATCTGTAAATAGTATTAATCGATCAAGTTTAATGATGTTTTTATCAATACATAGACAAAATTGCAGGTATATTTTTGACTAAATTTTAGTCGGCAGCGTGGTGAGAAGAGCGTTGGAACTGCGATCGATGTGGTCTCGGTTCAAAACCTACTCGCGCCATTTTGTTATATCCTTGGAAAAGACACTTTACTGCCCTTTCCCCTGCTTGGCAGTCTTAGCAAGCAGGTCTAAATTTCAGTCATATCTCTATAAAACTAAAAACACAATATAAAAAATTTTAATCGAACAGCAGCGGCTTGGTATCTCCGCAAATAGGGGGGGTAATTGATTGTCCTATGTATAGGACCTCTGTCGCTTTCTTGAGAGTCTGCAGCATACATATTAAGATAAAATAAAATGAACTTTTTTTGTTCTATATTAAGTTAGTACATAATAAATTGTAATCATCATATTGGATAAGACAGCTTGACAATGATAGGTTATTTCATCTTCTGGTCAGACGTCTCGTCTGGAAAGGTTTTGAATGAGCTTGGTCGATTAAACATGGTTATCTGGTTGGTTCGCTGGGTTTTGGATATCTTCTGCATCTGAAGTTGGTGCAGCAGCTGGAGATTTTTCTGATTTGTTTGTTAAGTTTTCGATTACTTTTTTATCTACAGTTCGCTGTTCACAATGTGCCGATGAGTTTGGTTGACCAAAAACTGGAATATCTGGCTGACTGGTTGAATTTGGTGATTTATAAGCAGATCTGAATACTTTATTTTCTATTGGGTCAAGCTTTTGAGTAATAACCAATTCGCCATTTTCACTCAGATTAATTTTGACGTTTGGCTTGCACTGAGCATTTGACGATCTCCAAAAAATTGATTCTTCTATCAACTTCTCACCCGAAATCTGAATCGTTGTCTTCCGTTCGATATGTAAGATATTTTGGTTTTCGTCGTTGTCTTGTTTGTTTTTAGTTTCAGGATTTCTCTTTATTTTCTGATTAGTGTGTAATTTATAGTAAGATACATAGCCTAGTATTACTAGACCAAAGCAACCAGCAGGTATCCCACAACCAGCAAGAAATGAGTTCAATTTCCTGTCAATGATCTCGTTGATTTGGTATTCGAAATATTTTCTAATTAAGTCTTTTCCAAACTTAATATTTTCAAAAACATTCCATGCCTTCCATGGCAAACTGATGCTAGACATATTTTCAATTAAAAGCTGTCACGAAAAAAAAAATATTGAAATATGTTTGAATGAATTTATACAAGTTTATTGGGCTATGACATTGACCTAAGATCTCAAAATAATGTCGGAAAACCTAAAACATGGTCTCTCCACGTTGAACTTGATTTTTCAATTGACTAGTCAGATGCTTAGTAGTATGATGATAATAATAATAATAATGAAAATTATATTTATTGAAATATGCTGAGATCAGACCGAAGCATCAGCTGCTCTATCAAGATGATGACAATTTTCTTATTTTTATTTTTTTACTTTATTTTGACTTAACAAGTTTTGGCCTGTTATATTAATAAAAGTATTTATGGACAACTTTGATTAAAATGTTGCAGAAACGACAATTTAGAACAGTTTAGAAAAGTATTGTTGTATTTTTTTGTCAACAGTAATTAAAAATCTCAGTTTATTTGATACTTTAATGTTCCACAAATAAAACACTAGCAAAAAGCGTTTTTATGCGTATCAAATAATGCGCATAAAAGCCTCATCCAATAAAAAATATTTCATGCATCAACAATTGCGATTTTGCTGTAAATGTTTCAATCAGCTGAGGAGAATAGCCCTACTATTGTCTTTTTACCAAATTATAAATTGACAAACATTTCTCAAAACCGTTAATGTTTTATGGCCAACAGTATTGTGATAGAAATGTGAGCAGGCAATCACTTTCAACTCTGGCACCATTTAATGAAAATTGCCAAAATCAATTCTGGCCTTTAATAAAGTTAACAAATAGAAGAAATGCTCATACAGGAATATTATGATTTCTTATCATCGAGGCAAATAACACATTACTGTGCAAGGATTAAGACTTATTTTTAAGATTATTGATTGCATTTTATCCAGTTCATTTTCACTTGTGATTTTTCCTGGATGTTGAAAATTTGCGCAGTCCGGACGTCAACAGTGAAGGTGTCAAAGGTTGGCCAAAATCGAATAAGTTCTTGCAGTAAGAAATCAAATTAGCGTTGTGTGTGAATTTTCTCAATCGGTGGAATATATTAAATGCCAGAATTAATTTCGGTCATATTCATTGAACTTGAAGTATGGCAGAGTTAGAAGTGATTCCTGCTTATCTTTCTAAATAAATTTCTAAAATCATGTAGATCAAAGAATATTTTAATTTGAAAGTTGTGCAACTCGATTTGAGCCTGGGGAGCGCTGAAAGCCTCCAAGAGAGGCCCAAAGTTGGTGAAATATTGTGACATGTAAAACGCACATTGCTGATGGAGAAGTCATAAACAGAAAAAGGGAAAGAAGTTTTATGAGTGACGCTTCGGGAGTCGCAGCCACTAACTTTTTGAATAATAATTGAAGAAATAAAACATTCAAACTATTACACAGAGTAAGTCAAAATTATTGTCATATTTGTTTTGTTATAGTAACTGGGAAGTCAAATTAAAATTTGTATTTGTATGCATGTCAATCTTGTCATTTGAATACAAACTTTTAATTTTGACTCTACAAGTAATTATGATGTAAGTAGTCGGACGCTGCAGTCCAATTTAGTAGACGACACGCTCCTCAGACCTTACACCACTTGATTTTTTCCTCTGGGGAATCCTCTAAGACCTTACATCATGAGAATCCTTGCAGTTTTTAAGAATTAAAGACAGCAGGCTAATCACCGAAAACTTACAGAAAATTGATAGTAAATTCTGCAAACATGTGTACCAGTCTGTGCCTTCTCGACTGCAGTCAGGTGTTGATCACAAGGGAGAACACTTTAAAATTGAAGATAAACAGAGACTTAAAAATTAATTCAATTAAAATGAACTATTTTAATAATGTTTTTTTCATTACTTTTGTTATCTCATAACATTCTAATATTTTAGTAAGCTTTCCATAAATTGCTAAACAAAACAGGGCGTTACTTTTGACTCGCCATGTAGGGGAAGTTGGGGTAAAACGGACATGTGGGGCAAAACGAACACCAACGTTTTCTATCCTTTTCGAATCGATAAAATAAAAAAATTTTGAATCAACAGGTAGAAGTATGTATTTAACTAAACTGAAAAAAAAGTGGCAACATAACTTTTGAATTATAATTGTTATGACGCGATTGCTATATTTCTCAAAATTGAAAAAAAGTTGTTAAAGCTTGGATACGGTGCACAAAATTTGTTTTTGCTTTTGTTAAGCTTGTTTCATGAAATATTATATCGTACATCATCCTAGAATCTTTTATTAAAAGTTTGTGGTTAATCTCACTTTGATTTAAAAATTATAGTTAATTTTCAAAACCTACTCTGCTGGGGCAAAACGGTTTTGTACTGCTTGGGGCAAAAGGGCCACCATAAGTTTACTATCTTTGGTGATGGTGTTTAATGATTAGTCCAAAGTTAGGGCTAGATGTAAAATGTATATTATTAAGTTAGTTAATTAAAGCAATAGCCTATTAAAATGAGAATTTCTTGATAAAGCATTTTTATTTTAAGGCTGCAGTCTAAATATTTTAATGAAGTGTTTGTTCTGTGTAATTGTCGGTCTTTAACTCCAAATTGATCTTAAAATCATTGTTATTAGATTCTTGTACAAATAATTGCCTGAATACTATAGGTCAAATTTTAAACATCAATATCTTCTAATATCTCATCATTTTTGTATATGGCTTTAAATCTCATCTATGTGTCTTTGCAACCTTACTGATAAATAGTTATAGGCATATAATGAACCAAAGCATGGCAAAATCATCTGTGTTAGTTAAGACAATTAAAAATATTTAATTTTAACCAAATTTTATTAATTTATTCATTTCAATGAATATTGATAGTTTATTTATTAATATCACGGCCTATCACGAAAAGCCCTTTGTTCTATTGCATATGATTATGCCATAGCCAACAACATAAAGGCGCCTTTTAATAAGCAAAAGAAAGCTGCTGGTAATAACTGGCTAAAGCTTTTTTAAAAAAAATCCAGAGTTATCATTACGACAAGCTGAAGCTACTAGCTTGTCTTGTGCAGTGGGATTTAATAGACCACAAGTCAGTCGATTTTTTGACTTGTTGAAAGAAAGTTTGAATTTTGATAAATTTACTCCAGACAAAATATTTAATATTGATGAAACAGGTATGAGCACTGTTCAAAAAATGAGCAGAGCAATTGCCCAAAAGGGACTAAAACAAGTTGGTAAAATTTCAAGTGCTGAGAAAGGCAAAACAGTTACAGTAATCTGTGCAATAAATGCTATTGGTGTTTTTATTTCACCACTATTCATCTTTCCCAGAAAGAGAATGGTTCCTTCTTTAATGAATGATGCTCCACAAGGTGCTGTTGGTTATACATCAACAAATGGCTGGACGGAAGGTAGTATCTTTCTAGATTGGTTGATACATTTTCAAAGAATAATCAATGCTTCATTAGATAATAAAGTGCTAGTGATTTTGGATAATCATAATAGCCATATCTTTTTGCCTGCAGTTCATTATGCTCAGAATCAGGTATTGTTCTCTTGTCAATACCTCCCCATACCTCACATCGGCTTCAGCCTCTTGACAGATCATTTTTTGGACCATTAAAAACTTATTACAGCCAAGAAGCAGATAAATGGTTGCTTAATAATCCTAGACGCCGGATATCTGAATAAGAAATTTGCAAATTATTTAACCCTGCTTACATACGAGCAGCTACCATGCAAAATGCTGTCAATGGTTTTTGAAGCTGTGGGATAGTTCCTTTCAATCCTGAGGTCTTTTCTGACAATGACTTTGCTCCTTCAATTGCCATAGAGATTAAAGAAGTCAATGCTTCATCTTCTGTCACAAACAAATATCACAGAAAAACCACAGCAGGCAGATGGTGCAAAGATCAGTGGCAATAATTGAAATTGCCCCACACCAATCTAATGAACAAAATGTGGACCAACCATATCAGTCATCAAAAACTTTGAATGCAGATGGTCAACCAGAAATATCATTTCAGGAATTGATACCTGTATCTATTGCAAAATTGACTAAAAGGAAAAGAAAGGCAGCATGATCTGAATTGATTACCAGCTCACCATTTAAGCAATCATTAGTTAAGAAGAACAAGGTAAAAAAGAAATTCACACCATATAAGAGATTACAGTTGACAAAAAATAAAAATAAAAAACGCACCTCTAAATTTAATGGCAAGCAGCAATATTTTTGTATTGTATGCTCAGGTGAATATCTAAAACCACTTACAGAAGATTGGATTCAGTGACTGTCAATGCCTAAGATGGTGTCATGAAAGCTGCACAGACTACAACAGTCTTGGAAAGTTTGTCTGTGATTTGTGTAGGCCTAAATAAAATTTGTAAATACTTTTTTAAACTATTCATTGAGATCTGAACATTCTTTAACTTTTGCTTCTTTTCTCAAGATTATGAGTGTTTTTTGTTCACTGGTATGATAAACCTAATTGCTGATTGTTTTTTTTTCAATTTCACAATGATTAATTTTTTAAATTGTTAGTTTTTATCTGTGTTTTAGCTTTTTATTATTATTATTATTATTTAAGCCATATGCTTATTGCTGATTGTTTTTTTCCATTTCACAATGATTAATTTTTTTAATTGTTAGTTTTTTTGTGTTTTAGCTTTTTATTATTATTATTTTAGCCATGTGCTTAGTTTTTTGTTGTATTTTATTATGTGATGAGCTGTTTATTTTGCAATAAAAGGCTTGAGCTAATTTCTATTTTTCTTTGTAACCTTTTTAGATTTAGTTTGTGCATGTGCATAAATATAGTGAATCTGATTACAGAATATTGCTGTATTATTGATATTGAGTGGAAAATAGTTTAGATTAGATAGGGTTTTCTAAGTCATATCCTTTAAGCATTTTAAATACCAGGACATTATTTGCAACTTTATTAGGCCTTCAACCTCTAAAAATAATAACACAATTGTGCAACCGAGCATGAAGAGGGTGGACCCCTTTTAATTAATGCCCCTTTTGTTTAGAGGCAATGCAAAATAGAAAATATTGCTAATTATTTTCTAAAAAGCTGAGTCGTGGTTATAGATAGGACGGGATACATTTAAAATTAATCTCAGTGTCAAAAAGTCTTCAAACTTGCTGAATATGATAAAGAATTCCTTCCTTTTGAAATGTTTGATAGGTCATATAGACTTTTTCTAAGTTGGCAAAATTTTGTAACAAGTTGAAAATCTTTTCATCAAATGATTGTAGGCTTGGAGGCAAATTGTCCTATAAGCAGGCCAGTAATAAGAGGGGGAGGAAAGATTTCTGAGCCTTATTAAAGACCTTTTGCTCAATGACCTGTCTGTTTTGCCCCGATAATAGGGGCAAAACGGACAAGTGAAACAAAAAATTTTTTTGTAATAATGATTTTACAAAATATTAAATTGAATCAAAAACGATTGAAATAGATAGACATTGTAACAATCTTTGAAAAAAAAAATTTTTATTTGAAATATCATGAAAAATGACGTATCTGAAGTAATTTTAAATAAAGGTGTCCGTTTTGCCCCAACTTTCCCTACATGCTAGAAAATGTGCAAAAATGAGTAAAAATTGAATTTTTGTATGTAAAGTTTGATGAAGTAAAATTTTAATAAATTGTCACTTTATATAAAATTTATTTTGACCAGTAAAGCAAATTAAAAAGACTCCTAATCAACCGAAACTAAAATTGTGTGTTTCCTGATCTAAGAAAGCCCGGAAAACTTTTTGACTTGATTGACTTTAGCGGGTTTTATGATAACCTATCTTCCCTGTAATAGACAATGTTTTATAGTGTTTTATCTCGGCCAAGTTGTAAGCATTGAAAAAACCAAACATTAGATGCAAATTAATGTAAGAAGCTCACTTAATTTACATGCAACTTTAAAAAAACTGCTCTTAAAGTAATTACTTGCTCTGCCTGATTTCAAGCTAATTAATATCAATAAGTAAACAAGCTCTTGCTGTATCACTTCCACTTGCTTGCTTGCTCGATTTTGGTAGATGCTAAAACATCAAAACCACCACCTCATTCTGGCAGAATTCTGCTAAAATGACGAAAATAAAAATCTGGTAGATGGCTGTAAACGCGCCTTAAGTATAATCACTAAGTGTTTGAATAATGATATCACTCACTTTGGCAGTATTTTGTAGAGAGCATTTAATAATAGTCTCAAGGTTTAGTCGTTGTCAAATATTTGTAGAAAAAATAAGTTCTAACGGCTGCTGCAAGTCATTTCAAGTTGTGCAGTTTTTCTTGTTGTTGCTAATAAATTACGAAGTGCATACTGAGAAATTCTGCACTGAAGTATTATTATATTAAATTCTTTTCTTTTTTAAGAAATTGTTTCCAATTTTTAAATTTTTTGCAATTTTAAACGGGTTCTTGTCAAAATTTTTATTTTTTTTTCGAAAATCAAGGTTGTCAAGAAAAAATTAAACAAAGGCATGACAAAAATCAAGGTTGTTTAGAAAAAAATTGAGTTTAGGTATGACAAAAATCAAGGTTACCGAGAAAAATGAAACAAAGGTATGACAAAAATCAAGGTTGATTAGAAAAAACTTAAACAAAGGTATGTGTTACTTCCACAGAATTAGTTTTAAAATTTTGTAGAACTTAATTCAGTAACTCGGTACGTTGTTTAATCTTATAATCTTTCGGTGCCTGTAAAGAAGGCTCTCACCGAACAACACAATCTTGGCTGCTTACCACAAGACAAAATTCTTAAATCTTCTTACTGGACCTGCCCTAGGAACCAGTAACAGCAAAAATATAGTCTAGCTAAACCACAGCTCAGACTACCACAATAACTTCTTTATTAAAAAATATGCCCCAATCCACTTAGGAGCCCACAATAGTATACAATCAAAAGCAGCACGGTTAAGCTCAATAGCTTAATTCTTCAACAATAATCGTAAGCAACCAGAGACTTGCG
This sequence comes from Diplosoma virens, assembly GCA_963680785.1. Lineage (NCBI taxonomy): Eukaryota > Metazoa > Chordata > Ascidiacea > Aplousobranchia > Didemnidae > Diplosoma > Diplosoma virens. The sequence continues at coordinate 35,810,503 of OY796895.1, read as the reverse complement.
ATAAAAAACTATGAATTCACACAGCTAACAAATTTCCAATAACAATTGTTACCAGGGTGTCGAACCGGACCCGAACCGGATCCGTAAACCCGTATTAACCGTTATTATTTTTTGAACCCGAACCGGAACTGAACCCGAAAAAATAAAATTTGCTGAACCTGAACTGGAACTGAACCCCTAAAAATAAAATTTGCTGAACCTGAACCTGAACCGGAACTTTATTTTAAATGGATCCGGTTCGACCGTTTCATGCTCAAATTTTAATTTTAAAGTTATTTGTAGAAGAATCAGAATCACATTTTGTTTTTGAAGTTGCCGCAATTTTTTTGGTCACGATACTTGTTGTGTGGCAATACAGAAACGTTATAAACGACTTTTTCAGGCGAGAAGTTAAAGCAAAAACATGTCACTTGCTAGATAAAGAAAGCGAAATTTTAAATATATGCTAAAGCAGTTGTTCTTAAGCTTTTTACAGTGCCATACTTTTAAAAAAATACATATTACTATAGAGACGTAGCAAACATAGTGAAACTATCGTAGGTGAAGCAAAATTATTTGACGCCATTAAAAAATCAAAGCTGCACAGTGCAGGCTGTTGGGGAGCCACTCGACTGAAATTTAGTTGCATGGAGAAGTTTAATAAAAAAGCAGTGTAAACTTATCGAATGATTCGAATTCAGTGTAACTTATAGTTGCCTCAAATGGTTTTCACTAGCATGATGGTATCCCTAACAGTCGAGATTGAGTAAAAAATAATGTTGAGCAAGCAATGCAATAAAGTTAATTAATTTTTGATTTTTCAAAAAACAAAATTTTTTAAAGAAAATTTGTTGAGATTAGGAAGAGAAGCTATTAACCTTCGCCTTGTAGCGTGAAGTTTAAGTAATATTTTGTAAGCTAACTGCTTTTCTCTTATTTCTCAGCTTCTTATTAGGCTCAAATTTGCATGTTAAAATCTAAAAAGGCCTTCACTTTTGCAGTAAGGTTGATTCGGGATGAGCTGTTCATAGTTTTTAGGCTTATTTAAAAATACTATAGCAGTGAAAATTGGATTACATAAATTTTTCATTTGCATCAATGTTTGCTTCAACTTTACGTCAAAAATTTATCTCTTAAAATTGTTTAGTGAAGATTTGGCTGACTCAAACTTTTTTATTGCCTGAATACATGTATTTCGTCATAAACGTTTTGATAAAGTAACTCGTGCGTAAAAACCTCTTGGGAGTTTTTGTCTGAAATGTGCTTCTAAAATTTTCTACTGAAGAGATAAAGGTTGAGTTGTTTGTCAGTATGGAGATTGCAATTCATAATAGTTACGATTTTTACTTTTTAACTTTGCATTGATTAGATAACGCCAGAATTTATTTTAATTCATTTGTATTTCTTTTAGTCTTTCGTTTATTAAAACTTCTTCAGATACCATAAATAAAACCCAAAAACAGATGATGATTAAGCGCAAAAATTTTTTTACCATTAAAAAATATTCGTCTTCAATAACAAACATTTTTTTGTTTGACTGTCATCGGTTTTTGTTTTTTATTTATAGTATCTAAAGAAGTTTTAATAAACAAAAGTTTATAAAATTGGATGATATTTAACTAGAATTTTTGCATTAATAATAGCTGTTTTTAATTGCAAAACCACCAACATTTTACTTTATTGATAAAATTTGATGTAGGGGATGCAATAATTTTTTCGTTGTGAAAGCTTTTTCTTTAATATTGCCACGATACTGCGCCACAGTTGAACGCCGGTTATCCGAACGCTAAGGTGGTTACAACGCCATAGCATGGTGTGAACGACAGAGTGTCATTCAACGCAGCTTCTGCTTCTAAAAAGGATGAAAAACTTGGCAGCGACGAAAAGAGTGGTAAACTTAAAACCAAACTAAATAAGTGATTGTTCGATTATCCGAAAAAAACAGTTATCCGAACCACGCCTGGTTTTAATTAGTTTAGATAATCGGCATTCTACTGTATATTTAAATCAGCTCTTACGGAACTTGCGAAACAACCTTACCAATTCAACTTCTAATTTGGGTTTATTTCCGTATAACAAAACAGGTTTACTTTTTGTGGTATAATTTCATAGTAGACATATGCTAAATGTTTAATATAATACTACGCATAATTTTTTTCAGTTTTTTTACTGATATTCTATATTAAATCTGGTAATTTATGTTAATATTAAAAAAGATGCCGCGCACGCAATTGAGTAATATTCGAAAGTTTTTCATTTATAAAATATCGACCGATTCATCTGTGTGTCAAATTGATGACTGTGGCACAGCTCTTCGTGGAAACCACGCATCTAATTTACAAAGACACGTAAAAAGATTTCATCAGGAGTGCTTTAAAAAATACAAAGAAAAATATTTCATTAATCTATCAATAAAATCTAAGAAAATACATAAAAATGCTAATGAATCTTTGTCTGAAAATGCTTTATCTTGTTGTCAAACAACTTTGGATAAAAAACTCTTTAAAACAATTCGAGTAAAAATCGATGCTCATTTATTAAGAACTGCTTGCTTGGAAATGGTCACTGTGAATGGAAGACCGTTTAAAATTGTTGAAGATTCAGGGTTTAGAAAACTTTTAAATCCGACAGTGGAAATAAAATTTGCATCAACGCAGAAAATATTCGCGAAGAAGTTGTCATGCTAGCGAGCAAAATAAAAAAAGAAATTAAAGAAGATATTCGTGAAAAGTTTATTTCACTTAAAATAGACATAGCGACACGAATGGACAGGGCTATTTTAGGTATCAACATTCAGCTCATAAAAAATGGAAAGCTTACTCTGAGGACAATAGCGATGAAAGAACTTACCCATCGCCACACGGCTGAATACATTAAAAACGCCGTGGCAGATGTTTTAGAGCAATATGAAATTTCTATAAGTCAGATTTATACTGTTACGACTGACAATGGCGCTAACATGCTAAAATCTGTAAAACTACTATCAAATGAGCAACTTAAAGAAAACGCATTTGCTGATGAGGATTCTCCTGGGACAAGCCAAGCTGCTTCATCCAATAGCGATGTTGAAAACGATGTTTACTCTGATGAGGACAGTGAATGCGAGGCGACTGATTCTTCGGCCTTTAATATTGAAATATTGCTTGAAAGTTTAGCAGCGTTTGATTTTGTTGAATCTACTAGCCGCCCAATGCTTCGAGGTCTTCGCTGCGCCGCGCATACCCTACAATTAGCTGTAGACGATGCTTTAAAACAATCTTCTTTAAAAAGCGACATTGCTAAAGCCCGCCACGTGTGTAAAATTTTAAGAAATCCATCTATTATGGTCATTTTGAAAAAATTAAAACGAAAAAAGCCTATTTTGGATTGTGTAACTCGTTGGCATTCTACTTGTGATATGCTCCAGCGACTACTTTCATTAAAAGATTTCTGCCAAGAAATGGCCGTCTCCAATGCTGAACTGCATCTATTGGAGTCACAATGGAATTTGTTTTCCGAAATCGTGACAGCTCTTGAACCAGCCCGAAAAGCCGCCAAGGCTTTACAGCAACAACATCTTACGTTGGGTGACTTTTATGGAATTTGGTTAAGGTGCAAATTAGAAATTTCAAAGGCATCACCAACAGAGTTTTCGCAGTTATTGCTGTCTTCTATAAAAAAACGCGAATTGGCGTTACTGAAAAATGATGTCTTTGTGGCATGCATTTTTCTGGATCCTAGATATAAAGTTTTGTTGAACGAGGAAGAAAAAACATCAGCTATAGCTCATCTTCAAAATACCTGGATTAGCTTGCAAAACTTAAAATCTCAAAGTATAAATTTTAACGATCAAAATCGGATATCTCCCGATTTACGCAACTCCGGCAACGACGATGATGATTTAGAAGTGATGTTAAAGGCGCATGAATTGGAATCAGCAAAACAAAAGGTATTTATTTTTTTAGCTGTTATTGTATTTACCTAGGCCAAAATTTTGTTTTGTTAAACTAAAGTAAACTCCATAATTTTACGAACTTTGTTCTTCATCTTTTGTTCTTGCTTCAAATTATTTGGCCTGACATTATTGATACACGCAACTAGTAATTTAAATAGTAGCATTTTTATTTTCAAAGAATTATTTTTGATTTCTTTGGCAGGATCAACATAGTGCTACAGTCGTTTTTTGAATAAATTTTCTTAAATTTGGTTTCGCTTAGTTTACTCATACGACCTCTTTATCGTTGTGGCGACTTTGTGACCAATCGCATACTCGTACCAGCTCAAAAAATTGGGGAGGGCAATAAAGTTTTGCCCGAATTTTGTGACATTTGCCCGATTCCTGATTTTCTAGTAAATTGTCTGAGATTCTCGGACAAAGACCAAGTTTCGTCCTAAAATCATGGTGTTCTCTAAAAAAAAGGTCTTCACTTGAAATCAGTCTCATCTTTCTCACTTTTTGTCCCAAAATCAAAATGTTTTCAAAAAAAAAAAAGCTCTTCAGCAAAATTTGGTAGTATTTTTTCGTTGCCCAAAAATTCTGGTTTTGCCCAAATATTTTCTTGTCACTGCCCGAAAAATAATCTTGGAAAGTTGAGGGGGCAATTGCCCTCTTCCCCCCCGCCAGGTACGGCTATGACCAAGTAGAATGACGGCAGTGTGGTCGAGTGGTTAAAGCGCCGTACTTATGATCAACATGATCTCGGTTCAAAACCTACTCGCGCCATTCTGTTGTGCCTTTGGGAAAAACACTTTACGGCACTTTCCCCTACTTGGTGGTCTTGGCAAGCAGTTCTAAATTACAGTCATGTCTCTATTAAATTACAAGCGGACAGCAATATCTTGGCATCTCCAGAAGCAGGTCGGGAAAATTGCCTATCCTATGTATTAGCGCCTCCGTCGCTTTCCTGCGAGTCAGGAGGATAAATATGGAGATGAAATAAAAAAGAATGGAAGATCTTTTGCTGTATGGTTTTATGCAAAATGACTAAAATTCGGTTTAATGAACATTTGTTGTAGACCTACTGTATTATCTCATTTATGGTTTATAAAATTATGAAAAGAACTAATTTTCCTGAAGCAAGTTTTAAACTTTACAGGTTGCAAAGTGCTCTTTAGACATTAGCAACGACTTAAAGGCTTTTCAACAAGAGCCACGGATAAAGAAAGATCAAAACATTTTGAAGTATTGGAGAAGCCAAAAGAACCAATTTCCAAAGTTGTACATACTTGCTTCCTTATTATTCGGAGTACCAGCTACACAAATTAGCGTGGAAAGAGCATTCTCCAGCTTAAAATTTATTTTGTCTCCACAACGCTCAAGAATGGACTCGAATATGCTCGAAAACGTATTGCTTGTACGAAACAACTACTTATTTAGGTTGGAACAAGACTCCACAGATGAAATATAAACCTTAATTTAATGTTAAATTTTTCGTTCATGTTGTCCATTTTTTTTTAATGTTCAATGGTAAAGAAAATTTATTGTTATACTTTAAATTGTTTACGGAGTAGGAAAAATTGTCAAGTTCGATTAACCTTTGTCAAAGCATTACTTTATTTAACAGATGTGTTTTAACTAAACTTTAAGTAGGTATCGTTAAATTAATGCTACAAAATAATGTTTAAATATTTGTAATGTTATTAAAAATTAATTAAGTTTGGTAAGCATTTTACCTGAAGTAACGTAAATCTTAACATTTAAAAAAAATAAAAGTTCTACCAGAAAGGTTGTTTTGAGTTTGTTTGCTATTTTTTAATGTTAATCTCGTATATTTTAACTAGTTTTAATAATGTTAAATCCACGTTGATTGTTGGTAATTATTTACTAAACAAAAAATGGTTTTCAGCATTTCTTTAGGGGGCAATTAAATTGATTTGATGCATGATATTGTCGGATTTATTAATTTGCAGATTCAATGTTGAAATGTATGGTAAAATAACCAATACTCGAACCTGTATGTAAACAACGTTTATCTAGCGTGCTTTTTCATTTATCAAGTATTACGTTAAAATTAAATTTTTGTTAACTTTCAGGCCTACCAAAATTGTAGCAACAGGACAAATAACTTTTAATGCATGAACCACGTATTTGCTGGTTCATTACAAAAGTTTTGCGTCAGTTATCTTTATGTAGAATGCAACCGAGAAACTATAAGCAAATTACATATATGTATAAGTTACCCCTGCAAACAAAATTTAGTAGCACAATCTGACTTTGAGTTAAAACTAAATAGTTTTGGTCGCCAATAGTTAGACAGCTTGGCAAACAAAACATTATGGAGGAGCCAGAGTATTTTTTCTGCCAATATCAAGCTAGTGTTTATCGAAAAAGTCTTTAATCAAATGTTGAGAAACAATTTTGCTGGTTTTACGAATTGAGAAATGATTGTCTCCCGTAAATTTGAATTTGCTTGAATTTAAGACTTTTTTTAAACAATTGGACCCATACCTAATTTTTACCCTTTCGTCGCTATACACTTATTAAAATAAAAAGCAGCAAGTTCTTAGTACCAGTTGTAAGCAAGCAGTGATCAATATACAAAATTGCAAAGCTTGATTTCAGTTATTTTAAGAAAAAAAAAAATCTTATACAACAAACTGATTTAATTTTTAATTTATTTCTAGTTGTAATTATTAAATTAAATGTTACCGTTTGAAGTTGCCACAATTTGTTTGAGCACTTGTGTGCCAATAAAGAAACGTCATAAACGACTTTATCAGCCGAGAAATGAAGAAAAAATATGTTCACTAGATATACAGTATGAACGTGCGCCAGGAGAACCAAAAGGGGGACACGCTTTTTTAAATTTCAAATTTTACAAAATAATACATAAATATGCATTAAAAACTTCTAAAAGTTAAGGCTCGTTTCCACTACGAGCGTGGAATAGAGCATTCTTTGTTTGTTTTGATCATCTTTCCGCGCTTAAAATCTAAGTGAAGCAAATAAAGTCAATAAATCAAGTAAAGAGTACAATGGCGAACAAAAAAAGTAAGACTTTTTTATTTTTTAAGATTTTTTAAAAATATCATTGTTAAAATTGAATTATATTAATATATATCAAGTAATATATCATTAAAAGAGCACAAAAAATTATATTAAATCCAATGTTAATTTATTTTTTTTAGAAATATAATTCAATTGCAACTAACTTATTTTTAAAAAATTTAATAAAATAAAATATCTTACTTTTTTGCTGGCCACTGTACTCCATTCCACGCTCATAGTGGGAAAAGAGCCTTTATGCGTCAATTTTTTATTATTATAAACTTGAATGACTAAATGTTAAACGAAGTATTTTTGTTTTATTAATTTTTTTTACTTCTTTCCGCGCTTAAAGGAAAAACGAAGCAAAAAAATCATTAAAAGAGACAAAGAATACTCCAATCTACGCTCGTAGTAGAAATGAACCTTAATGACGTTTCATAACTAGTAAACCTTCTGCGTGAGGGCCGCCACTAAAAAATTATCAAAAAATTCTTAGACAGGTGTATCAGCGGGTAGTCGAAGAAAGATCTATATAAACTCATGTAAACGCAATCTATAAGAAAGTTTTGAGATCGCAAAAGAACAAAAAACTTCCGTTTCCGCTTTTGGCGCTCGCAAGATCATTACTATAAATTTATTGGTAAGACTTGGTTTTTACAACCAAGACCCATGCCGGTGAATTAGTTTAATTTAATTTTTTTAAAACTTGTACCAGAATTTTTTTAAAAACCCTTTTTAAGAATATTTTTTGTGTTTCCGACTGTTTGTCATCACTCCTCCAGGAAGCGCGTCTGCGGACGCCCATGATAACATCAGGTAAGAAATTGTGTTTACAGTCTAACGCTTGTAAGAAATAGATAAAAAATATATATTCCGAACCCGAACCGGAGCTGAACCGGAACTGAACCCCTAAAAAAAGAAATTGTTGAACCTGAACCGGAACTAAACCCGAAAAAAAATTTTTTGCTGAACCCGAACCGGAACTGAACCCGAAAAAAATTTTTTTGCTGAACCTGAACCGGATCTGAACCTTTAAAAATAAAATTTGCCGAACCTGAACCTGAACCGGAACGTTATTTTAAACGGTTCGATTCCCTGATTGTTACAATGAATAACAATAATGCTTCCGAGCAAGCCTTATTTATATCAATTGGTCGTAAGTTGCTGGAAAGTTCTGAAAGTTACCAAATCAAGCCAATCACAAGCAACCATTATTACGTCACCATGTCACATGTCAAGCGAATATACTGGATTTTACTTTACCAATCATGAAATTAAGCAGTGTTGCCATTTTCTTGTAAATAAATGTAAAATATTTAAAATGCTTATAGAAACGTAATTTCTTCGGCTATTTGAGCTGGACCAAAGCGAAATTAAAGAGATTTTTCAGGAGATTGTAAATATACACAATGGAGGCGATTTTCAAGAACGGAACAGTATGACAAAAATAAAGATTGTTTTAAAGATAGGTGTGACAAAAATCGAGGTTGTCAAGAAAAAATTAAACAAAGTTATGACAAAAATCAAGGTTACCAAGAAAGAATTAGACATATATATAACCAGTGCTTTTTTTTTAATGCAACGCAGGGTAACGGTGTTCCCGCACCTTTTTTCGCTGGATTTTCCAAGTTTTAACACTAGAATGGCCGGAAAAATTTTTTAACTTTGTTGGCCGTGGTGTCGGTTTCGACACCACTTGATAAATGTGGTCTTTATTCATTAAAGCAGAAATTTTTCTACACAGTTTCAACTTGTAATGTATGAATATTGTGAAAAAAAAATTGTCAAAGAATTTCATAAAAATAAGCCCATATAAGCCTTCTAAAAATCTTATTCATAATTCGCTTGGTGTCGATTTCAACACTGTGGCCACTCTAGTGTTAAAAGTAACTTTTGAAAATTTGATGTACTGTATTAATAAAAAGAACCAAAATCGTCACACTTGGTTGGGGTTCTGTAAAATGAGTCTCCCATGGTAGGTTACCTCATAAATGGATTTATAGCGTCATAAACATATACATATTGTTCGTCTTGTCTAGCTTTCATTCTGATTACGCAAGTGCTCAGCAATAATTTAGCTGCTTAGCACGAGTTTAAGTTTGTAATTGTGTTAGTAAGCATAATTTGTTTGGGCTAAAGTTTATCAACATAGGGGCGCCAGTTTATAGAATTTACTATGAACATTTGCCTTAAATAGCTTACAATAAATTAAATTTGTGTTAAGAAGTGAATATATAATTTTTTAAATAAAAGATTAACAAGAAGCAGGCCCGCAACCAAGCATGGCCAAAGGGGGCAATTGATCCCCCCCTAAATGTCAGAAAAAAATTGTTTTTGTCTCATAATTCATTATAAATTGTATGCTATTACGTTTTCAACATTTTCTGTTTAAATTATTCGTTTAATTGCTACGTGTTTATCATCAGTGTTTGTGTTTAGTATAAACGTGTTAAATTAAGGCTTCAAGACCCAGTCCAAGTTATTTAAATTTTGCTTAAATTTACATCACACTAATTGATCGTCAAACTCATTTGTCAATTTCGATTCTTTAAAAACCACTCTGAATAGGCCTAGGCTACTACTCAGATAGCTTCTCTGGCCACAAAATAAAACCCTCTGTGAGTTCCCGCACCTTTTCTTTTACAAAAAAAGCACTGGATATAACAAAATCAACATTGCCGAGAAAAAAATTGAAGATAGTTATAAAAAAATTAAGGTTTTCGAGAAGTTAAACAAAGGTATAGCAAAATCAAGGTTGTTAAGAACATATACACCCTAGAAAGTAAAAATTAATAGTCTTCTACTGTCATTCTTATAAACACTAGAAAGTAAAAATTGATGGTCTACAACAAAAATCAAGATTACTGTCTTCAGAAGATAGGGTTTCGACCATAGTTTGGGCAAAGCTTGAGATTACAAGTTAGTAAAAATAGATATTAAGTAAATTGATTCTTTTATTTTTGGAAATAGTTAGAGTTTATTTAAGGTCAAACGCAACCATCAATACGGTTCAGCTTCTGAAACGACGTCATGCTTCTCTTCGAAAATACAGAAAATAGGTGTTAATTGTCTATCGTATAAACTTTATAAAATCGTTTTCAATAAATCTTATCAATCTTACAGCTGCGTAAAACCAGATAAGACTAAAATAGTTTTTAAATTTGAAACTAAATAAATTTGAAACAAATAAACACTAGAAAATAAAAGACAGGGTTTCGACCTTTTAGGTTTAAGATTGTGGGTTCGCGCACAGATGACGTCAGCGCCATCGCTCCAGCTCTCTAGCGTCTCTAGCGGAAAACCGCGCCAAAATACCCAAAAGTACCTACTTGCGTTCATTCTACCGTGCGCATACTTTCGCAGTACAAAAGCAATAATCTTTAACAGGACAGTTTTTTGTGCTTGCAATGATTACAAACAATTCATCGACATTTACATAATAATACGCTTGTGATACTTCATTAACAAATTCATAATAGGTAGCACATACTGAGTAAATCTTGCAAGAATGCAAATTAAAATTACGATTTTAACGAAACGTTTACTGTATACAGGTAAATTTTTGTCAACATAGACAAAATTACAGGTATATTTTTAACCAAATATTAGTCGACAGCGTGGTGAGTGGTTAAGAGCGTTGGGATTGCAATCGACATGGTCTCGGTTCAAAACCTACTCGTGCCATTCTGTTGTGTCCTTGGGAAGGACATTTGACGGCAATTTACCCTGCTTGGCAGTCTTAGCAAGTAGTTCTAAATTTCAGTCATCTCTATAAAATTAAAAATCTAAAATAAAAATTTTCAACCGGAGAGCAATATCTTGGTATCTCCGGAAGCAGGTCGGGGTAATTGATTGTCCTACGTATACCGCCTCCGTCGCTTTCCTGCAAGTCAGGACAATAAATATAGAGATAAAATGAAATGAATAAATGAAATTTTTTTGTTCCATATCAGGTTAGTACATAATTAATTGTAATCATCGTATCGGATGAGACAGCTTGATAGAGAAAGGTTATTCTATCTTCAGCTCAGACGTCTCGTCTTGAAAGGCTTTGTATGAGTTTGGTTGAGTAGGAACAATATGGTCATCTGGCTGGTTCACTGGGTTTTGAATATCTTCTTCATTTACAGTTTGCTGGTCATGAATTGTATCTGAGCTTAGTTGAGCAGCTAAAGGTAGATCTGATTGGTTTGTTGAGTTTTGGATACCTTCTTCATTTACAGTTTGCTGTTCAAAAAGTGCAGATGATCTTGGTTGACAAGAAACTGGAATATCTGACTGATTCGTTGAATTTAGGAATTGATAAGCAGATCTCAAGACTTGCTCTTCTATTGCGTCGAGCTTTGAATTGAGACATTTTTGAGTAATAATCAATTCTCCATTTTCACTCAAATTAATTTTGACGTTTGGCTTGCACTGAGTATTTAACGCTTTCCAAAATTTTGATTCTTTTAACTAATTCTCATCGGGAATCCAAATCGTTGTCTTCCGTTCGGTAATAGATTTAATCTTGTGTAAGATAGTTTTTTTTTCGACCCTGTCTTGTTTGTTTTCAGTTTCAGGGTTTCTCTTTATTTGCTGATTGGTGTGTAATTTATAATAAGATACAAAGCCTACTATTACTAGACCAAAGCAACCAGCAGATATCCCACAACCAGCAAGAAATGAGTTTAATTTCCAGTCAATGTTCTCGTTGCTTTGGCATTCAAAATATTTTTTTATTAAGTCTTTTACAAACTTAATATTTTCAAAAACATTCCACGCTTTCCATGGCAAATTGATGCTAAACATACTTTCAATTAAAAGCTGTAACAAAAAAAAAATATTGAAATATGTTTAATGAATTTATACATGTTTATTGGACTATGACATTGAGCTAAGATTGCAAAACAATTTGGGAAGGCCTGAAACATGGTTTCTCTACGTTAAACTTGGTTTTTCAATTGACAAGTCAGAAGCTTAATAAGACGATGATAATAATAATAATAATAATAAAAATTATATTGATTGAAATATGCTGAGATCAGACAGAAGCATTCAAGATGATGACAAAATTTTTTTTTTTTTCAGTAGATTTTTACTTTATTTTGTCTTAACAATTTCGGCCTGTTATAAAAATATTTATGGACGAATTTCAATTAAAATATTGCAGAAACGACAATCTCTAACAGTTTAGAAAAGTATTATTGCATTTTTTCGTCAACGGTGATTAAAAATCTCAGTTTATATGATATTTTAGTGTTCCACAAATCAAATACTACTAAAAAGCGTTTTCATGTGTATCAAATAACGCGCATAAAAGCCTCATCCAACAAAAAAGATTTCGTGCATCAACAATTACGATTTTGCTGTAAATGTTTTTATAAGTAAGAAGCATTGAGAAAAACAAATTTTTGTTTCAATTAGTCGAGGAGAATAGCCCTAATATTGTCTTTTTACCAAATTATAAATTGACAAACATTTCTCAAAACCGTTAATGTTTTATGGCCAGCAGAATTGTGATAGAAATATGAGCAGACAATCACTCTCAACTCTGGCACCATTTAATGAAAATTGCCAAAATCAATTCTGGCCTTTAATAAAGTTAACAAATCGAAGAAATGCTCATACAGGAATATTATGATATCTTATCATCGAGGCAAATAACAGATTACTGTGCCAAAGGACTAAGACTTGTTTTTAAGATAATAGATTGCATTTTATACAGTTCATTTTCACTTGTGATTTTTCCTGGATGTTGAAAATTTGCGCAGTCTGAACGTCAACAGTGAAGGTGTCAAAGGTTGGCCAAAATCGAATAAGTTCTTCTAGTAAGAAATCAAATTAGCGCTGTTTGTGCATTTTCTCGATCGGTGGAATATATTAAATGCCAAAATTAATTTTGGTCATATTCTTTGAAATTAAAGTATGGCAGAGTTAGAAGTGATTCCTGCTTATCTTTCTAAATAAATTTTTAAAACCATGTAGATCAAGAATCTTTTAATTTGAAAGTTGTGCAACTCGGTTAGGGCTTGAGAAGCGCTGAAAGTCTCCAAGAGAGGCCCAAAGTTGGTGAAATATTGTAAAACATGTAAAACACACATTTGTAGCGATTAATTGGACAGCCCAAATATTTTCACACGAAATACAACTTTAATTATTATCGGAGTTATAGAATTTAGTTCAAAACGTTGGATTTAACTTTCACATGCTCTATTTTTATGCAATTTCGAAATTCACATCCTGCCGTTCCATATCGTATGATCACGTGGTAATACGCCCACTTGTATACAACAACGTGGCTTAGTCACAAATTGAAATATAATGAGTTGCTCTCCGGCAGATATCGGTTAGATAAGTTAACTTCTGTCATGATAATGCTATACTAAATTGTTTCTATTATTGTAATTATTTGTTTTAATTTTTATTTTGTTTTTAATTCTATTTGAATAAGTGAATAAATGTGCTGTAAATAGAATCAAGTAGTGGTTAACCTTCTGAATTTGAACTGCACCAATTTAACTCGAACACAACGCTCTTAACTACTACACATTGCTGATGGAGAACTTATAAAGAAAAAACTCTATTTATCTTCAAATCTATCTAATCTATATCAATCTATCAAATCTATAGTAATCAAATCTATCTAAAATGTCCTACCTCGTGACCAACACCTGGCTGTAGTCAGGTGTTGGTCTTAAAAATACTTAAAAATTAATTCAATTAAAATGAACTATTTTAATAATGCTTTTACTGTCCTTTTCATTGCATTTGTTACTTAATAACATTCTAATATATTAATAAGCTTTCCATAAACTGCAAAACAAAACTGGACGTTACTTTTGACTCGCCCTGTAGGTCCTAGAAAATTTGTAAAAATGAGTAAAAATTGAATTTTTGTATGTAAAGATTGATGAGGTAAAATTTTAATAAATTGTGACTTTATACAAAATTTATTTTGACCAGTAAGGCAAATTAAAAAGAATCCTAATCAACCGAAACTAAGATTGTGTGTGTGTAAGTTTCCTGATCTAACAAAGCCCGGAAAACTTTTTTACTTGATTGATTTTAGCGGGTCTTATGATAACCTATCTTCCCTGTAATAGACAATGTTATACAGTGTTTTATCTCGGCCAAGTTATACCCATTGAAAAAATCAAAAACTAGGTGCAAATTAACGTAAGAAGCTAACTTAATTTACATGCAACTTTAAAAAAACTGCTCTTAAAGTAATTACTTGCTCTGCCTGATTTCAAGCTAATTGATAATCAAAATGATAATGATCTCCAAGGTGGGGGAATATTGTGCCATGTCCCATACCTTGGAGATCATTAGTACGTAGGCTTACCAAACGTACATGGGACAGTACTTTTAGTGCCATGCCCCCCTTGGAGAACAGTTATACCTAGGGGCTTTGTGCCGCCCATTTAGGTAGAAATCCCGACAGGAAACAAAGACAGATTCTATGTGCAGCAATGGCGTGCGGTCAGGGCATGCAAGTCATGCGTTGCATGACCAAATTTTTAGAGATTGCATGACAAACTTTTGCGCAATGAGGCATATATTTTTTAATTTATTGGGAAATGGTACTAATTTGGAATGAAATTAGAGAAATTTGAAGCTGATCTGAAGTAAAGACCTTTTTTTTAGGGAATGCTACAATTTCAGGACGAAAAGGATAAAAGTTGAGAGAAATTGAAAGTAAAAACCTTTTTTTAGAGATTAACGCATTTTTAGAGCAAAAAGTGGATTAACTAAGAGCGATTTGAAGTGATGACCATTTTTTTAGGATTTACTGCATTTCTAGGACAAAAAGTGCATTACCAGGGAATGATTTCAAGTGATGACCTTTTTTTTTAAACTTTACTGCATTTCTAGGACAAAAACTGCATTACCATAATTTGAAGTGATGATCTTTTTTTTAGAGATCACCTTGAATCTAGGATGAAAATTGGTCTTGAACACCATGATGTTAGGATTAAAAGTTAGAATTTCAGACAGAATATTTTTTCTATTAGTAATATATTGCATGTCTGACTCATTGAATACCCGTAAAATACCCAATTTTATGACCCGGTTTTGGCATGCCAATTGCATGACTGGTCTCAGAGATCACCGCACGCCACTGATGTGCAGGCCCCTTTTTTTAGTTTTTTCAAAGATTATTGGTTTCCAGAGATGAAAAGCATGAAATCCGAGATTGATTCAAAGTAAAGACCTTTTTTTTTAGAAAACACATCTTTAAAATAGCTTTTAACAGCAAATGCTTCATCTAAAGCTCTTTTGTTAAATAATAAGTAGCCTTAAAAAAGGCTGTTTTGAAAACTCGAACGTTTTCGTCTAGCTCTCTTCAGGAGGTTTCGCTAGAATGAATAACAGAACTGAACGTAGTATTTCAAAAGTTTTAAGACTGATCCTGATTGGCTAAAAATTAAGGTTAGTAGCAGTTATCATAATAATTAAATTATGATAACAGCCTTTTTTAAGGCTACTTATTATTTAACAAAAAAGCTTTAGATGAAGCAATTGCTGTTAAAAGCTATTTTAAAGTTTTGTACCAATAAAAAATTTTTTAAAACACATCTTCTTTGGAACGAAAATCGTGAAATCCGGGACTGATTCAAAGTGAATGCCTTTTTTTAGCTATCACTTGAATAAATTTTTCATTAAGCATATTTGATTGTTATCGTCTGCCCCTCCTCCCTTTCAAAAATCCTCTGCACCCACTGTCTACAATTATTAGACTGCAATTAGAAAGTCTGCAATTATTTTCCGTTTGTTAGCTCAAATTTGAGTAAATATTACTAGACCAGTATTACTAGATAAAAATCCTACTATTACTAGACCAAAGCAACCAGCAGATATTCCACAACCAACAAGAAATGAATTCAATTTCCAGTCAATGATCTCGTTGCTTTGGCATTCTAGAGATTCTTTGATAATCTCTTACAAACTTAATATTTTTAAAAAAGTTTCACGCCCAAAGTAAACTGATGCTAGATATGTTTTCAGTTAAAACTTGGAAGTAAAACACAATATTGAAATATGTTTGAGTAAATTTGCGCCTATTTTTTAAATCATGACATTGAGTCACTGCAGGTAGTAGCTAATAAAAAAATTAAGAGGGAACAAAATGGTTGCAAAAATATATCAACAATAAATAGAAATTGACAAGTAGCAATCATAATTTGACATTAAAAAAGCAAAATTTTTGTAAATGATCACGGGGGCGCCGGGGTTTTTTGCCGGGAGGGGGAAAAATTAAAAAAGGGCACCTTTTTTGTCGAAAGAGCACTTCTAGCAAATACAAATTTTGGTAACCCTGATTTTTTTAAAAAGACTTTTTTCGCAATTGTTTCTATCATAACTGTAGTCGTGACCGTTTCCAGCGCAAAAATCTTGTGATCTCTAAATAAAAGATGAAGACATTCAATCACCGTCCAAAAAACTGGATTTTCATCCAAAAGTTAAAGTACAGACAAGTACCCTCCCTTTTTCAAAAAAAAATTTTGCACCCTGCCCCCACTTTCAGCGCCGTTTGAGGCTTCCAGCGCCCCTGAATGATCAGTACTTTCGTATTTAGTAATTAAAACTTAAAGAATAAAAGAAACCAAAAAATTTACGGCAGTATTTGCAGTAAAGGCATTTTTGTGACTTTCCTAATACAGCTTATTAGCTCAGTAGCATATTTAGGAAGGCATTGTGTTATGCCCCCTTGGAGATCACCAATACGAGAAATCAGAGACATATTCTAAGTGAAGATTTTTTTAGAGATTATTAAATTTTTGCAAAATTTGAGAAATCAGAGACTTGAAAAATTTTTTTCCACTAAGCATAATTGATTGTATTTGCAACATATCCCTTTTAAAAATCTTGCTTCACTGTATCAGTCATGAGTATGTTTTGAATTGGTTTTTGTTTAGGTAACGAAATTGTTGTTCTGTAGTATAGTGCAACATTTTTATTGCTGTTTACCCAACTGGACAAAAAGCACATTTTAGCGAATGAAGTTCATCGTCATTGATTGATCGGTTGGAGCAAAATCACAGCGATATCATCTAAATTTGTACGTTCTTTCGATAGTTTTTACTTTATTTTCTTGTAAATTTATTTAGGTGCTGCTAGACTTAGGTAACCACGAGGCCTTTCGGTTGTCTTCTACCCGCGCAATGTTTCAAACCGTAGTGGTGAAATAAATTGACTTGATTTTTGTTGAATCGCATCAATTGACTGAAAAGTAGAAAAGCTAAAGGTTGCTCTCGAAAACTTGTATGTAGTTCTTGTTCGTTTATTTCTGTTGATTACTATTTTTTTTGCTTTGCAAATTAGCTAAATTAAAGCATTTCTTTCATTTTTCACTTATTTTTGCTCTTTCCAAATTCTGACTGCTCTTTTTTATATTGCAAATGCAATGATAATAACACTTGAAGCGCATGAAAAACTTAAACGTTTATACTGTATAGGGCTACCGTAAATGTGACGTAAACGTAAATTGAATAATGCAATCTGTCTATTGTTGTGATGCAATCGTAGCGTTATTGCAATTTTGTAATCAATATGTTGCAATTGTAGCGTCCCACCCGACAAAAATTTGATATTAAATGAAGCCGACTTAATTTTAATGCGACTTTGAAAAAGCTGCTTTTTAGTTTATTACTTGCTCTGTCAACTTTCAAGCCAATTAATTTTAACATTGATCCTCGAGCATCAATGAATTAAACCGAAGCTTATTTTTTTACTTATGGGCACTGGCTACATCATTTCCGTTTGTTTATTTGAATTAATTATTATGCAAAGCCGAAACTCGTGGAAAGGGCCGTTTATTCTACGTCAGTTGTTCAACCTACGTCAAGTTTTGTTGCTAAAGTTAATGTTTGTGATTTTAAAACATATTATACATGAAGTCATTACTGAATATACGAGCTTTCACATGACTTTCGAATTTTTTCAATAAGCTTGATTAATTTGCACAAAAACCAGATGGAAGACACCGTATGATTAAAAACAATAGCCGGTGCATGAAGTAATCTTGGCTCAACCAGTCCTGCTGGGAAGATGGGATCTACGAAAGTTGTTGGAAGAGTTTTAAAAGTGTTGGTGAAAGAAAGTATGCAAATGCAACAAATGTGCATGCTTTCTGTTATTTTGCTCTCTCAAGAACTGCCTACCGCAGATTTTGTCAAGATTTTAAATTGCCCAGCAATTCAACTCTAACTAAATTGACTTCATCGGCCAAAAATTACGACGATGTTACTTATTATTCTAAAATATTTTTAAATTTAACTGATCAACAGAAAACCTGCATTCTTCTATTGGATGAAGTGTACGTTAAGTCTATGTCACAGTATCATGGAGGTGAAGTTTTTGGACAAGCAATTAAGAATCCTAGCAAATTAACCAACCGGGTGTTAAGTTATATGATCGTCTGCAAGTTTGGTGGGCCAAAATTTTTATGAATAATATTGGCAGTTAAAGAGATGGGACAGATTTTTTATTTGATCAAACAAATACTCTTCTAAAGAATTTGAAAAATGCTGGAGTAAACGTTATTGCTATTATCTGTCACGGTAATAGACTCAATCAATCTTTTTTTTTAAATTTGACATTATAAGTCTGTAGAGCACAAAAAAGAATTTATTTCTTCTATTCGATTTTGTACATCTGCTAAAAAATATAAGAAAAACTGGATTACTGAAGCCACACAGGAATTAGAGTTTTACCATCATGATAAGAAACTTGTTGCCAAATGGTCTGACATTAAAAAATTGTATTATTACGAGAGCAAAAAACTTGTGAAAATGTCCCAGCTGACTTTTGAAGCAATTTGTCCAACATTTATTGAAAGACAAAAAGTAGAAACTTGCTTGCGAGTGTTTTGCGATGAAACTATTTCTGCTTTGAAGCTGCATCCAGAATTCAAAGACGCAAAAGGTACAATTTATTTTTTAAATGCAGTTTTAGAGGTTTGGAAAATGGTAAATGTGCATTCAAAGCTTACAGCTCTCCAAACACCAGATAATTTGAGAACCGTGATTACTTCTTCCAATGATATTATTATTCAGAAACTTCAAGACTTCAATTTTATGATCCAAAATATGCACAGTTCTGGGGAAAAGAATTAAAAGCTTGACAAAAGATACTGTTTCCTGTTTATCTCAAACTTTCTGTGACCTGGTGGAGATAAACAAATACTTGCTTCAAAAAAAGTCTTTTGAATATGTTGTATTTTTTCGACTGATACATTGGATAAACAGTTTAGAAACTTAGGCAAGGATCTGGGGGAACATATTTTATCACAGTACAGCAAATTTTTGAAAAAGTCAATATTTCTAAAGCAAAGTTACTTTAGAATTTAAACAGTGATGCTGTAAACAACGTTCCCTCTAAGACTGTGGTTCTCAACCTTTTCGCTAGCAAGTACAATCAAGAAATTTTTGTTTACATTACGTACCACAAAGTTCATCAAAAAATTGATAGGTCTTCGCTGAAAATCTGGCATATGTAAAAAACACAATTTAATCCGAGTGTTGGATTTTATAGAATCTAAAATCTATTCACGTACCACCAATGGTGGATATTCAAAGTTAGGAGCGCGAGGCAAGGATTTCCAGAACTTGATGTTCTCTAAAAAGAAAAAAGCTTTGATCTCGCATTTTCCTCTTTTCTCACAAAATCATAGCGATCTCTAAAAAAAAGGTCTTCACTTCAATTTGATCTTCCTCTTTGCTTTTTTTCTCCCAAAATCATGGTGATCTCTAAAAAAAAAAAAAGTCTTCACTTTGGATCGATCAGTCGATCTCCTATTTCCCACTTTTCGTCCCAACTTCGTAATGATCTCTAAAAAAACCTTGTACAAGGGGAGCCCGAGGCAACTGCCTCACTCGCCTCACATAATATCCACCACTGCGTACCACCTAAAAAGGTCTCACGTACCACTAGCTGTACGCGTACCAGAGGTTGAGAACCACTGCTCTAAGAGCTTGCTTAGTGTGCACGGAATGGAAGGCCCTGTGAGCTCCAAAAAAAGGTCTGCGCGCTAGAAAATTCGAAAAATTAGAAGAACACAAAATTTTAAACGAACACAGAATTTATTTATACACTGAAATGATAATAACTTTAGATCTTTTCACGCCTGACCTTTTGCTCTTTCTACACAGTATACGCTTTGTGTAAGTCAACAGTTCTACCTGCATTTAAACACAATTTTATTCGCACAAGATGATCCAAGTGAGTATCGCCTAGCCTATTGCGCGACTTCACTTTAACGTTATTCATAAGGCTAAAGCCTCGTTCGCAATCCGCACTGGAAGTTTGAAAAGTACACAAATGTCAACCAATATGAAAAGTAAGTTAAACTGTTCATCATTTATAGTGATGTCAACTATCTCTGGCAGTGATGTAATAGTGCCTGATATTAATTTTTCACTCATCAGGAATTTGACATCATTGTACTGCTTTATAAACAAATTGTCGTTTGTTAAGTTAATTAGCTAGATCTTTATAATGCATGCACAGTTTTGTTAACTTCTGCAACACCAAAATCGAATGTGTAATTTTTTAAAGCAGTAGGATCAAATGCAGACCAACATTTTAGTTCATCAGGCAGAAATCTAGCATATAAATGATCACACACTGATCAAATAAACCGGGTAATTTGTCTTGTGTCAATGTCTTCATTTTCAGTTAAAATTTGTTTGACTTTATTATTCCTAAAACTGTTGTCGCCAAGGTACTATGCTTCTAATTTGCAAACTTTAGAAACGCACAACTGGTGAGCTTCAATTGGTGTTAAAACACTTCTCTGTAGCAATTTTGATAAATTTGCTAATTCGTTTAAAACATCGTTCAGTGTATACAAAGCTAGTAAATATTGTGGATCTTGTATACATCGAAAAACATACGCACAAACGGGATCATTGCACTCGTTAATTTGTTGTTCACAAAACAAAACCAATGCATTTATATTTCTTACAAAAGCGCCGACAGCAAAATGTCGCGATAGCCAACGAACTTCTTGAATTGGTCGAAAAGACAAAACATCCACTTAATTTACACTGACCAATTCAGCAAGTGCAGCTGTTTTAACAGAAGATCGACTAAAAAAGGTATAAAGAGTGCGCAAAAAAACCTCAATGTTTTTCAATAAACTGTTATCTTTCCATGAAGCAGTTAGTGCCAGGTCTTCTCTATGTGCGACGCAATATTGTTCTGAAAGATGAGGAACAGTGCGTTTTAATAACGCCGCTAATCCACTCCACCGACCCAGCACAACTGATGCACCATCAGACGTTAACATGACTAAACGGTTGATGTCGATTTCATGTTTATTGTAAAACTCTTTTATAGCTTGTTCAAGAGCCTGAGCATGGCATGCTGTCAGTTGGATGATTCCACCGAACACTGCTTTATAAACCACTGAATTGAAAGAACGATATTTGAAATACGTACAGTACTAACACTTTATGTACTGCAATATCAGTGCTTTCATCAACGATGAGTGTATGGAATAAGGATGCTCGTAATTCTGTAGATATTTCGTCTGCAACAACTTCATTATTTGCCGCAACAAATTCAAATGTGTAGTTCTTACTTCGCCAGCTGTCTGGCAGCGAAAAAAAATTTTCCAAAATAGTCGTGTATAGTTTATACAGACAGCATCGAAGCATTCATATTGATAGCAAGAAGAACATTGTCCATTAGGATGCGAATTTGCTCTTTATTTGTTTGCAGGCGTTTGGCATGGTTTAAGTGTGCTTTTTGGTCAGCAAGTTTTTCTGTCAAAAGACTATTCACACTGATTCCATGCTTTTGATTGTATAAAATCTGAACATTTTCTACTGTACATGAATGCGCGATGATAAATGTCGTTTACAGTAATCTAATTTCCATGCTTCCCATCGCTTTCCAGTTGCATATTCATTAGCTGTATTAGTTTTGAACCTTGAACAAGCAGCACAAATTTTACATTTGAGTCCGTTCTCATAAGAATATTCGTAAATCGAACTTAGTTCAACATATACATTTTTGAAATGTGGTGTATCTGTAGTTACTTTTACTTTTAGCCATTCGAGCTTGAACGAGTCTCTCGATTTTTTATTTTGTGTTCCTTTAGCGCTCAGTCCTACAAAATTCCTTTTAGACATGATTAATATTTCTATTACACTGAAACAAAACTAAAAAACGAATTAACTAATACACTGAAACAAAACAACGTTTAGTTTGTAGAATGAATGCCTCTTGATCACAGGCCTAACAAATATACTGATGTCTGCTGCTACTTATTACCGGTAAGCTTATGTAACAGCAACTGTTGCGTGTTGTCGAATGTTAGTGACAAATTTAACCTCCAAAAGCCTGTTTCACTCTGTTAGGGATCTTCAGGGAGAGTTCTTAGGTGTAAAACTAAGTTTTTGCCCTTTGATAGTTTCAAATGTTTCTTACAGACACTTTCTCTTTTTTCAATATTTTTCTGGGACAAATTGTGTGGTATACAAATATTCTGCTTTTGAATAAATTCAATTTGTTTTAACCTTTTTGATATTGTTGGTTGGGAGACATTAAAATGAGTTACAATTTCCTTTTGTGTTATAGTGGAGTTTTCCTTCACTTTTTTAATGATTTCCTTATCAAATATTTTTTGAGGCTTCTTTGGGTTTATCAGTTAAAGAAAAATCACGATAATTAAAACGAGAATACCAATATTTGATAGTTCTTAATGATGGGAAATCGTCTTTGTAGCATTCAAAAAGAATTTTGTGAGTCTTTAAAGGAGGGATTTTTAAGTCAAAATAATGTAAGACTATATTTCTGAAAAAAAATTTATCTCTGTTCATAAAGTGTCGATTCTTTTATAAATTTTAATCTGAAAAAAAAAAAAAAAGAAAAAATTTAATAACACTTATGCAAGGTACTAAAAACTTCATTCGGTTAGAAAAATAAGTTTGTAAATTTTTAGATACATTTGAAACTATCAGAGGGCAAAAACTTAGTTATACACCTAATAGAATAAAAATTAAAAACACAGCTAACTATCGCATGCCTTGTCTTTTTGTCAACAACATGCCGTTTTCACCTCTTTTTCAATGGCAATGCGCTCTGTTGGCATTGATATTGACAAGTTATTATTACGAAGTTTTTAGTTAATATGTTCCATTGATTACTGGCACAGTGAAGTTCAAGATGTCACTGCACAATTAACTGATTGCACCTTGATTTTGTAAAACAATATTGTTAAATATCAAATATGGAGCTTGCTTCTGATTGAAAGCACGTATTTAGCTTGTCGTGTCAGTACTTATGCAGTGTGCGGCAGAACGAAAGTACTGCGCGAGGGTTCTAGGCCAGCTGCGCGGACGCGCAGCGGCGCAGCTCTGAGGGAACGTTGGCTGTAAATAATCTAGTTGAAATTGAACCTGGTCACCATTGCCAAAAATGCTTTTTTTACATTGACTGAACAAATGTGCAATATATTGTATTGTTTGTCGGAATGCAAGCCTCTGTTTCTGCAGATTCAATAGGTGCACTTGTATATATAGCTGGATATTTAACAGCTAAAAACAAAAATAAAGGTTTAGATGATAGCCACTTCTACTATGAAAAGTATGGTGGTTTTACGGCAGATTTGAAATGGAATTACATAAACCTGGAGATTCCGTATGTCAATGGGTTATATATAGTTATGTTATATTCCATGACGTAGTTGTTCATTCCGCAAAAATTCTTTGTGCAAAATTTTGAAAACAATTTCAAATCTTTATGATTTGAACATCGAAAAGACTTATCTTCTAAGATTAGCAAACATTTTTTCAACAACTATTGCCATCTTTACTCTCCAAATCTTTCCAAGAACCACGACAAAAAAGTACTAAAACTTACAACAAATTAATTAAATAAGCTTAAATTATATTTGGAGTTAATAGGACTCTTGATGGGAATGCAGTGAATTATCAGGTATAATAGGACTCATGGGAGAGGTCTTGCTACATCAAAAAACCTAACGACACAAGACTATCACCTCCAGGGTTGTGTTGGAAGATAGCACACGCAAGTATTCATTAATAATTTATTGATTTTTATCAAATAGTTTTGTCAGTCAACGTTTGTAGAGATTTTTTGCTATTTTTATAGATATTTTTAGTTAAAACAGAGTTTTAACAAATTTTTCAGGAACTTGTGTGACGTAATTATGACGTCACATTACCATAGCAACACCATTAGGACCACTTGTCAACTCCTCAAAGTCATGTTTTACTTATTGTACACCTTTTTTAGTTATCCTGCACTGTAACAACTGTTTAATATTAACAAGCTTTTTATAAATCTTCGCCTCCAGTTTAACTTGCGCTTGCACGCTGATATGGCCTGTAGTAGAGTATGCCATGGCCTACCATAAATGTGAAGTAAACGTAAATTGAACAATGCAATCCGTTTATTGTTGTGTTGCAATCGTAGTGTTTAGTTCGAAAACATGAGTGGATGATATTTGAAAATACATCACAAGTGAAGAGTTGACAACAGCAATTTATTAAGAGGTCCCAGCCGACAATACTACGCAGGGTCTGCGAAAGCCCTGTGTTGGCAGCCTGCACATGACTCGTACCGATTTGGCTGCGATCACTGCAGTGGTCCCGAATGGGCTTATCACATGGGTGTAAGTATAAGGACAAAAAGTGAGCTGTAATCTGAAAGAGAAAGATGCTAATAAGTTTACCTTGTTTAATGTTTCAAAAAGAAAAATGGGCATAAAGGGTTTAACCACATGAAAACAGTTCGGTGAGTGTTTTATCTCGGCCAAGTAAAAATGGCCTGAAAAAATTTAACATTAAATGGAGCTGACTTAATTTTAATGTGACTTTGAAAAAAACTGCTTTTTAGTTTATTACTTGCTCTGCCACCTTTCAAGCCAATTGATTTTAATATTGATCCCCGAGCATCAATAAATTAAACGGAAGCTTATTTTATTTACTTATGGTCACTGGCTACATCATTTCCGTTTGTTCGTTCAAGTGAATTATTATGCAAATACGGAACTGGCGGAAAGGGCCGTTTATTCTACGTCAGTTGTTCGACCTATGTCAAGTTTTGTTGTTAAAGCCAATGTTCGTGATTTTAATACATGAAGTCGTGCGTGTGTGTTTGCTTACGTGTGATGAACAAAACCGCAATAATTGCTACCGCATTATGTTTAAATCATAAAAATACGCAGAAAATATTTTTCAAACAGATTTTGAACTAAGGGTCAATCAGGGGCATGCGTTCAGCTTTTACACAACTTGCGACAAAATTTTTTCAATAAGCTTGATTAATTTACACAAAAACGAGATGGAAGATGCCATGTGATGAAAAACAACAGTCGGTGCATGAAGTATTCTTGGCTCAACCAGTCGTGGTGTGAAGATGTGATCTACGGAAGTTGTTGAGTTGATGAGCTAGAGCAGAGCGTCACGAAATAAACTGTTTTTGTTTTCAATTTCTCCACAAGTCTAAACCTACGCACTGATCGATAACAAAATTAACATTAGGGTTTGGAAACCAGGATCCCGGTTTTCAAACCCTAGAAGACTTTTGACTTTGAGTAAAATTCTTAAAACAGTCAAACGGTTATGTTACCGATAAATTTTAATTACATTTGGCTAATTTTTTACATTCCTGTGATTACATTGTTCTGTCAGTTGTTCTTGCGAATTCGACTTTGCATTTGAAAATCACTATTCTAACGGTGACGACGTTATAGCTATTACTTTCAACTTGCTTGCTTTTGAAAATGTTTAAAGTAAATAAATCAAGTTTAAATGCATTTTTGGCCAGCTGATTTCACATGTTTTGCTCCTTACGTTTTATGTTTAAAATTCCGTTTTTTCCCCCGCGATTGGTTTTGAATTTTCCGTTTTCTCATATTTTTTCAAAACCGGTAAATTGGATACCCTAATTAGCAAAACAGCTTTAGAATTTTCTCTTTCTATTGCATTATCATCATTGTTGTAGAGGGTTAATTGATATCCAGTTATTGGACTTCTTTCCATTTCAGAGTCATTACTGAAAGAACATTTTATTGCACCGCTCTGTGGCAGCGGTTTTTATAGTGGTTATTGGAAGATCCAAGAAGCTGATAAATAGCAAGGGATCGAATGGAATGAATGAATAATTGTTGGAGTTTACTGGAGCAATAATGCAACTGCAGTAAACTAAAAAATGTACAGTAATTAAAGTGAAGGCTTTTTTTGGTCTAGACTTGTGTAGCGGGATAACTAACAACGTCTACACTTGTTTTTCACCACATCTAATAGTTATAAGAAACTAACTCACTTAAAACGAGAAGCACCAGCCTCGAGTTTTGCTCTTATACGTACATCTAATGAAAAAAACATATTGTTGGATGAAAGTCAAGAACAAAAAATAATAATAAAAAATACAGAGAAAAAGTCTTTACTTACTTGTATATTGCATTAGTTAAGGGTGTGTACGGAATTAGGAGGTCGATAGTACCGCTGCTCAAATGGTCTTCGACATTTAGACCAAAACTTAAAGTATCAAATGTTGACGTCATTTATTGACTAAAGCTAGGTTTTACACTTGTGTGAACACATCGAAACCTTGCAGAAAGATTTGATAAGTTAAAAATCAAATGATGCAACGGAGAAACCTCTCGAAAAAATCCTCCCATATTTATGACTGTCTTAAAACCCTTCTACATTTTTTGAGTTCTATTTCATGGAAGCAGGATAATTTTTACGCAACAAAGCTTTTCTGACTCTCAATATCAAGCGGAAATAAAGAACTCCTGGTTCAGGTTGATCAGAAATCAGTATAATTTTTGAAGCATTTAATTGAACACACTTGTAAACGCAAAGCATGTGAAAGATTGCAAAGCATAAGGAAAACAAACAAATCAGAAAGAAACAAACAAGTTCACAGCTGCAAAGGAATCAAAAAAAAGTATTAAGAGTGGAAGATTCAAGTTTGACTGCTAAAAACTAACAAACACTTTAACAAAAAGTTTGGGCCATTAATACACCTTGGTATTAAAGCAATTATTTCCACAAGCAAATTATGTCACAATTTTTTCACCGAAAGCAGCAAATTTCGAAAACTTTAATTGCAAAGCAAAAGTGAAAATACCACAAAAAGTGTTGTTTGAGTGAGTGAACATAACATAGCAATAAGCAAATAAAAAAATTTAAAAATAAAGCAACAATGACGAACAGGTAAAACAATCTGCATCTAGCAACAGTAAAATACTGATCAAGAGAAAGTAAAAAAAGCGTATCAATGAAATCTAAATCATTACACCAAGAACAATGTTGAAAAAGTTAACTCTTCAAGCAAAAATGCAAGACACTAAACGTCCATTGATTGCCAGGTAACAAAAGCTGTGTAACACGTGACCAACAGACGTGGTCTACACGTGAGGACCACGACAATTGTAAGGCTTGCTTCCACGTTTCCGTCGTTGGTTCTTCTTTGACTCGGGGTGAAATTGATTGTTTTCGTTCCAATTCGATTGAAGGGGAGCCCCTACACAAAAGTTAAAACTGTTTGAGATCACAGCGACTGACACAAAAAGTAAAGATCGCGACAAGATTTATTTTATGCAAGAGAGCATTATTTGATCCGAGCTATGAACTCATGACCACTTGATCAAATAGTCTCAAACTCAAAATATTAGATCGCGTCAGTAGCTATTTTAGTAACATAGCGACAGTAGCACGTAAATAGCTGTAATGCTCAGACACAATGTCAAAGACCAACGTTTTGACGTCAAAAATAATATCATGAACGATCAGGTTCGGTATTACCTTATCTAATTTAAAAACAGGCGCTGCTACGAGCAACAACTAAAGCCTGCAGCAAACAAAGTACATGGTTCTATACGCGATTGAAACGCATCGCTATTTTTTTGAATCGAGAGATTCCACTTGATGGTTCGGCCATGTAAACGTTTCTATATCTTTCAGAAAAGATTTTTTAAACAAGGTTTAGTTTCTAAAAGCAGTTTGGAAGAGATAACGATAAATAGCTTGTTGGTTAGGACATGTTGAGAATCTTGGTTGGAATTAATTCAGACTTGTAATTAACCATTTTTATCTCGTAATAGTTTATATTGTACAGGGTGTCCATAAAGTCCTGCAGACATTTAAAATTTTAATATTTCAAAAACCGCATAAGGTAGAAACTTTAAGTTTTCGACAGTGAATTATACCATCATAAAGTTTTTTTGTTAATTTTTACAGGTTATTTTATTGTTAAAATAAGCAAGAATAAGTCATTATTAATAAAGGCGTAAGTTTGCAACAAAGTATGAAACATGTTGACCATTCAACAAAAAGCACAATGTATTCTTTGGTAACATAAATTGAAATCACCAACTGCAGTACAACGTAAATTTAGAAATAAGTTTGGACAAGACCCTCCTTACACTAACAGCATTAAGAGATGGTTTAAAAATTTTATGGAAACCGGCAGGATTTTGGATCGCAAAGATCCTGGTATTGATGAAGAGACTGTTGATGCTGTGCGTGTAGCATTTCATCGCACCCCAAGGAAATCAATTCGTGTTGCATCAAATGATCTTGCTATTCCTCGAAGCACAGTTCACAAAGTTTACATAAACGACTTCGGCTCCATGCTTACAAGTTACAAATTGTTCAAGCTCTTAAGCCGGATGATCAACCTCTCCGGGCAGCTTTTCCTGAAGAAATTCTTCAGCGCATTGATAATGACAATGACTACGTTTTTTCCGACGAAGCAACTTTTAATGCTGTTAGTGTGAGGAGGGTCTTGTCCAAACTCATTTCTAAATTTACGTTGTACTGCAGTTGGTGATTTCAATTTATGGTACCAAAGAACACATTGTGCTTTTTGTTGAATTGTCAAAATGTTTCATACTTTGTTGCAAACTTACGCCTTTATTAAAAATGACTTATTCTTGCTTATTTTAACAATAAAATAACCTGTAAAAAATAACAAAAAAACTTTATGGTGGTATAATTTACTGTCGAAAATTTAAAGTTTCTACCTTATGCGGTTTTTGAAATATTAAAATTTTAAATGTGTGCAGGACTTTATAGACACCCTGTACTTTATAATGAGTATAAACAATAAACAGCATACTTTGATGAAAATCCAAGTTTATATTCCAATTTCCGCTTATAAGTTGTATTAGTTCGACTTTTCGAGAATTCATCTAAATCAAAACTTAAGGTCATCACAAAAAACATGCAATAAAATCTTGAAATTAAACAGATAATCGATGAAATTTTTTAACAGCCTTTTTTTAATGTTTTCCAAGTCAACTCTAAGGTCAATAAACTTTTGTTTCCAAATTGAGCTACTCTGAAATTCAATCAACTCCATTTCAAATTTATCCATGTCTATCCATGAAAACTTTTGTAGGTTTATTTCCTCCATTTTTACACTGTCTGGAAACCTCATGATATTTGCCGTCTCTTCTACTTCTCTGAATTTCGAAAATCTTGTAAAGAACTGCTTACCAACCGACTTGATAGTGTTTAAAAATAGCTTCTGAAGCCTTTGAAAATCTGCTCTGTCATTGTTTTGGAGATCATTAATATGCCTATTGAGGTTTGAAAAGTATTTAAATCTCTCATCTTCAATATCTTTTTTGAAGACTTCTAGTTTTTTTCAAATGCCGTTACACAGTGTTAGAAGGGAAACCATCTCTTCATATAATTCATTACCTTTACAAAATAGAGAAAATATTGCCAGCCTAGCTGATGATGTAATGTCTCTACTTTCATCAATACAAACAGAAAAAACTTGCATGAAGACAAATCTTGAGTCAACTGCTTAGTAATATCACATTCTAACTTAAGTATCCTATCCTTTACTACTTTTCTACTCGGAGACAAATTTTTAATACGTTGAATACTCTTTTCTGTCTCTAAAAAATTGTCAAAAAGAAAAGGTGCACACTCTAACCAAGCTTCTTTAATATAATTTCCATCACTAATTGATTTTCCATGTTGAGAAATTACCTTTGAAACTTCAAAACTAGCAGCAACTAAGTTGGAACTGGACCTGCCTGAGATGAAGTTCATAACATTATTAGCCTGTTTTTTTGTTGTGCTGAGTGTACTACTAATTGATTCTCATTTTTCTCTTCGTTTTTATTGCTTATGTTATTATGAACACTTTCGAAGTGCCTTTTTACAGAAGATGTTCCACAAACAACCATTTTTAAACAAAAAATATTTAAAGCTTTATTGTCTTTCTCAATCACACAAAACTTTTGGGTCCAGTATTTTTGGAATACTCTAACATCTTCAACTGACCGACGTTTCTCAGCTGATGGTCCTGCATTGTGCTCATTCTGTAAGGGCAAAAAAACGAGTTCTTTGTACAAGTTCTTTCTACTATGCTTAAGTGAGGCAAAGCCAATTATTTTAAACTTTCAAACTGAGTTTTAATTTTGTTTTGATCTGTTTTTATCAATTTTAATTCTTTGTTAACGACAATTTGATACAAATAGTCTGGATTACGACAGACTTGCAGTAATTTAACTGATTGACTTGCTTTACAGTAAAATAATCAAACCATTGTGATGTATTTTATAAAAATTTAATTCCATCAACTACACATTTTAATTTAATCAATCAATGATCTATATATTAAATTTAGATGACTTAATAGTTTATGTTTTAAAAATTTCTTTAGTGCATAAAATTATTATATAAAAAATTTTAGATGATGTTTAGAAAAGGGTTTATTGTAAACCGTTTAGCTGTATTTTTTGCTTTTTTTTTACTGTTATAATTAATTAAATAAAATATGCATGAGTTTTTGCGATAATTGTCTTATGGTTAATAAAAACATGATCAATAAACTCGGAATTTCCAATCCTTCATTCAGTAATACAGCGATTTGTAAGTTATTATTTTTTTCATTTGAAAGAGGAAGGATCTTGTTTCTGAGGCCTTGCTCGCGTGCCGGATAGAAAGTGTACGCGTGCCAAGTTCGGCACGGGTTGCCCACCCCTTCACTAGAGCTTTGAAAGATGCTCGTAAATCCTTTCATATTGGAACTTACCTTCCAATCATTGATAGGGGAGACCGGGGCACGTAGTAACACTTTTTTTCTTTTTGCTATTTCTTCCATAATAAATGTTTTTTTCAAAATTCTTGTATAATATGAAAAATTTAAAATCTTTATTCATGCTCTTCTGGTAAAATCTGAGTTAAATTGCTGTTAATTCTTTATTAAAAAGTAAAAACAATAACAAAAACTCAACGTTTCGGTGTACTATGTTTCAGTAGACCTTCATCAGGATGAATTAAATCATCATGAAAAATTTAAGTCACAGTTTAACTAATATCAAAAAAATAAATTAATAATTTTCAAAGCTTAGTGGTTAAAGTTACGATTTAAATATTTAAAAAAGCGTTACAATGTGCCCCGTCAATGGGGTAAGTTGTAACACCAGTTGGGTTAAGTTGTAACAGCAACAAAAATCACTAAGGAATGTTTAAATATAAATGTAACTTGAAGAAAATAGCAATATGAAAAAGTAAACACAACGAAATCACACATAGCTTAGTCATAGACATGAGTATCAAGAACAAAAAATGAGGTATTTGGCCGTTGCCTAAAAATGTTAAACAGTTTTTTTCACTGCTGAATTAGCCTAATCATAAATTTCAGAATTACATTTGTGACAAAAATATGTAATCAAATCTTCGGCACAAGCTAAATGTGACCTCTTTAGGTAACCTTAGCATTGTAGGCCTACCACCCACTCCTCATCAGGACGACTGTTAAAATAGGGCTCAAGAAATGTAATGCAAAACTACTCTTTTGCTTTTAGTGTTTTTTTAAAAATTAGTTTTTCTTTGTTTGGAGCTGTAACAGATTGCCCTTTCTGGTGTGTCTGTTAACGTGGCACATTTTTTAGACCTTTTCTTGTTTTGCACCAAGGAGTCAAGGACTTGGCCTATCTTTAAGTTTTTTTAGCACTCTGTAGAATTTTACATGGTAAACACCAATGTTTTGCTACTTCCCTTATTGATCTCTTTTTTCAATTATAGCAACTGCTGCAGCAGCTCCTAAGTTGTCTTGTGATGATGAGCTGATGTTCCTGTTAGTCTTTCTTTTTTAAATTCTCATATCATTCACAAATGTTGTTGCCGAACTAACTTTTAATATAAGCTAGTTAAATCTATGCACAAAAATGTGTGTTACAACTTACCCCATCAGCCTATATTACAACTTACCCCATCTCATACTTAGTCAAGTTTTTGTTAATATCTCAAAGAGTTAAGTTTTAGTGGCTAAACCTTCTTAGGCATTTAATTGCCTATTGTTTTGTGTTTCGACTGATATAAAAAATTTCAATAAAACTGCACCCGCTATCTCCCCAGAAGACAAAAATTAAATTTCGAAAAATTTACTTTGTCTACTCAAAAAGCTTGTTTTAACAGTAAGCCTATTTTTAGTCATTAGAACTAAACAATGTTATTTGCTAGCAATCGGTCTTAATATGATTGTTATTTGGGGCTATTTAAAATTTTGCTAGTTGATGTTAGATTTCGACAAATACGAATGTTACAACTTACCCCATGTTACAACTTGCTCCGGTCTTCCCTACCTTAATTGCAGAAATAAGAAGACAAAAATTTGTGTACTGCATATTGCAACAGAATTTTAATGTTTTGCTGAATCTGAACACTTGGGCTATCAGTGATATAGAAAACGCTGTAAGTAAGTTGTTGAAAGTATTATGCAAGCGATTTGGTTAGCGACTTTCCTTCAGAAGTTGTGCACTTCGCTTTTCATTTACGTTCATATCCCGATCTCGGTTCGAAGACAAATACTGCGCAAGCACACCTGTCATATTTGAAAAAGAACTGCTTAATTGAAACTTTTCCAAATGTGGCTATTATTCTTCGTATATATCTGACCTTGCCTGTTGTAAATACAGAAGGTGAACGTTCTTTTTCGGCATTAAAAAGAGAAAAAACTACCTGCGTTCATCCCTGAAGCAGGATCACGTCTGTGATTTCTGTATTATGGCCATTGAAAAGAGTTTCACAAAATCTATGAGCTTTGAGAATATTATTGATAAATTTGCAGCAGCGAAATCCCGAAAACACAGATTGTAATACATTATTTGCCTTAGGTTTTTTCGTGTTGCACTCTCACTGCGTTGTTTGTTATATTTTCTGTGTTATTTATATTTGCCCCGTTAATGAAACAGTGCGAAAATTTTATTCTATATTTAACCCTTTAAAATAAATTTCAAAGTAAATTTTAAACAAAATTAATAAAGATAACAAATTAGACTCACCTCTTTGTTCTGCTAAATAAATAATAATTAAAATAAAAATTTGTTTTTTTATTTAAATTTCTATCAAAAAAAAAACACAAATAACGCAAAAAAATCAATTTTTTGTTTAAAATAAATACTGTACAATTAAATTAACCCATTTATACTTTACCCATTTTAAATAACAAGGATTACCTCAGGGACACCTTATTCCAGGAAGTTAAGAGGTTATTATGTTTTCTATCATTAAGATCTACTAAATCAGTGACTCCCAAACTTTTTCAAGCGCGACCCAAATCTGAGTTAGTTGTTTTTGCGTTCCAAAATTTAGGAGCCCCGCACCCTTATCTGCCCCGGGCCTCGCGATCTCTTAATCCGCTTCTGACCACTAGACGTTCAATCCAACAAATTAATAAAGCAAAACTCTCTGTGATTTACGCAAAACTCTGCTTGGATAGTTTTTTTTCTAAGTATTCGAGTAGGCTGTTGAACCGGTTTCCATATAATTTCGTATTGCTTTTTATTTTTGCCATTGCACTACTTCATTATCTACGATATCTGTTCAATTAAATAGAATTAGCCATAAGGGTTATACGATTAGGATATATATATATTAGCTTTAACAGTATTTATAGGTCTATTATCAAATAACTTTGACAAATATAATTGCAGCTATGGAAGAGCTGCAGCTCAACTTCTCCTGTGCAGAGTAGGATATTTTAAGTCGATGACCAAAACAGCACTCTGACGGAATTTATGAAAATCTTATTCATTAATTTAATTCTAATTCACGCCAGTGTACGATTCTGTACGAGCAGGCTACGTTTTGCTGCAAAGCAAATTTAAGAACGATGTTATAACAGATTAAATTTATATAAACGATTAAACATTAGGTTTTAATTATTACGTAGAACACAATGGGTAAATTAAAGTTGAAAGTAACGGACCAATACGTAGAACAGGGTGGTCCAACTTCTTCAATCTTGCGGGCCATTTTTCAAAATTCTTCGAACTTGCGAGCCTCAGCCGGCTTGAAATTGCTCCAAATCATAGTGTTCTCTAAAAAAAAAAAGGTCTTCACTTGAAATCGGTCTCCGATTTTCCTATTTTCGTCCCGAAATCATAGTGTTCTCTAAAAAAAAAAGGTCTTTACTTGGAATCGTCTCCGATTTTCCTATTTTCGTCCCGAAATCATAGTGTTCTCTAAAAAAGCTTTCACTAGGAATCGGTCTCAACCCGAGACTCTGTCCCATAAGCTTGTCATGCCTTGTTATGAAAGGTTGCCGCCGCTTATGATCGACAAGACTTGAATTGTCTAAAATGGTTTCGCGGGCCGCAAAAATTCCGTGGGCCCGTAGTTGGACCACTCTGACGTAAACAATAAAAACTTGGATGAATAACAATCCGAAAAACATTTCAGAACAAGTCAACATAAAAGATGAATTTCACTTTATTTACATTTAATTTGTGACCATGCTCACTGTTTTAAAATTCACAAAACTTATGATTTAAATTTAGACAATTTGCGGTTAATACGTTTTAATTCAGCGAAAATAACCAGAAATGAAAATTATGTTATTTATATACTGTATGGTTTTGGGAAGAAAGAAGATTAAAATTAAGTTAACTATATGATCGGACGCCAGTTTGACTAAAAATAGCGAATACGAATACAATAAAAGAACATGCAAAACAAAAGGATTAGCGGCAATAAAAAATATGTAACTTAATTTTGGAATAAGGTCACAAAGTTCAGACCAGTGAATCACACGAATTTGTCGGCAGCACGGTGGAGTGCTTAAAGCGCCAGGATTGTGATCGCATTGGTCTGAGTTCAAAAACTACTCGAGCCATTCTGTTGTGTACTTGGGAGAGACACTTTATGGCGCTTTCCCTTGCTTAGTAGCCTTGGTAAGCAGTTTTAAATTATAGTCATATCTCTATTAAAATTTTAACCAGACAGCAATATTTTGGCATTTCCGGAAGCAGGTCGGGTAATAGCTTGCCCTATGTATTAGGGCCTCCGTGGCTTACTGAAAAAAAGAAAAAAGTCAGGAGGACTGAAAAAATCAGGAGTGATTAAAAAAAGTCAGGAGGATATATATAGAGATAAAATTTTAAAGAATAAAAAGTGTGCAAGGACAGATTTCCAAGTTACCTCAAAATTTTTTAATAAACATTCGTCCCGTGCTCCACAACGGCAATGTAAACATAACCTACTCGTACATGTCAAACCCGCAAGTGTGTGCGGCCTGCAGCGGTGAAATTCTAGCTTAAAAATTTGCCGCGGTTCGCAATTTTGGTTAGAAAACAAATTGATGACCTTTTTTTAGTCTTTAATTGGAATTCAAAATGAAATCTATAAATTTGTCTTCCAGGGTTCAACAAATACCGCGTCAGGCTTACTTCACGTAAACTTTACGTTAAAATCAACGTGAAGACCAAAACAAAAGTCTTCACGTAATTGGTTGGCTAATCTCGGCTAAAATATCATTTTTTGCTAAAAAATTAAAGTTGTTTTTGTGATTAAAACCTAGTTTTCAATTGACTAATATTTTGATTTTAAATTGAGCATCTGATTAAAAAATTCTTCAAAAGACTTAGCGGACCGCGAGTTTGATGTACCTGGCCTACTCTTTAAAAGATAAAAAATTATGTTTCTTTAAGAAGCGACCGAAAAGATAAAAAAAATTTAATTTTATTCCCATTGCGTAAAGTTTCTAGTGATCAGTTATCTTCCAGGCTCGTTTCGTGCACGACATTCGAAACTCGGAAACTTCACAATTCACATGAAAACAAACCGTTCAAAGTCTAATAAAGACCAATAAAAACAGTCTTCACTTTATTTATAAAAAGCTACATTCAAATATTGAGAATTTTATGTACTGTAATATGCTAAGATGTCTCAAGTAAAGCAAATCGTTGGCCACATGTGGAGACTAAAAAACAATCTGCATTCTGGTCCAGAAAGGTGAGTTTGAGCGGTTTGAGACGTTTCAGAAGCCGCGAGCACAAAAAGTTTGAGAACCACAGGCTTAGACCACAAATGGAATCTCTTGACGTTATAAGACCCTGGTGTTGTTGAAAATTTTACAAAAAGGTCAAAATTTTAAAGAAAAAAATAATTGAAAAAAGGCTCAAAAAAGGGGAAACGAATAAAGAAATTTTCGCAGCAACAAATATCATTAATTAACTTTTCAGATTCAGTTTTATCAATGAAATATGTTAACGGTTTCAGTATTACAATTTGATAAAAATTGTTGGTAAGATTATTTATTTTTTATGTATAGACTCTATAGCAGTGGTTCTCAACCTTTTTGTCACCACGTATCTGAGTATTTTTTGTTACACTAAGTACCATATAGTTCATTAAAAGATTAATTTCTTGAATTTGCTTAAATGCAACTGATAATATTATTTACTTGCGATAGTAGCCTATCCGTTTTTCCTGTCGCTTTATGCGCGGACCCACCACCTTCACTGCACATGGGGAATCAGGAAAAGGCCATGTAAGACGATTCTGGTTTTTAGTTTTAATACTTATAATTGCAGAGAAGCTCTGCTCACGCTCGGAATACTAGCAATTGCAAAATAAATTTTGAGTCATAATTGGGTAAGTAAAGACAATTGTTAGCCAGAAACTAGTTGGCAAACATTTTTTATGTTTAATTTTAGTTGCCTCGTCTCATTGAATG
Source organism: Diplosoma virens (assembly GCA_963680785.1). Taxonomy (NCBI): domain Eukaryota; kingdom Metazoa; phylum Chordata; class Ascidiacea; order Aplousobranchia; family Didemnidae; genus Diplosoma; species Diplosoma virens. The sequence continues at coordinate 35,773,605 of OY796895.1, read as the reverse complement.
TCAATGATTGTCTTTTATCATGCTGTTTGGAAAGTGATCGGATGGATAAAGAAAACATCTATTAAAAATTTCGAGATTATTATGTAGGCTCAGAAAATAATGCATTGGTTACATGCATGGTTAAAGCGCCGGGCTCGTGACCAACACGGTCTCGGTTCGAAACCAATCGCGCCATTCTGTTGTGTCCTTGGAAAAGACACTTTACGGCACATTCCCCTGCTTGGTGGTCTTGGCAAGCAGTTCTAAATTAAAGTCATATCTCTATTGAATTACTAGCGGACAGCAATATCTTGGCATCTCCGGAAGCAGGTCGGGGTAAATGCCTACCCTATATATTAGCGCCTCTGTCGCTTTCCTGCGAGTCAGAGGATAACTATAGAGATAAAATAAAATAAAAATCAAATTAACAGCCTTTTAAGCAGTCTTAAATGACAGCCAATTTCTTGAAACAACTTTTCTTTGGATTGTTTTTACAGCGAGGATAGATGTGTCAACTGTGAGCATTCGATATCTATTGGTTTCTTTGTTTTCTGCCCATAAGTCTAGCTTTCGTAAAAAAGCTTGCAATTTAAAAACAAAATCTCCAAAAGAGGGTTCAAATTTTAAAATAACTAATTCACTGCTCGCTGTCTCAAGAAAATATGGTCAGAAAAATTTTGAATTAAAAAAAAAGTTACCTGACTTTTACTCAAAAAAATCATAATTTGAATAACCTAGATATCGAGACTTTTATTCATTCATTTATTTATTTATTTATTTTATCTCTATATTTATCCTCCTGACACGCAGGAAAGCGATGAGGCGCTGATACGGAGGAAGCAATTATCCCAATCTGCTTCCAGAGATACCAAGATATTGCTGTCCGATTGAGATTTTTTATTTTGAAGTTTTAGTTTTATAAGATATGATTGAAACTCAGAGCTGCTTGCACAGACCACCAAGCAGCATAAAGTGTATTTCCCGAGGACGCAACCGAATGGCGCGAATAGGTTTTAAATCGAGAGCATATTGATCACAATCAAGATGAACGTTCTTCATTACCTTGCTATGCAGTCTGAGGCACTTGTCATCCTACTGCAGGAGACCCACTGCACTGATGCAGAGAAGTTGGTCCTACCACACTACCAACTAGCTGGGTCTTCTTTAAACAGGAAGCATGGCCTTGCGACTTTTGTGCACTAAGGTACATGCTTTTGGATTAATCTCCACCGACATTGGAGATCGAGTGGTTGTGCGTGGACGTTGATGATTATAAAATAGTCAACGTCTACAAACCTCCACTAACGCGATTGCGATCCCTGGATCTCCCAGTGTTTCCTCATCCCTTTCTTTACGCTGGCGATTTCAACTGTTTTCATGCTGATCGGGGTTACAATGATAACAGTCCGGACGGTGAGTGCTTGGCTGGCTGGCCAAGTATTAATTGTCTTGCCCTCCTATACAATGCTAAGGACACCGCCAGTTTTTATTCCGGCCGCTGAAACACTGGCACCAATCCAGATCTAGCTTTCGATAGCGTAGGTCCTAATAGTCGCTTACCAGATAGACGTGTTCTTGACAAGTTCCCCAGGTCACAACATCGACTTTCGCTTATTACACCACTAAAGTTTGCTATGGCAATGCCAAGCAAGCTTGTTAAGCGATGGAACTTCCGCAAGGCCAAATGGAGTCACTACATTGCTTTGACAAATAAATTCTCAAAGACTTTGTTGCCGCCTGATACACTTGATGTGAATGCGGCTTACCAGGACTTCTGTAACACCATTAAGAAAGCAGTCAAAAAAGACTATCCCACGCGGTTATCGAAAAAACTATATTCCGTGTTGGGATGCAGAGTGTGAATCCCTCTATAAAATATTCCTGCAGTCTCCTCAGAAAGATAACTCAAGTTTGGCTGCTACAGTTTTGCTTGTCAAGCTTGACAGGAAGTGGAGGGATCGATGGTCCGAAAAAGTTCGGAGAATCGACTTTTCACACTCTAGTCTAGGGGTCGGGAACTTATGACTCGCGAGCCAGATGTGGCTCTTTTGATAACAGCATCTGGCTCTTTTGTTGCCAAGCATAAATTATCGCACATAAAAGAAAATGATCTGCGCACACAAGATTTCAAAAGTGAAGGCCCTTTTTTAAGAGATCATTACGGTTTTAAGAGGAAAATCGAGAAATCAAAATCAGATTCAAGGTAAAGACCTTTTTTTTTTAGAAATCACTACGTTTTTGAGACGAAAATTGAAAAATCACAGTCAGATTCAAGGTAAACACCTTTCCTTTTTTAGAAACCACTACGTTTTTGAGCCGAAAATCAAGAAATCAAAATAAGTTTGCTCACGTACAAATTTCTGTCCACACATATACAGATAAAAATTGGAGGAACATTGTTGGCTCTCATGGAAATACATTTACAAATATGTAGCTTTTATGGCTCTCTTACCCAAAAAGGTTCCTCACCCTGCTCTAGTCGAAAAACATGTAGTATTATGAACAACCTTACTGGTAGGTTACGACACTTTCTTCATCACTATGCTGTCTCTGCCGATGCTATGGCATCTCAGCTGGTTAGAAATGGAAGATATGAGGCTGTTGACCGCAAGTCATCTCGACTTGTCTCTAAAGAAGTGTATGAGTTTTGGAGGGCCACAACACCAGACCCAGTAAATATCTCTCACACTTTTTCACAGAGAGAATTTGCTGCTACCCTTCAATACTTAAAACCAGGTAAAGCTCCGGGTCCTGATTCCATCTGCCAGGAGTTTATACTCCATGCTGGAGCTGCTTTGAAGTCCTGGTTACGTGACTTCCTTTCTTCCTGCTTGCACCGACTTAAAATTCCCAAGATCTGGAGAAGAGCGCTTGTAGTCTCGATGCCAAAGCCAATGAAACCTGTGGGGGACCCAAAGAGTTATCGACCGATATCTCTGCTCTGTGTCCCCTACAAGATTCTCGAGAGGCTTATCTACGGCCACGCCGAACCATTAATCAATCTATTGCTCCCTAAAGAGCAGGCTGGATTCCGACGCTGGAAATCAACCGTAGATCAAGTTATTCTGCTGACTCAGAACAGCGAGAATTCTTTTGAGGCTAAAAGGAAGGCCAATGCCATATTTTTCGATCTGACAGCTGCTTATGACACTGTCTGGCACCGTGGTCTTACATGCAAGCTGGTGAGGCTTTTTCCGGATAAGCACATGGTCAAAATGATTATGGAGTCTGTCCGAAACCGAAGTTTCACCTTTACCACCGGTGACAGCAAGCAAAGCAGGATACGCCGTCTTAAAAACGACGTTCCTCAGGGATTGGTCTTGGCTCCCCTCCTATCAACATCTATACGTACGATCTTCCTTCCATGATTTCCAGAAAGTTTGCTTATGCTGATCGTCGTCGTCGTCGTCGTTTGAACGGCATCCACTCCAGGTCAGACACAAACAGGACTGGGGCCGAGGGTTTATCTTTTTACTACCCCAGACTGCTGCACTGCCTGGATCAGACGCTGGCAGTGATGTCATTAAGCCAGCATCGAGTTTCGTCATCCAAAACCGTCAGACCTCGTGCTCCATGTGGTGCCCGATGTATAGGGCACGCTGTTAGTACATGGTCTGCGGTTTGCTCAGAGGTGCCACACTCGCAATTCGGTGAAGGAGCGAGACCCCATTTGTGCATGGACGAATGGAATCGCCCAACACCAATTCGCAGGCGGTTGAGCTTAACCCAAGCTGCTCGGGGTAAGCCCATCCCAACAGGCCTGGCACCGGTCCGGGGCACAAAAGCACGGAGCCTGGAAACATTTTCACAGTACTCCGCGTTCCATTTGTGATTTGTCCATTTAGAGGCGCGGATGCCAAGTCTGGCAAGGTTCTCCAAGAGATTCCGCGCAGCTGGCACAAACGGGCGTCTGGATCTTAGTCTCACTTGGCGAGTATCTGAGGACCCACTTAACAGACCATACAAAATATGATCGGCGTCCAGAGATCCACGGTAAGCCAAGGAGAGTGTCGCTTCCATTCGGCGAAGCTCAGCTGGCTGAATGCCTGAGAGTATAGGTAGGTGGTCGGTTGGAATGGGACGCAGGCATCCAGTAACTATGTGAAAGGCGTCATTCAAGACACTGTCGATGAGGCGAGTGTGAGCAATGCGACACCAGACTGGCGCACAGTACTCAGCTGTTGAGTAGACTAGAGACAAGGTGGCTATGTGTAGTGTTTTAGCACCAGCATCCCATCCCGAGCCCACGAGTCGCCTCAGCAGTGTGACGCGCGAGGATAGTTTTTTGCGCAATGCCACTAAATGGTGACGAAACGTGAGCAATCTGTCCAGTTTTACCCCAAGATAAGTAGGGGTTGGACAGAACGGTAAAACTCTACCGTTGTTGTAGACCTTTAACTCACGTTTGGCCTCTCGGTTGTTTAAATGAAAGGCTGTCGTCGCCGTCTTAGTGTGACTGAGCTTCAACCTCCAAGTCTGGAGATACGCTGACAGTGTGGACATGTCTTGGCTTAATGTCCCCTCCAAGTCCTTCCAGTTTCCAGAAGACTGCAACAATGCTAGATCATCAGCATAGGCAAACTTTTTGGAAGTCCTGGAAGGAAGATCGTACGTATAGATGTTAAATAGGAGGGGAGCCAAGACCGATCCCTGAGGAACGCCGTTTTTAAGACGGCGTAGCCTGCTTTGCTTGCTGTCACCGATGGTAAGGATGAAACTTCGATTTCGGACAAGCTCCATGATCATTTTGACCATGTGCTTATCCGGAAGTAGACTCAGAAGCTTGCAGGTAAGGCCACGGTGCCAGACAGTGTCATAAGCAGCTGTCAGAACGATAAACACGGCACCGGCCTTCTTTTTAGCCTCGAAAGAATCCTCGATGTTCTGGGTTAGCAGAACAACTTGATCTACGGTTGACTTCCCGCGTCGGAACCCAGCCTGCTCTTTAGGGAGCAGCGGATCGATTAATGGTTTAACGCGGGCCTAGATAAGCCTCTCGAGAATCTTGTAGGGGACACAGAGCAGAGATATCGGTCGATAACTCTTTGGGTCCCCCACGGGCTTTCCGGGTTTTGGGATCGCGACCACAAACGCTCTTCTCCAGATCTTGGGAATTTTGAGTCGGCGCAAACAGGAAGAAATGAAGTCACGTAACCAGGACTTCAAAGCAGCTCCAGCATGGAGTATAAGCTCGGGGCAGATGGAATCAGGACCCGGAGCTTTACCTGGTTTTAAATGTTGAAGGGCAGCAGCAAATTCTCTTTGTGAGAAATTGTCAGAGATATTTACTGGGTCTGGTGTTGTGGCCCTCCAAAGGTCAGACAATTCTTGAAAGACAAGTCGAGATGACTTGCGGTCAACAGCCTCGTATTTCCCATTTCTAACCAACTGAGATGCAATAGCATCGGCTGAAACGGGACAGTGACGAGGAGAGTGTCGTGACCTACCAGTAAGGTTGTTCAAAATACTCCACGCTTTTCGACTAGAGTGTGAGAAGTCAATGCTCCGAACTGCTTCGGACCATCGATCTCTCCGCTTTCTGTCAAGCTTGGCAAGCAAAACTGTAGCAACCAAGCTTGAGTCGTCTCCCTGAGGAGACTGCAGAAAGGTTTTATAGAGGGATTCACACTCTGCATCCCAACACGGAATGTAGGTATTTCGATACCCGCGTGGGATAGTCTTTTTTGACTGCTTTCTTAATGGTGTTACAGAAGTCCTGGTAAGCCGCATTCACATCAAGTATATCAGGCGGCAACAAAGTCTTTGAGAATTTATTTGTCAAAGCAATGTAGTGACTCCATTTGGCCTTGCGGAAGTTCCATCGCTTAACAGGCATGCTTGGCACTGCCATAGCAAACCTTGGTGGTGTAATAAGCGAAAGTCGATGTTGTGACCTGGGGAACTTGTCAAGGACACGTCTATCCGGTAAGCGACTGTTTGGACCTACGCTGGCGAAAGCTAGATCCGGATTAGTATCAGTGTTTCAGCGGCCGGAATAAAAACTGGCAGCGTCCTTGGCATTATATAGGAGGGCAAGACAATTAATACTTGCCCATCCAGCCAAGCACTCACCGTCCGGACTGTTGTCGTCGTAACCCCAGTCAGCATGACGACAGTTAAAATCGCCAGCGTACAGACAGGGATGAGGAAACACTGGAAGATCCAGGGATCGCAATCGCGTTGGCGGTGGTTTGTAGACGTTGACTATTTTATAATCATCAACGTCCACACACAACCACTCGATCTCCGATGTCGGTGGAGATTGGTCCAAAAGCGTGTATCTCAGTCGCTCGTGGACAAACGTGGCAAGGCCATGCTTCCTGTTTAAAGAAGACCCAGCTAGTTGGTAGTGTGGTAGGACCAACTTCTCTGCATCAGCGCAGTGGGTCTCCTGCAATAGGATGACGAGTGCCTCAGACTGCATAGCGAGATGATGAAGAACGTTCATCTTGCTTGCAGTGAGGCCTTCGATGTTCAGTTGAAGAATAGTGGGTCTTCGGAACTTGTTGGCAATGTGCCCTGAAAAGGGCAGTTTTATCCTAGCATTGCCCCGTCCTGAAAAGGACGTTTGCCGATTAGCAGACCCACACTGAACATCGGAATGGGTGGATACCCTTCCGTTTTGGTAGGTTCGGTTTCGGTCTGTCATTTTAAAATCAATGAACAGACTTACTCACGGCCCAGGCTGCGTGAAACACCTACCATCTGGGCCTTATGCTGATGATTTAGCATTGTTGCACTCTTCTGGAAACTGGAAGGACTTGGATGGTGACTTTAAGCCAAGACATGTCTACACTTTCAGCGTATCTCCAGACATGTAGGTTAAAGCTCGGTGACACTAAGACGGTGACGGCAGCCTTTCACTTAAATAACCGAGAGGCCAAACGTGAGCTAAAGGTCTACAACAATGATAGACTTTTAACGTTCTGTCCAACCCCTACTTATCTTGGAGTAAAACTGGACAGATCGCACACGTTTCGTTACCATCTAGTGGCATTGTGCAAAAAGCTATCATCGCGCGTCACACTGTTGAGGCGACTTGTAGGCTCAGGACGTGCGCTGGTGCCAAAATGCTGCGCACAACTGCCTTATCTCTGCTTTACTCAACATCTGAGTACTGCGTACCAGTCTGGTGTCGCAGCGCTCACACTCGCCTGATAGACAATGTCTTGAATGACGCCTTGCGCATAGTCACTGGATGCCTGCGTCCCACTCCAACAGACCGCTTACCCATACTTTCATACATCCAGCCAGCTGAGTTTTGCCGACTAGGAGTGACACTCTCCTTGACCTACCGTGGATATCTGGACCTTGATCAAATCTTGTATGGTCTTTTAAGTGGGTCCTTAGAGAGTCTAAGATCTAGACGCTCATTTGTACCCGCTGCGCGGAATCTTTTGGACTACCTTGCTAGACTTGGCATCCGCGCTTCTGAGTGAAAAAAACACTAATGAACGCGGATTACTGTGAGAATACTTCCAGGCTCCGTGTTTTTATACCCAGGACCAGTGCCAGACCTGTTGAGATGAGCTTGCCCCGAACAGCTTGGGTTAAGCTCAACTGCCTGCGGACTGGTGTTGAGCAATTTCACTCGTCCATGCATTGCACAAATGGGGTCTTACTCCTTCACCGAATTGCGTGTGCGGTGCCTCTAAACAAACCACAGAACACGTTCTAATAGCGTGTCCCATACACACATGGAACACGAGCACCACATGAAACAGGAGGTCTGACGGTTTAGGACGACAAAACTCAATGATGGCTTAACAACATCTGCTGCATATATGTGGTCCGGGCAATACAACAGCCTGGAGTAGTAAAAGGATAAACCCTCGGCCCCAGTCCTGTTTGTGTCTGACCTGGAATGGATGATGTTCCAAACGACGACGATGAGTGACAAACTAACACGAAAAGTTTGAAAAGCACGAGCTTATAGAGTATGGCCTAGCCATCACTTGAGAATAGATTCATACGATCAAAGATTTCAATTCTATCAATATGTATCGGCAGTGTGGTCGAGTGGTTAGAGCGCCGGGTTTGTGATCCACACGATCCCGGTTAAAAACCAACTCGCCCCATTCTGTTGTGTTCTTCGGAAAGACACTTAACGGCACTTTCCCCTATTTGGTGGTCTTGGCAAGCAGTTCTAAATTAAACTTATATCTCTATTAATTTACAAGCGGACAGCTATCGTAGCATTTCCGGAAGCAGGTCGGGCCGATTGCTTCTCTTATGTATTATCGCCTCTGTCGCTTTCCTGCGAGTCAGAGGATAAATATAAAAATGAAATAAAAATAAATGTTATATTGCAGCTTAGTGAATTATTTTAGTGTTTAATCAAAGAGTGCTGATTGTGTCCGGATTGAAAAATGGCGTCGTTCAAAGTTCGCAGACTTTTGTGGGGGTAAAAATATTACAATTTGGCAAGCTTGAAAACAATAACAGAAAAATTATCTCGTTATGCTTTAGTTACAGTTGCAATTGCAGTATTTGCTTTTCAAAATCTGTTACAACCGTTGCATTTGCGTCATAAAACGTACAGTTTTATTTACAATTACAATTTTGTGAAGTCAAACTTCAATATTAATGCCCGCAGCAAAGTCGAGTGGTGAAGAACGCGAAAAAACAAAAAAATCACTAGACGCGTCACACTGTTGAGGCGACTTGTGGGCTCGGGATGGGATGCTGGTGCTAAAACACTACGCATAGCTGCCTTATCTCTATTCTACTCAACATCTGAGTACTGTGCGCCAGTCTGGTGTCGCATTGCTCACACTCGCCTCATCGACAGTGTCTTGAACGACGCCTTTCACATAGTTACTGGATGCCTGCGTCCCACTCCGACGGACCCCCTACCTGTACTCTCAGGCATTCAGCCAGCTGAGCTTCGCCGAATGGGAGCGACACTCTCCTTGGCTCACCGTGGATCTCTGGATCCCGATCATATCTTGTATGGTCTGTTAAGTGGGTCCTCAGATACTCGCCAAGTGAGACTAAGATCCAGACGCCCGTTTGTGCCAGCTGCGCGGAATCTCTTGGAGAACCTTGCCAGACTTGGCATCCGCGCTTCTGAATCGACAAATCACAAATGGAACGCGGATTACTGTGAAAATGTTTCCAGGCTCCGTGCTTTTGTGCCCCGGACCGGTGCCAGGCCTGTTGGGATGGGCTTACCCCGAGCAGCTTGGGTTAAGCTCAACCGCCTGCGGACTGGTGTTGGGCGATTCCATTCGTCCATGCACAAATGGGGTCTCGCTCCTTCACCGAATTGCGAGTGTGGCGCCCCTGAGCAAACCGCAGACCATGTACTAACAGCGTGCCCTATACATCGGGCACCACATGGAGCACGAGGTCTGACGGTTTTGGATGACGAAACTCGATGCTGGCTTAATGACATCACTGCCAGCATCTGATTCAGGCAGTACAGCAGTCTGGGGTAGTAAAAGGATAAACCCTCGGCCCCAGTCCTGTTTGTGTCTGACCTGGAGTGGATGCCGTTCAAACGATGACGACGCGAGCTCTATGTTGTACAGAGTGGGCCGTAAGTCGTGCATCAAAGAATTTGAAACAAATTAAAAGCGAATTAAAACTGAAAATAAACTTTGATTGGAACCAACCAAATCTGAAAGTTATAGTAACTGACACGTTCAAGGAAAAAAAGGATGTTGTATTCCGCTTTTTTTACATTGTTTCCACAACACTACACGTAAGTCTTTGGTGCGCGACTTAGAGCCCACCCTGTATAAGCCTCGCATAATCGATACAACAAATAAAAAGGATTTTACTTTTTTACATCGCATCGCATCAAACGGAAAAGAAAAATGCTCGTTTTAATGTAATTTTTTCGATTGCTTTCTCTTCGTTAACATCTCGATGCGAGGATTATGGTGGAAAGCGAACAGCGTAGATCAGGGTTGGCCAAACTTTTTAACTCGCGGGCCGCAATCGGAAGTTAAATTTGTTTTCGTGCCGCACTATAGTGATCACCATAAAAAAGATCTTCACTTTGAATCTATCTCGGATTTCTTAATTGTCGAGCCCCAAAACGAGGTGATGTCTAAAAAAGAAGGAGGTCTTCACCTTGAATTTGTCTCAGATTTTTGTATCTAAAATCAGCGATCGCTAAAAGAAATGACCGAATTTGGTTAAAGACAAAAATCAATTAATAATTATTAAATTATTTGTTTGAAGACGCGGGCCGCATAGAAGCTCTTTGTAGGCAGTAGTTTGCCCCCCGCTGGTGTAAATCATTAGACATTTTGCACAATGCTGAATGTCGGAGAAAAATAAAAATTCAGTAAAAGTGGATGGCCTATTTCATCGCTAAAAAGCTGTATGTTTCGAGCGATATCATAGCCAACCTTAAGTAACTAAAATCAACTCATTAACCTGACTGCCTACTTTAGCGACCGTGGCTAGTAGTTACTTTTAACATCTATCAACAGCGTGGCAATTGCCCTTAGTATAACACCTCCGAAGCTTTCCTGTGAGCCAGAAGATAAATATAAATAACAAAAAAAAGTAAAATAAAATAAAACAAGGATCGCTACTCGATTGTGACTTTTTGAATAATGTTCAACATAATTGGCCTAATTGCAAAACAATGCGCGAGTGGGCAAGTACGTGTTTGTTTGCAAAATTGATTTTGTCATCAAATAATCAAATTTACATCCTTCGATAGTACTGTAGAGTAACTTTTCTTGCACAAAACCAGAAATTTTCCACCGCCTAAGAACCACTGGTCGACCATTAATTCTGTAGTTTCGCGTGTGGTTTTCTATTTAAAACAGGCGTACCGCCATACTGTATCTTTGTGTAAGATTCATTCGGAAGCTTTATTTAATTTTACGTGATTGGAATCAGATTGGTAATGATAAAATTAATGTAAATGCAGATATGAACAACTTCTTGAGCTTTCACTTTCAGCCTTTACATTAAATTACATTAAATAAAACATTACATTACATTAAATAAAATTCTGAAATTGAATTATAAGTTTCAAATTTAATTATAGATGAGCTCCTTAGCATTCATCAAAAACAACGTCATTCTGCGTTCATTCTAAAACTGTGCGAATACCTCCGCAGTACAACAACAATCATCTTTTAACAGCACAGTTTTTTGTGCTTACAATGTGTACAACGATTCATCGACATTTACATAATAATACGCTTGTAATACTTTACTAACAAATTGATAATAGTTTGCATATACTTAGTAAATCTTGCAAGAAAGTAAATTAAAATTGCGATTCTTGGTCATTTACTGTATACAGGTAAACTTTTTATATCTATAAATAGATCAAGTTTAATAATGTTTTTATCAAAACATAGACAAAACTGCAGGTATATTTTTGACTAAATTTTAGTCGACAGCGTGGTGAGTGGTTAAGAGCGTTGGGACTGCGATTGACATGGTCTCGATTCAAAACCTACTCGCACCCTTCTGTTATGTCCTTGAGAAAGACATTTTAAGGCACTTTTCCCTGCTTGGTGGTCTTAGCAGGCAGTTCTAAATTTCAGTTATACCTCTATAAAACTAGAAAACAAAAGATAAAATTTCAATCAGACAGCAACAATTTGGTATCGCGATGGCTGGGTTCTATTACATGATAAATAAATTTATAAAAAACGACATACTGCACCTGATCTGAATGTTATTTGCACGAAACTATTTCGTAATTGACTGATGCCTCTATTACAAAGATACTATTACAAAGGTACTGTAGTCATTACTAATTATACAGTCATTACAATACACTTTTTACAAAGATACGGTAGTCATTACTAATTATACAATCATTACAATACACTCTTTACAAAGGTACTGTAGCCATTACTAATTATACAGTCATCACAAAGGCACTGTTGTCATACATGACTATGTCAATACAGTCATTAAGAAGATACTGTAATCACAAAATAAATAAATTTATAAAAAATGACATATTGCAGCTAATCTGAATGTAATTAGTAAGAAGCAATTCTTAATTGACTGATGCCTCCCCCTTTCACTGAGTATCCACTGCTTTCTAACAAAACATCTGCAGCACCTGTCGGCTTGCTGTTCAGTCAAATCAAGCATACCAATGCCCACTTTCTCGGAATAAACCATTCTGAGTAATAATCAGACAAACGAATTAAGTTATTAAATTGTGTCTCTAATAGACACCATTATTTATTCGCATAAGGTTTATCTAAATAGGCTCGCTGTCTCTGAATTAAGGGAGCCAGAGCAAAGGAATAAAAGACTTTGAATTTCTTCCCGAGATTTTTAGTGACAATATTTTATGAAACGCTATAAGATTAATATTGGCTATTAGCTTTACGTTGTATAAGCCTCGCATAATAGTAACAACAAATAAAAGGATTTTACTTTTTTACATCACACCGCATCAAGCGGAAAAGAAAAGTGCTCGTTTTAATGTAATTTTTGCGATTGCTTCCTCTTCGTTAACATCTTGATGTAAGGATTATGGTGGAAAGCGAACAGCATAGATTATGCATGGGCAAACTTTTTAGCTCGCGGGCCGCAATCGGAAGTTGAATTTGTGTGCGTGCCGCACTATAGTGATCACCAGTGGCGGCTCGTACATAGGGGCCACAGGGGCCGGGCCCCACTAAAAATTTGACTAATAATATGTGAATTTCTAAAGAGAAACCCTATATTAAATATCAAAATGTTTACATGCATGCCAAGATAACAGTTAACCGAAAAGCAACGAGAAATATTTTCAAATATTTCCTGAAGTCTCTTCAAAACGATCCAGAGGGGCCCACATATTTTGGCCCGTTTACTCCTGTAAGAGTTGATTCTTGTCCCCACCATAAATTCAATAATTATTATACATGGTGATCTGTCCGCTTGGGGTGCTATAGTTTGGCGCGAGGTTCTTATTTTCTTTCTTTTCCGCATAACGTGTTTACCGCAAGCATCAAGATTTGTATCGCTTCAGTTTTGGTTTCAAAATGGCGTCACCCGCATCATATAAGGTAATCGTTGTTTATTTTTTGTATTCAAGTTAACACTCTTGTTTTTGGGGTTTGGATAATAATAATAATTTTCACACAGTTGGCGGCTGAGTTTTTATTAAGCCTTTCTCTTTCAGTTGCCAACTGTCCTGTATCGGTTGTCTCGGTTGTGATGGCTATAACGGTTGTCTCGGTTGTTAAACGATTGTATTGTTGTGTTGTGCCACGGATTTTTAATTATGCTTTTTCACAACTTCTTTTACATTTTTTCTGTAATTAAATCTCTTTATACAACTGTATACGGATTGGCAATTTTAGGTAGTAGTTAGGATTAACTTCTACAACTCCTATATATTTATACCTAAAGCCAACCTACGCACGCGCTGCGCTTTGTGAAGATTTTACTATGCAAGTCAATAGCACAAAATTGGGGCCAGCGATGTCTGGCCCAAACAGCAATTGTAACTTATAAGGGGACGTTAGCTGCGCCTGCGCCTGCGCGTGTGCAGCCTTAGAGAATTAGTTGTTATTCAGTTGATATTGGGTGATGTTGTGCACTCTTTTGTGAGACAGCAGTTTCTGCTTCTCAGCGCAAGTTTTTTCACAGCTGTGCTTGTTTATCAGTTATGTTCATTTTCATTTATGAATAACATATTTAGTTTAGTTATATTTTGTGCGATTTTCGTATTTCCAGATCAAAATAATTTTACTTCAAACAAGCTATTCCAGTAAATGGTGTCAAATTGCTCACTAGCGAATACTACATCGTGGTTTGTTTTCTCTCGTAATTATTGAGCTTAGACGTTACGTTTTGCATGGTTTAAATTTGTGATTCAATATCCTTCACCATGAATAAAGTTGATAATTTATTGAAAAATCCATTTAAAAACTTAAAACATGAGGAACAACTAGAAAATAAAAGACTAGGTCCATATCAACCACGTGACATCAATATCTTCCAAAAAGATGGTAGGAAATTGAGGACATTTTCATCGACGTGGTTTGATAAAAAATCGTGGTTTACAGCCTGCGATGAAAGAAAGAGCTTATTTTGCTTTTGCTGTCTCTTATTTGGAGGTGAGAGTTTATGGACAAATAAAGGTTGCAACGACTTAAAACATTTGTCAGAACGAATTTTTAAGCACGAATGCAGTAAGGCTTATATGAACAATTGTGTTTCATTACAAATGTTTAAAAAAAGTCAATATATTATCTGTAATTGATGCTGACTATCGTCGAAGCATAAATAATTAAACATAATGAATTATCATAATTAAACATAACAAATTAGTTGACAGAAATGGGCACGCTTTGAATAGGATCATTAACTGCATAAAATTTTGTGGGTTTCATGAATTACCGCTAAGAGGACATGATGAAATGGAAGGGTCTGCTAACCCAGGTGGTTTTCTTAATCTGTAACGTACACGGCAGATTTAGACGGTGCATTTCGTGATAATCTTAAAAAATATAATGTGGTAAAAAATACATCGAAATCTATACAAAATGATCTTTTGTCTAGCATGCTTAAAGTATATACTGAAGAAATAACAAGGAAAATTAAAAATTCTGGTTATGTGTCTGTGCAGGCAGATGAAACTACTGATATTTCATGCAAATCTCAATTTGTGATTATAGTGCGCTATGTGAAGGACTTCAAACTTGTCGAAAGATTTCTTAAGTTTGTTGAGCTTCAAGATAGAACAGCTAATGGACTTACTCAGGCATTGAAGGAAAATCTTGAATCGCTTAATTTGGAAAGCAAGCTTATTTCTCAGGCGTATGATGGCACGGCAGTAATGAGGGATTCCATAAATGGAGTCCAGGTTCAAATAAAAAAGTTTTTCCCACTCACTCATTACGTTCATTGCTACGCTCACCAACTAAACCTGATCATAAAGAAAATGGCTTCTTGCAACAAAAGGCTTAAGCTGTATTTTTCAAGTTTAAATGGAATTGGAGTGTTTTTCACTATTTCACCCAAGCTCAATAGTCAGCTCAAGAAATTCTGTTCTGCTCAGATACCGAGAGTATGTGAGACACACTGGAATTATATATCTAGAATAATCTCTGCAGTGCGTAGCAATAGAGAGCAAATTTTAGAGTGCTTTACCAGCATTCAAAATGGAGAAGGTTGGGATCAGAAGATTTTTTGTGAATCAATTGAATTCACGAAAATTTGGGAAGATAAAGACTTATTTTCTTTGTAGAATTTTTTGATGATTTGTTCAAACATATTAGTGTACTTTTTGGAATCTTAGAGTCTAAAAAATCAAACAGCATAACTTCTGAAGAAGCTCTTAAGTCTTTTGTCACAGCTGTTGAATCACTTGCGTGGAAATGTGGTCAAATATTTGAATAACAGTGAACAATCAGAAGCAATAACAGAATATATGACATCTCAGCAAGCAAAGAGGTCTAGAAGAGCTGCAACTCGTGCATCTGTTTCTCGTTTGCAATTGCAATCATGTATAACGGAAGCATGTGATACAATCACAGAGGAAGTTAAAAAAAACTTCGGATCTTCGGATATATTTCGTTCATTTTCCATAGTGAATCCAGCTGAATTTGAGCTTTACAGAAACTCTTTTCCCGACAATTATGTTAAAGAAATTGCTTGGAATTACACAATGCTTAAAAAAGATAAACTGAAGTGTGAATTGTTCGTTTTATATGCGAATGATAATTTTAGTGGAATTTCCAATATTAGCGAGCTAATAAAATTCATAAATTGATGAAACATTTTCTGAAGTCTCTAAACTGCTCGAAATTGTTCTCGTGACGCCAATTTCAACTGCTGACTCAGAGAGAAGCTTCAGCACAATGAAACAAATAAAAACGTTTCTTCGAAACACCATGTTGCAAGACAAACTGAACAGCCTCCCTTGCCTGTCGATACACAAGGAGTATATTAAAAAATCAGAGATTGCAACAACAAAGTCATCAACATTTTTGCACAGATAAAGGACCGAAGAGCTGACTACTTATACAAATAAAGATTAGTGTTGAATATTGCATTTTTTGCTAAAAATTTATTTACCCCGCCTTTAAATTTAGATAGTATACGAATGGAACTTTTTGACATTTCAATAATTGTTTTGCTGGCCCCACCATTAATGAAAGCCACCAGCCGCCACTGGTGATCACCATAAAAAAGATCTTCACTTTGAATCTATCTCGAATTTCTTAATTGTCGAGCCCAAAAATGAGGTGATGTCTGAAAAAGAAAGGAGATCTTCACTTTGAATCTGTCTCGGATTTCTTGATTTTTGTATCTAAAAATCAGCGATCGCTAAAAGCAATGACCAAGAATTTGGTTAAAGACAAAACTCAATAAAAAATTATTAAATTATTTGTTTGAAGCCTTCGAGGCCCGCACAGAAGGTCTTCGCGGGCTGTAGTTTGCCCTCGCTGATGTAAATCATTAAACATCTTGCATCATACTGAATGTCGGAGAAAAATAAAAATTCAGTAAAAGTAGGATGGCCTATTTCAACGCTAAAAAGTTGTATGTTTCAAGCCATATCTTAGCTAAGTTTAGTTAACTAAAATGAGCTCATTAGCCTAACTGTCTACTTTAACAACCGTGGCTTCTTTTAAAATCAGTCGGCTGCGTGGCAGAGTTGTTGATGGGAAACGCAATCGACTCTGACCGAGATCAAAACATACTCGCGTCATTCTGATTGGAATTGGAATTAACTTGATAATGATAAAATTAATGAAGTAAACAACTTTTTGAGCTTTCACTTCCAGCCTTTACGTTCAAATAAAATTATGAAATTGAATTATAAGTTTCAAACTTAATTATAGATGAGCTCTTCAGTATTGATCAAAAACAACATCATTTTGCGTTTATTCTAAAACTGTGCGAATACCTCCGCAGTACAACAACAATCATCTTCAACAGCACAGTTTTTTGTGCTTGCAATGAGTAGAACGATTTATTGACATTTACATAATAATACATTATGATACTTCACTAACAAATTGATAATAGTTTGCACATACTGAGTAAATCTTGCAAGAATGCAAATTAAAATTGCGATTTAAACGGAAATTCACTGCATACAGGTTAATTTTTTTATATATGTAAATAGTATTGATCGATCAAGTTTAATGATGTTTTTATCAAAACATAGACAGATTTGCAGGTATGCTTTTGACTAAATTTTAGTCAACAGCGTGGTGAGTAGTTAAGAGCGTTGAAACTGCGATCGACATGGTCTCGGTTCAAAACCTATTCGTGCCATTTTGTTATATCCTTGGGAAAGACACTTTACTGCCCTTTCCCCTGCTTGGCAGTCTTAGCAAGCAGTTCTAAATTTCAGTCATATCTCTGTAAAACTAAAAAAATTTTTAATCAAACAGCAGTGGCTTGGTATCTCCGGAAGCAGGGGGGGTAATTGGTTGTCCTATGTATAGGACCTCTGTTGCTTTCTTGAGAGTCAGGAGGATACATATTAAGATAAAATAAAATGAATTTTTTTGTTCTATATCAGGTTAGTACATAATTAATTGTAATCATCATATTGAATAAGACAGCTTGACAATGATAGGTTATTTTATCTTTTGGTCAGACGTCTCGTCTTGAAAGAATTTGGATGAGCTTGGTCGAGTAGGAACAATATGGTCATCTGGCTGGTTCTCTTGGTTTTGGATACCTTCTTCATTTACAGTTTGCTGGTCATGAGCTGTATCTGAACTTGGTTGAGCAGCTGAAGATTGATCTGATTGGTTTGTTGAATTTTCGATTACTTTTTTATTTACAGTTTGCTGTTTACAATATGCCGATGAGCTTGGTTGACCAGAAACTGGAATATCTGACTGATTCATTGAATTTGGTGATTTATAAGCAGATCTCAAGATTTTTTTTTCTATTGGGTCAAGCTTCAAATTGGGACATTTTTGAGTAATAACCAATTCTCCATTTTCTTTTAAATTGATTTTGACGTTTGGCTTGTACTGAGTATATAACGATTTCCATAAAATTGATTCTTTTATCAACTTCTCACCCGAAATCCTAATCGTTGTCTTCCGTTCGATATGTAAGATGTTTTCGTTTTCGTCTTTGTCTTGTTTGTTTTCAGTTTCAGGGTTTCTCTTTATTTGCTGATTAGCGTGTAATTTATTGTAAGATACAAAGCCTACTATTACTAGAGCAAAGCAACCAGCAGATATCCCACAGCCAGCAAGAAACGAATTCAGTTTCCTGTCAATGATCTCGTTGCTTTGGCATTCGAAATATTTTTTTATTAAGTCTTTTACAAACGTAATATTTTCAAAAACATTCCACGCTTTCCATGGCAAATTGATGCTAAACATATTTTCAATTAAAAGCTACCAGGAAAAAAATATTGAAATATGTTTGAATGAATTTATACATGTTTATTGGACTATGACATTGAGCTGAGATCTCAAAATAATGTCGGAAGACCTGAAACATTGTTTTTCCACGTTAAACTTGGTTTTTCAATTGATTAGTCAGAAGCTTAATAAGATGATGATAATAATAATAATATTGAAAATTATATCAGGGCTGGGGAGCCACTGTAGAAGAGCACTAGCTCCGGCTCCAGCTCCGGAGCTATCAAGCACTTATCCACTAGCTCCGGCTCCGGCTCTCCAACTCTTTAATAAACAAGTAGTTTATCATTTAGTGTTTAAATCTTTTTTGCGATAAACTATTCTATTTGAACAAGAATCACGACTTCTGATCTTTACAATTATACGAGGGTCAGTCAATAAGTAATGAGACTTTTTTAATAACTCAAGTTTGCAATGACTGGTAATCAAAAAATGCTTTTTTATTTTTCAACATAGTCTCCCTCCTTTGCAACACACTTGTTCCATCTTGATATTAGATTGTCTATTCCTTTGGCATAGAATTCCGTGGACTGGGTCCTTAGCCAGTTGCTCACAGCAGCCTTCACTTCTTCATCAGTCTGGAAGTGAATTCCCCTCATACTCTCTTTGAGTGGGCCGAAGAGGTGAAAATCAGATGGTGCAAGGTCTGGGCTGTAGGGTGGGTGTGTTAGAAGTTTCCAGCCTAAATCTTCAATTTTGGCTAGGGTTCTTGCTGCTGTGTGGGGCCTTGCATTATCCTGAAGGAGAATCACACCTCTTGATTGAAGTCCTCTCCGTTTGTTCTTAATGTCTTTTTTCACTTGAGTTAGCAGCTCACAGTAGTTCTCTGAGTTCACAGTATTGCCCCTTTCCAAGAAACTGATAGTGATCGGCCCATTTCTGTCCCAGAACACAGTGAGCATGACTTTCCTTAAACTTTTCTGAGATTTGAATTTTTTCTTCACTGGGGAAGAAACATGCTTCCACTCCATTGATCGTCGTTTCGATTCAGGTTCATAATGAAAGACCCAGGTCTCATCAGTTGTCACTATTCTCGATAGAAATACATCTCCCTCCTTTCTGTATCTGCGTAGTGATGCTCTGGAAGCCATCAGGCGCTGCATTTTGTGATCATCCGTTAACATCTTTGGAACCCAGCGACAGCTGACTTTTGAAAAACGCAGCTTCTCACGCACAATTGCGTACACTGTGCCATGGGAGATGTCCAAGTTTGTAGCAATTTCATCTAAAGTGACCCTTCTATCAGATTTGATCAGGTCTTCAACTGCCTGTACTGCTTCTGCGGTAGAGACATCCACAGGTCTTCCACTTCTCAGATCATCAGTAATGCTTTCGCGTCCATCTTTGAATGCTTGCACCCATTTGTAGAAGTTTGCTCTAGACATACAGGAAGGACCATATTGTCTTTGCATTCTAGACAGAATCTCACATGATTTTACACTCTCTGCCAACAGAAATCTGATGACTCCTCTTTGTTCCAAGCATGAGCTGTTTCCTAGCCTAGTAGTCATTTCAATTTATCGTCACACCTACAGTAATCTGAAAATAAACAAGTTTTGTTGTAAATAAGATGACAACTCCATTCATAATCATCACATAAAATTTCAGTTGCATAACTCCAAGAACACCAAAGTAATTGAGAAAGTCTCATTACTTATTGACTGACCCTCGTATTAATCAAATCTGAAAGCGAGTACAAGAAATATAACTAAATGAAAATCAATTGTGGCGTTATCTAAACCTTGAAAAGGTTAAATCGTAAATATTATGAATTGCAAACTCCGCACTGAAAAATAGCTAAACTTTATCTTTTTAGTGGAAAACTTTAGAAGCACATATGCGCGAAACAAAAAACTCCCAAGAGATTTAACGCACGAGAAAATAAACGAGAACGTTTGTGACGAAACATTAAGGCAATAAATAAGATTGAGTCAGCCAAATCTTCACTCTACAATTTTAAGAGATAAATCTACAACGTAACAATCATGCGAAAATTGAACCAAATAAAAAATTTAAGTTATCCAATTTCTCTATTTATTTACTCTTAATCATTGAGTGTTTAAATTAGTGATGGGATGATGCCATTTTTTTTTTGACTCCGATGCCGATTTCAACAACATTTTTCGATTCCGATTCTTCTTAGTCAAAATTCACCTTGTTTTTTATATGAGGCTAACAATTTTTTTTAAAAGCACCTAGTTTAATTAGTTGCATAATTGATGTACAGTGCCTCTTCCTTAATTGTTTTAAATTGTTCACCATTAGCCATTGTAAATTAAAGATTATATGTATATTAAAAAGTGAATCAATCGTTCAGGCAAAGTGCAAAAGAATAAGAGCAATATTTTAATACAAATTTTGTTTCATCTCTGTTTTGAAAAAACCACAAACATCTGTTGCTTCTTTATTTAATAGAATCTTGATCCTTATTCAATTAGAAAGATTCTATTTGAAAAAGGATATTTAAATATATTATACAAAATTTATTTAACTACTTTTTAAAAAATCAAAATAGTCTGTTTCATTCTATTGAATCTTCCTGTGTTTACAGGAAAAATAAAGAATGAGCTATAATCATTAGTAAACATAGTACTATGTTTTCACAACATCATTAAGAAAACATAGTACGATAAGTCAATCTTATCCAATAAATAATACGTAGTTCTGCAAAACATAATTTATAAGAGGTCGTTTCAAAATTTTAAATTATTTTAACAATAGAGATATTATTAAAGCTTTTTAAATTTTATGCTTCGAAATATGTAGTTTGTTAAACTACAAAAATAATTCAAAACTGTCGAAAACTAAAACAGGTCCAAACTTGCAAAGAGTGGTATATTTGTTGTAGGATACATAGACTTAGAAAATTATTTAAAAAAATTATTCTAAACAAAAAATCTCAGCTAAATACCATTTGGCTCTATAAGCTTTTTTTATTCAATTTTTTCATATAACTATAAATAAAAACAGCTAATTAAACAGCTGATGAAGAACAGGTTTTATTCTTTTTATTTCTTTTAATATCTCATAATAACAAAAATTTTTTACGTTCAATCATCATCTGTTATTTTTTTATTTATATTTATTTGAAGAAGTTGAACAAACGAAAGTTTATAGAGCTGAGTACTATTTAGCTGAGATTTTTTGTTAAGAATAATTTGTTAAACTAATCAAGCAAATAATGCAATTCCTGTGATGTTATATAGGAAAAAATGACTCAGATTATGCATTCATATTAAGATGACCTGACTCCCCTTCTCTTACCTTAATATGAATAAAAAAAAACTGATTTTATTGGATGAAATAGACTGTTGAGATTTTTTAAAGTAGAGTTTAAATAAATTTTGTACGAAATTGCTTTCATCTTTTCTTTGAGCACTTTGCAATGAAGATCGATTCACTCTTGCTCTCTCTCTATATATATAGTAATATTATATGAAACTTAAGTAATATCTATAAATTAGGAAAAAATTAATTGACGTGTTTTTGTAGAGCGCTTAATGAAAGTCGGAACAAATACAATAATTTTTGATTTATTAAAAAACAACCCGACAGCCTGTTTCAATTGTTTCATCTATCTCTTAATTTCTTAATCAGATAAAATAGGCTGTAGAAATGTTTTTGCTTAATAAATAAAAAGAAAGATATCTATATAACACAAAATTTATTTTTATATTAATGTTTAAAAATCCACAACAGTCAATTTCATTCTATGAAGTTGATCCTATGAACCATTACTGGAGCCGGAGTTAATAAAATTTTTGTGGCTCCAGCTCCGGCTCCGGCTCCGCAGAAATATTTAAAAAGGCTCCGGCTCCAGCTCCGACTCCTCCGAAATTGGCTGGCTCCATGGCTCCGCGCTCCGGCTCCGGCTCCCCAGCCCTGAATTATATTGATTAAAATATGCTGAGATCAGAGAGAAGCATCAGCTGCTCTATCAAGATGATGACAATTTTTTTTGTATTTTTTAATTTTATTTTGACTTAACAATTTTTGGCCTGTTATATTAATAAAAGTATTTATGGACGACTTTTGATTAAAATATTGCAGAAACAACAATTTAGAACAGTTTAGAAAAGTATTATTGTATCTTTTCGTCAACAGTGATTAAAAATCTCAGTTTATCTGATATTTTAGTGTTCCACAAATCAAACACTACTAAAAAGCGTTTTTATGCGTATCAAATAATGCGCATAAAAACCTCAACCCATATAAAAAATATTTCATGCATCAACAATTACGATTTTGCTGTAAATGTTTTTATAAGTAACAAGCATTGAGAAAAACAAATTTTTGTTTCAATTAGTTGAGGAGAATAGCCTTAATATTGTCTTTTTACCAAATTATAAATTGACAAACATTTCTCAAAACCGTTAATGTTTTATGGCCAGCAGAATTATGATAGAAATGTGAGCAGGCAATCATTTTTCACTCTGCCACCATTTAATGAATATTGCCAAAATCAATTCTGGCCTTTAATACAGTCAACAAATCGAAGAAATGCTCATACAGGAATATTATGATATCTTATCATCGAGGCAATTAACACATTACTGTGCCAAAGGACTAAGACTTATTTTTAAGATTATTGATTGCATTTTACCCAGTTCATTTTCACTTGTGATTTTTCCTGGATGTTGAAAATTTGCGCAGTCCGGACTTCAACAGTGAAGGTGCCAAAGGTTGGCCAAAATCGAACAAGTTCTTGCAGTAAGAAATCAAATTAGCGCTGTGTGTGCATTTTTTCGATTGGTGGAATATATTAAATGTCAGAATTAATTTTGGTTATATTTATTGAAATTGAAGTATGGCAGATTTAGAAGTGATTCCCTGCTTATCTTTCTAAATAAATTTCTAAAACCATGTAGATCAAAGAATCTTTTAATTAAAAAGTTGTGCAACTCGGTTAGGGCCTGAGGAGCGCTGAAAGTCTCCAAGAGAGGCCCAAAGTTGGTGAAATATTGTGACATGTAAAACGCATATTGCTGATGGAGAAGTTATAAACAGAAAAAGGGAAAGAAGTTTTATGAGTGAGGCTTCGGGGATCGCAGTCACTAACTTTTAGAATAACAATTGAAGAAATAAAACATTCAAACTATTGCACAGAGTAAGTCAAAAGTATTGTCCAATTTGTTACAAGTTTTGTTTATAGTAACTGGGCAGTCAAAATTAAAATTTTGTATTTGTATGCATGCCAATCTTGTCATTTTAAATACAAACTTTTAATTTTGACTCTACAAGTAATTGTGATGTAAGTAGTCGGACGCTGCAGTCCAATTCAGTAGCCGACACGCTCCCTAGACCTTACACTGCTTGATTTTTTCCTCTGGGGAATCCTCAAAGACCTTGCATCATGAGAATCCTTGCAGTTTTTAACAATTAAAGACAGCAGGCTAATCACCCAAAACTTACAGGAAATTGATAGTAAACTCTGCAAACGCCAGTCTGTGCCTTCTCGACTGCAGTCAGGTGTTGATCACGAGGAAGAACACTTTGAAATTGAAAATAAATAGAGACTTAAAAATTAATTCAATTAAAATGAACTATTTTAATAATGCTTTTACTGTCCTTTTTATTACTTTTGTTATCTAATAATATTCTAACATATTAGTAAACTTTCCATAAACTGCTAAACAAAACAGGGCGTTACTTTTGACTCGTCCTGTACATGCTAAAAAATTTGTAAAAATGAGTAAAAATTGAATTCTTGTATGTAAAGTTTGATGAGGTAAAATTTTAATAAATTGTGACTTTATACAAAATTTATTTTGACCAGTACAACAAATTAAAAAGACTTCTAATCAAAGGAAACTAAGATTGTGTGTGTCAGTTTCCTGATCTAACAAAGCCTGGAAAACTTTTTTACTTGATTGACTTTAGCGGGCCTTATGATAACCTATCTTCCCTGTAATAGACAATGTTATACAGAGTTTTATCTCGGCCAAGTTATAAGCATTGAAAAAATCAAAAACTAGATGCAAATTAATGTAAGAAGCTAACTTAATTTACATGCAACTTTTAAAAAACTGCTCATAAAGTAATTACTTGCTCTGCCTGATTTCAAGCTAATTGATATCAATAAGTAAACAATTAGCTCTTGTTATGTCACTTCCGCTTGCTTGCTCGATTTTGACTCAGTATCACTATACGATTGTTACTACATACAAAGCCTACAATTGTTAGATCTACAATTATTAGAATCTTTAAAGAGGGGACCATTGTGCCACGCCCCAGCTTGGAGATCACTAGCACGTAGGCTTACAATACGTACGTAGGACAGTAGGCTACGTTTAGTGCTTTGTCCCACTCATTTGAGTAAAAATTCTGCCAAAAAACGAAGACAGATTCCATGTGCAGGCCTCTTTTTTTGTTTTTTTTCAGAGATCATTGGTTTCCAGAAACGAAAAGATGAAATCATGAAAAGATGAAAAGCTGAGATGAAATCCTAGATTGAATCAAAGTAAAGGTCTTTTTTTAGAGAACACTTCTGCTTTTGGACGAAAATCATAAAACCCGGGACTGATTCAAATGGAAGATTAGCTACCATTTGAATAAATTTCTCCATTAAGCATATTTAATTGTGATCGTCTGCCCTCCTTTTTTTCAAAAAACCTCGGCATGCCACTGTCTACAATTATTAGATTACAATTCCAAAGCCTGCAATTACTTTCCGTTTGTTTGCTTAAATTGGACTAAATATTACTAGACCAATATTACTAGATACAAAGCCTACCATTACTAGACCAAAGCAACCAGCAGATATTCCACAACCAACAAGAAATGAGTTCAATTTCCAGTCAATAATCGCGTTACGTTTGCATTCTAGAGATTTTTTGATAGTCTCTTACAAACTAAATATTTTCAAAAAACTTTCACGCCCAAAGTAAACTGATGCTAGATATGTTTTTAGTTAAAAGCTGGAAGTAAAAAACTTTTGAGGTATATTTGAGTAAGTTTGTGCCTATTTTTAAATCATGATACTGAAGTCACAGGAAATAGCTCGAAAAGAATTTAAAGGGGCCAAAAGGTTTGTAAAAATATATCAACAATAAACAAAAATTGACCAGTAGCAATCATAATTTGACCGTAAAAAAGCAAACTTTTATTGATCCATAATACGACTAAATATAACAGCATAAATGTATTCATCAGAAATTAAAAAAAAATTTTTTAACAAAAACAAACAAAAGAAAAAACCATGATAAATGTTTTCGGCTTGCGTCAGCCCTCTTCAGATAAATAAAATGATTTAAAGAACTATGTACTGTAATTTAAAAAAGACGAAGTCAATGATTTGAATTACGTAATTATTTGTCACATCTTTTTTACACGCGTTTTTTTTTCAACATAAAGGAATTCATCTGAACGAACGCCATAATGACAACAACAATAACGATATATCAAAACCAAATAACACAAAATACTAATCTAAAATATATTTAATAAAAATGATGAACCATTAGCAAATAATTGTCGGTTAAGTTTGGGGTTATGTTTTTTTATCAATAACGCTTCATGAATTTTATTTTCAAAATTAGAATTACATTTTTTAACTATTTTAAACGAATTAACGTTGAATTTTATATTGGAGCAACTATCGCATGACATGATATGCTCCTTGACGGAGCTTTCAGTCTTCCAATGGAAACCTAAGTGCTCCCCCATCTTAGTGCTCAGATGACGGGTTGACATACCAATGTACGTCAGGTTCGAATCGCACGAACATGAAAATTGATACACAATATTTGAGCATAGTGCGGGGGGAACACGAGTCTTCAATTGAAAATAATGTGAGACTTTAAACGTTTTATAAACAGGATTTATTTTTAAAGTTATTTTAAATTTAGATTTAATAATGTTTTTAAGTTTAATTAAAAAATGTTTGGAGTCATGGCCAAAATATGGGATATTCAGGTTGTAAACATAATCGGGAGACGAAGAATGAGAATGCATACTTTTTTCATTAAACTTTTTTAAACATTTTTCAAAAAACCAAATTGGGTAACCGTTAGACGCAAACATATTTCTAAGCAAACCAACTTCATTAAGAAATAACAAATTATTAGAACATATTAATTTAGCTCTATATAATAAACACGATATTAATCCGGATTTCCATTTTTTAGGGCAATACGCATTATAATTTAAAAGTAAACCAGTGTGTGTAAGTTTGCGCCATATCCATGTCTCAATATTGTCATTATTAACTTTAATGGAAACATCTAAAAACGAAATACATTGTACAGCAGATTCCATAGTAAATTTTATGTTTTTATGTTGGGAATTCAGTAAATTTAAAAAAACTTAAAGAAAAAATGTCATTATCAAAAACTGCAAAACAATCATCAACGAAACGAGAGTAAAATTTAGGTGGACACATGCTAGAGTCTAATAATTTTTTTGTTTCAATATGGGCCAAAAAGAAATTGGCTATTGTTGATCCTAATGGAGACCCCATAGCAACACCATCAATTTGCTTATATAAATAATCTTTATAGAAAAACAATCCTTCACACGCTAGTCGTAACAATTGTTACGGTTTTCAAACGATTTTCTTATTACGAAAAAGCTCAACATAACTAAGGACTTTTTATTATTTTGTTTATTTAATCAATCAATTGATACAAAATGCCTTGTACTCGTACATATATAGAAGTTAAAACAATGTAGGCTATTTATTTACGAAGCCACAAATGGCCGCTGGTTGCCCACTCCCGGTTTATACTGTATAGGCCTACCACATGGCGTACTCTACTACAGGCCATTTCATTGTGCACGCTTATCGTAAAACTGGAGGCGAACGTTTTTCGACCGGAGTGCGCTGTAAAATATCACTTTGAAGCTAGTTTGTACGATAATAGCAATATCAAACTAACTTTATTCAATCTAAAAGTTTTAATGCCGTTTATTTGTTCACTATCTTTCAAACAGCACACACACTGTGAGGAAACTACAGCGGCTTGTTTCGTCTTTTCAACCAACGCTTTCAATCTTCGCAGGAGTTTGCGTTTTACTACAGATTTTTCAAAGTGCGTTTTTTTATCTTCACTACGTGATTGATAAGGCAATTTATTCAATCTATTGCCAGTTTAAAAAGCATACGGAAAGTGGAACTTGTAAGCATTTAGTGAGCAAAACTGTAAGCAAAAACCTAAAACGATTTAATGAATAAGGGTGTTTTAATTTACTAAAAAAGTTTCGATGGTTTGATCAACGTAGTTTGACAGATTTATGTTAATTTTTAGTCGAGGCATTTTAAAACAGTGGTAGTTTTAGTTATTCCTAGTTTAACCAAATCATGCGCAATCTGCATCAAGCTTTTATTGCTTGAGAAATAAGTTTTTGGTTTCTATAAATAATTACTTTTTCAATTTAAAAAATATTGTACAAATGCTAGGTTTCCGTAATTAATTTTAAACAGAGGTGCACAATTTTTACTGCTTTAGCTAAGTTTTTGGAATTAATCAGCTTTTTAAATTTGTATGGGTTTTAATAGTTATTAAGTAATTATTCTTATGGTTATTAAAATACAGGTTATTAAACATATAGGTTATTAAATATAAATAAGTGATCTAATAGTTATTAAATATACAATATGTCTACATCAGTGGCGCGCGGTCAGGACATGCAAGTCATGCGTTGCATGACCAAATTTTTAGGAATTGCATGACAAGCGTTTGCGCGATGAGGTAGATATCGTTGAATTCGATGAGAAATATTACTTATTCGGGATGAAATCTGAGGCCGATCCGAGACGAAGACCCGTTTTTTTGTGTTATTTTAAGGAATACCGTAAATTTAGGACGAAAAGTAAGAAATCGGAGACTGGTTTGAAGTGATGACCTTTTTTTCTGTTAGAGAGCCCTGCATTTTTAGGGAAAAAAGTGCATTACCAGGCAACAATTTTAAGTGATGACCTTTTTTTTGGAGATCACTGCATTTCGAGGACGAAAAGTGCATTACCCGGAACGATTTCAAGCGGTGACCTTTATTTTTTAGGGATCACTGCGTTTTGAGGAGAAAAGTGCATTATCAGGCAACAATTTTAAGTGATGACCTTTTTTTAAAGATAAACAAAAATCTAGGACGAAAATTGGTCTTGATCACCATGACATTATGACTAAAAGTTACAATCTTACACAAAATTTTTTTTCCTGCCAGTAAAATATTGCATGTCTCACTCATTAATTATCCATAACATACCCATTTTCATGACCAGATTTTGGCATGCAAATTGCATGGCCAGACTCAGAGGTTACCGCACGCCACTGATCTACATAAACGTACAATGGATAGAAAGTGCTGTGTTACAAATTGCAATGGTAATTATGACAATGATTCGAAGAAAAGGTTTTCCGCCTTCGCAAAAACAAAGAAGAAAGAGAAAAATGATTAAAAATAATACCACGTGACAGCACGATGGATTAGAAAAATACAGTCGTTTGCGAAAGACATTGTGCAAAAGGTTATGAGACTATGCAGTGCTACGGCAAGGTAAGACCACGACATCCTCCGCCTGTATTTACTTGTATAAAACCTTGTTTGCTTCAGATACCAACTCTACCAGCCAGCTTAACAGTGAAAACTTCCGCAGAAATCCGAAATCAGCATCTTGGTGAAATCAATGCATTTAATAATCAAGACAAAATTTTGAATTTTAAAAGTTTTACAAGTGACATTTCACAACATTATTTTCAATGCACCTTAATTGTTAGCACAGTTTCTGAAGAAATCTATCTGCAATCTCAAGAGCTTTTGCAAGACACAGGAATTTTTAAATTTATGAATTAAACAAGATTTTTCTTATGAAGCATATCATTCAGGAATTAAATGCACTATCGCCTCATTATCACAAAACCGAATAACTAATATCACACGATGGTCACAAATAGAAGAAGCAGTAAGATTTTTAAAAAATTTTACTTCTTCACAAAAACAAAATATTCTACATGAGCAAGCTGCTACGATGGATTTTAAAAGTGTTGGTAAAAGAAAGTATACAAATGCAACAAATGTGCGTGCTTTCTGTTATTTTGCTCTCTCAAGAACTGCCTACCGCAGATTTTGTCAAAATTTTGAATTGTCCAGCATTTTAACTCTAACTATAATAAATTGACTTCATCGACCAAAAGTTACGACAATGTTACTTATTATTCTAAAATATTTTTAAATTTAACTGATTAACAGAAAACCTGCATTCTTCTATTGGATGAAGTGTACGTTAAGTCTATGTTACAGTATCATGGAAGTGAAATTTTTGGACAAGCAATTAACAATCCTAGCAAATTAGTCAACCGGGTTTTAAGTTACATGGTCGTCTGCATGTTTGGTGGGCCAAAATTTTTATGTAAAATATTGGCAGTTAAAGAGATGAGGGCAGATTTTTTATTTGATCAAACAAATACTTTTTTAAAGAATTTGAAAGATGCTGGAGCGAAAGCTATTGCTATTATCTGTGACGAATAGAGTCAATCAATCTTTTAAAAAAAAAAATTCACACTATAAGTCCGTGGAGCACAAAAAACAATTTATTTCTTCTATTCGATTTTGTACATCTGCTAAAAAACATAAGAAATAACTGGATTACTGAAGCCACACAGGAATTAGAGTTTTACGATCATGATAAGAAACTTGTTGGAAAATCGTCTGACATTAAAAAAAGTATTATTACGAGAGCAAAGAACTTGTGAAAATGAGGTTAGATTTTGTTATATCTAGGTTTAATTTTTTCTTGACAACCTCGATTTTTGTCACACCTATCTTTTAAAACATCTTGATTTTTGTCATACCTTTGTTTAAGTTTTTTCTAATCAACCTTGATTTTTGTCATACCTTTGTCTCATTTTTCTCGGTAACCTTGATTTTTGTCATACCTAAACTCAATTTTTTCTAAACAACCTTGATTTTTATCATGCCTTTGTTTAATTTTTTCTAAGCAATCTTAATTTTTTTATAACTATCTTCAATTTTTTCTTAACAACCTCAATTTTTGTCATACCTTTGTTTAATTTTTTCTTGAAAACCTTAATTTTTTTATAACTATCTTCAATTTTTTTTCTCGACGATCTTGATTTTGTTATATCTAGGTTTAATTTTTTCTTGGTAACCTTGCTTTTATTATAACTTTTTTTTTCTAAGCAATCTTGATTTTTTATAACTGTCTTCCATTTTTTCTAGACAAATTTGATTTTTGTAATACCTTTTTTTAATTTTTTTTTTTGAAAACCTTGTTTATCTTCAATTTTTGATAAATCTCGATTTTTATTATACCTTAGTTTATTTTTTTCTAAACAATCTTGATTTTTGTTCTAGCTTTCTTCAATTTTTTCTTGACAAACTTGATTTTTATCACACCTTTGTTTAATTTTTTTAGTCAACCTTGGTCTTTGTTACACCTATCTTTAATTTTTTTTCAAGACAAATTCGATTTTTGTTACACCTTCGTTCAATTTTAAAACTTTTTCTCTAAGTAACCTTGTTTTCTTGTTATACTTATGTACAATTTTTCAAAAATTTTTTTTAGTCAACCTTGATTTTTGTTATATATATGTTCAATTTTAATAGTTTTTCTTGGTAACCCTGATTTTTAGATATCTATTATTTTTAATTTTTTTTCTTGACAACCTTCATTTTTGTTATACTTATATTCACTTCTTAAAAAATTTTCCTAAGAAGCTTGATTTGAAGGTACCTATATTTAATTTTTTTTCTAAACAAATTTGATTTTTGCAACACCCTTGTTGAATTTTTCAAAATTTCTCTTTGTCAACCATGATTTTTATTATATCTTTGTTGAATTTTTAAAAGTTTTTCTTTAGGCAACCTTGATTTTTGTCATTTCTATCTTCAATTTCCTCTAAAACAAGCTTGATTTTTGCTACATATTTGTTCAATTCTTCAAAAATTTTCTTAATCAACCGTGATTTTTAGATATCTATTTTCAATTTTTTTCTTGACACCTCAATTTTTGTTATACCTATGTTTAATTTTTCCTTACAATCTTGATTTTTGTCGCACCTACCTTTAATTTTTTTTTTCTAAAGAACCTTGGTTTTTGTCATATCTAACCTCAATTTTTTCTAAACAAACTTGATTTTTGTTATACCTAACGTCAATTTTTTCTAAACAACCTTGATTTTTGTCATAACTATCTTCAATTTTTTCTTAAAAACCTTGATTTTGCTATATCTATGTTTAATTTTTTTTTTTTGAAAACCTTGATTTTTGTTATAACTTTGTTCAAGTTTTTCTTGGCAACCTTGTTTTTTGTTATACCTTTGTTTAATTTTTTTCTTGGCAACCTTGATTTTTGTTGTAGTTATGTTTAATTTTTCAAACCTTTTTCTTAGTTAACCTTGATTTTTAGATACCTACATGTACATTCAATTTTTCCCTAAGAAAGCTTGATTTTTAGGTACCTTTATTTAATTTTAAAACTTTTTGTCTAAGCAGCCTTGATTTTTGTTATACCTAACCTCAATTTTTCTCTAAGCAACCTTGATTTTTGCTATAAGCTTTGTTCAATTTAAAAATATTTTTCTTGACAACCTTAATTTTTGTTATACCTTTGTTTAATTTTTTCTAAACAATCTTGATTTTTGCCATACCTATCTTTAATTTTTTTCTAAACAACCTCGATTTTGTTATACCTTTGTTTAATTTTTTCTTGGCAACCTTTATTTTTTCATACCTATCTTCAATCGTTCCTAATCGACCTTGATTTTTGTTACATCTTTGTTTAATTTTTTCTCGACAACCTTGATTTTTGCTATAGGCTACCTATCTCCAATTGTTTCTAAGCAACCTATGTTTAACTTTTTTCTAGACAAGCTTGATTTTTTGTTACACCCTTGTTGAATTTTTAAAAAATTTTCTTGACATTCTTGGTTTTTATTCATAGTCATTTTTAAAGTAATTTTTAAAAAGTTTTAAAGAAAATTTCTATTGATAGGATATTCGTGTTTAATAAATAGATGTTTCATGATAAAAAAGTCGTCTTTTTTCCATTTTTATTATTTAGTAAACCAAATTCAAACAGAGTTATTATTTTTATGTTGTATGAATTTACTTTCTAGTGTTAACATTTTCATTGTTTCAAAAATGAATTCACTTCCAAATACGTTTAATCTTTTGGTCATTTTTATAAACTTTTAATAATAAGAAGCTACCCGTAATCTCTGTAAACTTGACAACGTGTGTCAAGATCTCTCTCTTATACGAAAGCTTGAGCCGTATTTCTTCATAGCGTATCGTATTTCCTGTTAAAAACGGTGACATGTTCATGATTGGAGTTTGAAAATCTGGTTACCTTAATTTTCAGTGTAAAAATAAAGTAAGCAAAAAAAAATTTTTTTTTATAATGCACCTTGATTTTTATAGTTTTTAACAACAATTTGTGAAAAGAAAATTTATTACAAGCTTGACCAAAAAATTCGATTTCAAAACACCGACTTTTTATTACAAGCTTGGCCAAAAAATTTGATTTCAAAACACCAACTTAGCTGCTAGTTTGATCCCCAGTCAAGTACAACAACCGTTTATGTTAAAAAGTTTTACATTTTTTCACTTTTAATAACGAAATTCATCATAAAACTGAACATTTTAATACTTTTTACCAACTAAATTTTCTAAAATTAACATAAAATTTGAAGTCAAATAAGGCCAACGTAAGTAAGATCAATTCCAAGAAAAGTCAGTTGTTTTTTGAAAATATAATAAGATTTATTCTATCAATTCCTATCACAGTTAGTTGTCAAATCCAAACGAAAACAAACCAATCTGAAATTATTTAATAAACTTTCTAGCTTTTTGTCTAGTTTGAAATCTAAAAATAAACTCTTTAAAAAGCAGAATTTTTAAAAAATAGCTAAAACTTCGCTTTCAGGACACGCTTTTGCTTGGGGTAACAAACACAAATAAAGTAAGAAACCAATAAATTCAGTCTTTTATCTTGAACGTTGCTAACCTTTGAGAAAAAGGTTTAGACAGTGATCTTGTAAAAGAAACCACCTTTGGATATTAAAAATTAGACTTTTTAACTCTATTTTCCATACAAACATTTTGTGTTCAAGTTTTAAAGTATTGTAGAAAAAATTTTTAACAATTCCCCAAAAGTCAAAAATTTAAAATACCTGTTGTCGATATACGTGTTATTTCGCCCTTAAGTTTTAATTTTGTCACCTATCTTTTTATTTGGCAACACGGTGGCGTAATTCTTCTTTGTCTTGATTTAATTAAGCACATGGCGAGGTGCTAGCTGAGATATGCTTGTGTTCTTTATGTATCAATTTTAATCTATTAATTTGGAAGATAATAACCGATGTTTTATTTGCTAAATTAACTTTATATTTTAATATTATATTGTACTTGTTTCAGACTGTGAAGTATTAGTCTAAAACCGCCGGACCAGTTACGATAACATTATTAAATTACAATATTGATATAAACTGTGTCGGGTAACCTCTTCTGTGCGAGAGAAGTTTAGCTGGCTCCATACCCTCACGGTCGGTGTTCAAATAGGACCAGAGAGAGAGAGAGAGAGAGAAAGATCTAGCCAGTTTCTGTGTCTCTTATATCTTTCGATTGTCTGTCTGTCACTTATTATCCTCTTTCCGTTTTCAATACCCAAAAAAAAAGCGTAAAAGTTTTTAAAGGTTTTAATTTTAACTCGATTTTTAGTCAGGTGTAACTTCAATGTTTTTATATTTTGAAACAAAATTCACAATGCTTTTAATATTTTTAATTGATTTTTCCAAAATGAAACTTTTTTATTTAATTTTTGCCAACGTAACGTTGTTTGAGATGTTAAAAATAGAAATTTTATGCAGAAACTTATTGGTTAATTCCAAGAAAAAATTTTGAAATCGTTGTTATAAGAATTAGATAGGTGGGTGTTGATTAAGAACCAATTAAGATCAGTCATCATCCCCCAAACTTAGCGATAATTATTAGGACAAACCGAGTAAAAATGATTCAAGTTCAACCAAATTTTTTATTCATACTAGCTTAGTAAACCTTTGAAACATCGATTTTTTAAAAAACCGCTTGACCCAAGTTTAACCCTATTCTCCTCAACGGCCGGGCTTCTGAAGCCCGGCCCTTGCAAAAACGTTTGTAATTACTTCATCTTTTTAGATAAAATTCTGGAATTTCTTGACTTTTCCTAATTTGAAATGCTGAATAAGATGGTACTATTTTTAGGTGCCCCCGAACAAGGGTTAACAGTAAAAATAGACGTTTTTTAGCAAATTTGTGAATTTTTGCTGGTTTTCGCAAGCAGAGCGTGGAATTTCAATTTCACGCTTTTATTAAGTGACATGAATTTTACCAATAATCGGCTTTGCGTGTCGAAGCGAATTACGTCGTTTCCCGACGTCAGTATGCCTTAGGCAATGTAGAACTTATTTCATGTAAATCGCATTTTCTTTTTTTGAGCTTTTGGCGATTGCTTGGAAACATTTTACATATATACAATATTTTGCATAAAACAATTGCTGTTGGGCTGCTTGAATACCAATCAAGCGGACAAAATTCAATCTTTACAATAAGCATTTTTATAAAACTTTTTTTTTATTATTTATATGTGGGAAAAAAATTAAATTAACTAGTTCACATTTTAGCTCTTATGCTGACGCCTTCTTATAATTAAACAACACCTGACTTTTTACAATTGCATTTCACGTTGCATTTGAAGTAACAGGCCGTTTTTATGTTGGAATTTTCTTAACAATGAAAAATTCGACGTATTTTTTATGTACAAGTATACCTGTTTAAAAAAGTTTTGTGAAAAAGTTTATAGCTTTTCTATGTGGGTTTTCCAAACAGAAAGCATAAAACAAGACGTTTAATACGATTGAATTTCAATAAAACAGAGGTTTCCAACTTGTATAAATTCATGGCGGTTCTAAAGTCTGAGATTTACACAAATGACTTTTTCCTCCCAAAAAACTTTCACGCCAAAGTTTAAAAAAATGTCCTTACTTATTGCAAACTGTTTAATAAATTTATTTCGAAAGTTAAATAAAAACCTAAAAAAGCTCCATTCTGGAAATTTAAAAAGAACTTTTTATGTAAACGTAAAGACCATTTTTGGTCTTCATTTGCCTTTCGCCATAAATTTTATGTTTGAACTTAATAAGTCATTTAAAAAAAGTTTGGTATAATTCCTGGTCTAATATGATTATCTTATTATATTTCGACGTCTTTTTAGTTTTAAAACGACCCACTAATTCGAAACCTCTGAATAAAATCAACTTAAATATCTTAGTTACGGAAGACCTGTGCTGTTTACAAGGATTTTTTCACGTAAAACCAGATAAAGCTTCGGGCCCCAATTTTATATGCATGTTGTATAAATTCATTAGGGCTCTAACCTCTTAGATTTACACAAATGGCTTCTTTCCTCCCAAAAAATTTTCAAGCCAAAGTATAAAAAAAATGGTCCTTATTGCAAACTGTTTAATAAATTTATTGCAAAAATTAAATAAAAATCTAAAAAAGCTACACTTTGGAAATTTTTTGTAAACGTAAAGACCATTTTTTGGTCTTCATTTGCCTTTCGTTATAAATTTTATGTTTGGACTCAAAATGTAATTTTTAAAAATGTTTGATATAACTCTTGATCTAATATGATTATCCTATTATATTTTGACGTCTTTGTAATTTTAAAATGACCCACCAATTCGAAACCTCTGAATAAAATCAACTTAAATTTTTACTTACGCCTGACCTAGGCTGTTTACAAGGGTTCTTCCACGTAAAACCAGATAAAACCCCGGGCCCCAGTTTTATGTGCATAGAGCTTATTATCCATGTCAGAGCTATTTCAAAATCTTGATTAAACCATTTTCCTTTTTCCTGCTTGCGTCAATTCTAATTTGGAAAATCTACGGAAGAGCGCTTCTAGTCGCAATTTGAAAGACAAAGAAGGCTGTAGAGATCCAAAAAGTTATTAACAAATTTATCATCGTTATGTCCCGTAGGAGAAATTTGAGACGTTTACGTACTCTCGCAACGAGCTAATTGATGATTTTGACGCAAAAAGTCAACCGCGGATCAAGTCGTTCTGTTATCAAAGAAATCATTGACGATTTTCTCAAGACTAAGAAAAATGCCAGTGCTATTTGTCAATCTGACACCTGCATATGACACTGTTATTTCATACAAACTTGATTTTAACTGCAAGTTACTGAGTTTTCTGCTGGATAAGAACATGGTTTAAATGACTATGAAACTAGTTCACAACAAAAGTTTTACTCTAACGGCGACAGTAAGCAAAACAGTCTCGGGTGTCAGAGAAACAGTGTTCCTCCAAAATCAATCACGACTGATTCTTTTTTAACATTTAGAAGTATAATCTGCGTTCCACAATCTTCAGATCAAAAATATTGTGAGCTAAAAGTTTACAATAATCAACATTCATCGTTGCGTTTAATTTCGACTTATCTTGAGGTAAAACTAAATAAATCACCCAAGTTTCGTCACCACCGTTTGCATTATGCAAAAATTTTTCTTTGTGTGTCCCGGCGCTGAAGTAACTTGCGGTTTTAGGGTGGGAGCTGGTGCCAAAACCAGTGGTGGATATTGGATGAGGCGAATGAGGCACTTACCTCGGGCCCCTCCTTGAAAATATTGCATATAGTTTCATTTTGCTGTATATGCTTTTTTAGAGATCACCATTATTTTGGGAGAAAAATAGCGAAATATGAGATCAAATCGAAGTGAAGACCTTCTTTTTTTTTAGAGATCACTATGATTTTGGGAGAAAAATAGAAAAATGAGAGATCAAATTGAAGTGAAGACTTTTTTTTTAGAGATCACCATGAGTTTGGGAAAAATAAGGGAAATACGAGATCAAAGCCCTTTTTTTAGAGAACATCAATTTTTGCGAATCTTTGCTTTGCGGCCCTAATTTTGAATATCCGTCACTGGCCAAAACATCAGAAATAACTCTCCTATTTTTGTCTATTCAATAGCCGAGTACTGGATCTTGTTTGGTTTTGCACCGCATGTACTTGGTTTATATATAGTGTCTTGAATAATGCTTTGTGCGTAGTCACTGAATGCCTCCGTCCCTCTCCAACGGACCACTTACCAGTTTTTGCAGACATCCAGCCATCTGAGCTTTGACAACAAGAAGCGATACTCTTTTTGGCTAGAGATAGTACTCTAGACATGCTCTGCTATTTTTTCAAACCTGTGGCACACTTTGTAAGGTTTCAAAAATTTGCAGAGCATCTGGACCAGGTGAAGAGCTAAATTTTCACCGCTTTCCGTTACCTGAAGTTTCTTTTGGCTGCCATAGAAAGCCTAAAAATTTTAATCTGAACTCTAAAAATAAAGTGATGATTTTTTTTCATCTGAAGTTACCAATTTGCGCATATCAAGCACAATCCAGCCTGGGAGAAAATTGATCAAAAAAAAAGCTATCAATTTATTTGTAAAGAGTTTTTATGTTCACTAAATAAAGTTTCATATGAAAAAAAGCGTTTAAAATTTAGTAAAGACCAAAAAAAAGTCATGACATTTCACGATGAGATGTACGGTAAAATGAATTTTTTAAGTTTATTGTTTGCTACTTCAAAAAAACATAACTTTTTATCTATTCGAAAGATTATGTTTGCCGTTTTTCCACAGCTTACGAGTTACAAAGCATTGCTGTAGATCCTGACTATGGTTTATTCATCGGTTATCAAATGCCTACCGATAAACACGAAGGTCTAAAAGCTTGTTTACACTTGCTTTGCAAAGACTTGAACAATCTTGTTGAATTAGGTACCCTACTGCCCAGTACATGAATCATACATAGAACACAGAGTATTGTGGTAGTACATTCCGGCTCCATGCTCTTATTACCAGCGCTTTGACTGTACTAGGCTCGTTCGAAATAGCGTTTTCAAAACAGTTTGAGTTATGCTTAAATGCTTGTGGACGGGTTTAGGACAACTGGCCTCAGCCAACTGGCCGCAGTTTAACTAACCAGTCGGCTGCGTCTAGCTGGATTGTGCCCAGTCGGTTGCGACCAGTTGGCCCATTCTGCCTGCGAACCAAAGTTGCGTGTTTTCATTTGTGCATGGACATTGGACAAATAGGGTCTCTTTACTTTCTCTCATTGCAAATGTGGCGTCATTGCACAAAACAGAGATAAAGTTGTATAGGAGTGTCATATGAATTAGGCATTATAAGGAGCACAAATTTGGACAGTTTTAGATAAAAAACCGTTCTGGCTTGGTACATCACTAACAATACTTAATCCAGGCAATACAATAGCAATTCGCAGTAAATAAATAAACCATGGGGCCAGTCCTATTTATTTGCTTTACTTGAAGTGGATACTTTTAAATACTACAACAATTTCCGCATCGAATTGCCCTGTTTTATGTAAAGTTAAAAAAAGGCTTTTATAGCTTAACGTTTCCTTCTCCAAGTTATCTTGGAGAGGTCTTGTGGTGATGAGCATCTTTTGAAGGTAATCAATCTAATCTTCCAAAGTGTAAAACAAAAAAACGCACTTTTTAATTAAATATATTGGAACCAAAATGTGTTATTTTATCCTGTATTCCATCCGAAACTTTTCATATTGCAAAATAAAAAAACAAATTTACCTTTGTTATCCAGATTTGCTTATTTTCTAGTTTTGCTTTTAGGTTTTTATTTGTTAATTACTTTTTTGCCTTATCGCAACTTGTTTTCAAATGGTTATTTTATTTTAATTTTTTTGTTATTTTAAGTTATGCAATAAAAGTAACTGCTTGACCAAGACACCTTATGGTTATTTGCCAGTCACGTTGTCCTATATTTAATCTCAATTATAAGTTATGTGAATATTTGTAATAGTTTAGTGACAAACAAACAAACGTGAATTTCGAATCTTCATAAATGCCACAATATTGTTCTTCAAAAATTTTTTTATTGAACACTCTAATTTTTATTAACTGATATAATTGTAATTTAGAGTTTCTAACAAAGACTTTTAAGTAGGGAAAGTGCCGTAAAATGTTTTTCTAATAAAATGTGACAAAAACGAACGTATACGATCCTGATCCGTTCCCATCAAATTGCCACTCCCAACCTCTTGCTATACTGTCGACAAATATATTATAAAATTGATTTTTTCCTTAATTTTATAGAAAGCAAAGAAAGTTTTTGTTAAATTTTATTGCCAAAAGATTTGGAAAATTTCTCACGTGCTGGCATGAATAAACACACTGTTCCATAAGATCACTATTTCTAAAAAATTATTAATTAAAATCGCCCAGGTTGCGGCACTGCTTACAAATTTGCACTTCATGCTTTGAACGATACCGAGATATGTTCCGCGATTAATAGTCACAATTATATAGAGTAATATTATTTTTCTCAAGTGTTTTTTTTAGGTAATGCAACGGTGTACTTCTATTTTAATAAATAAAAAACTCTTTTTGTGGCGGTTAAATACATTGCGAAAAAACAAAACAAGTGCATACAAACGATGATAATTATATAAAAGATAAAGGTTTGTTGGTTTTACAGCATTGGTATGTCGATATTCTAATGCTGTTAAATATTAAAATATAGCCTTTTTCAAATTCTTTTATGTAAAAAAAAAATTATTTTCATTATTTTATACTTTTTTAAAAAAGCAGCAATAACTATTGGTAACTAAAAAAACATGTTGACAAATATGTGAACCAGTAATTGAAACCAGTCTAAAATAAATTCTATACTTCGACCAAAACAATGAAGCAAGCTTCCCGTAGCTTCTTCATTGTTTATAGTAATTGAAACCAGTCTAAAATAAATTCTATACTTCGACCAAAACAATGAAGCAAGCTTCCCGTAGCTTCTTCATTGTTTATAGTTGTCGTGCGCGTTGACGTCACTCTTTACGTCCAATTTTTAATTAAGTTTACAACTGTTACAACAGCGAATCTGTTACAATCGCATTTCACGCTAGTTAAATGAGTGTCTAAACGTAAAAATTGTAGTGACCTTGCTAAATTACAATTTTGCATACTTTATCAAATGAGTTTTCAAAAACTTTTTTGCTCTAACAAAAGTTAAATAAATGATCTTTACTCTGCTAAAATTTCATAAAGATAGCTTAAGTAATTTTGGAGTTATAAATTGTTAAATTGGTGGGCTTCTGAAGCCCGGCCGTTGAGGAGTCAACAGCTCGAAAAAGCTTGAAGAGAATAGGGTTAACCAAAAATACTTTAGTTTTTCTTTCCTAAAATAAAGGTTTTAACCAAAAGTTTCATCAATTGATATTAACAATTGATCCATGAATATAGTTTTATACATTTTTTACATGGAGGTTTCGTGGTCAAGTTCTTAAAATTATCACTAAAATTTTCTCAAGAGCCTCACATTGTAAAGTTTTAGTATAGAAAACAGTGAATTCCTTCCACGTAAAAAAATTTAACTTTTTTTGAAGGCCAACCTTTCTTTCAAGTGTCTTACATTTTAAAGTTTTTAATACAAAACCGCTAGCTTGCTTGAAAAATCTAAAAACGTTCTTCCTGAAAAGTGTACATTTCTGCCTAGCGTCGCAGAAGTTTGTTAGTTTTTAGAACCAAATCCTAATTATTTTTTCAAGACATAGCAACAATTCAATCCCAAAATGTTTGTCACAATTGTTTTCTTAATTTTGCAAATGTTGTAATTTTGTCAAACTCTTTGTATAATTGTTGCACAGAGGCAAATATTCGTCTTTTGCACGGTTCTCCTTTTGCTTATTTTTTCCTTTCCAAAGTGAAATGAGTGACATTAAAGGTCTTTCATTTTCACCTTGTAACCTAAATTTTTTCAATCTACTTTGCATTAAAAAGGTGTTTAGCATCACAAAATTTCACAAGATTTTCTCAAGTTGAACCGTCTTGATTAAAAATAGCAAATTTGGCGTTAAAAGTTGTTCGATTTGCAAATCAATATCTGTGTTTAGCAACTGTTTATCATCATGTGACCTAAATGTGATGCTTTGAATTAATTTTATCATAAAAAATCAGTCAACCTTACAAATTTTAACTAGTTTAAGTTGAAACCGTTTGTGCCTCAAAAAATCAGAAACATTACGTTTCAACATGATTTAATTTTGCCTTTTTACAAGCAAACTTTTCGATTTTAGTGAAACAAACCTACATTTTACTTTGTTCGCGTTCCAATAGGAATTTTACCTAGGATTTTTTTTTAACTTAACAATCTTTTTTATTTTTCAATTTGAAGTCACAACTTTCGTGTTTTGTTTTACAAACCTAAACTTTCTTAATCTATTATGAATGTAACTTGTAGAGCATATCAATTTCTATGTCTTCAACTGGTCTGTTTCATTTTTATTTTAAAAAATTCTCTTGACTTTACGTATTGTTGCTTCAGTTATAAAAAATTATCACAATTTGTTAAAAATTTTCTTTTATCATGATTTATAACTTCATTTGATGGTAAAATGTTAATTAAAAGTTACAATTTGGAAAAATTTTTCTATAAGAGAATAGTGTTTTTATTGCTTTTGAAAGCAAAATTTCATGCACAAACTTTTAAAATTACACAGATCATCATGAAAAGTTTTATTTAAAACAACCATAGTGTTTTCTACTTCACCAAGTTTTTGTATCATGACAACAATAAACCTATTTCTCAAGTCCACTGTTGAACTTTGACTTTTCCTCTTCGCTTCATACTCACCGTTCTTCTTCTTTCGGTTATTCTCGTTTTCAACACTATCTTTGTCATTTTTAAGGTGATAACAATTTATTTTCTTGTGTTTTTTTGCTCCATGTCATCATCACCAACCCATACATCTAATTAATTTTACAACTATTTTGCTTATTTTTGTTAACATTTACATGTCTGTTTTTAGCTTTTGTTTAAAAAATTGTTTCCAATTTTTAAATTTTTTGCAATTTTAAACGGGTTCTTGTCAAAATTTTTATTTTTTTTCGAAAATCAAGGTTGTCAAGAAAAAAATTGAGTTTAGGTATGACAAAAATCAAGGTTACTGAGAAAAATGAAACAAAGGTATGACAAAAATCAAGGTTGATTAGAAAAAACTTAAACAAAGGTATGTTTTACTTCCACAGAATTAGTTTTAAAATTTTGTAGAACTTAATTCAGTAACTCAGTACGTTGTTTAATCTTATAATCTTTCGGTGCCTGTAAAGAAGGCTCTCACCGAACAACACAATCTTGGCTGCTTACCACAAGACAAAATTCTTAAATCTTCTTACTGGACCTCCCCTAGGAACCAGTAACAGCAAAAATATAGTCTAGCTAAACCACAGCTCAGACTACCACAATAACTTCTTTATTAAAAAATATGCCCCAATCCACTTAGGAGCCCACAATGGTATACAATCAAAAGCAGCACGGTTAAGCTCAATAGCTCAATTCTTCAACAATAATCATAAGCAACCAGAGACTTGCGATAAAAAACTATGAATTCACACAGCTAACAAATTTCCAATAACAATTGTTACAATGAATAACAATAATGCTTCAGAGCGAGCCTTA
This sequence comes from Diplosoma virens, assembly GCA_963680785.1. Classification (NCBI taxonomy): domain Eukaryota; kingdom Metazoa; phylum Chordata; class Ascidiacea; order Aplousobranchia; family Didemnidae; genus Diplosoma; species Diplosoma virens. The sequence goes on along the minus strand of OY796895.1, from coordinate 35,730,805 downwards.
TTTATATCAATTGGTCGTAAGTTGCTGGAAAGTTTTGAAAGTTACCAAATCAAGCCAATCACAAGCAACTATTATTACGTCACCATATCACATGTCAAGCGAATTAGTGATGTCGCGGATACAAAATTTTGTGTCCGCAGCCCGCAAGTATTTTTTATTTGTGACACCGCACTGCACTGCACCGCAAAGTTGTTACCAAAAACTTACACCGCACCGCGCTGCACCGCAAATCATATATTTAAATAGAAAATTTTTAGACATCTTTTCCTTTTTTTAAAAAGGTGTTTGTTCAAACAATACTCACTGTTGTAGTCATCAAAGTAAGCCCTTATATTTCAGATTCAATAGCTATTGGCATAATCTTGCTATATCATTGGAAGCACTTTAAGCACATTACTCTGCTTGGCATCCCAACAAGCAGCCTTAATTCAGTAATGTCTCTATAGCTAAAAAAAAAAAAATTTCAACCCAACAGCAATATCTTGGCATCTTCAAAAGCTGATAAGATAATTAGGGTCTTTTCAAGAAGTCACCATATGCAATTTTTGTTTGTGAAACTAACTCCAAATCCCCAAGTGGTTACTACCGCTTCTTGAAAGGCCTTTTTTCTCTTAGTTTTCTTTTTTATTCCATCCTGGTGCTGAATGGAGATTCCGGGTAAGTTTCACAGAAAAAAATTGCTTACGGTGACATCTTAAAAAGAGCCAATAATTGCTCTTAGTATAATGCCCCTCAATGTTTTCCTGCAAGTTAAAAAGATATATATAAAGAAATTATAATTATCTCTTTTTTTGCAAACACAAACCTTGCTTACTATCAAGTTTTTTTTTTTTTAATGTTTTTAGCTTGGAAATTAAAAAAATAATCACTCAAACATATTGCATAAATTACTTTGACTTTTTAACCATAAAACCTTACCAAAACCCTTGATATGCATTTGTGGTCAAAGCAATAGTTGTTGTCATGCTAAGCTATTTTTGACAGCTATAACAGTATATCAAATCCTCACAAATAACCTTTATTAAACTATATTTAATAAGTACATTCAATTTAAGGCATAGTTAACTAGTATTAAAAATTACATTCTGAAAGAAATCACGAAAAATTAGATATAAGTAAATTAAATCATTAATATGTTCAGTTAGGATCAATTTTTATTCAATTCATTTGATTTTAAATAATACCAAACTAACCATTGCAACTAAATAGACTTTTTAAAGTTAAATCTGGTAATGTTTTGTTAAAGCTTGTTGCATAATATCTTATATACAATTGCAACATGAAGAGTAAACAATGTAATTTTAATGCATTTATACAAATCTTTTGTTTTTTACTTTCTTAGACGAAAATAGGTCTTAAACTGTCATATAAGATTAGCAACTGAATTACAAACTACTTTTTCGCAGTTTGTACACATTTACATAATGGTGCTTTAACTTTTAGATTTTTTCAAGGTATTTTGCCAAATGCAACACGTTAATACTGTGGTGTATGTATTTTAAACTATTTTAACAGTTTCTAACATGTTACAAAAAGAATTGCTTTATCTTCATTAACACATTTTGTATTACCCCAAAGTTAAATTGGCTTTGTTAAATTAATTGAACTAAGTTTACCATTTTTAACTTTTCTATAATATATAAAAACTACTTTAAGCCTTTAAGCTTTGTCCTAACTATGCTGAGAATAATATTATAGTACTTTTTAATGCTCTATTGAAATCATAATTTACATAGTAGCATAGACGTAACATTTAAAAATTATAAAGATATTGCAACACCACCAGAAAGACTTTGAAAAACTCATTTAAAAAAACACTTGCTACAAAGTACTTTTCAGTTAAACTTTAAAAAAAAATTAAGAAATATCTACAAGATGCTAAATTAATTATTGAAATGAAATTATTTATTAATGGTTGGCAAGTTCAATTTTACATTGAGAGGATTTTCAAAAACTCATTCTACAGTTCTATGTCTGATTTTATAATCTGCTTTTTTGTTTTGCTTAAATTAGTACTTGTAACAATAGTTGGTTCTCATTCACTATTAGCCGAGTTTAGTTCATTACCATTTAAATTTTGGGAAATCCCGAAAAGCTGCGAGGTTAGTAAGGGCGAAAAGTGAATATAAACCCTAATAAATGATAAAAAAGCTAAGGCTTTGTTTTGGTATTGAATAATCGGGTAAAAGGTATAAAATAATCCAAATGCCAGGTTGATTAAAAAACTGGGGAAGCTTCACATTCCCTAATTCAAGTTTATCTTCAAAACTCACATTGCTTATTCTTTCTTAGTAATATTTTTTACAAGCCTTTCTCTGCTGTACAATTAGATTCCATTGGTTTCTTTAAGTTTAAAAGCAGTTTACCTCCTCTCTATTTATTTTAGTTTCTCTCATATTTCTTTTTTCTTTTTAGCCGCTTTACGCGCTATTTACAATTATTAATTACAGGTACTATGGAAAGAGGCTATTCAGTTGATTATGCTCCTGACACTTTGCTTTCTGTGATTGGATTAATGAAGGGAAACAACTAAATCTGCAACTCAAGCAATAGCAATATGCAAAATAAGATTTGCTTAAAATTTAAATGTAAACTTTTCATAATTTGCACGCGGCGCGGTACGCGGCAAGATCCTCGAAAAAAGATTACTACGCTGCACTGCGCGGCCGCGTACGCTGCGCGGTTGACATCACTAAAGCGAATATACTGGATTTTACTTTACGAATCATGAAATTAAGCAGTGTTGCCATTTTCTTGTAAATAAATGTAAAATATTTAAAATGCTTATAGAAACGTAATTTCTTTGGCTATTTGAGCTGGACCAAAGCGAAATTAAAAAGATTTTTCAGGAGATTGTAAATATACATAATGGGGGCAATTTTTAAGAACGGAATAGTATGACAAAAATCAAGATTGTTTTAAAGATAGGTGTGACAAAAATCGAAGTTGTCAAGAAAAAATTAAACAAAGTTATGACAAAAATCAAGGTTACCAAGAAAGAATTAGACATAGATATAACAAAATCAACATTGCCGAGAAAAAAATTGAAGATAGTTATAAAAAAATTAAGGTTTTCGAGAAGTTAAACAAAGGTATAGCAAAATCAAGGTTGTTAAGAACATATACACCCTAGAAAGTAAAAATTAATAGTCTTCTACTGTCATTCTTATAAACACTAGAAAGTAAAAATTGATGGTCTACAACAAAAATCAAGACTACTGTCTTCAGGAGATAGGGTTTCGACCAAAGTTTGGGAAAAGCTTGAGATTACAAGTTAGTAAAAATAGATATTAAGTAAATTGATTATTTTTTTTTTGGAAATAGTTAGAGTTTATTTAAGGTCAAACGCAACCATCAATACGGTTCAGCTTCTGAAACGACGTCATGCTTCTCTTCGAAATTACAGAAAATACGTGTTAATTGTCTATCGTATAAACTTTATAAAATCATTTTCAATAAATCTTATCAATCTTACAGCTGCGTAAAACCAGATAAGACTAAAATAGTTTTTAAATTTGAAACTAAATAAATTTGAAACAAATAAACACTAGAAAATAAAAGACAGGGTTTCGACCTTTTAGGTTTAAGATTGCGGATTCGCGCACAGATGACGTCAGCGCGCCATCGCTCCAGCGCTCTAGCGTTTCTAGCGGAAAACCGCGCCAAAATACCCAAAAGTACCTACTTGCGTTCATTCTACCGTGCGCATACTTTCGCAGTACAAAAGCAATAATCTTTAACAGGACAGTTTTTTGTGCTTGCAATGATTACAAACAATTCATCGACATTTAACATAATAATACGCTTGTAATATTTCATTAACAAAGTCATAATAGTTAGCACATACTGAGTAAATCTTGCAAGAATGCAAATTAAAATTACGATTTTAGCGAAACGTTTACTGTATACAGGTAAATTTTTGTCAACATAGACAAAATTGCAGATATATTTTTAACCAAATATTAGTCGACAGCGTGGTGAGTGGTTAAGAGCGTTGGGATTGCAATCGACATGGTCTCGGTTCAAAACCTACTCGTGTTATTCTGTTGTGTCCTTGGGAAGGACATTTGACGGCAATTTACCCTGCTTGGTGGCCTTAGCAAGTAGTTCTAAATTTCAGTCATCTCTATAAAATTAAAAATCTAAAATAAAAATTTTCAACCGGTCGGCAATATCTTGGTATCTTCGGAAGAAGGTCGGGGTAATTGGTTGTCCTATGTATACCGCCTCAGTCGCTTTCCTGCGAGTCAGGACAATAAATATAGAGATAAAATGAAATGAATAAATGAAATTTTGTTTTATATCAGGTTAGTACATAATTAATTGTAATCATCGTATCGGATGAGACAGCTTGATAGAGAAAGGTTATTCTATCTTCAGCTCAGACGTCTCGTCTTGAAAGGCTTTGTATGAGCTTGGTCGAGTAGAAACATGGTCATCTGGCTGGTTCGCTGGGTTTTGGATATCTTCTTCATTTACAGTTTGCTGGTCATGAGCTGTATCTGAGCTTAGTTGAGCAGCTAAAGGTAGATCTGATTGGTTTGTTGAGTTTTGGATACCTTCTTTATTTACAGTTTGCTGTTCAAAAAGTGCAGATGAGCTTGATTGACCAGAAACTGAAATATCTGACTGATTCGTTAAATTTAAAGATTTACAAGCACATCTCAAGACTTTATTTTCTGTTGGGTTGAGCTTTGAATTGAGATATTTTTGAGTGATAATCAATTCTCCGTTTTTACTCAAATTAATTTTGACGTTTGGCTTGCACTGAGTATTTAACGATTTCCAAAATTTTGATTCTTTTGTCAAATTCTCACCCGAAATCCGAATCGTTGTTTTCCGTTCGGTAATAGATTTATACTTGTGTAAAATGGCTTTGTTTTCGACGTTGTCTTGTTTGTTTTTATTAATAGTTTCTGGGTTTCTCTTTATTTGCTGATTGGCGTGTAATTTATAATAAGATATAAAGCCTACTATTACTAGACCAAAGCAACCAGCAGATATTCCACAACCAGCAAGAAATGACTTCGATTTCCAGTCAATGATCTCGTTGCTTTGGTATCCAACATAGTATCCAAAATATTCCCTATTCCAAAATATTAAGTCTTTTCCAAACTTAATATTTTCAAAAACATTCCACGGCTTCCATGGCAAATTGATGCTAAACATATTTTCAATTAAAAGCTGTCAGGAAAAAAATATTGAAATACTGTATGTTTGAATGAATTTATACATGTTTATTGGACTATGACATTGACCTAAGGCCTCAAAATAATGTCGGAAGGCCTGAAACATGTTTTTTCAATTGATTAGTCAGAAGCTTAATAAGATGATGATAATAATAATAATAATGAAAATTATATTGATTGAAATATGCTGAGATTAGACAGGAGCATCAGCTGCTCTATCAAGATGATGACAATTTTTTTGTATTTTTTTATTTTATTTTGACTTAACAATTTTTGGCCTATTATATTAATAAAAGTATTTATGGACGAATTTCAATTAAAATATTGCAGAAACAACAATTTAGAACAGTTTAGAAAAGTATTATTGTATCTTTTCGTCAACAGTGATTAAAAATCTCAGTTTATCTGATATTTTAGTGATCCACAAATCAAACACTACAAAAAAGCGTTTTTATGCCTTTCAAATAATGCGCATAAAAACCTCAACCCATATAAAAAATATTTCATGCATCAACAATTACGATTTTGCTGTAAATGTTTTTATAAGTAACAAATATGAAGAAAAATAAATTTTTGTTTCAATTAGTTGAGGAGAATAGCCCTAATATTGTCTTTTTACCAAATTATAAATTGACAAACATTTCTCAAAACCGTTAATGTTGTATGGCCAGCAGAATTATGATAGAAAGGTAAGCAGACAATCACTCTTAACTTTGCCACCATTTAATGAATATTGCCAAAATCAATTCTGGCCTTTAATAAAGTTAACAAATCGAAGAAATGCTCATACAGGAATATTATGATATCTTATCATCGAGGCAATTAACACATTACTGTGCCAAAGGACTAAGACTTATCTTTAAGATTATTGATTGCATTTTATCCAGTTCATTTTCACTTGTGATTTTTCCTGGATGTTGAAAATTTGCGCAGTCCGGACGTCAACAGTGAAGGTGTCAAAGGTTGGCCAAAATCGAATAAGTTCTTGCAGCAGGAAATCAAATTAGCGCTGTTTGTGCATTTTTTCGATCGGTGGAATATATTAAATGCCAGAATTAATTTTGGTCATATTCATTGAATTTGAAGTATGGCAGAGTTAGAAGTGATTCCTGCTTATCTTTCTAAATAAATTTTTAAAACCATGTAGATCAAAGAATCTTTTAATTAAAAAGTTGTGTAACTCGGTTAGGGCCTGAGGAGCGCTGAAAGTCTCCAAGAGAGGCCCAAAGTTGGTGAAATATAGTAAAACATGTAAAACGCACATTGCTGATGGAGAAGAAGAGAAAAAGACACTTTTTTTCTCGAAATGCAGTGATCTCTAAAAAAAAAGAAAAAGGTCATCCCTCCAAACCAGTCTCCGATTTCTTACTTTTCGTCCTAAATTCTTGATATTCTCTAAAATAACACAAAAAAATAGGTCCTCGTTTTGGATCGGCCTTGAATTTCATCCCAAACAAGTAATATTTTTTATCGAATTCCACGAAATTAACCTCATCGCGCAAAAGTTCGTCATGCAATTCCTTAAAATTTGGTCATGCAACGCATGACTTACATGCCCTGACCGCAAGCCACTGCTGGGCAGTCAAAATTAAAATTTTGTATTTGTATGCATGTCGATCCTGTCATTTAAATATAAACTTTTAATTTTGATTCTACAAATAGTTGTGACGTAAATAATCGGACGCTGCAGTCCAATTTAGTGGCCGACACACTCCCCAGACCTTACACTGCTTGATTTCTTTCTCTGGGAAATCCTCACAGATCTTGCATCATGAGAATCCTTGCAGTTTTCAAGAATTAAAGACAGCAGGCTAATCACCCAAAACTTACAGGAAATTGATAGTAAACTCTGCAAACGCCAGTCTGTGCCTTCTCGACTGTAGTCAGTTGTTGATCACGAGGAAGAACACTTTGAAATTGAAGATAAATAGAGACTTAAAAATTAATTCAATTAAAATTAACTATTTTAATAATGCTTTTACGGTCTTTTTCATTACTTTTGTTATCTAATAACATTCTAATATATTAATAAGCTTTCCATAAATTGCTAAACCAAGCTGGACGTTACTTTTGACTCGTCCTGTACATGCTAAAAAATTTGTAAAAATGAGTAGAAATTGAATTTTGTATGAAAATATTGATAAAGTAAAATTTTAATAAATTGTGACTTTATACAAAATTTATTTTGACCAGTAAAACCAATTAAAAAGACTTCTAATCAACCGAAACTAAGATTGTGTGTGTGTAAGTTTCCTGATCTAACAAAGCCTGGAAAACTTTTTTACTTGATTGACTTTAGCGGGCCTTATGATAACCTATCTTCCCTGTAATAGACAATGTTATACAGTGTTTTATCTCGGCCAAGTTATAAGCATTGAAAAAATCAAACACTAGGTGCAAATTAATGTAAGAAGCTAACTTAATTTACATGCAACTTTTAAAAAACTGCTCATAAAGTAATTACTTGCTCTGCCTTGATTTCTAGCTGATCGATATCCATGATGATAATGATCTCCAAGGTGGGGGACATTGTGCCATGTCCCCCATCTTGATGATCATTAGTACGTAGGCTTACCATAACGTACGTGGGACAGTGCTTTTAGTGCCATGGCGCCCTTGGAGAACAGTTATACCTAGGGGCTTTGTAACGCCCATTTGAGTAGAAATCCCGACAGGAAACAAAGACAGATTCCATGTGCAAGGTCTTTTTTTGGTTTTTTCAGAGATCATTGGTTTCCAGAGATGAAAAGTATGAAATCCGAGATTAATTTAAAGTAAAGATCTTTTTTTTAGAAAACACTTCTTTGGAACAAAAATCATAAAATCCGGGGCTGATTCAAAACGAAAACCTTTTTTTAGCTACCACTTAAATAAATTTTTTCATTAAGCATATTTGATTGTAATCGTATGCCCCCTCTTTCAAAAATCCTCGGTACCCACTGTCTACAATTATTAGACTGCAATTACAAAGCCTGCAATTACTTTCCGTTTGTTAGCTCAAATTTGAGTATTCTAAATATTACTAGAACAGTATTACTAGATAAAAAAGCCTAATATTACTAGACCAAAGCAATCAGCAGATATTCCACAACCAGCAAGAAATGACTTCGATTTCCAGTCGATGATCTCGTTGCTTTGGCATTCTAGAGATTTTTTGATAGTCTCTTACAAATTTAATATTTTCAAAAAAGTTCCATGCTAGATGTTACAGTAAGTTCTTCGCGGTCTTAAACTCCGTGTGGCTGTCTCCGGAAATGTACGCGTCCTTGATTTGATTTAAATTAAATTTGTATTAAGATATAAAAACAATGCGAAATAAGACGAACTAAATTGGACGGGTAAATAAGATAGACGAAAATAATAAGGTCGGACGAAATAATACGGACGAACAATTTGGATGATTGAACGTTAAATAGAAGATTGGACGATCGGAGGAAATAATAGAGTCGGACGAAATAATCTGGTCGGACGGTTTTCTATAAATAAACATAAACATAAATAACTAATGCAAAAGAAAGACTTATAAACACTCACCAACTGTAGACTGACACGGAGCAGACCGACAAAACTAACAATATCAAACAGTATCTTCAACAGTATTATAAACAGCTCAAAAGCCTCAACAGCACTCCCAACGGCGTCTAACAGTATTTCAAACAGTAAATCTACGACCGCTCCACAAAGGCTGAAGTAGCAAAACTAAGCGTTTCTACACAAATTACACCCAACTTATGGAAAAAAGAAGTCAGCTCGAGGTAACAATCAATTAGCAATCGAGCGCGCTGAGATAATGGAAAATGTCGGCTCAAAGCAACAATCAATTAGTAGTGAGATAATGGAAAATGTCGGCTCAAAGCAACAATCAATTAGCAAGCGAGCGCCGTGAAAAAATGAAGTGAATCAAATTAAATGTCAAAAAACAAAAATTAAGTAAATTACAGCCAGAAAATAAACCCGGGTTCGAAACTCGAGTACTTGCCGTAACATACCCCCCCGCAATTTACGAACGCAGAAAGGAAATTTAAACACAAAATACGGCAAGTAAACACACACACAAATAAACACTACACAGATACAGTCTTCATTCATCTGTCGAGTTTGCACAGTTTCGTAATCGATCGTTTCAAAGTTTTGTTTTGAGTGCGAACGAGGACCTGTCGCACATGACCAAACTTGTCTGGAAAAGTTTGTACAACGCGGCCTAAAGGCCATTTGCCACGAGTAGAATTTTCTTCGCTCACTAGGACCAAGTCGTCGACAGCAAAGTTCGGCTCTACGTCTTGCCACTTTTGGCGAGTTTGGAGAGTCTGCAGATACTCCTTTCTCCAGCGTAACCAAAATTGATCGGTGAGGTACTGGACTTGACGCCACCTTCTGCGCACGTAATTGTCTCGATGATTGAACGTTCCTATCGAATGATCTTCTGCGCGACGGAGCAAGAGATGGTTAGGTGACAACGGCACACCACCCTCGTGATCCAGGACTACCGGAGTTAAAGGTCGGGAATTGACGATATGTTCTGCTTCTGCAAACAAAGTTAAAAGTACGTCGTCAGTTAAGGCCTGCTCAGAGCAAATAGCAGACAAAACTCGTTTGATGGAGCGGATGACTCTCTCCCAAATGCCACCCATATGGCTAGCGTATGGTGGATTGAACCTCCATCGAATCTCCTTGCGGTTCAAGTGATCGGAAATAGTTGATTGATCAAGATCCTTCAATGAACGTTTCAGCTCCAGGTAACCTCCAACTAAATTTGTACCGTTATCACTATAAATTGTATGTGGATTACCCCTGCGACTGATGAATCTACGAAGTGCATTGATGAATGCATCCGTATCCAAAGAATAGCTCATTTCTAAATGAACAGCCCTCATCGTTAAGCAGGTAAAGACGCACCCATACCTTTTCAACCGGTTCCGTCCTTGCTTCACCATGATAGGCCCAAAATAATCAATACCTGTAAAGAAAAACGGCGGATTACCGGGAGTTACTCGGCATGATGGCAAGTCAGCCATATATTGTTTACCAAATGCACTGTTGCGACGTTGGCAAAAGATACACTTACCCAAGATCTTACGCACAGTAGCAGCACCTTTTAATATCCAGTAGCGTTCTCTCAATACGCTCCAAGTATGTGAGGACCCACTATGTCCCACATCTTTATGGCATTGTTCAATCAACAGACGTGTTACCTGCGAGTTGGCGGGCATGATGATTGGGTGCTTGGCATCGAAGTCTAAAGGAGCATTGCGTAGCCTACCTCCGACTCGAAGCACACCTGCGACGTGTATAGGATTGAGTTTCTGTAAAGAAAGTTTAACAATTTTACCAGGTGAATTTTGCGTTTCAAGTCTTCTGTAATCCTTTGGAAAGGCCTCCCTCTGAACAGCAGCAATAACAGTCATTTCTGCTTGGTGCATCTCGTCAACTGTCAGAGGACCAGTAGGCACGGGCCTACGCAAAAGCCTACCTTTGAGTCGTAATATCCGTGCCACAGTGCGTTTCAACCTGTAAAAGGACGAAAATCGAGCAAAACGTTCTTCCATGTCACCATCTGACACGGCGACCTCGGTACCGGCCACCGTCTGCTTCACAATTTCGAATTCAGCTGGGAGGTCAGGAAGAGAATGGGGTGGCTGTGGCCACAGCGATTCTGGCTCCTGTAAAAAAGAAGGACCAGTTAGCCAACGATTCACTGAACAAGAAGGGCGAGTACCATCATCAGCTGGATTGTCTGAGCTGGGAACGAAACGCCATTGGGAGGAGGTACTTCTATCTTCTATCTGCGCTAAACGATTAGATACAAAAACTGGAAAGCGTTTTGCCGAATTTCGTATCATGTACAACACTGACATAAATTCAGTCCAAAAAACTGACTCCGACAAAGAGCCGCCAAAACTGTTCCTCAATGACACATCAACTTTAGAATATTTTTCCTTTAAAGCAGGATCCTTTACGAGTCTTCCCCTCAGTCGCGACAATTGCGCACGCGCTTGACTGCAGTTGTCCGGGAGACACGGCGCCCCCGGAAGTCCAACTTGGTAGTGGCCTCGAACCACATTTTTGGTTCGCTGCATTTGCTGCAAAGCATATCTATCCTCCCTGGACATAGAGGTAACATTATCATTACATTTGGGAACATCATCTAAGCGCCATAAGCATTGAATTTGAGAGTCTAGTAAATCGTCAGACGTATTTAGAAAATTAACAGATATCGAATCATCACCTTCCGACAAATTGCCTTGTGCAGTTGTTCTTGGACCAACCACGGACCACCCCAAAACGCCTCGGACGGCGTAGGGCTCTTTAGCACTTCCACGACGCTCTTCCTTGACCCAAAATGCTTCTGGAGTGTCTAAACCTATTAACAAAAGAACTTCCCCGTGCGCCGCTGGAAGATCAAGATCTTGTAGATGTGGCCACGCTTCAAACTCATGACGTGTAAGAGCTGGGTTAGGAACCACCGGTAACTGGTCGACCGAGAGTACGTTCTGCAAATTTATCTCATCACCAGTTAAAGAACGTACAGTAAGATTTACCTTTTCTCCCTTGCGAAGCGTCGAACAATCAGTAACAGTAGTGACAGAAAATTTGGTTGGTTCTCCTGAAATATCTAGAAGGTTTAGAAGACGATTAGCACAGAGAGAAGTCGTGGAACCCTGATCTAAGAAGGCACAGGTTAACACAGACTTTGATCCTGTTTCTACATACACGGGAACAACATTGAGAAAAACGTTGCTGCCAACAGTAATGTTAGAAGCTGCTAGGAAATTTGTAGAATGCGGTTTGGTGTTGGTCGGCAAATTTCGAGCCTGTTCTATTGACGAAGGACAAGGTTTATCTTTGGAAGGAGAAACGTCACGACGTTCTTGGTGAAGAAGCAAGTGATGTTTTTGCTTGCAACCATTTTTTAGTACAAGCTGCTTCTGAATAACAATATTTAGAAATATGGCCAGCCTTTCCGCAGTTATAGCACAGGTGGCGCTGGTGCATAAAACGCAAACGTTCTTTCACAGAAATTTCCGAAAACTCTGGACATTTCCAGAGTACATGCTTCAAGGAACGGCAAAATTTACATTCATAAGTGTTAATAGCTTTAGTAGAATTTGAGGCAACGGTATAATGCGTGTTCACCCCAAATACCGAGCCAGGCTTCGATTTAAAATTAAGAGAATTCGCATAAGAAGACTTAACTACATCAGCTTCATTTACAATAAAGCGCTTAAGATCGGCAAAGTCTGGTTCGCGACCCTCTCGTTCAACACCGGCAGAAATCCGCAGCCATCGCAATTGCAGGTCGAATGGTAACCGCCTAACGATTTTGGAAATGTTCTCAAAACAGTTCAAATCCGAAAAATAGTTTAAATGACCTAAAGTAGTATAACACTCTTCAACCTTTCGTGCTAGCTCGATCAGGGCTTCAGAATCATTCTTTTTAACGGAAGGACCTTCAAGCAAATTAGCAATATACGATCTAGCGATTACGTTTCTTTTGCCATATGTTTCATACAAAATTTGTTTAGCTTTAACAAATCCCTGATGAGGATCTAGCAGCAAGCAATATTCAATAATTGATTTGGCCTTACCAGAACAATATTGAATTAAATAAAGCAGTTTTACCTTATCATCATGTTCGACCGCCTCAATTGTAGATTCAAATGCAGATATAAACTTCAGATACGTAAGGGGGTTTCCATCAAACTTCAGCAGTTCCAAGGCTGGCTTTCGTAAACGCGACTCGGTCTGAGGTTTCATGTCTTCCCGCCTCGACGAGTCTAACTGAGTAGAACCTTGAAATGTAACCTTTGGTTTCGTTTCCAAAGGAAGACTATGATCCGGCAATGCAACGGTTTGGGCCGCGGAGTCGACACCTGTAAAAGGTAAGTGTACCTGCTCCGTTTGCGATGTTACCACAGTGACGTCAGCACTAGTTGTGGGCTTCTGATCGTCAAAAGAAATATAACCACCACGTTCCAGTTCCTCTTCGAAAACCTGTCTTTCAACGGCGGCTTTCTGCAACTGGTGAGATGCTTTAAGTACCTCACGTTGGTGTTCGATCTCGCGAGCTTTCCGCTCACGTTGCTGCTCGAGAAGGCGTTGTTCCTGCTCACGTTGCTGCTTGAGCTCGAACTCCTTTTCTTCGAGAAGGCGTTGTTCCTGCTCACGTTGCTGCTTGAGTTCGAACTCCTTTTCTTCGAGAAGGCGTTGTTCCTGCTCACGTTGCTGCTCGAGAAGGCGTTGTTCCTGTAATTGACGAATATGTAATCGCGCAACCTCTTGCTTTGCAACTGCTTTAGCTAAACGCAAACTACTGCGTGAACTACGCGAACTACGCGAAGTCCGTGAGCTACCGCTAGCAGTTCTGAGTTGCGAACCATGAGAGGCAGATACAACACTTGCCGCAGTTGCCGACATTTCGGGATCGAGGGGTAACTTTTTCTGAAGCCATTCCGAAACTTTCTTATCAAAGCATGCCTTTTCGGAGTGCAGGTTGTATAACTGGGTAATCAGAAACTCCCCTTTTGACGAGTCGTCGTGCAGCCTAATTGCCTTTTCTAATTGTGAAGAGGCCTCGTTAACATTATCTAACAGTTCTCTGACTGATTCAGGGTCGGAATCTTCTTTAATAAGCACTTCGACCTTTTCGTAAAGCTCTTTCAAATTAGCTTGTAAAGTAACAAAACTCTTACCTTCAAGCTCCATTGAGACAGAAAAACTTAATTAAATGCAGCCGAAGTTGAAAACTTTATGTTACAGTAAGTTCTTCGCGGTCTTAAACTCCGTGTGGCTGTCTCCGGAAATGTACGCGTCCTTGATTTGATTTAAATTAAATTTGTATTAAGATATAAAAACAATGCGAAATAAGACGAACTAAATTGGACGGGTAAATAAGATAGACGAAAATAATAAGGTCGGACGAAATAATACGGACGAACAATTTGGATGATTGAACGTTAAATAGAAGATTGGACGATCGGAGGAAATAATAGAGTCGGACGAAATAATCTGGTCGGACGGTTTTCTATAAATAAACGTAAACATAAATAACTAATGCAAAAGAAAGACTTATAAACACTCACCAACTGTAGACTGACACGGAGCAGACCGACAAAACTAACAATATCAAACAGTATCTTCAACAGTATTATAAACAGCTCAAAAGCCTCAACAGCACTCCCAACGGCGTCTAACAGTATTTCAAACAGTAAATCTACGACCGCTCCACAAAGGCTGAAGTAGCAAAACTAAGCGTTTCTACACAAATTACACCCAACTTATGGAAAAAAGAAGTCAGCTCGAGGTAACAATCAATTAGCAATCGAGCGCGCTGAGATAATGGAAAATGTCGGCTCAAAGCAACAATCAATTAGCAGTGAGATAATGGAAAATGTCGGCTCAAAGCAACAATCAATTAGCAAGCGAGCGCCGTGAAAAAATGAAGTGAATCAAATTAAATGTCAAAAAACAAAAATTAAGTAAATTACAGCCAGAAAATAAACCCGGGTTCGAAACTCGAGTACTTGCCGTAACACTAGATATGTTTTCAGTTAAAACCAGGAAGTAAAACACAATATTGAAATATGTTTGAGTAAGTTTGCGCCTATTTTTTAAATCATGATAGTGAGTCACTGCAGGTAGTAGCTAATAAAAAAAATTAAGAGGGAACAAAATGGTTGCAAAAATATATCAACTATAAATAAAAATTGACAAGTAGCAATCATAATTTGACCTTAACCCTTTAACGCCCAGAAGGACCGTATGGTCCTCTTTCAAAAAAGAGCTTATTACTAGTGAACGCGTTGCAGAGGGCGCTAATGCTGTTTAGTATGCGTCTAATACATGTTGTGCCTTCGTTTGATACAACACAGCTGGTCGCACATGCTTCAGTCAGCTGTTGGGAAGCCGTGAGTGTGCATGCATTCATACGTTATTTACCTAACTGTGAAAGTGTACACATTTAGCCCATTATGGCTGTTAAACAAGGTGAGATAACTATTTTAAAATATTACATATGATAGATATGTTCTTGCAGAAGGCATTGACACCTGCTTTGGTCAGTTAACTCATTTTTATTAATATTTATTATTAGATTTCTAAACCGGACTATATGGTCCACCTGGGCACTGGGCTAGTTAATTGAAGAAGGACTGTATGGTCCTCCTCGTCATGCGGGTGAAAATAACTATTATTTTTACAGTAAAATAACTATTATTTTTACAGTACTAATAGTTTATGAATATTTTATCAAGAAAATAATGTGTATGGAGATTTTAGTAGTCAAAGCTCCCTTATAAATGAATTATTGCTTTCTTTTTTGTATTATGGTAGGACAGATCTAGCTTCTGCATTATGTGTTGCTGACTTTATATATGAGTTATACATTTACAGTTTACATATACAGTCAAACCTCTGTTTACGAACGTCTCGGAATTTGAGCAATTAGGTTTTTGAACAGAAATTTTGAGTTAAAAATGACCCGGTATTCGAACAAAAATTCGATTCTCGAACAACTTTTTTTTGTTCACCAGCATACGAGCTACAGTACATTCATTGTTACGTTGCTTTATTGTAACTTGTGCTTTATTGTTACGCTTATAATATTCATTGTTATTATATAAAACTATGATGATATAGATATTCTTAACATAGTACACCTGAATAATAAACACATGGGTGGAGTAGATCTTCATGATCAAATGATGGCTTACTATAGAATGGCTTTCCGCTCAAGGAACTATTATCTTCGTTTAGTGTTTCACACGATCGACATGTGTGTAATAAACAGCTGGCTTCTCTACAGACGTTCACTGGACAAAATAAATGTCAGGAAGCATCAACAGAATTCTCCAAGTGAATTCATGTTGAGACTATCAACTTCTTTGATTTTAAGTTGAAAAAATCCAATTAAAAAACGAGGACGGCCCTCTTCTTTCAGTGTCAATCAAGAATATTTTCGAAAGAAACATTGTGGACATGCAACCAAGCCTCTTCCAGAGCAGGATGTGAGGACAGATGGCATTGGTCATCTACTAGAAGTGGCATACAAAAGGAGTACTTGCAAGTTTCAGGATGTTAAGGAAAAATCCTCATGTTCTGTACTAGATGTAAAGTCCATTTGTGCTGTGAAAAGAATCGTAATTGCTTTGTTAGATTTTATTCTGAATAAATTGTTTTTATAGTAGTAAGTTTCTGTTTTTCTACTCAATGGAAAAAGAATTGCTTGAATTATTTTCTAGTCTAATAGATATTATTTATGTTGAATAACAAAACGGAAATAATTTTTACTCAAAGACCGTGATGGCTTTAATAAAATGCGAACGGAGCGGTCGCACCGAGCCCCCCTAAAAATGGCGAAAAAGTGGCCCCCCCTAAAACATCTAATGAAGCAAAATTAATCTCCCTAATTAGTTGCACAATAATACCTTTTTTTAAGGTATTTTATCAAAAAGTCATTTTCATTTCAACTTTTTTCCATAAATGCTATGTCAATAATTAATTGGTACAGAGACCAAATTATAAATTCAATTTTTGAAGAAGAGAGTAAATAATAAATTCAAATTTAGTGATGAAGGAAAGACTCAATCTGCTCCCCGCGGAAAGGTGCTGGCGTGTACAACGATGAAACGGAACCCAGTAACCACGGCCGTCTTTGTAAAGCCGAACTTGTATAAATAAGGTCGGCGAAATCCCTCCTCCAAGTCACAACCATCCTTACTTAAATATGCGCACTCCCTGACGCCCGATAATGAAATTATAGTTGCACGAAAGGAAGGATTGAATTTATTTTCTATCTGCGGTTTGCACACACGCAGTCAACACTATACAGCAAAATTAATAATACAATGGTCACCTGACCATTCAGTAAACATGGTCACCGTTCTTCGAGCCAAACTCTAGCCACTGTCATAAGAGCGATCTCCCACTCTATTTATAACAAATCCGAATTGGACCACGTGACCGACGACAAATTTAACAGTAAATTTCCATTTCGTGCTATTATACAGACCACTGCCAAAACGAGGTTACATTAAATTAGGACTATGTATTTAGGTTATTTTAGAAGGTGCAGTTAATTTAAATCTATAAATTGATTGAAGGCGTTAATTTTCCTCGCTGTTGGCATCCGCGACTCATTGCACCTCTAACAGGTCACACAAAAAAAATTAATCTGGTTCACAAAAATTAACAAAGAAGTGATTTGCATTACGTAACATTAATCAATCAGTTTACTTTAACAATAAAAAAGTATTGAACAGCAGGGCACAATCAAAATGCTTCATAAAATCATTTGTGTCAATGTTGTCACTCATTAAAGAAACATTAAAAAGATCAAAAGGTTATCGAGTCAACTGCCAACTCACCAAGTAGAACTGTAAAATAATTATAATTATTATCCAACCTATAACTATAATCATCGTTTAAAACTAGCAGTTGGCATATACTAAATTGCATTAAATACGTTAACTTTTTGTTATTTATAGTGGCCCCCCCCTTGTATTTCTTGCACCAGGCCCCTTTTTCTTAAATCCATCACTGCTTAAAGGGAAATAGTTAGTTAATATTGTAAACCGTAGTCATTTCCTATTGTGTCTCATATTCAAGTGGACCATTTGGTTCTTTTTCGTTTTTTGTGTCGTATGACGAGTAGGACCATACGGTCCTCTTTCATTATTATTGTTATTAATAAAAATTTTTGTAAAAATTGTCTTCAGGTTGTTTACTTACACCTTCTTGATTGGAAAAAAACAGGAAAAAAATTTTTTAAGTTTCTCAAAATAATTTGGGCGTTAAAGGGTTAAAAAGCAAAATTTTTGTAAATGATGACAGGGGCGCCGGTTTTTTTCCCAGGAGGGGAAAAATTTAAAAAAAGGCACCTTTTTTGTCGAAATAGCACTCCTAGCAAATTCCTAGCAACTTCTAGCAAATTTCTGTAACCCTCGCAAACCACTCCTAGCAAATTTCTGTAACCCTGATTTTATTGAAAAGGCTTTTTTCGCAATCGTTTCTATCGTAACCGTAATAGTGACCGTTTCTAGCGCAAAAATCTTGTGATCTCTAAAGAAAAAGGTCAAGACTTTTAATCACCGTCCAAAAAACTGGATTTTCATACAAAAGTTAAAGTACAGACAAGAACCAGAATAAAAGCCTTAACCTTCACTCAATCTGCTATTTTTATCAAGTTTCTAAGATTTTTGGCGCAAATCTAACCAAATACTTCTATATCTGCCCACATGTACCCTTCCTTTTCCAAATTAAAAACATTTGCACCCTGCCCCTACTTTCAGCAACCTTTGAGGCTTCCAGCGCCCTGAATGATCAATACTTTCGTATTGAGTAATTAAAACTTAATGAATAAAAGAAAACAGAAAATTTACCGCAGTATTTGCAGTACAGGCATTTTTGTGACTTCGGAATATATTAGCCCAGTAGTATATTTAGAGAAGGCATTGTGTTATGTCCCCCCCTTGAAGATCACCAATACAAGAAATCAGAGACATATTCTGAGTAAAGATTTTTTTAGCGATCATTAAGTTTTTGCGACGAAAATCGAGAAATCAGAGACTTGAAAAAATTTTTCCACTAAGCATAATTGATTGTGTTTGCAACATCTCACTTTTCAAAAATCTTTGCTGCGCCACTGTATCAGTCATTTTTTTATTTACTTTATCTCTATATTTATCCTCCTGACTCGCAGTAAAGCGACGGAGGCGCTATACATAGCGCAAGCAATTACCCCGACCTGCTTCCGGAGATGCCAAGATATTGCTGTCCGCTAGCAATTTAGTAGAGATATTACAATAATTTAGAACTGCTTGTCAAGACCACCAAGCAAGGGAAAGTGCCGTAAAGTATCTTTCCTAAGGACACAACAAAATGGCACAAGTGGGTTTTGAACCGAGAACATTTTGATCATCAGTCCGGTGCTTTAACCACTCGACCACGCTGCCGACGAGTATGAGTATGTTTTGAAGTGATTTTCCTTTAAGTAAGAAAATCATTGTTCTTTAGCAGTACAACATTTTAAAAATTGAATACCATTGCTGCTTACCAACTAGACAAAAAGCACATTTTAGCGAATGAAATTCATCGCCACTTGATTGATCGGTTGGAGCAAAATCACAGCGATATTATCTAAATTTGTACGCTCTTTCGGTAATTTTTACGTTCTTTTCTTCTAAATTTATTTAGGTGCTGCTAGAATTAGGTAACCATGAGGTCTTTGAGCTGTTTTCTACCCGCGCAATGTTTCAAATCGTAGTGGTGAAATAAGTTGACTTGACTTTTGTTAAATCACATCAATTGACTGAAAAGTAGAAAAGTTACATGTTGCTCTAGAAATATATATTTCTTGTTGGTTTATTTCTGTTGATTCTTTTCTTTTTTGCTTTGCAAATTAGCTAAATTAAAGCATTTCTTTCATTTTTCACTTATTTTTGCTCTTTCCAAATTCTGACTGCTCTTTTTTATTTTCCAAATGTAATGACGATAACACTTGAAGCGCATAAAGAACTTAAACGTTTATGGTGTACTGTATAGGGCAGTGATGGAGGTCTCGAGACTGGTCTCGGTCTCGGCCTTTTGCTGGCGGTCTCGGTCTTGGTCTCGTAATGACCTAGTCTCGGTCTCGTACTTTTTAAATTGGTCTCGAGACCGGACATTTTTTGATATTTTGTTATTTGATGTGGTTCTGACGATTTACTGATTTCTTCACCATAAACAATTCTCCTTGCAAAATGAAATTGAAAGCCTTTTATTGCCTCGTAAAATTTTTGAATAAACATAGTGTTACGTAATGCAAATTTCTTCTTTGTGAATTTTTGTGACCTATTAGAAAATTAGATTACTTTTTTGTGACCTATTGGAAATGCAATGAGTCGCAGCTGCCAACAGCGAGGAAATGTGATAAAATTAACGCCTTTAACAAATCAATCAATTTATAGATTTTAAATTAACTGCATCCGTTCTAAATAATCTAAATGCATCTTCCTAATTACTTAATCCCAATGTGACCTCGTTTTCGCAGTAACCTGTATAAGAGCATAAAATCGAGTTTTATTGTTAATTTTGTCGTCTGAGCCACGTGGCCCAATTCGGATTATTATAAATAGAGTGAGAGATTACTCTTGTCATACAGTAACTAGAATTTGGCTCAGAGAACGGTGAACGTTGTATTAATTTTTGTTGTATTGTGTTAAGTAACTGCGTGTGTGAAACCGCAGATAAATAATAAATTCAATCTTCTCTTAAGTTGCAACTATAATTTTCTGTATCGGGCGTCATAGAGTTACGCATATCAAGGGTGGTTGTAACTTGGAGGGATTTTGCTGACCTTATTTAGACAAGTTCGGCATTTCAAGGACGGTTATAGTTATTGAATTCCGTTTTTATCGTTGGACACGCCGGCACCTTTCGGCGGGGAGCGGAAACTAGGAGTCGCAAGTCTTTCCTTTATTAACAAGAATTTGGTCTTCTCCAAGATTTGAATTTATAATTTGGTATTTGAACCAAAAAAATTGAATTTATAAGTAGTGTTTCTACCAAAATTTGAATTTACTTTCTTCATCAACACATAGTCAATAAATGGTTTAGTTCAGTAGTTCTTTACCGGGGAGGCACGCCTCCCCTGGGGGGCGTACGTAAATTTTTAAGGGGGCGCAATCGATAACATGTTTTAGAACACATTCTATATTAATTTTGATAATCAAAATGACAGGAAACGTGACCTCAGCAAGAATCAAATTGAACAACGGAATCCAGTAAGCTTTTTTTAATAGGATTTTGCACTCGCAAACGGTAACTGTGAGTCTCAATTAAAGCACAAATAAAAACTCATTTATCTGATTAAAAAAAAAAATAACCAAGTAAAATTGTCCTATAGATGAGAAGCAAGAAACACATTACAATGCGAAATAGGCGACATTTTTGATGAAGCACAAGAACAGTTTTTCGAGTTAAAATTTAACTCAGCAGCCAAGGACAAATTTAAAGTGCTGGACCTTGAGGAGTTTTGGGCCAAGTATCTTCCCATTTACCATCTTATTTCTGTGAGTCACCGACAATTTCCTGTGAGTCAGGGAGTCAGGGGGATAAAAATAAAGATACATAGTAATATCAAGAATAAATAAATAATTTTAATTGTTTTTTTAAGTGAATATTTGAAAGTGGCTCCTTTTTTTTTGTTGCTTGAGGCCTTCCTTTTGTAAAAAACATTACGAATTATAGTGATCGTGTTTTCGGCTCTCGCCCCCATAACAAATTTCTGCAAACGCCATTGTGTGAATCTAATTGCTTAAAACAAATTACCGAATTGCTAATAAGACGAAGTAGAAAAAAGAAAATAACTAAAAACTACTTTGATTAACCTATACAAAGGCGAACATAAAATAAACAGGGGTAATACAAAAAGAAAAGTCAGCGAGTTGTTAAGCAGCTTTTACTGGTTTGTATAATTTGTCCTTATTTCTAATCTTTTTTAGGAGATTAATTAGACTAAATCTACTCTATGTAAATCAAACAAAGCCAACAAATACAATGCACCAACACAGATAACTAAGCTAATCAAATATTTGAATGAAGTTTTGGTTCTAGGTGTATTCTATTGCGGTAAGTTCCACCACGACACAGTTCACCGCGGCAAATTCCACCGCTGAAGTTTATATTTTATCACTGTATATTCCACTACAATATCACACCATGTTGACTGTTCATTTTATTCGTAGATTGTTGTTGATTTATCACGCTATAAGCTGCCAAGACAGAGTACAGTAGTTGACAAGCACATTTATTTCCCTAACTCTACTAACCCTAAACCTTAATTCTAACTGTAACCCTAACACCTAACCCTTTAAATCTAACAAATTTCCGTGGTAGAATATATTGGGTTAGAATTTAACTATGATGAAATATACCGGGGTGGAATTTATCGGTCACCCAAGTTTCAACCATTTTTGTAATTAGCGTGCCATCAGCATTTTTGGGTTTTGAAAAAAATTTTTAATGATTTTTTCTTAAAGTTTTTTTGATTGCTGTTTTTAACATTGTTTACCGCCGTGCCTTGTATATTTCAGCTTTCTTTTGCTCTAGTTGAAAGGATTTTTAAAGCTGATTGTTTAATGATGCAATTAAACTTAAGCAAAGCTCTTTTCAACATGATCAAGATGCTTGTTCAATTAAAAAGTAATCTTAGATTGCTGTTTAGAAAATAGAAATTTATAGTTTTTGAAATAATTAAACCGACTATATTTTCGTAAAATTTTTCGGTCTCGATCTCGATCTCGATTATTTCTGGTCTCGGTCTCGAACCTTAGGTCTCGAAATTTTCTGGTCTCGATCTCAGTCTTGGTCTCGAAAAAATTATCGGGTCTCGGTCTCGGTCTCGGTCTCGACGTTTGCGGTCTCGACTACATCACTGGTATAGGGCTACCGTAAATGTGACGTAAACGTAAATTGAATAATGCAATCTGTTTATTGTTGTGATGCAATCGTAGCGTTATTGCAATTTTGCAATCAGTATGTACTTTGTTTATGTATTTCTGTACAAAATAAATCCTGCAGCAAACAAAATACAATATGTACTTTGTTTGCTGCAGGCTTTAATCGTTGCTCATAGCAGCGCCTGTATTTAAATTGGGTAAGGTAATACCGAATCTGATCATTCGTGGTATTATTTTCTACATCAAAATGTGAAACAAGATTACGGTACTCAGGTCTTTGACATTATGTCTGAGCATCACAGTTATTTACGTGCTACTGTCGCTATATTACAGTACTAAAAAAACTACTAACGGGATCTAATATTTTGAGTTTGAGATTTTTTAATCAAAGTGGTCACGAGTTCATAGCTGGGATCAAATAATGCTCTCTTGCATAAAATAAATCTTGTCGCGATCTTGACTTTTTGTGTCAGTCGCTGTGATCTCAACAGTTTTGACTTTTGTGTAGGGGCTCCCCTTCAATCGAATTGGAACGAGAACGATCAGTTTCACCCCAAGTCAAAGAAGAACCAACGACGGAAACGTGGAAGCAAGCCTTACAATCGTCGTGGTCAACACGTGTAGACCACATCTGCTGGTCACGTGTTACGCAGCTTTTGTAACTCGGCAGTCAATGGACGTTTGTTGGTTGAAACGTTTTTAAATATTTAAAGTCGGCTTCATTAAATGTCAAATTTTTTTAGGCCATTTTGACTTAGCCGAGATAAAACACTCACCGAACTGGTTTCATGTGGTTAAACCCTTTATGCCCATTTTTCTTTTTGAAACATTTAACAAGGTAAACTTATTAGCATCTTTCTCTTTCAGATTACAGCTCACTTTTTGTTCTTATACTTACACCCATGTGATAAGCCCATTTGGGACCACTGCAGTGATCGCAGCCAAATCGGTACGAGTCATGTGCAGGCTGCCAAAACAGGGCTTTTGCAGACCCTGCGTAATATTGTCGGCTGGGATCTGTTGATAAATTGCTGTTGTCAACTCTCCACTTGTGATGTATTTTCAAATATCATCCAATCATATTTTCGAACTATAATGCTACGACTACAACACCACAATAAACAGATTGCATTATTCAATTTACGTTTACGTCACATTTACGGTAGCCCTATACAGTACACTATAAACGTTTAAGTTCTTTATGCGCTTCAAGTGTTATCGTCATTACATTTGGAAAATAAAAAAGAGCAGTCAGAATTTGGAAAGAGCAAAAATAAGTGAAAAATGAAAGAAATGCTTTAATTTAGCTAATTTGCAAAGCAAAAAAGAAAAGAATCAACAGAAATAAACCAACAAGAAATATATATTTCGAGAGCAACATGTAACTTTTCTACTTTTCAGTCAATTGATGTGATTTAACAAAAGTCAAGTCAACTTATTTCACCACTACGATTTGAAACATTGCGCGGGTAGAAAACAGCTCAAAGACCTCATGGTTACCTAATTCTAGCAGCACCTAAATAAATTTAGAAGAAAAGAACGTAAAAATTACCGAAAGAGCGTACAAATTTAGATAATATCGCTGTGATTTTGCTCCAACCGATCAATCAAGTGGCGATGAATTTCATTCGCTAAAATGTGCTTTTTGTCTAGTTGGTAAGCAGCAATGGTATTCAATTTTTAAAATGTTGTACTGCTAAAGAACAATGATTTTCTTACTTAAACAAAAATCACTTCAAAACATACTCGTGATTGATACAGTGACGCAGCAAAGATTTTTGAAAAGTGAGATGTTGCAAACACAATCAATTATGCTTAGTGGAAAAATTTTTTCAAGTCTCTGATTTCTCGATTTTCGTCGCAAAAACTTAATGATCGCTAAAAAAATCTTTACTCAGAATATGTCTCTGATTTCTTGTATTGGTGATCTTCAAGGGGGGGACATAACACAATGCCTTCTCTAAATATACTACTGGGCTAATATATTCCGAAGTCACAAAAATGCCTGTACTGCAAATACTGCGGTAAATTTTCTGTTTTCTTTTATTCATTAAGTTTTAATTACTCAATACGAAAGTATTGATCATTCAGGGCGCTGGAAGCCTCAAAGGTTGCTGAAAGTAGGGGCAGGGTGCAAATGTTTTTAATTTGGAAAAGGAAGGGTACATGTGGGCAGATATAGAAGTATTTGGTTAGATTTGCGCCAAAAATCTTAGAAACTTGATAAAAATAGCAGATTGAGTGAAGGTTAAGGCTTTTATTCTGGTTCTTGTCTGTACTTTAACTTTTGTATGAAAATCCAGTTTTTTGGACGGTGATTAAAAGTCTTGACCTTTTTCTTTAGAGATCACAAGATTTTTGCGCTAGAAACGGTCACTATTACGGTTACGATAGAAACGATTGCGAAAAAAGCCTTTTCAATAAAATCAGGGTTACAGAAATTTGTATTTGCTAGGAGTGCTATTTCGACAAAAAAAGGTGCCTTTTTTTAAATTTTTCCCCTCCTGGCAAAAAAACCGGCGCCCCTGTCATCATTTACAAAAATTTTGCTTTTTAAGGTCAAATTATGATTGCTACTTGTCAATTTTTATTTATAGTTGATATATTTTTGCAACCATTTTGTTCCCTCTTAATTTTTTTTATTAGCTACTACCTGCAGTGACTCACTATCATGATTTAAAAAATAGGCGCAAATTTACTCAAATTTACGCAAATATTGTGTTTTACTTCCTGGTTTTAACTGAAAACATATCTAGCATGGAACTTTTTTGAAAATATTAAATTTGTAAGAGACTATCAAAAAATCTCTAGAATGCCAAAGCAACGAGATCATTGACTGGAAATCGAAGTCATTTCTTGTTGGTTGTGGAATATCTGCTGATTGCTTTGGTCTAGTAATATTAGGCTTTTTTATCTAGTAATACTGTTCTAGTAATATTTAGAATACTCAAATTTGAGCTAACAAACGGAAAGTAATTGCAGGCTTTGTAATTGCAGTCTAATAATTGTAGACAGTGGGTACCGAGAATTTTTGAAAGAGGGGGAATACGATTACAATCAAATATGCTTAATGAAAAAATTTATTCAAGTGGTAGCTAAAAAAAGGTATTCACTTTGAATCAGTCCCGGATTTTATGATTTTTGTTCCAAAGAAGAAGTGTTTTCTAAAAAAAAGATCTTTACTTTAAATTAATCTCGGATTTCATATTTTTCATCTCTGGAAACCAATGATCTCTGAAAAAACCAAAAAAAGACCTTGCACATGGAATCTGTCTTTGTTTCCTGTCGGGATTTCTACTCAAATGGGCGTTACAAAGCCCCTAGGTATAACTGTTCTCCAAGGGCGCCATGGCACTAAAAGCACTGTCCCACGTACGTTATGGTAAGCCTACGTACTACCAATCAGAATCAGTCTTAAAACTTTTCAAATACTACATTCAGTTCTGCAATTCATTCTAGCGAAACCTCCTGAAGAGAGCTAAACGAAAACGTTCGAGTTTTTCAAAACAGTCTTTTTTAAGGCTACTTAATTAACAAAAGAGCTTTAATTAAAACATTTGCTTTTAAAAGCTATTTTAAAGCTTTGTACCAACAAAAAACTTTTTAAATTATTGTTATTATACTGCGAAAGTATGCGCACGGTAGAATAAACGCAGAATGATTTTGTTTTCGATGAATACTAAAGAGCTTATCTATAATAGAATTTTGAACTTATAAATTAATTTCATAATTTTATTTGAATGTAAAGGCTGGATGTAAAAGCTCAAAAAGTTGTTTGTATAATTAATTTTATCATTATCAAGTTAATTCCAACCGCGTAAAATGAAATAGAGCTTCTAAAGCCAGGAGACGAACCTATTGGTGGTCGCGGGCCGCTTTGTCACTTCTAGCTGAGAAAGCGCACCGCACAACTTTTTTGTCGTACTATAAAATCTTTTTTGTAATTTTAAAAACAAAAAGAGCCCTTATACTGTAGATTATGTTAAAAGCAATGCTGCAAACTCGAACTTGAAGAACTCGGTCTTTTCTGACAAACTTGGACTTGAACACGAAAAATAAAAATTGCTGAACTTGAATTTGAACTCAAACTCAAACAATATAGGATCGAATTTAAATTTTATAAATTGAAGAATTTGGAAAAGAAATAATATTTTGGATTTTACTTTTGATATTAAATTGTTAAATTTTAAATATAACTGAGTTGTACATTTTCTTTCGATTGCACGATTATTGAGTTTTCAATTAATATTCGTTCTCTGTTAAACTTGATGAACCAATAAAAAAATATTTGTTTTATTTCCTTAATGACAGCCAATTTCATTATTTCTTTAATTTTATTTATCTCTTAGTGGTAGCCTCTCAATTTTATCAAGAGGTTAAGTTATTGTGCAGATAGGCTTAATCGAGTTTTGATTTGTAGAACATAGAATTGAACTCGAACTTGAACTCGAATAAAAATCTACGGAGTTCGCAGCAATTGGTTGGTTAAAAATAAAAAGGCATGAAATAAAACAATCTTAATAAAAACTTTAGCAAATCAAAAATTTAAAATTAAAAGTTTAATATTAGAAATAAAAGCGCGTTAAAAAGCAAAGAACCCAGTGCACAAACAATGTGTAACACAAAATTACAAACTTTTTAGAAACGAAAAAAGAAATTGTTCAACAATAGTAATGAACAACAAAAATAGCAAAAACCCAGTTTGTCACCTAAAGACCAGTTTCCACTACTAGCATTGGCAAGATTATTCTTTGTTTGTTTTATTGCTTCTCTTAGCGATTAACAAATGTTCTACCACATTGTTCAAGTTTTTTGTTGTCTTGGAATGTCTTCCTACACATCTGGTTCCGGGGTAGACCCCATCGCCCATGGTCGATTAGACTTTCCGCCAAATTGACTGTAAACTACAGAAACGTCATTTTTTTACGCTTTGTTTCGCAAAATACAATGACAAATTATGTACTGCTACAGTAAACATGCGAAAAAATACCTTTCGCCACCATTTCCGATTTTTTTTGACAACAACGTACAGTGAGACCTTTTGATCGGCAAGGTCAACACTGCCCATGTATTTGCTGCAATCTGCAATTACTTTTGGACATGTGACATCTTCCAACTCTCCATTTTTTTTCTTTCTTTTCACCATAACTTTGCTGGGTTCATGACAATTTGATATTATCAAGACATTTTTTGTATCTTTTCAACAACAAACGAGAACACCTTGACACATTGCCATTTCGCTTTCTCCTTTTTCTAGCTTTATTTCGAGCTTGAGTGTATTTTTTCGTGATTTTATTAAAGTCCTAACAGCAGGAAATGGAATCGTACTCATTAATTTGTTAAAGTAAAAAACCTGTCAAATACTAAAGGACCTGATGATTTCTGTCAGATTGAGACAGTTTTGTAACCAGTCTTTCTCCTAATGTTCCTTCTTGGTAAGTATCTCCTTTTCCACAATAAATTCTCGAGTCATACACATACCCTGTTTTTGCATCACCTTTATGCACAATTTTATTCCACATTTCACGGGTTTCGTGGGCATGTACTGTTGAATAGATGAGCGACCTTTGAACTTGGTCATCGATTTATCAATTGACTGGTATACAGCATCAGATCTTGCATCTATAAATACTTTCCTGAGACAATTTATGGATTTTTCAGCATAGCAAATTTTAAAATCTTTACTCATGATCTTCTGATAAATTTGAGTGTAAACTGCTGTTAATTTTTATTAAAAGATAAAAACAATAAAAACTCAACGTTTTGGTATACTATAAACTCAGTAAATCTTCATCAGACCTTACATGTAAAAAACACATGCGTGATGTGAATCCAAAAAATTTAGTACGATTAGAAAATAATGATATGAACAACACAAAATCATCATATGGATTTGAATAATTCAAAAATTCTGGCAAAAGAAACAGATTATACAAGAAGAAGATTTTTAGAGTCCTTTTTTGTTCACTGAGATAATTATGCTTTTAATGATAAAATCAATTTTTTGTCCAACTGCTTATCGAAATTTAAAATTTAAAATCCGTTAGATGTCGTTTTAAATTATAAATGTACTTTTATTTTATTTTATTATTTTTTTTGCACCACTATGATTTCCTTGGAGATGATGTTAGTGTTCCATTATATCTCCTGATGAAGGTTTACTGAGTGTATAGTATACCGAAATGTTGTTTTTATTATGGTTTTTATCTTTTGATAAAGAATTAACAGCAGTTAAGATTAAAATTTACCAGATTATCATGAACAAAGATTTTAATAATATACCTGGTATCAGTAAAAAATAGCAATGTTTAGATGTATCATCTGGTTTTTGAGGGCTATTGAAAAAAAGTTTTTAATACAGAATATAAAATCCATCTCTTGAAATAGCATTTCGTATTCTTAAATTGTCCATGGACTGCTGTGTTGACCAGTAAAGAAACATTGCAGGTAATCTGTTGTAGCTCATCACTAATACACATCCCAATACAACCATTATTTCTTCCGGGCTTGTATCGTGGAGATTTTTGGCCTATGTTTGTTTTTTTCATATTTCAATTTTTTCAATCGCATGTTGGTGTAATTAGCTATATCTTCAATCAAATTTTCTGGAAACAGTTTGAAAAATGTCTGCAGTTCAGTAGACGATCTGTTTAGTTCAGCTAGAATTATTGGGTTATTAGGAGAAGGAAAAGTTATTTTGGGTACAAAAGGGTCAATATTTGCTGACCACAAATAAGTGTTCTGTTTTTCAATATTTTTTGTCACACTTGCATGTTGGTCGGCAGCATTGTTTTTAATGCTCAGATCTTCCATTTCAAACTCTGCATCATCTTTATCAGACAGAAAATCAATCTCAAAAGTGTTTTCATTTGTGTCCATCAAACTATCAGAGTCACTTTTATTATCCACTGGAACATATTCAACAGTATCATCAAATATTTCTTGATCACTTACTGAAATCTTGCTTTTGTCAGAACTGACATCCCATTAAAAAAAACAGCAATTCCTATATCATCAATTTTAACTTTTTTATTAGAAGCCATGCTCAAAATATTACTATTTATCTAAACTGAATTATAAAATAATATTTTGTGCAAGCAATACTGTTGGGATAAAATTATTTCAATGCTAAACATTGTTGGGACATATCAATCCCAAAACAATACAAATTAGTCCGAACTATAAAATATATTGAAAAAATAAAATAAAATGAAAGCTGCTTATTATATTCTATAACTTTATAAAGAAAAAATTAAGCTCTCAACTAATAAAAAACTAACACAGTTTTACAAAACTCATCTTAAACTTCAAAGACTTATTTTCTAAGAACTCACATGGCTGTGATTAATTGTTCAAGCGAAACTACGTAAACAACATCTAAATCAACAGAATTAGAAAAATAACAAGTAAAATCAAAAGAATTTATACGTTAAATACTGAATTGTCCCATTCCAATTCGATTTGAATGAAAAAAGAATAAAGCAGTAGTAAAAAACTTAGTCTCTGGGAAAAAAATAGCTCTACAGTAGCGAAACGGTTAAGTGCGAAAAGAAGTAAAAAAATCAATAAACAAACAAAGAATAATCCCGCCAACGCTTGTAGTAGAAACGAGGCTTAAAAGTGTCAATATACGAAGACTCTGGCGTGGGTATGCTTAAAGTTTCCTCACATAAATGCGAGGAATCAAAATTACAATGATATACGTAGAACAGTGGAAAAATTAATGCGAGGCGTACAGCCAAAGTTATTTAAGGCGGTATTGAAGCATGAAATTATAAAAAGGTTAAACTAGCTTTACCAATTAGTAATATTAATATAATCCCAAGTAAGATATTTAAAAACTTTTTTGCTTTACTAAGCGCTTGATATTAGGTCGAACTGACGATGTGGCAACTTTCAAGGGCATACTAAGATTTTCGTCTGCCAGTCTTGAACTATAACGACTTTTTGTGATGTTCAATTTAGAAAAAAATTGTTTTCATAGGTACTTGCTTCCAAAAACTGATGACCGTTTGAGAGTGTGAGCTCTCAAATTTAGAAGCTCTTTCTTTCATACATGAACACGATAAAATTTAAGCAGCGGGTTGTTTAGATACATCGCTGTCAGCGTGTCATTACTTTGTAGTTTTATGAGTTCGAGTTGGAGCTCAGGGTATGCAGAAATGGGTATAAAATTGAAGGGGATAAAAAAGTCATCAAGCTTTGGCTGCTTGTTTTTGATATCCTAAAATCTTGGAGTTTGATTTTGTCACACCGATTCGCGGGCCACATGTTTTAAATAGAAAACCGCACGCAAAACTACAGAATTACTGGTAGACCAGTAGTTCTTAGCCGGTGGGAAATTCTTTCTGATCTTGAGCAATGAGAAGTTACTCTAATACAGGGGTTTCCAAACTGGGGTACATTTTGACTTTTCAAGGGGTACATTAGATTAAGTATAAGGATATTCTTTCCATAACTTGTAATCTGCATTAAAATGTTTTTTATCACTTGATGTTAATAATTTGAAGGAAGACCTGAGTTTAAGAACTCTTGAGGAAGTCAGATTTTCACCCCAGTAAAAACTTTAACTACAACTACAGTAACTAGCAAGTCCACTTTTGCAGTTCACATGACTTATTTTGTCCAATGACGGCACGCAAGACAAAACAACTGATTGATTGCTACAAGAACCGTAGTCAAAAAATGAAAAGAAAGCCTAAGGAGCCAACTGGAAAAAAACTTGAAGACTACATGAGTTTCCGGTGTAGCCTAAGCCTACATTAGGATAAGACTGAAAAGATTTAACATAAGATTGAAGTAAGTTTGCAATGTTTTTCAAAACTTCAATTTTCTTTTTTTCAAAAACTTTATTTTGTGATTTATGTAGTTCTTTAATTCAGGTCTTCCTTTGCTTTTAGGTTCACTGTGCAATGTAAATTCGCTTAACGATTAGCTTATCGCGCTGCTGAGTTCAAAAACTTATATAGTTTTACTTAAAATTTTTGCTATTTTCGGACTTTCTAAAAAGCTATGCAATGAGTCTCAAAAAAAGAAAATATTCAGAAACCTACTTAAAGTTCGGGTTTACATTTACGATAAACAATGTTTTGGATATACCAGTCTGTGTACTTTGTCAAAAATCATTGAGAAATGATTCGATGAAACCAAGCCTTCTCACTCGGCATTTGGAGAGAGCTCATCCGGAATTCAAAGACAACGAACTTGACTTTTTCAATCATAGAGAATCAGTGTTTAAGAAACAATGCTTGGATAAAGGTGGCATGTTTTTTCAACAAACCAACTTCATTAAAGGCATTTTATGAAGTTTCTCTCATGATCGCCAAGCAAAAAAAAGCACATACCATTGGGAAAAATTTGGTCCTACCTGCTGCAAAAGTAATTTTATTTTTATTTATTTATTTTCATTTTTACTCACAATCAATTTGAAATTAATCAAAGTGCATGTAGAAATAAAGATTGTGAATAAGGAAGCAGCGACTAAACGAAGTACGTTATTACATGCACAACGTCAGTTGTGCATGGTCGCCGTACCTTTGAACAAAGCGATGTGATGTTATTAAGAAAAGGAAAGCGAAAAGAAGATAATTAATACACACATCCGAGCCGTAATGGTACGTTGTGTCTTTGGAGATGAATTAGTGAAAAAACTTAACTCTATCTCCCTGTCTAATAATACAGTCCAACGAAGAATTGAGGAAATATCATTGGATATTTTGCAGCAAGTGATTAGTGATATTTGTAGATCGGAAAATGGATTCGCAATTCAACTTGACGAGTCCAAAGATGTAACAAACTGTGCTCAGCTACTAATTTTTGTTCGATATGTAGGAAAAGAAGGCGTTAAAGAAGAGTTCTTGATGAATACGGCATAAGAAGCAACAACTAAAGGAGATGATATTTTTCAAATGGTGAATTCTTTTTTCAAGCAATATGGTTTAAAATGGGAAAATCTGAAGGGCTGCACAACGGATGGGGCCCCAGCTATGTTAGGATGTAAGTCTGGTTTTAGAGCTCGTGTCATGGAAATAGGTCCTCATGTGAAATTTTTGCACTGCATGATCCACCGGTTTGCATTGTCATGCAAAGTCCTTCCTGCTGAATACTTTGACGTTTTGTCACTGGTGTAGGAAACCGGAAGTGTAGGAAACCAGATGTGTAGGAAGACATTCCAAGACAACAAAAAACTTGAACAATGTGGTAGAACATTTGTTAATCGCTAAGAGAAGCAATAAAACAAACAAAGAATAATCTTGCCAATGCTAGTAGTGGAAACTGGTCTTTAGGTGACAAACTGGGTTTTTGCTATTTTTGTTGTTCATTACTATTGTTGAACAATTTCTTTTTTCGTTTCTAAAAAGTTTGTAATTTTGTGTTACACATTGTTTGTGCACTGGGTTCTTTGCTTTTTAACGCGCTTTTATTTCTAATATTAAACTTTTAATTTTAAATTTTTGATTTGCTAAAGTTTTTATTAAGATTGTTTTATTTCATGCCTTTTTATTTTTAACCAACCAATTGCTGCGAACTCCGTAGATTTTTATTCGAGTTCAAGTTCGAGTTCAATTCTATGTTCTACAAATCAAAACTCGATTAAGCCTATCTGCACAATAACTTAACCTCTTGATAAAATTGAGAGGCTACCACTAAGAGATAAATAAAATTAAAGAAATAATGAAATTGGCTGTCATTAAGGAAATAAAACAAATATTTTTTTATTGGTTCATCAAGTTTAACAGAGAACGAATATTAATTGAAAACTCAATAATCGTGCAATCGAAAGAAAATGTACAACTCAGTTATATTTAAAATTTAACAATTTAATATCAAAAGTAAAATCCAAAATATTATTTCTTTTCCAAATTCTTCAATTTATAAAATTTAAATTCGATCCTATATTGTTTGAGTTTGAGTTCAAATTCAAGTTCAGCAATTTTTATTTTTCGTGTTCAAGTCCAAGTTTGTCAGAAAAGACCGAGTTCTTCAAGTTCGAGTTTGCTAGAAGTGACAAAGCGGCCCGCGACCACCAGTAGGTTCGTCATCCTCGCTTCAGAAGCTCTATTTCATTTTACGCGGTTGGAATTAACTTGATAATGATAAAATCAATTATGTAAACAACTTCTTCAGCTTTCACTTCCAGCCTTTACATTCAAATAAAATTATGAAATTAATTTATAAGTTTCAAACTTAATTATAGATAAGCTCCTCAGTATTCATCAAAAACAAAATCATTCTGGGTTCATTCTACCGTGCGCATACTTCCGCATTACAATAACAATAATCTTTAACAGGACAGTTTTTTGTGCTTGCAATGTGTACAAGCAATTCATCGACATTTACATAATAATAATACGCTTATGATACTTCACTAACAAATTCATAATAGTTAGCACATACTGAGTAAATCTTACAAGAAAGTAAATTAAAATTGCGATTTTAACGAAAAGTTTACTGCATACAGGTAAATTTTTTACATCTATAAATAGTACTGACCAATCAAGTTTAATGATCTTTTTATCAAAACATAGACAAAATTACAGGTATATTTTTGACTGAATTTTAGTCGGCAGCGTGGTGAGTGGTTAAGAGCGTTGGGATTGCGATCGACATGGTTTCGGTTCAAAACCTACTCGCGCCATTCTGTAATGTCTTTGGGAAACACATTTGACGGCAATTTACCCTGCTTGGCGGCCTTAGCAAGTAGTTCTAAATTTCAGTCATCTCTATAAAACTAAAAATCTAAAATAAAAATTTTCAACCGGTCGGCAATATCTTGGTATCTTCGGAAGAAGGTCGGGGTAATTGGTTGTCCTATGTATACCGCCTCAGTCGCTTTCCTGCGAGTCAGGACAATAAATAGAGATAAAATGAAAGGAATAAATGAAATTTTTTTGTTCCGTATCAGGTTAGTACATAATTAATTGTAATCATCGCATCGGACGAGACAGCCTGACAAAGTGAGGTTATTCTATCTTCAGCTCAGACGTCTCGTCTTGAAAGGCTTTGGATGAGTTTCGTTGAGTAGAAACAATATGGTCATCTGGCTGGTTCGCTGGGTTTTGAATATCTTCTTCATTTACAGTTTGCTGGTCATGAATTGTATCTGAGCTTAGTTGAGCAGCTAAAGGTAGATCTGATTGGTTTGTTGAGTTTTGGATACCTTCTTCATTTACAGTTTGCTGTTCAAAAAGTGCAGATAAGCTTGATTGACCAGAAACTGAAAAATCTGATTGATTCGTTGAATTTAGGAATTGATAAACAGATCTCAAGACTTCCTCTTCTATTGCGTCAAGCTTTGAATTGAGACATTTTTGAGTAATAATCAATTATCCATTTTCACTCAAATTAATTTTGACGTTTGGCTTGTACTGAGTGTTTAACGATTTCCAAAATTTTGATTCTTTTAACAAATTCTCATCGGGAATCCAAATCGTTGTCTTCCGTTCGATAATAGATTTAATCTTGTGTAAGATAGTTTTGTTTTCGTTATCTTGTTTGTTTTCAGTTTCAGGGTTTCTCTTTATTTGCTGATTGGTGTGTAATTTATAGTAAGATACAAAAACTACAATTACTAGACCAAAGCAACCAGCAGATATCCCACAACCAGCAAGAAACGAATTCAATTTCCTGTCAATGATCTCGTTGCTTTGGCATTCGAAATATTTTTTTATTAAGTCTTTTATAAACTTAATATTTTCAAAAACATTCCACGCTTTCCATGGCAAATTGATGCTAGACATATTTTCAATTAAAAGCTGTCACGAAAAAAAAAATATTGAAATATGTTTGAATGAATTTATACATGTTTATTGGACTATGACATTAAGTTAAGATCGCAAAACAATGTGGGAAGGCCTGAAACATGGTTTCTCTACGTTAAACTTGGTTTTTCAATTGACTAGTCAGAAGCTTAATAAGATGATGATGATAATAATAATAATAATGAAAATTATATTGATTGAAATATCTTGAGGTCAGATTAGAGCATCAGCTGCTCTATCAAAATGATGACAAAATTTTTTTTTTTTCAGTAGTTTTTTACTTTATTTTTACTTAACAATTTTGGCTTGTTATAAAAATATTTATGGACGAATTACAATTAAAATGTTGCAGAAACAACAATTTAGAACAGTTTAGAAAAGTATTATTGTAGTTTTTCGTCAACAGTGATTAAAAATCTCAGTTTATCTGATATTTTAGTATTCCACAAATCAACACTACTAAAAAGCGTTTTTATATGTATCAAATAATGCGGATAAAAGCCTCATCCAATAAAAAACATTTCATGCATCAACAATTACGATTTTGCTGTAAATGTTTTTATAAGTAACAAGCATTGAGAAAAACAAATTTTTGTTTTAATTAGTCGAGGAGAATAGTCCTAATATTGTCTTTTTACCAAATTATAAATTGACAAACATTTCTCAAAGCCGTTAATGTTTTATGGCCAGCAGAATTGTGATTGAAATGTGAGCAGGCAATCACTCTCAACTCTGTCACCATTTAATAAATATTGCCAAAATCAATTCTGGCCTTTAATAAAGTCAACAAATCGAAGAAATGCTCATACAGGAATATTATGATATCTTATCATCGAGGCAATTAACACATTACTGTGCCAAAGGACTAAGACTTATCTTTAAGATTATTGATTGCATTTTATCCAGTTCATTTTCACTTGTGGTTTTTCCTGGATGTTGAAAATTTGCGCAGTCCGGACGTCAACAGTAAAGGTGTCAAAGGTTGGCCAAAATCAAATAAGTTCTTGCAGTAAGAAATCAAATTAGCGCTGTTTGTGCATTTTTTCGATTGGTGGAATATATTAAATGCCAGAATTAATTTTGGTCATATTCATTGAATTTGAAGTATGGCAGAGTTAGAAGTGATTCCTGCTTATCTTTCTAAATAAATTTTTAAAACCATGTAGATCAAAGAATCTTTTAATTAGAAAGTTGTGCAACTCGGTTAGGGCCTGAGGAGCGCTGAAAGTCTCCAAGAGAGGCCCAAAGTTAATGAAATATAGTAAAACATGTAAAACACACATTGCTGATGGCGAAGTTATAAAGAGAAAACTCTTTTATCTTCAAATCTAATTATCTTGAAATCTATCTAATCTATATCCACCAAATCTATCTAAAATGTCCTCCCTCGTGACCACTGGCTGTAGTCAGGTGTTGATCACGAGGGAGATAACTAAATTGATAATAAATAGAGATGAAATTGAAGATGAAATTGAAGATAAATTGAAGATACTTCCTTATTCACAATCTTTATTTCTACATGCACTATGATTAATTTCAAGTTGATTGTGAGTAAAAATGAAATAAATAAAAAAAAAAAAATAAATAAATAAATAGAGACTTAAAAATTAATTCAATTAAAATGAACTATTTTAATAATGCTTTTACTATCCTTTTCATTACTTTTGTTATCTAATAACATTCTAATATATTAATAAGCTTTCCATAAACTGCTAAACAAAACTGGACGTTACTTCTGACTCGCCCTGTAGGTCCTAGAAAATTTGTAAAAATGAGTAAAAATTGAATTTTTGTATGTAAAGATTGATGAGGTAAAATTTTAATAAATTGTGACTTTATACAAAATTTATTTTGACCAGTAAAACCAATTAAAAAGACTCCTAATCAATGGAAACTAAGATTGTGTGTGTGTAAGTTTCCTGATCTAACAAAGCCCGGAAAACTTTTTTCTTGATTGATTTTAGTGGGCCTTATGATAACCTATCTTCCTGTAATAGTCAATGTTATACTGTGTTTTATCTCGACCAAGTTATACCCATTAAAAAATCAAACACTAGGTACAAATTGACGTAAGAAGCTAACTTAATTTACATGCAACTTTTAAAAAACTGCTCATAAAGTAATTACTTGCTCTGCCTGATTTCAAGCTAATTGATATTCAAAATGATAATGATCTCCAAGGTGGGGGACATTGTGCCATGTCCCCCACCTTGGAGATCATTAGTACGTAGGCTTACCATAACGTACGTGGGACAATACTTTTAGTGCCATGGCCCCCCTGGAGAACACTAATACTTTGGGGCTTTGTGCCGCCCATTTGAGTAGAAATCCCGCCAGGAAACAAAAACAGATTCTATGTGCAGCATGGCGTGCGGTCAGGGCATGCAAGTCATGCGTTGCATGACCAAATTTTTAGAGATTGCATGACAAACTTTTGCGCAATGAGGCATATATTTTTTAATTTATTGGGAAATGGTACTGATTTGGAATGAAATTAGAGAAATTTGAGGCTGATCTGAAGTAAAGACCTTTTTTTTAGGGAATGTTACAATTTCACTACGAAAAGGATAAAAGTTGAGAGAAATTGCAAGTGAAAACCTTTTTTTTAGAGATTAACGCATTTTTAGAGCAAAAAGTGGATTAACTAAGAGCGATTTGAAATGATGACCATTTTTTTTTAGGATTTACTGCATTTCTAGGACAAAAAGTGCATTACCAGAAAATGATTTCAAGTGATGACCTTTTTTTAAAGTTTACTGCATTTCTAGGACAAAAAGTGCATTACCCAGGAGCAATTTGAAGTGATGACCTTTTTTTTTAGAGATCACCTTGAATCTAGGATGAAAATTGTTCTTGAACACCATGATGTTAAGATTAAAAATTAGAATCTCACACAGAATATTTTTTTTACTAGAAATATGTTGCATGTCTGACTCATTGACTACCCTTAAAATACCCAATTTTATGACCCAGTTTTGTCATGCCAATTGCATGACTGGTCTCAGAGATCACCGCACGCCACTGATGTGCAGGCTTCTTTTTTTGGTTTTTTCAAAGATGATTGGTTTCCAGAGATAAAAAGCATGAAATCTGAGATTGATTCAAAGTAAAGACTAAACTCATCTTCTTTGGAACGAAAATCGTGAAATCCGGGACTGATTCAAAGTGAATACCTTTTTTTAGCTACCACTTGAATAAATTTTTTCATTAAGCATATTTGATTGTTATCGTCTGCCCCTCCCCCCTTTCAAAAATCCTCTGCATCCACTGTCTACAATTATTAGACTGCAATTAAAAAGTCTGCAATTATTTTCTGTTTGTTAACACAAATTTGAGTAAATATTACTAGAACAGTATTACTAGATACAAAGCTTACTATTACTAGACCAAAGCAATCAGCAGATATTCCACAACCAACAAGAAATGAGTTCGATTTCCAGTCAATAATCTCGTTGCTTTGGCATTCTAGAGATTCTTTGATAATCTCTTACAAACTTAATATTTTAAAAAAAGTTCCACGACCAAAGTAAATTAATGCTAGATATGTTTTCAGTTAAAACTTGGAAGTAAAACACAATATTGAAATACGTTTGAGTAAATTTGCGCCGATTTTTTAAATCATGACACCGAGTCACTGCAGGAAGTAGCTAATAAAAAAATTAAGAGGGAACAAAATGTTTGCAAAAATATATAAACTATAAATAAAAATTGACAAGTAGCAATCATAATTTGACATTAAAAAAGCAAAATTTTTATAAATGATCACGGGGGCGCCGGGGTTTTTTGCCGGGAGGGGAAAAAAATAAAAAAGGGCACCTTTTTTGTCGAAATAGCACTCCTAGCAAATACAAATTTTGTTAAAAAGGCTTTTTTCGCAATCGTTTCTATCATAACTGTAGTCGTGACCGTTTCTAGCAAAAATCTTGTGATCTCTAAATAAAAGATTAAGACATTCAATCACCGTCCAAAAAACTGGATTTTCATACAAAAGTTAAAGTACAGACAAGAACCAGAATAAAAGCCTTAATCTTCACTCAATCTGGTATTTTCATCAAGTTTCTAAGATTTTTGGCGCAAATCTAACCAAATGCTTCTGTATCTGCCCACATGTACCCTCACTTTTTCAAATTAAAAACATTTGCCCGCTTTCAGCGCCGTTTGAGGCTTCCAACGCCCCTGAATGATCAGTACTTTCGTATTTAGTAATTAAAACTTAAAGAATAAAAGAAACCAAAAAATTTACGGCAGTATTTGCAGTAAAGGCATTTTTGTGACTTTCGTAATACAGCCTATTAGCTTAGTAGCATATTTAGGAAGGCATTGTGTTATGTCCCCTTGGAGATCACCAATACGAGAAATCAGAGACATATTCTAAGTGAAGATTTTTTTAGAGATTATTAAATTTTTGCGAAATTTGAGAAATCAGAGATTTGAAAAAATTTTTTCCACTAAGCATAATTGATTGTATTTGCAACATCCCCCCTTTCAAAAATCTTGCTTCACTGTATCAGTCATGAGTATGTTTTGAATTGGTTTTTGTTTAGGTAACGAAATCGTTGTTCTTTAGCAGTGCAACATTTTTATTGCTGTTTACCCAACTGGACAAAAAGCACATTTTAGCGAATGAAGTTCATCGCCATTGATTGATCGGTTGGAGCAAAATCACAGCGATATTATCTAAATTTGTACGTTTGTTTGGTAGTTTTTACTTCATTTTCTTGTAAATTTATTTAGGTGCTGCTAGACTTAGGTAACCATGAGGTCTTTCAGTTGTCTTCTACCCGCGCAATGTTTCAAACCGTAGTGGTGAAATAAATTGAATTGATTTTTGTTGAATCACATCAATTGACTGAAAAGTAGAAAAGCTACAGGTTGCTCTCGAAAACTTGTATGTAGTTCTTGTTCGTTTATTTCTGTTGATTCTTTTCTTTTTTGCTTTGCAAATTAGCTAAATTAAAGCATTTCTTTCATTTTTCACTTATTTTTGCTCTTTCCAAATTCTGACTGCTCTTTTTTATTTTCCAAATGTAATGATGATAACACTTGAAGCGCATGAAAAACTTAAACGTTTATACTGTATAGGGCTACCATAAATGTGACGTAAACGTAAATTGAATAATCCAATCTCTCTATTGTTGTAATGCAATCGTAGCGTTATTGCAATTTTGTAATCAATATGTTGCAATTGTAGCGTCCCATCCGATAAAAATTTGATATTAAATGAAGCCGACTTAATTTTAATGCGACTTTGAAAAAGCTGCTTTTTAGTTTATTACTTGCTCTGTCTATTTTCATGCCAATTAATTTTAACATTGATCCTCGAGCATCAATGAATTAAACCGAAGCTTATTTTATTTACTTATGGGCACTGGCTACATCATTTCCGTTTGTTTATTCGAATTAATTATTATGCAAAGCCGAAACTCGTGGAAAGGGCCGTTTATTCTACGTCAGTTGTTCAACCTACGTCAAGTTTTGTTGCTAAAGTCAATGTTTGTGATTTTAAAACATATTATACATAAAGTCATTACTGAATATACGAGCTTTCACATGACTTTCGAATTTTTTCAATAAGCTTGATTAATTTGCACAAAAACCAGATGGAAGACACCGTATAATTAAAAACAACAGCCGGTGCATGAAGTAATCTTGGCTCAACCAGTCCTGCTGGGAAGATGGGATCTACAAAAGTTGTTGGAAGAGTTTTAAAAGTGTTGGTGAAAGAAAGTATGCAAATGCAGCAAATGTGCGTGCTTTCTGTTATTTTGCTCTCTCAAGAACTGCCTACCGCAGATTTTGTCAAGATTTTAAATTGCCCAGCAATTCAACTCTAACAAGATTGACTTCATCGGCCAAAAATTACGACGATGTTACTTATTATTCTAAAATATTTTTAAATTTAACTGATTAACAGAAAACCTGCATTCTTCTATTGGATGAAGTGTACGTTAAGTCTATGTTACAGTATCATGGAGGTGAAGTTTTTGGACAAGCAATTAACAATTCTAGCAAATTAACCAACCGGCTTTTAAGTTACATGGTCGTCTGCATGTTTGGTGGGCCAAAATGAATAATATTAGCAGTTAAAGAGATGGGGTAGATTTTTTATTTGATGAAACAAATACTCTTCTAAAGAATTTGAAAAATGCTGGAGCAAACGTTATTGCTATTATCTGTCACGGTAATAGACTCAATCAATCTTTTTTTTTTAAATTTGACACTATAAGTCCGTGGAGCACAGAAAACAATTTATTTCTTCTATTAGATTTTGTACATCTGCTAAAAAATATAAGAAAAACTGGATTACTGAAGCCACACAGGAATTAGAGTTTTACCATCATGATAAGAAACTTGTTGCCAAATGGTCTGACATTAAAAAATTGCATTATTACGAGAGCAAAGAACTTGTGAAAATATCCCGGCTGACTTTTGAAGCAGTTGGTCCAACATTTATTGAAAGACAAAAAGTAGAAACTTGCTTGCGAGTGTTTTGCGATGAAACCATTTCTGCTTTGAAGCTGCATCCAGAATTCAAAGACGCAAAAGGTACAATTTATTTTTTAAATGCAGTTTTAGAGGTTTGGAAAATGGTAAATGTGCATTCAAAGTTTACAGTTCTCCAAACACCAGATAATTTGAGAACCGTGATTACTTCTTCCAATTATATTATTATTCAAAAACTTCAAGACTTCAATTTTATGATCCAAAATATGCACAGTTCTGGGGAAAAGAATTAAAAGCTTGACAAAAGACACTGTTTCCTATTTATCTCAAACTTGCTGTGACCTGGTGGAGATAACGAATAACGAATAATGAATATATTTATTTTGCCAAACACACAAACATAAATTTTATGATATAGACATACGGTAATGTTAAAAGTAAATTGAAATATGTGTGAAGGCAGGGGGCACTGAAGAACATACGTTATCAAGTCAAGTGCCCCCAAAATACTTGCTTCAAACTAAGCAAAATAAAGCAAATATAATATAATAACCAAAATAAACAAATACTTGCTTCAAAAAAGTCTTTTGAATATGTTGTGCTAGGTATTTTTTCAACTGATCCATTGGATAAACAGTTTAGTAAACTTAGGCAAGGATCTGAGGGAACATATTTTATCACAATACAGCTGTAAGATTTTAAGTTTAACATTTTCCTTATTTTCATTTGCCTTTTTAGTTTTTATATGCGGCAACCTAATTTCACACATGTGCTTCGTAATTCAGTCGCAATGGCCATTGTTTCGCTTTTCGTAAAACGTGTAGTTTGTTCACAAAGCATAATGAAATTTAAACAAGAAGCAGCTAAAAAATTAGCTAGTTACATTTATTTTAAAGTTTTAATTTCAGTTTTATAGTTTTAAATTTCTGATTTGTTTGTATTTTTTACATTCTATTTGAATAAGTGTATTTGAGTAAGTTAATGCTAATTGTTAATGCTTGAAGTGGTTTGTTAATTCTGTGACAAGATTCAGCAAATATTATTTACCAAAACATCGACCGGCGGTATTGTGGCCCAACAAGCCTGGTATGTTCATTGTCGATATATATAATAATTGTATAAAACTATCAGCAGTTAGTGGTTGTTTATGAATATTAAGTGCTTCTGTGATTACAGAAGAACCGTACTATCGTACCTTCGTACTATCGTACTATCGTACCATCGTATCGTGCTATCCTTCGTCCCTCGTGCTATCGTTCGCATCGTGCTTTCGTTCGTGCATACATTCATTTATTGCGAACCGTGCGTGTGCTTCAGCAAGGAGGTCAGCCGCAGGTTGTGTGATTACTTATTCGAATAAATTGCGTGCTTTTTTCAATAAGCTTGATTAATTTACACAAAAACGAGATGGAAGATGCCATGTGATGAAAAACAACAGTCGGTGCATGAAGTATTCTTGGCTCAACCAGTCGTGGTGTGAAGATGTGATCTACGGAAGTTGTTGGGTTGATGAGCTAGAGCAGAGCGTCACGAAATAAACTGTTTTTGTTTTCAATTTCTCCACAAGTCTAAACCTACGCACTGATCGATAACAAAATTAACATTAGGGTTTGGAAACCAGGATCCCGGTTTTCAAACCCTAGAAGACTTTTGACTTTGAGACAGTCAAACGGTTATGTTACCGATAAGTTTTAATTACTTATTTTAAAATTCATTGTTCTTCTGGTAAATTCAGAGGCAAGTAAAACTTCAACAAATACAAAAGGCGTAATATTTATTAAAGAAGAACTCAACGACGTTTCGTCCGTTGCATCGGGCGGACTTCTTCAGGTAAAAGCAGAACACAACGCGGATCGTATTTAAAAACTAAGAAGTTAAAAACACAAACCAACAAACACAAGGTGAGAAGCGAACATACATAACGATTTCATAATTACTTAGTGCAAAAGAAACAAATTTAACAGGTTGAAAACCCATATTAGTTGAGATTTTTTATATTGCTATATATTTTTGGAAAAACATTACGATCTTTATCATTTATTGAATTTTTTGTATTATTAATATATAATGATTCTAAAAATTTGCGTTTATCATAGTCAATGTTATAATCCGATATTTCAAAATTACCAAAATCAATCCTATGTTCACA
The DNA here is from genome assembly GCA_963680785.1 of Diplosoma virens. Classification (NCBI taxonomy): domain Eukaryota; kingdom Metazoa; phylum Chordata; class Ascidiacea; order Aplousobranchia; family Didemnidae; genus Diplosoma; species Diplosoma virens. The sequence goes on along the minus strand of OY796895.1, from coordinate 35,686,827 downwards.
ATTAAAACAATGCTTAACCAATGCAGTTTTTTTATTCAAATCGTCTTCTTTTAGTTTAGCCAAATTAATCGGTTTCAAATCACGTTTATGTTCCGATAAGCGAGTATTAAAACATCTGCCCGTTTCACCAACATATACATTTGAACAATCTTTACGCGGAATTTTATAAATTGCACCACGCTTATACAATCACGCTTATATTATGATATGTATAAGCGTGGTGCAATTTATAAAATTCCGCGTAAAGATTGTTCAAATGTATATGTTGGTGAAACGGGCAGATGTTTTAATACTCGCTTATCGGAACATAAACGTGATTTGAAACCGATTAATTTGGCTAAACTAAAAGAAGACGATTTGAATAAAAAAACTGCATTGGTTAAGCATTGTTTTAATTGTGAACATAGGATTGATTTTGGTAATTTTGAAATATCGGATTATAACATTGACTATGATAAACCGCAAATTTTTAGAATCATTATATATTAATAATACAAAAAATTCAATAAATGATAAAGATCGTAATGTTTTTCCAAAAATATATAGCAATATAAAAAATCTCAACTAATATGGGTTTTCAACCTGTTAAATTTGTTTCTTTTGCACTAAGTAATTATGAAATCGTTATGTATGTTTGCTTCTCACCTTGTGTTTGTTGGTTTGTGTTTTTAACTTCTTAGTTTTTGATAACGATCCGCGTTGTGTTCTGCTTTTACCTGAAGAAGTCCGCCCGATGCAACGGACGAAACGTCGTTGAGTTCTTCTTTAATAAATATTACGCCTTTTGTATTTGTTGAAGTTTTACTTGCCTCTGATTTTACCAGAAGAACAATGAATTTTAAAATAAGTAATATCCCTGGTAACAGTGTTTATATTAAGTTTTAATTACATTTGGCTAATTTTTTACATTCCTGTGATTACATTGTTCTGTCAGTTGTTCTTGCGAATTCGACTTTGCATTTGAAAATCACTATTCTAACGGTGACGACGTTATAGCTATTACTTTCAACTTGCTTGCTTTTGAAAATGTTTAAAGTAAATAAATCAAGTTTAAATGCATTTTTGGCCAGCTGATTTTACATGTTTTACTCCTTACGTTTTATGTTTAAAATTCCGTTTTTTTCCCCCACGATTGGTTTTGAATTTTCCGTTTTCTCATATTTTTTCAAAACCGGTAAATTGGATACCCTAATTAGCAAAACAGCTTTAGAATTTTCTCTTTCTATTGCATTATCATCATTGTTGTAGAGGGTTAATTGATATCCAGTTATTGGACTTCTTTCCATTTCAGAGTCATTACTGAAAGAACATTTTATTGCGTCGCTCTGTGGCAGTGGTTTTTATAGTGGTTGATTGGAAGATCCAAGAAATTGATAAATAGCAAGGGATCGAATGGGATGAATGAATAATTGTTGGAGTTTACTGGAGCAACAATGCAACTGCAGTAAACTAAAAAATGTACAGTAATTAAAGTGAAGGCTTTTTTGGTCTAGACTTGTGTAGCGGGATAACTAACAACGTCTACACTTGTTTTTCACATCTAATAGTTATAAGAAACTAACTCACTTAAAACGAGAATTACCAGCCTCGAGTTTTGCTCTTATACGTACATCTAATGAAAAAAACATATTGTTGGATGAAAGTCAAGAACAAAAAATAATAATAAAAAATACAGAAAAAGTCTTTACTTACTTGTATATTGCATTAGTTAAGGGTGTGTACGGAATTAGGAGGTCGATAGTACCACTGCTCAAATGGTCTTCGACATTTAGACCAAAACTTAAAGTAAAGTTAGGCTTGCAGAAAGATTTGATAAGTTAAAAATCAAATGATGCAACGGAGAAACTTATGACTGTCTTAAAACCCTTCTACATTTTTTGAATTCTATTTCATGGAAGCAGGATAATTTTTACGCAACAAAGCTTTTCTGACTCTCAATATCAAGCGGAAATAAAGAACTCCTGGTTCAGGTTGATCAGAAATCAGTATAATTTTTGAAGCATTTAATTGAACACACTTGTAAACGCAAAGCATGTGAAAGACTGCAAAGCATAAGGAAACAAACAAGTTCACAGCTGCAAAGGAATCAAAAAAAAGTATTAAGAGTGGAAGATTCAAGTTTGACTGCTAAAAACTAACAAACACTTTAACAAAAAAGTTTGGGCCATTAATACACCTTGGTATTAAAGCAATTATTTCCACAAGCAAATTATGTCACAATTTTTTCACCGAAAGCAGCAAATTTCGAAAACTTTAATTGCAAAGCAAAAGTGAAAATATCACAAAAAGTGTTGTTTGAGTGAGTGAACATAACATAGCAATAAGCAAATAAAAAAATTTAAAAATAAAGCAACAATGACGAACAGGTAAAACAATCTGCATCTAGCAACAGTAAAATACTGATCAAGAGAAAGTAAAAAAAGCGTATCAATGAAATCTAAATCATTACACCAAGAACAATGTTGAAAAAGTTAACTCTTCAAGCAAAAATGCAAGACACTAAACGTCCATTGATTGCCAGGTAACAAAAGCTGTGTAACACGTGACCAACAGACGTGGTCTACACGTGAGGAACACGACGATTGTAAGGCTTGCTTCCACGTTTCCGTCGTTGGTTCTTCTTTGACTTGGGGTGAAATTGATTGTTTTCGTTCCAATTCGATTGAAGGGGAGACCCTACACAAAAGTCAAAACTGTTTGAGATCACAGCGACTGACACAAAAAGTAAAGATCGCGACAAGATTTATTTTATGCAAGAGAGCATTATTTGATCCGAGCTATGAACTCATGACCACTTGATCAAATAGTCTCAAACTCAAAATATTAGATCGCGTCAGTAGCTATTTTAGTAACATAGCGACAGTAGCACGTAAATAGCTGTAATGCTCAGACACAATGTCAAAGACATGAGTACAGAAATCTCGTACAACGTTTTGACGTCAAAAATAATATCACGAACGATCAGGTTCGGTATTACCTTATCTAATTTAAAAACAGGCGCTGCTATGAGCAACAACTAAAGCCTGCAGCAAACAAAGTACATGGTTCTATACGCGATTGAAACGCATCGCTATTTTTTTGAATCGAGAGATTCCATTTGATGGTTCGGCCATGTAAACGTTTCTATATTTTTCAGAAAAGATTTTTTAAACAAGGTTTAGTTTCTAAAAGCAATTTGGAAGAGATAACGATAAATAGCTTGTTGGTTAGGACATGTTGAGAATCTTGGTTGGAATTAATTCAGACTTGTAATTAACCATTTTTATCTCGTAATAGTTTATATTGTACAAGGTGTCCATAAAGTCCTGCACACATTTAAAATTTTAATATTTCAAAAACCGCATAAGGTAGAAACTTTAAATTTTCGACAGTGAATTATACCACTATAAAGTTTTTTTGTTATTTTTTACAGGTTATTTTATTGTTAAAATAAACAACAATAAGTCATTTTTAATAAAGGCGTAAGTTTGCAACAAAGTATGAAACATGTTGACCATTTAACAAAAAGCACAATGTATTCTTTGGTAACATAAATTGAAATCACCAACTGCAGTACAACGTAAATTTAGAAATGAGTTTGGACAAGACCCTCCTTACACTAACAGCATTAAGAGATGGTTTAAAAATTTTATGGAAACCGGAAGCATTTTGGATCGCAAAAGATCCTGGTATTGATGAAGAGACTGTTGATGCTGTGCGTGTAGCATTTCATCGCATCCCAAGGAAATCAATTCGTGTTGCATCAAATGATCTTGCTATTCCTCGAAGCACAGTTCACAAAGTTTTACATAAACGACTTCGGTTCCATGCTTGCAAGTTACAAATTGTTCAAGCTCTTAAGCCGGATGATCAACCTCTCCGGGCAGCTTTTCCTGAAGAAATTCTTCAGCGCATTGATGATGACAATGACTACGTTTTTTCCGACGTAGCAACTTTTAATGCTGTTAGTGTGAGGAGGGTCTTGTCCAAACTCATTTCTAAATTTACGTTGTACTGCAGTTGGTGATTTCAATTTATGGTACCAAAGAACACATTGTGCTTTTTGTTGAATGGTCAACATGTTTTATACTTTGTTGCAAACTTACGCCTTTCTTAAAAATGACTTATTCTTGCTTATTTTAACAATAAAATAACCTGTAAAAAATAACAAAAAACTTTATGGTGGTATAATTTACTGTCAAAAATTTAAAGTTTCTACCTTATGCAGTTTTTGAGATATTAAAATTTTAAATGTGTGCAGGACTTTATAGACACCCTGTACTTTGTAATGAGTATAAACAATAAACAGCATACTTTGATGAAAATTCAAGTTTATATTCCAATTTCCGCTTATAGGTTGTATTAGTTCGACTTTTCGAGAATTCATCTAAATCAAAACTTAAGGTCATCACAAAAAACATGCAATAAAATCTTGAAATTAAACAGATAATCGATGAAATTTTTAGTTTAATTGAAAACGAATTTAAAGTTGCCAGCAAATATCTGAAACTTGATATTTCTAAATAATATTGGATGCTTTCATTGGTAGCAGTTTTGAACTTTGAATTAAATTACAGTCAATGATTTGATTTCCTTATATAAAGAAATATGGTCCAAACTCTGATTCGCAAAACAATTTAAAAAAAGATTTTGTTCGAACAGTAATAATTAAAAAATGTGAAATTGCTCCCCACGCATCAATCTTAGTAATTGTTTTGAATGATTGTGAGATATCAAACATCAAAGAGATATATTCGCTAATGCTAATGTTTCGTCGGTCAGAGTTCAGCTAATATTTTTAAAGGCAATAACTCGTCCACAGTAACAACTGCTTCAAAGCTAGTTTCCACCACCCGTTGCGCTACAACCAACATCGAAAAACTACTGAGTTTTCTAATCAATCAACAACGCGACAAAACTATTTAAACAAAAAACAAAGAATTAGCGATCAATAAAGAACGAAACCAACTTTTTAACAAACGCTAAACGTCAAAGTAACGGAAAGACAACAATCGAATTATAAGCGGACGAATTTATTTAAACTTCTAAAAATACAAAAAGCTCTTTTAACAAACGATTTCTTTAAAGAATTTTGCCTTTGTTGATTGATTGAGAAAACTTTGTAGCTTTTCGTGGTTGTTTGGGCGCTGCAGGTGGTGAAAATTAGCTTTGAAGCAGTTGTTACTGTGAACGAATTATCGCCTGGGAAACACGTCGGCTGAGCAATGACCGACGAAACGTCAGTTTAGTATCATGCTGATATTTGGCTTGTTTTTTTTTATCAACTGAAGACCATTCAAAACGATTAATAAAATGTTTATTTTAAACAATTTGGAGATGTCCAGTTTTTATTTAGTTTACAATTTTACCACAAGTTCTTGATTAACAAAACTTATTTCACATGAAACCACCATTTCGGTCACGTGCATACGTCAACCTACTGACCTGTTGCGCGACGAAAGGGTCATCTCTAGTCCAGTAGTTGTCGTAGGCTTTAACCTCTGATGCTCGGACAGAGCGGGGAGTTGGGTCAAGCTTGAACATAGGAGAGCGCTACAAACACGCAATGACAATCAAAATTATAACTGGTATCAATACAACTTTGTTTTTTAAAATCTCGATTACAATCGAAAAAGATCCAAACCGGATCAAGGCGGTAAACTTCGATCTGGTTTACAAATAACAATCCAGTTTGTTAAATATTTCTTGTCGATGATCAATAAGTTACAATGATCTGATAAAACTTCAACGAAATTTTTTCACAATAAAGATGACGTAAAAACACGACGTAATCGACACACCAACCTTGACAAGGTGAGAGTTCACGTTAGAAACAGGGGCAGAAAGAAGAGGGGTACGCTGATAGAAGTTAGTGTAGTAGTTGAACATTTCCTCCGTAGAGCGGATGGGACCACCGTACCTCTGCTCAGGTGAGGGCTGGCTGCTCTGCCTGAGTGCGACGACAGAGGGGTAAGCACGTTCCAAAACATCGGTGGTGTTCATGCTGATGTCTGCAGGACGCATGACGTTATTCGTTGCATAAAATAGCGAAAAAGAAAGTTAAAAAATTAACAAAAATTGTTTTCGTTTTTGATTATCGATTTCTCATGAACTTCGTGGACAGTCAATTAATTCACCAGGTGATAAAAACACGAAATCGATGAAAAATCTTGTAATTTAACTTAAGTGTAATAATGCAAAATACTGACTTAACAACGGAAAATAATCAAAAACATAAGATTCCAGAAAACCAGGTTAAATAAATACCACCACGACAATGATTTTATAGTTACTATAAACTAAATTCAATAAGAAAATTATGCTAATTTTTTATCTACATCAGTGGTTTCCAACCTGGGGGTCGTTTGGCTATTTTCTGGGCGTCATGAAAGTGTTTGATAAATTTTTGACTTAAAGCGAAGACTTTTTCTGGAGATCCCTGATACGACGGACAGAGACAGATTTCAATTGCAGACTTTTTTTTTATAGACACTACTTTTTCGGGGGCAAAAATTAAGAAATCCGAGAGAGATTTAAGTAAGGACCTGTTTTTTTATTAGTGATCACCAAAATTTTGCGACAAAAATGAAGAAATCAGAGACGGATATCAAGTGAAGACCTTTTTTTTCTTTTTAGAGAACACTATTTTTTCAGGGACCAAAACCAGATTCACAGTAAGGATTTTTTTATTTTAAAGATTACCAGAATTTTGAGACGAAAATTAAATTCTATTTTCCGAAGGAGGTCGTTAAGTTACCTGGTTGGAAATCGGGCTGGGGAATGAAAAAGGCCGAAAACCACCGCTTAAATTGGATTAAAATGACACGTTAAATAATAAGATTATTAAAAATGGAAGAGAAAAACATAATTTACATTTTAAAATCATTCACTTCGTTTATTTCTAAATTACGTCAGGTTGAAGGACAGATGTTTTAAGTTGCCAACAAAATGTTTAAGGTAATTAATATGCAATGTAAGTTTTTTTCTATTTTAAAGGATATTTTTGATGTGCTCTATACCAGGGCTTCTCAAACTTTTTTGCTCTGCGACCCCATTCAAAAAATAAATTTTTGTGCCACCCAGTGGTGGATATTCAAAGTTAGGGGCCCGAGGCCAGTATTTCCAAAACTTGATGTTCTTTAAAAAACAAATAGGGCTTTAATCTCGTATTTCCCTTTTTTCTCCCAAACTCATTATAATCTCTAAAAAAAAGGTTTTCACTTCGATTTGATCTCGCTTTTCGCTATTTTTCTCCCAAAATCATGGTGATCTCTAAAAAAAAAAAAAAAAAGGTCTTCACTTCAAATCGATCTCACTATTCGCTATTTTTCTCCCAAAATCATAGTGATCTCTAAAAAAAAAAGGTCTTCACTTTGAATCGATCTCTTATTTTCAAGTTTTCGTCCCAACTTCATAATGACCCCTAAAATAACATATACAGCAAAACAAAATGCCAATTTGTTTCGCAAACCCAAAATTTTTTTTAGACGACCCCATTTGGGGTCGCGACCCACAGTTTGAGAAGCTCTGCTCTATACGACATCTAATGATAGCCACCTTCTTGCTGATGCTAATGGGAGTTTAAACCTTGAATGATCATCTCGAAAACGAAAAGCGTGAAATCAACCTTATGTTTCTTTTGGAATTTTTTATAAACAATTTACAATTATTTTGTAATAAACAAAGGCAAATGTAAATTCAACAGTTTGTAAACATTCACAACAATCAACTAGTGCGTGAATAGATCACATGAGCCTCACCTTTTTGTTTGAGATCAGGCTCGAAGTCATCTATCACGGAATGATGGGGAACCCCTAGCCCCCACGCCTTTGAAACGTGGGTCAGGATGATGTTGGTCATCCGCCGATGGGCGAACATGTTCCAGTGGATCCCGTCCGTGGCGCGTCTGAACGAAATACTTGTGACCGAACAATGTCTTGCTTCGACAGACCGCACGTTGCGAGTTTGAGACCTGACCTGGTCCTATTTAAGATGCCATGTACACTTATAAACAAAGCTACTATCGATTTGGACTAAAAATGAGGTCGAGAAAAAATTCTGCTTCAGTTCGTCGATTCGCGTAGTGGCAATGAGTCCACTTTCCGGGACAATGTTTGTGAACATTTCCGTGGCTGTTACAAAGCCGAATTGTTCATCAACACAAAGAAGCCGTTAGCGCATCTTCGTTTCGTTGACGAAACTTTCGCGGTGTTCAACGATGGAAAAGTGTGTGATTATTTTCTTACTCGTTTCAATCCTCCCCACCCTTCCTGCACTTCAACCGTAGCAAGAATCTAATCACTCCCTTTTACTTCGGGACGCCTTGGTAGAAAAAAACAACTTTTATCGGACTAGTTCTAGTTTTAATTTTTTTAGTCACAAAAACGTAAAATTAATCATATGCATACGTTATTTTACAAGACACTCATGAAAAAAAAAGACACTTTAACAAAAATTAGACAAAAATCGATCTGTACTGATCACCAATGGTTATTCGGAACTCGCTATTAATCCTACTTTTATGGGAAAAAATCAGGGCTGGGGAGCCACTGTAGAAGAGCACTAGCTCCGGCTCCAGCTCCAGAGCTATCAAGCACTTATCCACTAGCTCCGGCTCTGGCTCTCCAATTCTTTAGTAAACAAGTAGTTCATCATTTAGTGTTTAAATCTTTTTTGCGATAAACTATTCTGTTCGAACAAGAATCACGACTTCTGATCTTTACAATTATATTAATCAAATCCGAAAGCGAGTACCAAGAAATATAACTAAATGAAAATCAATTGCGGCGTTATCTAAACATTGAAAAGGTTAAATTGTAAATATTATGAATTGCAAACTCTGCACTGCAAATAGCTAAACTTTATCTTTTTAATGGAAAACTTTAGAAGCGCATGTGCTCGAAACAAAAAACTCCCAAGAAATTTAACGCACGAGGAAATAAGCGAGAACGTTTGTGATGAAACATTATTAAGGCAATAAATAAGATTGACTCAGCAAATCTTCACTCTATAATTTTAAGAGATAAATTTACGACGTAACAATCATGCGAAAATTGAACCAAATAAAAAATTTGACTTATCCAATTCTCAGGGCTACATTCTGTTTTAGTCATATTAAATTTTGATATTTATTTACTCTTAATCATTGAGTGTTTAAATTAGTGATGGGATGATGCCAATTTTTTTTGACTCCGATGCCCATTTCAACAACATTTTTCGATTCCGATTCTTCTTCGTCAGAATTCACTTTGTTTTTTATATGAGGTTTACAATTTTTCTTAAAAGCACATAGTTTAATTAGTTGCATAATTGATGTACAGTGCCTCTTCCTTAATTGTTTTAAATTGTTCACCATTAGCCATTGTAAATTAAAGATTATATGTGTATTGAAAAGTGTATCAATCGTCCTCGCAGAGTGCCCAATTAAAGAATAAGAGCAATATTTTAATACAAAATTTGTTTAATCACTGTTTTGAAAAAACCACAAACAACTGTTGGTTCTTTATTTAAATAGAATCTTGATCCTTATTCAATTAAAAAGATTCTATTTGAAAAAAGATATTTAAATATATTATACAAAATTTATTTAACTACTTTTTAAACAACCAAAACAGTCTGTTTCATTTTATTGAATCTTCCTGTGTTTACAGGGAAAATAAAGAATAGGCTATAATCATTAGTAAACATAGTACTATGTTTTCATAACATCATTAAGAAAACATAGTACGATAAGTCAATCTTATCCGATAAATAATACGTAGTTCTGCAAAACATAATTTATAAGAGGTCGTTTCAAAATTTTAAATTTTTTTAACAATAGAGATATTATTTAAGCTTTTTAAATTTTATGCTTCCAAAATATGTAGTTTGTTAAACTACAAAAATAATTCAAAACTGTCGAAAAGTAAAACAGGTCCAAACTTGCAAAGAGTGGTGGTATATTTATTGTAGGATACATAGACTTAGAAAATTATTTTAAAAAATTATTCTAAATAAAAAATCTCAGCTAAATACCATTCGGCTCTATAAGCTTTTTTTTATTCAATTTTTTCATATAACTATAAATAAAAACAGCTAATTAAACAGCTGATGAAGGACAGGTTTTATTCTTTTTATTATCTTTTAATATCAAAAATTTTTTACGTTGAATCATCATCTGTTTCTTTTTTATTTATATTTATTTGTAGTAGTTGAACAAACAAAGTTTATAGAGCTGAGTGCTATTTAGCTAAGATTTTTTATTAAAAATAATTTGTTAAACTAATCAAGAAAATAATGCAATTCCTGTGATTTCATATAGGAAAAAATGACTCAGGTTATGCATTCATATTAAGATGACCTGACTCCCCTTCTCTTACCTTAATATGAATAAAAAAAACTGATTTTATTGGATGAAATAGATTATTGAGATTTTTTAAAATAGAGTTTAAATAAATTTTGTACGAAATTGCTCTGATGTTTTCTTTGAGCACTTTGCAATGAAGATCAATTCACTCTTGCTCTCTCTCTCTTCTCATTCGTCTATGCGCAAATGGGGTCTCACTCCGCAGACCATGTTCTAACAGCGTGCCCTATACATCGGGCACCACATGGAGCACGAGGTCTGACGGTTTTGGATGACAAAACTCGATGCTGGCTTAATAATACCACTGCCAGCATCTGATTCAGGCAGTGCAGCAGTCTGGAGTAGTAAAAGGATAAACCCTCGGCCCCAGTCCTGTTTGCATCTGACCTGGAGTAGATGCCCTTCAAACGACGACGACGTCTCTCCCACTCTCTCTCTACATACTGTGTATATATATATTGTAATATTATATGAAACTTAATCAATATATATAAATTAGGAAAAAATTAATCGACCTGTTTTTGTAGAGCGCTTAATGAAAGTCGGAACAAATACATTGATTTTTCATTTATTACAGAACAACCCAACAGCCTATTTCATCTATTTCTTAATTTCTTAATCAGATAAAATAAGCTGTAGAGATGTTTTTGCTTAATAAATGAAAAGAAAGATATCTATATAACACAAAATTTATTTTTATGTTAATGTTTAAAAATCCATAACAGTCAATTTCATTTTATGAAGTTGATTCTATGAACCATTACTGGAGCCGGAGCTATTAAAATTTTTGTGGCTCCAGCTCTGGCTCCTCCAAAATTGGCTGGCTCCATGGCTCCGCGCTCCAGCCCTGGAAAAAATCAAAGAGCAGAGCGCCAAGCCGGTCTAGAAAAGCAAAAAATATCCTGTCTACCACCACATTTTATGGATACTGTTTCGATGAGAACAAGATGCAAAAAGGAACTTTTAATGTCTAACTGCGAAGGCTCAGTCTTAACTGCCTAGCGCCGCGAGACATCGACCCACCTCTGCAGCTGCTCGGTGAACATGAAGTGCATGTCGATGACGTCATACTTGTGCTGCTCGACTACGGTGTAAGCGAGGTAATTGGCAAGGAGGACGTCGACTACGAGCGACTCGTTGTTGCGCGCCACCTTGCCTGACAAAAAGCCGCCTCGCGCTTTTTGACTCACCTGTCAAAGAAACGATTGCGTCATAATCAATCTATGAAATTTAATTGGTATCACTGCGATCTGTATTATTGCATCAATCACCGTAATAGGCTATTTGTGTAGCATAGATACTTGACGTTTGTTCTGCTAAATAAATAAATCATCGCCTCGAAATAGAAATAGATGTATGCAATAATAGAATAAACTTAATCTCGCTAAATTTGTTGGGCTATTAACGGTATCCTACAGCAGTGTTGTTCAACACTAGTGTGCCGCGAGACCGTGCCAGGTGTTCCGCCGAAATTCGTCAAGTTTCATATTGGTATATGGCAGGGGTGCACAACCTTTTCACTGCCGCCGGCCGCAAAACATCCTATAAATGCACTAACGGCCACCACTAGTTAAAGTTATTTTTTACTAATTTACGTTTTAAGCCTTACAATTTAACTGCCGCAAATACTGTCTTCACTATCACTACTGTCATGCTAAACATTAGAAAAAGTCAAATTTTCAAGTTTGGAGAATTTATTCAATCATAAATCACAAAATTGTACTTAATGACTTCCTTAATCTTGCATCTCCTCAGATAAACTTGCGAAGTTAGGTGGCTCGCTGGATATCATGAGTCGTAGTCCACATTCCAGATTGCTGTCCGACAATCGGGTTCCGTACTTGTTCTTCAAATATTTCATTCTTGAAAATCCTGCTTCGCACACGTAAGTGCTTTCAAAAAGAACGAGAGTTTTTTTGGCCGATTTTTGTAGATTCGGATATTCAACAGCTCCTCTACACGTATCTAGCAGATCTTTTTCTTCTTTAAATTTTTTAACATACTTTTCGTCGTTCTTCAACTCGACGAGTTCCATTTGAAGATTCAATGGTGCAGTTTCGGTTTCGACCAGATGTGGATAAGCAACTAGTTTTGTTGTATTGCAAATCCTCTCAAAGTCTTAAAAACGATAAGAAAATTCCTGCAAACCTTATCAAAAACGCTTGAGAAAAGATTAATGGGAATATCATCCACTTGAATTTCTTTGCTGTCAATCAGAGCCTTCATCTGCGGAAAGTGGAAAAAGTTACGCTGATGCAGATGACTTTTGAGGAGACAACATTTGTCACCGAAATCTTGTACTTTTTTGTACACGAGACAAACTGTTGTTGCCTTTCCCTGCAGACTTTGATTCAGGAAGTTAACCTGGGTACGAAAATCCACCAGGAAACCAAGCGGCATGAGAAAGTCTTTGTCAAGCCAGGGACACTCCTAGTTTTTGGTTGAATAGTATTTTACTATTTTCTTTCGCAATTGCAGTACACGGCGGGAAGTGTCTCCTACAGACAACCAACGAACTGCGGAGTGATAAAGTATGTCCTCAGCAAATGTTTCACTTGAGCATAAAATTTCTCGAAATTGTCGATGACGCAAAGCATTTGCGCGAATAAACAAGATAATACGATTCAGATCATTCAGAATGGTATTTAAAGCAACGGATTTGGCACATAGTGCTTCCTGGTGGATAATGCATTGAAGGTTGATGAGTTCTTTGATAATTCTAATCTTATAAAAACATATTTGCAGCAATTTTAAATAATTTATAATACAGATTAATTTTACTAATTATGATGCAATAAAGTTAAGCAATGTAAAACACATACAAAGTTTTTAACAGGCAGAATAATAAGATTACACAAATCAGAAAGGTCAAACTATTTGTAACAAAAAGGAGGATCCTGCAGCGTAAAATTGTCGGTTTATATTTTTTAATTACAAGAGATTCACGGATTTTGGTGTGGAATTCTGATCGGCATTTTCGAATTGTAAAGGAATCCAGCAGGTTGTGCTTATGATTTGAGCAAATTTGATAAGACATTATACGGTCTTTAACAGAACTTTTGGCGAGACTTTTAAAATTCCGATGTTCCCGAGCTCTTGTACTCAAATGCCACGAGGACATACCATTTGCTATGTCCTTTGGGAGTGCTGTTTTTTTTCGTTTTATTGAGTCACTAATCATCTTAATTAAAGTAACAATTAGCAAATCATAACTGTTCCTAACAGTTATTTCTTAAGAGTTACGTTGCAAAACATTTTAATCAATGCACGGCCGCCACAACGTGCATTTTGAAGTACAATTTCACGGCCGCAAAAAAATCCTTTTACGGCCACATGCGGCCGTACGGCCGCAGGTTGTGCACCCCTGGTATATGGCTAACTTTTTTTCAATAATAATTTTTATATAAATGATAATAAGAAAATACATGAATTAATTTTATTATACATAGTCATATTTACAATAGGTAATTGTTACTTCATTAATAATAATTTGTATTTCTCAAAGATGTCATTAATAATAATTTCTTCAAATGATTTCTTCATAAATTGCTACCTATTCCAGTTGAAGTTAATGTCAGGGACAGTGGTACATAAGTGTACCGTGATTGTAATCGTACTACTTTTGTGAAGGCATCGTTGACGCGTTGAAGTCACGCATGCCTGGCGCATACTCACACCGTGTTAGCGTGCTCTCAAACCGTGTTAGCGCGCGCATTAGAACTGCCGAAGGCTTTGCGTGGCATTTACAGTTGTATCCTTCAAAGAGCGCGCACGAGTGAGTTGTTTACAAAGCGCAGTTGAAGCAGAATAAAAAGAAAAAGACAGCATCGATCTGATCAGGAAGAACTGGACTTGCTCAAACGCTATGATGCATTGCCAAGGGTAAGTAGGCCTACAGATTACACAAGATTTTAATGTAGACCTGAAATTTATTTCGATGTTTTACAATTTTTAGATGAGCCAGTCACAAGCTGCTGTAAAGCAGCAGCAATAGTAAACATGTTTAACATGTATGTACTGTACTGTGAACTTTTTATGTTGCTTTACACACTGTCCAAGATCTTAAAACGCAATAAAATACAGTGCCCTGATATTGGCATGTGTTTCGGTGAACTCCCTAGTGTAAATGACACCCTATTTTCATGGCCAAAACGTTCCCATCGGTTTATAGAGCCACCGCTTTTTAGAGCAGGTTTTGCAATCCCCGAGGGTGCTCCATTATGCGGTGACCACTGTAATACTTTCCCAGAAGAAATTCCTAGTACGAGCAATGGTCAAAAAAAGCAAAAACAGTGATGTGGAGAAAATAGAACAAAAGTTATCTTTCGTTCGGATTTACTGTCACTGCGGATGCCACAAAACCTACTCCGCTGTGCGTAGTATGTACCGAAAAGCATGCAGCAGTGCTATGATCTCAAGCAAAAAACACCAGTCGCTGGAAAACAAGCCGGCAGACTATTTTTTTCGCTTAATCAAACCCATAGAGAAACAGGTCACCTTTATAAACAAAGCCGAAAAAATAAATGAGAAAGCTCTCAAACCCAGCTTTCAAGTAGCTGAACTTGTAGCCAAATCAAAAAAACCGCACACTAAAGCAGCGCCATTAACATAATCTGCCTGCAAAGCCATTGTAAAAGAAACGCTCGGCCCTGACTGACAAGAAGTAACTAAAGTCCCTCTCTCAGACAACACAATCAGCAGACGTTTTGATGACATGTCTGTAGATATCGAAACTATTGTTTTGGAAAAGATTCGCATCGGCAAACATTTTTCTCTGCAATTGGACGAGTATACCGATTTAAGTAAAAATGCTCAACTATTGGCCACAGTGCGTTTTGTGGATGAAGATATTATCAGGAAAACATCTTAAAGTAAAAGATTTTTCTTCCCAAAGCTTTTCATCTGACACTCTTCAGGGGAAATCGTCAGAATGAAGCAGAATTGAAACCGAACTAATTTATAAAGGAAGAAAGTAGAGTTCTCATTGGCTGAAAGAGTCAACCAATGAGAGAAAAGATTAAGAAATTTTCAAAGAGTATACGAATTCTTGATATTTATATTGATATTTCCAGTCTCTTTACTAATGTTCCGCTTGCTGAAACCATAGAAATCTGCGCTGATGCCCTTTACAATGACGACTCAATGGTGCCATCCTTTCCACGCAACATCTTTGTCGAATTAATGCAGTTAGCCACCTCCTCTGTGGAATTTAGCTTCAATAACAATATGCATCGACAAATCGACGGCGTCGCTATGGGCTCACCGCTTGGTCCAGCTTTAGCAAACATTTTTGTTGGCTACCAAGAAGCGAAACTTTTCAACATCGCCAAAAGACTGTTGGTGTACTTCCGGTACGTTGATGATACTTTCGCCGCATTCAACAATGAAGAAGACTGCAACAATTTCTTCATCCAGCTCAACTCTCTCCATCCCTCACTTCGCTTCACCTATGAAAAGGAATCTAATCACTCTCTCCCTTTCCTTGACGTGTTAGTAGAAAGGCATGATTCAGAATTTCTCACTTCAGTATACAGGAAACCTACCTTCACTGGCCAATATCTACGTTGAAACTCTTTTAGTCCACAGAAACGGAAAATCAATCTAATTGGTACTCTCGTTCACAGAGCTTTTATGATTTGTTCTAAAAGCAAACTGGACCAAGAGCTTGGCAAAATTCGTTCAATTCTTTTGGAAAATGGCTACCCGGAACGTGTAATCAATTCGGCTTTCAAGCGAAAACTTCAACAAATAAATTCTAACCCGGTCCACACAGTAAAAAAGTGCCCTGTCTACCTACACATCCCATGGATTGGAAACGTTTCGATGAAGTTCGAAAAGCAGATTACGTCTGCTGTGAAACGCTGCTTTTTCTCCGTCGAACCACGTGTTATTTTCAACACCCGACAGCTCCTTCAAGCGATTAAGAAAGACGTGTTACCTTCCCATCATCACAGCAATGTTATTTACCAGTTTTTGTGCCACTGCGATAGTCGGTACGTTGGTCGCACGTCTCAACGGCTAGAAGAGCGAATTAAACAACACGTTCCTAAATCCATCACCAATCCTCGTACCTCGGCCAACCGCCAAAGTCTTTCCCGCTCTTGCAAAAACAACATACGCCCACAACAATTTCACGAATCCGCTATTGGTCAACATCTTCTTGACAACGCCCAATGTGCCCTCCATTACAGCAACGAAAAATTTTCTATTCTCGCTCGAGGTCGCTCTTCCTTTCACCTTTCTGCTCTTGAAGCGACTTTCATTAAATCTCTCAATCCCTTTCTGTGTAAGAAAAAAAGAATTCGTATACTCTTTGAAAATTTCTTAATCTTTTCTCTCATTGGTTGACTCTTTCAGCCAATGAGAACTCTACTTTCTTCCTTTATAAATTAGTTCGGTTTCAATTCTGCTTCATTCTGACGATTTCCCCTGAAGAGTGTCAGATGAAAAGCTTTGGGAAGAAAAATCTTTTACTTCAAGCAATCTTCAAATTCTGTACCACCAAATGTTTATTGAAAACATCTTATTTTGCAAAACACTAGAAAAAACAACAGAAGAAATTTTTCGAATTACAACGGAATATCTTTAAAATGGAAATCTTCAGTGGGAAAACTGTATAAGTATCTGTACTGACGGGGCCGCAGCTATGGTCGGAAGAAATAAAGGTATTTTCAGTAGAGTAGAGGAAAGAAATCAAAATGTTATCTCTAAACACTATTTTTTGCACTGCACGGCACTTGTTTCCAAAACTTTACCAGCAAATCTAGTTCCTGTCTTAAATAATGTGGTGAGTATGGTAAACTTTGCAAAGATTAGACCTGTAAAAAGTTGTTTTTTTGCTTTGTTGTGTGAGGGAATGGGAGCGGAGCATGCAACATTACTGCTCCATACAGAGGTGAGCTGGTTGTCGTGGGGCAAAATGCTGGCCCGTGTGTATGAGTTGCGGGAAGAGTTCTTAACTAACGAAAGGTCAGATCACGCACAGCTGCTTGCAAGAGATGAATGGTGTGCAAAGCTGGCATATCTGGTGGATATATTTTACTATCTGAATAAATTAAATACATGTATGCAAAAAGCCAAAATGAAAATCTCCTAACAAATTCCGATAAAATTAACAGATTGCGTTTAAAGCTACACCTCTGGCAACAACATCAGAAAATTGGCAATCTTGAAATGTTTCCACTCACCCAAAAGCAGCAAAATGCCAATGCTGTTGTCCTTCGTGAGATAATAAGCAAACACTTGAAAACTCTTGAAGACAAACTGTCGTTTTATATTTTGTCAGCTTGCACAGAGCATTTTGATTAGGTAAGGGACCCATACAGTTTATCTACAGTTGCTGGACTTGACATGACGTTGTAAGAACAAGAGGAATTAACTGAACTTAGGCAAAATCGTAGTTTGAAGCTACGTTTCGCAGAAGTACCTTTGTTCAGTTTCTGCGAAGGAATTCTCGTTCTGTCAAACAAAGCTGTTTCAATGTTGCTCCCGTATTTAACAACATATTTGTGTGAGCTTAGCTTCTCAAACCTGACTGCTATAAAAACAAAGTACAGAGAAAGATTGACAGCCCAATGCTTGTTTGGACACTAATTGAATTATGTTGAAATATAAACTCAAAATTAACTTTTTATTTTGTAACTTTTTATTTTTAACTTTACGTAAGTAGTGTGCCGTGAATTTTTCAAAAGTAAAAAATGTACTGCAGCTGAAAAAAGGTTGAAAAACGCTGTCCTACAGCATACAAACCGGTTTATTGATTTAATAATTCTTTAAGCAGGTCTAGTATCTATACATGTATATATATGTATCAGCCACAGTGGGGGTCTAATTTACGACAACCCACTGCAGACTACTGTATTAGACCTAGATCAAATGCTCCCGCAATTCGGTAATATACACTAAACAAAACCTAAGTGCTCACGCTCGTATATTTCCGGATCGTATAAGGCGTTTAAATATTTTTGAGACAGTATGCTGCGTGTCCAAGCAGGCACTGGGCGTACTGCCACAAGATATCTCACAGTTTTTCATATTTCGCGCCAACTGTGACAACGCATCACAGCCATTCGATGTTTGATATGCCTGATGAGGTCCGTAAGACCGAAACAGGCCTGTCGCATAATAATCGCCCTCGTTTCTATTATGTTTTAGTTTTGCTTATTTTACTGTTCCTTTTAAACTCGTTGAAATTACATTTGATCGGTGACATTGTGATTTCTTTTGAAAAATTTCTCTTTTGTACTTGTTGAGAATTGATTTTTTACATGTTGTATCAGGTTCGTTCTGAATCCCTTTTAAATGCTTTTCACATTAATTTGTGTTGATTTAGTTATAGCAGCGTTTCTTGATTCTCAGCGATATGAACCAAAGAAGGCTTCAATTCTTTTAACACTCTTTTTTCGCCATAAGAGAAAAACAAAAATACTAATTTACAACTCCTTATAAAACAGACAAACAGAGAAAATTAACATGATACGATTTTTCATAGGTCAGACCTCAACAAAATGACGAAAATTAGAGTTGAAGAGAGATTACGTCAATTACAGCCTCTATAGTATTCAACCACGCTGGAAATCAAACAGTTCTTATTTTTTAAAATTAAATCTGAAGCTATTAATTGCCAAATTTTACATGCCAACAAGAGTCGACATAAAAGAAATATATTGTGTGGGGCTACAGAAATAAAACTATGATGAGTTTCGCATGGTTGAGCGGTAGAGTACTCTTTATCTGGAACCAGATGTGGTCCTTTTGGTATGAAATAATGTCACTTTAGAGCACTATGAATGATTAATTACTTCCTTCTTGCAAACATTACATAGAAACAATAGTGTAATTAAAAGAAAACTATGATGCGGAAAATATAATTCACTGACTAATGACAAGACAATGTGATGAAATCAAATAGAAAAAACTTGTTTTAACGACATTGCAATGAAGCATCAAAGAATCAAGATTAGAATACGCAGCAGTAATCTTGAGTCCTTTTGTTGCTTTATTGCATTAGATTATTTAAGAAAAAAATATTATAACAGTATTGTTGTTTTTGTTGTTCTTTCGCCGACCATTTTGAAAGTAAGTTTCATTATATACAACTACTTTTATAACCTTTTAATTGGAATAGACTACACTTCCATATAATACCATGTTTTTTCGAAAATAAGACAGGGTCTTACATTAATTTTTTTTCGAAAAATAACACCAGGGCTTATTTTTGGGGGACGTCTTTTATTTTTATTTATCAAAAACAAAATAACAAAGTAGAGAATTACGAGATTTTCACATATACAAAATATAAAAACCGATATCCATTTACTTATAAATAACACGTTTTTATTTAAAAAACTGCTAAACATAGGTTATTCAAAAATTACCATATCATTATCCTCTGGAATGTCTTGCAAGTCACTAGATTCAGAAATTTTAACGGAGTTTTTATTTAACTGAATTTTCTGGCGAATTTTTGCACCTAAACTTTCGTGTCGAGCTATCTACTAGGTCTTATTTTAAGGGTAGAGATTATATTACAATTATTTTTAAAATTTAGGCTAGGTCTATTTTCGGGGAAACACGGTACTAGCAAGCGATTTTGTCACAATATAAACTCTATACGCAACCATAATAATCAAGGAAATGATTGGCTTATAAAAACTGCTAAAAGATTTGCAGAAAACAGTTTAATTATGACAAAAACGACACGGTCAGATATAAGCATGAATATACACAAAAAGGATTGATAATGACGTACCGGAAGTGTCGTTCTCCATATTATGCAAGTTTCGGCGGGAACAATATCATCTAGCCTGCTACAAAACTTCTCCAGATTTTTCTGATATTCGTCCCATCCTTTCTTTCCGTAACTAAACAAAAAAGTAGACTTAAAAAACTATAGAATTGAGAAATGGATTAATGAATGAACAGGATCCACCGAGATTAAGAAGAGCCAAAAAGATCAGAATATAAACGCATCGCGATGATGAAGTCTACGACACTGTCGTCTACATAGAATTTATTGAAAATTTTTCCTAGTTGTAAAGAGATAAATGATTAAACAGAATAGGTTGTTGAAATGCTTCGAACTTGGCTGAGTTTTAACTTTATCATCTATGAAAGCAAACAAAGTCTAAGTTTTTAGATCATACTTTTAGGGATCATAATAATTAATAGAACGACCAAGCGAGTCAATTGATGCATTTCAAACAAACCATACATATTTTTGGCAGAGATTGCTCTGTTCTAGTGAAACTTCTTTACAATTATTTTTTTAACAAAATAATAAATTTGTGTGATATTTAAGGGTTTCACAATCTAAGTGACGATTTTAGGCATTGGTCTGCCTAAAACAACCAAGTGCATCAATTGACTCACATAGTTAAGAATTTGACTCAATTTTCACTAGAAGATGTTGTGGTATTTTAAACAGTTTAAAATACCATAACCACTTTTTTGTAAAAATTAGTGTTTGAAATGGGTCATTTGATACACTTGGTCAATATAGTATTAATATGCAAGTGAAAGTATATGGTGGATATCATTTTTGATCTAGCACAGCAGAATTGGGTTTAATTCCCAGGCCAAGCAAACTTTGTCATGTTTCTAATGGTTGTCCCAAGTCCCTCTCTGACATCCTATCTCTTCTCAATTTATTATCCGACTCTAAGGTAGTCCATCTTCAATAAATACCTGGCCATTCTTCCTTTCCAGGCAACAATTTAGCTGATTCTCTTACTAAAATCAGTGCCACTCATAACCCCTCCTCCATATCACTCTCTCTCTCACCTCTTATTTCTTCCCAATGCCAATCCCTCTACACCAATTGGAGAAGTGGCATCCAATCTGGTTTCTTTCAACATCAAATACCTCCAGTATCTTCTGAGGAGCTTATTCACCCTTGCTCTGCTCAATGTGCCCTCTCTCATTTATGCTGCAACTGGCACAGCACTCTTCTTGCTACATACTTTCACAGGATTGGTCAAGCTGAGACTCCTTTGTGCAGCAACTGCGGTTTTGAATCACAGGATATCTTTCATCTCGTGCTAGACTGCCCTATACTTGACCTTCTATGTTAGCCATCTTTGACCACTCCCTCACTATCCTAGACCTCTGGTGTTGTCCCAGGAAGATCGCCAAACTATTGGGGCTCTGCAGTGCTGATTTGCACCCTGATCCTTAGGAATGGATTTGGTAAGCCCACCACCACCACCACAACCAAGGGACTTATGTGCAGAAGTGGAGGTGTCTGTGCAACAATCTCCCATTAAATCACTGTGAAAACAATTGGCTGAGCTACAAATTTCAAAAACCACAATGTTAATACACATGGCAAATCTTCAGTTAAAATCATTTAGGTCAACTTTTGTCAATGAACTAAGCAATAACATCAGAAAAAAAGACGTGTGGCATGTGGACAATTTCTTCATCTGTTTCAGACAATCCCACAACAGGAAAAGCTATTTTTTCTGATGAATGTGCAATTTATTGCAGCAGCTGGTCTTGAAATATTTATTTTTGAAGCAAAGAAAATCCGCATTATTATGAAGAACTGCAGCACAATCCCCCAAATGTGATGGTTTGAGCTGCTATGTCGAGTAAGCACTTGATCAGACCCTACTTTTTTGAAACCTCTGTTTACCAGCATTCTTACCTTGGCATGTTAAAAGATTGGTTTGTTCCACAGCTTCAAAGGTTGAATGTGGATTTATATGATTGCTGCTTTCAACAAGATGGTGCACACCCCATTATGCAATTAGTGTCAGGAAATTTCTAAATGAGGTATTTTGGGATAGATGGATTGGATGAAAATCACAACTTCCAGCACCTCTTGATTGGCTTCCTACAAGTTCAGATCTCTCATCCTTTGACAACCTTTTGTGGGGTATGATCAAGTAGAGAGTTTTAAAAGAGCGATATCAAAATACCAAACAGCTGATGTTCGAGCAACCTTTGAAACAATCAACAAACCAGAACTTCATAAAATATCTCACAGGACATGGCATCACATCATATTGTCACAAAAATGGTGCTCTTCATACTGATATTCTCGATGAACTATAGCAAGAATGTGTAGCTGTATGTAAATGAAACAATTTAAGAGTAAACGATGTAAACTGAAAGTAAATGAATAATAAATGATAGTGAGAGTGTGAGTTAGAACTACCGTATATTTAATAGAAGTGACAAGACTGCACAAAAAAACCGCCCTGAAGACCACCCTGTACAAAGAATATATTTACAAAAATTACAAAGCTTAATCGGTTCACAAAACCTCAGCTATCCACACTTTACCAACTTCAAAATGATTCCTGTGCCACAACATGATAATTTATCAAAAACACAAAATAATTCTATCTCTATATAGAATTAATCTCTGAAAACACTGACACAAAACGATCCCAAAACTTGTCAATCAATTCAACTAAAATTTTTACTGAACTATGGAATTTAAACAGAAATTTACATTAAAATTTAGATTAGAATCTAACTGAAATAAAATGTAAATAAAGTTCATGCTTATATAAGATCATGTCACATCATAAGCGAATTTTTCCAAATAAGATTAAATTTATGTGAAGGTCAAAATTAAGAATTAGTAAAGAGTTTATCTTCAGTGATCATTTGCATTGAACAAAAACCGCCAATCAGAGAATTGTGATGCAACCAGATTAAGTAATTGGAAGTCTCATAAGTGATACCCAAACAATCAAGAAAAACCTAGACACTACAAATCATGTGCTCTTAATCTGATTGACAAGTGCATATGGTTATAATTGATAAACAATTAAAACAATTATAAAACAGCTTACAAATAAGTTAAATAAATTAAGTGGGGATTTTACTGATTGCAATTACTACTTGGCCATGAAAATATTACGTCATAATAAAAATTAAAATTACTAAAAACACAAAATTAACTATAGATTTGTGAAGTTAAGATTATTGCAATTGAAATGTGACAATCATTTTATAGCAATTTATTGTTTCAATTTAAAATTACCTCAGTTATAAATATAGCTTATGTTTCTAAAAATAATGTTGTGTGTGCACTTTGAAATTTTATTGTACAGTTAAAAAATGTAAAATTACTATAGTTAAAGTTAATATTGCTTAAATTTTAGAAGCTGGTAAAGGCTTGAGTACACCAAAAATGTTTGTTTTTTTAAAAGTAATTTTAAATAATTATTAAATAAAATAAAAAATGTTAAATCCGCTTGGAATGCTGTTTGTTATTGTTATTTCTGTGCATTTAAATGATAAAATAGGTTTGACCATATTTCAAACAATTGAATTTGTTATTAGTATGCTACATTTTTTCACAGTGATACCAACACTGATTGGCTGAAATTGGTAAAACAACAATTCATTCCTAACAACAACAATCATAAATATGTAGCAGAAAATTATTTGCATTTCAAAAAAACCAGAAAACTTTTCACTGCTAGTGTCAATTTTTTTTTATGATAAAAATTAACCAAAGCAAAATAGCTGCCATTTGCCAAGTAAAAAGTGCACAGTCTATCTGGAAAAGTTTTGCAGCTTAATGATCGAGAAGCAATGGTCTAATACATCACAAGTTAAATTTATGACAGAGAAAAGTAGAAATTGCTATTTTGTCACATATATTTGTTTTGAAGTTTTAAGAACTGAATATACCGAGATATGTCCCACAAGCAAGAGTTGAGGAGAACAACATCAGGTGTAAATTCGTTAACATCTTCAAGTTTCTTCAAGACACTTTCAATGTAATTGTTGTAAATCCGAGTTGCAAAGTAAAACCTGAAAGAAAAGTGTTGATTAAACAGACACAAGAATGAGCAGCAAAATTAAATAGTTAAATATAATCTGTTTGATAAGTCTAGATATACAATTTACCCATATGGTAATTAACAAAAAAAAACAATAACACTTCTTTGTACCTTATTTGCACCGAAACAAAACTTCAATAGTCAAAATATTTTATGTTGTTTACAAGTTTAAAATAAAACTCAATCATTTCTGAAAACAACTTCTTTTTTGCAATGCCGGTTATTAAATCCTTCAATGCTTTAAATGAGAAAAATGAGAAAAATGAGCTTTAAATCAGAAAAAGCTTTAAAACGGAGATGATTTAATCTAATAAAATCCACTTTATTACAATCAACTGTGGTTATCTAGATTACTCTTAAGGTAGTCAAAATTGGAACACTTGATGCTTTTTAGTTAAGATAAAAAAAGTAATCGAAATATACGTTAATTACACTGGGGAACACAATTTTTGTTGCATTGATACCGACACTTGTTTTTACCTAATTTTGTGGTGTTGAATTCAAATATGCAGTCAGTTTTTTTCTTAAAGCTACAGATTTTTTGCAATTGAGCGTTTTTATTTTTAGTGAATTTTGCACTTCTAACGTAAAATGAAAGGGTTATTTTGTAATAGCCATTTGCATCTAGGGCCACATAAGGAACTTTGAGTATACCAGGCATCAACATTCAAGTCTCACACATTTAACCAATATGCAAATAAGAGTAGGTGAAAATCAATGTGTACTGTCGATACAGACAAAATACAAGATCAAATTTGGCCCTGTTCAGGCAAAAATTTGTGCTTGTAGCTCCTGCGCTTGTAGACTTCCTCGGGAAATCTTGCTTGATGCTCCAGCAGTAGACTGCCATCATGTTTCTGTCCCATCTGCCTTGGTAGCGATGTTCCATAGTCATGAGGTCTTGATGGAACCGCTCCTTTTGTTTATGACTAACAGCCTTGGGGTTACTGGGGAATTCATCAAGGTGACCATGATGGAAATGCA
Organism: Diplosoma virens; assembly: GCA_963680785.1. Taxonomy (NCBI): domain Eukaryota; kingdom Metazoa; phylum Chordata; class Ascidiacea; order Aplousobranchia; family Didemnidae; genus Diplosoma; species Diplosoma virens. The sequence goes on along the minus strand of OY796895.1, from coordinate 35,661,714 downwards.
GCTTGATACTCATTTTACACCCAAGGTCGTGATAAGCTAACAGCATTGTAGTGACCAGAACATGGTAGTTATCTGCCTTCTTGTTACCAAGAAAGTTTTGTGTAACTGCTAAAAAAGATAGCCATGCCGCCCTTTCTTTGTCTTTTATCTTGTTGACAAATTTTTCATCACGTAGAAGGGTACGAATCTGAGGTCAATCAAAGACACCAGGCCTTGATTTTGTCAAACAACAATTTAGGAAAAGCAGAAACTATGTGCTGAAAACACTCATCATCACTATCCAGTGCCTTCATAAACTGGTTTATCAAGCCGAGTTTTATGTGGAGTGGGGGAAAAACTACCTTCTCTCTGCTTACTATTGGGTCATGCACAATGTTTGGTGTGCCTGTTTTCAAAGTTTCATGAATAGGCCACTCCTTCTGGGTCCAGTGTTTCTCTTAATCTCGGCTGTCCCACATGCAAAGATGACAGGAATTCTTTCTAAAACCTCTCTGTTGGCCAAGGAGAAAGCTGACCATTTTAAGGTCTATGCAAAGGATCCAGTTGTGCTCATGATATTTGAGTAAGTTGATGACCACTTTTATGTCATCATACGTTTCTCTCAAATGCTCAAAGTGACCAACGGGAACTCCTCCATAAAGGTTGCCATTGTGTAAAAAAACACATTTGAGGCTCTGCTTAGAGCTATCCAGAAACAGTCTTCATTTAGTTGGGATGTACGAGGCAACACCTAACTGCCTGAGCAGACCAGGGATATTGTGACAATAAACAAACTGTTTCTGTTCTGAGAAAAATGTTGCAAAAGACTGGTCTCACTTTTGAAAATATGAAACTTTTGCAGAATCATCAAGTAGATGCTTTACTTGCAGCCTGGAAGCTAGTATCTCTTCAGCTTTCTTAGAGAGTCCCAAATCACGAACCAAGTCATTCAATTCCGTTTGGGTAAACAGCTAAGGGGCTGATAGCCGATTGGTGTTATCTGAAAAGGATTCGGATTCAAAAACTATCTTGTTATTGCAGCCCTCATGCTCTCACTGATCATCATCACTGTCTGCACTTGAGGAAAAACCACTTAAAAACCGGACTGCAAGTTTTTCAAATGTGGAACAGGTCAAATGGCTGAGGGAATGCTTGGAAAGGAGATCTTATGCTGATTTTTCTTGCCAACACCTTTTGTGTTGACCATGCAAAAATAGCAGTTAGTCACATGATCTTGGGATTCCTGCTAAACCATGGGAACTCCAAAAGGCAGTCCCTTTCATTTTCCTTTTGTCCAATCACGAAGCATTTTCTCACAGTTATGACATACGATATGGGATGACCATTTATTGTCTTGGTCACCAAGGGGAATTTGAAAATATGCTTTGTAGGTATGCTTCACAAACAAAGTGATGTTACGCCTTTGATGAGGCAGTGTATAGCACCCACATACATAACAGAAAGAATCAGGCTTGTTTTTACATTCACGTCTATGAGAAAAAGTCATGTTTACACCTGATATAACAAAACATTTTGTAAGTCAAATAACTCAAGGAAAAACTATAAATAGAACAATACCATAAAATTACTTTAATATACAAGTGTGAAAGATACGGTAGACTTAAGACTGTAGTTGGCTGAGCCTTGATGAAGAGCCTAGACTAGTTAACAACGTGTGCAGTGCTGTGCACACTCTCGACTGATAATGCAAGGAATTTCCTACAATCGCACACTTTTTGGCTGCTTAGTAACCTGGTAGTCTTACATGACCATGCACAGTCAGTACTTCTTCCAGGTACATCTATCTGTATAGCTGCTGAGCCTTATAAACAGAATGTATTGATGCTCTTATTTGATTTTTTCGATTGCATTTCCAGCACTTCTTGCTGTCACCAACTGGCACATGCTTTACTACAGCGAGATGTTTGACCTTTGTTTGCACCAATTGCATGCTTCACTGATTGTACTGAAGGTGCCGCAGCTAGAAAATCTGCTAATTTGTAATGGGGACAAAAGTTAATCAAGTATTTATGACTGTCAGCTGGTGCGCTGCACTACTCGTGACTTCGAGACCAAGGTTAGGTTAAATACGTATACAATATAGGTATGCATCGATCTGTTTTGGTGGAAATCTGGATTCTCAAATTGCGCAAAAACTAGAGCATGTAGATGAAAACCGACTTCAGATTTGGAATCAGCATCAAAAATCTATCAACAATCATTTGAAAAATCTCATGCAACACAACATGAAAAAAAATTGTTCCCCTGTGTTATTTTTCAAAAAAAATTAAAAGACTTTTAGATTACATTTTAGGGAGTCAAAATTGGAACACTCTACATTTTCTAGTTAACATAAGAAGAGTAATCAAAATACAAGTTAATTATCTTTTAAAAAAATTAAGAGTGCTTAAAAAATTCATCAACATTTGAATGAAGATGTTTGCAATTATCTGATACACTGACTCTAGATTTAATATTTAAAATATTAATAACAATAGAGTTTAAAATTTACTTATATCATTATGGCATGTGAATATGATAGACCAGGGATGTCTTACCATTTTTTGAAGTTGGGCCAAATTTCATATTGAGCTGAAGTTGGTGGGCTGCAAAAAGCTGTTTGCACAGAATCTTGCTCCAATTTCTTAAGTTTCATCCTAAAACTCAGGTGTTCTCTAAAAAAAAAGGTCTTCATCTATTTTCTTGTTCCAATTTCTTAAGTTTTGTCCCAAAATTTGGGTGTTTTTTAAAAAAAAGGTCTTGCAGAATCTGTACAATCAATTTGGATAGAGAATTTAAAACACTTGATATAGCAAAAAAATGGCATGAAAACTGAAAAGCGTTTTGAAAAATTAAATTAGATAAAATTTGTTTTAAGGTTGTTAAACTACCAACCGGATAAGAATGTGATCAGACTTGAACTCCCGGACTTCTCTATATTCAATCCCATTGGTCAGTTCACTCCGCTCTACCAACTTATCTCCAAGGAATGAAGTTTCCCCCTGAAAATGTCAGCAGCTATTCTTAGAAAACTCATCTTGAACTATCATGCACAAAAAATTTTATTTAAAAAAAATGTAAAATAAGTCAAATTAAAATGAAATAAACAGTCTAACAAATTAAAAAAAACTCTTTTTTGGTTCTGGTTTTGTAAAAAAATTTATTTACATAAATACCAAATCAATAAATTTCATAGAAAAAATGGTTGGAACATTGCCATCTTTAATAAAAACCTTAAAAAATATACTTGAATGGTTAGTGATGTTTTAAGTACAGAAAATGAGTTTAAGTGGGTAATCGTTTATCAACATTCAAATAACAATGTTGGCATTTATGCTGACTAGCTTTTATAATTAATACAGTTTAACATTAAATTATATCATTGTGAAATGTCAATATAATAGGCAGACCTCTTTGTTTCACAGTTAAAAGTTGAATATTTTCATTAGCATTTAAATAGCAGTATGATAACCAATTTACACAGTTTTCTATGAACTACTACCTTATTGTGGTAAGCAAGTTTGCATGTCTCGATGACCAGTAAAGCTACGTTGGCCAGAGATTTTATATTTCCTTTAAGGAATATCCATGTCAAAGAGGTTCGCAGATAGAAACCAAATAAAAGCTAGTTCACAAGATGGCAACATTAAACCTGGGCAGACTGTGCTCAACAGCTGTGGCAAGCAAACAGTCTAAGAGAAGGACATCTCTTATTTACAGTAGGGTTATATTGCAAATTCATGATATGTTACCTAGAACATTTTTCCATGCCACCTTGAGCATCACCCAATAAAAAGGTCTGCCTTCAGGTACTTGGCAGAGGTATCTGTTCAAAAAGTACTTTCCTAAATGAGTCAGCCTTGTCAAAGTTAGGACACTGGTAGTTGATAATCAACCACTATAAATTGGCTCATTTCTGCTTACTGTCAATATTTGTTGCAGGGGTGTCCAAACTCCGGCTCGCACTACCTTTTTTCTTGGCCTATGGCTAATTCTAAGAATGCAATGTTATATTGCCAGTAAGCTTCTGCAAAATTAAACTTTGCAAAGATAACAAAATTTCTTTAATAATTTAAATTTTTAGAAGTTTATGAAACAAAACATGTAGAATTGCCAATTTAGCATTTTCATGTGAAAAAAGTCGCTCTAAGTCTATAGATATGCACATAGGGTTTTTGTGAATTCGCATGCATAGCACTCACCCAAATGCATCTCGCATTTTTTTTTTGAGCAATTATTATGTTTCTTTTTTCCTCTGTTAGTTCTCAATGTTTTTAGTTATTTAGGGTGTTATAAATAGTAACAATAAAATGATTTTGCTGCTATCATTTTGAGTTGAACAAAACTAGCTATTAGATCACTTAGACTGCCAGAGATTAGATGAAAAATTGCAGACCAAAAAAAGAAATGGAAAATAGACAGCAAGTGCAGGAAATTTCAGATGAGGTGGGAAAGTGATTATTTCTTCACAGAACTCAAAGGAAAATGTGTCTGCTTTATCTGCAACGAAACTGCTGCAGTGATGAAGGAGTACAATATGTAATGCAATTTTTGAAACCAAACATTAGAAATATGAACCTTGTACTGATGCCAAGTGAGAACAGAAAGTTAAGCAAATGGCAGCTACACTACAAGCACAACAAAAATGTTTTCTCTGTGCCAACAAATAACAAGAAAATGCTACAGCAGCCAGTTACAAGGTAGCTCTACTGATTGCTTAACACAGAAAACCTTTCACAGATGGTAATTTTATAAAGCAGTGTCTTACTAAGGTTGCAGGAATAATGTGCCCAGAAAAACTGCAGGACATCAACAATATTAGCCTGTCCAGAAACAAAGTTGTGCATTGCATGGAAACTTGTCAGCTAGAGTGAAACATCAGGTGTCACATAAAGCTTGTGCTGTTGACTTTTACTCCATTGCATATGAGAGCACAGATGCCACAGACACTGCACAGTTATTAATTTTTTTACAGGAAGTTAATGACAATTTTTACATTACGGAGGAGTTGCTTGATCTCAGGAGTCTAAAGTGTACAACTACAAGTAAAAACATTTTTGAAAATGTGTCTGATGCAATTGACAAAATGGGACTTAAATGGGACAAGCAGTGTGGAATCACAACTGATGGAGCTCCAGCTAAGGCAGGCCAGAAAAAGAGAATAAAATCTATGGTGTGCACCAAAGTGCAAGAAAATGGAGGTGAGGCTGTTAAATTGCACTGTACTATCATGCGCCAAGAAACTCTTTGTGCCAAGACAGTCCAGCTTGGCAATTTGATGAACACTGTTGTAAAAAATGTTAACATAAGTCAGTCACAAGGCCTCTACCATAAACAGTTTCAGTCTTTTCTGTCAGATGTTGATACTGAATGCAGTGCTGTGCTGCAAAGATCTTACTCTTTGAAGTCCAAAATCTATCAGTTTCTGAAAGTGAAGGACCAACCTGTTGATGAAAAGACAGAGTCTCAATGGTTGGCAGACCTAGCATTTTTAGTTGATCTCACTGGCCATTGCAATGCACTGAACTGGACCTTTCAAGGTAAAGACCAGCTTGTATCACAGCTTTATAAGTACTGAAAGCATTCTGTCTGAAGCTCTATCTGTTTCAGCAGAACTAATCAATTTAAATGTTGTGCATTTTCCCACACTGGCCAGAGTTAAGTCTGCTTTTCCAAATGCCAACCTTTCAATAAAAAAGAGTGAGTACGTGTCTGTGGTTAAAACTCTACTGACAAAATTCAATCAGTGCTTGCAAGATTTTTCTGTTGTGTAGCATAAAATCAAGCTATTTTCAACTCCCTTCTTAATGGATGCACAAGAAGTGGAAGAAAGTCTGCAATTAGAACTTATTGAAATGCAATGTGACAGTTCTCTAAGAAATCAACATCACAGCCTCACCCTTTTAGATTTTTATTGGAACCTGGAAAGGACCAGGTTTCTGTTGATGATATGCAATGCAAAACAAATAGTGAATTTGTTTGGCTCAACATATACAGGGTGTCCATAAAGTCTGTGTGCACTTTTAAAAGATTATACCGTATTTTCCGGCTAATAAGCTGATCCGGCAAATAAGCCGAGGCCAGTTTTTAGCTCTGAAAATGAGAGTTTTTCCATATTACTGCCTAATACGCCAAATCAGAAAATTTCGTTAACTACCGGTACCTTTTTTTCTTTTTGCAACAAAGTTTGTCAGGTATGCGTTACATTCATTACGCACCTACGCATGTTCTTTATTAAACACCATAAAATTGAATGGAATTTGTTATTCGACGATTCCAAAGATGAAGATGAATTTAATGGATTTTAATAAAGTTGTGTTGCTGACATTGTTTTATTGTTGTTTACCGTATGTACTTTTAGTTACCGATAATACATGTTTTTGTGACCAATTTTGACTGCTGTTTTTTTTGGTCCAAAGCTATATCCGCCCAATAAGCCAACCCCAGAAAATTAGGTCGAAAATGTAGGTCCAGAAAATCGGCTTATTAGCCAGAAAATACAGTAACTTTGTAAGTATTTATGACAAAAAGGATCTGTAAAAAGTATTAAAGAAAAAAAATCAATATTTTTAAAGTTCCACATATGTCCTCCCTCATTAGCAATACAAAGGGTAACATGAATTCAGTCTGATTTAGAATTCTCGATTTAGAACTGTCTAACACATAGAGCAAAGTGTCAAGGAGTTCCATCTTGTTAAAACACTTCATCATGTTTCAGATTTAGTTGTTCAAGCTGTGAAATAAAGTAATTTGGAAGTATATCTAAGTAGCTGTCAGCGTTTATAACATGATCTTTAAACAAGAATGGCTCTATGATGTAATTTTTCCCAAAGCACATCCCATAATAACTTTGGGTGAGTCTCTTCTATGTTGAACAATTTTATTTGGCTTTTCAGTCTCTTAGAACTAGAAAAAAGAAACTTTAACCCTTTGTGGTCGTAAGGCGAGTATAGCTTGCCCAACGTTAAAATCGCGTTTAGTGTGGTCGTAGGGTGATCGCTATTTGCTTATATTGCTTGAAAGGCGGTAAATTCTTCTGGCTGTCATGTAACTGCAGATTCTTTAGTCATGCAGAACACACGTGGTAAGTCATTTGGTAACTGTCATTCATAAGAAGGTGTAAGTGTTAGAGCTTGTGTAGCAACTGAACTGAAAGCTAACTTTTTGTTTAGTGTTACATTTGCACAAATAGAATTATAGCGTATGTGATCAATTTGTTACGTTTTTAGCTTGTATAATCGGTTCTTGACAACATTTCTATTCAATTAGACTGGGTGATGATTTGTGATCTTGCAAACAGTGCAATAATTGTATGAACAGAATATGACTAAGCAAATGAGATTGACTGACGATGATATCCTTGATTTATTTGATTCGAGTGATGATGAAATGGATGTACAGGGTGATTCACCGAAGTGTTGACAAATACTTTATGTGATTTACTGAAGTGTTGACAAATACTTTATTCCATTATTAACTTCGCATTACCTCTTCAGATTGTTATTATATATTCTAGAGTAAGTTTTCAATATCAATAAGAATATTTAATCTAGAAAAGTAAGATGGCAAACACAGTAAATGACATCGTTGAAGGGTATTGCAAGAAAGGACTTCCACCTGCGAAAATTTTCTGGTTGATGAAGCGATTTGTGAGTTGTGGAGGTGTTTACAAGGCTGTGAAGAGGTTCAGGGAGACTGGAAGTTGTGCTCCAAGAATCAGAAGTACTCCTGAAAAACCCATCAGGACAAAGGAACTGATTAAGAAGGTCAGGGAGAGGTTGAGGCAGAACCCTTCAAGGAGCGCAAGAAAACTGGCTAAGGACACCTCTGTAAGCGTGAGCACCATGCAAAGGCTTCTCAAGGATGATCTCCACATCTACCCATACAAATTTACCAAGAGGCAGCTCCTGTCAAACGCCACTAAGAAGAAAGGGCTTGATAGAGCTAAGGTTTTGATCAAGAGACTTGTTGTTGGCACGTGGCCTCAAGTGCTTTGGACAGATGAGAAGCTTTTCACTGTCCAAGCTATCCACAACCACCAAAATGACAGGATTTGGATTCCAAACAAGGACATGGTGCCAGTTGAACGTTGCAGTTCATTTAGGAGGCAGAAACCTTCTTCCGTGATGGTTTGGGCAGGAGTCACTTCAACAGGCCTGAAAACACCTCTAATCTTTATCGACGAAGGTGTGAAAATTAACCAAACTATCTATCGTCGGATGTTGGAAGAAAAAGTCATTCCCTGGGTTCAAGAAACAGTGGGAGAGGAAGGAATTACGCTTCAACAAGATGGGGCAACCTCCCACACAGCCAAAGCAGTCCAGCATTGGTGCAAGACCAATTTTAAAGGGTTTTGGGAGAAGGAAGTATGGCCCCCTTCTTCACCCGATTTGAACCCAATGGACTTTGGGATTTGGTCCATTCTGGAGCAAAAAGCCTGCTCAACATCCCATCCAAATATTGAAACCCTTAAACGAAAACTGAAGGTGTCATGGGAAGAAATTGACCCAGAAGTGGTGTGTGCCACGTGCGCCCAAGTACTTCCACGTCTTAGGCGCCTTGTGAAAAACAAAGGGGGCTATATTGAATAATTTGAATTTTATGTGAAAGCCCATTAAATTTCCATTCTATCTATTAAAAACTTGTTTCTTTTGCCCTTATAGTAAGTTGGATAATTCAGTTTTAATTTGTCAACACTTCGGTGAATCACCCTGTAGATCAATCAGATGAAGATGTGGACTTTGATTCAGAGATGACTAAAAACGGAAGTGACACTTCAAGTCTTCACAAATTACCTTCTTCTGGACACGAAGATATGGACGTTAGTGGTGTAGGAGATGCAGATACTAGTGCAGGACATATATCTGATGATGCTGAAAGTGATGTGAAAAGTGATGGCCACGATGTTGGTTCGAATGCCAATGCTACAAACAATGGGTCTGTTTGAAGAACTTATTTACCAACAGATAATGATTTATTGAAGTTACCATTTACTGTCAGTAATCCTGGTATTTGGCTACCTACTTCTGGACAATATGACAATGAACTTAGTTTCTTCCAGCTTTTTTTCATGGACGACATTATTGGAGAGATTGTTCAGGAGACAAACAGGTACGCAAGAGAAAAAATAGAAAAGGCTCAACCACTTGGCAAACGTTCTATATGGAGAACTTGGAAAGATGCAAATCTGCAAGAAATGAAGGCATTGCTTGGAGTTGTGTTAAATATGGGAATGCATGCCAAATGCAACATGAAAAAATATTTTTCAAGAAAATGGACAGAAAGAATGCCATTTTTTGTTGATGTGTTTTCTCGGGAAAGATTTTTTCAACTTTATTGGATGCTACATTTGCAGCAATCGGTAGGCCGAGGATTTCGTGGAGATAAGGTTCACAACCTAGTGACCCATATGAATGGAAAATGCCAAGAATATTATTTGCCACACAAACGTATTTCTGTTGATGAAAGTACGATTGGGTTCAAAGGCCAAGTGATATTCAAGTGCTACAACCCAAACAAGCCAACAAAGTGGGGACTCAGAGTGTACACCATGTGTGAGAGTGAATCTGCCTATATCATGGCAAAGTATACAACTTATTGTTTTAGTCTGGCCTGATTTTCCTTTTACGAGTAGAATCGTGTTGCATTTATGCAACATGCTCTCTTCAAAAGGGTATGGATCAGGGTACCACATTTTCACAGACAGGTTTTATACAAATCCAACTTTGTGCAAAGAGCTGAGGAAGCTATCTTTCCACTTAACTGGAACAGTAATGCCCAGTAGGAAGGGTATGCCAAACGAATTGTCAAAAAAAAAGTGAAAAAAAAAGAAGCATGAAGTAGTTGCATTTAAAAAAAATGATGATACAATGGCTCTTCAATGGAAAGACAAACGAGTGGTGATAATGCTATCTTCTGTCTACAACACCCAATGCGAAGGTGAAGAATGTATTTTGGAAAATCAACAGTCAATAATTGTGGCAAAACCTGTTGTAATTTCTCAATATATGAAGTATATGGGTTGAGTAGATAAGACAGACCACTACTGTGGAAGCTACGCTTTTTTGAGGAAAACGACAAAGTGTTAGCGTAAAATGTTCTTTTGGCTATTTGAAATTGCCATAGTCAACAGATTTATTCCATATGATGTCAAAAGAAAAGAAAAGGGCTTGAGGATAGTGACCCACAAAAAATATTGCAAAAATCTTGTGATACAGCTTGTGGGAAATGTGCAAAATAAAAATTTGCGAAAGCGTGGAAGAAATTCTGATGCAGAGTTGATCGAACATCTATCTGGAAGACATTTTGTAACAAAAATTCCTAATGGAAGGACAAAAGATTGCGCAGTTTGTAGCGACAGAAATGTGAAACGTAAAGACACTGTTTATCACTGTGAAACATGCGAAAGGAAACCAGGACTTCACCCCGACAAATGCTTCAAAAAATATCACACTGAAAACACTATCGATAATTGTTTTTGTCACCTTTATTCTATAATGATGTTATGATGACTAATAAATTTCTTTCATATCTATTGTAGTTTAATTATTGCTTGCAAACAACATAAGAAATGTATAGCTAAGCAGTAATATGCAGGCAACGGTAGATAGCTTCATGACGATAGATGCGCATAAGCGATAGTGCATAAAATCGGCCATTTTTAAATACGACCAGCGACGGTGACTACGGTAACATTAAATTCGACCGCAAAGGGTTAAAGCACTTTTTACAGATTCTTTCTATCACAAATACTTTTAAAGTTATAATTTTTTAAAAGTGCACACTGCACACAGACTTTATGGACACCCTGTATATATAAGAAAATGTTTTCTCTCTTGTCACTAAACAAGAACAAATTGCAAACCAACATGACCGACAGTCATTTCTGTAATATACTTCACCTTACAACCACCAGAACTCCTGACTTGTGGGTCATCATGCATGCCAAAATGCAGCATCACTGCTCCCAGTGAATCCATGCTGCTTATGAGCATTTACTGTTGTGTGTGTAACTAAAATAAATAAATACGAAAAAAAAATCGTGCTAAAAGTTGTTTTTTACATTCAGTCAGAAAGCACAGTCTATAAATAATGATATGTTAATATTGCTACATGAGAAAGAAGTATTCTGTGCTTTCCTTTAGTGACTGGCTTCCATTTTGATTTATTCTTCTAAATACAGCCCTCAGTAAAAAAAGTTTTGACACCCCTGCCCTATTGGATGAAGCTCTTGCTTTATCCAGTGAAAAAGACTCATCTCTGGGTTCTCAAGACAGTCAATTTTTTAGTATGCTTACAAACTGGATGATCAAATTGCTGTTTTTTGGTGACGCCATACACCCAAACCCTGGACCACAAACACACAAACCTATCACTAAACATTAAACATGTATTTTATGTAACTACATAAAGCACTGGGTGCATTTAAAATTAAGGATATGCTGATGCCAGAATTTTGCCAAAGCCACTTTGCAGAAGCTGAAGCTGAAGCTTTGGCAAAGATTTGTTGTTGTTGTCATTTTGTAAGGGTCCTTGCTCCCTCTTGATAAATTCTTTTTGCAAAGTATGCAGACAACTTTGCTAACTCATTACTTATTTTAAAGTAATCCCATAAGGAATTTTTACCTTGTTTAGACATAATGATTAGCTTAGTTCTCCATATCGTTAATGCTAAGATCTGAAACATCAATAATCAACATGAAAATATTTATACACTTAAAAAGATGCAGTTGTTTATAGCAATTATATAATACAGTATACACTTTAGCAATATAATTAATTAGCTATGGACTAATTATAAAACAACATTATTTACAACACGTGTTTTTTGAGCACTCAGAGACATGAGAAGTTTTTAAATTTTATATTAAAACCATAGAAAGTTACAAATTGAAAGTTCAGACAGTGATAACATGGCACACACTACTATCGATTTGAAGGTCAGGCAGCTTACTGCCATACTCCTTGCTTAATTTTAGCACAACAGAAGGAAATATGGAATAAAGTGAGGCTAACTGGTAAGTCAGTGTCATGCAGTTACCTCTGAGGTTGGTCATGCAGTTGGCATGCAATACTTTATGGATAGGACAAAAAATTGTCTAGGATTCTAAGATGAAGACCAATTTTTGTCTCAAAATCATGGTATTCTCCAAAAAAAAAAAAAAAATTCTTTAATTGTAATCACTCTCAGATTTCTGACTTTTGGTCCCAAAAGCACAGTGTTCTCCAAAAAAAAGTCTCATATTTCTAACTTTTTGTCCCAAAATCATAGAGTTCTCTATAAAAAAAGGTCTTTCCTTGGATCAGCCTCAGATTTCTCTTTTGTCCCATAGCCATGGTGTTCTTTATTATGTAAAAAAATAAAGGTCATCATGCAAAAGTTCATTGGTCATGCAAAGCATGACTTGCATGCCCTGACCGCATGCCACTGCTGTAAGTCAGTAGAAACAAACATGTTTCAAAACAGATAAATAACACATCACAGTAGCAATAGTGTGTAATTTTGTAATAAGCTTTGTATTTGATATAATTTCAGGTGTAAGGATTTTATAATAATAACAAATTTATTCACTCACTGTTATGGTACTCCTTATTGAAGACCATAGAAAAGAAATGATTGAACACATCCTGCTTAACTCTAATCACATCACACTAAACACAAACACTCCAACATCTCTACCAACATAACAACCTACTTCACCAGACATCACCAATGCTTCAGCAAACTTACTCCGACATAACTGCACTAGCTGGCAGACCATCCACTCCCTCACATCTGATCATTACCTTTACTCACCGTATACATCCCAAGACCAAAACAACTTGCTAAAACTAACTATAACAAACTACCAAAAGACCAATTGAACATCATTTAAACAACATGTTAAGAATCTCATCTCCTACAGACCTCACAGCACAAATGTTTATGAGGCAAACAAATACCTTATCATGGCACTTTTGGTTGCCAACAAGACTCTATCCCTAAAGGAAATCACAACAGCACAAATCACACTCACTGACCCATGCATATTGGCAAGCTTATCCATCATCATAACCAATTATGCAAACAAAACAGATCAGACCCACAATAATATTTGGATTTAACCTTTGTGGAAAATTTTAAGTTCCACAATAATACCAAACGATTAAATACACAACCATCATATGTCTTGTGAGATGTATATTACCATAAACTAGAATAAATCAAGAAAGGAAAGCAGCTGCCAACTCTATGCCTCAATACACTTTCATCATTGAAACAAAGAAACAAGGAGTCCCTAGCCACTCTTTGGAGATTGAATTCACCATTGCATCAAATAGGTAACTTGATAAGTAGGTAAAAAAAACTTTATTTAACTCATCTTGTATCAAAACTACTTTAATTTTATGCCATGAAAAGACAACTATATAAAAAAATCAAAGATAAAACAAACAGATTTTTTAAAGAAATATTTCAGAAAGTGTTTTTAAAACAGGACAAAATCATTGAAAGAGTGTAAAATTAAGAGAACTTTTGAAAAAATTTTAATAAAACCATTGAAACTCATAGTTGTTTAGTTTAAACTATACATGTAAAGTTATATAAGTGTACCATTAAGCAAAAAACAATCCAATACATTAAATTGATACCCTGCTGACTTGACTTGACAGGTAACATTGAAGTAGTCTTATAAAAAGCATTTGTTGATGCTTAATGACATTAACATAATAATAATAATAGAAAAATCTTGCACATAAATCAACTTACTTTAGTTCGAAGCTCTTTATCTTTTATAAATCGATTTTCATGCCATAAAACAACCAAGTCTTTATAAATGCTTCTTTGTACTACAAAAAATATTTATAGTTTCAATAAAAAAATTTGAAAAACAATGATAACAGAAAAGTTATATAAGTATGTAAATATTCAGAGATTTATTTGTTAGTGATTAAAAAACATTACTGTTGCTGATTAAAATCAGCAGTGTGGTTGAGTGATTAGAGCACTGGGATTGTGATTGACATGGTCTCGGTTTACAACCTACTCAGGCCATTCTGTTGTATCCTTGGAAAAGACACTTTACGGCACTTCCCCTGCTTGGTGTTCTTGGAAAGCAGTTCTAAATTAAAGTGATATCTCTATTAAATTTCAAGCAAACAGCAATATCTTGGCATCTCTGGAAGCAGGTCAGGGAAATTGCTTACCCTATGTATGAGTGCCTCCATTGCTTTCCTGCAAGTCAGGAGGATAAATATAGCGATAAAAATAAAATAAAAACAGTTATTTAGCATACAATATTTATTCTTTGTGCAGTGAGAAAAAATAAGAAGAATGAATTTAAATTAATTGTCAGCATGGCCAAGTAGATAGGAATGTCATATTGTTGGCAACCTCAATGAACGCAATTGCAATTCAAAATCTGCTTCTATTACTCGTTTGTGTCCTTGGGAAAAACACTTTATGGCACTTTTTTCTACTTAATTGTCTTAGCAGGCAGCTCTAAATTTCAGTGCTATTTCTGAATAAAAAAAGGTTTAACTGGAAAGCAATATTTTGGTATCTACAAAAACAGGTTGATGTAGTTGCTTGATGGTTGCACTAAATGTAATACCTTAGATGTTTTCTAGTAAGTTAGGAGGATAAATAAAATGAAAATCAATCATACTCTAGTTTTAGAAATGCAATTCAGTATTACACTTCAGATACAGTTTTTATTTATAAATTTATAAAATGATTCAGCTTCACTTCAGATATGTGAGTTTAAAATAGTGCAGTGTTTTCCAACTGGTATGTCACACTAGTGTTCTGTGAGAGGTCTCCAGGTGTATCGCAAGAGATTTCAGAAAAAAACTATTTAGGGCAGGGGTCTCTAAAGTACAGCCCACAGAGCTTTCTTCAATTTGAATCGATCTCATATTTCCATATTTTTTTCCTAAAATCATGGTAATTTCTAAAAAGGTTTCTGCCTGAACTCAAGCTCTTTCTTTCCTTCCAAATCTCACGTACAAAAACCGCAAAATTTGATGTCCCTAAATCTGGGTCTCCAAACATTTTGAGCAGCAGGCTGTGTATAGATTTTTTTGGAACTCCTCAGGCTAAAGTAAAAACATAGTTTGCAAAATCACCATGATCTTGGGGAAAAAATACAGAAATAAAAGATTGATTCAAAGTGAAGACCTTATTTATTTTTAGGGATCATCATGATTTGGGACAAAAATTGAAAAATCATTGAGAAATTTTCAGTGAAGACCCTTTTATTATTAACCAATATAATGGGTGTGCTGCAAAAATTTACATAGCTGAATAGTGTGCCACCATACAAAAAAGGTTGGAAACCACTGGTATAGTGCAATTATATTAAATGTTTCAAATTATGTGGCACCTTAAAAAATCAAGAACTTTATGTTATGTTAAACTTTATGTTACAGTTTATAACTTTCAAATAAAAAATAAAATTTATGCAACATGTATTGTAATCTTGCAAACCTTAAACCATCTCTAGTAGACAATCTATCAAAAATGCATATTAATCAATGTCTAAACCATTTTTTATATTTTATATTACATTACTATATTTAAAACAAAAAAATCTAAGAGACAATCTAACAAACCTGAATCACCAATCAAAAGAACAAATTTATTGTGAAGCAACTTTTTCATATGTTCCGTTGAGAAAATTCCCATATTAATTAACAACAGTTTTATTTAAAAAGTCCAACAAACTTAGTTTAATATTCTATAAACAAATAATTTTTCACATAAAAAGGTCACAAAATAATTAAAAATAAATTTTGAAAAATTCAAAATGCATAAAAACAGAAAGACAAATTTTCTTATTATTTATAATTAGTGTTTTTTGATTATTCTCAGCAGTGTGGTCAAGTAAGTGAGAGCATCATTTAATGGCTACCATAATCAACATGCTCTTGATTCAACTTTTGCTCTTGTTATTCTTTTGTGTCTTTGAAAAATATTTTTACAGTAATTTTCTTTGCTTGGCAGTTTTAGGAAGCAGCTCTAAATTTCAGTCTTATAATCATATAAAAACTTCAATGGTACAGCAATATCCTTGCAGTTCTGAAAGCAGGTGTGGTAATTGGTTGATGGTTTTCCTAAGTTTAATACCCAACATGGCTCTGCAAGTCAGGAAGATAAATAAACTACAGAGTGTGACTAATTTTAACAAAATAGGAAAACCTTAAATAAAACAATTGTCATCAATACATTTACTTGTAATTTATATGGTAGCTTTATTACAACACACATAATCAAATTATTCAATATGACTGCCCATCTTCTCAATGACGGCCTTGAGCCAATGGCAGAAGGTGGAGCAGGCCTTTTTGACCTCCATCCTGTCCATGTGGTCCATGGCCCCCACTATAGCATCCTTCAGCTCCTGCTTGGTGTTGTATGGGCAGTAGTTAACCTTCTTCTCCAAAATCCCCCAGAAATAATAGTCCAATGGGTTAAGGTCAGGGCTGGAGGGTGGCCAGAGGTCCAGCGGCCAGTGGTGGGGTAGTTGCTGGTATAACTAGGCTTGGGTCGTACGGGCCATATGCACTGTCATAGAGTCTTGTTGAAAGACATACAACCTCTTGCTGGCCACTCCAATCATCCAGGGCTTGACCATGGTTTCCAGGACCTTGATGTAGTTGTTAGCAGCCACCCTGAGGCTCTTGGGGAAGAAGTAAGGGGGCATGACGTCTCCATCACTCGACACGATGCCCAGGACCATAACAGAGGTAGGAAACTTTGTTGACATTACAATGGGAACTTCTACAAGGTGGTCAGCGATAAAGCAATCGTTTTGTCGGTTGTGGAGCTTGTCCTGGATAAATTTTTTCTCATCTGAAAAAAATCTGACATGGCCAGATGATCCATGTTTTAGCTCATTGAGCAAGGCAGTCACTTTGATTAACCATTGCTCCATTAGGGCAGCTGTCAACAAGTGACGCTTCCTTAAGCAGTAGCTTTTCATGTTGAGATCCTTAGCAACTGTCCTGGAGATTGTGGATTTGTTGACGTTCATTTTGAAGGCCAAGGCACCATGGACTTGGAGGGGTTGTCCTGGATCCTCTGCTTGACTTTAGTGACAAACTTGGGGCTCCTGATGGCATCAGAATGTTGCTTGTGGGTTTTCCTCTCCCCAGTGAAGGTCTCACGGTCATTACAAGCTTCAAATTGCTTTTTAATTCTATAAACAAGGTCCTTGTTGTAATTGAAAAAATCAATAATCTCTTTAGCAGTCCTGCTGGTGCAGAGGGCCTTGATGATGGCATGCCTTTTTGTTATTTCTTGAGGCATTGTGTTGGACACTCTTAAAACAATGCCATTTAGTATGAATACAAAGCCTAAGTAAGTATTTTAAGTTTCACGTAAATTGGACAAGTCATCTCTGAGATACTTAAAATTGAAAACAGTCTGAATTTAGCAGCAAAACCCTGTATATAGTGATATTTTATTTATTTATTTAAAGAAATACACAATACTTGTAACAAATAATATGTAACTTTCCTAAGAACTTTCCTAAGAACTACTACCTTACTGCAGTGGGAAAGTTTGGAAGTCTTAGTGACCTGTAAAGCTGTGTTGGCCAGAGAGTTTATCTCTCTTGTTAGGAATATCCATGCTAAAGAGGTTTGCACATAGAGACCAGCAAAATATACTTCACAAGATAGCAATTTTAAACCTGGGCAGACTGTGCTCAAAAGCTGTGGCAAGCAAGCAGTCTAAAAAAGAGGTTTTTAAACTTTTTGAGATGTGCCCCCTTTTCATCATGCAAATCAAACTCACACCCCCTTGATGATACCAACAAAATTCAAGCTCAATCATATTAAAAAATCTAACAGCATTGGACAGAACGACAATATCTGAATTTTGTTCATAAGAAGGATGTAACTGTTATTAGCAAATCAAAAGTTTAATTCATGATTTATTGTAGCAAATAACACACCTCAGATCAGTTTCATCATCAAATTTGTTCCACTGCTTCATCTTTATACCTAAGAAAAAAAGCCACTTTCAAACATGCAGTTTCATCATCAAATTTGTTCCACTGCTTCATCTTTATACCTAAGAAAAAAAAGCCACTTTCAAACATGCAGGTCAATAAAAATGGAAGGACTTTATGTATACCTACAGCACCTGCACTCTTTTATTATGTGTACATATTTCTCTCACAAATCACTCAGTGACACAGCTTCAAAATAGTTTTTTGACTTGAAGTTGCATTTCATTTCCAAAAATTTCTCTTGCAAATCTTCAGAGAATATCCATGTTTAGACAAAAAGGATTACTTGTTATCTTCAATTCTTGAAGTTCAGTGTCACTCAAATCCAGGAAATAGCATTTAAATTCTTGTTTTAAAAATTTTAGGTGACCCTTTACCTCAACTTTAAGTTCGCCCTTAGTTCAATTTGGTTTTTCTCATGGAAAATATTTAGTTTAGGAAAGGAAGCTGCATTTCCTTTTTAAATTCTCTGATGCCCATCCCTAGTTTTCCCACAAAAGCATTGATGGCATCATCATCATTAATACAGTTGATATTTTTGCCATGCAAAATCATGTTTAAATCATTTGGCTTTTCAAAAATATTTATGAGGTTTGTCAACATTAGATGAAACTCTTTTGATTTGATTGACAAAAGAAGATCTTGTTTTCTATGAGCTTCAAAAAACAGAATAAGTTCATTATTTATTTCATACATGGGGATAACATGCAGATCTTTGATAACCATTGAACAGATGTATGAAAAAGAAGAGTCTCGTGATTGGAATCTATGTCCTTGCAAAGCTTGGTAAATAGTTTGGTATTGACAGCACTTGCTTTAATGAAGTTAACAGATTGTATGATTGTTACAAGCTTATCTTTTATGAAAATAGATGAAATTTTGGAGCTCAAAGCCTCTTGGTGAATCATGCAATAAGATTTAACTGCATTCAGGGTTTTCTTTATATTTGTGATGAATTTACTTCAAGACTCAAACATTGTCCAACCACTATCAACTCATAACCTTCTCCCAAGGTATACTATTGTTGCAATTATTGCAATAAATGTGGAAACATTTTTAAATACAAATCTACATGTGGTTTCTAGGGGTCTGCAAAACAACATATCCTTTTCAATTGAATTGAACGTAGACTAACCACTGCAAAAATTGGGCAATATCAATTGTTTCATCAAATTGAATTTTAAAAAAATGGTGCTTGTAAATTTTTGAGAACTTGACATGCAGCTCATCAATAGGTATTTCGATCATAAAATCTATGAGTGAAATCTTTGCCTTTTTCTCTCTGTATGTTGTTCCCATCAAAAGACCAACAGCTTTTAATATTTATGCTCTAATCAATGTTTCACCAATGTTGTGAGATTTTTTCTCTTTAGCTATTACGTGAGTGATTTCCAATGACACTTCTACTATTTCTGTGGACAAAGGTTGGCAAAAGCACTTACTTAAAATTTTTAATTTTTTGGACAGTCTTTTTTGCTTTGAAAAAAAGGCTAAAAGGTTATCTTTATGGCCAGAGTGTTTTGTCTAAAGATGATGCTGCAAACAACTTAATCACATTGCATGATTTCTGAGATTCTGCAAACAACTTAATCACATACTTGAGGTCACTCTTCCTTTCACCTTTCTGCTCTTGAAGTGACTTTCATTAAATCTCTCAATCCCCTTCTGTGTAAGCAAAAAGAATTTGTCTACTCTTCGAAAATTTCTTAATCTTTTCTCTCATTGGCTAACTTTTTTCAGCCAATGAGAACTCTACTTTCCCCCTTTATAACTTAGTTCGGTTTCAATTCTGCTTCATTCTGATGATTTCCCCTGAAGAGTGTCAGATGAAAAGTTTTGGAAAGAAAAATCTTTTACTTCATGCAATCTTCAAATTCTGTACCACCAAATGTTTATTCTGAGATTTTTCTTGCATAGGTTATCATGCATTGTGGTATCACTTGACTATTTACTGTGGAATAACACATACTTTAAATAATCACTGTCATGTCTTCTCTTTTTCCCATTTATTTTATGTCAATGCAGTTATCTACTCATTTGCAGCCGTTTGCTCATTTGCCCCCCTTATGAACCTTTTATGCCTCACAAGGGGGAACACTCCAAGTTTCAGAACCCCAGGTCTAGAAGGAAATTTCTTATATAAAAACCCTCTTGCAGTAGGCTTATACTGCAAATTTATGATATGTTACCCAGAATGTTTTTTCATGCTGTTTCGAACATCACTCAAATTAAAAAGGTTTACCTTCAGGTACTTGACAGAGGTATCTGTTAAAAAAATACTGTCCTAAATTAGTGAGCCTTGTTGAGGATAGGACACTGGTGGTTGATTTTCAACCACTACAAATTGGCTAATTTCTGCTTCCTGTCTGATCTCTGTGGGGTGAAGCTCTTGCTTTATCATTGAAAAAAGACTTGTCTCTGGCTTCTCAGGAAAGTCAATTTTTCAGTTTACCTACAAACTGGATGATTAGATAGCTGCTTCTCGAAAGTGATATACACCCAAACCCTGGACCACAAACACACAAATGGGTTTGTGACATTTGTCTCAAATTTATCACTAAACATCAAACGTCCATTTTATGTAACCACACAAAGCACTGAGTGCATTTAAAATACTTGCAAATCACAACAAAGGACTACAACAACTCATGGTACCACACACTTGACAGCACTTTTAAACACAGAACACAAAGAAACCCAACATTACCAAAGAACTTTCTCAAAATCCTGCAACTTAGTGCAAGTGGCATCTGCAACAAAACAGAGAAAATACAACTACTCAATACTCATTAAAAATGCACAAGTACATGTCATAACAATACAAGAGTCAAAATTCAATCAATCCTACAAAACACCAAACATTTTTAACTTTATACCTATCACAGATTGCACTCACACACAAGGAGGAGGCCTCCTAACTTACATTAAAAACAATATTTCAGAATAAAAAGTATAGCCAATATATTTTGAAACATAGTTTATTAAGGAAGTTTTAGAATTACTGTATAACTCATTTCATTATCAACTTGTAAAACTCATTTTAAAAAGTTCATAATGGAATGAGTTATAATTTCAAAATGTCTTTAAAAAACTATGTTTCAAAATATATTGATGATACTTTTTATTCTGAAATTAGTTAAGCGTTCCAAATTTTATGCTCCAAAAAACAATATTCATTTTTCTCAACTTAATACCCAAACACTTTTCTAATTGAAGTAAAAATCATCAAAATTCATCTTTCTACATCACAGCAATTACATATCGCAAACATGTACATTCCACCCAAACATTCCATGCAGCTATCATCTTTTATAAAAATTCCAAAATTCATCAAATCATCAAAACTTACAAACATACAAATCATCAAAATTCATCTTTCTTCATTACATCAATTATATATTGCAAACATGCACATTTCAACCAGCTATCACAAATAGACAAAAACTCGATTATATCCAGCACATTTACAACCATAACAAATCTTCCAAACACAATCATTACAGCTGATGTCAAAGCTCATTCCCTGCTATGAAATTTGCCAATTGAAGATCATAGAAAAGAAATGATTGAAGATATCCTGCTTAACTCTAATCACATCACACTAAACACAAACATTCCAACATGTCTACCACACAATCAAACACAACAGCCTATTTCACCAGACATCACCACTGCTTCAGCAAACTTACATGACTGGACTAGCTGGCAGACCATCCACTCCCTCACATCTGATCATTTACCTTAACTCATCACCCTCAGTATACATCACAAGACTAACAAACTACCAAAAGACCAATTGAACGTCATTTAAACAACATGTTGAGAATCTCATCTCCTACAGACCCCACAGCACAAATGTTTATGAGGCAAACAAACACTTTATCAAGGCAATTTTCGATGCTGACAAACTCTTTATTCCTGAAGGAAATCACAACAGCTTCAATCACACTCATTTACCTATGCACATCTGCAAGCTTATCCATCATCATAATTATATTTGCAAACAAAACGAACACCTGGAAACAAAATCTTGACAAAGTTGATCACAAACACAATCCACACTCTCTGTGGGGAACCATAGTAAAGCTATCCAACAAAAAACCACCTATGCAATAGAACAGAAGCATTTGCTTCGGAACTAAAATAGCCATCACTGACATAGACAAAGCAAAAGCTTTGTATTTGTCAGTGATGGCTATTTCAGTTAGGGTCATAGGAATTAGGGGCAAGGGGTCATAGGAAACCTGAAGTCTTTTTCCAGCTGTGTTTTTTGAGTACAAGTTAAATAATTTTACCATTACCCCAACAGATCAAAGTTACCCCATTTCATGATATTTGATTTAATCTTGACACATGTTTTAAAAAGTTATACAAACAATGATCAAGATTTTCAACAACTCTTCATGTGATGCAATATCAGTTCAGTACAGTTCAGTTGTTTAGTTTTCTTTTTTTCTGCTCTGCCATATAGTAAAAATACAACTATTTAATAATAAAAATAATTAAGGCTGCAGAATAGAAAAAGGAAGAAACAACAAAGCGACTTTCCACTGTAGCTTACAAAAACAGTAATAAACTATTTATGGACATTGTGGTACAAGAAGCAAGGTTGCAATATTATATTAAAGTTTACAGAATCATAAAAGTTTTGGTAAAATTAATATTAAATTATTGCCACATAATATCTTTTGCTTTCGACCTTTTCCTTCAGTCATGGGCAGCCACAGCGTATCATATTTCTCCAAACTGTCCTATTTCAACGTCTGTCTCCTTTGCACCAACCTTCCCCATATCTTCTTTCACCACATCTAAAAATCTTCTCTTTGGTCTCTCTCTTTTCCTTTTTCCTGGTAACTCCATTTCTATAATCTTTTTTCCTACATACTCTTGGTCTCTCTTCATGACATGTCCATACCACCTCAGGCCCTCTTTCATCTTCATTCCTAACCGTTCTACCTTAACTGTACCCCTGATGTACTTGTTTCTAATCTTGTCTTTTCTTGTCACTCCCATAGCAAACCTCAACATTTTCATCTCTGCAACTTCCATCTCTTCCACTTGTTTCTTTGTGACTGCCACTGTCTCAAGTCCATACACCATTGCTGGTCTCACCACTGAACTGTACACTTTTCCTTTTACTCTAGCTGGTAACCTCCTGTCACAGATTGCTCCTGATACTCTTCTCCATCTGTTCCATCCTGCCTGCACTCTCCTCTTTCCTCCCTCTCACAACTACCACTTTCTTGCACCGTTGATCCCAAATACTTAAATTCCTTTATTCTTGGCACTTTTGTATCCTCCATCTTCACTGTTTCGTTGTCATTTCCTCCGTTTATGCACAGATATTCAGTCTTTGAGCTACTTACTTTCATCCCTATCATCAGGAAACACCATTGTCAATGGTGGCTCTCTCTTTTTTCATCTGTTAGCCTGTCCATTATCGTTGCAAACAGGAACGGACTTAATGCTGATCCCTGGTGCAGTCCAACCTTGACCTTGAAACTTTCTGTAGTTCCTATTGCACATCTCACCACTGTTTCACTTCCCTCATACACACCCTGTACAAGTCGCATATACTTTTCCTGTATTCCTGATTTTCTCATACAGTACCACAGCTCTTCCTGCAGAACCCTGTCATAAGCTTTTTCTAGGTCTACAAATACACAATCTAGCTCTCTTTGACCTTCTCTGTACTTTTTCATCAACATTCTTAAAGCAAATATGGCATCAGTAGTTTCCTTTCCTGGCATAAATCCATATTGCTGTTTACTGATCTCTACTCTATCCCTTAGCCTGGCTTCAATAATAATTCTTTCCCATACCTTCATTGTGTGGTTTATTAGCTTTATTCCTCTGTAGTTTCCACAGCACTGTGCGTCACTTTTGTTTTTATAGATTGGGATAAGCACACTTTTTCTCCATTCTTCTGGCATCCGTTCACCCACTAATAGTCTGTTGAACAGTCTGATCAAAAACTTTATCCTTATCTCTTCCATGCACTTCCAAACTTCTACTGGCAACTCGTCTGGCCCAACCGCTTTACTTTTTTTCATCCTTCTTAGTGCATTCTTTATTTCTTTTCTACTGACACAATTTACCTCTTCGTTAACCACTTCTGCTTCCTCTGTCTGAGGCTTTTTGTTATTTTCCTTGTTCATCAGTTTCTGAAAGTACTCCTTCTATCTTTTTAAAACTGCCTCTGAATTTACCACAACATTACCATTTTCATCCTTTATAACTCTCAAGTGCTGTACATCTTTCCCTGCTCTGTCTCTCTGCCTAGCCAATCTGTACAATTCTTTTTCACCTTCTTTTGTTTCCAATCTAGCATAAAAATCATCATACGCACATCCCTTCGCTGTTGCAACTGCCTTCTTTGCCTTACTCTTCTTTTCTTTGTAGATCTTTTTAGTATTTTCATCTCTTATTTTGTCCCATGCTTTCTTTGCCTCTTTCTTTTATGCTCTCTTGAACTTCCTCATTCCACCACCATGTCTCCCTGTCTCCTTTTCGTTTCATTTTCAAACTCACTCCCAGCACAGTTTCAGCTGTTTTTCGTAACATTTCCGCTGTTTTGTCCCACTCATCAGGTAACCCTCCTTGCCTCCCAGAGTCGATCCTGATCACCTCTTGTCTAAACGCTTTTTGACAGCTTGTCTCCTTCAGTTTCCACCATCTTATCTTTGGCTTTACTTTCTCTGCTTTTTTCTTTTTCACCATAAGAGCCATTTTGCATACTACTGCTTTGCGATGCACTCATTCACTATAACCTTACAATCACACATTTCCTTCAAGTTCCTCCTTCTGCACATCACATAATCTATTTGGGTACTTTTTCTTCCACTTTTATACATCACCCTGTGTTTATCTTTCTTCTTGAAATAAGTGCTGACAATTGCCAAATCCATATTTTTCACAAAATCCACAACCATTGATCCTTCCTTATTTCTTGTTCCAGCACCATACCTTCCTATTATTTCCTCATCCTCTATGTTTCCTTCACCCACATGTCCATTAAGGTCTGCACCCAGAACTATCCTCTCCTGTTTTGATACACTTTCTATCAACCCATCCAGGTCTTCCCGAAAATCATTTTTCTCCTCCATGCTGTTGTTAACCTGTGGAGTATATGCACTTACTATAATTAGACTGCACCCTTTTACCTCCAGCTTCATGGCCATTAGTCTGTCTGACACCCTCTTCACCTCCAGGACGCTTTCGGCCAGCTCCTTTCTTATTACTATCCCATTTTTTCTTCCATCAGTTCCATTGTAAAATACCGTAGTTTGCATCAACCTCCAATGTTCCTTGCTTTACTACCTTTCCACTTTGTTTCCTGTAGGCACAATAAGTCTACATTCCTTTGCTTCATCAAGTCTGCCAGCTTTCTTCCCCTTCCAGTCATTGTTCCAATATTTAAGGTATTCACCCTTACGAGTGAGCGTCTTTCTTTTCACACTTCCCATTGCTTCTTCACTTGCCTTCCACCTCTCTTTCTCCTCTTGTTTTTGCTATGTTCAGCAATAGCATAATTTCCACAGGTGCCCTGCTGTGCAACACCTGAGGCGGTTATTGGTAACCCAGGCCACGACCAATTCGGCATGGATTTATCAAGAATTTGTATAATTTGGTAAAAAATTTTTATACTGGATGCCCTTCCTGCCACAATCTTCCCCATTTATCCAGGCTTGGGACCAGCATCAAGAAACACAGGAATATGCCTCCGATGTTGGGTTCATATATTGCCATATAATATAATAGGGTAAAATTATATTAAGTTTGGTCTAAAAAGCCATTAGGCTTTATTAATATTTTAAAAATAAATACTGTTTTATTAACATTTTTATTGTTGGCATAAATTATATTTACAAATAAATTAAATATTTTAAAATATAAGCCAAATCTCATTGTAAACAAAATCAGATTAGAATTTTTAATATAAGCCATAAGACTTATTGCTTCTTCTGATAATCTTTTTAGTAGATATCGATTTATTTTAATAAATTCTCTAGTTTTTAAAGTTTTAAATTGTGGGTCTTGGTTTAAAGTTCAAACTCAGTAGACATCTACCCAAAACATTTGGGTCTTTTCAAGAAACTGTAACTGTTGTCTGTCGGTGAAACTAACCCAGAATCCCCCCACAGCATCAAGAGGTAATAAAAAAGAGACCTAAAGTAAAATGATTTCTTAAGAAACGATAGTAACTACAGGCGGATTCCGGGTTAGTTTCATGAACAAAAATTGCTTACGGTCGCTTATTGAAGAGATTCAAACATTTACCGTCTAATCTAAAGATCAGCCAGAGATTTAAATAAAGACTTTTTTGGTCTTTCAGCATTTCGCCAATGAAATATAACCCTTGGATATTCTACTATTTGTTCAAAAATGAGGTGTTGTTATGAACAGTTTAATAAATAATTATTTTTATCTAAAAATCTTGGCAATAATTACGAATAGGTCCACAAAAAAATTGTTTGATTAAATACATCAAATAATAAACCGTTGAAATAATTATTGCATATTTTGCAAAAATACCTTTTACATAAGTTGATTTAAATTTCCTACCAAATTTTCGTAGCAAAGCTCGGAAAGTCCCCAAATGATAACTATAATTTTACTGTAAATATTACGATCACGATTCTTTAAAAATAATCCTAATATTTTTTTAGTTTATTGCATAGGATTCTAAAAAATCACAGATTTATTTTAACTTCAAAGTTATTCAAAGTGTCCCACCGGATAACACTTTTTTGCGTAGGTTCAAGTGATATTTTATTTTGGTTTTGAGCCAAGCTTTTATTTTTTCATTTTTGTCTCTATATTTATCCTCCTGACTCGCAGGAAAGCGAAGGAGGCGCTATACGTAGGGCAAGCAATTACCCCGACCTGCTTCCGGAGATGCCAAGATATTGCTCTCCGCTTGAAATTTTAATAAAGATATTACTTGAATTTAGGAAGAGAGGTAATTTTTAAATGGATTTTAAAATTGAATTTTAAAATCCATTTGAGGGGCAATTGCCCCCTGCCTTTTAATATTTTTAAAACGCGGGGGCAGATTGTGCTCTTTAAAATTTTTATTTTTTTATTTTTATTTTTATCTCTATATTTATCCTCCTGACTCGCAGGAAAGCGGCGGAGGCGCTATAGATAGGGTAAGCAATTACCCCGACCTGCTTCCGGAGATGCCAAGATATTGCTGTCCGCTAGTAATTTAGTAGAGATATTATTGTAATTTAGAACTGCTTGTCAAGACCACCAAGCAGGGGAAAGTGCCGTAAAGTGTCTTTCTCAAGAACACAACAGAATGGCGCAAGTGGGTTTTGAACCGAGACCATGTTGATCATCAGTCCGGTGCGTTAACCACTCAACCATGCGTGACATTCTTAGCTTTTTTAAAGGACTGTGGTACATATGTATCCCAGTAAACATTCATCATTGGGTCAACGTTGGCTTTAGCGCGGCTGGGTTGGGAGAAAGTTGGCAAAATTGCCAACATTTAACCAACAATGCCAACTTTCTGCCGATGATTTATTTTTGAGTTTTGGTTCGTTCTATTTGTTGCGTTAAGTACTAAAGTGGAAAAAAAATTAAATTTACGCTGAAAAAAGCTTTTTTGTCACTATTTTTTTGGTTAGTAAAATTTGTGTTCACAGCTGCTGGTAATTTGTTGGGCCAACGTTGAAGGCAGCATTGGCTGTCTCCCCTGTGACTAAGTTGGTGATACGCTGGTAAGAAGTTGGCCAAAATTTTTTATTCAAAGACATTACCAGTTGTTCGTGTTAAATATTGATGCAAGCTTTTTACAAAACAGCGACAATAAGTAATGTACTTCAGCTACAGTTCTTTGCTTGATGAAATTTCAATTGCTTTGATTGTTAAGTAATAGTACATTTTCTGATGAAGGATAGCCTATATGTTTTTGTTATGCCTCAATGTATAAAAAGAATAAAAAAAAAATGTTAGTCTCTATGGCCTGATAGTTGAAAAAAAATTCGAACAGTTTTTGGATGACAGTAAAAAGTCGGAAAAACTGCCAACTATTTGTTAACTCTGCCAACAAAATGCCAATGTAATTTTGTTCTTCTTTGTTCAAGTCTATATGAACCAATTTTATTTGAACGGCATGAGCGCGGTGCGTGTGGCACAATGCTCCATTTGATATGCGCATAATTTTATTTGAAATAGTTAAAATTTTTATTAATAATTTGTTTTTTAAGCGTTTCTATTTGCTGAATTAAAAATAGCTCTTAGTTAATTACTTATGCTGGCATGGGCGTCCGTTGGGGGCTAAGCGGGCATTGCTCCCTGGAAATTGACTTTTTATTAAGAAATACTTTAATTTGACTATATAAACTGCATTTCGCAAAATTCTGCCCCTCCCAGAAGTTTTACCCTCCCTTAAAAATTGGTTACAGGACGCCCATCTATGCTAGCTTGATCAACAACGTCAATCGTCGCTCAAACAACGTCAACCAACACGCAAACAACGCATTCGAAAACATGAAGGACGAGGACAAATATAACAACTACATCGCTCATAAAACCACAAATAAAAGATTTCTAAGTAGTCTAGATAAATATACGAATCTCAACTAACATCATTCGGGAGTCAATTCCAAACTGTATGGTCGCTCTCCTCTAGCCCCTATCAATGAATATACAACTCAAACAGTATCTTTAATTCCTCTTGAAATCTCGATTCAATCCTCGTCTTACCAAAAATCTTTAATTGCAACTCGTAAATACTTTTCTTTCATATGTTTTTTTAGCAACCTTTGGAATTCTCCCACGTCTGTCCCTGATCCTACTGTGTATCTCCAAGACCTTTCAACCACTGTTAACAATGAATTACTTCAATCCCTTCCTTCCTCCCCTCTAATTACTCAAGCGGAAATCAAAATCGCAATTGCTTCTCTAAATAAAAATTCTTCCCCAGGTTTAGATGGACTTACCGCCAATTTCTACTCTTCTTTTCCATCCTTTACTCTGTCAAACCTATAACAATTCCTACCTTCGCAATCAACTTTCTAATTTCCAAAGACTAGCCTTAATAAAACTTATCCCGAAAAAATCAAAACCCTCTACTGTTAAAGATTGGCGTCCTATTTCCCTCCTCAATACTGACTATAAAATCCTTTCGACCATAATTTCAAACAGACTAAAACCTATTCTCAACTATATCATATCCTTCGAGCAACAATGTGGACTCCCGAAGCGCCAAATCTTCAACAATCACCTAAACATTAAATCTGCTATAGACTTTGCAGAAAACTTTCATCAACCCTTAGCCATTGTGCAAATTGATTTCTATAAAGCTTTCGATTCAGTATTTAATCAATTCCTTCTTCAAACTGCTTCTCAACTTGGAATCCCTTCCTCTTTACTAAAATGGATACGAATATTTCTCTCAAATCTCACATTCAAAATAAACCTAAATGGCTATATTTCTAATTCAATCCCTGTCAAGAGAGGCATCCGTCAAGGATGCCCTCTTAGCATGCTCCTTTTCATAATTGCAATTGAACCCTTAGCCAGAAAAATTCTTGCCTCAGCTAATTTTAAAGGAATCTCTCTTGGTAAAACCACCTTAAAAGTTAGTCATTTTGCTGATGATTTGACTCTTTTTATTACCCATCCCTCTTCCTTTTCCACACTTCTTGAGATACTGAATCAATTTTTGCTCTTTTCTGGTCTTAAAATCAACCATAACAAGACCACTCTTATTTCAAATTCCCCAGATCTTATTTCCTCTTTTCAATCAAATTTTCCCCGAGGAAAAATTTTTAATCCACTAAAATTCTTGGGTTTTTTTCTCTTTTAAAATCGACATACTGATACAAAATTGGGATGCTCTTGTTCGCCAAATCCCCATTGGAAAAAAGTCTTAAATGTTCTCCGTAAAACTTCTACCCCTCGGATCACCTATTCAAACTTACCTTTAAATCTCTTTATTTACTCCTCCTTAAACCTGACCCAAATCCTCTCCCGAGAGCAATCGATATACCCCAAACAAACGGTAACAATCAAGCTAATCCCTATACATGGCTTCGATTAACTTTATTTAAACCTCAAACTTCTCTTTTTTCTAATTTTGAAAAAGAAATAGCTTTCAGAACATGAAAACGGAGAGAGAGACACAATTTGTCACACAGACAGACAATCGAAAGATATAAGAGACACAGAAACTCGCTAGATCTTTCTCTCTCTCTCTCTCTCTCTCTCTCTCTGGTCCTATTTGAACACCGATTGTGAGGGTATGGAGCCAGCTAAACTTCTCTCGCACAGAAGAGGTTATCCGACACAGTTTATATCAATATTGTAATTTAATAATGTTATCGTAACTGGTCCGGCGGTTTTAGACTAATACTTCACAGTCTGAAACAAGTACAATATAATATTAAAATATAAAGTTAATTTAGCAAATAGAATATCGGTTATTATCTTCCAAATTAATAGATTAAAATTGATACATAAAGAACACAAGCATATCTCAGCTGGCACCTCGCCATGTGCTTAATTCAGTTAAGACAAAGAAGAATTACGCCACCGTGTTGCCAACAAAAAAGATAGGTGACAAATTAAAAGTTTAAGGGCGAAATAACACGTATATCGACAACAGAACAGCCTACAAAGGCTATGTCTGGGGTTGTTTTTTCAAAAGCATAACTTTACCCCTAAAACCACAAATAAGTTTCTCTGTAAATTATGTTTTTCTTCCCTTGATGATCCTCACCATTTATTCTTTGACTGCCCTCCTACCAAATATTTAGTTTATTCTTTGGAATCTTTCCTTTCAGAAATCCTAAAAAACCCATATCTCTCTCTAAAAACATACTTCTTTATAATTTTTCTGAACAAACTGGCAATCACAATTTAATACTATCCAAAATGGCTTCCTTAATTCGACCTTCATCCTTCCAGTTGCGCAATAAAATCATCTCATTTAACCTCTCTGTCACTCCTTCCCTACTCAACGAAGAACTATATAAAATCAAAACTAAATTTAAATCTTTTTTAAAAAAAAGCCCATCCTGATCTTTTAAAATAAAATAAAGAAATAACCGATTACATATTGTTTTTTGCAATGTAATGTGTCCATATTTTATCTAAAATATTTTATATTGTCTCTAATAAGTATTTAAAATCCAATCATTTCATCCAATCTGTATATAAAATAAATTATATCTTGTGTATTTTGTAATAAAAAAAAAAAAGATTTAAAACATTTATGCAAAAGCTTTTTCCCGACAATAAAACATAAACCAAAAATCCTTATTAATCAATTTAAATGTTATGTATAATTTTTTTCTTCTGCATGAATATTGCTTATATTTTTGACTCACTGCACCTTTAAACGCTATGTGATTTAGCAGGCTAATCAAAACTGTCATTTTTTTTTATCTACCACCAAATTTACCCCCTTTTTCTTTAAAATAATTTTACCTGTTTTTTTTGTTTGATGCCATCGCATATCTAAAGCTATAATTATTTCATATCCTTTCATTGGAATATTTTACTCGAAACGTGCATATCAGGGGCGTATTCTCCATGCATGCCTAGAAATTTTATAAAAAAATAATTATATAAAAAAAATAAAAAAATAATCTTAAAAAAAATTCTCAAAGTATAAAAATTTTGATGATATTATGTTGATTATTTTTTTGATATAACAGCATAAACACGTTTTATCGATTGCAACTCGGATCGTTCAGTACAGCTTCAGCTAGAGCTTATCACTAAATTACAAAATAAAATTGGAAAGACGCATGCAAAATCTAAGTTGCATTATTTGACTCTGTTGCTAAAAGGAATTACGAGACCTACCGATAGTTCTAAGAAATATTATAGATGCATATTCCATTGCAGATATTGTTTTATCCGAATATTTCTTTTCTTTTGCGAAATTTTTTTTGAATTAAAATCTAAATCTCCGATTATTCAGCAGTTTGATATCGTATCTATGCATGCAGTTTTGATATTGCATGCATGCAGTTTTGATATTGCATGCACGCTCATGTTTATAGAGCGTGACGTTGTTGAAGAACTGATCTAGTATCGCTTGCTACAAACTGCTTACGTTTACTCAGTACTCACATTCAGATGCAAATTATAGAAATTATAGAAAAAAGCAAGCTTACTCAGCACTTTTGCCTACTTCGACAGACAACTTCGGTATAGGAAAAACATTTTATATTTGTGATTATTGAGAAACCCTAGAAAGTAGAAACTATTGTTTTTACCTTTCGTTAACTAATGGAAAAACTTCGTGTATTTACTAGGACTATAAATCGCAAAATTTTAAAAATTGCTTGTTTTATCAAATATTAAAATTGAGCTAAATTTTGAGACTGATGACGTCATCATTTCATCATTGCATGCCTGACCTGAAAAGTCACGGTACGCCACTGGTGCATATAGAATTAAAATGTACCTTACAAACATCCATTATTAACTGTACAAAATCTTAACAATCGTGTTTTTTTCTCTTATTTTGTGTGTATATAAATATTAATAAATTTAAAAAAAAAAGTCAAAAAAAAGAGTCAACTGCCGGATGCATTTAATCGTTTAAAGCAATGTAACGAGGAACCGTCATGTGACCAGCACGAAGCCAAGTGGAACATTTTAACGGTTTGTTAGTTAAGTTCGCTACAGTGGTAATGATGCATGGTGGTACGATTGTACAAAATAGTAGAATCCACCTCGCAGAACTCTGGGCCAATGTTTAGCACCAACATCTTGCCAATGTTTCTTAAGTTGGCAGTTAGGGTTTTGCCAACGTTGGTAAGATTGCTGAAGTAGTTGGGCAGCTGCAGTAGCATGTGCTGGTCATTCATTGTTAGCCAACTATCTACAGCGTCTGGAATTTCAGTGTTGGCTAAACGCTGGCAAAGCGCAGTTTATCAGTGTTGGCGGAAAATGTGATTTTGGTGCACTCAACTCTGGGCCAACATTGGACGCCATCATCTTGCCAACATTTCTGCTGCTGGAAAACTGCCTTTCGCCAACGTTGGCTAGAAGAAAAATATTTACGGGGTATGCCATGATTGTCATTATAACGTAACATTTTAAGAGTTTTGTTCGTTTTGATGTGTTTACAGAAGAACTCGCAGACCTACATGCTCATATTAAGTTATTTAATAAAGAAAGTACCACGCTTCTGAAAAAGTGACAAAGATATCAACAGTTTGCAAAGTTTAAAGCAAAAAGCCGACAAGCAAGAAATGCTTTTTGGAGATACATAAATTGCTTTAAGTTTACTGCGGCGTAGCTCTCGTTTCGGCTTTTGCAGAAAGGTGTTTCAGTGTCATGAGAAGAATTAAAAAATGGCTTAGAAGCAATATGAGAGATAACAGTCTTAATTATTGAATGTTTGCAAATATTCATTGAACTTGTTGGACAATATCAATTTACAAGCCGTTGCAAATAACTTTGCCAGCAAGCAAAACACTAATAAATTATTTTGGGTTACAGCTACATCAATTGTGCAGCGTTTAATAATTGACATCAAACCTCAATCTAAAGGGACATTCATGCTCATGTAATTACGTTTTTTCTTTTACCCAATTATTAATAGCTTTTTTAATTTTTTATTGCTCTACCTATTTTAACCTATGGT
Organism: Diplosoma virens; assembly: GCA_963680785.1. NCBI lineage: Eukaryota > Metazoa > Chordata > Ascidiacea > Aplousobranchia > Didemnidae > Diplosoma > Diplosoma virens. The sequence goes on along the minus strand of OY796895.1, from coordinate 35,628,123 downwards.
ATTCTTGATAGCGTAAATGTTTTAGCCAGCGTTCTGTTGTGGTAACTAAAGACTATTTATTAATTAGCATGTGAAGAACATTTTGTGATATTCCCAAGCAAAATGCATTCGATCTGTATCTGTCTGCTTTTTACTGCCGTGCATGGACATCGCAATTGTTGAATGCTGTTTTCGAAACTAGCTTGTGTGCTTTCGACAAAAGTTTAGTTGTGAGTAGCCTATGTTGGATAGCTTTTGGTTTAGTAACCAGTTAATAGAGTTGTATTTTTTAATGTCTAGCCTAATTGAGAAAAACTTGTGTAAAATCGGCTATTACTGCGCCTATCGCAGTGAGTGGTTATGGCAGAGTCAATTTAAAGGCTTTTGCAAGATGCAGCACACCTTAAGATTAAGGTTTTGAACTCTAGGTTTATTAAAAAGAGTTGGCATTGGCGGAAAAATTGATCAAACCAAAATAACAGATTAACAAAATAAAGCTTTTCCGAGATACCGGTCTGTCTTGTATAAACTGAAATTCTATCATGTCAACCAAAATTTCAAATTGCAGCATGACCACCAAAATTTGCTTTTGTTGGCATTGTCTTTACAACAAAGAAAGTGCCCTTTTTTAAATTTTGCCCCCTTGGCAAAAAAAGCCCGGCGCCCCTGTTTCTATCAGATTTCAAGCGGACAGCAATATTTTGGTATCTCTGAAAGCAGGTCCGGGTACTTGCTTACCCTATGCATTAGCGTCTCCGCCGCTTCCTGCGAGTCAGGAGAATAAATATAAAGATAAAAAATAAAAAAATTTAGCTAATTTCAAAATAGATTCAGTTCTTACCAGCTGGTATGGGGGGACTTAAACGGCGGCCCGCTCCGACCAAAAACTTTTTTAAACAGTTTATAATTTGATTTACTGTATCATAATTATCACTTCTATCCAATTGCTACCTTTATCTCATTTCTGCATTGACATGCATTGACATAAAATAAACGGAAGAAAAAAGAAGGTTCGACCGTGATTATTTATTTTATCTTCGTCTTTATCCTCCTAACTCTTAGGAAAGTAAATGGGACGCTAATACTTAGGGCAAGCAATTACTCCGACCTGCTTCCGGAGAATTTGTCGGCAGCGTGGTCGAGTGTTTAAAGCACCCTGCTTTTGATCAACATGGTCTCGGTTCAAACCCACTCGCGTCATTCTGTTGTGTCCTTGGGAAAGACACTTTACGGCACTTTTCCTTGCTTGGTGGTCTTGGCAAGCAGTTCTAAATTAATGCCATATCTCTATTAAATTACAAGCGGACAGCAATATCTTGGCATCTCCGGAAGCAGGTCGGGGTAATTGCTTACCCTATGTATTAGCGTCTCCGTCGCTTTCCTGCGAGTCAGGAGGATAAATATAGAGATAAAATAAAATAAACCCAAGGTATTGCTATGCAGTTAAAATTTTAATAGATATATGACTAAAATTTAAAACTGCTTGCCAAAACCACCAAGTAGAGAAAATTGTTGTAAAGTGTTTTTCCCAAGTACACAATAGATTGGGTACGAGTACGTTTTAAGCTTTAACCACTCGACCACGCTGTCAGCAAATTCAAAGTAAGGTTTTATAAATAATTGTTGCTTTTTTGACTGCTGATACGCGTAGATCTTTCATTGTGATAGGCATAGCCGCACCAGCCTGGGGAGCACGATAAATTATCCCGACCTAAAACGATTCAGATCAAAGGAAGACCTTTTTTTTAGTCTTCACTTTCAATTTTAGACAATTTTAGTCTTCACTTTCAATTTTAGACTAAAATGGAGAATTCGGAGATTTGCTGAAATAAAAGACTTTTTTTCTTTTAGTCTTAAGCAGTTTTTTCAGATGAAAATGCGTGACATTTTATGATTACCGTGAATTATTAAAAGATCATGATTCAGGCATTCCTTTTAAAACAAATTAAACAAATCAATAACAAACAGAGGATTGAAGCCATACATCGTCGCTTCATTTCGCAGTTTTTGCCATCAAACTTTCCAGTCAAACTCACGTGAGATTCGAACGCAATCATTCTAAACAAAATTAAACCAATCATTAAGCAAACTGAAATTCGAATCCATTTATCGTTGCAAACATTTACAAATAGTAGGCTATCATCAAATCTTTTAATTTCAAAAATGTTTTTGAGAATCAAGCACAAACTTTTTTAAATGAGAAGCGTCGATTATTGATAATTTTGATTATAACTCTTACAGCTAAGGTTTTAATTAGTCAAATGTATGAATTTTTAAAGCAAGTTTAATTTTAATCTATGCTTTTTTATATTGTTTTTAGAACGTAGGCTAAACTGCTAGCTTGTGACGCAGTGCCAATGCCCCGGTGATGAAGCAGCCTACGGTTGTTTTATAGTGGGCTAAAAATTAAAAATTAGTTTGCTATGCTTCTGCTTGTTTGTGTTTTGTTAAGGTGAAGTAGAAACAGCAAAAAATAGTTTGTGAGAGGCCCAGCAAAATTTATATAAGTATTATAAAAATGTGATTGTTTAGTTCGTACTATTACGTCATAATATATCGTTTGCCTGTACAGTTATTTTCTGCTTCAGTTTTAATTCAGTGAGATACGATGGTGGAAACTGAAGAAGACAAGCTGTCAAAAAGCGTTTAGACAAGAGGTGATCAGGATCGACTCTGGGATCGACTCTGGGAGGCAAGGAGGGTTACCTGATGAGTGGGACAAAACAGCGGAAATGTTACGAAAAACAGCTGAAACTGTACTGGGAGTGAGTTTGGAAATGAAACGAAAAGGAGACAGGGAGACATGGTGGTGGAATGAGGAAGTTCAGGAGAGCATAAAAGAAAGAGGCAAAGAAAGCATGGGACAAAATAAGAGATGAAAATACTAAAAAGATCTACAAAGAAAAGAAGAGTAAGGCAAAGAAGGCAGTTGCAACAGCGAAGGGATGTGCGTATGATGATTTTTATGCTAGATTGGAAACAAAAGAAGGTGAAAAAGAATTGTACAGATTGGCTAGGCAGAGAGACAGAGCAGGGAAAGATGTACAGCACTTGAGAGTTATAAAGGATGAAAATGGTAATGTTATGGTAAATTCAGAGGCAGTTTTAAAAAGATAGAAGGAGTACTTTCAGAAACTGATGAACAAGGAAAATAACAAAAAGCCTCAGACAGAGGAAGCAGAAGTGGTTAACGAAGAGGTAAATTGTGTCAGTAGAAAAGAAATAAAGAATGCACTAAGAAGGATGAAAAAAAGTAAAGCGGTTGGGCCAGACGAGTTGCCAGTAGAAGTTTGGAAGTGCATGGAAGAGATAAGGATAAAGTTTTTGACTAGACTGTTCAACAGACTATTAATGAGTGAACGGATGCCAGAAGAATGGAGAAAAAGTGTGCTTATCCCAATCTATAAAAACAAAAGTGACGCACAGTGCTGTGGAAACTACAGAGGAATAAAGCTAATAAACCACACAATGAAGGTATGGGAAAGAATTATTATTGAAGCCAGGCTAAGGGATAGAGTAGAGATCAGTAAACAGCAATATGGATTTATGACAGGAAAGGAAACTACTGATGCCATATTTGCTTTAAGAATGTTGATGGAAAGGTACAGAGAAGGTCAAAGAGAGCTAGATTGTGTATTTGTAGACCTAGAAAAAGCTTATGACAGGGTTCCGCAGGAAGAGCTGTGGTACTGTATGAGAAAATCAGGAATACAGGAAAAGTATATGCGACTTGTACAGGGTGTGTATGAGGGAAGTGAAACAGTGGTGAGATGTGCAATAGGAACTACAGAAAGTTTCAAGGTCAAGGTTGGACTGCACCAGGGATCAGCGTTAAGTCCGTTCCTGTTTGCAACGATAATGGACAGGCTAACGGATGAAAAAAGAGAGAGCCACCGTTGACAATGGTGTTTCCTGATGATAGGGATGAAAGTAAGTAGCTCAAAGACTGAATATCTGTGCATAAACGGAGGAAATGACAACGAAACAGTGAAGATGGAGGATACAAAAGTGCCAAGAATAAAGGAATTTAAGTATTTGGGATCAACGGTGCAAGAAAGTGGTAGTTGTGAGAGGGAGGAAAGAGGAGAGTGCAGGCAGGATGGAACAGATGGAGAAGAGTATCAGGAGCAATCTGTGACAGGAGGTTACCAGCTAGAGTAAAAGGAAAAGTGTACAGTTCAGTGGTGAGACCAGCAATGGTGTAAGGACTTGAGACGGTGGCGGTCACAAAGAAACAAGTGGAAGAGATGGAAGTTGCAGAGATGAAAATGTTGCGGTTTGCTATGGGAGTGACAAGAAAAGACAAGATTAGAAACGAGTACATCAGGGGTACAGTTAAGGTAGAACGGTTAGGAATGAAGATGAGGGAGGGAGGCTGAGGTGGTGATTACATGTCATGAGGAGAGACCAAGAGTATGTAGGAAGAAAGATGATAGAAATGGAGTTACCAGGAAAAAGGAAAAGAGAGAGACCAAAGAGAAGATTTTTAGATGTGGTGAAAGAAGATATGGGGAAGGTTGGTGCAAAGGAGACGGACGTTTTAAATTAGATTTAGACGGTTTAGAGAAATATGATACGCTGTGGCTGCCCCTGATTGAAGGAAAAGGCCGAAAGGAGAAGTAGAAATTTTCAACTCAATAAGCGTGTAAGCTTTAGTTTAGTAGCGTGTTGAGTTTTAAGTCGTTTTTGTTATTTAGTCTTTTATGCTGCAGGTAAAACAATTTTGTCATTTTCGTTATGTTTATAAAATTATACCGTTTCGAAAATAAGTCGTATTCTTTATGACGAAATCGTTTAGGCTAGATAAGTTTTTGCTATAAAATGGTTACTATAGATTGCGCGTACCCGGGTTGCGCTTTTCAATCCGAAAACGCACCATAATTGTCGGCAGCGTGGTCGAGTGGTTAAAGCACCGGACTGATGATCAGCATGGTCTTGGTTCAAAACCCACTTTCGCCATTCTGTTGTGTCCTTGGGAAAGACACTTTACGGCGCTTTCCCCTGCTTGGTGGTCTTGGCAAGCAGTTCTAAATTGCAGTCATATCTCTACTAAATTACTAGCGGACAGCAATATCTTGGCATCTCCGGAAGCAGGTCGGGGTAATTGCTTACCCTATGTATAGCGCCTCCGTCGCTTTCCTGCGAGTCAGGAGGATAAATATAGAGATAAAAATAAGAAAAAAAATAAAATAAAATAAGCCGTGGCTTGTGCAATTTTATAGAGCCACGCATTTAGCCATGCTGCTCCTGCGCCCAATTTCAATCGCGCTCCTTCAGAGGGACCAAAGCTAACAAGACCTAGCATCGACGTAGGTGTGTCTTCAGAAGCGTGGAATGTATTCACTCGCCGCTGGCAAATGTTTAGGCAAGGATCAGGCATCAACGAAGCTTCAGCCACCGCGCAACTCTTTCAGTGTGCCAGTTACAGCTCAAAAGATAGTTAGTTAAAATCAGGTGCGGAGATTGTCTCTAAGCCTTTGCAGGAGTTACTATTCGCCATGCGTCGACTCGCAGTTATCCCAGTAGCTACTGGCGTCTTACGATCAGATCTAATGCAAATGCGCCAACTGAGAGACGAGCCCTTTCGCTCATTTGCAGCGAGAGTGCGCGGCAAAGAGACACATGTGCATTTACAGTTGATTGTACTTGTGGCTTATAAGTTAACTACACCGACCACATGATTCGTGATACCCTGCTCCGTGGCATTGCTGACGATGAGATCCGCCGAGAAATTCTGGGGAGAGCAGATGTGCTTACACGCGCCGTCAACGAGATAGTTGCTCTTGTAGAAAGCAAGGAGATGGCTTGCAACGCTGTTCCCCCGGCCGAGGTCACATCTGTGTCAGCCGTTCAGCGCCTACATGACGCAGACCACAGAGCACGTCGTAATGCAACTCCAGGCAGGGAATCTAACAATTTACCTGCTCGGTCAAAACAATTGCGCTGTCCGCTCTACCAGCAACTTTATCAGCTCTACAAAAAAGGGCCTTATACTTTATGTGTTGAATGCTACCGGACATAGAAAACCGAAAACGTCACCTCGCTCCTAAAGTGGATCCTTCACCACCTGAACCAGGTCTGTTGTAGCTTGCGAAGGCACATTTCGGTTACAGTAAGCCTAAGAATTGCAAATATTGTGAATATCTTGGGTCATCCCCGCGGCCAGAAAACGGTTGCGCACGCCGTTCCATGGCCGACACTTCTTGATGGACGGCATGTAATGCGCATAATACTTGATAGCGGAGTTGCGGCGGAATAACAACACAATCATTGTATAAAAAACCATCGTCAGAGATATAAAACTTGTCGCAATATGGGAGGTATTGACGAATACCTTCCTTCGGTGGAAAGTTAACATCCAAGTTTGACTGTACGGCAGATAGTAAATTATTAAGTGCAGCGTCACTGGCAGTGTGCCGGGCAATTTCATCACAGTTTAAAGTCAATTTATCACGCGTGTTTTGCCGAACAGAGGCAAGAAGGGCCTCTTTGAGAGAATCTAGAAAATCACGCTCGGCACCCGAAATGGTAGCAAAGAATTCAGATGTTGCTGGGTGTCGCGATGCAGCGTCCTTAGCAGTATTAATCGATCCCGACAATGTCAAAACGCCACATTAAGGTGCGCTGCTTTAATCGGAAGAGCAGAGTGTTGCTGATTTCAGCTAGAGTTCGATCACCGATAATTTTCGTCAGCGGCTTGTGGTCAGTAACAACTACTAAATTATCGCAGCCCTGCATAAAGTCTTTAGTCTGCTCGAGTTTCCGAGCTAAAGCTAGGGCTTAACGTTGTTCAGCCACCGAGAGAAAGCGAGAGCCTGCGGGAGTTACTCGCCATCCATTGAAACCGCAATCAGGAAGAGTGGACGGACATGCACAGTGTCTTTGTACCAGGAAGTATCCGATGCCCCGGTTTGACCAGTCCGTAGGTAAGTACGTCGCGTCGGATCAAAAATTTCTACGCTTGACGTATGACGTCAATGATAGCATCTTTCGAATGCGAAAATGCCTTATCAAGGTTGCCATTCTACTCCAACCTACGTTTCGGGCTGAGAAACGGCTTGAATGGAGCCATCGAATCTCGAATTTTGGCGTAGTTGGCCACTTGATTGATTAGACCAAACCAGCGTCTTCGTCCTTGATTTTCTTAGGCATAAAAAATTGTTGAATAGTGTTTAAATACGTGGGCAGGAGTTCTACACATGATTCGGAAATGCGAAATCCTGCAAGGTGAACTAACCGCTGGACGAATTGAAATTTGCTGGGGTTAAGAACAATACCGGAGCAACCCACTAGAGTAAGAAATTGGATAGTGCGCCACCAATGTTCCTCTAGGTTCTCGTCAAAAAACATTGTGTCATGCACGCATTGCTCCTTTCGCATAAAATCAGATAAGACGGCGGCGAAGCGACAATTGCAGCCATCTCCCGAAGAGAAAACCTTGTGGTGCCCTTGTATATCGCCGTCATCGTAATGAAGGTGGTAAGATGACGGTTTGACTCGCGTAGTGGAACGCTGTGTATCCATTCCAAGCGTCAGTAACAGTTTTCCAAGTATTACCCGGTACGCTACAAGCTAGCTTGAAGGGTGTTACCGACCGAAATGTTTCCCAACGACAGAATTTGTTCAGCGGCGATAAGTCTACAGTCCGTCGGGGTGTACCATCATGTTTTCTTGTAATCACCATATGATGGCACCTTTGAAAGGTGGGCTCTCCATGAGGAACCTTTTTAAGAATTCATAGGGTTTTATCCCGAAGAAGGTCTGCATGGACCTGTTGTTGCCAATGTAGAGGAATAGAAACCGGGGTATGAAATGCCCTTGGTTTTGCTGAGGGGCTGACGTGGATTTCAATATGTGGTCCCGCCATGCAATGAAGATGGCGATGCGGACATGTGTGAAATGTTGAGGAAGCATATCGCTCCAATAGCCAAGTTTTTATTCGATTATTGTTTTCGGGAATACAGCGAAATGGTAGCAACCGTAAGGGGTTGTGGCACGGCAGTACGTTGAGGGCAAGTACAAGAATGATTTTGATCGCCCGGTGAGGCACAGCCACCAGTAACAGTGCGTGTGAGGTGAGCATTAATGATGGCAGCAGGTTCATCAGCGCATTCTGAATCTCAGCATTAGCATGTTTGTCCAATGATGGGAAACTGGGGGACAGCACCTTCAGCGTCGCCAGTGTGCTGTTCAATAAGAAGAGGGTCTGAATATCGGCGCTAACGTAGACCATGGCCCGGCATTGCACAACATGACCGTAACACGATAGTCCTTCAATGATAGCAAAAAACGTCCCCACAATTGATATGGAGGAATGATTGGCGGCCACCAGGTTGAATGCAGGGGTCAGGATGTCACGTGAGAAGCCATACTTCACGAATTTGTCCAGAGACCATACATTTACTTGGGCGCCTGTGTCAGGGATAGCGGTGACATTTGTAGCACGGACTGACGTGGATTCGCCACGAGTCTGAGCGCGATCTACTGAAATCATTACCTGGACTTTAGGATGCTCGCTTATATATGCTGTTGTCCACTGTCCGTCTTTGAATACATAATGGAGGCCTTGCATGCTGGCATTCCTATGTGCTGCAGAAAAGGGTACGTTGCACTTGTTTGGCCTGTGCCTCAAGACTGGCCCGTGGTTTGTTCTTACCGAACTCAACTGAGGGTCCGTATACGACGTGACTTCAAGAGTTTGTAGACCTGATACAGGTGGTGAAGTATTCACTTTAGGAGCGAGGTGACGTTTTCGGTGTTTCTGTGTCCGGTAGGATTCAATACACAAGGTATAAGGTTTGGTATTTAAGATTAACAGTTCTGTCTGGCATATTAAGTGAAAATCAATTTTTACGTAACAACTTTCTACTTGGATAAGATAATTTTCTAAGTCAGTTGTGGCTTTTAACATCATTATGTCCAGTGGAAGAAAACAGAATAAAACAGATAATTTCAATCAAAACGATAGAGAAAAACTATATGAAATTTACGAACAATTGACAGAAATATTAGATGAAATTAAAAGTTTGCGAAAAGAAGTGTCAGCAAATAAGAACGAAATTGAACAACTAAAAATCGAGAATTTGAAACTAAAGCAAGCCGCAAATTTAAATATTTATGTTGGGGCAGAGTAAGCTTGGGAGACCCCGCCGTCTAAAAAATGGTATTCCTCGGAGACCAGTGTAGATTTTTTTCTTTTTAACATTTATACACATAGCTGTACAAGCCGGGAGATGGGGGAAAAGGTAGATAATTGCTTCCCCAGTCTCAAAAATTTGGACAAAATAAAAATTTTTTGGGCAGCGACAGCAAATCATTTGGGCAAAATGAGAATTTTTCGGGCAGCACCAGAAATTATTTGGGGATAATTAAATTTTTTTGGCACCGACAATGATTGCGCAGGATGATGTTTCCAAATCTAGAACAATATGATGTGAAGACGTTATTTTATTCATCACCAAGTTTTTGAGACAAAAATGTGTGACATTTTTTTTATATCCGTGGAATGCTACAAGATCTTGATTCGGGAAATCGTCAATGAAATTTAAGCAAAGTTGTATTGATCCTCAACATTTTTTCAGCTGGTTCGGCTAGGTCTATGTATACGATCTGCCTTCATAATCAAGGCTACAAAAAGTGTGCCTAAGCTGAAGGTTTGATATTGTTGCACTTTTCTGGGGACTGAAAGGCCTTGAAGTAAACTATAATTTAATAAGCCGATTTTGAGTAAAGGCCTTGAAGTAAACTATAATTTAATAAGTCGACTTTGAATTTGAAACTCAGTCAATCAAAGATAGTGACTGAATATTTTTATTTAAACAGCCGAGAAGCTAAACAATAGACATGAGCTAAAGTTAACAACAACGATAAACTTTTACTATTCTGTCCAGTTCCTATATATCTTCAGTTAAAACTGAACAGATCGCTCAAGTTCTGTCACCATCTTGTGACATTGTGCAAAAAAACTATTTTTGCGCGTCATGCAACTGAGGCAATTGCTAGCTCAGAAGGAGATGTATAATATGTTTCCAAAAGAACGTGTACAGCCGTTTTATTTTTGGCTTATTATTCACCTAAGTACTCAGCGTTAGTCCGGTGTCGCAGCGTACATAATCGCCTCATTGACATTGCCTTGAATGACGCTTTGCGCACAGCCACTAAAGTTCAGCGTCCCACTCCCACGAACCCCTAGCCGTACTTTCAAGCATTCAACCAACTAAGCTTCGTCGACTAGGAGCGACACTTCTCATGGCTAGCTGAGGCACAATAGACCCTGGTCGTTATATTGTACACCTTATAGTCTGTCAAGCTGGCCTTCAGACACCTGCCAAGAAAAACTAAGATGTGGACGCCCGTTTGCGACCGATGCGCTGCAAATTAAACAACTTCGCTAAACTAAGCATCGCTAAACTACCAGATTGCAATTGCGGCGCCACTAAACTAACAGCAGATAACATATTGTATCAGCGTGATCCATAGATCGGGCATCACATAGAATACGAGATCTGACAGTTTTTTATAACAAGACAGGAAGCGAGTTCAACACCATTGTTGCCAGCATCTGAACCAGTCACTACAGCAGCCTGGGTAACGAAAAGATAAACCTTTGGCCCAAGTCCAATCTGGCAGTCGATACTCTTCCATACGACGAGTGCATTGCACAGCTACTTGCTTGAACATTTCTATCTGATTGCAAGTTTATGAAAATAATAGAAATATTCTTGTATTAAGTTTGGTGATACAAGTATATGCTGTTGTTGGGGAGGCATCAAATTGCTATATTGCGCTGTAGATTACCACTATTTTTTAAAATTTTTATATTTATTCTCCTGACTCGCAGGAAAACAACGGATGCTTTATACATAAGGCAACCAATTATTCCGACCTGCTTCCTGAGATTCCAAGATATTATGTTTTTTTTAGTTTTATAGAGTGTCACAAACTTTGTTCGGGAATCCCAAAGGACCAGTTGAGCTAGGTAACCCGAATACCTGCGCTGAAACAAAGCTGTGTCTAAATTTTATTTTATTCCGGCTCAAGAAGTAGTTTTGCTATGAGCCTGACGGTTTATACAGTTGGTTAACGAAAGCTCGGATTGATTTTGTTGAAGATTCTTTTTCACAACAAACAGAGACCCTTGTCTCTAATAAAAACAAATGTATTACGAAAATATCACGTCCGACGAAACTTCTATTCCACGCTTTGCCAAACTGCAAGGCGAAATTAACACTAGAACTCGACTCAATCAACACAAATAATTCTACCTCTGTAGGACAAAACTGCCAACCGCTGGCACAAAATAAATTCAACAATTGTCCACCGACACAAAATCTAACGGTCCACCTCCTGTGGCCAAACAAAATCACCTTCGCTCGAGCCGCCATTCGAGTCGCTTCAAATTACCTCACAACGATAATAATCATCTCTCGCTACGCATCGGCTTTATATAGAAAACAAAATCACGTGACGTAAACTTTCTCGTAAATTCGAGATTGAGCCAGAAACCCCTGGAGAGATCGTTACGCGAACCAAGTGGGATATACGCGAACCTTCCAGTACAATGACGTTAGTCAAAAACACATTACGTCAATACAAAGAGAAAAAAAGAAAAAGATACATGTATCGAGCCATAGAACAAATTGGACGTATATCGCAAACAGCGCTCAAAGAGCCGCATTTATTCTCTTATAATAAAACTACGAATTGCTTTTAACGGGGATACACTACATCGTTATGATTAAAATTATGAATAAAGTGTGACATAGAGATATGACTGAAATTTAAAACTGCTTGCCAATACTACCAAGTAGGGGAAAGTGCGGTAAAGTGTATCTTTCCCAAAAGCACAACAGAATGGCGCGAGTAGAGATGCACAGAAACAGAACACAACAGAATGCACAACAGAATTTTGAACCGAGACCTTGTCGATCACAATCCCGGCGCTCTAATTACTCGACCGGCTATCAGGTTAAATATTTAGTCTTTTTTATACCAAGTATAATTTGTAATGATTCGTTTATAACCATTCGTTTATAACCAAAAATAAAACATGTTCTTGATCTTTAAGAGTCTGCATCGGTTAGGTCAAAACCAGGAGACTTTATTTTAGGGGCTCATGTTAATTTGGTTGTTAAAATACGAAAAAGTATTTTCTACACTTAAAGTAAAACAGATTATAGGGTTTCCCGACCAATTTTGGCATCATTCGTTTACAACCAAAAATAAAACATGTTCTTGATCTTTAAGAGTCTGCATCGGTCAGGTCAAAACCAGGAAGGAGCTTTGTTTTAGGGGCTCATGTTAATTTGGTTCGTTAAAATACGAAAAAGTATTTTTTACACTTAAAGTAAAGCAGATTACAGCCTGGGACAAAAGTTTAAGACCACTTGAAGTTTTTTAATCATTTCATGTTAAACCTGCCATAATGTGCACAAACCACAAACTTTTTGCAAAAACTTTTTTGTATTTCAACGAACATCTCTTACTCAAGCAAAATGCATTGTATTTTGCTAAAACAAAGAACAAAAATTTAAAAATTCTTAATACTTGGTGTGACCGCCTTTATTTTTTATAACTTCTTGAAGGCGACGTTGCATACTACTTACAAGGTTAAGGCAATAATCCGGAGAAAGTTCATGCACCCAAACTTCTTTGATCACCTTCCGCATTTCCTCAAGACATGAAGGCTGTCTTTGAGATACTTTCGTCTTCAATAAAGCCCACAAATTTTCTATGGGGTTCAGGTCAGGACTGTTCCCAGGCCAGTCAAGCACATTGATATGCTGGCTATTGAGAAATTGCTGTACAACCTTGCTTTTGTGGCAGGGAGCTCCATCATGCATAAAAATTGTGCAATTATGTATTTGCATGTGTATCACCAACTTCTACTTAAGCAATTCGACGTATTTGGAGCCGTTCATTGTGCTTCCTGGCGGCAAAAAATAAAGACCAGCTGTCCCATTAGCTGACATGGCCCCCCAAATCATTTGACTTGGAGGGTGTTTCACTGTTGAAATGGTGAATTTCTCCTGATACCGAGCTCTAGGTGGTCTCCAAACTCGATATTTCCGAACAGAGAATTGCTTCATTGAAGATTCATCTGAGAAAAGAACATTTTTCCACATTTTTGTGTCCCAGTCAAGATGCCTTTTTGCAAACTCTAACCTCTTTTTTTTCATTGCTTCGGTTAGACGTGGTTTCTGAGCTGGTCTGTATGACTTCAGGCCAAAATCCACAGACAATCTACGCCTAATAGTCTTTTCACTCATGTTGATTCCTCTTTCCGCCATTCCTGCCTGTATTTTTTTAGCAGAGCTCATAGGAGATTGACTCACTACCTTTCTGATAAAACGGTCATCCCTGCTACTGGAAATCCTTGGACGACCTGACCTTTTGCTGTCCTTAAAAGTGTTTTCTTTTCGAAATTTTTCGATAGCATTGTGTACCGCAGTCTTGCTAACCTTCATCTGCCTTGATATTTCGCGTTCTGAGAGCTTCATTGTGCTAAGACTGACTATCTGGGCACGTTTTTCACTACTGAGAGCTGCTTTTTTGCCCATTTTTTAGCTGTCGAAATTTTGTATTTCTATAGGTAATTTATGGCTAAACGTCTGAAATTCAAATCGAAAATAATAATATATTATTGTTAAATAACAAGACCTAATTCCAAAACCTAAATATGCATTCTGACGCAACAATACTTAGTTTTGCGTGAATAAGAAGCTTTTTTACTTAAATGTGTAATATTGCAAAAGGTGGTCTTAAACTTTTGTCCCAGGCTGTATAGCGTTTCCCGACCATTAGTAAAATTGTCCCGACCAATAATCAAATCTTCCCGACCACTAGTAAAACTGTCCCGACCAATAATAGAAAAATATAAAAATAAAATATTTAAATATTATAAATAAATTTATTTATTCATTAATTGTTTCTCTCCTTTTAGCCATTACTATGTATTTAAGCATTTTACGGTAAAACGAGTCACAATGTTCTCTGGTGATTTCAGTAAATTTTGATGAAATTATTTCTTTCAATTCATTTTCACTCCTTGCACATGCTCTTATAACCAGGTTTTTCCATACTGAAAAAATATTTTCAATCGGGTTTAAAAATGGGGACAGTGATAAATTACCGGCCATGGTTAAATTTTTGTGGCGGTAAAAAACAAAGATTCAGGTTGAATTCATCATTCAGCTAACCCCTTGAGGTGGTGAATTTTTGCGTTATCAAGTATAAACACTGGTGTATTAATTCCTTTAGCAAGGCATGCATTTTTCAATTCAATTAACACTAGAAGGACGGCATTTTTCACCTACCTAGAAGGACGGAGTACGTCAATCGACGCAAAATTTTAAAAAAGCTGCAAAAATAACGTATTTTGCATATAAAACGCACCCTTACTTCAAAAACTCTTTTCAATCAAAAGATAGTTTTGATGTTTTATTGAATTAATGCAATCACTCTAAAAAAATAAGGGTTCGTTTTTGATATCCAGTGAAGGCTAAGTCATTGTTGCTCAAACACAGGACAGTATTTATGCACACAATTTGTACTTTTTGGTGGCACATCTCCCACACACTAGTTTGTTACATTCTTGGCATATGTCAGTGGTCCAATTTCTGCACTTTGAAGTCGAGCAGGTAAGGCGGCGTTTCACAATAGAACTTGCGTTTGTGTCATTGGGACTACAAACTTTTTTAACACGCCGTTTACGAGACACAATTGGCGCACTTCTAGTCAGCTCTTCTGCTAGCTTTTGTATGAATTTTCTACGGCTGATACTGCTTTGGCAGACCTGCTTGTAAAGAATCCAATTGTTGATAAGAGCCATGTCAACTACATTGTAGAATACATGCACAGGCCAACGCCAACTTGCTACTTTCACCGAGTAAAACCTTGTCATTTGGTCGTAAAGGTCCACTCCCACTTTTGTTTTATTGTAGTACAATACTGAATCAGGTTTCTTTTTTGGGTTTTCGTCGCTTGAAACAAGGATATCCGGGTGAAAGCTGCTCAAAACTGCTACGTTTTTGCTGCTTTACACTGGTAGGATGTGAGTGTGATTGCCGTTTGGCCATTATGCCTAAACACTTTGGTTGCATGCAGTTCCCTTTTCTTCCTGCATTCTTCAAAGCAAGACCAAGTGAGGTAAAATAATTGTCACAAGTGCCATTGTAACCCCGTTGGAAAAGCGAAGCCATGAGTTTTAGCACAACATCTGTGAGAACAGGCATGTCGCTGCTTCTTATATTGTCTTTTCCTCCGTAAGGAAAGCCTTTGAATAAGTATTTGTTTTCTACATCAACTGCATGTCAAAACTTTAGGTCAAAATTGTCAGGCTTATTGGCTATATACTGGATGAATTTGCATCGTGCTTTACATGGCAACAGCTGCTCATCCACTGTGATGTTCCATTGTGGAATGAATGCTTTTTGGCAGTTTGATATGAAGCTGTTCCAAAGTTGTGAAACAAGAGCAAATTTATTTTGCAAAAGATTTCAAAAGCCAACCTCATTTTAAAAAATAAGGTTTGAATGTTCTGCTTTTGTCTCCAATCTTCCTAAATTTCTCCGCATAGGCCTACTGTTCCCTAAATGTCAATTTTTCTGGCGTCATTCGTTCTTTCTGGCACCAGAGCAGTTGATTTCATTGTGTAGTGGAATTTATGAAGAATTCTATCAATAGCATTTTCCTAGTTAAAATATTAAACTTTTCTTCGACTTTAACCACGAGGTTCTTTAACTTTAGCAAACAATTGTTATCGACCCACGATAACACCTCGTTCTTCTGTTACTGACTCAATTTGGAAAGTGTATCACCAGCGCGTTTTTTTGCGCTTACGTCACCAGTTCTATTGAATTGATTGATATATCTCCATACAGCACAGTATTGAGAGAAAGCATTGAAAATATATTTATTGACTGATATCCCTTCAAGAGACTTCTCAAACAATTCGTTTTCTGTCTTCTGCAGTTATTCTTCTTTCGGACATATTATTGACTGAATTTGACACGATGACTATTAAAATTTTTAACTTTTTGCCGGAGGGAGTCACAATATGTGACAAGTCACGTGACCTCTGGTGAGCAGAAAAACAAACTCGGCATAATTTTCTAGGTCAAAACTTCATGGAAAACCTTTAAATTTCATTGTTACGTCACAATGCCCAAGCTAATGCGCACGCCCCTTTATATAAATATTTTATTTTTATATTTTTTTATTATTGATCGGGACAATTTTAGTAATGGTCGGGAAACCCTATACTTCCACAGTTGTTGGTCACGCTTTACTCATGTAAAAATTAATTTATGAAAACCAAGACCACGCTAAATATCTCAGCCAAAACCTACAACTGACAAAATATTATCTAAAAAACCCAAACTTTAAAAAGACACTAAAACTAGTACAACATTTTTATTTAGATTTAAGATTTATTTGCATATATAAACATTTTATTGCTTTTTATCAAAATTTACAAAACCAGCTCACGCAAAAATCCATTCATGCTAATCAACTTTTCATTGAACGACTGGTTACATTTGTAAGTATAAGCGCAACACAAATTACCTTCACGAAGCAAGTTGCAGACTGATAAGTATATTTATACAAACAAAAACAATTAAAACGCAATTACAATAAATCCAAGACTCATATACACTATGTAAAAAAACTAAGATCGGTGAATGTTGATCTGTTACAACTTGTTGTTAGCATTCGCCTTGTCAATCGTGGCCTGTATCATCTCGCCCAATTTTGGGTGAACCTTCGAGAAGTTTCCAATCTGCAACGAAAATGAACAATAACAAGTTCGACCAGTAGAAGGGTAAAGTTTTGTGTTTGATTAAGAATACTTAAGATTTTCTTAGAAATTGCGTAGCAAACCTTTTTTTCAATGCAGAATTTTGCACGGTTTTTAATAACGATAAGCTGAAATTTTTCTTGTAGAACTTAACATCATCTAATTCATGCAGCACATCTAACAAATGTTTAAAAAAAATCTCTCTCACATTACTGTCAAAAAATTTTGCAAACACCTATAAAAGTCAAGCAAAAAGCTCATGTGTCGCACGTTTATTTCAATTCAACTTACGGCGCGCTTCTGCAGAAAAGGCTGCGCGTCTTTCAAATGATTTCCGATGTTTTCAGCCAGACGTTGGCGCTCTTGTTCATTCAAAACGTTGTTCCAGAAAGTAGTCACCTGGGGAGGTACAAAAATACGCGTAAAATTCTTTTTCACAAATCTTGCAAAAAAATCCCTGAACTTATTAGGCTGCAAAAAGACTTTGAAATTACGAACAGGCTTGAACTACTTATGAAACTTGAAATAATAAGATAAAACAAAACGAGCTTGCTCCTAAACAGCTTGTATGCAGAGACTATTGTATGGAGATTACATTTCGAATGTATTGTTTTTGCTTTTGTCAAGTTGTTTGGTTCAGATTATTTATTTCAACATGTTGGGCAATTTCTTTCACGCTTTAATAACAACAGTCGACTTTTTTTTCAATTAAATATGACAGCGCGCTACCGGGCGAAACAGATGGCGGCGCACATGAAAGCACTGCTGTATAATTACCAGCCAATTAAAAGTTTGCAGCTATTTATTACGCATACAGACGTTTGGTCATGTGAAAAAGCAAATCATATGCCTTTTGAAAATCTCTTGATAAGATAGCTCGTCTTGTATTGTCGTGACGTTTAGCATACTTATACAACGGATTTGTTATATAATTTTGCTTATTAAAATCATAAAAATTTTACTGTACAAAAAATTTTTTTTTACGATGAGCGGCAAAGTGGGCACGCCACAAATAAAACGTCATTAATTTTAGCAAAAATTTTTAACCTTGCCCATATGATATTGATTTTTTTTATTCGATTTAATTGTCAAATATATGATAAAAGTTTTTACTTTAATTAATTTATAAAGACTTCTTTCATTTCAAAAACCTTTTCATCTCTACTCTCACGTCACACTATTCTGCATGAACTCCCGGAACCGGAGCCGTACCTGAGTAAAATTATCCTCGTCGGCAGAGTTGTGCCGGGTACAATCTCCAGACAGTTTGAGGCAGTGCAGCTTGGTATGGGCTTCGGCCTCTTTTCCTCGTCGACACCCATCTTGAGACCCGTTAAAGCTGTTGGGATAATAGTTGGGCGCCCCACCTAAACGTTTATCATTAAAATTATAAAGCAGCGCAACAAGTGACTGTGCGTGGCCGGTAACACCCGGCGTCTCGTCAGGGTCAACAGCCAATATAAAAGCCCCCGATGGAGTGGCCTCTGAGTAAATAGAACGGCCTCATGCAATAACATCGAAGAACGCAGCAAGCCTGTGAAGTTTGCTCTGAACAAACACGTCGTGGATTGAACCGATGTTTATGAGCTGCTTCTATTGATGAAAGTTCTTAGTAATGTTCAAAAGAAGTTTATAGACATGAATAGACTTGTTTCGTCAATTTTCTTAGCATTACAATGAAACGACGATTCCAAGATCAATACAATGGAAACGAATGAAGAAAATTTTATTTATGAAGGGTTTGTTCAGTTGTACAATGCAGATTCTGAATATCAACTTAAATAATAATAAAATGTTGTCTTGCAGCCAATTACATAAGACACAACGACGTACAAAAAATATTAAAGACTTCGATTTATTTCTTTATTTCGGTTTTACTGAACCCTCAACAAAAAATCTATTTTTCTTAATTAGACAAGGAATCAAAAAAAAGTTTTTTAATTAAATGAAAATCTCGACAAATGTTTCTCAGCCTCTACGTGATTGTGACATACCACAACATTAAATTAGGCCACATTTTTCCAAAATTATCAACATAAAATTGTGTAAACAAGATGGTTTTGCTTGTTTTCGAGCGCCGATTAAGTTGATATGAAGCTCTAATGACGTCAGTTTTGTTTTTCGCCAACAAAAGACCGGCTTCAGGTGCTTGACTATTCGTTTTGCTTGTTGTTTACCTATTTTTGACTCAAAATTCTTCAAATATTCTTTCCGTTTATTTCATTAAAATGGATGACTTGTTAAAAAGCAAGAACTTACAGTACATCCATTTCTGAAGATCTTTTAAGAGAGAAGTTTTTTTGACAAACTTTTCTTTAACCCCTTCGTACACGCCCCTTAAAGGAATTGAGCAAAAGACTATTTTTTTGTTTTTATGAAAAGGGTATGGTCACCGATACATGAAATAATTTCTTTTTTGGATGTGACGTCATTCATATGCAAATTAATTGATGTGTACAATTGTACACAAATTTGTACGAACCCATGTATTTGATGCAATTTTTTGTTTTTTTAACAACATTTTCATTGGTTTATACACCATGTGTACAAATGATGACGCTCAAACTTAAAAAATTATTGTCACTCGTAAAACACTTTTCATCCAACAGGGAGCTTCCAAATGAAAATATTGATCCTTTTGGACATATTTTCGACAAGCTATCCGACTTTTTTGACTTTTTATAGGCTATATTAGAGATATAAAATGCACTCCTGTTTTAGTACAAAATGTAATCCCAAACAGATCCTTGAAAATCAAACTTTTAAAGAACGAATTAACAAATTTTTAATTTAATAAGAGTGCTAATAACGTTAACAACATGAACAAATGTTTACATGCTCTGCTTAACCAATAATTGCTTTGCTGAGTTAGATAAAACCCAATTAGGTTACATGTGTACAATTGGACAGTGTTAACGAAGGGGTTAAAATTTTTCAAAGAATTTACAGCATCAGATAAATCAAAGCAGCGGAAATAAAAAATAGACAGCCAGAATTTTTTGACAAAAACAATTTGCGTTTAATCATATAGACTAAAAAAAAAAATTTAATTTTTGATTTATTTCAGTTTGACAAAATAATTCTGACGCTATTCTAGGGGTGAGAAAACTTTTTAGCTCGAGGGCTGCTTTTAAAAATAGATTTTATTTGAGGGCCGCACTTTATTATAATTAAGTCAAAATATAATATATAAAATAATTAAAACCAGAAATTTGATTAAAGAACAAAAAAAAATTGAATAATGTTTTAAATTATTTGCTTGCGGCTTCCGCCGGCCTCACAGAAAATGGTCGCGGGCCGTAGTTTGCCCTCGCCTGCGCTGTTGAGTAGTAAAGGTTTTTTTAATTGGTAACATTATATTTGTTTAATTTAAATTTTTAATCATGAAATTGCCAAATTTTTCCATACAATATGTACATACTACACTAGTACGCTGAAGAACATTTAGAGAAACTCTGGTTGCGATTGAGGAAAACTCTCAATATAACAGAGGAAAATTTTTTTAAACTAGGCAAAGCAAAATACTTTAAAAACGCCCGTGCTTTTAATTTCACAATCAAAGTATTAGTTGCCAAACATTGTGTTAATAAAATCAATAATGTCACCGAAGCATCGTCCATCCTTACGTCAGCCGCGAATTCGATTAAAGCGCGACACCACGGTGACATACCTGAATTGTCGGTTACGCATTGAGGGCCGTCCCGCTGGTAGTTGGTCACTTTGTTGACCCGGTACGGGCAGTTGATTGGAATCTGAAGGTAATTGCTCCCCAGGCGATGACGGTGAGTGTCGGGGTAGGAAAAAAGACGACCCTACAATATGAGAGGTTTTAAACTTAGCTGTTGAAGCGAAAGCTGGCAAGGGAATGTGAGCAAATGTTCCCACAACAAAGTCGGGATAGAATCACTTCAAATCGTAGAAAAATTAAACTAATGTTTTTCTGTTCGTTCCGCAACTTTTATAAAAAAAGTCGACGGCAACAAATGAACATAACACTTCTAAGCTGTTCAAGTACCGCTCATTATAGAAATAGAAGATTATGCATTATAGAAAATATTGAAACGCCAACCTATTAAGGTACACTTATCCTGCATCTGGCTGGATTGATGTAAACAAAATTATTTACCAAAGTAAACCATTCTCAATTCTGTGTTGCTTATGCATTTACAAATTTGAACTAGTTGAACGTAATCATATACGTATGTGTCATTTCTATTGAGCTGTTGATCTTCAGTTGCCAAATCTGGATTTTTTTGAAGAAGAGATGATAGTTAATCGATTTAATCACAACGAACAAATTAAATATATATTCATGATTCAGCAAAGAAAACAAATTTCAATTCACCAACAAATAACAGCGTGAAACAATCATTTATGTAATTTGTTGAGTTGCTTTTTGCTGATTTTAGAAGCCTAAGTCAACAAAGCATATCCGTTACAGATCACTAAACAACGCTGATGAAACGATTTTATGATCTGGCCATTACAAAACTCAAAAATTTGATTTAACGAAGATATTTGAGTTGTTTAATGGAAGTTTATTAGCACAAGGTAAGCAACCACAGGCACATCATAAAATTTATTTTGGCTTTCTTAATCTAACCCAACGAAAAAAAAGAGCAAAAACTTTACAGTTCGGGAGCAAATTTAAATCCCGATCATTACAAGGAACAAATTTAAAGGAACAAATTTAGCCAAGTAACCCGATCATCGCATAAATAATTAAAATTTTATATGAAGCTCACAATCAGGAAATTTAAAGCGACAGCAAACTTATGACTTCAATCTTTATTTAAAATAGAATTTTCGAAAACAAGTTTTAATATATCAGCCTACTTCTTTTAGTTTGGATTTATGATTTCAATCTTTACTTAAAATAATACTCCTGTTAGTTTACACGTCAGGGTGATTTCTGTTTAAAAGCATAGCAGCAGAAAACGATGTTTAATTCGTTAAAAAACATGATCCCGACAAATACTAAACTTTTGGCATTTTAAACTAAGCAAGACAGTGCAAGTTTGTTGGTAACATTAAAAAATATGGCTGCTGCTTAACCTTAACAACAAATACCGAAACTTTTAGTGTGAAATCACCGCACCAGTGTATCATTCAACTTCAACAAGTTCGTTTTTTCGGCAGAGTTCAAACAATGTTCAGTTTGATATTGACAAAGCGAGAATTCTTAAAAACTTCTGCTTTAATGAAAAACTGTTTAACAATTTAGAAAAAAAAAGACGCTGACAAGCTGAATTGTCCAAGTCATTGAAGCTAATTGCATAAGCTTTAATGTTCGCATGCAAAAATACAAGGGAATTTTTCTCGAAAGCTCATCGGGCCGTCGCAATTTGCCGTCGTTCGTTTTATGACGAAACGACATATCGAAACCGTCCATCTATGAGTGAAGATAGAAAATCAATAGTAGGATGTAAAACACTTTTTGAGGCCAAATTCTAAATACACTTCTGCAAAAATTTCGGGTGACTCCGATTTCAGTTTTAATTTCGTGTTGATTTAGCTTTCAGTCTCCTTGAAAATGATTGTGTAATTATTAAGCTGGCATGTTAAAAACAGGTTTGTAGTGAAATAAAAATCGCAGACTCTCCAGCTGTTGCCCCGCAGAGCATTGAAAAGCATTATGGGGGATTTTGATGCTGGCGCATTACAAATCAAGTTATCCTAAATATGAATAATGAACTGTTTGTCGTCACAAATTATGAAAAATCTAAACCGATTTACATAGATATTAATAAAGCGAGACACGATTTACAAAATCTCTGGCAGGAAATGTCCTAACGAGCCAGGAGTTCCTAAGGCTTCATAAATGCTTCTTTGCTACAACTATCAAATGCCAAAAGAATTGCCCCATCAAATATTTTGTAAAGTTTAGATATAAAGGGAAATTAAGAGGAACGTAAAATAAGTTGCCGCATCCGAAAAAGACACCGAACCTTGATGACTCGACAATAAAAGCAAACAAAAATTACCCGCGGCAATTGATTGGCTATCACAATCACGTGCAAATTTATTGGGTATTTATCTTAGTTGGAGCGCCGACACTTCTATACATTTTAGTAAGAAATTAGTTTTTCTTTAAGCGTTATAATATAACAAAGATCTTATTTTATACATGCTATGGTTTTAATGTTGTTTCATGACTATTTGGTATTGACGTTTCTGTTGTGAAGTAAGACAATTGCGAAATATGGCGCAAAGATGATTGTATTACTTTAAAAAATAATAATACGTTTATACATAATACTTCAACATCTGCAGCAAAAAATTTTTCTCGCAAAATTTTTCACCTTTCTAAAAAAAGTGAGTACAGAATCTTTTACTACACTAAATGTGGCAAAAAATTTTAAAGTTAAAAATACGGAACTTATTAAAACAATGTTGCTTTTCTATGTCCGCAGAATCACCAAATCCGCTTGCAACTTAAAAACAAATATTGATAGAGCATTAAATTTTACTAAGATATACATAAATTAAAATACTACAATATAAAGAACTAATTGAATATAATATAAAAAATGATTCAAGAACTAATTAAAAAGGATACATTATTTAAATGCAAAAATTTAAAACAAAAAAATAAAAACATTGCGGGAAGCTTCTCCTTACCTGGAGCATTTTGTCAGGGCTTGCTTCAATGCCAGGAACCAAATGGGAGGGGGAGAACGCGATTTGTTCCACTTCGGCAAAATAGTTGCACGGGTTCTCATTAAGAACCATCTTTCCTACCGGGATCAACGGGAATTCGGCTTGGGGCCAAATCTACACCAATAAAATATTGAAAACTAAAAGCTTTTAAGATTTTTTAAAATCATTTTTTAGCAATGTTTGAAATTGTCTGTTTTTTCCTATCTATTCATTCATTTGCTTTTTAATAAATTTTCTTACTGTATACAGGTTTTGCTTGGTAAGGTGACAGCCGCCTTGATGACCTTTATGGTCTCGCCGTTGTCTCCTTGTGGAGAGACGGCATTGGTTACATGCAATGCACTATGGGCTCGTGCATTGCGCTTTGGTTATTGCTGTCGCTCAGTAAATAAACATGACTCATTGCCGCAATCTTTTTAACAATTTGCAGCCTCGCAAAAAAGATGCAGTAATGTTAATCAAAGTTCTCGAAGCAGCTTTTAGTGTAGAATGTATTGTTGATTTTACATATGTTAAGTTCGAATCAAATGATGGTTACGAAAATGACATCATTAACAAAGTTTGACGATGACAAAGTTTTTTCCAATACAATAATTTGCAGTGAAACAAAATAAAGCTGTGATCAATAGATATGCAATGAGGAAAAACATTTCTTCCATGGCACAGAATGAAATCTTGTATTTGTGCAGGTCAAATATTTGTTGAACGTCTGCACGTTCATCATGTCTGAGAGGTTGCTACTTAAGGGCAGGTAAATATTCCATAAAAGCCATTAAAAATTGGATTTTTTAGAAAATCTTTTGCAAAATGCAAAATGTTGTAATGAATGTAAAGATAATTTAAAATCAGATTATTTCAAACATATGGTAAAAAAAACCAAATGACTAAACAATGCTTAATTGAATTAAGTGATACTTTACTGTGGCTATTACCATTATTAGGTGCCATTTAAGAGCTAGTTACAAAACAGCTAGCCACAAAAGATCTAGTACAAAATAGCAGGTGCCACAAAAGACCTAGTTACAAAAGAGCTAGTACCAAAAAAGAGTTACGGTTAGCCTAACCCTAAGCATAATCCTAACCCTATTTTCTTGGTACTAGCTCTTTTGTGGATAGTTTTTTTGTAACTAGCTCTTTTGTGGCACTAGCTCTTTTGCACCAGCTCTTTCGTGGCTAGCTGTTTTGTAACTAGCTCTTTTAGCTCTTTTGTGGTATAATCGCATTATAAGCCAGTTAATACAAAATTTCCGGAAATGACGTCGTAAAAGCAGATTTCGGACGTGCAGTGAGAAATGTGCATGATAATACATAGCAAAAACCGCAAAATATAAAGAAACACTTGCCTTCGTCAAATCAAACGGGTTCCATTGAAATTTTTCGGCTTGTTTAAAAGTCATGACCTAAAAATAAGTTTTTTGTTTCTTTGACAAATATCATATCTACGTAACACTCCATTAACGTTATTAAAAAAAAAAAGACAATTCAAACAAAATTTCAAGCAAAAATTAAGAAAACTTGTAATTGTTAAGGTTTTGTTAATCTATAAGCAAACGTTGATAATTCTAAGAAACCGTTTCCCAATTAGGCCAGATCTGTTACCACTCACTTGGATGTGCATGGTCCAAGAGGGAAAGTTCTTTTCAGCGATGGCATTAAACAGATCGCGAATAGCGTAATCAGGATCGGTGGCGGATATTCTCTCCGCTTCATCCGCCATGAGGTTTTTAATACCCTGATCAGTCTAATAAAAAAAATTAAAGGCTGCACAACAATAAAGACCAAGTTAAATTCGCGTGTAAGCGGTGAATTTAAGCAAGATATTCATACAGGTGGAAAAACAAACTTTTTCAAACCTTAAAGTGGAACTTGCAGTAGACAGCCTCTCCTTTGGCATTGACCATCTTGAAAGTGTGGCTTCCGTAACCATTCATCTTCCGGTAGCCATCCGGAGTCCCTCGATCGCTGAAGAGGAAAGAAACCTAAGAATAATTTAAAATTAGTTTAATATGAAGTGAAACCACTGTTAAAATGTGGTTACTCGCGAGTTATACCTGATGAATTGTCTCAGGACGCAGAGAGATGAAGTCCCAAAACATGTCAGGGTCTTTCAAGTGGGTTTGGGGGTTTCTCTTTTGCGTATGAATAAATGACGGAAACTGAATAAAAAATAGTCTTTAAACTTTCATGATAATTCCCTTCAAAACGATAACTCAGCCACAGCTATTGTTAAACTTACTAAAATAGGGTCACGAATAAAGAAAATGGGGGTGTTATTTCCGACCAGGTCCCAGTTGCCGTCCTCGGTGTAAAATTTGACGGCGAATCCGCGTGGATCGCGAGCGGTGTCCGCGCTTCCGGACTCCCCACCTTGAAGTAAAGCAAGCTAAGTAACGGAGCGTTGTAAGTAAGCACAAAGTCATTTCTTACCGACGGTTGAGAAACGCACAGCTAGCGGTGTCTTCTTCCCGACAGTGTCGAAGATCTTGGCTTTGCAGTATTTACTGATGTCATGGGTCACCTCAAAATATCCCTTCGCACCTGTTACAAGTAAATTAAAGTAACTGAACACGATTCATTTAAAGCAGTGGTCCCCAAACTTTTCGAGCCGGGGGCCGGATGTAGATTTTTTGGACCTCCTCGGGCCAAAGCGAGAGAAAAAAAAGTCTTCTCTTCGATTGGATCTCTAATTTCGCTATTTTTCTCTCAAAATTGTAGTGATCTCTAAAAAAAAAAGGTCTTCACTTCGATTCGAGCTCTAATTCCGCTATTTTTGTCCCGAAATCTTGGTGTGTTCTTCAATGAAAAGAACAAGGCAAAAACCTGAAACTGGGGTGTTCCCGGTATAATTCTATCCAACTGTGGCTCAAAATGAGTGAATACGTTTTTTAAAAAGAGCTCCGCGGGCCGGATAAAAACCTTAGCTGTAGTTTGGTGACCACTGATTTAAAGTTTTATTAGATCAGATCATTAAAGATGCAGGTTTTTTAATTCAGCAACATAGTAACTGTCACATCAAACTCATAAAAAATCACCATAGCCAAGTTACATTTTGTGCAATAAGTAGTTCTGTAGATTGTAAAAAATATAAAATTAAAAACTTTTTTTAAATAAAGTTATAAAGTGGAATTAAATTTTTGTTTAAATATTTAATATATGGTCGAGACAAACTTTATCATTTAATTTAATGGTAAGTTGCAGTTTTTTACAAGCTATTTTCAGGAAAAAAATGCGAAGGGGGTTTCCCCAGCCCGAGGTTCGAAACCCGATAATATACAATGTAGGAGGATACAAAACTACTGACCGGCCCCTTTCGCGTGAACCACTCTCTCAGGAATACGCTCCCGATTAAAATGAGCCACCTCGTCAGTGAAAGCAAAATCCTGCAATGCGATTTCATTGTTACTCAATTGGTTGATAATTAGATAATTATAGACAACTGTTTAGCAGAAAATTGGAAGTTTTTAACTTAAAAATTACGTATATAATTTCTAGTAAATAAAAGCAACCAAAATGCAATTTGTTTTTTGAGATTTACACTGAAATTTTGCAGTTCACACAAAACAACAAACAATCAACTAATAGAATAGTGACTTTAAGCAGTTGAAATTGGGGCTTTTTACCAGCAAAACACTTTATTACAAAACTATTATAGTAAAGAATTTCAAAAAAATTAGAAACACTTAGTACGAGACAGTTGGTTGAATTAACATAAACAATCAGCCACATCACAATGAATACCTGCATAAGTAGGGGGCCTCTGGCTCCCGCTGTCATGCTGTTTAGTTTGTCATCGATCGGCATTCCAGTGCCGGTCACCAAATTACCCCCATTCTAAACAAAACATAAAATATTAAGAAATAAAATAATTAAAGCTTGAACAAGCGTTACATTAAAGATCTGATTGGATCAGGCCATAAATTAAAGCTTAAAAGCAAGTTAGACCAGAGATGAAACCAAGATATAGAAAGTTTGCAAAACTATTGGTCTTAACTTTAAAAAGAAGGACCTGTTTCAGAAATAAAAACCAAACAGCGTCATCCAACTAAAGAGTCTGTGCTGGTTACTTGTTTTGATCGAAAATGAAAACATATAAAAACAAAGATGTCTACCTGATTTGCAGCGGCATATTCTTTCAGTTGATCGGTGGCTTTATCGCGACCCATCTCAACGACAATATGTTTAACAACTAACGATTTCTAAATTGAACACAGCAAACTAAAAAACGAAAGAGAAGTTAGTGTTTTACAATGTTTTAACTAATTTATAAAGTTGCTTCTATTGTCAAAAACATTTAAAAAATAGAAACATTAAAGGACAATGGATTTCTGGTTGGACTGTAAAACTTATAAGTTTACGGCAGTGGTCCCCAAACTACGGCCCGCGGGCCGGATCCGGCCCACGAAGACTTTTTATTCGGCCCCCAGAGCTCTTTTGAAAAATATATGCATTCATCTGAGCCACAGTTGGATAGAATTATGTCGGGAATTTTGGGAGAAAAGTAGTGAAATAGAGATCAAATCGAAGTGAAGACTTTTTTTGTTTTTAGAGATCACTATGATTTTGGGAGAAATATAGTGGAATTTGAGATCGAATTGAAGTGAAGACATTTTTTTTCAGAGATCACTATGTTTTTGGGAGAAAAATAGTGAAATCGGAGATCGAATTGAAGTGAAGACCTTTGTTTTTTTTTCAGTCTCTAGCTTTGGCCCGAGGAGGTCCAAAAAATCTCTACACGGTCCCTTGTTTGAAAAGTTTGGGGACCCCTGGTTTTTGTATTATTCCAATTCTCTATCTTACCAGATAGATGACGCAAGTATTTTTTAATTGACTGCTAAATAAAGCAACGATTTGTTTTCATTTAAATTCATATAAATGAATTCGAATTAATCTATTTAAATAAATTGAAATAAATAGCACAAACAAGTTTGATTAACTCGTACTTGTTCATAAAAACCTTGATATTATATTTTGCCTTTTTAAGCGTTTCGATTCAAAACAAAAAATTTTTTGTCGTAATGTCAACAATTTATGTTAATAACGTTTTATTTATTTTTATTTTTTATTATTTTATCTCTATATTTATCCTCCTGACTCGCAAGAAAGCGACGGAGGCGCTAATACATACGGTAGGCAATTACCCCGACCTGCTTCCGGAGATGCCAAGATATTGCTGTCTGCTTGTAATTTAATAGAGATATTACTGTAATTTAGAACTGCTTGCCAGGACCACCAAGCAGGGGAATGTGCCGTAAAGTGTCTTTCCCAAGGACACAACAGAATGGCGCGAGTGGGTTTTGAACCGAGACCGTGTTGGTCACGAGTCCGGCGCTTTAACCACTCGACCGCGCTGCCGACAAACTTTTCCCGATAAAATTTTAAACATTCTTTTATTCACTGGATGACGATTCTTATTCCTAATCCTCATTGAAAGTTAACACAGTCATAGTTATCGCCATAAGCGCATCTAACTATTTTCCTGTATCGCAGATTGTTGGAGGCGTTATACTCAGGGTAATCCCCAAACAATTACTCGGAGGTGATTTTGAAGATGCCAGGATATTGCATTCGGAATAACTTATTTATTTTTTGTCTTTTACTTTTCATGAAGCGATACAACTAGAATGTAAGCTTCTTGCTAGACTGCCAAGCAGAGATGATTCATTAGGAGTGTCTTTTCCAGGACACAACGGATGTAAGAGCAAGGGTTGAACCGACACATGCCGATTGCGGCTACCGTAGGGGTGGCTTTTCTACTTTATAATCATTTACCTAGGCTTGTTGATTTCAATTGACGGCCTATAATCAACATTAAATACAATGTTTAATTAATAATTACATTTCTGCGCTTCTGGGGCTGACTAAAAAAAAAAAAAACACCGTTTTATGTGGGTCTCTTCAACAAGTCGTCGTATGCAATTTTCTTCAGTGAAACTAACCCAAAAACCCTCTACAGCATCAGAATAGAATAAAGAAGAAACCAAGAGAAAAATATTATTTTAAAAGATACTAATCACAGGAGAATCCGGGTTCATTTCACGAACAAAAATCGCTTACGGTGACTTCTTGAAGAGACCCAAAATTTGTTTACATTAATATTTATTTTCTTTTCTAATCTGGAAAAATTTGTATTTGTAGTATTAACACTTTAAACAAGTCAACTTCTTCTTCTTCTCCTTTCAACCTTTCCCTTCAATCAGGTAGCCACAGCGTATTATCCTTCTCCAAACCGTCCTATTTTCAACGTCCGTCTCCTTCGCACCAACATCCCCCATATCTTCTTTCACAACATCTAAAAATCTTCTCTTTGGTCTCCCTCTTTTCCTCTTCCTGGTAACTCCATTTCTATCATCTTTCTTCCTACATACTCTTGTCTCTCCTCATGACATGTCCATACCACCTCAGCCTGCCCTCCCTCATCTTCATTCCTAACCGCTCCACTTTAACTGTACCCCTGATGTACTCGTTTCTAATCTTGTCTTTTCTTGTCACTCCCATAGCAAACCTCAACATTTTCATCTCTGCGACTTCCATCTCTTCCACTTGTTTCTTTGTCACTGCTACTGTCTCAAGTCCATACACCATTGCTGGTCTTATCACTAAAGTCAACACTTTAAACAAGTCAATCGTTAGAATAAATCTGAAAGAAAAAAGATTACAAACAATCCGCTCAAACTATCAAACGAAATGTAAGTCCATTTTTGAACAATTTCAGCATAAAAGACGCCAGAATTTACGTAATATAGTTATCTGGTTGAAAAAAATGGCAAATCAGAAACGCTAACTGCTACTGTTCAGATCATAAAAAACAGACGATGCGTTGATGTTAATCTAAAATTATGCGATTTTCGGTTAGGTTCAACAAGCACATCATAAATACAATATTTTTGGCAAAATAGATGAAAAATAATTATACATTTTAACATTTAATTGAGGGGATCCGAAATTTATATAATGGGTGATTTCAACATTGGCTTACTAATTCTAATTCTTTTATAAAAAGCTACGCTGATAATCTTATAAGCAACTCAGTTAAATGCATAATCAATAAACCAACACGGTGTACTATTAACTCGAAAACGCTTTTAGATCACATTTACACAAACAATTCAAAATATTAAAATTTTAGTGGAATAGTTCAATATGATATTTCCGATCAGCTACCAACATTTATCTTTGTTCATAATACCGCGATGAAAAATGAAGTTTTGAAAGATATTTTAATTCGTGATATGAAAAATTTTTTCTTGGGAATTATTTTGTAACGATCTATCGCTCAAAATGAATAATTTTAAAGTCTCCAAAGATTCGTCACCGCACCATCAATTTCAAACTTTTATCGACATATTTACTGACACAGTTAACTTTCGTGCGCCTTATAGACGTACCACTAGAAAAGAAAAGAAATTAAAAGAAAAGCCTTGGCTAACCAAAGGTCTACTTAAATCAATTAAACAAAAAAAAACAAAATGTATAAAAAATTTCTTGATCATTAAAATTGCTCACTATATACTCAACACAAAAAATATCGTAACACTCTCAACAGAGCATTAGAATGTGCCAAACGTAATTATTACAGCAAAATTTTAATCCAAAATAAACATGATATTGGTAAAGTCTATGAAAGAATTAATGAAATTTGTAAGCTCAAAAGTAAAAAGCGTGTCTTACCCAATAAAATTGTTGATGAAACTGGTAGCCATATAGAGGATCCTCAATACATTGGTGAAACGTTCAACAATTATTTTGCACGTATAGGCCACAGAATGGCTGAATCTATTTCGGATCCCCCTCAAAAACTACCTATCTCCCAACTACATACCTCCAGCGCTAATTCTTTTTTTATGTTTCCATCATCAACTGATGAAGTAGCCCAATTAATTGAGAATTTAAATGATAAAAAAACAGTAAGAAGCAATGATGTAGAAACTAAATTTATTAAATATAGTAAATCAATTATTTCGCCTATAATTAGTGATCTATTCAATTTATGTGTCAACAAAGGTGTTTTCCTAATTGTCTGAAAATAGCTGAAATTATTCCTTTATATAAAAAAGATGATATAAATAAAGCTACCAATTATGGAAAAAATGGAATAAAAACTAATGGAAAAAATGACATTTTCTCGATTATATTCTTACCTTGAGAAAAACAATTAAGGCCCGTTTCCACTACGAGCGTGGAAAAGAGCATTTTTTGTTTCTTTTATTGATCTTCGATTGAAGCGAGCGCAAAAAAAATCAATAAAACAAACAAAGAATGCTCTTTTCCACGCTCGTAGTGGAAACGGGCCTTTACTCAATGACAATCAATTTGGATTTCGACCAAATTCTTCCACTGTTTTCGCTATAAGCTTATTATACGATAAATTAATCAAAAACATAGACAATGGCCTTTTCAACTGCTGTGTATCTTGGATTTTTCAAAGGCCTTCGATACTGTAAACCAGGGGTTCTTAACCTTTTTTGTATCGTTTACCCCCTGCCAAATGAAAAAAGCATAATTTACCCCCATCTTCTTGGAGGTATCTTGTGAAGAAAAGTAAAACATCCTTTTTTGTTTTGTTTACCAGAGCCCATATCAAAAAAGTTTTTTTAGTTGTGAAAGACACAATCGTTCTTGACGGGGTCCTGTGAAAAATAATGTCTACTCAAATGTCCCGGATAACTATGATAAAGCACACAAGAATGTAAGAATTTTCTTTTAATACTAACTGACACACAATTTCAACAGTCAATCAGTGAGACTTTTGTGCTTGTTTTCCACGAACAATTTCTGAGATTCTTGGAGCAGTTGTTGAAAGAGCCACTCGCATGTTGTCTTTGGGAATTAAGCGAGATCGATGTTTTGTTTTAATAGTGAACAGTGAAGAGAACCCTGCTTCACACAGATAAGTAGTTATAAAAGGTACAACAACTTCCAATGCATGCTTAGTCAGCATAGGAAACTCTTCGACTAATCCACACCAAAACTTGGAAAAGTCACTATTGCACAAAATAAATTTGGAGTGAAGCGTCGTCGAACATTGAAGATCAATCAGCTCGTCCTTACAAGGATCATCGTCAGCAATACTTTCTAACTTCGCTTCAAAAGAATGAGTTATCCAAAGAGCAGTACTGTTAGAAATTGCACCTTCAAAGTAACTGCCAAAGTTGTGTTTTAAGGCGGCGAGGTGCTGGCATATCTCGACTTCGAGGTCAGAAATCTCGTTGCGATTTCTATTGACTTTCCAATCATTAAATGTTGGAAAATTTGCGTAAATTCCTTTTTGAACTCTTCTACTCCACAGATCTAATTTTTTCTGAAAGCCTTGAATTTTATCACGTGCATCTACAATGGTAATACTTTTTTCTTGCATCTGCATATTGAGCTGATTCAAATTTGAAAATATGTTTGTCAAGTACGCCAATGCTCCAATAAATTTGTTGTCGTCAAAGTGCTTACTCAACGGGGATTTGCGTGCTCGAAGAAAAGTTTCGATTTCACCACATAGTTCGAAAACTCGAGACAAAACAAGACCCCTAGAGAGCCACCGAACGTCGGTGTGATAAAGGAGAACAGTGTGTTCTGAACCCATCTGATCACAAAGCACTTTTGAAAAGTCGATGATTAAGAGCACGAGCCCTGATAAAATTCACACATTCAATCACATGCTTCAATACAGCTTTCAAGTATTTTGAAAGGGTTTTACTTGCCAATGCATGTCGATGAAGAGCACAATGAATAGATATGATGTGCGGTGCGCGTTTTTTCACCAAAGTTGTAAAGCCCGACTTAGCACCGAGCATAGAAGGGGCACCGTCTGTGCAAATTGAACCCACTTGATTCCAGGATATATTATTTTGTTGAAAGAAATGATCCATTTTTTCTAGGACATTAACCGCTTTGGTAATTGTCTCTAAACTTTCGCACATCAAGAACTCCTCTTTCAACTCGCCAGCATGTACATATCGACAGTACACGAACAAATATGCACAGTTCGACACATCAGTCGACTCATCTAGCTAAATACTAATTTTTGCCTTACTAGCTAGAATTTCGTCTGCTACCTGATTTAAAATATCCTGTGACATGTCACTTATGCGACAGCGTACTGTATCGTTTGACAAAGCAATTTTCTCAAGTTTTCTTTTTTGTTCTACTCCACAAACAAGTTCAACCATGTCCATAGTGCACGGTTTGATAAGTCGTTCACCAATTGTATGTGGCTTCTTTTCCTTTGCTATTCTGTAAGCAACACGATATGATGCTTCCAATCCTGCTTTGTCTTCAGAACAGAATCCTAATTTAGGTAGTGTTCCTGCAGCACGAAATCGAGCACGTTTGCCCAGCAAAGACTTATGGTCGTCATGTATATGATTGGAATGGCATGAAGTAAAATGAGCTTTTAAAATTGACGGCTTCATAGAACCATTACCAAGCACTTTGGAGCAAAAGATACACTGTGGTTTTTGAACATCATCTGTCGCAATGAAGTCGAACCCAAAGTCAACATATGATTATAAATATGTTCGTTTCTTCGACATAATAACTGCAGATTATTTAAGTTTAACCTGTATTTACTTACACTGCTGAAACGAAAATGTTAGTACACTTGCGTAGTGATAAATTGAAGTTATATATTTGAATTATAATCCAGTGCAAAACTGTCACTTTTTTAATACGGAAAATTGAAGTTTGCTTTAGTTTATAATTCAGTAAATTTACCCCTTCAGTAGGTAAAATTTACCTCCAGGGGGTAAATTTACCCCCGGTTAAGAACCCCTGCTGTAAACCATAAAATCTTCTTATGGAAACTGCATAATTATTTCGGTATTAGGGGCACATGTTTAAACCTGTTTGAAAGTTACTTAAGCAATCGTTACCAATATACTAATATTCTTGGACATTATTCTAGCAATAACAAAATAACAATTGGAATCCCACAAGGATCCTGTCTTGGTCCATTATTGTTTCTTTTGTATATCAATGACTTGCCTCTCTCTTCTAATTTTGATTTAATATTATACGTGGATGATACTGCAATGATTTTATCTGATTCTAGTATTAATTCGTTGATTAATCGAGTAAACAATATATTAAATATAATTTGAATATGGCTTAGAAAAAACAAATTATCTTTAATTACTCTAAAACTAGTTTATTATTTTCAATAAACAGCCAAACAAAACTTGTGACTATGAATTTAAGTTAAAAATAAACAATAATCTTATTAAAAGAGTAAATTTTATTAAATATTTAGGAGTTCTGATTGATAGTAAATTAAGTTGGTCAGAACATGTGGATTATTTAAATCTTCAGCTTGCTAGGTACTCGGGACTTTTCACTAGACTGCATAGATATGACCCAAATGAAATCCGCTGCTTGCTTTATTACAGTATTATTTACTCTCGAATCAAATATGAGCAGCTTCTAATTCGCTGCTAAAGAAAGTTGAAATTCGACTTAATCGCATTTTAAGGGTCATAACTAACAAATCGATATATACACCTGTTGGAATGTTATACAAATCCTTGAACACATTAAAAGTAACCGATATTTACAACCTCCAATTAGGTAAATTTATGCATCAACTGGAAAATAATAAATTAGCTTATGATTTTTTAAACTTTTTTAAAAAGATAAATGAAATTCATTCATATGAAACAAGATTAATTAAAACATCAACCTATTTTCTACCCCGTGTTACAAAATTGTTGGCCAATTACTACTGTCTTATAGAGGTGTAAAGCTTTGGAATAGTATTCATCTTAGCATTAAAAGCAAGCATTGGTTTTCCTTCAAAAAATCATATAAGGATGATTTTATGTCGAAGTATTGAGTCGCTTTGTTTTTTTTGTTTTTTGCTTTAGCTTTGTGCTTTAAATGTTTCACGTAAATGTCTGTGTAAATTTCATGCGTAAATCTTGGCTAAAATTCCTTATGTAAATGTTTATGTTAATTTCTATGCTTTCTGTCATTCTGCTGCGCGTGTTTCCTTGTATTACTTTTTATTAACTGATTGTATTAAAGAGGATCTGACTCGAAAACGCATGTTCTTCGATGCTCCCGACCATTGCGCCAATTTTGTTTGCTTGCTGTTGTATTTATATGTATTGTTGTGCGTATTGGTGAATAAACTATCTATCTATCTATCTATCTATCTATCTGTCAATAGTTTTATTGGAAACTCCATAAGCGTTGGCGAAAGTATTTTTTATTTATTGAATTGATTTTTTTTTGTTTCTCTTTGCAATTAAGCGCGGAAAGAAGTAAGAAAATCACTAAAACAAACAAAGAATACTCTCGCCAACGCTCGTAGTGGAAACGAGCCCTAATATTGTAGCTGAAGCTAAGACACACTGCAGGAACAACTGATTGAAAAATTTTGATGCATCTAAATATTTTGGGCCACATCACGCGATACAAACACGTCTTTTCTAATTCAAGCCACATAACAGCAAAAGCTAATTTTTTAAAAGTTAGTGTACGGAAAAAAAAGAACAATTTGAAGAAGTTGAAAACCAAAAGTAGAAAACACACAAAACATTGAATAATTTAATATAAAATTTAAATCTAAACTACTTTAAAAAAAACACAAAACAAAGCTGTAGCTCAAATAACAAACAACTGAAGCTATTTCTTGTTGACTTTGCTTCTTGCTGTATTGTTGAATAGGCTGCTTCTTGTTATGGCAGTTAACTTGTCGTGCAGCACACACTCTGTTTGTGCCGTGCGCGCAATTGAAACGCTGCGTCATGAAAGGCAACATGACTAATAATAATTAATACAACCACGTCTCCTAAAATGCTGACTCTTGATTTAATAAGCATTGTTCAAAAATGACTTAGTCATTATTGCACATCAGCGAGTTGACGTGCTTCTTTTTTTCATTATAAAATTGTCTTTTTGAAATTATGAAATTCGTAAAATTTTAAACAATAGGCCGCGCTGACGCTGAGATGATGTTAAGTAACGACTGTTGTTTTCACTTCACTTTTAAACAAAAAAAAGCTCATTTTGACTTTTAATTCAAAGTGTAAACCGTTTTTAGTCCTCACTTTACTTTTGAAAAAAAAAAAAAATAAGTGAAGGCTATTTTTCGGTCTAACTTGAATTGAAGGCTATTTTTCGGTCCGCATTTTAATTTCAAAGAACAAATTTTTTGTCTTTAATTTAAGGTGAATAATATTTTTCCTGGTTTCGCATAAGCTGGTAAAAATACTCTATCTGGCGCCACTCTTGCCCGGGAGCAATAGCCTATGTTTGCAATGTTTGGCAGCCATAATTTAAGTAAGCACGGCCGTTCATTAATCAAAAATAAATCTTAAAATGTGATAAAGAAATAAAGTGTGTGAAATTCCCTTCGGAAAACGTTTTGAAGTAAATTTATTTCTATAACAGCATTTAGCGATAATCTCTAATCCTTCATTCAAAAGCTTTTGTTGATCAGCATTCAGTATTGCTAGTTTTTCTGTCAGGCATAAACGACGCTGTTTGCAACACATTTATAAAGGTGATGCTTCAAAAACAATTAAATATTTTATCGAAAAGAACGTCTCGAATCTTCAAACTTTTAAGCCTGTTTTGATAGCTCTGTATTTTTCCAGGGTTGCCAGATTGGCTTTTTCGACGCCAAATTTGCAAATTTTGGCTTTTTTTAGTGTGATTGGCATCAAAAATTTTGTTTGGCTTTTTTTCGGCTTTTTTTTCAGTTAGTTTCAATTCTTTTTTGATTTTTTAAGCATAATGTCAAATTATTTCTCCAAATTAAGCAAAACGCACAAAAAAGCAGTCTTAAGTTCTAAAATGTAGTGCTGTTTGCAAATTTGAGCCCATAAAATCCAACTGCCAAGTGCAAACTAGCCATGATTTTGGGACGAAAATTGAGAAATCAAAGACAGATTTTAAGTGAAGACCTTTTTTTTATTTTAGAGATCACTATGATTTTGGGACGAAAATTCAGAAATCGTTGACAGATTTTAAGCGAAGACTTTTTTTTAGAGAACACATTTTTAGCGACAAAAATTAAGTTTTGTTGGCTTAATTTTGGTAATTTTACTTAATTTTTTACCTTAATTGGCTTATTTTTAAATTTTGCATCTGGCAACTCTGACAGTTGATCTGGCAAACCTGAAAGTTTCAAATATCCAATTAAAAGGAACAATGTTCCTGGATATTTGAAACTTTGTGTGTGTTTGTGAACTGAAACAAATATCATGTTACATAAGTTTAATTTTAATTTGAAAAATTGACGTCTCGAGCAATTTCTACTTTTGTTTAAGAAAAGTGGTTGAGAGCAATGTCGTCGAGTGATTAAGAACCCGGTGATTGTGATCGACGCGATCGCGGTTCAAGACCTACTCGCGCCTTTCTTTTGTGCCCTTGCAATAGACACATTGCGGCACTTTCCCTGCTTGGCGGTCTTGGCAAACATTTCTAACATTCAGTCATATTTCTATAAAACTAAAAAACCAAAATAAAAAATTTCAACCAGACAGCAATATTTTACGGCATCTCCTGTGGCAGACCGGTGTCATTGCTTGCCCTACGTATAGCAGCTCCGTCGCTTTCTTGCGAGTGAAGAGAATAAAATATAGAAATAAAGAAAAAGACCGAGTAAAATCAGAATATAACTTTTGTTTCTTTTAATCTAAAAAGTTGGTTAATTTTTAAAAAATTGTTCGAAAAGTTTTTAAAACAATTTTTCATAATTTTAGGCTTCTGTAAAACTGACCATATTTAAAATAAACCTAAGTAAAGCTTTTTAAAAACTAGGAAATGACCATTTTGGGGGCTTTATATATAAAGTTTAAAGAATTATAAGAAAACAAGGATAAAAAGATTTATTAGCTTGTCACTTTTATCAAATCGGTCGTCCTTTTCTGGAAGAAAATTGTTCTACAGTACTTACTTCTATTGGTTTGTCAGTATATGTAAGTTATGGATTCACTCTCAATTTAACACTTTTTGACTACATATTCTTATGAAACACGCAAATTACAAAACGTCCATAGGTCTATATAGATCTATTAAAATTTTCTGTCATCTGTAACACAAATAAATTCAAATTACAACACTTTCCAGAATTGAATTCTTTATGGTAAATATTAAAATTTTTCAATAAGGGAGACAAGAATCAGTCCAAATTTATTAAAAACTTATTTATTTTAAATTTAAAATCGATTTCGATCAAAAGATCATCATCAGTTAACGATTCTATTAAGTCTGTGAAATTTTAAGAATAAAAATTAATAGAAAATTATTGAAAATTATTGATTAATGATTAAATTTAGTAAATGTCATAGAATAAAATAAAATGTACTCACTTAACAAAACAATTCTTTTCAAATAGTAAAGTAAAAACTTACTGTCAAAATTGTAAACTGCTAGTGCCAATTAAATTAAATGAATTATACAATAGTAAACATCAAAATGACATTGATGTTTACTATTGTATAATTCATTTACATGTAATTTAATTTAATTTAATTTAATTTAATTGGCACTAGCAGTTTACAATTTTGACAGTAAGTTTTTACTTTACTATTTGAAAAGAATTGTTTTGTTAAGTGAGTACATTTTATTTTATTCTATGACATTTACTAAATTTAATCATTAATCAATAATTTTCAATAATTTTCTATTAATTTTTATTCTTAAAATTTCACAGACTTAATAGAATCGTTAACTGATGATGATCTTTTGATCGAAATCGATTTTAAATTTAAAATAAATAAGTTTTTAATAAATTTGGACTGATTCTTGTCTCCCTTATTGAAAAATTTTAATTGAGATGCGTTTCACGAGAATCGTCCTAAAATCTTCATCCAATAGGGTTGAACAGATCCACTGGGTTTTTTAACAAATTAAGCTTGTTAAATTATTAATATTTGGTAAATATTAATAATTAATTTCTAAAAGCTTAAGAAATTTCATATGAGCTCAAGCAATCAAAAATAAAATTTTAATATAAAAAAATTGCCTTTTTTTATATTCTTTTTTTTCTGCTTAATATCTATACTGGTGCATCTTCTGGCATCTGGTACTTCGTAGCCAACATTACGTGTGACAATATGCAATTTTTGTAAAGATTAAAAATTTATCAATGATTTTTAGCTATGACGTAACAATTTCGTTTACTTTAAATAAGTAGAGTAGTACTTATCCTTAGGAGAAAATTCAAAAATAAGTTAACACATGCCTCGAAATTAAAAACTGCTCAAAGGAAAATAAAACGCTTCATTAGACATTAACTACAATTTATCTTTATTTTATCGAAGCATTGTATACGTTAAACCAGGGATGTCAAACCTTGGGTCATTATGGGCCAAATTCTAAATTAAGCTAAAGTCAGCGGGTCGCTAAAAGGTCTTCACTTTAGATCAGACTATGATTTGTCGATTTTCGTCTCAAATGTATACCAAGCAAGCTCGCGGAACTTACTTTGGCAAACGCTGCGATACAGATTTGAAAATAAGTCTAAAAACTTGGCCGCATCAAAACCTTAAGTGAGCCGCAGGTTGGACATCCCTGCCCTAAAGTATCTTTCACCGTATTTTAGTCTTATTCAAATCCTTATTAGATTCTTATAGTGATCTTATTCAAATATTTTTAATGAATTATCAGACCCTGTTATCCTGAGGATTCCTAAATCTAAATGAGATAAGTCGAGAGGATAAGGGTACAGTGCTTTGATAAACAAAAAAATTGCTGACCCTATAATAAGCATAAAGAAACTAAAAGAAAAAAATTAAGCTTTTGCTAAGACAACTCAAAACCTTTGGCTATGTATGGGGTTTTTAATAGAAGTTGATAAAAACTTTTAAACGAAAAAAAGTTTGAAACGAGCAGAGAACTATAGAAATAACTTATTAATCCAACTTTAAAATATTTATAGTCACTTAAAATATACGAGTACAGCATTTATAAAAAGTACTATAGACACTTAAGCAATAATGCACAACAGCAGTATGGACCCATACTTTTTAAGTAGATTATATTGCCACTCCTGGAAAATTTGGGAAACCAATTATTCCGGGGGGAAGTTATTGTAAACAACTCAATTAGAACACAGCAGAAACCGCCCGTTGTCTCATTCTCGTCATAAAACCAACCAATGCTTGCCTCCGATTCCAACTTTCAATTTTCTAATCTTTGCAAATATTTGCACAGTTGAATTCCTTCAACTCCAAACATTGCCTTCTTTATTGGTCCGTATGGCAGAAAACAAAATTGCCAAAACGAAAGGGGATCTACCCACCCCGATGTTCGGTGAGAGTCTTCCAATTGGTAAACGTCCTTTTCAGAATGGGAAAAAGCCTGGAAAAATGCCTTAGGATTAGGAATTGTTGGATAGGAATAGAAATAGGAATAGAAATAGGAATAGAAATAGGAATAGAAATAGGAATAGAAATAGGAATAGAAATAGGAATAGAAATAGGAAAGAAAGGAAATAGGAATCGTTGTGTCCCACTGTGACTGTCATTTTTCCTTTTTTGTTGCTATGACTTTGAAGCATATTTAAAAAAAAAACAAATTTGTAATAGTTCCATGTTGACTTTGAATGCCTGTCACATCCTTTTGAGCGTTGTAGTAGCGAGCAATGTCCCTGGCTGCGAATCTGGCGTTTGTTTTGTCACAGAATGGAGTGAAGAAGAGCTGGTTTAAAAGTTAGTGGAATATTTGGAGAGCATATCAAAAGTTTCTTATAATCTGCTTTTACAAAAATTTGATTATGTTTTTGAACAATTGGAAATGAGTGAAAATGTAAGAAAAGAAAAAATTTTAAATAAATTTAACTCTTATTGTAAAGAATTGGTTGTGCTTGGTTTCAATTCGGCTTCCTACGATTTAAATCTTATTAAACTCTCATTAATTCAAATTCTTTTAAAAGACATTAAATTTGTTATTAAAAGGACCAACGGTTATCTTTGTTTGAAAACATCAAAATTACGATTTTTAGATATTAAACAATTTTTGGCTCCTGGACTTAGTTATTGAAAGTTTTTGATAACTTATGGTGCGGAACAAAGAAAATTTTATTTTCCCTACGAATTCGTGACTGATCTTACTAAATAAAAAAGTAAATTCCAGAAACACAGTGCTTTTTATTCTTCTCTATCCAAATCGAATATTACCCAAGAAGAATACAATCTTGTGGTAAAAACTTGGATGGAGAAAGGTCGGAGCTGCCTACGTGACATGCTCATTCACTATAATGTAGTAGATTGTGTTCCTTTTGTGCAAGTGGTTCAAAACTTACTCCAGCCTTACCTTCAACAAGGTTTGGATATCTTTAAAATGTCTTTTTCTGTTATTGGAGTGGCCAAGCTACAAATGATGAAAAAGTTTCAAAAAATGCCTTCTTTTGTTTGTTTCCCAAGCGCCATAGAGATCTGCACAAAATCCTTCGCTCCTTATTGATAGGTGGGTTAAGTTTAGCTTTCTATCGCCTTGCGATTTCTGGAGAAACCAAAATCCGCAGCCACGAGATTTAGAGCCCCGAAACCGTACAAAGTTCTTGGATTAGATGCCAATTCTCTTAACCTTCATGCTATTGCTTAAAATAACCCCACTGGTTATTTTTATAGCTATAAAGAAGAAGAATATTTTCGACTTGATTCTTGCTCCAAATTCGGTTATCAATCTTACCAATGGTTAAATTATGTTGCCTTTTAAGAGAACATGTTTTTGCAAACTTGTTTCAATATGGGAGAAAGAAGAGTCAGCAAAGATAGTTTGCCAATGGACGGTTATTCTGAGTAGCAATACACTGTCTATCAATTTCTTGATTGTTTTTTCCATTCTTGTGATCCATGCAATATTAACCGAAATGCCGACGGCACTCTGCAAGTGATACACCCCATTAAAAAATTCCCCATAAAGATATTCGGAAGGAAACGGAAGATAACAGAAAAAAGTTGGAAGAAGAAGGATTTTGTGTGGTAGAGATGAGGGAGAGTAAATGGTTGAAGATAAGAAAACAACCAGAAGTCTCTCGTTTTTTGAAAACATTAAAATCGGTCACCCCCAAACAGAAATTGTCGTTTGAAAAAATATTAGAAGGCGTCCAAAACGAAACGCTGTACGGTTTTTTAATCGTTGATATTCATACTCCAGAGGAATTAAAAGAAAATTTTAAAGACTTTTCCCTAATCATGAAAAACAGTTTCATCTCTCGGGAGGACATTAGTCCATACATGAAAAATGTGGCAGAAAAGCATGGCATTTTTAAGAAACCATAGAAATATCTAATAAGTAGTTATTTGCAGAAAAATTTTCAATTAATTCGGAAATGGCCAAATTTTACCTGGAAATGGGTTTGAAAATCACAAAAATTTGCAAATTTATAGAATTTTTTGCCGCCAATATGATTTGCTCCTTTGGCACAAGAAATTGTGAATTCCAGAAAATTCGCCAACACCGACAAATACAAAACGGTAATTGCCCTAACAAATAAATCATGCATGGGCAACCTACGGCCCGTCAAGGCTTCTCATCCGGCCCGCCAATAAATTTTCTAGGGCTGTAGGCCTATGTAATATATCGATATTCATTTATTTTATATAATGTGTGTTACGTTCTCAAAATCGCTTTATTTATGTGTTTTTAGGCCACTTTGGTTGTTATCATTAATTTGGCGTTAGTCCGGCTCAAATAGCCGAAGAAATGGCAGCTTTATAAAGGTTTAATCATTTTACAGTAACTTGGCGAAAAATGGCAACACTGATAATAGAATTGTCTAGTAATTTCTTAATAGAATGTTCGAGCATAATCAGACCTATGACGCAACAATCGTGTTTGTGAATGCTCAATTAATCGTAGTATATTGTAGAATAATCTAGTAACTATGACCGACAAATATAAATACGCTCGCTTGGAAGCGAGCGGTATTCTAGTATTGATTTGGTAAAAGTGAAATTAGGTTGTTGACCGTGTAAATTTTAGTTTAGAACCGCAATTCTCGGCTGTCGTATCTGTTCCGGAGCTTAAGCTAGTGTTGAGCTTTAGCTACCTTCATTTTGTGTGCTTCAAGTGGCTGGAGCTTGTTTAATAAAGTTGTTGTATAAAAGTCATAGCGTGTTGGGCTAGACTTATACCTTCAGTTACTGGTTCCCAAGGTTAGGTCCAGCTGAAGAAGATTTTAGTTTGATAGGCAGCGAGGTTGTGTTGTCGGTGAACCTACATAACAGGCACCGAAGAAGTGTTAATTCTTACCAATCTAGAATCAAACGGTTTTTAAGGTACTTCGAAAGGAAGTAGGTAAACTTGTTACTTGCGATAGTGTGATCGCAACGAAATTTTCTAAACCATTTGGAGCGAATTCTCCAGTGTGCTGCTCCCAGCAGTACATACTTTGTCATACTAATTATATATTTTTTAGATGGTACTAAAGTGCGAAAATCATTGACTGTAATTAACCTTAAAATGGCGACTAATAAGAAGAGAAAAGTAGATACTGAATCTCGAATTTTTCAGGAAAAGTGGACAATTGATTATTTTTTCACTCAATTAAATGAAAAGCCAGTGTGCTTGCTATGTTCAGAGTCAGTTTCTGTTATGAAAGAATATAATGTTAGGCGACATTACGTTACCAAGCATTCTGCTAAATATGACAGTTTTCAAGGTGAACGCAGGAAAGAAAAGGTTCAAAATATGATAAAGAATTTGAAACAACAACAATCAATTTTCACAAAGAAAAGTGATAATGCTGATAACCTTCTTCGTGCTAGTTATATTGTGAGTGAAAAAATTGCAAAACATTCGAAAAATTATTCTGATGGTGAATTTGTGAAGGACTGCTTGATAG
Source organism: Diplosoma virens (assembly GCA_963680785.1). Lineage (NCBI taxonomy): Eukaryota > Metazoa > Chordata > Ascidiacea > Aplousobranchia > Didemnidae > Diplosoma > Diplosoma virens. Next base: position 35,583,898 of record OY796895.1, on the reverse strand, counting down.
TGGTAGCTGAATGTTTGTGCCCAGAAAAGAGGAAAGATTTTGATAATATTAGTTTGTCACGAAGAACAATAACAAGGCATATTGAAGAACTTGCCACAAACATAGAATCGATTTTAAAAGAGCTAGCCTCAAAGTTTGTATATTATTCATTGGCTATTGACGAAAGCACAGACATTACTAGTACAGCCCAGCTTGCAGTTTTTGTTCGTGGGATTGACCAAGAATTTAACATTACGGAAGAAATGCTTGGCCTTCAAGCAATGAAAGACACCACCACAGGAGATGATATTTTCAATGAAGTGAAAGCCTTAATGACAAAATTCAATCTCCAACTTCAAAACCTTCGTGGTTTTTCAACGGATGGGGCACCTGCAATGGTTGGTAGTAGAGGCGGTGTAAGTTCCCTCATTAAAAAAGAATTGGCATCTAATAATGTTGATATGCACGATTTTACTGCATTTCACTGCATAATTCACCAACAGAATTTGTGCGCCAAATCAGTAAAATTTGACCATGTCATGAAAAAAGTTGTTTCTACTATCAATTTCATCAAATCTCGAGCATTAAATCATCGCCAGTTTCAACAATTTCTGGAGGATGTTGAGGCAGAATGTGGAGATCTGATTTATTACTGTGAGGTGCGATGGTTGAGCAAAGGAAAAATGTTAAAAAGGTTTTATGATCTCAGAGATAAAATTGCTACATTTATGGATATGAAAGGCAAAATCATTCCGGAATTAAGTGATGATAACTGGGTTCGGGATCTTGCTTTTCTTGTTGACTTGACAATGCATTTCAATGACTTGAACACAAAATTGCAAGGACAGGGCCAGTTTGTTCATCATCTGTACAGTCATGTGAAAACATTTCAAAGCAAACTTCAACTGTGGGAAAAACAGCTTAGAAATGATAACACATTTCATTTCCCGACATTGGCTGGCTGTGGCAAATCAAAATGTGCTCCTTATGCTGATGAGCTCATATCCATGAATGAAGAATTTGATTATAGATTTCAAGATTTTAGATCACAAGAGAGTAGTTTGCATATGTTTTCATCACCATTTGATGTGAATGTTGAACAGGCTCCAGAAGAATTCCAAATGGAATTGATTGAACTACAAGGAAATGATGATTTAAAGCAGGACATGAAAGATTATTCATTGCTTGAGTTTTATAAAAGGTTACCTGAAGAATCCTTCCCAAAGATTAAAGATTTAGTCCGAAAGAAAATGTCACTATTCGGGAGTACTTATATCTGCGAGCAACTGTTCACCAAAATGAAGCACACTAAGTCAAAAACTAGATCAAGACTGACAGATTGTCATCTTGAAAATAGTCTAAGAGTGGCCGCCTCCAGTATAGCACCAAAAATTGACACGTTGGTGAAAAAGCACCAAGCCCAGATTTCCCATTAGAAAGTAATTTAATTAAACATTGCTATTAGTTTTATAGCATATCTGACATATTAAGATTGACAATTCATTGGGTTCAATAAATTTTTCATTTTCATTATTACAATTATATGTCAATACAGAAATTACAGATAAAATATGGTGAAAATGCTGCCTATATCAATATAGGTATACATTTTTTATGGATATCCCTGTGCAAACAAAATTGAAAACACATTGCATGTAAAATAGCATTACATGAATACAATCCAAACCCACAAAAATATGTACCTAGCTTACACTTAAAATCACAATTACGGCTCCGGCCCTCAGTCAAGTTCCAAATGCACATTTTGGCCCCCAGTGACAAAAGGTTGCCCATGCATGAAATAAATGAACAGGAAATTCTCTTTATTCCGCTAGTCTGCTAAATAAGAAAAAGCACAGAAATATTACATATCATACAAAGAACACAGTCAAAAAATCTATTAACGACCCCCGTTTTATTCATTTGGACGAAATTTTAAAAAATATTTATGAAGAAAAAAGTTTAAAAAACAAAATTGTAAACGATCTCCCTATTCAAATTGGCCTTAATGTGTATCTAAATTCAAAACTCCACATGTTAAATTTTTTTATCTATTTCTAAAAAAATACATTCCGGTCATTTTGAGCTGTTAAAAACCGATACCGACACTATTTATTTTAGCATTAACAAAAAAATTTGGATGACTGTGTTACTCCCCACTTGAAACCAGTGATTTTCGTGACTTCGGAAGTGTGTCCTGAACACGAGGAAGCCTTCGTCTAGTGTAAAATCGAAGACAAAGAGTGGGACACACGACCTTGTTGCTCTACATTTGAAACCTTTGATAAAAGAACATTTGGCAAAATGAAAGTTGAATATGAAGGGGAAAACTAAGTTTGCCTTGCTTCGAAATTCTATTTTTGTCTAGGGAAAACGAATAAACAAGTCTGTAAGGGGGTTTCTATTGCGAAGAGCTTTCTCACCTTGATCAATAAGTGAATGTTTTGGAGACCAACAAACCACTTCTTGTGGGAAACCACGGATTTCGAAGCAAAGAGCACCAAATTTTTAGCTATGTACAGAGAAAAAGGATTAAGTAATTTCTATCCCAAGAGAAAGGTGTTGAGTGACGGGGTTCACACAGAGCCGTTAGATTTGTAAGAAGGATCGAGGTCTCCATTTTCGTTTTGCCAAGTTTTTTCATTTTGCCAAGGGTATGCTTTCTCACTCACCGTGGTGATTCCAAAAATTGTTGATTCCAAAAATTTATTTGTTGTGATTTTTTTCCGTAAATATTTCAGCCAGCAATTTTTTTCAACAGTTATTCTATGTATTTTTCATGAATTTTGTGTTTTTTCATTGCATTTTGTATTTTTTCTGTTTCCCTACCATAAAAATTTGTTTTTTCTGTGTTTTTCCATTACATTACAAAAGTTGTATATTATGATGTCTACTTTTATTTTATTACATGACCAGCTAGTGTCATGTCTTTGCGATTTTAAAATCCAACTAGTTTTGTTGTAAGCAGACCTTCTGGAGTTGAAGAGTCTTATTGGATCTTACGTTTTACAGACAATCTAAAACAACTCTGTTCTGAAATAAAACAGGCTGTTTATAATTACGAGGTATGGCAAGAAATGTTTGATCATTACACCAATAAAGTAAACTTTAATCAAGGCATGCCAAGTCTTAAAGGCCTAAAAGAAAGTCGAGATGCGTTTCTGGTACTGGATGAATTGATGTTTGCCAATTCCGAATTCTTGTCTAAGATTTATAGCGTCTACTCCCATCATTTTCATTTCAGTGTCCTTATGACCATGTAAAACTTGTTTCATAAAGGTTTGCGTGAAATAAGTCTCAACGCACAAATTATGGTTCTCTTTAAAAGTTGTAGGGACGTGAATTAAATTGTACAATTTTTACAACTAATCTACCCCAAAATGTAAAAAACGCTCTTGAGGCATATAAAGACGCTGTATCTTCCGAAAGAGGTTATTTGGTGATTGATTTACACTGTGAAGCACACAATAACCAATTAAAAACCAACGCTGGTTATCGTGTGCTTCACAGCGTAAATCTGCTATATGCTTTTATTCTGGTAAAATTACCTTATGAAAAATAAATGTATTTTTTTTTTGTCACACAGCGCTTTAACGTCATGGTAAACTTTCACACATTAGTCTGTATTGAAAACATAAAAACAGATTTTAACACTATTTCAAACTCTAAAAAACAATTTTAAAAAATTAGAAAAAGTTTTCCAAAACGAAGTATTTTAAAAAGATAGTTGAGTTTAAAAACGATATTTTAACGTTTACGATTCTCCGTTAATTTTTTACTAATATTTTAACATAATTTAATGGTGTTTAATGGGTCACCTTTATTGTACAAAAAGCTAAGTAATAAACTATTGCATCATTGTTTATTCATTTATTAATCAAATATTTGTTAATTTATTATTTTTTATAATTGAAAAAGTTTCGAATTCAACAACTATTCAAACTGCAATATTTGTAAACTTGGTAACACTAAATAATTTATTTTCAAAAATTCCAGCACAGCAACGTTAACCAAAATCAACGTTCTTGTCATCAAGGTGATGATAATGATGATAGCAATGATGAATGTTCTGATGATCCATGAGCAAGTAGGATGGAGAGAAAAAAATAAACTTTATGTTAAACCGATCTTTAGTCGTAAAATGCTCAACAAATAGAATAAATTAAATGGTGTCGAGAAACATATTCTGTTGTTATATAAATTTTTTTTGCTTTATCAAATGTTTTGATGTGGCAAAGTTGTTTTTATTTTTAAAAAAACATAAAACGCTTATGGCATCAAAATATAATAATAATAAGTAGCGTATTTAGGAGGGGACATTGTAGCATGCCAGCCCTCGTGGAGATCACTAATACGAGAAATCTGAAACAGATTCTAAGTAAAGATTCCCTTTCTTTTTTTAGAGAACACCAAATTTTTGCGAGGAAAATCGAGAAAACAGAGACTTGAAACAATTTTTCCACTAAGCATAATTGATTGTGTTTGCATGCCCCCACCTTTTAAAAATTTTTGGTACGCCGCTGGTAACAATTATAATTTTTACATTTAACATCAAACAGTAAGAGATTAAACCTTATACGAGAAGTAATACTGAACATGTACAGGAAAACTAGAAGTTAGTCCCGACCAGTGATTTCCAAAGTGGCTTCCAATCAAATTCCAAAAGGGTCTCATATAAGCTTCATCTAATTACGTATGCAATTGCGCAAAAAGAACAAAAAATTTTAAAAAATTTATGCAATCGATAATTGTCTTAACGGTACTATGTATGATCCCAATCTTAAAATCTAATTAAGGTTTGATCTACCGTTATCTACCGTCATCTGCTCTTAGACTTCTTTACTTTTCTTTGATACACCCTCATCTACTGTATGCTCTACCGATCTGGGAAAGTACGTTTCCATCCTATTTTAAAAAACTTCAATGTCTTCAAAATAAATCCATTCGTATAATTTTCAACATTTCACCAAAAACATCCGTTTTGCCATATTATTACAAACTAAAAATCTTAAAATTAGCAGACTTACATATTTATGAAATTGCTAAAATTATGCACCAGCACTCCCGAAAAGTACTGCCCGATTATCTTTCTGCCTTCTTTACTACAACCCGCCAAATTCACAACTGCCCTACCAGATCTTACTCTAATAATACCTTATATCTTCCTAAATTCTTTACGTCTCGTTGCCAAAGATCAATAAAACTTCATGGAACAAACATTTAGAACTCTATCCTTATTGAACTACAAAATCAATCATTTTACAAATTTAAGATTAATTTTAAATTCTTTTTATTACAATTATACTGTTGACAACCTACTAACGTACAATCCTTGCAACTAATTGCTGTGCACTACTAGCCCAATAGTTTTTTCGGTGACTGCTTGACTTGATGACCTTAACCGGTCCCTTCGCGTCTCCGTCGAGATTGTCAATTTTTTTTATTATTATTTATTCTATTTATTTATCTTATTATTATTATTATTGTTATTACTGTTTTTTTTTTTCTTCTCTTATTTTATTGTATTTATAAATGTGTTACCAATTGTCGTACACTGTTGTTTTGTCGAATAAGTATATTAACTGTGTTTCTTTTTACGTTTTTGTTTCCACAATCCTCGTAAATAAATTGGTCTGTCTGTCTGTCTGTCTTAACTGTATTACGTATGATCCCAATCTTAAAATCTAATTAAGGTTTGACCTTTTTTTTTTTTTTTAGTCATCATTAATGAATACCTAACCCTAACTCTAACCCAAATCTTAATAACCCTATTGTTCGTATTGGCAAAATAGCACAAGATGCAGTTGTCTAAAAATATTTATTTTATAAACACACGTTTTGCTTTCTTAAATGAACACCTAACCCTAGCCTTAGCCCTAACTCTATTGGTTGTTGTCGAATAATTGTATGAATAACAATTGTTTTCGAACAACTGTTGAGTCGAATAATTTTCCAAATACAATATTCTTTGCAGTCAGAAACAATGGTTTCTTTCTATATGTTGAGAGAAGTTTTAGAGAGAATTCATCATGCTCAGCCAGAATTAACTGTATTAAAACTTCAGTCTCGCGACAAAATATTTTTAAAGCCGGCATAAAAATACAAACAAACACAGCTTTACTTCCGCGCAGGTATTTGGGTTATCTAGTTCAACTGATCCTTTTGGATTCCCGAGTAAAGTTGTGACGTCCACCAACTTCAAACTTTTTTCTTTAAAACTTTTAGCACCTCCTCCCCAGGGTGCGAAATTTTAGTTAAGAATCTTTTCTTTATGTGGTAAAAATGTTTAGAATTTGTTAAAAATAAATTATCATTCTCATATAAATAAAAAAAATATATGTCTCTAAATGCATGTTTGTTATAAAAAGGCATCGTGGCCGATTAGTTCAAGAGCGCCGTATCGATGGCGAACGCGATTGATAGGGTCGCGGTTCAAAATCTACTCGCGTTATTCCGTTACAAATTTAACTTAAATTTCTCCCTTTTAGATTGCAATTATAACCATGCAGATTTGGTTCATCCCTAGTATAAATTGTTGACTATTCATTTTTATTGGCAGCTTAAGTTGGTTGAATCTGAAAGGTTATTTGCAAGCATGTAAGGTTAAAGAAATCATTAAAAAGCCTACAATGTTCTACAAATCGTGTTTAAAATTCGATCTTAAAAAAAGGTGAAATTTTGTTCCATTAAATCGGTATGAGTAAACGGTATATTATCAATGAAATTTATTATTTTATACGTCTAATACATAATTTCATCTACATTACATAACTCACTAGCGGCCATTAGTTAAAACTAACTTTGTAATGCGGCCGGCAACAACAAAAAGTTGTGCATTCTTGTCCAACACCAAAAAAATTCAAGAACAATTTGAAGCGTTCAGGAGTAAATTGCTGAACACGAATCTGAGATTAGCTTTTTCGTATCAGACATAGATTTTTTGAAAAATTATTTTTTTAGTTTATTGCTTGCATTTATAAATACAATAGGCTACAGCATGTATACTCTAGGGCAGCCACATCTGAATAGGCGGAATTCCAGACAGACATAGGCGTACCAGCCAAAAAATTTTTTGGAAGGGCGGACAAAATAAAACTGTCTGGAATTCTAGGATGAAGACCAAAAAAAAAAGGTCTTCACAATTTTCCTATTTTCATCTCAATATTATGGTGTTCTCTAAAAAAAAAAAGAAAAAAAAGTTCTTTACTTGGAATCGGTTTCAAATTTTTCAATTTCCAAAATGGAACATACAAGTTTTATGTCGAAGTTCTGAAAAATAATTTACTGAATGCCAAAATTTCGGACATTTGAGTTTTTTGACCAAAATTCCGGACGGTTTGGTATGGCAACCCTAGCATACTTACTTTAATGTGTGTGTGTGTGTCTGTGTGTGTGTGTGTGTGTGCGTGTGCCTGTGATTTACACTGACAGAGCAGTTTATGCTTTCGCTAAAATATTAGTTTTGCTTTTTTTTAGAATTATTTAGTCTGAGAATGCAAAACATATATTTGCTACTTTTTAAAATTGATCCTAGCTTTATGTAAATATAGATGTAAAAATAAACCTGATTTATTTGGATATATATATGGAAGAGATAATTGCGAATAAATATAGACGAAAAATAGCTGATCGCACCAAGAAACTATATCATGCGTAGGCCTACTTTAAATATGTAATGCAAAGTGATTAGCACAAAATTTAGGATCCTAATTTATGTTACCTGGGCTTTTCTAATAGACTCAATTAGTGGTTGTCAAGTAAAAATCCATATTGCAATTTGCTGTACAAATGGTGTTGAGAGAGCAGACAGACAGAAGTTTATTTTGTCAGAGATTATTACGCACTATGAAGGTAATACATAAAAATGAACGAGAAAGAAAACATATATCAAAATAGTAATACACAGGTTATGTCAGTGTTGTAAACTTTGCCTTTATTACGAGTCCGAGCCCGAGTGCGAGTCCCAACTTACGAGTCCGAGTACGAGTCCGAGTTCAGCAAAAAATATTTCTATGAGTCCGAGTTCGAGTCCGAGTACAAGTCCGAGTTCAGAAAAAAAAATCTACGAGTCCGAGTGCGAGTCCGAGTCCGCAAGTCTTTTGAAAAAAAGTCAAAATATCAAATCAACAATTCGCGATCTTAGTAGTTTATAGCTTAGGCCTATGTTGCAAAAGCATTTAGTTTTGTATAAAAGCATGCTTATTGCTTGTATTGCTGAGATGCATTAAATGTTAATTCTTTTAAATAAATAATGACGCCCACTTGAGTTTTTATATAAATCTTATCAAGTTGAAGTTACGTTTTACAATATACACGCTACTTACTCAATAGCTTCAAATCAAGAACAGTATAATCAATCTGCGAGTTACAAAATTTCTGGTCAATTTTTTAGCTCTTAACAAGGTAGGGCATCGATTAAGCACAAGTTTTTAATTCGCAATGTTTTTTTAAAAAATCATAATTGTTTTTTAATGTTGTCAAAGCAGACAATAAATTACTGCCGATGCGAGACCTGTGCGGTCGCATCATCAAGGCTTCTGTACTGAACAAACGTTCAACGGATGCACTTGTTGCTGGCATAGACAATAATTTAATTGCCAATTTGTAAAGAAAATGAAATTTTGCAGAATTTATGCACCAAAATGTTAAAGTGTTGGTATAATTCGTATTGGTATGAGTAATCGAATCGTTCAATCAACCCAGCCATAGGAGTCACTTTTTTGTGTCTCTTGATGCCGGTCCCAAGCCCGGATAAATGGGGAGGGTTGCGGCAGTAAGGGCATCTGGCGTAAAACTTTTTTGCGAGATTTATACAAATGCGTAATCATTATCAATCCATACGGGATTGGTCGAGGCCCGGGTTACCAACGACCGCCTCAGGTGTCGCACAGCAGGGCACCTGTGGAAATTATGCTACTGCTAAACAAAGTGAAAATAAGAGAAGAAAGAGAGGAGGAAAGCGAGTGAAGAAGCAGCGAGAAGCATGGAAAGGAAGATGCTCACTCATTAGGGTGGGTACCTTAAATATTGGAACGATGACTGGAAGGGGAAGAGAGCTGGTAGATATGATGGAGCGAAGAAATGTAGACATATTGTGTCTACCGGAAACAAGGTGGAAAAGGAGTAAAGCAAGGAACATTGGAGGTGGATGCAAAATATTTTACAACGGAGCTGATGGAAGAAAAAATGGGATAGGGATAGTGCTGAGGGAGGAGCTGGCTGACAGTGTCCTGGAAGTGAAGAGGGTGTCAGACGGACTAATGGCCATAAAGCTGGAGGTGAATATGTCCATCCTAAATATAGTAAGCGCATATGCTCCACAGGTTAACAACAGCATGGAGGAGAAAAATGATTTTTGGAAAGACCTGGATGGATTGATAGAAAGTATATCAACAGAAGAGAGGATAGTTCTTGGTGCAGATCTTAATGGACATGTGGGCGAAGAAAACATAGGGGATGAGGAAATAATGGGGAGGTACGGTGCTGGAACAAGAAATAAGGAAGGATCAATGGTTGTGGATTTTGGGAAAAGGATGGATTTGGCGATTGTCAATACTTATTTCAAGAAGAAAGATGAACACAGAGTAACATATAAGAGTGAAGGAAAAAGCACCCAAGTAGATTATGTGATGTGCAGAAGGAGAAACTGGAAGGAAATGCGCGATTGTAAGGTAATATTGAACGAGTGTGTCGCAAAGCAGCACCGTATGGTGGTATGCAAAATGGCTCTTATGGTGAAAAAGAAAAAAGCAGAGAAAGTAAAGCCAAAGGTACGATGGTGGAAACTGAAAGAGACAAGCTGTCAAAAAGCGTTTAGACAAGAGGTGACCAGGATTTTGGGAGGCAAGGATGGACTACCTGATGAGTGGGACGAAACGGCAGAAATGCTAAGAAAAACAGCTGAAACTGCACTGGGAGTGACATTCGGAAAACGAAAAGGAGACAGGGAGACATGGTGGTGGAATGAGGAAGTTCAAAAAAGCATAAAAGAAAAGAAAGAGGCAAAGAAAGCATGGGACAAAATAAGAAATGAAAATACTAAAAAGATATACAAAGAAAAGAAGAGTAAGGCAAAGAAGGCAGTTGCAATGGCAAAGGGACGTGCGTATGACAATTTGTATGCTAGATTGGAAACAAAAGAAAGTAAAAAGGAATTGTACAAATTGGCTAGGCAGAGAAACAGAGCAGGGAAAGATGTACAGCATGTGAGGGTTATAAAGAATGAAAATGGTAATGTGATGGTAAATTGAGAGGCAGTGTTAAAGAGATGGAAGGAGTACTTTGAGAAACTGATGAACGAGGAAAATAACAGAGAACCTAGGACAGAGGAAACAGAAGTGGTTAACGAAGAGGTAAATTGTTTCAGTAGAGAAGAAGTAAAGAATGCAGTAAGAAGGATGAAAAAAGGTAAAGCGGTTGGGCCAGATGAGTTGCCAGTAGAAGTTTGGAAGTGTATGGGAGAGATGGGGATAAAGTTTTTGACCAGACTGTTCAATAGACTATTAATGGGTGAACGGATGACAGAAGAATGGAGAAGGAGTCTGCTTATCCCAATCTATAAAAACAAAGGGGAAGAACAGTGCTGTGGAAACTACAGAGGAATAAAGCTAATGAGCCACACAATGAAAGTATGGGAAAGGATTATTGAAGCAAGGTTAAGAGATAGAGTGGAGATCAGCAAACAGCAATATGGATTTATGCCAGGAAAGGCAACTACCGATGCCATGTTTGCTCTAAGAATGTTGATGGAAAAATACAGGGAAGGTCAAAGAGAGCTACATTGTGTATTCGTGGACCTAGAGAAAGCTTACGACAGGGTTCCACGGGAAGAGCTGTGGTACTGTATGAGAAAATCTGGAATAGTGGAAAAGTATGTACAACTAGTACAGGATATGTATGAGGGAAGCGAAACAGTGGTGAGGTGTGCAGCAGGAACTACAGAAATTTCAAGGTTAAGGTTGGAATGCACCAGGGATCGGCGTTAAGTTCATTCCTGTTTGCAGTGATAATGGACAGGCTAACGGATGAAGTAAGGAGAGAACCACCATGGACGATGCTGTTTGGTGATAATATTGTGATTTGTGAAGAGACCAGGGAAGAATTGGAGCGAAGATTAGAATCCTGGAAGTATGCATTGGAAAGAAGAGGAATGAAAGTAAGTAGGTCAGGTCAAAGACCAAATATCTTTGCATAAATGGAGGAAATGATGACAAAACAGTAAAGATGGAGGATACAAAAGTGCCAAGAGTAAAGGAATTTAAGTATTTGGGATCAACGGTGCAAGAAAGTGGTGGTTGTGAGAGGGAGGTAAAGAAGAGAGTACAGGCAGGATGGAACGAATGGAGAAGAGTATCAGGAGTAATCTGCGACAGGAGGTTACCAGCTAGAGTAAAAGGAAAAGTGTACAGTTCAGTGGTAAGACCAGCAATGGTGTATGGACTTGAGACAGTGGCAGTCACAAAGAAACAAGTGGAAGCGATGAAAGTTGCAGAGATGAAAATGCTGAGGTTTGCTATGGGAGTGACGAGAAAAGACAAGATTAGAAACAAGCACATCAGGAGTACTGTTAAGGTTGAACAGTTAGGAATGAAGATGAGGGAGGGAAGGCTGAGGTGGTATGGACATGTCATGAGGAGAGACCAAGAGTATGTAGGAAGAAAAATGATAGAAATGGAGTTACCGGGAAAGAGGAGAAGAGGGAGACCAAAGAGAAGATTTTTAGATGCAGTAAAGGAAGATATTCAGGAAGTTGGTGTGAAGGAGACGGATGTTGAAGACAGAAAGATGTGGAGAATGATGATACGCTGTGGCCACTCCTGACTGAAGGGAAAGGCTGAAAGGAGAAGAAGAGGTATGAGTAATCGAATCGAAGTAACTTCCGGGTTGTCCCCTGAGAGTAACGTTTTTTTCCTTGACAATTTTTGACGAGCCTTGCTCTACGCAGCAAACAAAGCCGGAATTTTGCAGGGTGGTTCATCTTCACTCTCACTCGCTGTATCTGGATTAGTCAAAGCAGGACCCCTGTTGCCTTCTGCAATAATCAGCTCCAAAAACATAACAAATATTTAGAGAATAGAAAACATTTTTTTAGAAAAGTTATTCAAGATAGGGCAGGAAATAGTTAGTAAATTTACATTTAAACAGATCTCTTCTGATAAACGTCACCTGACAGCAAGAATTACGAAATTTGTATTACTGCATGTATAGCCTACTTTTTAACAATTTATCCTATTATCTGGCAAATAATTAGTCGTTATTCACAATATTGGGCATCTTACATAATTAGTACTTTACATTTTTTAAATGGGAATTTTACGAAACGTTTTGTTTTATTAGTTTAATGTAGCTTTTCTATAATTTTGGAGAGAATGCTTTGAAAATCTGCAAAAAGTAGAAAACATTGTCAACAAAATGACGTTCGAGTCTTGAAAAACATTTCTAAACATTGCATTAGGAAAATTGTTATTACACTGTATATTTTCAATCCTGTATTATGCACTTTAAAAAATCTTTACTAAGAAAAAAAATGTCAAGTTTGTCAAGTTTTTTGTTCTATTCTATAAAATGCGGAGCTTAGAAATTACTTCAAAAAATAAAAATAAAATAAAGCTTCTCTTTTACGCTTGAAGTCAGGCTTTCTTTTTCTTCATCACTTGTTCTGGTTTCTTTCACCCATTCTAATCCAAACATTGGATCAAGTGTAGCCCCCACGACCTAAATAGTTTCTTCAAAAGGTTCATCAACAAACCAAGTGTCGGGATTTCTTAAAGCAGAAAATCTTGTTTCGGGACATTCCATGTCAACTCACACCCCTATTTTGCCCACCATCTCCGATTTTGCTAAAATTTGGCATGTTTGTAGGTTTGCACGAGAAAATGTCTCACCAAATTTCAAGTTTCTGAATTAAATAGTTTTTGATATATAAAGGTTGAAAGTTAGACACAAAATCGCCGCTTGAACGCCCCTGATCGAGCAAAAGTGGCCCTCCTGGCTTTATTTTTTGTTCGATTTCAAAGATGTTAATATCATTGAAAAACTTATTTCAGCAGCTTTTCAATGATATTCATATCTCAAATGTATGTATATAAATAAAAAAGGTATTTTTTGTCGTGACCTTGTGACCTCGCATGACCCCAAAATCCCCACTCTAGACAAAAAAAATTTTTCAATATTTTTGTTCCTCACATTCAGCATGCCAAAAATCATAGTGGGATCTCTATGGATTTTCAAAATATTTTCTAATTAGAAAAAAATTAACAAAAAACTTGCGAAAATGACTTATTTGGAAATATCGACAAAGTTGCGAAAATATTTATTGCGTAATATATCAACAAATTTGCATCATTAGGCACACCTGTTCAATAAAATGCAAATATCTTAAAAACCCATAGAGATCCCGCTCTGATTTTTGGCATGCTGATAGTCCTCTATGTGAGGAACAAAAATATTGAAAAATTTTTTTGTCTAGAGTGGGGATTTTAGGGTCATGCGAAGTCAAGGTCACAAGGTCACGACAAAAATAACTTTTTTATTTATATACATACATTTGAGATATGAATATCATTGAAAAGCTGCTGAAATAAGTTTTTCAATGATATTAACATCTTTGAAATCGAACAAAAAATAAAGCCAGAAGGGCCACTTTTGCTCGATCAAAAGCGTTCAAGCGACAATTTTGTGTCTAATTTTCAAACTTCATATATCAAAAACTATTTAATTTAGAAATTTGAAATTTGGTGTGAGACATTTTCTCATCCAAACCTACAAACATACCAAATTTTAGCAAAATCGGAGATGGTCGGCCAAAAAATGCCGAAAAGGGTGTGAGTTGAGATGAAATGTTCCTTTCTACCTTTTAAAAATTCCGGAAAAGCGAGTTGTCAAAGATTGCAATATTTGTTCTGCCATGAATTTTAAGTGTTTTGATTTTTTCTTAATAAACTCAACCAAATGTTTTTTTAATGATAAAACTGTGGGCAACACGAAACTTATTGTTGGGGCATCTTCTCCTTAGGTTAACATAATTGCCTCATAAAATGTGTACAGCAATTCGACAAATTCTTCGAGCTGTAGCCACTCTCGAGGAGAAAAGTCCAGTTCCATGCAATTTGCGTTGTCCAAAAAACCCTCCGTGACGTCACAATACCCAAGCAAATGCACATATACGGCTGTGTTTTGATGCAAAGTCAGAATTTCAATTGTCAGCTAAAAAGTTTTTAAAGCCCAGCCACGAACGGCCTGAAGACAAATTTTAAGTAAAGACTTTTTTTATAGATGATTAAGTTTTACTCTAAAATCTTTTTCATTTGCAAACTACAGACTCTTCCTCGAAATCTATCCTAATCAACTAAGATTTCGTTTGATGATCACAACGAAGTTTTGCAGACAGCTGTTTCTCACGGACAAATCTGGTTGTTGCAGCGGTAATCCGTCTGCCTTATGTTTGCCAAGAAGCTTAACAATTCGGCAACTGGCAATCAAATGTCTGGCTGCCAGTGGCTGGCTGCTTTTCTTTTCTTAATTTCTGACTAGAATCATCGAGCTCTTAATTTCTGACTAGAAGCATTCTTTCATTAGAATTATTTTTTTCTACTTGGTAAACGCTGTTTTTTTAACGAGTCCAAGTCCGAGTGCGAGTTCTTGGCTACGAGTCCGAGTCCGAGTCCGAGTCCGAGTTCCGACAAAAATCTACGAGTCCGAGTTCAAGTCCGAGTTCTTGATGCACGAGTCCGAGTACGAGTCCGAGTCCTCAAAAATCGGAGTCGAGTCTTTACAACACTGGGTTATGTATAACTACAGTGAATAAAAAAAAATAAATAAAATAATAACAATCTCGGCAGGAGACTGCGAAGTGACCGATTAAGGTCTTCTAGTCAAGCAGTCACCCAGAAATTGTAGCGGAAAGCAAAAAAGCAAAGCATGTTACAGGTAGCTATTTTTGTATCACAAACACAAAGGAATTGATATTTGAAGAATTAAGAGGATTTGGAATTAATTTTTTAAACAAGCTGCATAAAGATGAGAAACACCAGACTCGAGGTTTGCTCTAATGAGAGCGAAACTCGAGTCTGGTGTTTCTCATCTTTATGCAGCTTGTTTAAAAAAAACAAACAAAGGAATTTCTTATTCTGAGCAAAGCGTGAACTTTTTAGATCTTCTTGCTTGCTCTTAGAACAATGAAACTTGTTTGCTCCTGGAACAAAAGTGACATTGAATCTTGCACGATAGAAAATGCTATCCAATTTATTTTCAGAAGATGGAGATTTTTGCTATTACAATGATATTTATCAATTGATATCTACGTTAAATGTATACTTTGGCACTAATAACTGGAGACTCTCGACTTATTCAAGTAAAGCATTGAAGCAGTGCTATTGCTAAATGGAAATATCTTGCCGTTTGTTTCAATTGCATACTCAACAACAATGAAAAAAACATACCACAACCTTCAACTTATGTTGGAAAAAATACGTTGCTTTGAACATAAGTAGTCTACACTCGTATATGGAGACTTGAAAGTTGTAGCAATGCTTACAAGATTTCAGTTCCGTTACTCCAAATATTGCTGCTTTTTGTGCTTATGGGACTCAAGAGCAAGTAGTAAACCTTACGTCAGAAAGCATGCAGTGGCCTCCCAGATTGGTACCAAGCTTGGTCAGCACAGCATAGCAAACTGGGCATTAATTTCAGGAAAAAATTATATTTCTTCCACTTCACATAAAGCTAGGTTTTTTTTAAACAGTTTATAAAAGCCTTCAAATACATTTATGTGATATTATAGGCCTAACTAAGAGCAAAATGAGATGCACGCTTAGTTGCAAACGAAAATTATATTAAAATATAGCTAAAAATGCAAAAATATTAAATTTCGTTTTTAAATAAACACTGACCTGATCGGTAAAAACGGAGTTCATATTCGGAACCAGCACTCCCAAATCAACAAAGTGCATTAATTCTTGTTCTTGAATTTTTTTACTACTCAAAATTTGTTGAATAGTTAACAAAGTTAAAAAAATAATCATCGCAGTCTTAAGATCTGACTTTTGTTTAACCAACGATATACATACCATGATAGAAAACTCTTTTTTCTCAGTTTGTTTCTTTATTAAGAGAACACCGACAAGAGCGTCGGCACTCGTACGCTTGACTGCATGCTCCTTTGAACGAATGAGTCTCAAAAAATAGATTGATTTATATATTGAACTACATAAAAGTTTGGTTTGATTTTGCAAAAGCGTGAACAAAATTGGTCAGATTCTTAACGATGCTATTTTTGAAAAATAGCAAACTTTTTAAATTAAATTGTAAGGTGTGATAGAGTGTAAGTTTTCATTGAATTTTAACTTAATAAATTAATAGTTATTCTAAGTTGGTGAAATTGAACTACATAAAAGTTTGTTTTGTTTTCGTAAAAGTGTGAACAAAAATTGGTCAGATTGTTGATGTAGCTATTGTTGAGAAATAACAAACTTTATACGTAAATTAAATTATAAGATAAAGATATGATAGAGAGTAAGTTTTGAATAAATTTTAGAATAAAAAGTATAGCAAATATATTTTGAAACATAGTTTATTAAGGACGTATGATCACGACCATGAAAAAATTATAAAGAAGCACGACCACGTAAAATTATAAAGGATTTTACGCAGTTGATAATGGAATGAGTAATAATTCCGAAGCGTCCTTAATAAACTTATTTTTTATATTATATTATTTTATTTTGTATATATAATATATATCCTTAATATCTATATGAAATTATCAAATTAAGTACAAAAGCTGCAGATAAAATTTATTTATTTAAAATTCACGACAGTCTGTTCGCCATAAAAACGGCTCATCAGGCAATTATCTGAAATTAATAGTAAAAACAGAAGTAAATACAATAACCAAAATAAATACAAATAGAATAAAACCTGGAATAAATACTAATAGAATAAAATTAAACAAATTTCTTACAACTTGAAAAACTATAAAAACAGCTATACCGTATAAAAGTAAAAATAGGCGCAACTGTACAAACGTAAGAGGATTTTTAGTCATCGACAAGTGATGCGGTATATATTTATAGAAATCGTGACTAATGAAAAAGAAATTGTAAATGATAAAAAATCGGGTTCGATGCCTGGTGAAAATTACGTGAAGTTTTTTAGTTTAAATTTGTTTTTATGGCGATACTTGCCGGTGAGTTCCGTTCTTTTGTTAAGTGTGCTAGGTGGGTCTGCCAGGAGAATGGCTAGCTTTTCATCGAGGCAGAGGTTGCACCTGGCGGCACCTAGTTGATAGGTGCTAGATCTGGCCGAAATGCTCAATTAAACATGAAGTTCTCTCCCATTATTTATGGCTTCCCAGAAGGCTTTTTATAGCTCGGTGGTATATCTTTTTTGCTTGTTTTTGAAAGTCTAGCAATGGTTGTAAAAACGGGATTTAAATTCCGTTTCGCAGCATCCATAGTACGATTTGGGAGGATCGTTGCTATCTGTTGATATGCTAGGTTTATAAACGATAGCTTTTTTGTGACAATTGCTATTTAGAAGACATTCTGCTTTGCGTCGACATTTGCAAGGAGGATGCACATTGGTGATTTTTGATGCTAAGACGGTCTTGTTGTGCCTTGATATAATCGCTGCCATGTTTGGCATACAAATGTAGCTGATCTTCACAATGTTTTTGTCGCAGATTTTGCGGAGGCGATGGCGGGAAGAAAAGTGCTTTTCGAGTAAATTAAGAAAAGTCCTTCCAAGTATATTAAGAAAAGTAAATTAAGAAAAATGAAAGGACTTTAATTTCTTAATTCACCCATAAAAGGGATCATCAGGGGTATCTTATACAAATAGAAATTATTTGAAGAAGATACCCCTGATGATCCCTTTTATGGGTCAAACAGTCTGTTGGGTTTTAGCTTTGTTTTTATTTCCGTTTCCGCCAGTGTTATATATCCTTAATATTTTTTTTTATTTTATAGTATATATTACGTTTACTGAATAAACCTTAACACTTTTTATTGACACTAAGTGTAAAACGGATAAAAAAATAATTTAATTACTATTTTAAAAATAGCCAATGGCTTGCAAAACTTTAATTGGTTTTTATTTTAGCTTATTGGTAACACAGTAAACCCAGCCATCGGTGGCACATTTCTGTACCTCTTGATGCCGGTCCCAAGCCCGGATAAATGGGGAGGGTTGCGGCAGTAAGGGCATCTGGCGTAAAACTTTTTTGCGAGATTTATACAAATGCGTAATCATTATCAATCCATACCGGATCGGTCGCGGCCCGGGTTACCAACAACTGCCTCAGGTGTCGCACAGCAGGGCACCTGTGGAAATTATGTTACTGCTAAACAAAGTGAAAATAAGAGAAGAAAGAGAGGAGAAAGGTGAATGAAGAAGCAGCGAGAAGCATGGAAAGAAAGACGCTCACTCATAAGAATGGGTACTTTAAATATTGGAACGATGACTGGAAGGGGAAGAGAGCTGGCAGATATGATGGAGCGAAGAAATGTAGACATATTGTGCCCACAAGAAACAAAGTGGAAAGTTAGTAAAGCAAGGAACATTGGAGGTGAATGCAAAATATTCTACAACGGAGCTGATGGAAGAAAAAATGGGATAGGGATAGTGCTGAGGGAGGAGCTGGCTGACAGTGTCCTGGAAGTGAAGAGGGTGTCGGACAGACTAATGGCCATAAAGCTGGAGGTAAAAAGGGATATCCTAAATATAGTAAGCGCATATGTTTTACAGGTTAACAACAGCATGGAGGAGAAAAATGATTTTTGGGAAGACCTGGATGGATTGATAGAAAGTATATCAACAGAAGAGAGGATAGTTCTTGGTGCAGATCTTAATGGACATGTGGGCGAAGAAAACATAGGGGATGAGGAAATAATGGGGAGGTACGGTGCTGGAACAAGAAATAAGGAAGGATCAATGGTTGTGGATTTTGGGAAAAGGATGGATTTGGCGATTGTCAATACTTATTTCAAGAAGAAAGATGAACACAGAGTAACATATAAGAGTGAAGGAAAAAGCACCCAAGTAGATTATGTGATGTGCAGAAGGAGAAACTGGAAGGAAATGCGCGATTGTAAGGTAATATTGAACGAGTGTGTCGCAAAGCAGCACCGTATGGTGGTATGCAAAATGGCTCTTATGGTGAAAAAGAAAAAAGCAGAGAAAGTAAAGCCAAAGGTACGATGGTGGAAACTGAAAGAGACAAGCTGTCAAAAAGCGTTTAGACAAGAGGTGACCAGGATTTTGGGAGGCAAGGATGGACTACCTGATGAGTGGGACGAAACGGCAGAAATGCTAAGAAAAACAGCTGAAACTGCACTGGGAGTGACATTTGGGAAACGAAAAGGAGACAGGGAGATATGGTGGTGGAATGAGGAAGTTCAAAAAAGCATAAAAGAAAAGAAAGAGGCAAAGAAAGCATGGGACAAAATAAGAAATGAAAATACTAAAAAGATATACAAAGAAAAGAAGAGTAAGGCAAAGAAGGCAGTTGCAATGGCAAAGGGACGTGCGTATGATGATTTGTATGCTAGATTGGAAACAAAAGAAGGTGAAAAGGAATTGTACAGATTGGCTAGGCAGAGAAACAGAGCAGGGAAAGATGTACAGCACATGAGAGTTATAAAGAATGAAAATGGTAATGTTATGGTAAATTGAGAGGCAGTGTTAAAGAGATGGAAGGAGTACTTTGAGAAACTGATGAACGAGGAAAATAACAGAGAACCTAGGACAGAGGAAACAGAAGTGGTTAATGAAGAGGTAAATTGTTTCAGTAGAGAAGAAGTAAAGAACGCAGTAAGAAGGATGAAAAAAGGTAAAGCGGTTGGGTCAGATGAGTTATCAGTAGAAGTTTGGAAGTGTATGGGAGAGATGAGGATAAAGTTTTTGACCAGACTGTTCAATAGACTATTAATGGGTGAACGGATGACAGAAGAATGGAGAAGGAGTCTGCTTATCCCAATCTATAAAAACAAAGGGGATGCACAGTGCTGTGGAAACTACAGAGGAATAAAGCTAATGAGCCACACAATGAAAGTATGGGAAAGAATTATTATTGAAACCAGATTAAGGGATAGAGTGGAGATCAGCAAACAGCAATATGGATTTATGCCAGGAAAGGGAACTACCGATGCCATGTTTGCTCTAAGAATGTTGATGGAAAAATACAGGGAAGGTCAAAGAGAGCTACATTGTGTATTCGTGGACCTAGAGAAAGCTTACGACAGGGTTCCACGGGAAGAGCTGTGGTACTGTATGAGAAAATCTGGAATAGTGGAAAAGTATGTACAACTAGTACAGGATATGTATGAGAAAAGCGAAACAGTGGTGAGGTGTGCAGTAGGAACTACAGAAATTTCAAGGTTAAGGTTGGACTGCACCAGGGATCAGCATTAAGTCCATTCCTGTTTGCAGTGATAATGGGCAGGCTAACGGATGAAGTAAGGAGAGAATCACCATGGACGATGCTGTTTGGTGATCATATTGTGATTTGCGAAGAGACCAGAAAAGAAGTGGAGCAGAGATTAGAATCCTAGAGGTATGCATTGGAAAGAAGAGGAATGAAAGTAAGTAGGTCGGACCGAATATCTTTGCATAAATGGAGGAAATGATGACGAAACAGTAAGTATTTGGGATCAACAGTGCAAGAAAGTGGTGGTTGTGAGAGGGAGGTAAAGAAGAGAGTACAGGAAGGATGGAACGAATGGAGAAGAGTATCGGGAGTAATCTGCAACAGGAGGTTACCAGCTAGAGTAAAAGGAAAAGTGTACAGTTCAGTGGTGAGACCAGCAATGGTGTATGGACTTGAGACAGTAGCAGTCACAAAAAAACAAGTAGAAGAGATGGAAGTCGCAGAGATGAAAATGTTGAGGTTTGCTATGGGAGTGATGAGAAAAGACAAGATTAGAAACGAGCACATCAGGAGTACTGTTAAGGTAGAACGGTTAGGAATGAAGATGAGGGAGGGAAGGCTGAGGCGTATGGACATGTCATGAGGAGAGACCAAGAGTATGTAGGAAGAAAGATGATAGAAATGGATTTACCGGGAAAGAGGAAAAGAGGGAGATAAAAGAGAAGATTTTTAAATGTAGTAAAAGAAGATATTCAGGAAGTTGGTGTGAAGGAGACAGACATTGAAGACAGAAAGATGTGGAGAATGATGATACGCTGTGGCCACCCCTGACTAAAGGGAAAAGCCGAAAGGAGAAGAAGAAGAAGAAGAGGTAATACATTAGCCTATTTAATTAATTGTTTAAATAACCAATTCAATTCAATTCAATTTGTTTGATAATATTATTACTATAGGCCTATATTCTTTTTTCTTTATCATTTTTTATATTTTTATCTGATAAAGGTGTTGTGGCCATGCTTTCTACTGTTTTATACTTTTACTTTCTGATCATCTTATGCATGTTTTAACGTCTGAAATTGTGCTGCTTCTTTCGTTGATCTATTTAATATTTGTAATTTTTTTGTTAAACTTTTAATAATGATCTAGAATAAATGAAATGAAAAAATTAAAAAAAAAATCACAATTATTTGCTTTCCAAAAAATCAGGATTACCCTATGCAAGTTTAATTGGCTACATAAATGCAAATGTTTTTTTATAGATGTGCAGTGTTTTGTCCTAGGTCATTGCCTACTTAAAGTACGGCCTCGAATGTTACATTTCCCGTCGAAATTGGAAGCGGCGGACGTATCTTTGTAAATGTGCGCAAAACAAAACTCCCCAGGGAACGTTTATGACGAAACGTTAAGGCAATAAAAGAGATTGAGTCAGCCAAATTATCAGTGCTACTATTTTAATATAGATAAGTTTATGACGTAAGATTAAGGCATATAAAAAGTTTAAGTCATCTGATTTTCACTACTTCAGGTGTGATAGGGAGTTTAATAATAACATTTAAACATTAGCTTTTGCAGTTTACAAGTGAATTACAATTATGATTTTTAAAAAATTTATCACCAGCAGCACTATAATAAATTAGATTTCATATTATTTTGAAATAATAAAATTATTGATTAATGTATAAAGCAAAGTATTTTTTCAACAGATTAATTGAAAAATTGGTTTACATTAAAACCTTTGGATCTCATTCACTATTCGCTGTGCTCACTTAATAAACTTTTAAATTTTGGTGAATCCCTTAAATCTGCAAGGTTAGTAGGCTGTAATGGCAAACGGCAAACAAGATGCAAACGTTTTGGTGTTGGTTTGGTTACAGTCTATCAAAATCATTAAAAAAATACAACTTACAGCATTCACACAAACTTCGATAAAATACAAAAAAAACATTAAATTCATGATTAACATTTTCAGTTCGCAATATTTTTACAAATTGCACCAAAAAAAAAAGTTTTAAAAAAGAACAAGTTATTTATTTAGTATAATGAGAATGCAAAATAGGTATTTACACTTAAACTTTTTTTCAAAGTTATTTCTAAAAAGTGCATCAAATTATTTTGAATGTAAAAAATTACAAATGGATTAAATTGAATCGTCGTCGTCGTCGTCGTCGTCATCGTTTGAAGGGTATCCACTCCAGGTCAGACACAAACAGGACTGGGGCCGAGGGTTTATCCTTTTACTACCCCAGACTGCTGCACTGCCTGAATCAGATGCTGGCAGTGGTGTTATTAACCCATATTAACCCAAGGGTAGAACTAAAAAACTAAAAACTAAAAACTTTGATAGGCTGTACAATTCTATGGCACAACTTAAAACAGTGTTTGTAAAGATATTTTACAACTTTTATATATCTCAAAGCTATTCATAATCTAAAATAATAAAAAAAACAGTTATTTTTAGTTAGAAAATGCATTTGAAATAATGACTACAAATGACTACAAATGTAGTCATTGGGATAATTCGGGTTAAGCCAGCATCGAGTTTCGTCATCCAAAACCGTCAGACCTCGTGCTCCATGTGGTGTCCGATGTATAGGGCACGCTGTTAGTACATGGTCTGCGGTTTGCTCAGAGGCGCCACACTCGCAATTCGGTGAAGGAGCGAGACCCCATTTGTGCATGAACAAATGGAATCGCCCAACACCAGTCCGCAGGCGATTGAGCTTAATCCAAGCTGCTCGGGATAAGCCCATCCCAACAAGCCTGGCACCAGTGCCGGGCACAAAAGCACGGAGCCTGGAAGCATTTTCACAGTACTCCGTGTTCTATTTGTGATTTGTCCATTCAGAAGCGCGGATGCCAAGTCTGGCAAGGTTGTTCAAAAGATTCCGCATACCTGGCACAAACGGGCGTCTGGATCTTAGTCTCACTTGTCGAGTATCTGAGGACCCACTTAATAGACCATGCAAGATATGATCGGGGTCCAGATATCCACGGTGAGCCAAGGAGAGTGTCGCTCCCATTCGGCGAAGCTAAGCTGGCTGGATGTCTGAGAGTACAGGTAGGTGGTCCGTTGGAGTGGGACGCAGGCATTCAGTAACTATGCGCAAGGCATCATTCAAAACACTGTCGATGAGGCGAGTGTGAGCACTGCGACACCACACTGGCGCACAGTACTCAGCTGTTGAGTAGACTAGAGACAAGGTGGCTATGCGTAGTGTTTTAGCACCAGCACCCCATCCTGAGCCCACGAGTCGCTTCAACAGTGTGACGCGCGAGGATAGCTTTTTGCGCAATGCCATTAAATGGTGACGAAACGTGAGCGATCTGTCCAGTTTTACCCCAAGATAAGTAGGGTTTGCACAGAACGATAAAAGTCTACCATTGTTGTAGACTTTTAGCTCACGTTTGGCCTCTCGGTTATTTAAGTGAAAGGCTGCCGTCACCGTCTTAGTGTGACTGAGCTTTAACCTCCAAGTCTGGAGATACGCTGACAGTGTGGACATGTCTTGGCTTAAAGTCTCCTCCAAGTCCTTCCAGTTTCCAGAAGAATGCAACAATGCTAAATCATCAGCATAAGCAAACTTTCTGGCAATCATGGAAGGAAGATCGTACGTATAGATGTTAAATAGGAGGGGAGCCAAGACCGATCCCTGAGGAACGCCGTTTTTAAGACGGCGTAGCCTGCTTTGCTTGCTGTTATTTGCTGTTATTAAATTGAATAAGCTGTTATTAAATTGAATAAATATAGTCAATTAGCTTATTAACTCTTTAGTTTCATTAAATATTTTTGTTAATATTTTAGTTTATTAATAAATTCTTCACATTTTATATTTTTTTATGTTTTATTTCATTAATTTATTGAATTATTAATTCAAAAAGTATATAAAGCCATTTGGCTAGACTGGATTTAGGTTCGTGCATTCAAGCGTTCAATGGGGGGGGTACAAAATCAGGTCACGTGATTGAGTTTTCTATCATGGAGTGTATATCGTTGATTTAACTTTATAAATTTGTTTTGTTATTTTTGGTGCATTCCTATTTTAATAAATTTTAACTTTACTTCTTCAGCATATTATCGCCTTAAAACTGCTTTTTCTTTATTCCGCCCATATAACAAATTTTTTTGCTTCAACCTATTGCTCAGAAAGTCGTTTATGACGTCTCCGTTTTACCACACAATAACTACTGTAAGTGACCAAACAAATTGAGCCACTTCGATTACAAAATTGTTACTAATCTAGGCCAGGAGTGGAAATAATTTTAGCTCGAGGATCGCATTCAGAAGTTGATTTAGTTTGCGGACCGCACTGTGTAGTGATCTCTGAAAAAATAAAAAAATGAAAAAAACGGACTTCACTTTGAATCAGTCTCGGATTTGTAATTTTCGTACCTAAAAATCGGTGATCGCTAGCAAAGAAGAAATTAAAAGTTTTTTTAATTATTTGTTTGAGGCTTTTGCGGGCCGTACTTTCCTCAACCATGATCTAGGCCAGTGGTGCCCAACCCGCGGCCCCCGAAGCGTTTTGGTGCGGCCCGCGAAGGAATTTTTAGTCAGATGCTCAATCATCTTGAATTATCGCAATGTCTTCAGACCTTCTCAACCTGGGTTATGGAGAGATACCAAGTGTGCCACAAAGTCTTTTGAAAAACACAAGTCCAGCGATGCTCAACCTGCAGATGATATTCATTTAATCGACAAAATAAAATCCTTAAGCAGAGTAAAGACTATTTTTTAGAGAACACCTGTTTTGGAGACGGAAATTTTTGAACTAATTCGCATGAGAACATCACTTTGATTACTGCAGCGATTGTGGTAACTGCTAAACTTACACACGAATAGTTGGCCCGCGACGAGTAAAAGATTGGACACCCCTGATCTAGGCCTATGTAAATAAATGAAAATTTAAAATAAGTACTTCGAACCAGAACCGTTTAAAATAAAGCTCTAGTTCTGTTCGGGTTCTGCAAATATTATTTTTCGGGTTCAGTTTCGCTTTGGCTTCAAAGAATAATAACGGTGGATACGGGTTTACGGATCCAGTTCGAGTCCGGTTCCACGTCTGGTTAACACACAGTCACTGCTCTACAGCAATTAAACAAGCGGTTGGTTTATTGGTATTAGGTTTAGTATGATGACCAATAATTAAAGTTTTATGATAAATCATATCTTTTACTCTACAAATTTATATTGAAAAAGTATTAAGAAATCAAAAAATCATCCGCAAATTGTTCAAACCAATTGTGCCAAACTATCCTACGACTGAATCGAGACAGTCATCGAGAAACGGTTAGGTGGGAAAGGAAAAATTTTTTAAAGCAACTCTTTTGGAAAAGACTTTTCTAAAGGGTTACTCCAAAAAAATTCTTACCTTTTCCTGCCTCGTCCTTCGCAAAAACTGTCTCTATTCAGTCAAAGGATAGTCTGGCACAATTGATGGGAACAATTTGCTAATGATTTTTTGTTACTTTTTCATTATCGATTCCTAATGGGAATCTAGTTATCTCTGCAGTTTAGCCATTTGGCTCTTGGATATCAAGTTAACTATCAATATGAATTTCATTCTTTCTTGATACAAAGTTATACCAATGTTTTTTGCTAAAAGAAGTTTGCTAAGAGAAGTAAAACGACATCAAAAGTTAGAAAAGTAAACAATATACAAAAAACTTTTTTTACATTGCAACTTCACAAAGTGCTGGTAGGTTTTTATTGCATCTGTCATTATATGATAATGGCTCATAGTATAAATTCATAGAAACGCAAGCGTAAAGCTGGTAGTTGAAGCGTGGCTGATTTCTGTGCCACAAAATGGAGTCAGCGCTTGCGTAGTTAGCTCCATGTCCTTGAATCCACCTCCACATTCCAGTTTCTACACAATATGTTGCGCCAATCCAAGCTATTGTTTTTGGAGGAAATCCCAAACCATTTCTAATTTTTCTGAAACAAATTATTGGAGTGTTAACTAAACTTGAAACAAAATCAAAAGTTACAAAAAAATCAAAGTTATATCTGATCGTGAACGTTATTTCGGTTAATAAAAGCACAAAATTCTAGCCACAAGTGGTTCTTATTCTTTTCAACGTAGGCTAATTTCTGGGCGCTGCTTTTTTACTGTGTATTGCGTATAGCGTGCTCGAAAAATACATCGTGGGCATGGTTGCGTCTTGTGGTTGTTGCCTAATTGGAAAGAGACACTTTATTGCAATCATCAAATTATCAAACAAACGATCAAGATAATGATGAAGTGGAAATAAAATTTCAAGCCCATATGTATTACTGTTTCTTAAAGTAGTGCATCTGAATCTTTTTACAACCGTGGCCCAAACAAATTGAACGCTATTCTTGCCGGCCAAAAAAATTAAAAATTGAAACGCTTTTGTTGTGTCTAAGTCAGTGTTTTCCAAAATTTTTTGGGAGCTATTCTGTTTTGAGGGGCATAAAAATTTTTAAGAAATTTATGAAATTAAAAACCTGACATATTAAAAAAGACATAATAATATATAATAATTTACAATTCATTTATTTGTTTAAATTAAATTTATTGTTTAAAACATCACTGTCACACTTCATTCATAATAATTTTAATAATGACGATGTAGTTTATTCTCGTTAAAAGTAATTTGTAGTTCTATTATGAAATAATAATCGTGTCGCCTTGAAACGCTGCTCTCATATTATGTGATATAACGTCCGATTCGCTTTCTGTTGTGTGATGCATGTATCCTTTTTTCTCTTTTCACCCGACAGTAATGACGTATTATGTTTTTGTCCATGCTATGCTATCTTGATGGTAGTGGAATGTTTCTGGCACATTCAAGCGTAGGGCTCTCTCTAGGGAATTCGAGTTAAGTCCCGCATATACGAGTAAATTCGTCGTCACGTGACTTTTATCTATGTTGTCGTGATGTATATATTTGGCTTATGCTTGTTTAATTCGCAATATAGTACCTGTTTACATTGCTCCGTGCCAAGTTCTCTATCTTGGGTCATGAGCAATTCATTCGTATTCGGTTCTCTATCCGGTAATATGTGTTTATCAGTACGGTAAAACCTTCGTATGTCGGCCCTCGTGGTAAAGAACTGCACATGTAATTCGTACCATACTCCTGATGAGCCCCTTAAGAGCCAAACAGGGCCTTGTTGAGTGTTATTTGTTTTACATGCTTTACAAGATACAAGGCTTTCTACCTATGTTGTGTTCGGACGTTTAGACGGTAACCTGGCTTTGTCCAATCAGATATTCTAATATATATATATATATATATATATATATATAATATAGGGTCTCCATAGTATATATATATACAGTTTCCATAATTAGGTTTCTATAATATATTCTTCATAATGTATATATATATATATCAAATTAAGTATAAACACTCAGATAAAATTTATTTATTAAAATTCGCGACAGTATTCTGAAATAAACATATTTTATGTTTATTTCAGAATATCGCCTGATGAGCCGTTTTTACGGTGAAACAGACTGTCGCGAATTTTAATAAATAAATTTTATCTGCAGTGTTTATACTTAATTTGATAATTTTGCTCTGATCTTCCAATCATTGAGCACTGTCAAAAGTGAATTGCCAGCACTGTACCTTATATATATATATATTAAGCAAGGGTTTGGACAACGCCAGGAATCCTACTACACGTCCGACCATACAATAAAACCGAGAGTAATCGTGTCTTGGAATATATTCGCATTTCAAATGTACGACAAGGCCTTGTTTTGTCCTTAAGGGACTCATCAGGTACATGAAAGAAAATACGAATTGCAGTTATATTCACTACGAAGGACGATAATATTCAGTTGAATTATTGCCTGACAAATACAATTGGTACCAGATAGAGGACTGGTCACGATTGTAACATGTGGGCCCAAGATATAGAACTCGGCACAACATGACGATTATAAGGCGTGCACAAACAAATAATAAAGCAATATATGCAGTAAAATAAATCGTTCTGATGTACTCATCACACTCCGCCAGCACGGTTTATATACAGCAAAATTGCATAACTTTTATCGCCTTAGGGCAAAACACTGTAAAATAAGAAAGTACAGTTAAGGCGAGCACGAGTTATAAGCATGATCAACAATAATTTAACAGAGCGTGTCTCGTATCCTGGCGCTAAGCTGTTTCGCAGACGCTCATCAGCAACCGAAATAGACTTAGCTCGATTCGAGCGTAACCTCTGATGGGGAGCTATATATATTAAGCAAGGGGTTGGACAACGCCAGGAATCCTACAACACGTCCGACCATACAATAAAACCGAGAGTAATCGTGTCTTGGAATATATTCGCATTTCAAATGTACGACAAGGCCCTGTTTCGTCCTTAAGGGACTCATCAGGTACATGAAAGAAAATACGAATTGCAGTTATATTCACTACGAAGGACGATAATATAATATATATATACAGTATATATATATACATACGCTCGCTCAATCGCAACATGAGACGAGAGAAGACCACGAAAGAGAGACGAAATAGACGAGAGAGAGATAATTTGAGACAACTCGAGAGACGACTCGAGTAAAAGTAATTTGGTTTGGGCGCGGGACGTGGCCCGTTAGATTTTGTATCGGTTGACGATTGTTGAATTTATTTTGACCCAGTGTGAGAGTTGTGTTCTATGGAGACAGAAATCATTTGTGTTGATTGAATCAAGTTTAGCGTTGATTTCGCTTTGCAGTTTGGCAAAACGTGGAGTAGAAGTTTTGTCGGTCGTGATTTTTGTAATACATTTGTTCTTATTAGAGACAGTGGTCTCTGCTTGTTTGTGAAGAAGAGTCTTCAACGGATCAATCCGAGCTTTCGTTTAAACCAACTGCATAAAAGCTTCAGGCTCATAGCAGGCTACTTCTTGAGCAGGAATAAAATAAAATTTAGACACAGCTTTGTTTCAACGCAGGTATTCAGGTTACCTAGCTCAACTGGTCCCTTAGGATTCCCGAACAAAGTCTATGACAATCACACGTTTTATTTAAGCAATGAACTACAGTGCTAATTCTAATCTAGACACTTACTATTATATTACGTTACAATTTTACTAAAATATCACAGTTTACTAATAAATAACAAAACAAAACACAAATTGCACATACTTTATAATTTATTAATTTGTCAAGGAAAAATAATTTTCATATCCCTCAAAATTTTTCATGCCCCTTAAAACAAAACGTTGTCCTTTTTTGGCCATACCCCAATTAATCACTTCTAAAATTCTGATGTCCCTTGTGTGGTGATACCAAGCCGTACCAGCCCAGACATTTTCGGGGAGGGCAATAAAGTTTTGCCTAAATTTTACAATGTTTGCCCGAATTATGATCCTGCAGCATTGTATTATAACTGAAGACTATAGCGAAGTATTCACTTTTAATCAGTGTCCAATCTCTCGATTTTTGTTCCAATTTAAAGCTGTAGACTACGACAAAAAAGATCGTCGCTTTGAAACCGTATCAAATTTTTGGAAATTAAATTTCCCACTTCTGGGACCTTTTTCTTCTTCAATTAAATTTTGTCACAAATTCTAGTCCTCAGATTGATGAAACCTGCTGAGAATCCTCGATGTAAGCAGAAATTGCCTTTACCCCGACGAATAGATTTCAACACATTTCGCAGCATCTCTGGGTGGCCCACTTAAAAACTAGCAGTGGACTACCAATGGGCCATGACTTCCCAGTTGAGAAATCATGCCCTTAACTGTTAAACTTTGGTTGTCAACTGCACTGGTAAAGAAAGTAAATTCAAATAAGGGCACTACTAAATGAATTTGGTAATAATGAAACGGATTCCTAAATGCTAAACAACAGTTCTTCTAATTAAGATATTTAAATTCCTTAGCTAATAATAATAAATCCTGAGAAAAGACTTTCCAACATTTTTTACAAGAATAGATAGCAATGCTTCGGTGCGTTGCAACCAAGATATAAATTTGAAATATTTGTAGAGTTTACCTTCAAATTTGTCCCAGTAAAATGGAAGAGTTTGTAAAAGATTGTAATGTGTGACAACTAAACTTTTGTTAAGTTTACGAGTATGCTGATTCACAACCACAACCAATTAAACTGGTGAAGAGAAAAAAAAGAAAGTGCTGATACATTTTCGTGTACCGCTTAATAGCGAAATTGTCACATACGATAGTTTGAGAATGGCAATGCTTGAATTTATAACAAATTAAAAAGATCCATAAAGTCAACAATATAATTGTAAAAAGTTTAAACTTTAAATTTAAATAACTATCTTCATAGCCATACGTGGTGCGGGGAGGGGGCAATTGCCCCCGAAGTTTCCAAAATTTGGGCAAAATTTAAATTTTTTGGGCAGTGACAAGAAAATATTTGAGCAATACCAGAATTTTTCGGGCAGCAATATGAAAAATTTAGGCAAAGCCAAGAATTCTAGGGCAGCGACAATTGCAAACAATTGTTACCAAATTTAGGTGAAGACCTTTTTTTAGAGAACAGCATGATTTTAGGACGAAATTTGGTCTTCGTCCGAGAATCTCAGACAATTTTTTTGTTCTATCCGGAAAGTACTAGAAAATCATGATTTAGGTATTTATCACAAAATTTGGGCAAAACTTCATTGCCCCCCAAACCTGGTACGTCTATGACTATCTATCTACTATTTTTTAGGTTTTACAATAGAACAAATACAAATTATAAATGATTTTTAAATGACTTATTTAAATCTGTAATGAATTACGTTCTCTCCACTATGCCTTTCATTCCGTAAACAGCCAAATCTCCTCCCATACTCTGACACTTTTTTCGACTTTCAGTCCAGCTTTGATTCGTAGAAATCAATTTGTATCTAAATCCGTTAAACAGTGAAATCCATCCGTCATTTAAAACTTGATATCCACGTTGCAATGCTGTAAATTAAGACTATAGAGTCAACTATTACAAAACCGAAAGTGCAAAGTTAAAACAAACTAATAGCCATGAATTCAAAGTATTTTGCTAATATTTTAATGAAGATGGATTTAAATTTTCCATCATCTATTCCAAAGCTTTTGAAACTTTTGGGTTCTGCGACCCATTTTTAAAAATATATAAAATCAGGTATTCTCTAAAAATGAGAAAAGGTCTCCACTTAGAATCAGGCTATGATTTGCAATTTTTGTCTCCAAAATCAGGTGTTCTCTAAAAAACAAGGTCTTCACTCTGATTCAGGCTTTATTTTGTCGTTTCAATCCCTACTTTATGACGCAACAATGGTGTAATGACACTGTATTTTTTTCAGTTTTTGATTGTTAATAAATATCATTGTAAAAAAAAAATTCAAAAGCACAAAAAGCTGATTTGTTTCGCGACCTACAGTTTGAGAAGCCTTGATCTATTCGACCGCACTAAGTTTAGATCAGCATTTCTTAACCTGGGGAAAATTTACCCCTGGGGATAAATTTATTTGTTTTGAGGGTAAATGAGTTACCTATAGTTTTAAATTTAATGGCGGTAACACATAGCCTTAGTTTCAGGCATGGTTTCAGCCTGGAGAAGTTGATGGGACAGAAAAATCGGGGCAGCCGTCGGTATTGGCAACCTAGTATCTGCGATGTACTGCTTTAATGTATATAATAAAGATAATGGCAACAATTCGGTGCGCATTCACGTGATTCGAGATAACAATGATCTTTATTGCATGACAATAACGTACTAGATACTGTAAGGTGCTAATAATTGGAATACTGATTTGATCGAAATAATAACGAGTGTAGTCAGATGGTGATCACTGAAAGGCGAATTAATTGTTACGTGTTCTCGAAAAATTCTATGAGTGTTTGAATTACTGCTGTTTATAATAAATACAATAAATAAAGACTTCTTCTTTAATGAAATAAAAACGTAACAGTATCCTTTCTGGTTTAGAGTAACTGCTAATGCAAATCCGAAGCTAGCCTATTATTTGGATTTTGTCACAAATTTAGTCATAAATATAGCATGTCACAAAAGAAGAGAAAGTATCAGGACAATTATTTGGATTTTGGATTTACATATCTTATTCAGAATGGTCTTCAAATTTCTCAGTGCGCCCTGTGCATAAAAACATTTTCAAACAGTACTATGAAACTGCTCCGCTAAAACAACACCTAGCAAATGCTCATCCAAGTATGATAAGCAAAAACTGGTCCTTTTTTGAGTTAAAACTGTCCAGTCTGAAAAGACAAAAACTGGACAGAACTGGAATGTTTTGGCAGACTAACAATGCCGCTGTACATGCATCCTTTGTCATTGCTTTGCATGTGGCAAAAGCTAAAAAAGCACATACGATTGGTGAAACCCTTTCAAAACCTTGCATATTGGAAAGTGTGAAGTTGATGCTTGTAGAAAAAGCATCTCAAACAATGACACAAATCTTACTGTCTAATGGCACAATAAAATCGCTAATCCATGAAATGTCTGAAAATATTAAGAGCAAGGTGATATCCAAGATTAATTCCTCTCCTGTTTTTGCTCTTCATCTGGATGAAACTACTGATGTTTCCAATTTTTCACAGCTACTTGTGTAGGCTATATCAAATATGTTGTAGACGAAATGATTAATGAAGAATTTCTCTTCCGACCAACCTTTGGAAACAACATCAAAGGCAGCTAATGTTTTTCAAGTGTTGATTGATTTTTTTGACAAAACCGAATTGAGTTGGAGTAAGTTTGTTGGGCTTTGCACTGATGGTGCTTCAGCCATGGTTGGTGCAAACTCTGGATTGGTTTTCCTGGTAAAGCAGAAAAATCCAGCTATTGAAGGAATGCATTGCATGATTCACAAAAAGGAACGCATTGCATGATTTCCAAACCATTCCAAAGAGACTTCACGAGCGTTTGTCTGTTGTAATTAAAGTCGTTAATTATGTGAAAAGTTCAGCGCTCAACACTCGACTCTTCAGCAAGCTTTGCAAAGATATGGATGCCAATCATACCGCACTAATATATCACACTCGAGTTCGTTGGCTCTCAAAAGGGAACATGCTCTCTCATATTTTTGAACTAAGAGAAGTCAAGTTGTTTTGGTTGCAAAACAAAAAATGATCCAATGTTAGCGTTTAGTGGAGACAAATTTTCTACGTACTTAGCTTATCTTGCTGATGTATTCGAAACATTAAATCAACTAAACAAAAAATTGCAAGGTCCAGGAAGTAATATAATCGTGCAGACTGATTTTTGGTTGCAAAACAAAAAAATGATCTATTGTTAGCATTTGGTGGAGACAAATTTTCTATGTACTTAGCTTATCTTGCTGACGTATCCGAAACATTAAATCAGCTAAACAAGATATTGCAAGGTCCAAGAAGTGATATAATTATGCACACTGATGCCATCAATGCGTTTGTGGTAAAGGTCAAGCTTTGGAGCCAATGAGCAAGTAATGATAATTTTGCATTATTTCACCGCTTGACTGATATAACTGGAGATGATTATGAACAAAATTTGAAGGAGGACATCATCAGTCACCTACAAAACTTGTAAAACAAGTTTGAACGATATTTTTCCAAGATAAATACTTCTAGCATTTTGATGAAAGTAGCTAGAAATCCTTTTCTATGTACTGTAGAGCAGGGGTCGGCAACCTTTTTTGCACAGCGGACCGGTTTAAGTCGGAAAACTTTTCGCGGACCGGCCTTAAAAATAAACATAAATATTCAGCAATTAAATTTTATTTCAGCTCATAAGATATTACAACAGTGATTCAATGAGAACCTTGAGCTTGTTTTGCCGCAACAAGACGCTCCCACCTTGGAATTATGGAACTCAATGACACACGCAATGTGTCCCTCACGTCCAGTCTGTTTCGCGGTTTCGTCTTTGTTGCTGCCATCACAGAAAATCCAGACTCGCATAAGTAGGACGTCGAAAATGGTAGCAATGTTTTTAATGCTTTTATGGCAAGGTCGGGGTATTCTGGTAAGACCTTCATCCAAAACATTGGCAGAGTCATTGTATCAAAAAGACGTTTCAGGCTACCATCATTTGCAATGTCCAGCAGCTGGTCTTCTTGTCGTACTGGTAACTTTGATCCACCTGGCTGGAAAATAAATGGATTACGGATCCATTTTTTTGCGGCTCGAGGGTCTTTAGCGCTTGGAAAATAGCGCTTAAACTCTTGTAAAAGAACACGCAAGTGAATGGTTACAAGGTCGAAGAACTCTTGCTCAGGCTCACTGCCTTTCAAAGTCTCTGCTAACGTTTGAAACATGTCAAATACTCTTTTGTTTACTCGCTATACTCCAATGATTTAAGTTTGTCTTTAAATGCAGTCACTTTATCTGCCAACTTGAATACAGTTGTTATTTTGCCCTGCAGTGAGAGATTAAGTTCATTAAGCAGATTGAAAATGTCACATAAGTAGGCAAGTTTGAGAACCCATTTTTCATCACTAAATTTGTTAGCAAGGTCTGAGTTTTTCTCCAGTAGAAACCTTTGCAGTGGTTCACGTAATTCAAACACTCTGTTTAATGATTTTCCACGGGAAAGCCACCTTACTTCTGTGTGCAAAAGAAGGCATTTGTGTTCTGCATCCATATCTTCGCATATCTGCTCAAACAGCCGGGTGTTAAGTGCATGAGCTTTAATAAGGTTGATCATTTTAACTACATCACCAAATACACTATGAAGCTCAGGTGATAGTTTTCGGCTCGCCAGCATTTCCCTGTGAATGACACAATGAGTGGCTTCGCACTCCGGTGCGACCTCCTTAATGCGAACAGTCAAACCAGACAGACGGCCAATCATGGCTGCAGCTCCATCCGTGCACACACCGATACAAAAAGACCAATTCAGTTTTTCTGAGAATTATTCATTGAGAGACTTGAGTAGTTCAGAGGCATGTTTTTTGGCAATAACAAAGCGCACAGTATGTCCTCATGAATATCCTTTTCATGGAGATATCGAACAAAAACTAGCAGCACAGCTTTGTTTTCAATATCTGTAGACTCATCACATTGAATCGCAAACCACGGTGACTTTACAATCTGCTCTAACAATTGAGTTTCAATGTCTTCCGCCATATCCTCAATTCGTCTTGCAACAGTGCGAGCCGAAAGAGGAACCTGCGCTATCTTTTTAGCTACTGATTCTCTTAAAACTTCACGGCAAATATCAGTACACGCAGGTAGAATCAATTCTTCTCCAATAGTAAATGGTTTCTTAGTCTTAGCAATGCGGTAAGACACCAAATACGATGCTCTTAGTACATCGGAATTTGTTGACAAAGCAGTCTTCAATGATCGTTTTTCGCCTTCGTAATCACGCTTCCTTCTGTCAAAAAACTCCAAAGGCTTATCTTTTAATTCGGGGTGCTTTGTTTTCATGTGCCGAAGTAGTTTTGAAGGTTTCATTGCCTCGTTTGATAATTTGCTGTTGCAAATTAGGCAGAGCGGACAAGGTGCTGCGGAATCACTAGTTGAAATAAATCCGTACTTTAAGTACGACTCGTTATATTGGCGATTGAAAGAGGCTTTCCGTTTTTTCGATGTTGTAGGTCCTCGTCCTCGACGTCAGACTCTTGAAATGGTACTGACCTTTTTCCAAAAAATCTCAGCAAAGATGTTTGTTTTTTACTCATTATTTTCAGACTCAAAGTATAAGTGTTAAAACTTATAAACTGTAATATTTTAGCTTTCAAATTTTAGTAGGAATAATTTATTTTAACTGTAACTGCAGTTTGCTATAATTTCTAACTGCTTAGACCTAATTTCTAACGTTGTTTTCTTGCTTAACTCCCTCATCGACCTAACGCTGCTAACACAGCAAAACCACAAATGCTAGTTGCATCACACATAACAAAGGTATTTGTTAGTTTTATTGTCTTTTTGCCTTGTTACATCATATGCAACAGTGCTTGAATAAACACCATTCAAAGCCGACATTAGAAAACGCTTTTAAGCACCGAAATAATCAAAACTTACGCATAAATGTCCTACTTTACGTCCATTTACGTCCCAGCGCACCCAAAGTGTTAAAATCAAGCAGTCAAATCTCACAAAACGTCCGAAAGCAATTGGGTATTAAACTCTAACGTTACAAAAATGTTTCAAAGCATTTAATCTGGAAAAGTATGCGGCCCGGCAACGAACTCCTCACGGACCGGCACTGGGCCGCGGCCCGGTGGTTGGCGACCACTGCAGTAGAGTGGAAAATGTTCCTGAAGCAATTTAAGAAGAATTTATAGAATTAACAAATGATTCTTTTGCAAAAGATAAATTTCACACTTGCAACCTAGAAGAGTTTTAGGTTAAAATGCAACGTTGCTATCCACGGCTAGGTATTCATGCTCTGAATATTCTGGTTCCGTTTTCTTCAACTTACCTGTGCGAGTGCGGCTTCTTTGCGTTGCTTAATATCAAATCTAAAGCATGAAACCGACTTGACGTTGAATCTGACATCCGTTGCGCATTATCTACTACTTCACCAGACATTGAACAGCTCGTTGCCAAAAAACAAGGGCAGCGATCACATTAAATAAGTATAATTAAAACAATTTGCTAATTTCGTTTTTTAATAAATGAGCATCAATAAGTATATTGAGGGTAAATCTAGTAAACACTTTTGTTAACCCGTCAAGTGCGCATGACGTATATATCCGTCACAGCCAGACGCTCTCTCAGTGCGTATGACGGATATATACATCTTGATCGTCGCAGCTTTTCACAGCGCGGATTACAGTGGAACCCCGCTTACCTGACCACCTATGGGACCGTCATCAAGCAGTCGCGTTAGCGGGGTGGTCGTGTTAGCGAATTTTGCTTTGGAGCATCCTGTTTGTAGCAATTGGTGTTGCATTTTTAAATGCTACCTCGAACGTGTAAGTATGCACAATTTAAAAACAAAATTCGGTTTTTATTTTAAGAAGATAAAACATTTAATCACTACTATTAAAAAAGTCACGAATGGATTTTTGTCTTAATGAACTCGTTGTCATTTCACACCGTCCTTTTTCAATTTCATACAGAGGTGTAAGAAGGTGGACTGCATCTCTTTCCAATAGAAAAGATTTTATGTCTTTGACACATTTCAAAGTTGTTGTTACTGATGTCAAAGAAGATTTGCTGCATTTGTCCATAGAAGAACGTGCTTCATTTTCTTCAGGCAGTTTTTCTTCATTATTACTTTCAGCTGGAATCTTGTTTTGCATCTCAAGGTATTCCTCCAGCACTTGATTTTCCAAGTTTGTGGTTGTGTTATCACACGTTTCTAGATCGTTGTCACATGCAACAAAGTCATCGAAAGATTGAAACAACAGATCATTATGACCTTGGACCCTTGAAATAAGGTCATTTAAAACCACATTGTCCTCATCGTCTGAAGTGCTCGATTCATCAACATGACCGATTCCACATTTTTGGAAGCACTTCTTTACGGTAGAAGAACGGACTTCTCGAATAGCTGTATCAATCCAATGTACAGTATCTAAAACAGACACGCATTTTGACACATTTTTCACATCCTCTTCTTTATTCATTTTAGCCAACACAGACTGCAGAAGTCGTTTTCGATAGATTGTTTTGACAGCCTTGATTATTCCCTGATCTAGTGCTTGAAGCATGGATGTCGTATTGGCTGGTAAAAACAAAAGTTTCACGTTTGTCACATTCACGTCCTTTATATGGCTTGGAGCATTGTCCAGGAGTAGTAGAACTTGGCGATTTTGTCTTCGCATCTTGCTATCGAAATTCTGAAGCCACCTATGATAAATTTCAGAGGTCATCCACGCTTTCTTGTTATGCTCCCATGTAACAGGCAATGTCCTTGTGTCAATAGACTTAAAACACCTTGTTTTTCCATATTTTCCGATCACTAAAGTTTTCTCAAATTCTCCATCCATGTTTACACAGAACATGGCTGTAATCCGTTTTTTGACCTTTTTCCTCCTTTACATTCAGCTTCTTTTTCTCTAAGAGTTTTATCTGGCAAGGCCCGAAAAAAATTCCGCTTTCGTCCATGTTGTAAATGTCACAAGTGGCGTAACCCGCAGTGATATCTGGTGGGCATGATTTCCACATTGGGCATGATTCTGCACGACTTCTTCGTCAACACAGCCACTCTCTCCGCAAATAACAGCCTGAGAAATGCTACGTCGTGTCTTAAACCTGTTTAACCAACCGTTTGAGGCTTTAAAGCCATCTTTCTTCAGAGATTTAGCAAAACTTAGAGCTTTTTCTTGAATCAGAGGCCCACTTATCGGTAGGTTTAAAGACTGAGCTCTTTGAAACCATCGGAAAGTAGTGAATCTATATCTTCTTCAAATTAAAAGATTCTAACCCTCTTCCGGTCATTCGATAAGTTGTCGTCATATGCAGCCAAAACGTCTGCCTTTCTTTTAAGTGTGTTCTGTATTTCGTCGTCGTCGTCGTCGTTTGAAGGATATCCACTCCAGGTCAGACACAAACAGGACTGGTGCCGAGGGTTTATCCTTTTACTACCCCAGACTGCTGCACTGCCTGGATCAGATGCTGGCAGTGATGTCATTAAGCCAGCATCGAGTTTCGTCATCCAAAACCGTCAGACCTCGTGCTCCATGTGGTGCCCGATGTATAGGGCACGCTGTTAGTACATGGTCTGCGGTTTGCTCAGAGGCGCCACACTCGCAATTCGGTGAAGGACCGAGACCCCATTTCTGCATGGACGAATGGAATCGCCCAACACCAGTCCGCAGGCGGTTGAGCTTAACACAAGCTGCTCGGGGTAAGCCCATCCCAACAGGCCTGGCACCAGTGCCGAGCACAAAAGCACGGAGCCTGGGAGCATTTTCACAGTACTCCGCGTTCCATTTGTGATTTGTCCATTTAGAAGCGCGGATGCCAAGTCTGGCAAGGTTTTCCAAGAGATTCCGCGCACCTGGCAACAAACGGGCGTCTGGATCTTAGTCTCACTTGGCCAGTATCTGAGGACCCACTTAAAAGACCATACAAGATATGATCGGGGTCCAGAGATCCACGGTAAGCCAAGGAGAGTGTCGCTCCCAGTCGGCGAAGCTCAGCTGGCTGGATGCCTGAGAGTACAGGTAGGTGATCCGTTGGAGTGGGACGCAGGCATCCAGTAACTATGCGCAAGGCGTCGTTCAAGACACTGTCGATGAGGCGAGTGTGAGCACTGCGACACCAGACTGGAGCACAGTACTCAGCTGTTGAGTAGACTAGAGATAAGGTGGCTATGTGTAGTGTTTTAGCACCAGCACCCCATCCTGAGCCCACGAGTCACCTCAACAGTGTGACGCGCGAGGATAGTTTTTTGCGCAATGCCACTAAATGGTGACGAAACGTGAGCGATCTGTCCAGTTTTACCCCAAGATAAGTAGGGTTGCACAGAACGGTAAAAGTCTATTATTGTTGTAGACCTTTAGCTCACGTTTGGCCTCTCGGTTATTTAAGTGAAAGACTGGCGTCACCGTCTTAGTGTGACTGAGCTTCAACCTCCAAATCTGGAGATACGCTGACAGTGTAGACATGTCTTGGCTTAAAGTCCCCTCCAAGTCCTTCCAGTTTCCAGAAAAGTGCAACAATGCTAAATCATCAGCATAAGCAAACTTTCTGGCAATCATGGAAGGAAGATAGTACGTATAAATGTTAAATAGGAGGGGAGCTAAGACCGATTCCTGAGGAACGCCGTTTTGAAGACGGCGTAGCCTGCTTTGCTCGCTGTCACTGGTGGTAAGGGTGAAACTTCGATTTCGGACAAGCTCCATGATCATTTTGACCATGTGCTTATCCGAAGTAGTCTCAGCAGCTTGCAGGTAAGGCCACAGTGCCAGACAGTGTCATAAGCAGCTGTCAGATCGATAAATACGGCACCGGCCTTCTTTTTAGCCTCAAAAGAATCCTCGATGTTCTGGGTTAGCAGAACAACTTGATCTACGGTTGACTTCCCGTGTCGGAACCCAGCCTGCTCTTTAGGGAGCAGTGGATCGGTGTTCTGTATTTGAGTCTTGCTAACGCCGAAAATCTTATCAAGTTCCCTCTGAGATTTTCCCTCACTTTCTTTTTGTTGTATTACCATAACCTTTTCTTTGATTGAAAGCTTTCTTTTTACTAAGTGCCATTATTTTTATCAGATACTGCAGAATGAATTTAAACAACTGTTAGTACTGAAGTTTATCTTATAAGATTCAGTT
Organism: Diplosoma virens; assembly: GCA_963680785.1. Taxonomy (NCBI): domain Eukaryota; kingdom Metazoa; phylum Chordata; class Ascidiacea; order Aplousobranchia; family Didemnidae; genus Diplosoma; species Diplosoma virens. The sequence continues at coordinate 35,543,433 of OY796895.1, read as the reverse complement.
CTGTTTGCCACACTGGTCATTCATTGCGCGATTGCATTTTCGATCACAAAAAAAAGTTAACCTTATTGTTTGATCACAAAAGAAATTTAACCTTAATGTTTTGGTCACAAAAGCAAATTATTGAGCACGTGTGGTCGCTTTAGCGGAGTTAAATTTGCACTTTTGGACCAAAATATGGCGGTCCTGGTCTGGAAACCGGGGTGGTCGCGTTATTGAAACAGAATGCAATGCATTACCATAGTAAATTATTTGGGACCGCACTGAAGTGGTCCTGATAACGGGGTGGTCGTGTTATCGAGGTGGTCGCCGACCGGGGTTCCACTGTATTTCGCTTCTCGCATTAACTATTGTTTCGGTGAAAAACGGAAAAACATTTTTGCAACAAAAACCGAGCTCCTGTCACAAATGTCAATGTTTTATTTTTGTCTTTAACTAAATCAAAAAAGCTTTTTTTAAAGTTTGAATTAAATACTTTGTGCCTCGTGGCTGTGCTTATACCTTAGCCTTAGCGTGCGATCTGAGAGAATTTTAGCTAAAATGTTCGATTGTGGAAAGCGCTCTCAAAATTTTAGTTATTATAACTAAATTTGGCGTTTATTATAGAGATCGGTTTTGATATTTTATTGCGTTTGCAGTAATACCTTCATTCAGGTCAGATGTGTTTTTTCGTATACTCAACAATAAAAATATTTAAACCAAAAATTATTTGTTGAAATTAAAATAAATGCCGTTTGTAATTTTAAAAAACGGGTTTATTACTTATACTCTGGAAACTCTCCTTGAATAAGTACGCAGAATTTTGATGCTCTAAAAACAATTGTTGCTTGTAAAAGTAACAAAAAACCATTTTATTGCATAAAACTCTGGATTTTGTTGTTGCAAAAATAATTGTTGCTTTAAAAATCAAAAAAGCCGTGTTATTACTGAAACTCTGTAAACTCACCCTTACGTAAGTATTCACAATTTCGGTGCTGTAAAAGTAATTTAAAAGTAACAAAAAACGTGTTATTAAATAGAACTCTGGATTTTGCTGTCGCTAAGTACGTGGGAATGCGAAATTTCGTTGTTGCAAAAATAATTGTTGTTTTTAAAAATTAAAAAAGCCGTGTTATTACTAAAACTCTGGAAACTCACCCTTACGTGAGCATTCAGAATTTCGATGCTCTAAAAACAATTTAAAAGTAACAAAAAAACGTGTTATTAAATAGAACTCTGGATTTTGCTGTTGCCAATTACGTGAGAATGCGAAATTTTGTTGTTGCAAAAATAATTGTTGTTTTTAAAAATAAAAAAAAAGGGTTTATTACTAAAATTAGGAAAAGTTACCTGTTATCTTTGTATGGCGCAAAATAATGTTATTTTTATTTCGTCAGTTTGGTTGGTAGGAAATAAAAAATTGTTTTCGTACTTCAAGAGTAGACCTTTTTTTGGTTTCCATTTAATTTTTGAAATAAATTTATTAAACAGTGTGCAATAAGTAAAAAAATTTTTCAGAGGAAAGAAAGCACTTGATTAAACATAAGACTTTAGAAGGGTGTTTCTGAACGTTTTTCCACCTGCGGCAGATTTTGGGACTTTTTCAAAATTCGCGGCACACTTGGACCAAAGTTCTTGATTTTCGTTCCTAAAAATAGTGTACTCTAAAAAAAGTCTTTACTTTGAATCTGTCTTGAATTTCTTGTATTTCGTCCTCAAAAGTATTGTTATTGAAAAAAAGGTCGCAGAGCAATGGACTAATGTTTTTCAAAAATTTTTGCTGCACACTTGGAAATCTCTACGGTACACAGGTTGAGAAATACTGCTTTAGTACGTCATAAATCTATAAAGTTGGAACCCCTGCTTTATTGTAATTCAATCGTATAATACATATTGTTTTCATTCTATGTCTTCTGTTTGCAAAGCTCAAATTTAAAAACTATAAACTTTTGAGACAATATTTTCAAAAAAGTAAACTTATACATAAAGAATACACCTGATTTTTCTGAGTGAGGAAAATTTCAACATAAAAACGGTCTATTATTTAAAATGCAAAGTGAAAAGCAATTATAAAAAGTAAGGTGCTGTTTGATTGTCTAAAGGCGTAAACATCAGGCCTAACATGTGCAGTAGTTTGTTTAATTTTTCCCCGCATAAGTGAATAGTTACAAGAATGTTCATTATAAGTATTGAATTTTGCCCGCTCGATTGATATTCAAGCTACCTTTGTTGTAGTCAAACAACAATTGTTTTGTGTAACAGAAAGTAAATGTGTAAGCTGTTTCCAAGCAATCGCCAAAGAAAATTTGATTTTACATAAAATAAGTTCTTCATTGCCTCAGGCATGTCGACGTTAATAAAAGCTCTCCTGCGATAGGAAACAAAAATATTAATATAAACATTTGCTGAAAAACATCTATTTTACCCATTAATTCCTGCTCGGACCTACCTAAAAATAATACCGTCTTATTCAGCAATTCAAATTAGGAAAAGTCAAGAAATTCCAGAATACTCGTATTATCTAAAAAATGAATTACAAGCGTTTTTGTAAAGACTGGGCTTTAAAAGCCCGGCCGTTGAGGAGAATAGGATTAACACAATGATGAAGAAATTTATCACACTGTTTTGATATATTGATTGTTCAAATTTGTTTATTTTTGCGCTTTCTTTTTTTTCGATTTTGTTTGGATTTGTATTTCGCTTCAAATTAAAATCACTTCGTCGCATTTTTATTTTGCGATTCGTATATTTCATTATAAGTAATTTTTTACAAAGCGCTGTAATAAAAAAAAGGCAGCAAGTTGATTCGACGTCCGGGACTTTCCCGCGAAGCTTGAAACAGCAATTATGAAGCGAGAAAAAAGCGAGACGCAAAATTAAATACGCACTGTAACTCAGATAGCAAAAATTTAATTCCTCACTTAACGGATTAAAACGGTAAATATGTAAAAAAAGGCTAAGAACCACTGGTTTAGATATATGTTAAACAATGGTTCTTTGTTCATTCTTCTACTAAACACGGAAATTCAACAACTATTTATTTAACACGACTTTAGAAATATCTCACAATGCATTGAAATAAGTTTCTGTTCACAGTTGATGTCGAATGCATTACTGTTCGAGGGTTGTGTTTAAAATTTTGATGAATTATCATTTTTAGCAACCATTTTAGAATAATCTAAATCTAATCTAGTAAATATTCATTATATTGTCAATGTGTTGTTTTATTTTTTAATACAAAACTTGACAAATTAAGTATCATCACCATAGTAACAATGATGTGCTCGGTCTCGCAAAAAAGTGGATCGAGTGAAAAGACATTTTTTTTGGTCTTCACTCTATAGATAAGAAATTATCGAACTAATAAATTGAAAATATGGTAAACTCAAACTCGGACTTGTAAATTGTTTGTGAACTCGATTCTCGAACTCGGTTAAAAATGCATCGAGGTCGGAGTCCTCGCAACAACACAATGTATCATTAACTAGAATGTACAGTACATAAAAATAAAGAATTCTTGTCTTTTAGCGAGACACTTATACTGTATAAATAACATGAAATTATTATGAATTACCTTGCCGTAGAGATTCCAGTTCCAATGCTAAATAAAAACAGAAAAAATGTAAAGCAATTTCTTTAATATTATAAACTATTGCATAGCATAGATTTTAGCGTTTTTGACTGACTTGCCTTTAAAGAGTTAAATTTACAATTTTGAAAAAGTACTTGGCTTATGGTATGTTTCCAAATGAAGCATTTACAAACAGTATCTTGTTAAAACGTTATTATTTGATAAATTTCACGAAGTAGCAAAAAACGCATTTCAACAAAGCTAATATTGAGCATTTAATGGTTATTCAAATGTTTCAAATCTAGACATTTTGTGGGCAAGAGCAAGCGCAATTCTACGTATTGAACGCTAGCGTATTTAGGGGGAATCATTGTGCCATGCCCTCTTCTCTTAGATATCAACAATACTATAGGGCTTTGTCCAGCCCATTTGGGTAGAAATCCCGCCAGAGATTCCATGTGCGGGCCCACTTTTTTGATTTTTCAGAGATCATTCAGTCTTCAGAGACAAAAAGCATGAAATCCGAAACTGTTTTAAAGTGAAGACTTTTTTTGCTACCACTTGAATAAATTTTTTGACTAAGCATATTTGATAATGGTCGTATGCCCCCTTTCAAAAATCTTCGGTACGCAACTGGTATTGAACAACAGGTTTTCGGTTCGAATCCCTTTCTTTTCACATTTTTATTTTCTTATTTGATTTAAATATCTTACGTCACTTTATTCTCTGCTTCAAGTTTTAAGAAGCAGCTCAAATAACGTTTATTATATATTTGTAAAGATGCAAAATAAAATAAAGCTATTCAATCAGACAGCAATACTACTTATAAAATAATAATAATAAACTTTGGTTAAATGAAGAATATAAGGTAAAATTTTCTATTTTATTGAAAATATAAGCGTACAAAATTTTAAGTTTAGAAATAGTCTTTCAAGTCACCTGTTTTGTTTAAGTCATCTGCTTTTGAATCCGTAAAATCTTTTTCCATTTTTTTTATAAGTTCATTGTTAAACTGCAAAAATTGTTTCGATCATTTAAAAAATAAAAAAATTTATTTTAGATAATTTAGATTAAGCTTTGTAAAAATAAAATCTAATTTTTATTTTACGATAGGTAAACTTTACAACCTTTTAAAAAATTAAAACCAAACTATCTAAATTGCATTAAATTAGGGTTGTGTGAACAAAGTCTTGAAAAATGTTCTGGGTAGCCGACTAAACTTTCTGTAAAGCGTCATTTAAGTTAACGTTTCTTATCGGTTGAATAAAATTATTTAAAGATGAACCAATCGAAAAGAGTAAATAAAAGGTAAACCAGGAGAAGGAGAACTACTATTCGAACTTTCTAAAAAATACGCACGGCTAACAACTCAAAGTGAGGAGGCATCGAAATTTGCGAGCTGTAATTGTTTTGAAATTCATAACAAGGTCAGGTGAAGAAAAAAATCATAATTGTTCTTTCAAAATTAAACGAAGATTTTTTGGTCTTCACTTGACGTTGTGGCTAAATGAAACGCTGAAACCATTAATGGGGTGAACAAAACCAAACACATTTAAGCCCAGTGTTGCGTTTTCGCAACATAAAAGTGGGTCGCACTCTTTTCTTGCAACAGACCAAACGCTTTGCGTCACATAGTTACAAAAAATTTCATTTGAAAGTTTAAGTCAGAAGCAAAAAGTTTTAGTCTTGCGTTCAGAAAACATCATTATTAATTAAGTTTGCCCGATATTGTTTAAGATGACGTCATCAAAGTTAATCATGGAAATTCAACTAATCTTTGTGTATTTCAAATTTTTAACGTTTTTCTTTGGAGAAATACGATTTAAACCAGGGTTGGGCAAACTACAGCCCGCCACGAACTTCTTTGTGGCCCACGAAAGCCTCAAGAAAATAACTTTACTCTCTCTTCATTTACAATCGCGGTGAACTCGGTCATCACTTTCAGCTTGATGATTAAAAGTTCTAGAGTGAAAACTTTTTTTTTGAGATCAATACAGTTAGGCACGAAAATTAAGAAATCCGAGACAGATTTTAAGTGAAGACCTTTTTAATTATTTTGTAGAAATCAATATAGCGCGGCTTGCAAACAAATTTAACTTATAAATGCGGCCCTCGAGCTAAAAAGTTTGCATACACCTAGTCCAAACTATTTCAAAGTAAAAATACGCCAAAAATTTTGTTACGAAAACGCAACACTCTGTGATATATTAAGGACATTAAGGTCACTACCGGTCTGTGATGTTTTACGTAATCATATCATTGAAGTGAATTTATTATTCAGATGCCAAAACTAATTTTCGCTCAACTTTTACAAAATGTTAGTTTTTTTTAAACTTTTTGTCGTCTGATTGTACAATATAAACGATATAAATAGTTTTAAAGATGTACTATATAGCATTTTTACTTTATGAAATTTTTAAAATTTGCAAGATTGATCAGAAAACTTTAAATACTGGGCCAAAAATATTGTAATCGACCAAACTTTACGGATTTAAACTTTCAAAAATAAAACTAGAATATTTCAATAATTACAATAAATTTTATAATAATACAAGAGTGAAACTGGGCGAAATTTTTTAGAAAAGTTAGAAAAATGTTTTGATTTTAAAGACAAAGAAGATTTTGATAAAGATGTAAATGTTGGGCAGTTTAGTGCCGTTGAAAGGCCAAGAAAATGAAGACTCTGCTGGTGACGAAAAAAATTGTGGCACGTCTAATCTTCCCGGAAAACCTATAGTTTCCAAAGGTTCAATAAAAAATTTTAGTTATATAACAAAACATGTCCGTATCTTGATTAAAACAAGCAAAAAAAACAGTTTAGCCATTGGCAGAGGAAAGATTTACTTCTAGCCAAAAAAGATTCAAGAAGCTGAATGCAAGTTGTCTGCCGATAACTTTCCTTTGTTCTTTCAATTATTTTTAGATGACTTTACCATAAGTCTTTTATTACTCAATTAATAAACTATGCGACTCAGGTTGGGAACCATCAATTTACAGTAGCAGCTGATAAAATAAGGGTCACTATAGCAATTTGTTTTGTTGTCAGGTTGTTATTGTGTTACCAAATATTGTAATTAATTGTCTGGAGACTTCGATGTCAGAAACGAACAGGTGTATGGTGCCGTGCCTTGAAATCGATTCGACAAAATTATGCAAAATTACACAACAGGATTCCAACCTAACAATCAAAAACGACAAATTTTCCCGAATTTGCCGGTTTTGCTATGAATCGTACTTCAATTTTTCTAAAGTTATTATAATATTTAATGCTACTTGATAAAAACTTGCACGTTTTTTAAGAGCAAAATGTTGAATGCTCAGTGTTGCGTTTTTGCAACAAAGCGCGGACGCGAAACGCAACAATATGTTTTGGGCTAATTCTTCAAAAAAATTAAAAGATGAAATAAATTTTAGATATGCTTCATATTTTCATAACACTTAATATACCTAAATTTCGCGTTTGAAAAAAAATTTTTTTTCGAGCTTGAATAGGTTAAGAACTATTAAGTCATGTTTGTTTAATTTTAGACGAAATAGTCACAGTGACCAATGATAGTGACAGAACCAATTTACATGTATAGTAGTTTTTAAAAAACTGTTTTCTTTAGAATTTTTTCGGCCACCTTGATAGAATCATTTGAACCCTCTTTTTGTCGCCAGAAAGAATTCGTTTCTGGATTGAAGCTTTCTAGCTTACGGCGCAAGTGAGCGCCCAATGAATTGTCTGCTTTCTTTATCTAAACCGATCAGAGACGTGGTTAATTTCTCTAACTCTGTATGAACCACGTTTTCTTGCAGTTCGTCATTGCTAACGATTTCTTCTGATAAAAATGGACGAAAGAATTCTAAACCAAACAGTCTTTTTAAAGACTATCATAAATTGAAAGAATTAATAGTTTTATCAATACCATTGATCATTAAAAAAGTTTTATAAAAGTAAGAATTTATTCAAACAACTAAGAATTTAGAAAAAATATGGATCTGCTCAAGTCGTGCCTGGCAAGCGCATTGTAATTGCATGTTTTGTTCTTAATCTGGAAATTGATGATTATTCTGTTCCTAAACAGTAACTGAGTTATTTTGTTTCTTTGAAATAAATGTGCTTTGTATGAAGTTTCTACTTCTAAACATCATTTAACACAAAGTAATTGCTTTGCTTCTTAAAATCCTTTATTTTGTCTATTTTCTATCTATCTTAGCATACCAGTGATCTTTTGAAGTATGTGCTTTTGTGAATCCGGCTCTTGCACCTGCATTAAACAAACGAACTTACTGATAAATAGAGATGCAATGAAAGTATCAAAGCTACAAGTGAACAGATGGAGATAAAGACGCTGAAAAATATGATTATCCAGTTCTTCTTTCTTGATTGAATCGGCAACACTAAAAAATTTAAAACACACAAACGTATTTTATTACTATGAAAATTTGTCCCGGTTTTTACAGACTCGATTACTTATTTATGTTTTTGAGAAAAACTGCAGTAGTAACGTCAAAGCAACAAGAGTCGGACCGATTCTGTTCTAGTTGTAAAGGAGTTTTCTATGTTTTTGAAAGTTTGTACAGTAGTTGTTTTTTCACGACTGCACTTCTTTCTTTATATCAGTTTAACGCAGCCTTTGACTCATGAAATTTACAAAGTTCAATTAATTTTTTCCCGGGTCATTAATTTTTATAATAACTCAAAGAAATTTTGTCAAAACATAAAAGTATAGCCCCTTTTAACGTTTATCCAAGCCGTTTTTACGATCATACGATGAGGGTTGATGAGTAAACAAGGTTTTTTTTCTTTGACAAATCTATTATAAATGCTCTGAACCAAATCTAATACAAATGAATCTAAATTTAAATGTACATTTTGCAGTTGATAATCAAAGTCGCACAGCAAGCAATTCAAACCCTTTTAGCTATCTTACCATGCAATTCAAAATCTCTTGATTTTCTCCTATCAAAGATCCAGTCAACTGGGAAATTAAATTTCTGGTCCCGATTTAAGCTTGTATTTTTGGGTTTTGGGTCGCGCCCGTATCTGGTAGCTACGTAATTTGATAAATATGTCAGTCAATAAATCCAACATTACTTTGCGCATGTTTATTATTATGGTGGCAATTATTTGAATTCAGATTTCATCTACGTCCCAGAATAATATATTATAATTAGACTACTTCGACTTTAAATGTTAATTGGTAATCTCTCTATTTGGTCCTTACTTGATTTGATACAGAAAAAGAACAGCTACAGTAGATAATAACATACAGTAATTAATTAAAGCTTACCCACGATCTACCAAGTACTCTTTTTATATTCAAACCTCTTAAGATGCTTTCTAACCTAATCTCGTTTAAATTTTTTTCAGTAAAAATAAAATATTTTCAAAGATCTCGCGCTACACCATTTGAGAAACACTTATTTATAAAAACTACACATAAGAAATAAAAATTCGAAGTGTTTATTGTCAATAATTGCTTACCATTTTCATAAATATTATAAGCATTCATATTATTATATGCGTCTGGTTTTATCAACAAAAAATCTTTAATTTAAAACTTAATCAAATTATACAGTAAACAAGTGTCATTACATATATTTTTAAAAAGTAAATGCTTTCTCAGAGTTAATCTAATATAAAGCACAGCCTCTGTCTTAAATTTTTTTCAATTCACGTGGCAAAAGAGTGTTTGAATTTCTTTTCCGGTTTTAACAATAAATCCACAAACATCTTTACGCAAATATACACATATATTTTAATATCGGTTTAATTAAAGTTGATTCCATAGGAGCTAAAAGCTTTTCGCGATGGTCTCATAAATAGCTATTGCGTCAAAATGAAACCTTCTCTCAAATTTACATGTAAAACACCTTCTTTAAAATTTACCTTTGAGAAAGAAAAAAAAATTGTTTACCATTTCTCAACGTTAACGTGGAACGAACAGTCGCCGGCTTCAAAACTCGTGTGTATGGGAAACCTACTTTTATTGGACAATACTTACGTTGGGAATCTTTCAGTCCCGATAAACAAAAAATAAATTTTATATCAACTTAGTTACATCGTGCGCTAATGATATGCATGATATTTAAACTAAACAAAGAAATAAAGCATATTAAGAACATTTTAATGAACAATGGCTATTCTGAATTGATTATTGACAACAACATCTCAGAAAAAATTGCTCAGTTTTCTGTGCACAAGCAATTCGTCCCAAAAAAAATGCCCTGTATACTTGGGAGTTTCTTGGATAGGAAAAGCTACCATAAGTCTTGATAAGACTGTTAAAACGGCCGTTGAAAGCTGTTGTGATTCCGTTACCACCCAAGTAGTCTTTACGACTAAACTTATGTTACTTGTAGCTCGCTAAGATGTTTTATCTACCACGCTGAAAAGCTCCGTTATCTACGAATGTTCGTGCTACTGTGTTTTATCTACCACGCTGAAAAGCTCCGTTATCTACGAATATTCGTGCTACTGTGACAGTAGGTGTGTAGGGCGAACATTACAGCGACTACAAGATAGAATCAAGTAGCATGTTCCTAAATGGCTACAACAGCAAACGAAGCGCTTTACACGATCTCGACCCGGTAGATCTTGCAAATAAAAACGTAACAACCCAGGTTGTGACTCTGTCATAAAACAACATTTGTGGGAGAACGAGCATTGTGCTACCAGTTACGATGATAGACGATTTAAAATTATTGCTGTAGCACGCAACTCGTTTCATCTTTGTCTGCTTGAGGCAGCGTTTATCAAAATTAGACATCTTGTTTTATGTAGACAAAAATAATTTGTTTGAACTTTAAAACTTTTTAAGTAACCAACGTTGTAAACAACAATGTTTCTTCTTAGAGGTTGTGCAATTGTGCCTTTCTCCTTTCTAAGATTGCACTGTACAGCACCTTTCTCTTAACTGTTGAGACCATAAATGCTTTGATTTTCTCTGGCTCGTTCCGTTTTGACGCGATAACTACTGATAAGAGCGTCACGAAAAGCTTTTGGCTTCTATGAAATCACTTTGCTAAAAGCGATATTAAAATTCTGTATCACAAAGACACTCTACGAAAACAAAAGTCTTAATTTAAAATTGATAATTATTGCATTTTTGCAAAAAATTTAATTTTTTTCACTGCCGCCAAATAAATTTTTGTGATAATTAATCAAACTAAATCGAAGCAGAAAGTCGATGTTGGTAGGCCCAACGTAACAACATCTTAGTTTTTATTGCTATCACTATTGTAAGCTACGACGTAACACTTGATGTTGTTTTCGACTTTTTTCTTTTTGTAGTTAATGAATCTAAACCAGGCGATCTCAAGCCTGTAAACAGCGTGGCCAAAAAACTTGAAACGCAATTGTTGAGGCTTAATGTGTTTACTAGTCTTCACTTTCATTCCGCACCCATTTTTACGAAATCGTTTCCAAATTATAGGTGATGACCAAAAAAAGTTTTCACCTTCATTCCATGCTCAATATCACCAACTCGTTCCTTGTCACAAAAACCAGCCTCCGAACAAATGATTTCAACACTTTTCGACACCATCTCTGTGTGGCCCATCGATTGAAAACCTCTACTCTAGGCTTTTACTTTGCGTCTAAATTCAACAACAGTTCAGGTCGAAACCTCCAATGCCTTCATATGGAAATAAACAGTTAAAATATGTGCATGTTACGAATTCTGTCCAAAAAGTATCCGACTTTTGGGCATAAAATACCCAATGAATATCATAAATTTTATTTAATCTCCTTTAAAATACTCCCCTTGCAAATGCACACACTTTTCACAGCGCCTCTGACACTTTTAGAAACACCTCTTGAACTCCTCCTCTGGAATGCTCCTGAGCCCCGCCGTTGTTTTTTCATAATGTCTTTACGTGACTGAAATCGCGTCCTTTTAAGCGTAGTTTTTAACTTAGGGAATAGCCAGAAGTCGCATGGTGCCAAATCTGGAGAATAAGGAGGGTGTCGCACAAGTTCCGCATTGTTTTTGACCAAAAAACCTTTGATTACATGGTCAGAATGAGCGAGAGCAGTTCTTTCTTGTCCACATGTCTGGCTGCTTTCTTTGCACAGCATCACAAAGGCGACGTAAAACCTCCAAGTAGTACTCTTTATTGTTTCTTTGGCCTTCTGGTGCGTATTCGTGATGCATTATGCCGCAGGAATCAAAGAAACAAAAACAATTAAAGTACTTGGCAAACATTCTCAATCACCTCCTCGTTTCAGCTTGTGGATGGCCTGCCAGAGAGTGCCTCACTCTCCATTGACATTCGGCCGTTTTCGAAGCGATTAAACCATTCCTTTATTTGAGTTTGACTTAAGGCCTCATCTCCAAAAGCTTGCTAAATCTTTTGAATTGTTTCAGTTTGATTATTACCCAGCTTTTGGCAGAACTTGATACAATATATTTGTGCGATGCTTTCTGCCATTACGCTTGCGAGCAAAAAATCGACGATTATATACCAGGGATGGGCAATTTACGGCCCGCTGGCCACCGCAGGATTTCATCCGGCTCACTTGTGCCTGCCGAAACTACAAGTATAGTTTGTGTGAATATAGATCTCCGTTGAAAATATTGATGAAAATAAACAAATCGTTGGCTAAAATAAATACCCCAGTTTTCCACGTATTATTGGCACCTGAGTATAATCACAATGATTTTGAAAAAAAGCGAAAATGAAGACCTTTTTTTTTTGGAGATCACCATAATTTTGGGAGAATTATAGCAAAATTGCAGATGAAATCGAAGTGAAGACCTTTTTTTTTAGAGATTACTATATTTTTGGGAGAAAAAAGTGAAAGACGAAATCAAAGCTCTTTTGTTTTTAGAAAACACCAATTTTTGGAATTCTTGCCTCAGGCCCCTGAGTTTGAATATCCACCACTGATAATGAAGATCAATATTTTTAGAGATTACTATAATGCGGCCCGCAAATAAATTCAACTTCCGAATGTGGCCTTCGAACTAAAATATTTGCCCACCCCTGTACTATACGATTGCATTAAATGCTTTAAAGAAAAAAGAATGACATCAACTATCGGTTTGAAATTTTTATGCGTGGACAGTAATTGTGACATTACAATCCGCCGAAGCCTTTGCTGGGGTGGCATTATTTTTGGTGGGAGGAGATAAGGTCGAATACTTTTTGGGCAGACCTCATTTATAAACAGTTAAAATATGTGAACTATACAAATAAATCTTTAAGTTAAAAAATTCATCTGTGATAAGTAATACCTAAGCGTTAAAAAAAGTTGCAATTTTTTGTCAGAAACTCTCCTGGCAAGTATATATGTTAAATTAAATTTGGCCTATTTTGTCAAGTTTTCCTACAAAAAAAAATTGGAGAAAATTACAGTGGCTTCAAAAAAAAACTTTTTACCTTGCATATTAATAATTATAGGGGGAATATGAAAGAAAACTGGAAAAATGCAATTTTCTAATGAAGATATACAAACAACTTAATCATATTTCTACATGGATAGATTGGTAAAACACGGGTTGATAAAATAAACATAAAGTAAATTTAGAGTTTATACAAACCGCAATTCAGGTTTCAAAGATCTTCAAATCATGCAAAGACAATGAAAATTGAAAGACTTTTTTGACGACATGTTTCTTTTTTTCATGCTGCTTCAGAAAAGCGTCGACAAGAGCTGCTTTGCCGCCATCACAATTTTTTATTAGAATTATTGACTAGGAAAAAAAACACAAATACCGAATCTACGATGACCTTGCTCAATAAACAAGAGACAGCCCAGATTCTTTAAATACATCCCGGAATAAGGGGCCGATTTACAAGCCAAAAAGTAAAATTTTTTAGGTATTGTGTAAGCAATAGAAATAATTTTGATTGTAGGCTAAAAACTAGATAACTGCTTAAGGCTTATAGCTTGCAAAAGTCGCTTCTTAAAATATTTCTTTTCCCTTCTGGTGCGTGCACTGAATGCAGACGACGATATCAACAACATTTCTTTAAAATGGTAATGATATGATTATTTTTCTTTTTTTTTTCAAAAAGTTATTGTTACAACATCGAAATTTTTAATAATGAACTAAAAATAAATTGTTCTGAAACCGAGTGGCACAAATTGTTGCGCTTTGAGGCCAAGCAAACACACGATACGTTTTAGTTTCAGAGAACTTTAAGTTTCAAACTGAAACAAGAGACTTTCAAAACCAAAGTAATGGCACAAACCTGACTTGATTCACTGTTGCCATGTTTAAATTCTTTAAAAAATCAATCAAATCATATTGAAATCATATGCTAGAATCCAAGCAAGACAAGCCAGATTTGTTGTGATTGCTAAATTAGTAAAAATCATTATTGCCATTACTAAAAAGTATTGGCAGCGTGGTTAAGTGGTAAGAGTGCCGTGATTATGATCAACATGGTCTTGGTTCAAAACCTACTCGCGCCATTCTGTTGTTTCTTTGGGAAAGACACTTTACGGTACTTTCCCCTGCTTGGTGGTCTTGGCAAGCAATTCTAAATTTCATTCATATCTCTATAAAATTAAAAAATAAAACAAAAAATTTTAATTGGACAGCAATATCTCGGCATCTCCGTAAGTAGATCGGGGTAATTGTTTGCCCTATGAATTAGCGCCTCCGTCGCTTTCCTGCGAGTTTGGAGGATAAATATGGATAAATATGGATAAAAAAATAAATAAATACCCTACTACATTTCATCTAATAAAAAGAATTGGGAAGCCAGATCAGATTTTTTAAAAATCAACTAGCAGCGGGCTGCAAATTCTCTCTCAAAAAATTTTCAGGTTTATGAATTTTTTCTCATAAACAATTTTTCTAAGTTTATATTTAAGCTGAAGCAAATTTGGAGGTCGATGATATCATTGCTATTGATTTTAAAGTACCAGTAGACCACATACCAAAATATTTACCTTGTCAAACATAATTTTGTTTTATGTTTATAAAAACTTTTCTCAGACATTTAAAACAAGCATTAGGCCCTAACAAATTTACCAGTCGTTTTCGTTTGGAAGGGCATCCATTCCAGGTCAGACACAAACAGAATTGTGGCCGAGGGTTTATCCTTTTACTACCCTAGGCTGCTGTACTGCGGGATCAGATGCTGACAGTGATGGTGTAGAGCCAGCATCGAATTTTGTTATCCAAAACCGTCAGACCTCGTGCTCCATGTCCCAGACAACAATGCTATGTAAGGGCCCAGTAAAGGCAGCCTGTACGCGGCCCATACCGATTCGGCCACAGGCTTACCGCATGGGTTTAATGTGTCTTTTAATTGTCAGTCGTAATCTAAAATTGAAAGATGCTAATAAGTTTACATTTTTAATTATTTCAAAAAAGAAACAATCGGCATAAATATAATTTGAATCACATGAAACTTATGCGGTAAGCCCATGCGGTAACACTGCAGCACCCGCAACCAAATTGGTACGGGTCCCCTATGGGTAGTCCTCGCAGGGCCCGCAAGGACTTTGCATAGCATTATTAGCTGGGGTGGTGCCCGATGTATGGGGCACGTTATTAGGACGTGTCTGCAGTTTGTTAAATGGCATCGCATTCGCAATTCGGTGAAGGAGCGAGACCCCATTTGTACATAGACGAATGAAATCGCCCAACACCAGTTCACAGTCCAATTTCAACCGTCAAAAGCCACAACTTTATGACTTCTTAATGTGTAAAAATTTCGGGTGTTAAGTGTTTGCCGAAAATCCCACTACTTGAAATCCCAGCATTATAAATTTTAAAAATGGTGAAAATGTGAAACACCTTTCAGTTCAAACTTAGTTCCTCAGTCACCCGCTGCACTTTTTGTTTGACAATGAGCTTCTTTCACGCTGTATTGTGAATGAAAACAGACACACCAACGAAGGCAAGAGTTTTCTGCACAAATTAAAGTAACAAGTTTTCACACTTAAGTAGCATTTGGAATAGCCAGTAAGCTCATCTCCTTTCTCCAAAGTTACTTCAAACTCTCAAGAAATTTGCAATGACAGCATATAGGCAGACAGCAGAGAGAAAACAGTAGAACTCAATTGTTTTTTTCTAACTTTTTTATTTGTCAAACTATATATATTTTAGTGACTCTGATCGAAACATACGTATGTATTTCGCGAAAGAATGTTTTATGAGAATTCGATCACGGCGCAGTTATTTGTGTTATCGTGCAAAGCAATCGAAATTTCTCTTTCACAAATCGCCTCGGTGGGCAAGGTGGCGCCAAGCGACAATCAAAATTTAAATTGATGAATTGTGTTCAAAGTTGCACTAATTCCACACCAGTTGCATACATCGGCAGTACCAATGATTTGAACATTAATGGCTTAAATTGTACTCTTAAAATTTCTCCTTCAGCATTTAATTTTCACATGGGACCGTTTGCAAATATAACTAGGGAACTGTTTTGTACCATTCTTATCTGTTTGCCTTCTTCAATTGCCAATCTCCATAAAACAATAGCTGTCACCTTGTCTCTAAAAGTGTTACAAACATCAATATTTTACATCATTTACGAAACAATAATTTAAAAATAATTAATTTTAGTTTTTTAAGGTAGGCTTTAATGTCAATTTTGTTACCAAAGAATGAACTTTTGAGTGAAATTTTGTCCATAAAAAATCTAATTTAAGTTTGTTTGTATTTGTTTTTTAGAAAACTACTAAAAGAAAAAAATTTGGAAAATCTTTTATGGCTAATAAATTTTTTTTCAACAAGTCTAAAAATTATTCCATAGCTTTTAAATATCTTCTAAGCATTTTTGTATGCAATCTTTTCAAAGATTTTACAAAATTTTCTCAGTCTTTTAAGTAAGTTTTATCAAAGTTAAATTAAGTAAGTAAGTTAAGTAAATTTATTCCATAGTTTTTAAATGTCTTTTAAGCAATTTTGTATGTAATTTTTTCAACGATTTCAACAAATCTTTAAATTTATTCCATAGTTTTTAAATATCTTCTAAGTATTTTATATGCAATCTTTTCCAAAACTTTCTCAGTCTTTTAAGTAAAGTTTTATATTTGGCAGCATGCTTGAGCATTTTTACTTTATAATCAGCATGTTTTTAGTGACCACAACCGCCACGGCCTTGGTTCAACTAATACTCTTGTCCAGGGGTTTTCAAATGGGTCCACGAGAAGAATTTTCATTTTGGATTTCAGTTTACTTTTGGGATAAAATTGAAAAAAAATTAGAGGCGGTTTCAAAGTGATGATCTTTTTTTTGGTCTTTACTTGAATTTTGGGAGAAAATTGAAGAAATCAGAGACAGTTTCAAAGTGTTAACTTTTTTCTTGTTTTTGTCTTCCCTTGACTTTTGGGATAATATTATAACCAGGGGGCCACTGGTGTTTGAGTATCTCCGAAAGGGAGCCACGGACCATCAAAGTTTGAGAACGACTGCTCTAGTTTTTCTATTAAGCTCATGGGTAAGGCACTGCACGACATTTTTTTCTGTTTGGCAACCTTAACAAGAAGCTCTGAATTTTATTAATATGACGATGTAACAATTAAAAATTTTCGACTGGACAGCAATATATTTTTCAAAAATAAGATGACTATTTGTTGCATTTCCAAAATAAACTTGCTTGTTATTTCAAGATTAATAGTGTATTTTAAATCATTTACTTAAGACTTGTTTTCCACGTCACTGCTTTTAAAACTAATTCAAAAAACATTCTTAGACTTTTGAATTTGCAGCTTGCTAAACGTGCGATAACAATTAATTCAAGAACCCGTGCAAGACAGTATAAAGCAGTGGTTCTCAAACTTTTTGCGCCCGTGGCACATTTTGCTACCTTTCCAAATTTCGCGGCACACTTGGATCAGAGTGCAGATCTTTTTGGTCTGCACTGAGTTTTCCACGTTTTCCTTTACCTGATGTATTATAGTGCAGTGATGAAGGTCTCGAGACCAATTTTTAGGGTCTCGGTCTCGGTTTTGGTCTCGTAATGACCTGGTCTCAGTGCCGTACTTTTTAAATTGGTCTCGAGACCAGACATTTTTTGATATTTTTGTTATTTGATGTGGTTCTGATAATTTACTGCTTTCTTCACCACAAACAATCCCCCTTGCGAAATGAAATTGAAAGCCTTTTATTGCCTCGCAACATTTTTGAAACATAGTCAATAAATGGTTTAGTTCATTTTCAGTGGATACAGTTGCTGATTCTTGCCCGCCAGAGGTGCCAATCATGTTTACAAAATATATAAACAAGCGAGCAGTGGTGGAATGTTGGGTGAGGCGAATGAATCAGTTGCCTCGGCCCCTCTCTAAAATACCTCATATAGGCTCATTTTGCTGTAGATGTTAATTTAGGAATCATTATGAAGTTGGGACGAAAAGTTGGAGATAGGAGTTCGATTCGAAGTGAAAAACTTTTTTTTTTTAGAGATCACCATGATTTTGGGAGAAAAAAAGGAAATACGAAATCAAAACCATATTCATTTTAGAGAACATCAAGTTTTGCAAATCCTTGTCTCGGGCCCCTAACTTTGAATATCCATCACTGCAAGCGAGAAACAACCAATAACACAAATCCAACACCTAGGGTACAGCTAAGAAAATACTTGGAAGAAGTTTCAACAATAACTGTGTTGCCTTCAAATATTTTGGAATTTTAGAATGAAAAATCTGAAGATTATTCTGCTCTTTTCAAAGTCGCCAACCACGCCTTGTGCGTTCCCGCTTCGTCTGCTCTAGTTGAGCGGAGTTTTAGCGCAGGCGGTTTGATCGTGCGACCATATACAGCAAGGTTTTCTTGTAACATGCTGGAGATGCTGGTGTAGCAGTGAGAATTGGATAGTCTAAAATTTTGTTCGCTTAAATGTTCGTCATAAATTTATCGCTAAGAATTGTACAGCGAAGATTTGGCTGAGTCAATCCTTTTTTATTGCCTTTGTGTTTCGTCATAAACGTTCCGTGAATTACCTCGTACGTCAAAATCTCCAGGGAGTCTGTTTCGCGCACATGTGCTTCAAAGGCTTTCTTTTAAGTAGATAAGGTTTAGTTGTTTGTCAGTACGGAGTGTACAATTTAAATTAGCTACGATTTTTAACCTTTTTCAATGTTTTATATAACGCCAGAATTGATTTTAATTATTTCTTATTTTTATATTTTCTTGGTTTATTTGATTAACTATATTCTTGATCGCTGCCTTGATTAATATACGAAATTAATTAAATCAGAAGTCGTGATTCTTGTTCGATTAGAATCAAATTGGATAAAGTCAAGGTCAACTTAACAGCTGGTTTATTTGAAATGTAACTTTGGATTTTTGGAAAAATAAAAATTAATGTCATTAATAAAATTAAATTTTTTTACGAAAAATATTCTGGTCTCGATCTCGATAGTTTCTCGTCTTGGTCTCGAACCTTAGGTCTCGAAATTTTCCGGTCTCGATCTTGGTCTTGGTCTCAAAAAAATTTTACGGTCTCGGTCTCGAATCATGTGGTCTCCACTACATCACTGTATTGCATAAGGGGCTCGAATTTTTATGTAACTTTCTATAAATAAAGTGAAAACTTTCTTTTATTATTTTTCACTAGATTTTTTACTGTTTGTTTTCATATAAAGTATTTAGGTTTTGCATATCGTGTACCAGGTATGTCAAACTCGCGCGGCTATGTGGGTCGCATCGGTAAATTTTAGCCGGAAATTTTGCCGCTGGCCGCAATCTGGATATAAAAGAAATCGAAGGCCAATAAAAAAAGTCTTCACTTGAATTGTCTGGCTGATTCAGGTTATTCTTTTAAATTTTACGTTGAAATCAAGGTGAGGACCAAAGAAGAGGTCTTCATTTAATTGGTTGGTTAATTTTGGTTAAAAAACCAAATTCTTGCTAATAAACCTTGTCATTTTAATTATTTAAATTTAGTTCTGAATTTATGATTAATTTGATTTTGTATTGAGCATCTGATCGAAAATTTCGTTGAAAGACTTTGTGGGCCGCGAGTTTGAAATGTCTGGTGTACCGAAACAAGCCTGAAAGACAACTGATCACCAAAACTTTACGTAATGGGAATTACATTTAAAATTTTTAAGCTTTTTGATCGCAGCTCTAAAAAAACATACTTTTCCTATGTTATAGAGTGTGTTTACGTTGCCATTGCGGAGCATAGATTAATGTATTTAAAAAATTTTTGCGGCACACTTAGAAATCTCTCACGGCACAGTAGTGTGCCGCGGCACACAGTTTGAGAAACACTGGTATAAAGCTATTAAACTCGTGACACATTTCTCTTCTAAGACATAATTTCAACGTGAGCGGATTTCTTATTGTGATCGGAAAAGTTACTTACTGGTTTTACATAATTCTCATTTTTTTTAATATAAAATTATCGTAATTAGAAATTAAAAGGAACTATTCAAAATTTTTCCAACGTCAAGAGTCTCTTAAAAAGCACAGGCAGTAATTTAGTATGTGTTTATTCATGAAGACAAAGAAATTTACATAGAGCTTTAACTAAACTCAGGTTAAGTTTGTTATTTGTACGCACTACATTATTAAATTTAAAAAAATGAGTTTTTTTGCAACAATGTTGAAATTTGTTTTATATCAAAACGAAGAAGAAAATGATGAATTAAATATATAATACAAGAATTTTGTAAAAAGTCAATTAAGTTGAGTGGGCGTTTTCTCAGTTATTGACCTAAAACTAGTGAATTTAGTTTTTTATTATATTCCTGAAATCAACTCATCATCACCATGTTGGTTTTAGTTTGATACACAAGAAAAGTAAACGGAAAGAAAAACAAAAACTTTGCTTTTCTAAGTACAATTTAAGTTTTTGCAAAATAGAAGTTTTAGTTTTAAAAATTTTGAAAGTTTCGAGGTGATGATGTAGTCGCATAAACCATAAATATTTATCACAAAAAAGCAATATGCTTGATTAAAGTTTTCACAAGTTAAAAAGATGACACTGATAACAATCGAAAATAAGACAATGTTGGACCGACACTAAATGCCTGGTTTGAGTTAATTTGCTCAACTCAAAAAATTCAATTGACAACAAATATTGATTTTTTTTAAAATGCAAGGTTTCTATGCTTTTTTTACCATCAGGTGAAAAAGTTTGCGAAATTACCATTGAAATCCGGAAAAGAAATCAAAACTCACTTTTGTCTCGTGACTTGAAAAACCTTCAAAAACATATGTTTTGTATTATATCTAGTTCTTCTACGATTGCATTTAATTTTTAAAAAATAGGTGTAAGGGTAAATATTGTAATTTGATTCTGTTTTCTCGCTAAAATTTTTTGTTAATAAAATCTATCGCAAATAATGAAAATGGACACTCCAAATATCTACGAAAATGGTTAGTTATTATTGATAGTAAACTTTTCGATTTTGTACTTAAAATGTGCATTATCTTGGTCAGTGTTTTTTTAATTTTGTACTATGGCAACTTTTTGGGAATATCTATTATTACAAAAAGAAGAATTCAGACCATAGTGGATTACAAGTTTGTTTAAATGATGTTAAGTGTAAAAAAATATTTGATTTAGGTATACTTTAATTAACTAAGTTATGATCTTCTAAAGCTGTTCCATTTCTTTTTACTACAAATCAAACAAAGACCAAATAGACAGATTTAATTAATATTAGAAGTCAAACTAGTCTATTTACAATATATTATTCTGTGACGCAGGTGAAACCTAAACAGAAAAACTTTACCACCATAAACATGCGCACAGTAATGTCGAATTTCTGAATGAAATACTATTTGAATTTTGTCCTTCCTTTTCTTTATTAGTTCTAAACCAGCAATATAAGTTTTAGGTGTTTTAAATATTCCACCAACTTTGCGCCTCTCCTGAAGGCTTTTCAAGTCCCCTTTTCTCGTTGAGCAATTTTCAATTAAGAATCCTTCATCTGATTTTGAGGACTGTCTGCCAATCGCAAATTCAGTACGAATAAACCACTGTTTTTTATGGTTAGTGTCTCTTCATATCTTTCAAAAACATTTACACCAAAATCATTATTACTCTTGCAGGAAAATAGTTTCGTTTTCGCATGTTTTATTTTTTATACGCATCAAAGTTTGGTAGAAGAAAGCTTTTTAATAATGTTTTGTAATCGTGAATCACTAATTTACGAGATAAATTGAAATTTTTAGTTTACGGCGGACAAAAAAATATGATTACAGGTTCACCAAATTTATGTAAATTGTTGTTTCAGCAGCATTTTAATTTTTTAATAAAAACTTCTATAATATGCCAAAATCGTTAAATTTAATCAAAGTTACAGATTAACAAAAAAATTTTTAGATCAAAATAGAAATACCCCTAGTTATCACAAATGAGAATAGCCTAAAAAGGGAAAAATCTCTTTTTTTAATCTTTCTTTGTTTCCATTCTCATCTGTGATCGTGAGTCTTGGGTAAGAACTGAAAAAATACGGACACATATAAAAATCTCCAAAATGAAATTTTTACAAGAATTGTTGGAATAAGTTTTTTGGCAAGCATCTAATTCTGGTATAAAAAATCTAATTAATTATCAAACTTTTACTTTTTTTAGTCAAAATATCATAACTTAAATCGCATGCTTAAATTGTAATCAAAATACTTTAAAAATTTGGAACGAGCAAGCTTTATTCGTCAAAGCTGTTAAGAGATGACAAACTTTTTATTTATGAGGAATTTTGCTTGGTCGAAGTTTCAATGATTAGTGGCTAGGCCGATGTGCTTTATTTGATTAGAAAAAGACAACAAGTTTTAACTGCATGTGGAGATAGCAAAATGTGTTCATCTTATTTGCAATAAGGCTTTGATTATTTGTTGCAAGATGATAAGCATTTAGATTCGCCAAAGAAAAAATACAACTCTCGTTTGTATGATAAACGCTCATCACATCATGTTGAAAACGTAATTGATAAACGTTGAAAGTCGGCCAAGTGCTAGTGCTAATGACTAAGACGAATGATTACTTTAACATCTTAAAAAATCTTTTTGAGTTAACACAAAAATTAACGACGCGAAGAGACTATTAATTAATTGAACTTTTTTATTTTTATTAATCAAATGCTGCGTCAAACAGATATAAAGAAAGAAAAGCAGTTGCAAAAAATCAACTACAAACAGAGTAAAACAGCTTTTTCTGAGCATAACAATATGTTGCCGAAGAAGTCGCTCAATAACTCGAATTGGTCCGACTCTTGTTGTTTTGACGTTATTATTGCAGTGTTCCTCAGAAATATAAATAAATCATCGAGTCTATAAAGAGCGGGACAAACTTTCACTGTATTAGAATACTTATGTGTATTTTAAATTTTTTTAGAGTTTCCGACCAAATCAGAAAAGAAGCGGTGGACAATCATATTTTTTAGTGTCTTTATCGCCATCTGTTCTCTTGCAGCTTTGATTCTTTCATTGTACCTCTATGTATCAGTAAGTTTGCTTTTCATTTTAAATAATTAAATTTTGATTTTTTAAAAGAGTGTAAAATTTGTCTATCATAAAATAAGAATCAGATTTAAACAAAGGTTAGTCAAATTATTATTTGAAAATAACGTCTTTGTGTTTTTTTTGTTTTTTTTTGAACAATTTTTTATAAATATTTTTTGCAGTTCAACAGTAAACTAGGTGAAAAGTGCTGAGATTACAAAAAAAAAGAGTCTGAGTCAATTCTTCAGTTTACATCCATGTCACTGTCTTCAGGCGATGTGGACCAGTATCGTTCAATATCAGAATATGTATTTAACATTGCGTTTATGTCATGTTTTCGATTATGAAATTCATTTAAAAGAGACACTAACAAATTGAAGTCGCGGAAAACGTTCAATAATTCATACAATTTCTCTTTTACTTTTAGGATTTCTATCACTACTTCGAATGTTTTCTTTTAACCAATCTTTCCAACTAAGCAACACAGATCCTTTTGTTTTTTCCTCTTTCCATAATCCAAAAATTTTTTTCACATTTTTCGTGATTGAGATGAAATCTAAGACAACTCCTATTAAAAGTTTTTTGAACTTAGCACATTTTGTCACATGCAACTTGAAGCTTCGAAAAATTTTTCTCTAGGTATTTTTGGTGCATCATAATTATTTGTAGAAGTTTTTTTGCACAAAATATTTATGCAACTCTAGGCTTACCATACATCCCGGTTTAGCCGGGACAGTCCCATTTTTTAGGCCTTGTCCCGGCGTCCTGTCCGGTTAACCAAAATGTCCCAATTTTTCCAATTTAAGTGAAGACCTGTTTTTTTTTTTTTTTTTTAGAGATTACTATGATTTTGGGAAAAAATAGCAAAATTAGTCATCAAATCGAAGTGAAGACCTTCTTTTCTAGATATCACCTGATTTTGGGAACAAAGATTCGTCATCGTTTGAAGGGCATCCACTCCAGGTCAGACACAAGCAGGAATGGGGGCGAGGGTTTATCCTTTTACTACTCCAGGCTGCTGCACTGAACTGAAGTAGACTGTTGCACTGCCTGGATCAGATGCTGGCAGTGGTGTTATTAAGCCAGCAGCGAGTTTCGTCATCCAAAACCGTCAGACCTCGTGCTTCATGTGGTGCCCAATGTATTGGGCACGCTGTTAGTACATGGTCTGCGGTTTGCTCAGAGATTAATAAAAGATTAATAAAAAAGTTAAAGAAAAGATTAATAAAAATAAAATAAAAAAGTTAAAAAAGTTTTTAATAAAAAAGAGATTAATAAAAAATTAATAATCAGGAACAAAGATTAATAAAAACGGTCTATAAAAGTCCCGTAATTTTTTATGAGTTTCAAAAATGTGCCGCTGTCACACTTTATTCCTAATAATTTTAATCATAAACGATGTAGTTTATCACCGTTAAAAGTAATTCGTAGTTTTGTTATAAGAAAATAATCGCGTCTCTTTGAGAGCTGTTCTCATATAACGTCCGTTTTGTTTTATTGCTCCGTAAGTGTATCTTCTTTTCTCTTTTGCTCGACCGTATTGACGTAATATGTTTTTGATCCACGTCACTGTAGTAGAACGTCCTCGTCGTCGTCGTCGTTTGAAGGGCATCCACTCCAGGTCAGACACAAACAGGACTGGGGCCGAGGGTTTATCCTTTTACTACCCTAGACTGCTGCACTGCCTGGATCAGATGCTGGCAGTGATGTCATTAAGCCAGCATCGAGTTTCGTCATCCAAAACCGTCAGACCTCGTGCTCCATGTGTTGCCCGATGTATAGGGCACGCTGTTAGTACATGGTCTGCGGTTTGTTCAGAGGCGCCGCACTCGCAATTCGGTGAAGGACCGAGACCCCATTTCTGCATGGACGAATGGAATCGCCCAACACCAGTCTGCAGGCGGTTGAGCCTAACCCAAGCTGCTCGGGGTAAGCCCATCCCAACAGGCCTGGCACTGGCCTCGGGCACAAAAGCACAGAGCCTGGAAGCATTTTCACAGTACTCCGCGTTCCATTTGTGATTTGTCCATTCAGAAGCGCGGATGCCAAGTCTGGCAAGGTTGTCCAAGAGATTCCGCGCAGCTGGCACAAACGGGCGTCTGGATCTTAGTCTCACTTGGCCAGTATCTGAGGACCCACTTAAAAGACCATGCAAGATATGATCGGGGTCCAGAGATCCACGGTAAGCCAAGGAGAGTGTCGCTCCCATTCGGCGAAGCTCAGCTGGCTGGATGCCTGAGAGTACAGGTAGGTGATCCGTTGGAGTGGGACGCAGGCATCCAGTAACTATGCGCAAGGCGTCATTCAAGACACTGTCAATGAGGCGAATGTGAGCACTGCGACACCAGACTGGCGCACAGTACTCAGATGTTGAGTAGACTAGAGACAAGGTGGCTATGCGTAGTGTTTTAGCACCAGCACCCCATCCCGAGCCCACGAGTCGCCTCAGCAGTGTGACGCGCGAAGTTAGTTTTTTGCGCAATGCCACTAAATGGTGACGAAACGTGAGCGATCTGTCCAGTTTTACCCCAAGATAACTAGGGGTTGGACAGAACGGTAAACGTCTACCGTTGTTGTAGACCTTTAGCTCACGTTTGGCCTCTCGGTTATTTAAGTGAAAGGCTGCCGTCACCGTCTTAGTGTAACTGAGCTTCAACCTCCAAGTCTGGAGATACGCTGACAGTGTGGACATGTCTTGGCTTAAGGTCCCCTCCAAGCCCTTCCAGTTTCCAGAAGAGTGCAACAATGCTAAATCATCAGCATAAGCAAATTTTCTGGCAATCATGGAAGGAAGATCGTACGTATAGATGTTAAATAGGAGGGGAGCCAAGACCGAACCCTGAGGAACGCCGTTTTTAAGACGGCGTAGCCTGCTTTGCTTGCTGTCACCGGTGGTAAGGGTGAAACTTCGATTTCGGACAAGCTCCATGATCATTTTGACCATGTGCTTATCCGGAAGTAGTCTCAGCAGCTTGCAGACAAGGCCACGGTGCCAGACAGTGTCATAAGCAGCTGTCAGATCGATAAATACGGCACCGGCCTTCTTTTTAGCCTCGAAAGAATCCTCGATGTTCTAGGTTAGCAGAACAACTTGATCTACGGTTGACTTCCCGCGTCGGAACCCAGCCTGCTCTTTAGGGAGCAGTGGATCGATTAACGGTTCAACGCAGGCGTAGATAAGCCTCTCGCGGATCTTGTAGGAAACACAGAGCAGAGATATCGGTCGATAACTCTTTGGGTCCCCCACGGGCTTTCCTGGTTTTGGGATCGCGACCACAAGCGCTCTTCTCCAGATCTTGGGAATTTTGAGTCGGCGCAAACAGGAAGAAAGGAAGTCACGAAACCAGCTAACCAGAACTGCTAACTGTAATAGAGCGTTCGCGTATATACTAGGTGGCTCGAGAAAAAGCGTATTCTCGAGAGAGTTGTAGAATTGTCTAGCGTTAGTAGTTTATCTGGAAACTTTTGGCGTCAATTGCGGTGGCTAAACCAGCGGTGGCTAGCGGTGGCTAAATCCTCGACGGGAACTAATTCCTCGGTGGAGGCTAATTCCTCGGCTGGGTATAAATCCGAGAAGGTTTAATCTAAGAAGATTAAATTTAAAAAGGTTAAATCCAAAGAGGTTAAATCCGAAGAGGTTAAATGAAAAGAGGTTAAATCCAAGTAGGTTAAATCTAAGAAGTTTAAACTTAAAGAGGTTAAATCCAAAGAGGCTAAATCCGAAGAGGTTAAATACAAGAAAGTTAAATCCATAGAGATTAAATCCAGTGGAAGACTGTAATCAATATACTTGATAAAGATCAAAGTTATTTTTGAATAACTTCTTAGCATCAGCTAGCGGTGGTTAAAGATCTAGATGAAATTAGGTAATCAAGTTTGATTACCTAATTTCATCTAGAAACAGGTTCCATCCCTGAAAGTAATGAATCAAATATTGTTCAATGAAACCTAAAATCTAACTAATTAATTTTCTATAGAGGTATGTTAGATAATATAGTTGAAACGCGGTCAAAGAAATAGACCAAGAATATACTAGTATGACAATTAATCTTATACTGAACCTGCCAAAGGGTTATTTAACTTTATGTTATAACTACAGTAAAAAACAACTTTCTAACAGATACTTTTTTTCAAAGTCTTATAAAAGATGTAATTAATCGTATGTTTAAAGACACGTTGTTAAAAAACAACAATAAACTTTCTAACAAATTTGTAACTAATTTAGAGTCTTGTAAAAAGTTTAAAAACAAAGAGTGACCTTGAAAAACGCGTTAGTAAAAACAATTAGGTTTGCAGCAAAGACAAACAAAGTCTTGTAAAAATAAATTTGAAAGTCAAACGAGTTCAAAGCCTTGTAAAACTATAATTCGTTGTTTTAAAACACTTTCTAATGATTTTTATCAAGTTTACAAATATAAACAAGATTCTGGAGAGACACGTCACTAACAACAGTTAACTTTCTAACAAAGGTGTTACTTATGGAAAGTCAAACGAGTTCAAAACCTTGTAAAAGTATAATCTGTCGTTTTAAAACGACTTTCTAATAATTGTTATCAAGTTTACAAATATAAACAAGGGTCTGAAAAGACAGACCACTAAAAAACACTTAACTTTCTCACGAAGGTGTTACTTATTGGAAGTGAAACGAGTTCAAAGCCTTATAAAACTATAATCCGTTGTTTTAAAACACTTTCTAATGATTTTTATCAAGTTTACAAGTATAAACATGGCTCTGGAGAGACACGTCACTAACAACACTTAACCTTCTAACGAAGGTGTTACTTACCGAAAGTCAAACGAGTTCAAAGTCTTGTAAAACTATAATCTGTTATTTTAAAACGACTTTCTAATGATTTTTATCAAGTTCACAAGTATAAACAACGATTTAGAAAGACAGGTTACTACAAAATCAGTTAACCTACTGACAAAGGTGTTACTTATTGAAAGTCAAACGAGTTCAAAGTCTCGTAAAACTATAATTCGTTATTTTAAAACAACTTTCTAATCAAGTTCACAAGTATAAACAACGATCTGGCAAGACATGTCTCTAAAAACAAAAAGTAGCTTTCTAACAAATTATTTTAATTATTATAACAAATTCGAACCGAGTTCAAAATCATCCTTATTAATACATTAGATCGTTTGTGAAATAGTATTAGAGAGCTAGTCATCCAAAAAATTTGTAATTGGTTACCAACGAAACTTTGACAAGATCTTCCCTCTGGTCAAATTATTAACGTTTAATAGAGATGTTGCTTAAACAGTAATCTTTCATTTGCTAGAAATGACGCCATAGGAAAAGGGTATATAAGCGCGGTTACTGAAGCTTTTGATCATTCACAATGTCGTTCACATGTGATATATGTTCTAAAGTGTTTACCCTTAAAAGTAGCTTGATGAGACATATTACATCAGCACATAACAACGAAAGTTATGATTGTATCTTATGCAAAAAATCATTCAAACGAAAAGATTGTTTACGACGACATCAATTATCTATTCATAGTAGAACGTATGAGGTGAGTTGTTCAAAATGTGAAAAGAAATTTGCAAGAACAGACAACTTGAAGAAACATATGAAATTTTGCTGTCTCTGCAGACAATGTTCAAACAATTTTAAAAATATTAAAGATTTAAAAGACCATAACTGTACTAACCTGTCGGGTAAAGAAGAAGTATCCACAAACAAACCAGTGTCCAGTTTGGAAGAAGGCTCCAAGACAAGTTGTACTTCGGAAGCATCAAATAAAAAGAAATCTTTAAAAATAAAACTTCATAGTAATATTGAAGCAGCAACATGCCCTGCAGCCAAAAAATCGAAACATGATATTGTTGAGGACGAGCAAATGGACGAAACAGATGATGATATAAAAGAATTTATGAAGTAATACTGGTCCAGCATTCGCACTTTTAGCAGGAAAAACAAAGTGCAAAATATTTTTAATTTTTATTACAACAAGGATTTGAAAGAAATGGTTCAAAATATTACAGAAGCAATCATGAAGCAACAGAAAAATTGCTTTAAAATCAATTATAGTTTGGCTTATGTTTTAAGAAACATTGAAACCAATGAACTTCGCTATTTTTTGCACGCTTCCTATAATAACCATTTAATGTTGGAAACTGCTTTGCTAATAAGTAATAGACAGGAATTACTTGATTTTTTGAATTCTATTGCGGAAGAAAGTTTTATAGAGAATATAGCAAGACCCGACACAAAATGGAAAATAATTCAAATTTCAAACCTCACTTTTTACATCAACCATTTACAAGACGCGCCATTAGGAGCTCCCATTCCTTTACCCGATTTTATTATGAACAACCACGGACTTGCGAACATCTCAGCAGAAGACAATTTTTGTTTTTTCCGATGTCTGGCCGTGTTTCGTGGTGCTGACCGTCGTCGCTGCAATCGCGTTGCAAAGCAATTGTTTTATGAATACTGTACCCATTTTGACGTAAGTGAATTTTCCGGTGTAAATTTATTCGATTTTGTTGAACTTGAAAATTTTTATAAGATTAATATTGTTGCCTATGAATTAGAAAATAACGAAGCGAAAGTAATTCAACATAGCCGCGAATTGTATAATGAAATAATGAAAGTAAACGTATTTAAAAACCATTTGAATTTAATTGTAGATTTTGAAAAGTATTGTCATGTTTATCAGTGTATGCATTGTGATAAGTTGTGGTATCAAAACCGTAATTACTACCGTCATACCAAAACATGTTTGACCGCAGTTCACGAAAGCTTTCCCGGAGGCGTTTACCATAATTCTTATACAATATTTGAAAAGCTGGAACAAATTGGAATACAGGTTTCCAAACAAAATCGTTTTTACCCGTATTATGCATGCTACGACTTTGAAGCGTACTTGTATCGTGATCAGCTACTTGAAAATGGACCCAAGTTGTCGTTTGAAGCTCGTCACATTCCGATGAGTGTTGGAATTGCATCCAATGGCCCTGGATTTCAGGAAGGAAAATGTTTTATAACGTCTGGAAATGAAAAAAAATTAATTAAAAATTTTGATAGATTATTTAGAAGTCATATCTCTGTCAGCTTACCGTATTGTCAATGAAAAAATTTAAACCTGCTTTTGAAGCTTTGGAAAGCAGTGAAAACGTAAGAAAAGAAAATTTAATCAAAGAGTTCGATTCCTACTGCCGCGAATTGATAGTCCTTGGTTTTAATTCTTCTTTGTACGATCTAAACTTGGTAAAACCTGTATTGATTGAACATCTTCTGAACAAATCGATTTTGTAATTAAAAAGGCCAACACCTATCTCTGCATAAAAACATCCACATTGCGTTTTCTCGACATAAAACATTTTCTTGCACCTGGTTTTTCATACAGAAAGTTTTTGATTGCATACGGGAGCGAATTGGAAAAATTTTATTTTCCGTACGAGTTTGTAGACGGGTTAGAGAAATTAGAAAGTGGTTTACCAGATCTACCATATCATTTACATCTACCATATTATCAACGCCAGCACCTTTGTCAGGCTTCCTTATAAGAATTTCTTTATTCATCGGAAGGAACTTGATGCCTGAAAACACTCCTTTGTCATGAGGAAGTCACGCAAGTCTATGGGGCTTCCACAAAAAGCGAGCCAAGTCACTCAACCTGGCCTTTAAAGCAGCAAGCTGCTCTTCAGACCGAGGTTTGTGATGGACTACTTGAGCGTAGAGTACTTCAAAGTCAGCTAATACTTCTTCACGTTTGACACTAGTGGGCGATAGACAAAACGAAAGTCGGTGGGACAATACAAACTGTTCAGTGTCTGGTAGTTTGTAGTCAGACAAGTTTACGATGTTATTCTGCTTGAAACTTGTCTGATTGCCAAAACGATGTTGGAAAAGAAGACGTAGGTTGTTGCTGTTCTTCTTTTGGCTGACGGCTTTTTTTGTTTATCTATGACCGACAAGTAGCGACAGAATCGTACCAGGTCGAAGAAAGACAGAAACTGTTTAGTTTCTTGCCACAGTAAGCAACATTTAGTTCTGAGAAAAGCATGGTTTTTCTCAATTTCATCGTGCATGAAGGCTCGCTCGATATTCGGGCTTACGGTAGCGAGCGACTTTTCTACGCGAAATCTAACCGACTTCGGTAAAGTTCGGTGAGAAATGTTAGCCTTATGAAAGGTTGTTTTAGAGAGAAGAGTTCGGATTCTTCCACACGTTTTGATCAACTTGTTCAAACATTTGAGCGGCTGATCACTGTACCGTTGACGGAAATATTTGAATAGACGTTTGGTGGTAAACAATTTGAAGATGGCGTGAAGTAAAAGATTTTTTTCCAAAGCTTTTCATCTAACACTCTTCAGGGGAAATTGTCAGAATAAAGCAGAAATGAAACCGAACTTGATTATAAAGAGGAAAGCAGAGTTCTCATTGGCTGAAAGATGTTAGCCAATGAGAGTGAAGATTAAGAAATTTTCAAAGAGTAGACGAATTCCTTTTGTTTACACAGAAGGGGATTAAGAAATTTAATGAAAGTCGCTTCAAGAGCAGAAAGGCGAAAAGAAGAGCAACCTCGAGCGAGAATAGAAAATTTTTCGTTGTTTTAGTGAAGGGCGCATTGGGTATTGTCAAGAAGATTCCAGTGCAACAGGCACAAGTAAGTGTTTTGATTTAAGTTGCTGCAGCTGTCCACTAAATGGAGACAGGAGCCTCTTCTATAGGAGGTGTTCTGACTCCTGAGCGCGGCGAGCTAAAGACAGTGTGGATTTTGGCGGCGAAACTTAGTTGGTTAGATGCCTGATAAGGTAAAAAGGTTGTCCATTTGTGTGGGACGCAGGCATCCGGCCACTATGCGCAAGACATCGGTAGTGGGCTTCTCAATAAGATGAGTATGAGCACTGGCAGGAGCTCTGGAAGCGGGGGGGGGCAGGAGGAGCAATTTCCCCCCTGCCTTTAAATATTCTTAAAACGCGGGGGCAGAAGGGAGCAGATTATGTTCTTTAAAATTAGTATTTCAGATAATTTTTTTTAGTTATGCTCTGCAATTAACCTATATAATCTTGATCACCATTAAATCCAACAATGTTTGTAAAATTACAAAGACAACCGTGACTCATAGTACAGTAATAAAAGCAAGATAAAAGTTTTAACGTATGCAGTATAAAGTTATTGATATCGTAAGCGACGTTAACTTCTGGTAAACATCTTATTCTACTTAAATCAGTAAACTGAATTATATCTTAGCCGAAAATCAATTTTTAATTCATTAACTGATGGCAAATAGCTATACACAACAATCAAGTATACCTAAACTACCATCCCGGTAGTTTAGGTATTCCTAACAACAATTATACCAAGCGTTCTAAAAAAAAGAATAAAGCATCAGAAAATTTATAAGTTCTCACAAAGAGCAAAAGTTTTTAGTAATAAAAAAAAATTTTGATTTAGAAGCAAAGAAGTTGTAGCGTTAATCTAATATTAACAAGAAACACAAGGTGTCTGACTGGGGTAATCAATACTCGTTTAATCAATACTCGCTTAACACCAAGACTAAACGCGTGACATTCTTAGCCCTTTTGAAAAACTGTGGTACATATGTGTGTCATGATTGTGATTATAACGTAACGTTTTAAGATTCTTGTTTGTTTTGATGTGTTTACAGAAGAACTCGCAGACCTACATGCTCATATTAAAATATTTAACAAAGAAAATACCACGCCTCTGAAAAAAGTAACAAAGATATCAACAGTTTGCGAAGTTTTAATCAAAAAGCCGACAAGCAAGAAATGCTTTTTCGAAATAAATAAATTGCTTTAAATTTACTGCGGCGTAGCTCTCGTTTCGGCTTTTGCAGAAAGGAGTTTCAGTGTCATGAGAAGAATCAAAACATGGCATAAAAGCACTATGACAGACAACAGTATCAATAATCGAATGTTCGCAAGTATTCATTTGAACTTGTTGGACAATATCAATTTACAAGCCGTTGCAGATGACTTTGCCAGCAAGCGAAAGACTAATAAATTATTTTGGGTTACAGTTACATTAATTGTGCAGCGTTTAATAATTGACACCAAACCTCAATCTAAAGGGACATTCATGCTCATGTAATTACGTTTTTGCTTTTACCCAATTGTTAATAGCTCTTTAAATTTTTTATTGTTGTATCTATTTTAACCTATGGTATTCTTGATAGCGTAAACGTTTCAGCCAGCGTTGTGTTGTGGGTAACTGAAGACTACCACTGATTAGCATGTGAAGAACATTTTGTGATATTCCTAAGCAAAATGCATTTGATCTTTGTTTATATGCTTTTGGCTGCGGTGCATGGGCGTCGCAATTGTTGAATGCTGTTTTCGAAACTAGCTTGGGTGCTTTTGACAAAAGTTTAGTTGTGGGTAGCCTATGTTGGATAGCTTTTGGTTTAGTAACTAGTTAATAGAGTCGTATTTTTTTAATGTCTAATTTAATTGAGAAAAACTTGTGTAAAATTGGCTATTACTGCGGCTATCGCAGTGAGTGGTCATGCAGAGTCAACTTAAAGGCTTTTGCAAGATGCAGCACACCTTAAGATTAAGGTTTTGAACTCTAGTTTTATTTAACTCTTTAAGGAAAATAAAAATTTGATTGTAAAATAAAATGACAATGGTTCAATAATGATGTCACAAATACCTAAAAATTAGAATTATAATGCTTTCACAAAAGTGCTTTTGTTACGTCACAATCACAATTATGGTACACATTTGTACCATTGTCCCTTAAAGTGTTAAAAGAATTGACATTGGCCGAAAAATTGAAAAACTTTTCCGAGATACTGGTCTATCTTGTGCAAACTGATATTCTATCATGTCAACCAAAATTTCAAATTGCAGCATGGCTACCAAAATTTGCTTTTGTTGGCAGTGCCCTTACAACAAAAAAAGTGCCCTTTTTTATATTTTGCCCCCACTGGCAAAAAAACTCCGGCGCCCCTGAGCACTGCCACAAAACGTAGTTTTCATTTAAAAAATAAAGCAGCGAAAGAGACTCGATAAGTCCTTAAAGGTAGTGTTCTCTATAAAAAAAAGGGTCGCGGAACAATGGACTAATGTGTTTTAAAAAGTTTCGGTGCACGCAAGTTGCGAAACGCTGCTGTAAATGATAAAATGTTGGCTTCTGATGGCTTTTATTTACAAATAAATTTTAAAAATTATCTCTCTTTCTAATTGAAAATATCTTAAACCAATTTCAATTACTTGGAGTACAATTAGTGTTGTAATTTTTTCAAATGACATAAAAAATCGGAATGCATGTCTTGCAAAAAAAATAAAAGCATTTTGAATAGACGATGTTTATTTATCCGTGTTACTCAAATTATTATAGACTTAATCTATCTACTAGCTTATAGTGCACAATCATAAAAACTTTACCCTTTTTACCGTTCAGTTCAGTTCAGTTTTCTTTTATTTTTGTTTCTTTCTTTATTTTTTATTTATTTCCCAATGTTTTTTAGCTAAGTATTTTTTGCCTACTGTGTATAAATAAAAGGCCACTAAATTATTTCAATATGAAAGAACACTTAGGAAAAACAAATCATTATTATATTATTTCATGGAAACATATTTCTTAGTACTGTTCAACGCTTAATGCGAAAGTTGAAGGCAGTGCTGCAAACATGTTGCTTGAATCGCTTGTTTGTCACTAATTTTGTGGTTTGCATATATTCTTCTTTCGCAATTTTTGACTCTGATCGACTTTATATTTAGAGAAAAAGTGACAGAGTTTTCTCAAGTTAGACTTTGCAGCTTAATTTTCCAGTATAAATGTCCAAGTATTATAATAGACAAAAATGTTCTTTTCAGAGATATTCAATTTTAGTAACGTGTCGTGAAGCTGGTGGTTGGTGAGGCACCAGGGCAGTAACTTCGTCAGGTGGGGCCCCCATTTTTTTCTGTACTTGATATTAAATTGAGCTACTTTTCTCAAAGCAGGAATCATTGACGACTTCGCGTTATAGAAAGATTTTTCAATTGAAATAATGAATCTAAAAAGCATTGAGCTGAACAGGTAAAAGGAGCTAAAGCTAAGTTTACTATGCCTGCAAATGAAAGGCTATAATTGGAATAAAATTTCACCAAGGTTGCATGGTCCAACATAATTTTTGTGATTGCAGTGTATTTAAATCGAAATAATGGCATAGCAAGGATTTCGTGGGGAGTAGGCTGCAACAACAATTTTTTGATTGTTTAATAAAAGTTTAATCAAATAAAGGTCGCAAACGAAAATTTTTTTATAATGACAAAAAATAATTATGTGCAACCTTTTGAGACAAGGTGCTTTGTGAGCACTATTAACGATATTTTAGCAAAATGGAGATGTGCTATGCAATGCAGATAGGTTTAAGGTACAGTACACTGACATCACCACAAAAGACACAAACTAATAAAACATAAACGTTGAGGCCAATTAAGTAGGCTACCGTAATTTACGTGCGGGTAGTTGGAAACTTGAAATGTTTCCGTCTTGCTTTTGCACTAGCGAACTGCTGGATAACTTTTCTAAAATCTAAATTTTTAGCTC
Source organism: Diplosoma virens (assembly GCA_963680785.1). NCBI lineage: Eukaryota > Metazoa > Chordata > Ascidiacea > Aplousobranchia > Didemnidae > Diplosoma > Diplosoma virens. The sequence goes on along the minus strand of OY796895.1, from coordinate 35,508,014 downwards.
GTTCATTTTCTATCGATAGCAGAGCCAAACCGTTAAGTCTCTCTTGGGACATAGTCTTTTTTGTCATTTATTGTCGCCCTCTTTTATTTCAGACATGGCCTACACAAGACGTACTTTACAATTGGAAGAACGTATTTATGCTTTATCTTTTATAAAATTATTATTTATCAAAGAAAAGTTATAAAAATGTTATTGATCATTGGAATGAATCATTTGATACACCACCTCCATCAAAGTGGCTTGATGAACATTTTCCAGACAGATGGATAGGCCGCCGTGGTTTCGTAGAATGGCCTGCAAGATCTCCAGACCTGACTCCCCTAGACTTCTTTCTTTGGGGAGTACTCAAAAATCAAGTGTTTAGTGATAAATCAAAGACCCTCAATGATCTAAAAGGAACATTATAAATGTATTGAAAGATATTACTCCGGAAATGTGCAAAAAAAGTAACTGAATCAAACATGAAACGATGTCATCATTGTATTGCAAATAATGGTTTGCATTTTGAACATTTGCTGTAACGTTGTGTAATAAAATTTGTTTTATTTAACTGTAACTTTTCATAATAATTCGGGTTCGGTTATATCTGGGCCGCCCTGTATATCATGTATGTCGTACAAACGTCAGGATAAGTTGTGGCAAGTTTTTCATTTTAACAATCAAAAGAAGCCATTTTTTAGCAGATTTTAGATGGGCAATCTTTTCCCTAACTCTTTAAGGCAGTGTTTCTCAAGCCTTTTTTTCTGCGACCCAAAATCGCTAAAAACAACGATTTGCAAAGATGACTGCGACCCAAATAAATTTGAGTGAACATAGTGTAAATGTAGTGATCTCTAAAAAAAAAACAGTCTATTTCCGATTTCTTGATTTTCATCTCAAAAATCTAGTGTTATCTAAAAAAAAAAAGGTCTTCACCTTAAATCTGATTCTGATTTTCGTCTTAAAATCGTAATGATCTCTTAAAAAGGTTCTTCACTTCTCAAATGTTGTGCGCGCAGATCTTTTTCTTTTACGTGCGGTAATTTACAAGCCTTCGCGACCTATCCGCATAGTCTTGGCGACCCAATATTGGGTCGCGACCCATGGTTTGAGAAACACTGCTTTAAGGAATAGTGATACATATGTGTACCATGATTGTAATAGTGACGTCACAGAAACGTTTTTGTGAAAGAATTATAATTCAAATTATTGAATAATTGTGACATCATCATTGAACAATTGTTAAGTTGTTTTTCAATCTAATTTTTATATACATCAAAGGACTAAACGACGTATGTAGGAAGAAAGATGATGGAAATGGAGTTACCGAGAAAGAGGAGAAGAGGGAGACCAAAAAAAAGATTTTTAGATGTAGTAAAAGAAGATATGGGGAAGTTGGTGCAAAGGAGACGGATGTTGAAGAAAGAAAAATTTGGAGAATAATGATACGCTGTGGCCACCCCTGACTGAAGGGAAAGGCCAAAAGGAGAAGAAGAAGAAGAAGATCAAAAGACTAAATGACCTTTTGATGGAGAGCATTGGGCTAAGAAACAACGGAGAGACGTTATTAGAAAATTTGTTAGAAAATTTTCTTGCTTCAACCTCAAGATCCAGATGAGAAGCATTTGATAAAAAACTTGGTTTCAAAACTTGATATGACGTCACCACTGATTTCATTCCTTCAAAGCAATTAATTAGTTGGAAAGAAAGTAAGTCCATCATTGAAGAAACACAGTTACGCAAAATCGCTTCGTAGGACCGCTTAAAGTTATTCCTTCAGGTATTTCATCGAAGTAGACTTTTGTTTTCTTTGCTCTTTTGTTTAAAAACTATCTTGGCAAATCCCATGTAGAAGCAATAGCGGAAGCTTCGCTTAGTACCGCGTCAAAACTCCTTCTGAGTTGAACAATGTCTTCAGCAGCAGTTTGCAGAAGTTTATGGGCAGAAATTAAGTCAATTGTTTTACACTGCATAGCTTTCGAAGGAATGTTGACGATCTGCAAAATCTTGCATTGCACAACCAGCATGCATACAAAGTCAAAGTTTTCTATCTGTTTCTTTATTGCCATAGCTTCATCTCTTTCCTTTGACTTCGTGCTGGTAAGTGTCATGTTAGTCAAGCATTTCATAACGTCACAAAATCTTTTCTTCAAAGCATAAACGGCATTATATCGACCAGACCACCGAGTTGGATTTAACGCTTTTAATGTAGGATTTGAGCAATAACGATCATGAACATTATGAAGCTTTTGCCACCGCACAATACTATGTCCGAAAAAATTATATACTGACTCAATGGTGTCGTAAAATTGACGGGTCTCAGTCACGGCTTCCATGGCATCTTTTAACACCAAATTTAAATTGTGCGAAGCACAATGCACGTAGTCAGCATGTGGAACCACATTTTGGATCTTCTTATGCAAGCCGGAGTACTTCCCGCTCATCATTGCAACCCCATCATATCCTTGTCCACGGCAGTTTTTTATGTCAAGCCCCTTCTGCTGAATGAAATTCGTTATCAGTTTGTGCAATCCAATAGCAGATGAATCCTCAACTTTGATAAATGAGATAAACGCTTCAATAACTTTCAGTTTTAATGACGTTCCATTATCGTGGTAATCGATTTTGACGTAACGAAATACTTCACTTAACTGGTGTGTTTTGCTGACATCTTGAGTGGTATTAAGAAATAATCGCAAAAAAAGGAGCGTTTTGCAGTTCGCTTTTTATATGACGAAGAACTTCTTCAGTCAGTACCGATATTAGTTTATTTTTGTATCAAAGGACTTAAATATTTTGAAGAACCTTTAGGTAGTTGTAAAAGTTTGTCTAGAACAGTGTCGTATTTGGCAAGAAGTTGTATGAATGAGAAAAAATTGCCCTTGTTATCCTTCAAAAGTTCTTCAGTGGATCCGCGGAAGGTAAGTTGCACTTTGCTAACATCAACGTAACATTCACTAGTCTTTCCAAAACATTTTGCAAAAATTTGTTTTGGCAAAATGTTTTGGAAAAGATTCGTGCAACGCTTTTTCTATTATCCCCCTGTTTCTCCACTCCTCATATATGACACACGCCTCCGCATGATGTGTGGAGCTGTCGTGGCTTTGAATTTGTTGCAATAAATGCTTCCAGTCATTTAAAACTGTTTTACCCCAAGGGTTTTGAAGTCCGTAAGAAGCCCCTGGAGAGACATTTTCATGAGAAAATAACCAGGAGGGCTAGCAGTAAACACGGTCCATGCTTGATGTATAACATAACCAATATCTTCATAGTTTTACACCTGATTGTGTTACGTAATGGAAATAATTTTTTGAAAATAAACGAGCGGATCTTTTAAGAAAGGTCCTTTAGGTTGTTTGGAACCTGCTGCAATAATGCTTTCTTGATATCTGAATTTACAAAAATGGTGGAAAGTCCTCTTTCTTGCTTGCATCTGATCTATCTTTAGTAGTATCGGAATTTTCTTCAATGGAACTATTGTTGAAACTGTTAACGTCAACAAGTTGGGGAGTAGATTCTGTCTCACGAATGCTGACGTCTTGCTCATCTGCTTTGAATGTTTGTGGTCGAATTAGTCGCTGAGAGTTTCTGGCTGGCTCAGCTCGTGCTCAAAAACCCACTTGCGCCATTTGTTGTGTCCTTGGGAAAGACACTTTACGGCACCTGCTTGGCGGTTCTAGCAAGTAATTTTAAATTACAGTCATATTTCTATCAAATTACAAACGGACAGCAATATCTTGGTTTCTCCGGAAGCAGGTCGGGGTAATTGCCTACCCTATGTATAGCGCTTCCGTCGCTTTCCTGCGAGTCAGGAGGATAAATATAGAGATAAAATAATAAAAATAATAATAAAAGTTATTTTTCTCCTCTTAGTTTGTCTCTTTTGTGCTCCGTTTTAATAATTTCTTTTCATATTAAATTGCAGTTAACTAGAGTTTTACAATTTTGTTACTCAAAACCTAAAAAGTTTAATAAAATTTAGACAACAGTTAATAAAGTTTAATGTAACAAACTCTCTTTGTTATTGTTTTTCCGGCTCACAAATAGTACTGCTGTAAGCGTAAGGACTACGGTATGTCTAGCAAAAAGGATTCAAATAGAAATCTCAAACCTGACTTTTCAATCACTCCAATAACAACTTCTTTTAACGAAAAAAGTTTATTAACAGAAATCAAAAATCTGATCACTGACTAATAGAGTTACTTCTAGCACCCAGATGGCTAAACTAAATCTACGTAGCGTCTTCAAATAGAAGAATCACTATTCTCACAAACTAAGGCGTTAAATCTCATTAACCCTTAAAACTCCAACTCCTGTCACACAGGCTAAACAGTAACACAACAAAACGTTGATTTTTTGGGTGGGGCGCCCAAAAAATCAAACTAGAAATGTTATGCGTTGAAATAATCAAATTGAGATAATTTTATGATTGAATCTAGTGTATAACACATTGAAATAAACTATTTAGACATAAAATAACTTTCTTCCTTCCAAAAAGTGTTTTTACAGATACATTTTATCCCTTAAAAAATATATTCAGTGCCTGAAAACTCAGATTGCTCTCAATTTTTTTGCTGGTAAACAGGTTAAAATGGTGATGTTACCCATATTGCCTCCAATTTTTAAGATTATTTTTGTATCCAAATAATATCTCATGGACGTCTACCGAAATGTTTCTTGGAGGACTTTAGTAAACAGTTGCATACCTAAAAACTTTAAAGTGAAGGTATTTCTGTTAAGCCTATATAAACTTTTCAAAATTAAACACTATTTACCGGCAAGCTATTTAGGTGTGAATGGTGAAACCAACTATTTATATTTTAAAAAGTTGAATGAAAGTATATTAATGATTTTGCAAATCCCTAAAGTCAATAAAATCAATTCTTTTTGTGACTTTATTAACTCAGGAAGCTTACACCATGGTTTCGGTTGTTCAAAAGTTTTTTTACTGAGTTTTATTAGTCAAAGAAAAGCGGAAATTTATTTTATTGAAATTTACATACAAAAATTTATTTTTAGCTTATTTTTGCAATTTTTTGAGCAGCTAAACTGTGTTAATGTTTTGTTTCTGCATTTTATAGCAGTGCACAACGCTGGTCAAGCCGAAACTGGATCTCACGCTTAGGAACCTTCACATCACACTTACAAGCCAAGTGGAATCCATCACAGTTCTTTGCTTTGCAGTGCACCTGGAAACAAGTGGCAGATGGACACGCGCAACTACAAACGTCAAAGAATTCACCCATTTCCATTTTTAACTCGTTTAACTTGACAAGATTTCGCTAGTTTTTGTTGACCAGCAGACCTTTCTTGTACAATCTTTTCAATTTATTTTCAATAGTTTTTTGATCCAACAAAGGAATGGTTAACCGATCTCCAATCGCCCTAGCCCATATTGCAGAAACATCTACAGCAGCTTTCTTCACAATTTCATTCACATCTGCAAACCTTCCAGCCCACATTTGTATCTCCAACAATTTCTTAACACTTCACCATTAAGTGAAAGTTTGTGTGCAGGAAGCGGATCTGCTTGCCCAAACCCAGTATGCTCTGTGCCTTTCCTGGTTATTCTCTTTCTCTTACTCATTACTGCTATATTCTTTACAAATTAGTTCAACTATGAAATATTAATACATTATTATAGTTTAGAAGTGTCAAAATTATATTACATTTTATTAAAACTTGTAAAAGTATGCGTGACAACTGACAGCACTGCATTACAAAAAAGTACGACACAAAGCAACGATATTCTGACAACGACCAACAACTGTAGGTTATGTCACAAAAAAACCTGAAACAGGTGAACGGAAAGAGATAACTCAAAAATATTACAGCAGAACAGTGCTGAAAAATTGAGCTAAACAGTGAACAAGAGGCGTGCTGGTTGGCACTGAGCCAAGAACGTGGCTGATACAGTATCATTGCTTTAGTATGGTCTCATAAAATTGCGACAAGTGTCAATTTTCAGTCCAAAAGTCGGTAGGCAAAACCTATGTCTATTAGCCTAAAATTTGGTGTGCAGCTTTCAAATGACATGTACAACAATGCGTCAAGCGACCACTTTAATCTGTGACAAAAGTGTTCCCTATTAAGTTATCAAACAAATTTCGCCAAATTTAATTATTATAAAATTGTTATTCATCAAGGCCAGGAATGGACAAAATTTTAGCTTGAGGACTGCATTCACAAGTTGGTTTAGTTTGCGAGCCGCACTATATAGTGATGTCTAAAAAATATAAAAATGAAAAAAAAGTCTTCACTTTGAATTTGTCTCGGGGTTTTTGATTTTCGAACCTAAAATTCAGTAACTGCTAACAAAAAAGAAATTAAAAATTTTTTAATTATTTGTTTGAGGTTTTCGCGGGCTGCAGTTTGCTGAAACATGATCTAGGCCTATATAAATAAATGAAAATTTAAAATTAGAACTTCGAACCACAACCGTTTAAATTAAAGTTTTGGTTCTGTTTGGGTTCGGCAAATTATATTTTTCGGGTTCAGTTTTGCTTCGGTTTACGAGGTATGGCAAGAAATGTTTGATCATTACACCGATAAAGTAAACTTTAATCAAGGCATGCCGAGTGTTGAAGGCCTAAAAGAAAGTCGAGATGCGTTTCTGATACTGTATGAATTGATATTTGCCAATTCCGAATTTTTGTCTAAGATTTATAGCGTCTACTCCATCATTTTCATTTCAGTGTCTTTATGACCATGCAAAACTTGTTTCATAAAGATTTGCGTGAAATAAGTCTCAACGCACAAATTATGGTTTTCTTTAAAATTTGTAAGGACGTGAATTAAATTGTACATTTTTTACAACTAATCTACCCCAAAACGTGAAAAACGCTCTTGAGACATATAAAGACGCTGTATCTTCCGAAAGAGGTTATTTGGTGATTGATTTACACTGTGAAGCACACAATAACCAACTAAAAACCAACGCTGGTTATCGTGTGCTTCACAGCGTAAATCTGCTATATGCTTTTATTCTGGTAAAATTACCTTATGAAAAATAAATGTATTTTTTTTTGTCACACAGCGCTTTAACGTCATTGCAAACTTTCACACATTGGTCTGTATTGAAAACATAAAAACAGATTTTAACAGTATTTCAAACTCTAAAAAACAATTTAAAAAAATTAGAAAAAGTTTTTCAAAACGAAGTATTTTAAAAAGATAGTTGAGTTTAAAAACGATATTTTAACGTTTACGATTCTCCGTTAAATTTTTTACTAATATTTTAACATAATTTAATGGTGTTTAATGAGTCACCTTTATTCTACAAAAAGCTAAGTAATAAACTATTGCATCATTGTTTATTCATTCATTAATCAAATATTTGTTAATTTATTATTTTTTACAATTGAAAAAGTTTTGAATTCAACAACTATTCAAACTGCAATATTTGTAAACTTGGTAACACTAACTAATTTATTTTCAAAAATTCCAGCAAAGCAACGTTAACCAAAATCAACGTTCTTGTCATCAAGGTGATGATAACGATGATAGCAATGATGAATGTTCTGGTGATCCATGAGCAAGTAGGATGGAGAGAAAAAAATAAACTTTATGTTAAACTGATCTTTAGTCGTAAAATGCTCAACAAATAGAATAAATTAATATTTTGATGTGGAAAAGTTGTTTTTATTTTTAAAAAAAACAAAAAACGCTTATGGCATCAAAATATAATAATAATAAGTAGCGTATTTAGGAGGGGACATTGTAGCATGCCAGCCCTCGTGGAGATCACTAATACGAGAAATCTGAAACAGATTCTAAGTGAAGATCCCCCTTCTTTTTTTAGAGAACACCAAATTTTTGCGAGGAAAATCGAGAAAACAGAGACTTGAAACAATTTTTCCACTAAGCATAATTGATTGAGTTTGCATGCCCCCACCTTTTAAAAATTTTTGGTACGCCACTGGTAACAATTATAATTTTTACATTTAACATCGAACAGTAAGAGATTAAACCTTATACGAGAAGTAATACTGAACATGTACAGGAAAACTAGAAGTTAGTCCCGACCAGTGATTTTCAAAGTGGCTTCCAATCAAATTCCAAAAGGGTCTCATATAAGCTTCATCTGATTATGTATGCAATTGTGCAAAAAGAACAAAAATTTTAAAAAATTTATGCAATCGATAATTGTCTTAACGGTACTATGTATGATCCCAATATTAAAATCTAATTAAGGTTTGACCTTTTTTTTTTTTTAGTCATCATTAATGAATACCTAACCCTAACTCTAACCCAAATCTTAATAATCCTATTGTTCGTATTGGCAAAATAGCACAATATGCAGTTGTCTAAAAATATTTATTTTATAAACACACGTTTTGCTTTTTTAAATGAACACCTAACCCTAGCCTTAGCTCTAACTCTATTGGTTGTTGTCGAATAATTGTATGAATAACAATTGTTTTCGAACAACTGTTGAGTCGAATAATTGTCCGAATACAATATTCTTTGCAGTCAGAAACAGTGGTTTCTTTCTATATGTTGAGAGAAGTTTTAGAGAGAATTCATCATGCTCAGCCAGAATTAACTGTATTAAAACTTCAGTCTCGCGACAAAATATTTTTAAAGCCGACATAAAAATACAAACAAACACAGCTTTACTTCCGCGCAGGTATTTGGGTTACCTAGTTCAACTAATCCTTTTGGATCCCCGAGTAAAGTTGTGACGTCCACCAGCTTCAAACTTTTTTCTTTAAAACTTTCCGCACCTCCTCCCCAGGGTGCGAAATTTTAGTTAAGAATCTTTTTTTTATGTGGTAAAAATGTTTAGAATTTGTTAAAAATAAGTTATTATTCTCATATAAGTAAAAAAAATATGTGTCTCTAAATGCATGTTTGTTATAAAAAGGCATCGTGGCAGATTAGTTCAAGAGCGCTGTATTGATGGCGAACGCGATTGATAGGGTCGCGGTTCAAAATCTACTCGCGTTATTCCGTTACAAATTTAACTTAAATTTCTCCCTTTTAGATTGCAATTATAACCATGCAGATTTAGTTCATCCCTAGTATAAATTGTTGACTATTCATTTTTATTGGCAGCTTAAGTTGGTTGAATCTGAAAGGTTATTTGCAAGCATGCAAGGTTAAAGAAATCATTAAAAAGCCTACAATGTTCTACAAATTGTGTTTAAAATTCGATCATAAAAAAAGGTAAAAATTTGTTCCATTAAATCGGTATGAGTAAACGGTATATTATCAATGAAATTTATTATTTTATACGTTTAATACATAATTTCATTTACATTACGTAACTCACTAGCGGCCATTAGTTAAAACTAACTTTGTAATGCGGTCGGCAACAACAAAAAGTTGTGCATTCTTGTCCAACACCAAAAAAATTCAAGAACAATTTGAAGCGTTCAGGAGTAATTTGGGGTTGCTGAACACAAATCTGAGGTTAGCTTTTTCGTATCAGACATAGATTTTTGAAAACTTATTTTTTTTAGTTTATTGCTTGCATTTATAAATACAATAGGCTAAAGCATGTATACTCTAGGGCAGCCACATCTGAATAGGCGGAATTCCGGACAGACATAGGCGTACCAGCCAAAAAATTTTTTGGAAGGGCAGACAAAATAAAACTGTCTGGAATTCTAGGATAAAGACCAAAAAAAAAGGTCTTCACAATTTCCCTATTTTCATCTCAATATCATGGTGTTCTCTAAAAAAAAAAGAAAAAAAGTTCTTCACTTGGAATCGGTCTCAAATTTTTCAATTTTCGACCCAAAATGGAACATACGAGTTTTATGTCGAAGTTCTGAAAAATAATTTACTGGGTGCCAAAATTCCGGACATTTGAGTTTTTTGACCAAAATTCCGGACGGTTTAGTATGGCAACCCTAGCATACTTACTTTAATGTGTGTGTATGTGTGTGTGTGTGTGTGCGCGTGTGCCTGTGGCTTACACTGACAGAGCAGTTTATGCTTTCGCTAAAATATTAGTGTTGCTTTTTTTAGAATTGTTTAGTCTGAGAATGCAAAACATATATTTGCTACTTTTTAAAATTGATCCTAGCTTTATGTAAATATAGATGTAAAAATATACCTGATTTATTTTGATATATATATGGAAGAGATAATAGTCAATAAATATAGACGAAAAATAGCTGATCGCACCAAGAAACTATATCATGCGTAGGCCTACTTTAAATATGTAATGCAAAGTGATTAGCACAAAATTTAGTATCCTAAATTATGTTACCTGGACTTTTCTAATAGACCCAATAAGTGGTTATCAAGTGAAAACCCATATTGCAATTTGCTGTACAAATGGTGTTGAGAGAGACAGACAGACAGAAGTTTATTTTGTCAGAGATTATTACGCACTATGAAGGTAATACATAAAAATGAACGAGAAAGAAAATATATATCAAAATAGTAATATACAGATTATGTCAGTGTTGTAAACTTTGCCTTTATTACGAGTCCGAGCCCGAGTGCGAGTTCCCAACTTACAAGTCCGAGTTCAGCAAAAAATATTTCTATGAGTCCGAGTTCGAGTCCGAGTTCTTGATGCACGAGTCCGAGTAGAAATCCGAGTTCAGAAAAAAATCTACGAGTGCGAGTCCGAGTCCGCAAGTCATAAAATTTGCATTTTTTTAAAAAAAGTCTAAATGTCAAATCAACAATTCGCGATCTTAGTAGTTTATAGCTTAGGCCTATGTTACAAAAGCTTTTAGTTTTGTATAAAAGCATGCTTATTGCTTATATTGCTGAGATGCATTAAATGTTAATTCTTTTAAATAAATAATGACGCCCACTTGAGTTTTTATATAAATCTTAGCAAGTTGAAGTTACGTTTTACAATATACACGCTACTTACTCAATAGCTTCAAATCAAGAACAGTGTAATCAATCTGCGAGTTACAAAATTTCTGGTCAATTTTTTAGCTCTTAACAAGGTAGGGCATCGATTAAGCACAAGTTTTTAATTCACAATGTTTTTTTAAAAAATCATAATTGTTTTTTAATGTTGTCAAAGCAGACAATAAATCACTGCCGATGCGAGACCTGTGCGGTCGCATCATCAAGGCTTCTGTACTGAACAAACGTTTAGCGGATGCACTTGTTGCTGGCATAGACAATAATTTAATTGCCAATTTGTAAAGAAAATGAAATTTTGCAGAATTTATGCACCAAAATGTTAAAGTGTTGGTATAATTCATATTGGTATGAGTAATCGAATCGAAGTAACTTCCGGGTTGTCCCCTGAGAGTAACATTTTTTTCCTTGACAATTTTTGACGAGCCTTGCTCTACGCAGCAAACAAAGCCGGAACTTTGCAGGATGGTTCATCTTCATTCTCGCTCGCTGTATCTGGATTAGTCAAAGCAGGACCCCTGTTGCCTTCCGCAATAATCAGCTCCAAAAACATAACAAATATTTAGAGAATAGAAAACATTTTTTTAGAAAAGTTATTCAAGATAGGGCAGGAAATAGTTAGTAAATTTATATTTAAACAGATCTATGTCATTCACAATATTGGGCATCTTACATAATTAGTACTTTACATTTTTTAAATGTGAATTTTACGAAACGTTTTGTTTTACTAGTTTAATGTAGCTTTTCTATAATTTTGGAGAGAATGCTTTGAAAATCTGCAAAAAGTAGAAAACATTGTCAACAAAATGGCGTTCGAGTCTTGAAAAACATTTCTAAACATTGCATTAGAAAAATTGTTATTACACTGTATATTTTCAATCCTGTATTATGCACTTTAAAAAATCTTTACTAAGAAAAAAAATGTCAAGTTTGTTAAGTTTTTTGTTCTATTCTATAAAATGCGGAGCTTAGAAATTACTTCAAAAAATAAAAATAAAATAAAGCTTCTCTTTTACGCTTGAAGTCAGGCTTTCTTTTTCTTCATCACTTGTTCTGGTTTCTTTCACCCATTCTAATCCAAACATTGGATCAAGTGTAGCCCCCACGACATAAATAGTATCTCCTAAAGGTTCATCAACAAACCAAGTGTCGGGATTTCTTAAAGCAGAAAATCTTGTTTCGGGACATTCCATGTCAACTCACACTCCTATTTTGCCGACCATCTCCGATTTTGCTAAAATTTGGCATGTTTGTAGGTTTGGATGAGAAAATGTCTCACACCAAATTTCAAGTTTCTAAATTGAATAGTTTTTGATATATGAAGTTTGAAAATTAGACACAAAATCGCCGCTTGAAAGCTCCTGATCGAGCAAAAGTGGCCCTCCTGGCTTTATTTTTTGTTCGATTTCAAAGATGTTAATATCATTGGAAAACTCTTTTCAGCAGCTTTTCAATGATATTCATATCTCAAATGTATGTATATAAATAAAAAAGTTATTTTTGTCGTGACCTTGTGACCTCGCATGACCCCAAAATCCCCACTCTAGACAAAAAATTTTTCAATATTTTTGTTCCTCACATAGAGGACTATCAGCATGCCAAAAATCAGAGTGGGATCTCTATGGATTTTCAAAATATTTTTTAATTAGAAAAAAATTAACAAAAAACTTGCGAAAATGACTTATTTGGAAATATCGACAAAGTTGCGAATATATTTATTGCGTAATATATTGTAGCGTGAGTGGTTTTTGGCACACAGTTAACCTTTAAACTCCTTTTATTGAAAAGGGGCACAATTTGAAATGAACAGACAAAAATAACACTAAAACGTCGGAATCAAACAGTAAGCAGAATCTTTGCCTGATGACGTCGCAACGATCAATCTCGAGTTAAATTACGCAGCAGCTATATGAGTCTCTAATCTAATCTGTTCTGTTCTGTTCTGAGGCGACGAATCGGTTTAGCGCGTATATGTAGTTGTAAAAGTTTTTATGCGTATTTTTGTGAAGTCTGCCTGATTTATCGATAAAACCACGTGATCAGGCTACGTTTACGAGAACTATGTGTTAAGAGTGTTTAAACAAATGGTCTTGATGGCGCGATCAGCCAACGATTAGCTGGGAGGGAACAACAGGAAGGCGGTACATAAGCAAAATATAAAGAAATGCAAAATTATTACATGACGGATATAAAGAAATGCGAAATTATCACATGACGGTTGTCATGGCAGTAGACGAAAATTATGCAGCGAGCGGGAGGCCGCTGCAAGCCGAGTCTGCAGCGAGCGAAATACAACGTGAGAAAATGCGTTTGCGGAAAACTCTGCAATAACAAATAAAAGCATGAATAAAAGACGGTTTGCGGTGATGAGTTCGCTACAATATCAACAAATTTGCATCATTAGGCACGCCTGTTCAATAAAATGCAAATATCTTAAAAACCCATAGAGATCTCACTCTGATTTTTGGCATGCTGATAGTCCTCTACGTGGGGAACAAAAATATTGAAAAATTTTTTGTCTAGAGTGGGGATTTTGGGGTCATGCGAGGTCAAGGTCACAAGGTCACGACAAAAATAACTTTTTTATTTATATACATACATTTGAGATATGAATATCATTGAAAAGCTGCTGAAAAGAGTTTTCCAATGATATTAACATCTTTGAAATCGAACAAAAAATAAAGCCAGAAGGGCCACTTTTGCTCGATCAAAAGCGTTCAAGCGGCAATTTTGTGTCTAATTTTCAAACTTCATATATCAAAAACTATTTAATTTAGAAACTTGAAATTTGGTGTGAGACATTTTCTCATCCAAACCTACAAACATGCCAAGTTTTAGCAAAATCGGAGATGGTCGGTCAAAAAATGCCGAAAAGGGTGTAAGTTGACATGGAATGTCCCTTTCTACGTTTTAAAAATTCCGGAAAAGCGAGTTGTCAAAGATTGCAATATTTGTTCTGCCATGAATTTTAAATGTTTTGATTTTTTCTTAATAAACTCAACCAAATGTTTTTTTAATGATAAAACTGTGGGCAACACGAAACTTATTGTTGGGGCATCTTCTCCTTGGGTCAACATAATTGCCTCATAAAATGTGTACAGCAATTCGACAAATTCTTCGAGCTGTAGCCACTCTCGAGGAGAAAAGTCCAGTTCCATGCAATTTGCTTTGTCCAAAAAACCCTCCGTGACGTCACAATACCCAAGCAAATGCGCATATACGGCTGTGTTTTGATGCAAAGTCAGAATTTCAATTGTCAGCTAAAAAGTTTTTAAAAGCCCAACAACGAACGGCCTGAAGACAAATTTTAAGTAAAGACTTTTTTTATAGATGATTAAGTCTTTTTCATTTACAAACTACAGACTCGTCCTCGAAATCTATCCTAATCAACTAAGATTTCGTTTGATGATCACAACGAATTTTTGCAGGCAGCTGTTTCTCACGGACAAATCTGGTTGTTGCAGCGGTAATCCGTCTGCCTTATGTTTGCCAAGAAGCTTAACAATTCGGCAACTGGCAATCAAATGTCTGGCTGCCAGTGGCTGGCTGCTTTTCTTTTCGTAATTTCTAACTAGAATTATCGAGCTCTTAATTTCTGACTAGAAGCATTCTTTCATTAGAATTATTTTTTTCTACTTGGTAAACGCTGTTTTTTTAACGAGTCCAAGTCCGAGTGCGAGTTCTTGGCTATGAGTCCGAGTCCGAGTTCCGACAAAAAAATCTACGAGTGCGAGTTCGAGTCCGAGTTCTTGATGCACGAGTCCGAGTCCTCAAAAATCGGACTCGAGTCTTTACAACACTGGGTTATGTACAACTACAGTGAATAAAAAAAAATAAATAAAATAATAACAATCTCGGCAGGAGACTGCGAAGTGACCGATTAAGGTCTTCTAGTCAAGCAGTCACCCAGAAATTGTAGCGGAAAGCAAAAAAGCAAAGCATGTTACAGGTAGCTATTTTTGTATCACAAACACAAAGGAATTTCTTATTCTGAGCAAAGCGTGAACTTTTTAGATCTTCTTGCTTGCTCTTAGAACAATGAAACTTGTTTGCTCCTGGAACAAAAGTGACATTGAATCTTGCACGATAGAAAATGCTATCCAATTTATTTTCAGAAGATGGAGATTTTTGCTATTACAATGATATTTATCAATTGATATCTACGTTAAATGTATACTTTGGCACTAATAACTGGAGACTCTCGACTTATTCAAGTAAAGCATTGAAGCAGTGCTATTGCTAAATGGAAATATCTTGCCGTTTGTTTCAATTGCATACTCAACAACAATGAAAAAAACATACCACGATCTTCAACTTACTGTATGTTGGAAAAAATACGTTGCTTTGAACATAAGTAGTCTACACTCGTATATGGAGACTTAAAAGTTGTAGCAATGCTTACAAGATTTCAGTTCCGTTACTCCAAATATTGCTGCTTTTTGTGCTTATGGGACTCAAAAGCAAGTAGTAAACCTTACGTCAGAAAGCATGCAGTGGCCTCCCAGATTGGTACCAAGCTTGGTCAGCACAGCATAGCAAACTGGACATTAACTTCAGGAAAAAATTATATTTCCACCACTTCACATAAAGCTAGGTTTTTTTTAAACAGTTTGTAAAAGCCTTCAAATACATTTATGTGATATTATAGGCCTAACTAAGAGCAAAATGAGATGCACGCTTAGTTGCAAACGAAAATTATATTAAAATATAGCTAAAAATGCAAAAATATTAAATTCCGTTTTTAAATAAACACTGACCTGATCGGTAAAAACGGAGTTCATTTTCGGAACCAGCACTCCCAAATCAACAAAGTGCATTAATTCTTGTTCTTGAATTTTTTTATTACTCAAAATTTGTTGAATAGTTAACAAAGTTAAAAAAATAATCATCGCAGTCTTAAGATCTGACTTTTGTTTAACCAACGATATACATACCATGATAGAAAACTCTTTTTTCTCAGTTTGTTTCTTTATTAAGAGAACGCCGACAAGAGCGTCGGCACTCGTACGCTTGACTGCATGCTCCTTTGAACGAATGAGTCTCAAAAAATAAATTGATTTATATATTGAACTACATAAAAGTTTGGTTTGTTTTTGCAAAAGCGTGAACAAAATTGGTCAGATTGTTAACGATGCTATTTTTGAAAAATAGCAAACTTTTTAAATTAAATTGTAAGGTGTGATAGAGTGTAAGTTTTCATTAAATTTTAACTTAATAAATTAATAGTTATTATAAGTTGGTGAAATTGAACTACATAAAAGTTTGTTTTGTTTTCGTAAAAGTGTGAACAAAAATTGGTCAGATTGTTGATGTAGCTATTGTTGAAAAATAAGAAACTTTATAAATTAAATTACAAGATAAAGATATGATAGAGAGTAAGTTTTGAATAAATTTTAGAATAAAAAGTATAGCCAATATAATTTTGAAACATAGTTTATTAAGGACGTATGATCACGACCATGAAAAAATTATAAAGAAGCACGACCACGTAAAATTATAAAGGATTTTACGCAGTTGATAATGGAATGAGTAATAATTCCGAAGCGTCCTTAATAAACTTTATATTATATTATTTTATTTTGTATATATAATATATATATCCTTAATATTTATATAAAATTATCAAATTAAGTACAAACACTGCAGATAAAATTTATTTATTTAAAATTCACGACAGTCTGTTTGCCATAAAAACGGCTCATCAGGCGATTATCCGAAATTAATAGCAAAAACAAAAGTTAATACAATAACCAAAATAAATACAAATAGAATAAAACCTGGAATAAATACTAATAGAATAAAAACGGGAAATTAAACAAATTTGTTACAACTTGAAAAACTATAAAAACAGCTATACCGTATAAAAGTAAAAATAGGCGCAACTGTACAAACGTAAGAGGATTTTTAGTCATCGACAAGTGACGCGGTATAAATTTATAGAAATCGTGACTAATGAAAAAAAAGTTGTAAATGATTAAAAACCGGGTTCGATGCCTGGTGAAAATTACGAGAAATTTTTTAGTTTAAATTTGTTTTTATGGCGACACTTGCCGGTGAGTTCCGTTCTTTTGTTAAGTGTGCTAATTGGGTCTGCCAGGAGAATGGCTAGCTTTTCATCGAGGCAGAGGTTACACCTGGCGGCACCGAGTTGATAGGTGCTAGATCTGGCCGAAATGCTCCATTCAACATGAAGTTCTCTCCCATTAATTATCATTGGCTTCCCAGAAGGCTTTCGATAGCTCGGTGGTATATCTTTTTTGCTTGTTTTTGAAAGTCTAGCGATGGTTGTAAAAACGGGATTTAAATTCCGTTTCGCAGCATCCATAGTACGATTTGGGAGGATCGTTGCTATCTGTTGATATGCTAGGTTTATAAACGATAGCTTTTTTGTGACAATCGCCATTTAGAAGACATTCTGCTTTGCGTCGACAGTTGCAAGGAGGATGCACATTGGTGATTTTTGATGCTAAGACGGTCTTGTTGTGCCTTGATATAATCGCTGCCATGTTTGGCTTACAAATGTAGCTGATCTTCACAGTGTTTTCATTGCAGATTTGCTAGGGCGATGGGGGGAGGAAAAGTGCTTTTCGAGTAAATTAAGAAAAGTGGAAGGTGTACTAAGAAAAGTAAATTAAGAAAAGTGGAAGGACTTTAATTCTTTAACTCACCCATAAAAGGAATCATCAGGGGTATCTTTTTCAAATAATTTTTATTTGAATAAGATACCCCTGATGATCCCTTTTATGGGTCAAACAGTCTGTTGGGTTTCAGCTTTGTTTTTATTTCCGTTTTCGCCAGTGTTATATATCCTTAATATTTTTTTTATTTTATAGTATACAGTATATTATGTTTACTAAATATACTTTAACACTTTTTATTGACACTAAGTGTAAAAACCTATGGTCCAAAAAAAATAATTTAATTACTATTTTAAAAATAGCCAATGGCTTGCAAAACTTTAATTGGTTTTTATTTTAGCTTATTGGTAACACAGTAAACCCAGCCATCGGTGGCACATTTCTGTGCCTCTTGATGCCGGTCCCAAGCCCGGATAAATGGGGAGGGCTGCGGCAGGAAGGGAATCCGGCGTAAAACTTTTTTGCCAGATTTATACAAATGCGTAATCATTATCAATCCATACCGGATCGGTCGAGGCCCGGGTTACCAACAACTGCCTCAGGTGTCGCACAGCAGGGCATCTGTGGAAATTATGTTACTGCTAAACAAAGTGAAAATAAGAGAAGAAAGAGAGGAGGAAGGCGAATGAAGAAGCAGCGAGAAGCATGGAAAGGAAGACGCTCACTCATAAGGGTGGGTACCTTAAATATTGGAATAATGACTGGAAGGGGAAGAGAGCTGGCAGATATGATCGAGCGAAGAAATGTAGACATATTGTGCCCACAAGAAACAAAGTGGAAAAGGAGTAAAGCAAGGAACATTGGTGGTGGATGCAAAATATTTTACAACGGAGCTGATGGAAGAAAAAATGGGATAGGGATAGTGGTGAGGGAGGAGCTGGCTGACAGTGTCCTGGAGGTGAAGAGGGTGTCGAACAGACTAATGGCCATGAAGCTGGAGGTAAATGGGTCCATCCTAAATATAGTAAGCGCATATGCTCACAGGTTAACAACAGCATGGAGGAGAAAAATGATTTTTGGGAAGACCTGGATGGATTGATAGAAAGTATATCAACAAAAGAGAGGATAGTTCTAGGTGCAGACCTTAATGGACATGTGGGCGAAGGAAACATAGGGGATGAGGAAATAATGGGGAGGTACGGTGCTGGAACAAGAAATAAGGAAGGATCAATGGTTGTGGATTTTGGGAAAAGGATGGATTTGGCGATTGTCAATACTTATTTCAAGAAGAAAGATGAACACAGAGTGACATATAAGAGTGGAGGAAAAAGCACCCAAGTAGATTATGTGATGTGCAGAAGGAGGAACTTGAAGGAAATGTGCGATTGTAAGGTAATATTGAATGAGTGTGTCGCAAAGCGACACCGTATGGTGGTATGCAAAATGGCTCTTATGGTGAAAAAGAAAAAAGCAGAGAAAGTAAAGCCAAAGATACGATGGTGGAAACTGAAAGAGACAAGCTGTCAAGAAACGTTTAGACAAGAGGTGACCAGGATTTTGGGAGGCAAGGATGGACTACCTCATGAGTGGGACAAAACGGCAGAAATGCTAAGAAAAACAGCTGAAAATGCACTGGGAGTGACATTTAGGAAACGAAAAGGAGACAAGGAGACATGGTGGTGGAATGAGGAAGTTCAAGAGAGCATAAAAGAAAAGAAAGAGGCAAAGAAAGCATGGGACAAAATAAGAGATGAAAATACTAAAAAGGTTTACAAAGAAAAGAAGAGTAAGGCAAAGAAGGCAGTTGCGATGGCAAAGGGACGTGCGTATGATGATTTTTATGCTAGATTGGAAACAAAAGAAGGTGAAAAGAAATTGTACAGATTGGCTAGGCAGAGAAACAGAGCAGGAAAAGATGTACAGCACGTGAGAGTTATAAAGAATGAAAACGGTAATGTTATGGTAAATTGAGAGGCAGTATTAAAGAGATTGAAAGAGTACTTTGAGAAACTGATGAACGAGGAAAATAACAGAGAGCCTCAGACAGAGGAACCAAAAGTGATTAATGAAGAGGTAAATTGTGTCAGTAGAGAAGAAGTAAAGAACGCAGTAAGAAGGATGAAAAAAGGTAAAGCGGTTGGGCCAGATGAGTTACCAGTAGAAGTTTGGAAGTGTATGGGAGAGATGGGGATAAAGTTTTTAACCAGACTGTTCAATAGACTATTAATGAGTGACGGATGCCAGAAGAATGGAGAGGGAGTGTGCTTATCCCAAACTATAAAAACAAAGGGGTGGAAACTACAGAGGGGTGGAAACACAGTGCTGTGGAAACTACAGAGGAATAAAGCTAATGAGCCACACAATGAAGGTATGGAAAAAAATTATTGAAACCAGGTTAAGGGATAGAGTGGAGATCAACAAACATCAATATGGATTTACCAGGAAAGGGCCAGGATGCCAGGAAAGGGAACTACCGATGCCATGTTTGCTTTAAGAATGTTGATGGAAAAATACAGGGAAGGTCAAAGAGAGCTACATTGTGTATTCGTGAACCTAGAGAAAGCTTACGACAGGGTTCCACGGGAAGAGCTGTGGTACTGTATGAGAAAATCCGGAATAGTGGAAAAGTATGTGCAACTAGTACAGGATATGTATGAGGGAAGCGAAACAGTGGTGAGGTGTGCAGTAGGAACTACAGAAAGTTTCAAGGTCAAGGTTGGACTGCACCAGGGATCGGCGTTAAGTCCATTCCTGTTTGCAGTGATAATGGACAGGCTAACGGATGAAGTAAGGAGAGAACCACCATGGACGATGCTGTTTGCTGATGATATTGTGATTTGCGAAGAGACCAGGGAAGAAGTGGAGCAGAGATTAGAATCCTAGAGGTATGCATTGGAAAGAAGAGGGATGAAAGTAAGTAGGTCAAAGATCAAATATCTGTGTATAAATGGAGGAAATGACGACGAAACAGTAAAGATGGAGGACACAAAAATGCCAAGAGTAAAGGAATTTAAGTATTTGGGATCAACGGTGCAAGAAAGTGGTGGTTGTGAGAGGGAGGTAAAGAAGAGTGTACAGGCAAGATGGAACGGATGGAGAAGAGTATCGGGAGTAATTTGCGACAAGAGGTTACCAGCTAGAGTAAAAGGAAAAGTGTACAGTTCAGTGGTGAGACCAGCAATGGTGTATGGACTTGAGACAGTAGCAGTCACAAAGAAACAAGTGGAAGAGATGGAAGTCGCAGAGATGAAAATGTTGAGGTTTGCTATGGTAGTGATGAGAAAAGACAAGATTAGAAACGAGCACATCAGGAGTACTGTTAAGGTAAAACGGTTAGGAATGAAGATGAGGGAGGGAAGGCTGAGGTGGTATGGACATGTCATGAGGAGAGACCAAGAGTATGTAGGAAGAAAGATGATGGAAATGGAGTTACCGGGAAAGAGGAAAAGAGGGAGATAAAAGAGAAGATTTTTAGATGTTGTGAAAGAAGATATCGAGGAAGTTGGTGCGAAGGAGACAGACATTGAAGACAGAAAGATGAGGAGAATGATGATACGCTGTGGCCACCCCTGACTAAAGGGATAAGCCGAAAGGAGAAGAAGAAGAAGAAGAGGTAACACAGTAGCCTATTTAATTAATTGTTTAAATAACCAATTCAATTCAATTCAATTTGTTTGATAATATTATTACTATAGGCCTATATTCTTTTTTCTTTATCATTTTTTATATTTTTATCTAATAAAGGTGTTGTGGCGATGCTTTCTATTGTTTTATACTTTTACTTTCTGATCATCTTATGCATGTTTTAACGTCTGAAATTGTGCTGCTTCTTTCGTTGATCTATTTAATATTTGTAATTTTTTTGTTAAACTTTTAATAATGATCTAGAATAAATGAAATGAAAAAATTAAATAAAAACAATCACAATTATTTGCTTTCTAAAAAATCAGAATTACCCTATGCAAGTTTAATTGGCTACATAAATGTAAATGTTTTTTATAGATGTGCAGTGTTTTGTCCTAGGTCATTGCCTACTTAAAGTACGGCCTCGGATGCTACATTTCTTGTCGAAATTGGAAGCGGCGGACGTTTCTTTGTAAATGTGCGCAAAATAAAACTCCCCAGGAAATGTTTATGACGAAACGTAAGGCAATAAAAGAGATTGAGTCAGCCAAATTATCAGTGCTACTATTTTAATATAGATAAGTTTATGACGTAAGATTAAGGCAAATAAAAAGTTTAAGTCATCTAATTTTTACTACTTCAGGTGTTATAGGGACTTTAATAATAACATTTAAACATTAGCTTTTGCAGTTTACAAGTGAATTACAATTATGATTTTTAAAAAATTTATCACCAGCAGCACTATAATAAACTCATCTTTTTATAATAAATTAGATTTCATATTATTTTGAAATAATAAAATTATTGATTAATGTATAAAGCAAAGTATTTTTTCAACAGATTAATTGAAAAATTGGTTTACATTAAAACCTTTGGATCTCATTCACTATTCGCTGTGCTCACTTAATAAACTTTTAAATTTTGGTGAATCCCTTAAATCTGCAAGGTTAGTAGGCTGTAATGGCAAACGGCAAACAAGATGCAAACGTTTTGGTGTTGGTTTGGTGACAGTCTATCAAAATCATTAAAAAAATACAACTTACAGCATTCACACAAACTTGGATAAAATACAAAAAAAAAATTAAATTCATGATTAACATTTTCAGTTCGCAATATTTTTACAAATTACACCAAAAAAAAAAAGTTTTAAAAAAGAACAAGTTATTTATTTAGTATAATGAGAATGCAAAATAGGTATTTACATTTAAACTTTTTATCAAAGTTATTTCTAAAAAATGCATCAAATTATTTTAAATGTAAAAAATTACAAATGGATTAAATTGAATAAATATAGTCAATTAGCTTATTAACTCTTTATTTTCATTAAATATTTTTGTTAATATTTTAGTTTATTAATAAATTCTTCACATTTTATATTTTTTTATGTTTTACTTCATTAATTTATTGAATTATTAATTCAAAAAGTATATAAAGCCATTTGGCTAGACTGGATTTAGGTTCGTGCATTCAAGCGTTCAATGGGGGGGGTACAAAATCAGGTCACGTAATTGAGTTTCCTATTATGAAGTGTATATTGTTGAGTTAACTTTATAAATTTGTTTCGTTATTTTTGGTGCATTCCTATTTTAATAAATTTTAACTTTACTGCTTCAGCATTATCTACTAATTTTAATGATGATATTCATTTAATCGACAAAATAAAACCCTTAAGCAGAGTAAAGACTTTTTTTAGAGAACACCTGTTTTGGAGACGGAAATTTTTGAACTAACTCGCATGAGAACATCACTTTGATTACTGCAGCAATTGTGGTAACTGATAAACTTACACACGAATATTTGGCCCGCGACGAGTGAAAGATTGGACACCCCTGATCTAGGCCTATGTAAATAAATGAAAATTTAAAATCAGTACTTCGAACCAGAACCGTTTAAAATAAAGCTCTGGTTCTGTTCGGGTTCAGCAAATATTATTTTTCGGGTTCAGTTTCGCTTCGGGTTCAAAGAATAATAACGGTGGATACGGGTTTACGGATCCAGTTCGGGTTCGGTTCCACGGCTGGTTAACACACAGTCACTGCTCTACAGCAGTTAGACAACCGGCTGGTTTATTGGTATTAGGTTTAGTATGATGAACAATAATTAAAGTTTTATGATAAATCATATCATTTACTCTATAAATTTATATTGAAAAAGTATTAAGAAATTAAAAAATTATCCGCAAATTGTTCACACCAATTGTGCCAGACTATCCTTCGACTGAATCAAGACAGTCATTGAGAAACGGTTAGGTGGGAAAGGAAAAAATTTTTTAAAGCAACTCTTTTGGAAAAGACTTTCCTAAAGGATTACTCCAAAAAAATTCTTACCTTTTCCTGCCTCGTCCTTCGCGAAAACTGTCTCTATTCAGTCAAAGGATAGTCTGGCACAATTGATTGAAACAATTTGCTAATGATTTTTTGACACTTTTTCGTTATCGATTCCTCATGGGAATCTAGTTATCTCTGTAGTTTAGCCATTTGGATCTTGGATATCAAGTTAACTATCAATATGAATTTCATTCTTTTTGGATACAAAGTTATACCAATGTTTTTTGCTAAAAGAAGTTTGCTAAGAGAAGTAAAACGACATCAAAAGTTAGAAAAGTAAACAATATACAAAAAACTTTTTTTTACATTGCAACTTCACAAAGTGCTGGTAGGTTTTTACTGCATCTGTCATTATATGATAATGGCTCATAGTATAAATTCATAGAAACACAAGCGTTAAGCTTGTAGTTGGAGTGTGGCCGATTTCTGTGCCACAAAATGGAGTCAGCGCTTGCGTAGTTAGCTCCATGTCCTTGAATCCACCTCCAAATTCTCAATTCTACAGAATATGTTGCGCCAATCCAAGCTACTGTTTCCGGAGGAAATCTCAAACCATTTCTAATTTTTCTGAAACAAATTATTAAAGTTTTAACTAAAATTGAAACAAATTTAAAAGTTACAAAAAAAATGAAGTTATATCTGATCGTGAACGTTATTTCAGTTAATAAAAGCACAAAATTCTAGCCACTAAATTATCAAACAAACGATCAAGATAATGATGAAGTGGAAATAAAATTTTAAGCCCATATGTACCACTGTTTCTTAAAGTAGTGCATCTCAATCTTTTTGCTACCGTGGTCCAAAAAAATTGAAGCGCTATTCTTGCGGCTCAAAAAAATTAAAAATTGAAACGCTTTTGTTGTGTCTAAGTCAGTATTTTCCAAACTTTTTTGGGAGCTATTCTGTTTTGAGGAGCATGAAAATTTTAAAGAAATTTATGAAATTAAAAACCTGACATATTAAAAAAACATAATAATATATAATAATTTACAATTCATTTATTTGTTTAAAATAAATTTATTGTTCAAAAAACATCACACGTTTTACTTAAGCAATGAACTACAGTCCTAATTCTAACCTAGACACTTACTATTATATCACGTCACAACTTCATTGAAACATCACAGTTTACTAATAAATAACAAAACAAAACACAAATTGCACATACTTTATAATTTACTAATCTGTCGGATTAAAATAATTTTCATATCCCTCAAAATTTTTCATGTCCCTTAAAACAGAACGTTGCCCTTTTTTGGCCACATTAATCACTTCTAAAATTCTGATGTCCCTTGTGTGGTGATACCAAGCCGTACCAGCCCAGACATTTTCGGTGAGGGCAATACAGTTTTGCCTAAATTTTACGATGTTTGCCCGAATTATGATCCTGCAGCATTGTATTATAACTGAAGACTATAGCGAAGTATTCACTTTTAATCAGTGTCCAATCTCTCGATTTTTGTTCCAATTTATAGCTGTAGATTTAAAGCTGTAGACTACGACAAAAAAAGATCGTCGCTTTGAAACCGTATCAAATTTTTGGAAATCAAATTTCCCACTTCTGGGACCTTTTTCTGTCTTTAATTAAATTTCGTCACAAATTCTAGTCCTCGGATTGATAAAATCGGTTGAGAATCGTCGATGTAAGCAGAAATTGTCTTTACCGCGACAAATAGATTTCAACACATTTCGCAGCATCTCTGGGTGGCGCACTTAAAAACTAGCTGTCGACTACCAATGGGCCATGGCTTCCCAGTTGAGAAATCATGCCCTTAACTGTTAAACTTTGATTGTCAACTGCACTGGTAAAGAAAGTAAATTCAAATAAGGGCACTACTAAATGAATTTGGTAATAATGAAACGGATTCCTAAATGCTAAACAACAGTTCTTCTAATTAAGATGTTTAAATTCTTTGGCTAATAATAATAAATCCTGAGAAAAGACTTTCCAACATTTTTTACAAGAGTAAATAGCAATGCTTCGGTGCGTTGCAACCAAGATATAAATTTGAAATATATGTAGAGTTTACCTTCGAATTGGTCCCAGTAAAATGGAAGAGCTTGTAAATGATTGTAATGTGTGACAACTAAACTTTTGTTAAGTTTACAAGTATGCTGATTCACAACCACAACCAATTAAACTGGTGAAGAGAAAAAAAAGAAAGTGCTGATACATTTTCGTGTACCGCTTAATAGCGAAATTGTCACATACGATAGTTTGAGAATTGCTATGCTTGAATTTATACAAAATTAAAAAGATCCATGAAGTCAACAATATAATTGTAAAAAGCTTGAACTTTAAATTTGAATAACTATCTCCATAGCCATACCTGGTGGAGGGAGGGGGCAATTGCCCCCCGAAGTTTCCAAAATTTTGGCAAAATTTAAATTTTTTGGGCAGTGACAAGAAAATATTTGAGCAATAACAGAAATTTTCGGGCAGCAATATGAAAAATTTAGGCAAAGCCAAGAATTTTAGGGCAGCGACAATTGCAAACAATTGTTACCAAATTTAGGTGAAGACCTTTTTTTTAGAGAACAGCATGATTTTAGGACGAAATTTGGTCTTCGTCCGAGAATCTCAGACAATTTTTTTGTTCTATCCGGAAAGTACTAGAAAATCATGATTTAGGCATTTGTCACAAAATTTGGGCGAAACTTCATTGCCCCCAAATTTTTTTGGCTGGTACGTCTATGACTATCTATCTACTATTTTTTAGGTTTTACAATAGAACAAATACAAATTATAAATGATTTTTAAATGACTTATTTAAATCTGTAATGAATTACGTTCTCTCCACTATGTCTTTCATTCCGTAAACAGCCAAATCTCCTCCCATACTCTGACACTTTTTTCGACTTTCATTCCAGCTTTGGGTCGTAGAAATCAATTTGTATCTAAATCCGTTAAATGGTGAAATCCATCCGTCATTTAAAACTTGATATCCACGTTGCAATGCTGTAAATTAAGACTATAGAATCAACTGTTACAAAAGCGAAAGTGCAAAGTTAAAACAAACTTATAGCCATGCATCATTCAAAGTATTTTGCTAATATTTTAATGAAGATGGATTTAAATTTTCCATCATCTATTCCAAAGCTTTTGAAACTTTTGGGTTCTGCGACCCATTTTTAAAAATATATAAAATCAGGTGTTCTCTAAAAAAGAAAAAAGGTCTCCACTTAGAATCAGGCTATGATTTGCAATTTTTGTCTCCAAAATCAGGTGTTCTCTAAAAAACAAGGTCTTCACTCTGATTCAGGCTTTATTTTGTCGGTTCAATGCCTACTTTATGACGCAACAATGATGTAATGACAGTTTATTTTTTTTAGTTTTGATTGTCAATAAATATCATTGTAAAAAACCAATTTTAAAAGCACAAAAAGCTGATTTGTTTCGCAACCCACAGTTTGAGAAGCCCTGATCTATTTAACCTCACTAAAGTTTAGATATATGTTAAACAATGGTTCTTTGTTCATTCTTCTACTAAACACGGAAATTCAACGACTATTTATTTAATACGACTTTAGAAATATCTCACAATGCATTGAAATAAGTTTCTGTTCACAGTTGATGTCGAATGCATTACTGTTCGAGGGCTGTGTTTAAAATTTTAATGAATTACCATGTTTAGCAACCATTTTAGAATAATCTAAGTCTACTAGATATTCACCCATATTGTCAATGTGTTGTTTTATTTTTTAATACAAAACTTGACAAATTAAGTATCATCACCGTAGTAACAATGATGTGACTCGGTCTCGCAAAAAAAGTGGATCGACTGAAAAGACATTTTTTTCGTCTTTTCACTCTGTAGAAAAGAAATTATCGAACTAATAAATTGAAAATATGGTAAACTCAAACTCGGACTTGTAAATTTTTTGTGAACTCGATTCTCGAACTCGGTTAAAAATGCATCGGATCGGAGTCCTCGCAACAACACAATGTATCATTAACTAGAATGTACAGTACATAAAAATAAAGACTTTTTATCTTTTAGCGAGACACTTATATAAATAACATGAAATTGTTATGAATTACCTTGCCGTAGAGATTCCAGTTCCAATGCTAAATAAAAACAGAAAAAATGTAAAGCAATTTCTTTAATATTATAAGCTATTGCGTGGCATAGATTTTAACGTTTTTGATTGACTTGCCTTTTAAAAAGTTAAATTTACGATTTTGAAAAAAGTACTGGCTTATGGTATGTTTCCAAATGAAGCATTTACAAACAGTATCTTGTAAAAACGTTATTATTTGATAAATTTCAAGAAGTAGCAAAAAAACGTATTTCAACAAAGCTAATATTGAGCATTTATCGGTTATTCAAATGTTTCAAATCATGACATTTCGTGGGCAAGAGCAAGCGCAATTCTATTGAACACTAGCGTATTTAGAGGGAATCATTGTGCCCTGCCCCCTTCTCTTACATATCAACAATACTATAGGGCTTTGTCCAGCCCATTTGGGCAGAAATCCCGCCAGAGATTCCATATTCAGGCCCACTTTTTTGATTTTTCAGAGATCCTTAGTCTCCAGAGACAAAAAGCATGAAATCCGAAACTGTTTCAAAGTGAAGACTTTTTTTTGCTACCACCTGAATAAATTTTTTGACTAAGCATATTTGATTATGGTTGTATGCCTCCCCTTTCAAAAACCTTCCGTACGCAACTGGTATTAAACAACAAGCTTTCGGTTCGAATCCCTTTCTTTTCACGTTTTAATTTTCTTATTTGATTTAAATATCTTACGTCACTTTATTCTCTGCTTCAAGTTTTAACAAGCAGCTCAAATAACGTTTATTATATATTTATAAAGATGTAAAATAAAATAAAGCTATCAATCAGACAGCAATACTACTTATAAAATATTAATAATAAACTTTGTTTAAATGAAGAATATAAGGTAAAATTTTCTATTTTATTGAAAATATAAGCGTACAAAATTTTAAGCAAATCAAGTTTAAAAATAGTCTTTCAAGTCACCTGTTTTGTTTAAGTCATCTGCTTTTGAATCCGTAAAATCTTTTTCCATTTTTTTTATAAGTTCATTGTTAAACTGCAAAAATTGTTTTAATCATTTAAAAAATAAAAAAAACTTATTTTAGATAATTTAGATTAAGTTTTGTAAAAATAAAATCTAAATCTTATTTTACGATAGGTGAACTTTACAACCTTTTAAAAAATTAAAATCAAACTATTTAAATTGCATTAAATTAGGGTTGGGCGAACAAAGTCCCGACAAATGTTCTGGGTGGCCGACTAAACTTTCTGTAAAGCGTTATTTAAGTCAACGTTTCTTAATTTGGTGAATAAAATTATTTAAAGGTGAACCAATCGAAAAGAGTAAATAAGAGGTAAACCAGGAGAAGGAGAATTACTATTTGAACTTTCTAAAAAATACGCACGGCTAACAACTTAAAGTGAAGAGGCATCGAAATTTGCGAGCTGTAATTGTTTTGAAATTCTTAACAAGGTCAGGTGAAGAAAAAAATCATAATTGTTCTTTCAAAATTAAGCGAAGATTTTTGGTCTTCACTTGACGTTGTGGCTAAATGAAACGCTGAAACCATTGATGGGGTGAACAAAACCAAACATATTTAAGCCCATTGTTGCGTTTTCGCAACATAAAAGTGGGTTGCACTCTTTTCTTGCAACAGATCAAACACTTTGCGTGACATCGTTACAAAAAATTTCATTTGAAAGTTCAATCTTTTGGAAGCAAGTCAGAAGCAAAAAGTTTTAATCTTGCGTTCAGAAAAATATCTTTATTAACCCGTTAAGTGCGGAATTAAATTTTCGCTATCCTAGTTACAGTGCGTAATTAATTTCGCGTCTCGTTTTTTTTCTCGTCTCTATTGATTATTGCTGCTTCGAACTTCGCGGGAAAGTCCCGGACGTCGAATAAACTGCTGCGTTTTTTTAATACAGCGCTTTGGAAAAAATTACTTATTCTGAAATATACGAATCGCAAAATAAAATGCGACGAAGTGATTTTAATTTAAAGCAAAATACAAATCCAAATAAAATAGAAAAAAAAAGAAAGCGCAAAAATAAACAAATTTGAACAATTAATATATCAAAACAGTGTGATAAATTTCTTCATCATTGTGTTAACGCTATTTTCCTCAACGGCCGGACTTTTGAAGCCCAGCCTTTGCAAAAACGTTTGTAATTCATTTTTTAGATAATATTCTGGAATTTCTTGACTTTTCCTAATTTGAATGGCTGAATAAGACAGTACCATTTTTAGGTAGGTCCGAGCAGAAATGAACGCGTAAAATAGACGTTTTTCAGCCAATGTTTATATTTTTGTTTCCTATCGCAGCAAAGCATGAAATTTCAATTTCACGCTTTTATTAACGTCGACATACTTGAGGCGATGAAGAACTTATTTTATGTAAAATCAAACTTTCTTTGGCGATTGCTTAAAAACAGCTTACACATTTACTTTCTGTTAGAAAAAACAATTGTTATTTGACTACAACAAAAAGGTAGCTTGAATATCAATCGAGCGGGCAAAATTCAATTCTTGTTATGAGCGTCTTTTATTGAACATTCTTGTAACTATTCATTTATGTGGGAAAAATTAAACAAACTTCTGTTCATGTTAGGCCTGATGTTTACGCCTTCAGACAATTAAACAGCACCTGACTTTTTATAACTGCTTTTCACTTTGCATTTAAAATAATAGACTGTTTTTATGTTAAAATTTTCCTCACTCCAAACAATCCAGTATATTCTTTATGTATAAGTTTGCTTTTTTGGAAATATTGTGTCAAAAGTTTATAGTTTTCAAATGTGAGCTTTGCAAACAGAAGACATAGAGTGAAAACAATATGTTTTATACGATTGAATTACAATAAAGCGGGAGCTCCAGCTTTTAAAGATTTATGACGTACTAAAGCAGTATTTCTCAACCTGTGTGCCGTAGAGATTTCCAAGTGTGCAGCGAAAGTTTTTGAAAAACGTTAATCCATTGCTCTGCGACCTTTTTTTCGAGAACATTACTTTTGAGGACGAAATACAAGAAATTCGAGACAGATTCAAAGTAAAGACTTTTTTTTAGAGTACACTAGTTTTAGGGACGAAAATCAAGAACTTTGGTCCAAGTGTGCTGCGAATTTTGAAAAAAGTCCCAAAATGTGCTGCAGGTAGAAAAACATTCAGAAACACCTCACTAAAGTCTTATATTTAATCAAGTGATTTCTTTCCTCTAAAAAATTTTCTTACTTATTGCACACTATTTAATAAATTTATTTCAAAAATCAAATGGAGACCAAAAAAAGGTCTACTCTTGAAGTTCAAAAAGAACTTTTTATTTCCTACCAACCAAGCTGACAAAATGAGAATAACATTATTTTGTGTCATACAAAGATAACAGGTAACTTTCCCGAATTTTAGTAATAACACGGTTTTTTTGATTTTTAGAAACAACAATTATTTTTGCAACAACGAAATTCCACATTCTCACGTAATTGGCAACAACAAAATCCAAAGTTCTATTTAATAACACGTTTTTTTGTTACTTTTAAATTTTTTCTACAGCATCGAAATTCTGAATGCTTAGGTAAGGTGAGTTTCCAGAGTTTTGTAATAACACGGTTTTTTTAATTTTTAGAAACAACAATTATTTTTGCAACAACGAAATTCCACATTTTCACGTACTTAGCAACACCGAAATCTAAAGTTCTATTTAATAACACGTTTTTTTTTTACTTTTAAATTGTTTTTACAGCATCGAAATTCTGAATGCTTAGGTAAGGTGAGTTTCCAGAGTTTTGTAATAACATGGTTTTTTTGATTTTTAGAAACAACAACTATTTTTGCAACAACGAAATTCAACATTCTCACGTACTTAGCAACAACGAAATCCAAAGTTCTATTTAATAACACGTTGTTTTTTACTTTTACAAGCAACAATTGTTTTTAGAGCATCAAAATTCTACGTATTTATTCAAGGAGAGTTTCCAGAGTATAAGTAATAAACCTTTATAAGTAATAAACAAATTTTAAATTACAAACGACATTTATTTTAATTCCAACAAATACATGTAATTTTTAGTGCATCGAAATTTTGTATTTTGAACTAAATTTACTTTTTGGTAGAGATTTAACAGGATTTGTTAAACTTCATAATATTTTAATTTGATTGTTTCACATAAAAACAATAAATTCCACGCAAAACCCTGTAAAACTCTGGATTCCTGATTTTATCTGCTCATAGCTTATAATCCATGCAAGAGTTGTTTTGAAATCTTGATTACAATAACTTTCTTTCTTCCTGCTTGCGTCAACTACAAATTTCCAAAAATCTACGGAGGATCGCTTGTGCTCGCGATCCAAGAAACGAAGAAAGTGTTAATTGACAAATATATTTGCTTTGTGTCCCCTGCAAGAAATTCGAGACACTTATCTATCTATGCCTGCATCGAACCAATTGATCGATTGCTTTCTGGAGAACAGATTGGGTTTGACGCAAAAAAGTCAACTGTGAATTAAGTCGTTCTGTTAATACAAAACATCGAAGATTTTTTTGAAACTAAGAAGAAGGCTGGTGCCATATTTGCCGCTCTACTATTCCAAAATTGGCACTGCAAGCTGCTGCAAAAGTACATGATTCGAATGATTATGGAACTTGTTTGGAAATTGTTCCCAAACAAAGACGTTTTACCCTTGCTGACGGCGACAGTAAGTAAAACAGTTTCGGGTGTTAGAGAAACAGTGTTTCTCCGAAATCAATCAAGACTTTTTAACATCTATAGGTATAATCTACTTTCCACCATAACCAGATTATGAAAAAATGTAAGCTAAAAATTTACAACAACCAATTTTTACCATTCTGTCCAGTTCAGATTTATCCTGGGGTAAAACTAGACAGATCACTCACGTTCCATTATCACCGTTTTTCATTGCGCAAAAACTTTCTTCGCGTATCCCGCTGCTGAGGCGACTTGCGGGCTCAGGGCGGGTGCTGGTGCAAAACCACATACAGTTGTCTTATTTGTGGTCTATTTAACTGTTGCTTGAGTGCGGGAATCCGGTTTGTTGTTGCAGCACTCTTATTTGCAATATAAATAGTGTTTTGAATGACCCTTCACGCGTAGTCATTGGATGCTTCGTCCCTCTTCAGCGGATCACTTATCATTTTTTTAAACATCCAGCCATCTGAAATCCTTTTTAAACAACCAACCTTGCTAAAGTCCAATTTTACATACTTTTTTAGATAAAGTTTCAAAAAATTTTTAGCCCTACAAAGATTAAATAAATGATTTTTACTCTCTTTAAATTTCAAAATAACACCTTAAGTAGTTTTGAAGTTATGAATTGTCAAACTTTGGTGGGCTTCTGAAGCCCACGTTAAGGAGTCAATTGCTTAAAAAAACTTGAGAAGACTAGGTTAAATAGCCTTCGTCGGCGCTTTTATTTCCGAGCTTTCGAGTAAGGACGAATCATTATCGACATCAAGAATTAGAGCTCGTTCCAGAATTAGAGCCGGCTGGTGTATTTTCTGTTTTCTTGATTTTTTTTGCTTGGCTTAGCGCTTAAGCGCGGAAAGAAAGCGGAAAGTAAAAAAAAGTCAATAAAATAAAGAATGCTCCTGTCAACGCTCGTCATGGAAACGAGCCCTAAGCGATAAAAATTTGTCCTCTGAAACTTGAAGAAATTAGTTTGGTTGTTCCACTTGTATGCAAGCTAAATACTTTTACAAATATATAAGGAAAACTGAAAGTAAATGCAGGAGAACTTTACTTTGTGAGTACACGAAAAAACACATCTGACCTGAATGAAAATGTTACTGCAAACGCAGGAAAATATCAAAACCGATTTCTATAATAAACGCCAAATTTAGTTATAATACCTACACTTTTGAGAGCGCTTTCCACAATCGAACATTTTAGCCAAAATTCTGTCAGATCGCACGCTAAGGCTAGGCTATAAGCACAACCACGAGACACAAAGTAGTTAATTCAAACTTAAAAAAAAGCTTTTTTGATTTAGATAAAAACAAAAAATAAAATAATGACATTTGTGGCAGGAGCTCGTTTTTGTTGTAAACAATGTTTTTCAGTTTTTCACCGAAACAATAGCTACTGCGAGAAGCGAAATAATCCGCGCTGTGAAAAGCTGCGACGATCAAGACGTATACATTTGTCATACGCACTGAGAGAGCGTCTGGGTGTGACAGATATATACGTCATGCGCACTTAACGGGTTAATAAAGTTTGCCCGATATTGTTTAAGATGACGTCATCAAAGTTAATCATGTAAATTCAACTAATCTTTGTGTATTTCAAATTTTTAACGTTTTTCCTTGGAGAAATAAGATTTAAACCAGGGGTGGGCAAACTACGGCCCGCCACGAACTTCTGTGCGGCCCACGAAAGCCTCAAGAAAATAACTTTACTCTTTCTTCACTTACAATCGTGGTGAACTCTAAAAAAGTTCATCACTTTCAGCTCGATGATTAAAAGTTTCAGAGTGAAGACTTTTTTTTGAGATCACTACAGTTAAGGCACGAAAATTAAGAAATCCGAGACAGATTTTAAGTGAAGACCTTTTTAATTATTTTGTAGAAATCAATATAGCGCGGCTTCCAAACAAATTTAACTTGGGAATGCGGCCCTCGAGCTGAAAAGTTTGCACACAACTCGTCCAAACTATTTCAAAGTAAAAATACGCCAAAAATTTTGTTATGAAAACGCAACACTCTGTGATATATTAAGGGCATTAAGGCCACTGCCGGTCTGTGATGTTTTACGCAATCATATCATTAAAATGAATTTATTATTTAGACGCCAAAACTAATTTTCGCCCAACTTTTACAAAATGTTAGTTTTTTTTAAACTTTTTGTGGTCTAATTGTACAATATAAACAAGATGAATAGTTTAAAGATGTACTATGCAGCATTTTTACTTTATGAAATTATTAAAATTTGCAAGATTGATCAGAAAACTTTTAATACTGAGCCAAAAATATTGTAATCGACCAAACTTTACGGATTTAAAGTTTCAAAAATAAAACTACAATATTTCAATAACTACAATAAAATTTATAATAATACAAGTGTGAAACTGGGTGAAATTTTTTAGAGAAGTTAGATAAATGTTTTGATTTTAAAGCCAAAAAAGATTTCGATGAAGATGTAAATGTTGGGCAGTTTAGTGGCGTTGAAAGGGCAAAGAAAATGAAGACTCTGCTGGTGACGAAAAAAATTGTGGCACGTCTAATCTTCCCGGAAAACCTATAGTTTCCAAAGGTTCAATAAAAATTTTTGTCATCTAACAAAACCTGTCTGTATCTTGAGTAAAACAAGCGAGAAAAACAGATTCGCCATTGGCATAAGAAAGATTTACTTCTAGACAAAAAAATTCAAGAAGCTGAATGTAAGTTGTCTGCTGATGACTTTCCTCAATCTTTCAATTATTTTTAGATGACTTTACCATAAATCTTTTATTACTCAATTAATACACTATGCGACTCAGGTTGGAAACCATTAATTTATAGTGGCAGCTGATAAAATGAGGGTCCTTGTTGTAATTTGTTTTGTTGTCAGGCCAGTTATTGTGTTACCAAATATTGTAATTAATTGTCTGGAGATTTCGATGTCAGAAACGAACAGGTGTCTCGTGCCGTGCCTTGAAATCGATTCGACAAAATTATGCAAAATTACACAACAGAATTCCAACCTAACAACCAAAAACGACAAATTTTCCCAAATTTGCCGGTTTTGCTATGAATCGTACTTCAATTTTTCAAAGTTATTTATAATATTTAATGCTACTTGGTAAAAACTTGCACTTTTTTTGAGAACAAAGTGTTGAATGCTCAGTGTTGCGTTTTTGCAACAAAGCGCGGACGCGAAACGCAACAATATGTTTTGAGCTAATTCTTCAAAAAAATTAAAAGATAAAATAAATTTCTAATACCAGATATGCTTCATATTTTCATAACACTTAATATACCTAAATTTCGCGTTTAAAAAAAAATTTTTTTTCGAGCTTGAATAGGTTAAGAACTATTAAGTCCTGTTTGTTTAATTTTAGACAAAATAGTCACAGTGACCAATGATAGTGACAGAACCAGTAATTCTTTCAATTTACATGTATAGTAGTTTTTAAAAAACTGTTATCTTTAGAATTCTTTCGGCTACCTTGATAGAATCATTTGAACCCTTTTTTTGTCGCCAGAAAGAATTCGTTTCTGGACTAAAGGCCCGTTTCCACTACGAGCGTAGAAAAAAGCATTCTTTGTTTGTTTTATTGCTTTTTTTTTTGCGCTCGCTTCAATTTTAACCGCTCGCTTCAATCGAAGAAAGAATGCTCTTTTCCACGCTCGTAGTGGAAACGGGCCTTATAGTTTTCTAGCTTGCGGCGCAGGTGAGCGCGCAATAAATTGCGTGCTTTCTTTATCTAAACCAATCAGAGACGTGGTTAATTTCTCTAACTCAGTATGAACCACGTTTTCTTGCAGTTCGTCATTGCTAACGATTTCTTCTGATAAAAATAAACGAAAGAATTTTAAACAAAACAGTCTTTTTAAAGACTATCATAAATTGAAAGAATTAATGGTTTTATCAATACCATTGATAAAACCATTAATTCTTTCAATTCCATTCAAACAATTCGATAAAACCATTCAAACAACTAAGAATTTAGAAAAACTATGGATCTGCTCAAGTCGTGCCTGGCAAGCGCATTGTAATTGCATGTTCTGTTCTTAATCTGGAAATTGATGATTATTCTGTTCCTAAACAGTAACTGAGTTATTTTGTTTCTTTGAAGAAAATGTGCTTTATATGAAGTTTCTATTTCTAAACATCATTTAACACAAAGTAATTGCTTTGCTTCTTAAAATCCTTTATTTTGTCTATTTGCTATCTGTCTTAGCATACCAGTGATCTTTTGAAGTATGTGCTTTTGTGAATCCGGCTCTTGTACTGAAAATTTTACCCAACCCTGCATTAAACAAACGAACTTACTGATAAATAGAGATGCAATGAAAGTATCAAAGCTACAAGAGAACAGATGGAGATAAAGACGCTGAAAAATATGATTATCCAGTTCTTCTTTGTTGATTGAATCGGCAACACTAAAAAAATTTAAAATACTTAAAAATATTTTAATGCTATGAAAATTTGTCCCGGTTTTTACAGACTCGATTACTTACTTATGTTTTTGAAAAAACTGCAATAATAACGTCAAAGCAACAAGAGTCCGATTCTGTTCTAGTTGTGAAAGAGTTTTCTGTATTTGTAAAAGTTTGTAGTTGTTTTTCACGACCGCACTTCTTTCTTTATATCAGTTTGACGCAGCCTTTAATTCATAAAATTTACAAAGTTCAATAATTTTCTTCCCGAGTCATTAATTTTTATAGCAACTCAAAAAATTTTTGTCAAAATATAAAAGTATAGCCCCTTTTAGCGTTTATCCAAGCCGTTTTTAAGATCATACGATGAGGC
Source organism: Diplosoma virens (assembly GCA_963680785.1). Lineage (NCBI taxonomy): Eukaryota > Metazoa > Chordata > Ascidiacea > Aplousobranchia > Didemnidae > Diplosoma > Diplosoma virens. The sequence goes on along the minus strand of OY796895.1, from coordinate 35,471,204 downwards.
TTGATCAGTAAACAAGGTTTTTTTTTTTCTTTGGCAAATCTAAATGCTCTGAACCAAATCTAATACAAATGAATCTAAATTTAAATGTACATATAAATGTACATTTTGCAGTCGGTAATTAAAGTCGCACAGCAAGCAATTCAGCTTATCTTATCATGCAATCTTACCATGCATTTTAGCTATCTTACAAATGCAATTGAAATCTCTTGATTTTCTCCTATCAAAGATTCAGTCAACTGGGCAATTAAATTTTTGGCCCCGATTTAAGCTTGCATTTTTGGGTTTTGAATCGCGCCCGTATCTGGTAACTACGTAATTTGATAAATATGTCAGTCAATAAATCCAACATTACTTTGCGTATGTTTATTATTATGGTGGCAATTATTTGAATTTAGATTTCATCTTCGTCCCAGAATAATATATTATAATTAGACTACTTCGACTTTAAATGTTAATTGGTAATCTCTCTCTTTTATCTTTTACTTAATTTGATGTAGCAAAAAAGAACAGCTACAGTAGATAATAACATACAGTAATTAATTAAAGCTTACCCACGATCTACCAAGTGTTTTTTTTATATCCAACCCTCTTAAGTTGGTTTCTAGCCTAATCTCGTTTAAATTTTTTTTAGTAGAAATAAAATATTTTCAAAGAATCCCGTGCTACACATTTGAGAAACACTGACCTACAAAAACTACACATAAGAAATAAAAATTCGAAGAGTTTATTGTCAATAATTACTTACCATTTTCAAAAATATTATAAGCATTCATAATTGTTATATGCGTCGAGTTTTATCAACAAAAAACCTTTAATTTAAAACTTAATCAAATTATACAGTAAACAATTGTGATTAAATATATTTTTAAAAAGTAAATGCTTTTCCAGAATTAATCAAATATAAAGCACAGTTTCTGTTTTTAATTTTTTTCAATTCAAGAAGCAAAAGAGTGTTTGAATTTCGTTTCCGGTTTTAATAATAAATCCACAAACATCTTTACGCAAATATACAGGTTAAATTTTAATATCGGTTTAATCAAAGTTGATTCCATAGGAGCTAAAAGCTTTTCGTGATGGTCTCATAAATAGCTATTGCGTCAAAATGGAACTTTCTCTCAAATTTACAGGTAAAACACCTTCTTTCAAATTTACCTTTGAGAAAGAAAAAAAAATTGTTTACAATTTCTCAACGTTAACGTGGAAGGAACAGTCGCCGGCTTCAAAAATTATGTTGGGAATATTTCAGTTCCAATAAACAAAAAATAAATTTTATATCAACTTAGTTACATCGTGCGCTAATGATATGCATGATATCAAAACTGAACAAAGAAATAAAGCATATTAAGAACATTCTAATGGACAATGGCTATCCTGAATTGATTATTGACAACAATATCTCCGAGAAAATTGCTCAGCTTTCTATGCACAAGCAATTCGTCCCAAAAAAATGCCCTGTATACTTGGGGGTTCCTTGGATAGGAAAAGCTACCATTAGTCTTGATAAGAATGTTAAAACGGCCGTTGAAAGCTGCTATGGTTTTGTTAACACCCAAGTAGTCTTCACGACTAAACTTATGTTACTTGTAGCTCGCTAAGATGTTTTATCTTCCACGCTGAAAAGTTGCGTTATCTACGAATATTCGTGCTACTGAAGTAGGTGTGTAGGGCGAACATCTCAACGATTACAAGATAGAATCAAGTAGCATGTTCCTAAATGGCTACAACAGCAAACGAAGCGCTTTACACGATCTCGACCCGGTAGATCTTGCAAACAAAAACGTAACAACCCAGATTGTGACTCTGTCATAAAACATCTGTGAGAGAACGAGCATTGTGCTACCAGCTGCGATGATAGACGATATAAAATTATTGCTGTAGTACGCAACTCGTTTCATCTTTGTCTGTTTGAGGCAGCGTTTATCAAAATTAGACATCTTGTTTTATGTAGACAAAAATAATTTGTTTAAACGTTAAAACTTTTTAAGTAACCAACGTTGTAAACAACAATGTTCCTTCTTAGAGGTTGTGCAATTGTGTAAAGGCGCGTTTACAGCCGTTTACAGTACTTTTTTCTTTCAGCGCGATTTTGGTTTGTTTTATTGACGCTCAAATCTACTCATGTTTTCGAGAAAAAAATTTTTCGAGAGTAAGAAAAAATTTTTTGAGAGTAAGGAGGGTGTCGCACAAGTTCCGCATTGTTTTTGGCCAAAAAACCTTTGATTACATGGTCAAAATGAGCGGGAGCAGTTCTTCCTGTCCACATATCTGGCCGCTTTCTTCGTACAGCATCACGAAGGTGACGTAAAACCTCCAAGTAGTACTCTTTATTGATTGTTTGGCCTTCTGGTGCGTATTCGTGATGGTTAATGCTGCGGGAATCGAAGAAACAGAAACAATTAAAGTACTTGGCAAACATTCTCAATCACCTCCTCGTTTCAGCTTGTGGATGGCCTGCCAGAGAGTGCCTCACTCTCCACTGACATTCGGCGGTTTTTGAAGCGATTAAACCATTTCTTTATTTGAGTTTGACTTAAGGCCTCATCTCCAAAAGCTTGCTAAATCTTTTGACTTGTTTCGGTTTAATTATTACCCAGCTTTTTGCAGAACTTGATACAATATTTTTGTGCGATGATTTCTGCCATTACGCTTGCGAGCAAAAAATTGACGATCATGCACTATACGACTGCATTAAATGCTTTAAAGAAAAGAGAATTACACCAACTATCGGTTTGAAATTTTTATGTGTGGACAGTAATTGTGACGTTACAATCCGCCGAAACCACTTTGCTGGGGTGGCATTATTTTTGGTGGGAGGAGATAAGGTCGGATACTTTTTGGATAGACCTCGTATTTATAAACAGTTAAAATATGTAAATTATACAACTCAATCTTTAAGTCAAAAACATTGATCTCTGATAAGTAATACCTAAGCGTAAAAAAAGTTGCAATTTTTCAGCAGAAACTCTCCTGGCAAGTATATAGGTTAAATTAAATTTGGCCTATTTTGTCAATTTTTCCTACAAAATAAAAATAAAAGAAAACTACAGTGGCTTTAAAAAAAATCTTTTTACCTTGCATATTAATAATTATATGGTGAATATGAAAGAAAACAGGAAAAATACAATTTTCTAATAAAGATATACAAAAAAGTTATATCATATTTCCACATGGATAGATTGGTAAAAAACGGGTTAATAAATAAACATAAGGTAAACTTAGAGTTTATACAAACCGCAATTCAGGTTTCAAAGATCTTCAAATCATGCAAAGACAATGAAAATTGAAAGACTTTTTTGAAGACACGTTTCTTTTTGTTCATGCTGTTTCAGAAAAGCGTCGACAAGAGCTGCTTTGCCGCCATCACAATTTTTTATTAGAATTATTGACTAGGAAAAAAACGCAAATACCGGATCTACGATGACCTTGCGCAATAAACAAGAGACAGCCCAGATTCTTTAAATACATCCCGGAATAAGGGGCCGATTTACAAGCCAAAAAGTAAAATTTTTTTGGTTTTGTGTAAGCAATAGAAATAATTTTGATTGTAAGCTAAAACTAGATAACTGCTTAAGACTTATAGCTTGCAAAAGTCGCTTCTTAAAATATTTCTTTTCCCTTCTGCTGCATGCACTGAATGCAGACGCCGATATCAACAATATTTCTTTATAAAGTGGTAATGATACACGATTGTTTTTCTTTTTTTTTTCGAAAAGTTATTGTTACAACATCCAAATTTTTAATAATGAGTGGCACAAATCGTTGCGCTTTGAGGAAACATAAGTTATTTTTACAACATCGAAATTTTTAATAATGAACTAAAGACAAAATGTTCTCAAGCCAAGTGGCAAAAATCGTTGCGCTTTGAGGAAACATAACTTATTTTTACAACATCGAAATTTTTAATAATGAACTAAAAATAAATTGTTCTGAAACCGAGTGGCACGAATTGTTGCGCTTTGAGAAAACATTAGTTATTTTTTCAACATTGAACTTCTTGAACATGTATTAGCGCCTCCGTCGCTTTCCTGCGAATTTGGAGGATAAATATAAAGATAAAATAAATAAATACCCTACTACTTTTCATCTAATAAAAAGAATTGGGAAGCCAGATTAGATTTTTTAAAAATCAGCTAGCGGGGACTGCAATCTCTCTATGAAAAAATTTTCAGGTTTATGAATTCTTTTCTCATAAACAATTTTTCTAAATTTATATTTAAATCAAAGTAAATCTTGAGGTTGATGATACCATTGCTATTGATTTTAAAGTACCAGTAGACCACATACCGAAATATTTACCTTGTCAAACATAATTTTGTTTTATGTTTATAAAAACTTCTCTCAGACATTTAAAACAACAAATTTACTAGTTGTTTTCATTTGGAAGGGCATCCATTCCAGGTCAGACACAAAGAGAACTGGGGCCAAGGGTTTATCCTTTTACTACCCTAGGCTGCTGTACTGCAGGATCAGATGCTGGCAGTGATGGTGCAGAGCCAACATCGAATTTTCTTATCCAAAACCGTCAGACCTCGTGCTCCATGTCCCAGCCAACAGTGCTGTGTAAGGGCCCAGTGAAGGTAGCCTGTACGCGGCCCGTACCGATTTGGCCACAGGCTTATCGCATGGGTTTAATGTGACTTTTAATTTTCAGTCGTAATCTAAAATTGAAAGATGCTAATAAGTTTACCTTTTTAATCATTTCAAAAAAGAAGCAACCGGCATAAATAGCTTGAACCACATGAAACTCATGCGGTAAGCCCATGCTGTAACACTGCAGCACCCGCAACCAAATTGGTACGGGTCCCGTATGGGCTGCCCTCGCAGGGCCCGCAAGGGCTTTGCATAGCATTGTTGGCTGGGGTGGTGCTCGATGTATGGGACACGCTATTAGGACGTGGTCTGCGGTTTGTTGAATGACATCGCATTCGCAATTCGGTGAAGGAGCGAGACCCCATTTGTACATAGACGAATGAAATCGCCCAACACCAGTTCACAGTCCAATTTCAACCGTCAAAAGCCACAACTTTATGACTTCTTAATGAGTAAAAATTTCGGGTTTTAAGTGTTTGCCGAAAATCCCACTACTTGAGATCCCAGCATTAAAATTTCAAAAATGGTTAAAATGTGAAACACCTTTCAGTTCAAACTCAGTTCGTCAGTCACCCGTTGCACTTTTTGTTTGACAATTAGCTTCTTTCACGCTGTTTGCGAATTAAACAGACACAGCAACGAAGGCAAGAGTTTTCTGCACAAATTAAAGTAACAAGTTTTCACACTTAAGTAGCATTTGGAATAGCCAGTAAGCTCATCTCCTTTCTCCAAAGTTACTTCAAAATCTCAAGAAATTTGCAATGATTAAGCATATAGGCAGACAGCAGAGAGAAAACAGTAGAACTCAATTGTTTTTTCTAACTTTTTTATTTGTCAAACCATATATATTTTAGTGACTCTAATCGAACCATATGTATTTCGCGAAAGAATGTTTTATGAGAATTCGATCACGACGCAGTTATTTGTGTTATCTTGCAAAGCAATGAAATTTTCTCTTTCACAAATCGCCTCGGTGGGCAAGGTGGCGCCAAGCGACAATCAAAATTTGAATCAATGACATGTGTCCAAAGTTGCATTAATTCCACACCAGTACAGACATCGGCAGTACCAATGATTTCAACATTAATGGCTTAGATTTTATTCTTAAAATTTCTCCTTCAGCCTTTAGTTTTTACATGGGACCGTTTGCAAATATAACTAGCGAACTGTTTTGTACCCTTCTTATCTGTTTGCCTTCAATTGCCTATCTCCATGAAACAATAGCTGTCACCTTGCCTCTAAGAGTGTTACAAACATCAATATTTTATATCATTTACCAAACAATAATTTAAAAATAATTAATTTTAGTTTTTAAAGGTAGGCTTTAATGTCAATTTTGTTATCAAAGAATGAACTTTTTGAGTGAATATTTTGTTCATAAAAAATCTAATTTAAGTTTGTTTGTATTTGTTTTTTAGAAAACTACGTACTTAAAGAAAAAAAATTTGGAAAATCTTTTATGGCTAATAAATTTTTTTTCAACAAATCTAAAAATTTATTCCATAGCTTTTAAATATCTTCTAGGCAGTTTTGTATGCAATCTTTTCAAAGATTTTCCAAAACTTTCTCAGGTTTTTAAATAAGTTTTATCAAAGTTAAATTAAGTAAGTAAGTTAAGTAAATTTATTTCATAGTTTTTAAATATCTTTTTAGCAATTTTGTATGTAATCTTTTCAAAGATTTCAACAAATCTTTAAATTTATTCCATAGTTTTTAAATATCTTCTAAGTATTTTATATGCAATCTTTTCCAAAACTTTTTCAGTCTTTTAAGTAACTTTTATATTTGGCAGCATGCTTGAGCTTTTTTACTGTATAATCAGCACGTTGTTAGTGACCGCAATCGCCACGGCCTTGGTTGAACTGATACTCTTGTCCAGGGGTTTTCAAAGGGGTCCACGAGAAGAACTTTCATTTTGGATTTCAGTTTACTTTTGCGATAAAATTGAAAAAAAAGTTAGAGGCGGTTTCAAAGTGATGATCTTTTTTGGTCTTTACTTGAATTTCGGGAGAAAATTGAAGAAATCAGAGACATTTTCAAAGTGTTAACTTTTTTCTTTTTTTGTCTTCCCTTGACTTTTGGGATAATATTATAACCAGGGGGCCACTGGTGTTTGAGTATTTCCGAAAGGGAGCCACGGACCATCAAAGTTTGAGAACGACTGCTCTAGTTTTTTTATCAAGCTCATGGGTAAGGCACTGCACGACATTTTTTTTTGTTTGGCAACCCATGGACTCCTAAATAATAGTACTGCAGTATCATTTTCGCTATCATTTTGGGCATCATCATCACTTTCTTAAGAAAAAGAGTTTTCTTCACTATCTTCACCAGACGAATTTATGTCAAAGCTGTCACTATCTGACAAAAGTTTCGTTTCACTGTCAATTTCCATAATATAAATATGTAATTATAATGCACAAGACTTGAATGCCTCTAGGTATGCGAACTATTGCGTAATAAATTGTGACCGTAGAATTGAAAACCTGGCTAGTACAAGACGTCTATGACATCATAAGCGCCAATTGAAGTAATGTTTTACGAACCATTAAAGCATTGGTAAATGAAGTTAAAAAAATAACACTGGTCAACACGATTTTTCTTGCATGGACTTTTTCAACTGATTTTGGCTAATTTTGGCAGGCTGAATCCAAATTTGGTGTTAGTTTTTGCTCATCACATCACGTTTTTGAGATATGAAAACTTACTTTTTAAAAAATTGCTAATTTTTGCCAAAAATTAAACAATTTATGTTGCGTTTAAGTGCCCTTAAGTGGAATAATGTTTACAATGCAAGGCAGCATCTCCTTTAAAATGACTTTCCAAAGCTATTTGTAATCTTAAACTGTGTTTGTGTATTATTGACCACATCATATATAAATAGTAAATACGTGAAATATATTAAAAATACACAATCTGGAGCATTGTGCTCAGCACAGGTACGACATCAATGAAAATCTAAATTTTTTCGTTTTGTGTCATTCTCACAAAATTATATTAGCAGGTTTAAACAAAACCAAGCAAAAAACATACAAAAAAGTAACATTGTCACATCGCAACAATCAGTACGACTATACACAAATCCAACGCATAGTTTAGCACAAACGAAATCACATTATGGCATCAAAAATTTTCTTTTTGTTGCTAGTCTTTTATGAACTGCGAAGGGACATCTCTCATCAAACTCCAGCAGTAATCTGCCATCATGTTGCAGTTCCATCGACCATGATAACGTTTTTCCATCACTTTGACATCCTGATGAAAACGCTCTCCTTGCTCCTCATTAACGTTGCCAAGATTCGCGGGAAATTCGCTGAGGGGCTGTGCAAGTAGATACTTTAATGCTTATTCGGCACCCAAGGTCTTGTAGGCTGAGAAGAAGCTCCTCCACCAACTCTATATAATTGTCAGCTCGCTTATTATCAAGAAAGTTATGGACCACTTTAGAAAATGCTTTCCAAGCTCGAACCTCAACGACAGTCATTGTAGTCACGAAATGCTGGTCCCCGAGCAACGTTCTGATCTGAGGCCCATCAAATATCCCTGCTTTTTTCTTCTCATAGCTGAGGCCAGGAAAGGTTGAGCAAATGTATCCAAAACAGTCTCCAGAACAATCAAGTGCTTTGAAAAATTGATTCATTAGTCCAAGTTTGATGTGTAGTGGCGGCAAAATGATGTTTTTCCGATAAACCAAGGGGTTATTGACGATATTCTTTTCTCCAGGTTTTATTGTATTCCTTGTGACCATTGTTTTCTTACCCAATGCTCTTCGTTGGCTCTATTATCCCAGTAGCATAAAAAGCAAGGATATTTGGTATGACCTCCTTGTTGCCCTAATAGGAAATTCACCATTTTTTAATCCACACATATCAACCACTGGTAATCGCAGTACTTCAGTCTTTCAAGCACAACCTTGATGTTTTCGTAGTTTTCCTTCAGAGTGACAGAGTGTCCTATAGGAATGGATTTATACTGGTTACCATTATGGAGTAGGACACACTTAAAGCTTCTTTTTGAGCTATCAATAAAAAGTCTCCAGTCATTTGAACGATATGCAGACAAACCTATATCAAGAAGAAGCCCCTCAACATCTGTACAGTAAACAAGCTGGCCATCAGACTGAAAGTACTTTCTTGATTTCTCTTCCCGGTTACGATAAAATGAAACACTTGTACCAGCTTTGAGAAGATGTTTTTCCTGCAGTCTGGAAGCCAGATTCCTGCAGTCTGAAAATCAAATGTATCAAACCAAAAATGTAAGCGGGGACTAATTATGACCTAAATCAAAGGCCGGGATGAAACCAAGTTTGAATCTTGTAGAAGTTGTGATTTAGAAAGCTGATTCTACAACAACGGCCTTTTGGCGATGTTGAAAAGTTTCGCTTCTTGGTAGCCAACAATAATGTTTGCTAATGCTGGACCGAGCGGTAAGCCTATAGCGACGCCGCCGATTTGTCGATGCATGTTGTTATTGAAGCTGAATTCCACAGAGGAGATGGCTAGCTGCATTAATTCGACAAAGATGTTGCGTGGAAAAAATGGCGTCATTGAGTCATCAATTTAAAGGTCGTCAACGCAGATTTCTATAGTTTCAGCAAGCGGAACATTGGTGAAGAGACTGGAAATGTCATAAGAACAAAGAAAGAAGACAGAGGAAGGACAAAAAGTAAATTTTATGACTTCTTTTACAAAGGTGAAAGAATCAGATACACAATTAGAAGAAACGTTTTGGAGAACAGGTTGAAGAAGAGAAGTGAGCCTTTAGCTAACTGATGTTGGGCCGATCCGGTCGCAATTTCCAATTTTGTACCCAAGGAATCGTGATCTACATATTTTCAATCTATCAAATATCCAAATTTTTTTCTCTGCTCAAAAAATTATCATTGAGCTCTTTACAGTTCAATCATATTTATCTTTCGGTACATTTGCAAATCAATCATATTTATTTTTCGGTACATTTGCAAACGTTATATATGAAACAGATTGGTTTGTTTATCATCTTAAAAAGTCGCTAAAAAAAGCTTTGCCATGACAACTAACATGGAGTGCTCCTTGATCGCTCCAAGACCTGAGTGATAGAATTTTTATGAGCAGAGAGAAAAATTTTGGATTTTGATCGGTTGAAAATATGTAGATCACGATTCCTTGGGTACAAAATTGAAAATTGCGATCCGGTCACAGACAAAATCGGAGTAAGGGTACGTCCTTTTTGTGTATTTTCGGAAAACCATACATGCGTGGTCGCTGGGAGCCAGTGGGTCGGATTGCTTTGTACGCTTGTTTAGAAATTAGGCTCTCTTTTCCAAGCTTTAGTAACCGTCGTTGTATCCGTGATTCAATTTTAGCGGTGTTGTTTTGTTGGTGACTGGTCCAAGATCGAGAAATTTGGTGGTGTCATTGAGAGTTGTCTTCATCTTGTTGTTGTAAGCATTTTTGTTGAGGATGACAACGCCAGCACCTTTGTCAGGATTTCTTATAAGAATTTCTTTATTCATCAGAAGGAACTTGATGTCCTGAAAACACTTTCTTGTCATGAGGAATAGGGTGGAGTGAAAAAAAAATTTGAAAAAAGTGTAGTTTTTAAATCGTGCCAAATAGGCTAAAACTTCAAAAAAAATTGGTTTTGGCGAGTTGCTACCTTTGGGGCGCTAGCAACCCCCCAAAATGTGTTTTTGGGGGGTAAAATTGACAAAAAATGTCGTAACTCGGTAACCGCTTATTGTAGAGGCATGATTTATGGCTCAAAATTCGCAAAATCATCATGTTTCTATATGTGCTAAGAGAAAGTTTTTGTCTATTTCCACAAGAAAAAAAGTTATAATCGATAAACCGTTTTTTATGCTCAATACTCGAAAATTGCGCTGTATGGAAATAACTTTGATCTAACATTTGAAATGATATATGTCTAACTGATAAGGACTAATTATGACAATCACAATAGAAGGACTAATTATGACAATCACAATATTAACAAGATGATTTGGGATAACTTTGGTCACCAGACAAAGTACCTAAATAGGCCTACTCATAAGGTACAGAACGTGCTAGCTTTACTGCCCATAAAATGTTTAGTATTTCAGTAATTTAAAGAAAATCTGTTACATCTCATTACTTTTGAACTGTTGATGCTGATATTGGGTTGTTTTGCCTAAGGAGTGAGAGAAAAATAAGAAAGCAAGTTAGAGTACACCAAATATCCTACGCAAAATGAAGCGCATCAGAATTGCACTTTAGTGTCAAATTTTTTCAAAAGTTTTCGAGATTTAATCTTCTGGCGAATCAACCCATCTCTTCGCTCAAATCCTTCAACTTGTGCTGCGGCCTCTGTTACCATTTTGACATGGCGCTCTACACATTGGTTGTGACATGGGTGGTCGAGCTGCAGTGGTCTTATCCGGCATTGTTCAATATCTAAATCAGTTAAATGTTCAATTACCGGAGGCTGCTGATGGCAAAATGTTAAATTCACCATCTTGTAGTACGAGTTCACTGTTAGATCCAGTGTGGGCGGTTCAAACAGCCGTACAGTTGAGGTGGTATCATAATATTTTGCTCCTTCCAAAGAATATTCTTCACTGCGACTGTCAACCAAGGCATGATTATCAAATGAAACCGTTGATGGCAAGTTTCCACGAATCAAAAGCACTTTGTTCACTCCTCGCATTCGTATCTCCTCATCGTTGTCACCCAACATGGCGATCAAGACATTTTCCTGGTGTGAGAAAAATGCATTTCGTTGCACAATTTTCAGAGCAGTTTTCGGAACAGCTTCGTCAGGCACCTGAAGAATTCGTTGGACCAAGTTGAAAAAATTTCTAGATCCGCAAGTTAGTTGACTATTTAACTTAATTTCAAACCAACTTGGAAAGTAAACTTGAAGACAAAACTTCGTCAGAGTTTCCAAGTTTGAGGAGGGTTCATCCACCGAAACATAATATCTGAGGATTCGACAGCCCAGAGTTAGCTAGCGTGAATGCACAATGGGACCTACTTTTAAATATTGCAAGTCGCTGTCGACAACTCCCATGATTATTGCTGAACATATCTTGTAAGCATAGTGTTGATCAGTACTCAGATCATTAACAACTGATTCTGGCAACTGTACAAACTGAGGGTTTGAAATTGACTTAAAATTAGCAGCAACCGGCCAATTTGAAACATCTCCAGTTAAACACTTCCCAATTGGTCCTGCAAATGTGTCAGGACTATTGGTGGTTCCATCAAGCATAGTAAAGACATGGCGCAAGGGTAGTTCATTGGTATGTAGTAGGAAAATTACCCATTGTAGTGGCTTGTTCAATAGTTCTTCCAACTTACGAATGCAACCATTGAACTTGCCTGTCATTGCTGCAGTTCCATCAGTGCCAACTACTGTAAGCTTGTCATGTAATTCGGTGTTGGCAATGGTGTTGAAGATCTTTTGTGCCATGGTTCTTCCTTTGCCATCCTCTGTGGAAAAATGATAAAGATAGTATTCACCAGGCTGCCCAACCATTGTATAGTGATCTTCAAGTTGCACAGACCTGTAAAACTTGTCATTTGGCCCTTGCATGGTGACCTGTGTTGCATCTTTGCGCCCATCAAAGTATATGGCATTCACTAACTTGAAATTTTCTTGCTCCATTTTCCTAATTTCAGCACGGCATCGTTCTCGCTCTCTTCAAAGCTTGCTACGATCAATAACGTATGTCTTGTCATCATCAGTAATTAGACCCAAATCTTGCATCACACAATTAGCGATCGCAGCAGCAGCTCTGTCGGATATCTGAAAACGCTCACTCATCCTTGCAAGGTTTGACCAAATCATTCGATTCTGATTTTCATATGGCATTGATTGAGAAACAAATTCAGAAGCAGCAGAAGATTGCGTTTGGTCTGTGTTGGTTGAACTAGAATCTGACAGATAATCCAAAGCTGACTCAGGCACTGATGTAACTGATGTAACGGAAAAACATGTTGGTGGTTCTGGATGAGGTTGTAAGGGTCGAGAGCGCCTCAAAAACTGTATGTCAGCTGACGTTGAAGGAACCACAGCATCCACACATTTTCCAACTCGCTTACTAGTTTGATCTTTATAAAAAGCATAATCATCATCTGTCATTTTCAAACCATGTTGTTTCTCCAAAATTCTGCGCTGCTTATCGTCAGCACAAAAAACATCAAATATTTCATCAATAGTTGACATAAACTCTTTTTCCTTTTGTAAAAATGCTTCTCCTCGTTTTTTCTTTGACCAGCGATCAAGTGCACTGAAACAATTCACAAAACTTTGAACTTTTTTCGAAATGGTGTACAGATGAATGGGATATACGTTGCACCATACCCATCTGTCATAAATTTCTCTGGCAATGTCATTTGCAGCATTGAAGGTTCGAAAGTTTTTCAAATGAAGAATGCGTTCTATTACATGTCGCTTGGTAGGCAATACTCCTGGTGGAAAACTATCAGGGGTAGAGAAAGTGTGTCCACTATGTAAAATCTTCTTTACAGAAGTTGAACTCCGTCTTTTCATGTTTTACTACTTCGCAGTTTGGCCAAAGCTTTGATTTACACAATTACTTAACAATATACCTGCAAAAAATAATAATAACTTTTCAGATAACTATTAGTTAAGTACAAACAAACAAACTTATTAAACAGTTTTTCTATCATAACTTTTTTTTCTAGTGGAAATAGACAAAAACTTTCTCTTAGCACATATAGAAACATGATGATTCTGCAAATTTTGAGCCATAAATCATCCCTCTACGATAAGCGGTTACTGAGTTACGACATTTTTAGGAAATTTTACCCCACAAAACACATTTTGGTAAAGCAACTCGCAACTCGCCAAAACCAATTTTTTTTGTAGATTTTACCTGTTTGGCAGGTTTTTAGAACTACACTTTTTTCAATTTCAAAAAAAAATTATTTTCACTCCACTCTAATGAGGAAGTCACCCAAGTCTATGGGGTTTCCACAATAAGCGTGAGCCAAGTCACTCAACCTGGCCTTTAAAGCAGCAAGCTGCTCTTCAGACCGAGGTTTGTGATGGACTACTTGAGCGTAGAGTACTTCAAAGTCAGCTAATACTTCTTCACGTTTGACACTAGTGGGCGGCAGACAAAACAAAAGTCGGTGGGACAATACAAACTGTTCAGTGTCTGATAGTTTGTAGTCAGACAAATTTACGATGTTGTTCTGCTTGAAACTTGTCTGATTGCCAAAACGATGTTGAAAAAGAGGACGTAGGTTGTTGCTGTTCTTCTTTTGGTTGACGGCTTTTTTTGTTTATCTATGACCGACAAGTAGCGACAGAATCGTACCAGGTCGAAGAAAGACAGAAACTGTTTAGTTTCTTGCCACAGTGAGCGACATTTAGTTCTGAGAAAAGCAGCCATTGACTGGTTTTTTTCAATTTCATCGTGCATCAAGGCTCGCTCGATGTTTGGGCTTACGGTAGCGAGCAACTTTTTTACGCGAAATCTAACCGACTTCGGTAAAGTTCGCTGAGAAATGTTAGCCTTATGAAAGGTTGTTTTAGAAAGAAGAGTTTGGATTCTTCCACGCGTTTTGATCAACTTGTTCAAACATTTGAGCGGTTGATCACTGTACCGTTGACGGAAATATTTGAATAGACGTTTGGTGGTAAACAATTTGAAGATGGCGTGAAGTAAAAGATTTTTTTCCAAAGCTTTTAATCTGACACTCTTCAGGGGAAATCATCAGAATAAAGCTGAAATGAAACCGAACTTGATTATAAAGAGGAAAGCAGAGTTCTCATTAGCGGAGAGATGTTAGCCAATGAGAGTGAACATTAAAAACTTTCAAAGAGTAGACGAATTCCTTTTGTTTACACAGAAGGGGATTAAGAAATTTAATGAAAGTCGCTTCAAGAGCAGAAAGGCGAAAAGAAGAGCGACCTCGAGCGAGAATAGAAAATTTTTCGTTGTTTTAGTGAAGGGCGCATTGGGCATTGTCAAGAAGATGTTAACCAATGGCGGAGCTTTCCCGCTCTTGCAAGGCCAACATACGCCAACAACAATTTCACAAACCCGCCTAGGTGGGGTCGTTCAGCAGTTCCAGTGCAGCAGGCACAAATAAGTGTTTTGATTTAAGTTGCTGCAGCTGCCCACTAAATGGAGACAGGAGCCTCTTCTATAGGAGGTGTTCTGACTCCTGAGCGCGGCGAGCTAAAGACATTGTGGATTTTGGCGGCGAAACTCAGTTGGTTGGATGCCTGATAAGGTAAAAAGGTTGTCCATTTGTGTGGGACGCAGGCATCCGGCCACTATGCGCAAGACATCGGTAGTGGGCTTGTTAATAAGATGAGTATGAGCACTGGCAGGGGCTCTGGAAGCGGGGGGCAGGAGGAGCAATTGCCTCCCCTGCCTTTTAATATTCTTAAAACGCGGGGGCAGAGGAGCAGATTGTGCTCTTTAAAATTAGTATTACAGATAAATTTTTTTAGTTATGCTCTGCAATTAACCTATATAATCTTGATCACCATTAAATCCAACAATGTTTGTAAAATTACAAAGGCAACCGTGACTCATAGCACTGTAATAAAAGCAAGATAAAAGTTTTAACGTATTCAATATAAAGTTATTGATATCGTAAGCGGCCTAAATTTCTGGTAAACGTCTTATTCTACTTAAATCAGTAAACTAAATTATATCTTAGCCGAAAACCAATTTTTAATTCATCAACTGATGGCAAATAGCTATACACAACAATCAAGTATACCTAAACTACCATCCCGGTAGTTTAGGTATTCCTAACATCAATTATACCAAACGTTCTAAAAAAAGAATAAAGCATCAGAAAATTTCTAAATGCTCTCACAAAGAGCAAAAGTTTCTAGTAATTAAAAGAATTTTGATTTAGAAGCAAAGAAGTTGTAGCGTTAATCTAATTTTAACAAGCAACACAAGCTGTCTGACTGGGGTAATCAATACTCATTTATGACCGACATTCAAGTCTAAAAATAAAAACACCAAGACTAAACGCGTGACATTCTTAGCCCTTTTGAAAAACTGTGGTACATATGTGCAGAGGTGGGCATTTTTCCATAAATTAGCAAAGCGCAGCTGTCTTTGAAATTAGCGAAGCGTAGCGCACTGAAGAGCAACGAGTCTCTGAAATTAGTGAAGCGCAGCGCAACTTGCGCAATGCGCTTTTATAAATCATGTAAAGCGCAACGCAACTTGCACAATGTTTTTTTAAACCAGGGTTTTTTTTGAGACCGTGCCCCCTTTTTGTCCTGCAAACAAAAATCGCAACCCCTTCTATCATAGCAATAATTTCCGTCCCAAAATCATGATGTTTACCAAAAAAAAGTCTTTACTTAGATTTAGTGTCCTATTTCTCAATTTTCTTTCGAAAATCGTAGTGTTCTCCAAAAAAAGGCCGCCAGGTTCGGTTGAGATTTAGTTTGTGGCTATTTATTCGTGCCCCCCTGTAAACCTTTCACTCCACCCCCAGGGCGGCCTACCCTTAAGTTTAAGAATCTAGAAGTTAAAATTTAATTTGCAGCCATTTGCTCATGCCCCCTACGTACCTTTTCACACCCCCAGTTTAAGTTTTAGGTTTTAAATCATGTTAAGCGCAGTGCAAAAAAATATTTATAAATCTTGTATTACAAACTTTTACAAATCATGTCAAGCAGAGCGTAATGTCTTTTTTAAATTATGTTATTATTAATTAAATTAAATATTAAAACAAATTATGTTATACGTAATGCGCTTTATGTTTAATGTATTTAAAAAGACTATATTAATTTTTTTTATCTCTATATTTATCCTCCTGACTCTCAGGAAACGACGGAGGCGCTATACAGAGGGTAGGCAATTACCCCGGCCTGCTTTCGGAGATGCCAAGGTATTGCTGTCCGCTTGTAATTTAACAGAGATATGACTGCAATTTAGAACTGCTTGTAAAGACCACCAAGCAGGGGAATGTGCGTAAAGTAACTTTCCCAAGGACACAGCAGAATGACACTCGCGCCATTCTGTTGTGTGTTTGGGAAAGTTGCTTTACACACGTGACCGTGCAGCGCATCAAGATTTTCAAATCACATGAAAAGCAATATTCTGTCAAAATCTTAAGCGCAGTCCAACCAGAGCTCTAAATTTCAGTTATGGCACATATAAAAAAATTTTTTAAGTTTTAACTAAACTTTCAACCCAACTTTGTCTTTTAAAACAAAAAGACATTTGTATTTACAAATTTCAATCAAAAACCAAAAAAAACTTTCATTGAATTTGCTTTTTATTTCAAACATTCGTGAGTTACTGTTTTCATCAATTGCATCAAATTTTTATACCTCTACTAGTAATCAATAGATTATAAAGCAAAGTCAATAAAAAAGCATTTTTTCGATTTTGATTGTTTGCGATAGTTGAACGACTTTTCCTTTTTTATTCATTCATTTTACACAAAATAAAACTTGCAAAGTTGGAAACTATTTCAATTTAAAATCTAACACACCTGCGCTTTTGTTATCAAATGTTGTCTATCGCTTTTCGTGCCCGTGTGATGCGGGTCTGACTTACATCGGTAAGTCAACACGTCATGTGATAACAAGAGCAAAGGAACACTTAAATTTAGGCTCTTCGGTCAAAAGCAAAATAAAAGATCATATTATTGAATGCAATTTGTGTAATAAAAAAGATATGGATAGCTTAATACATCGTTTTAGTGTTATAAAGAAATGTTCATCAGATTACGACTGTAAAATTCACGAAGCGTTAATAATTAAAAAACATCAACCTAAATTAAATAAACAACTGTATGAAAATGGCTCGTCTTTTTTACTACAACTCTTCTAATTTTAGTCATGTGATTTGCAAAATTATTATTTTTTCTCATTTTTTTCTCTTTTTTCTCCTTTTTTCTCTGTGAATTCTGACGTTGTTTTGTGTAATTGTCTTTGCCTATAAACTGAATTAGTAATAACAGTGACAGCATAAACTTGAGAAAATTGTTGTTTTTTATATATTTTAATTGATTGTAATTGTCGTTTATGGTTAAAAATTTTTAGATGATTTTAAACAATTTTAGATGCTTTGATAAGGACTGATGATAGTCGAAAACGTTCAGCTTTTTAATAAAAAATTTTACAAAATAAATGAAATGTGTAATTTTGCTTGCTATAATTTTTAAGTGGATTTTAAAAATCACCTCTCTTCCTAAATTAAAAAATAAAATAATCAATAATATAAATTAATAAAATAAATAAATAATAAATAAACTCAACAACACAAATAAATTACTTAATTATTTTAATGGAAGCACGCAGTTTTCCCTTTCTCGAATTAATACCAATCGTTCAAAGTTTTCTAACGACAACGTCGCTCTCTTTGGTTTCATCACGTCGGATCCAAAAGAGAAGACATGTTTTATTGCCGCAGAGCTTGGAATGCCAGTGTTGTATTTTAAAAAGACTTCAATCCAAGCTCTTCGGTGAAACACAGGAAAAGATTCCAACTGAAATTGTGTCTTCCATGTTGGCTTTGTTGCCATCCAATCTTCTATAGTTTTATTAAGCAAAGAAAATATTAGCCCACCTTCCGTTGGTGTTATTTTTAAGTCCTGTCAAACAAGAAAAGTTACATAAAATTCAACTGTCGACCTTTTTTACATTCATTGGAGCAGTTGAGAACGTAAAGTACGATAAGCCCCAATGTAACATAATTTGAAACGCAAGCTAAAAACTTATTGACGGGGCAAAACATACAGCCACACTTTTTACACCAGACCCAGTTGATATGGCACAACTTTCACTTAAATCAAACAATCAAACACTATCAACAAAAAAAACACCCAAAAATTCTTACAATTTCCAAAAAAAACTCTCGACCCAAAAGTAAAATTTTTTCAACAAATAGTCAACATCACTAAACAAAACAAACTCGTACAACAATTAAACGTTAAAGAATTACGTCAGAAAATGCTAGCAAAATTTTAATAAGCAAATATTTTATTAATGAATTAGCGTTCTTCACCAAAAGAAGAAAACATTCGAACTAAAAAAGATTTTTGTAAAATTAAAATCGATGTGATCAAAAGCAATCAACTCTAAATAAATTAGTCACGTCAAAACATTTTTTTACAGTGAAAAAATTAAGGTGAGTTTTCTGCGATGTGAAATTACAAACATAATTTTTTGTGTAATGATTTGCCTTTCTTTTTATGTATAAAGTTTCTTGCCTAAATTCTTAACGAAAGTGAGTGAATTTAAAAAAATCATTTGATAAATCGCAAAGATCGAAGCTCTGTAAACACTAATAAAACCAGCTTTTAACAGATTTTCGGATGAAAACTTTATTTTTCTATAAAACAGTAATAATCTTGCCAAGTGAATTTCAGCTGTCACCATTCCTACT
Organism: Diplosoma virens; assembly: GCA_963680785.1. NCBI lineage: Eukaryota > Metazoa > Chordata > Ascidiacea > Aplousobranchia > Didemnidae > Diplosoma > Diplosoma virens. Next base: position 35,452,252 of record OY796895.1, on the reverse strand, counting down.
TCTAATTTTACGGATTATGACATTCAACAAACAGCCGAAGTCATTAATTTAAATCAATTGCTCGAGAGAGCGATTTGAATTAATTTAAATTAATTAATTTAAATTAATTTAAATTAATTCAAATCGCTCTCTCGTTTTCAGCCAATTTACAAAAATTAACTACCTTTGATACTGGTTGCTTTTTTAATCCCAAATAATTTTTAAATGCAATATTTAAGTATCTATATTAAAAGAGTATGAAATTCCTTTCCATACAAACTTGAATGACAATTCTAGCGCTAGTAATTGTTGAGATATAAGCAAGCAAAAAGTGCGGGCACTTTCCTACCCCCAGTCGTACTAAGTTTTCAAAAAGCCCAGTCGGAATAGGGTTAAGCGCGAAAAGATCAATAAACGAAAGAATGTTTCATTCCACACTCGTTGTAGAAACGAGTTCTAATGCTTATAACAAAATTACCTGTTGTATCACCATCACTTGAAGTAGAAAAAGCTTCCACATCATCGACAACTTTTTCAGCCATGATTTCGATTTAATTTTACAGTATAACACAACCAAATATAAAAACTATACTTTACTAAACACTTTACTGATTTACACCAAATAAAAATTAATATAAAATATAAGTTTATACCTTACTAATGTTGGAACTGTGGTCTACAATGTTCCAAATTGGGTACGTCTTTTAAAACAATGTTATTGTTAAAAAGCAAATTAATGTAAATGTAACTTCCAATTTAGCTCTCATGGTTTCATGGTTTCAATTTAGCTCGTTTTCTGCAATCTTTTATGGCACAAATTTTTCTGTTCACAAGTAATTTGACGGCCTAGTGCGACAACTGTCCGCCAGGCTTTGTTTTTACAGCGGTTTAATTAACTAGGAAAAAATATGTATTTAGCTTTGATGATGCATAACTTTTATAACTTTTATTGTTAATATCTACGAGTACATGACCACTTCGCCAATTTCGAAATATTTTATAAAAAAATTCGCCTAAAAGCTAAGATTTTTACTTTTAATTTTTTATGTAAGCTCATCATTTGAACCGATGATAAACTGATTTAGCAGTGATAATACCAAAATTTAGCAAAGTATTTTTATTTAAGCTGACGTTTTGTCGGTCAGAAATCAACAGACATCTTCAGAGATAAAGCGCTCATAGTAGCAACTGCTAAAAGCTCGTCAATAGGCGTTAAAAAGGCATTAAATTCGATTTGATGCTTTGTCTAAATAAACCAAAAGTTATGAAAAAATTATTACATTTGCCGAGCGTACGTTAATTAATTATTTCACATTTAATAAACAGAGGTACTCTTCATATAAGCTTCAATAGCTTGCTTAATCACAATGACTTTGTCGTCCACTGACAACGACTTCAGTGAGTTGCCGATTTCAACCTCGGCCCGTATATCAAAAGTCACATGAGGTCTTATGATGTCACATGAGGTTTAAGTCACTTATGACTCGTGCAATCTCATGACCATCGTTGAGTCTTGAGACAAGGGCGTATACCGAGTTAGAAAACCAATCGCTTTTCGTTTTACCAATTTAGAGAACCAATAGCATTTCTTTGTCAGTTCACTGACATCCAAAATGAAATGCCTGCAATAAAGTTCGTCACGGGTCGTCTGCATTAAAAAACAACCAAAAAATATTGCGCTTTTCCGAAATAAGAGCGCAGCGCAATAAAGCGCAATCGATTTGTTTAATCCTTAATGCGCAGCGCAATAAAGCGCAATTGATTTGTTTACTCCTTAGTGCGCAGCGCAATAAAGCGCAACTTAAAATTTTTTTATGATTAGCGCAGTGCACTAAAGCGCAACTCCTTCAAAAAAGTATGAAAGCGCAACACAACTCCCGCAATTGCGCAAGTTGCGGAAGTTGCGCTTTGCGCTTTAAGTTGCGCTCTACCCACCTCTGCATATGTGCGTCATGATTGTGATCATAACGTAACATTTTAAGATTCTTGTTTGTTTTGATGTGTTTACAGAAGAACTCGCAGACCTACATGCTCATATTAAGATATTTAATAAAGAATGTACCACGCCTCTGAAAAAAGTAACAAAGATATCAACAGTTTGCAAAGTTTTAAGCAAAAAGCCGACAAGCAAGAAATGCTTTTTCAAAATACATAAATTGCTTTAAATTTACTGCGGCGTAGCTCTCGTTTCGGCTTTTGCAGAAAGGAGTTTCAGTGTCATGAGAAGAATCAAAACATGGCATAAAAGCACTATGACAGACAAGAGTATCAATAATCGAATGTTCGCAAGTATTCATTTGAACTTGTTGGACAATATCAATTTACAAGCCGTTGCAGATGACTTTGCCAGCAAGCGAAAGACTAATAAATTATTTTGGGTTACAGTTACATTAATTGTGCAGCGTTTAATAATTGACATCAAACCTCAATCTAAAGGGACATTCATGCTCATGTAATTACGTTTTTTCTTTTACCCAATTGTTAATAGCTCTTTAAATTTTTTATTGTTGTATCTATTTTAACCTTTGGTATTCTTGATAGCGTAAATGTTTCAGCCAGCGTTCTGTTGTGGGTAACTAAAGACTACCACTGATTAGCATGTGAAGAACATTTTGTGACATTCCTAAGCAAAATGCATTCGATCTGTATCTATCTGCTTTTGGCTGCCGTGCATGGACGTCGCAATTGTTGAATGCTGTTTTCGAAACTAGCTTGGGTGCTTTTGATATAAGTTTAGTTGTGGGTAGCCTATGTTGGATAGCTTTTGGTTTAGTAACTAGTTAATAGAGTTGTATTTTTTTAATGTCTAACCTAATTGAGAAAAACTTGTGTAAAATTGGCTATTACTGCGGCTATCGCATTGAGTAGTCATGACAGAGTCAACTTAAAGGCTTTTGCAAGATGCAGCACACCTTATGATTAAGGTTTTGAACTCTAGTTTTATTTAAAAGAATTGACATTGGCCGAAAAATTGAAAAACTTTTCCGAGATACTGGTCTATCTTGTGCAAACTAAAATTCTATCATGTCAACCAAAATTTCAAATTGCAGCATGACTACCAAAATTTGCTTTTGTTGGCAGTGCCCTTACAACAAAAAAAGTGCCCTTTTTTTAAATTTTGTCCCCACTGGCAAAAAAACTCCGGCGCCCCTGAGCACTGCCACAAAACGTAGTTTTCATTTAAAAAATAAAGCAGCGAAAGAGACTCGATAAGTCCTTAAAGGTAGTGTTCTCTATAAAAAAAAAGGGTCGCGGAACAATGGACTAATGTGTTTTAAAAAGTTTAGCGGCACGCAGGTTGCGAAACGCTGCTGTAAATGATAAAATGTTGGCTTCTGATAGCTTTTATTTACAAATAAATTAAAAAAATTATCTCTCTTTCTAATTGAAAATATCTTAAACCAATTTCAATTACTTGGAGTACAATTAGTGTTGTAATTTTTTCAAATGACATAAAAAATCGGAATGCATGTCTTGCAAAAAAAATAAAAGCATTTTGAGTAGACGATGTTTATTTATCCGTGTTACTCAAATTATTACAGACTTAATTTATCTACTAGCTTATAGTGCACAATCATAAAACCTTTACCCTTTTTACCGTTCAGTTCAGTTCAGTTCAGTTTTCTTTTATTTCTGTTTCTTTCTTTATTTTTTATTTATTTCCCAATGTTTTTTAGCTAAGTATTTTTTGCTTACTGTGTATAAATAAAAGGCCATTAAATTATTTCAATATGAAAGAACACTTAGGAAAAACAAATCATTATTATATTATGTCATGGAAACATATTTCTTAGTATTGTTCAACGCTTAATGCGAAAGTTGAAGGCAGTGCTTCAAATATGTTGCTTGAATCGCTTGTTTGTCACTAATTTTGTGGTTTGCATATATTCATTCTTTCGCAATTTTTGGCTCTGATCGACTTTATATTTAGAGAAAAAGTGACAGAGTTTTCTCAAGTTAGACTTTGCAGCTTAATTTTCCAGTATAAATGTCCAAGTATTATAATAGACAAAACTGTTCTTTTCAGAGATATTCAATTTTAGTAACGTGTCGTGAAGCTGGTGGTTGGTGAGGGACCAGGGCCGTAACTTCGTCAGGTGGGGCCCCCATTTTTTTCTGTACTTAATATTCAATTGAGCTACTTTTCTCAAAGCAGGAATCATTGACGACTTCGCGTTATAGAAAGATTTTTCAATTGAAATAATGAATCTAAAAAGCATTGAGCTGAACAGGTAAAAGGGGCTAAAGCTAAGTTTATTGTGCCTGCAAATGAAAGGCTGTAATTGGAATAAAATTTCGCCAAGGTTGCACGGTTCAACATAATTTTTGTGATTGCAATGTATTCAAATCGAAACAAGGCATAGCAAAGATTTCGTGGGGAGTAGGCTGCAACAACAATTTTTTGATTGTTTAATAAAAGTTTAATCAAATAAAGGTCGCAAACGAAAATTTTTTTATAATGACAAAAAATAATTATGTGCAACCTTTTGAGACAAGGTGCTTTGTAAGCACTATTTACGATATTTTAGCAAAATGGAGATATGCTATGCGATGCGGATAAATTGTTTAACCCAAAAAGAATTAAGGTACAGTACACTGACATCACCACAAAAGACACAAACTAATAAAACATAAACGTTGAGGCCAATTAAGTAGGCTACCGTAATTTACGTGCGGGTAGTTGGAAACTTGAAATGTTTCCGTCTTGCTTTTGCACTAGCGAACTGCTGGATAACTTTTCTAAAATCTAAATTTTTAGCTCGTTCATTTTCTATCGATAGCAGAGCCAAACCGTTAAGTCTCTCTTGGGACATAGTCTTTTTTCTCATTTATTGTCGCCCTCTTTTATTTCAGACATGGCCTACACAAGACGTACTTTACAATTGGAAGAACGTATTTATGCTTTATCTTTTATAAAATTATTATTTATTGAAGAAAAGTTATAAAAATGTTAATCATCATTTGAATGAATCATTTGATACACCACCTCCATCAAAGTGGCTTGATGAACATTTTCCAGACAGATGGATAGGCCGCCGTGGTTTCGTAGAATGGCCTGCAAGATCTCCAGACCTGACTCCCCTAGACTTCTTTCTTTGGGGAGTACTCAAAAATCAAGTGTTTAGTGATAAACCAAAGACCCTCAATGATCTAAAAGGAACATTATAAATGTATTGAAAGATATTACTCCGGAAATGTGCAAAAAAGTAACTGAATCAAACATGAAACAATGTCATTATTGTATTGCAAATAATGGTTTGCATTTTGAACATTTGCTGTAACGTTGTGTAATAAAATTTGTTTTATTTAACTGTAACTTTTCATAATAATTCGGGTTCGGTTATATCTGGGCCGCCCTGTATATCATGCATGTCGTACAAACGTCAGGATAAGTTGTGGCAAGTTTTTCATTTTTAACAATCAAAAGAAGCCATTGTTTAGCAGATATAAGATGGGCAATCTTTTCTCTAACCCTTTAAGGCAGTGTTTCTCAAGCCTTTTTTTCTGCAACCCAAATTCGCTAAAAACAACGATTTGCAAAGATGACTGCGACCCAAATAAATTTGAGTGAACATAGTGTAAATGTAGTGATCTCTAAAAAAAAAACAGTCTATTTCCGATTTCTTGATTTTCATCTCAAAAATCTAGTGTTATCTAAAAAAAAAAGGTCTTCACCTTAAATCTGACTCTGATTTTCGTCTTAAAATCGTAATGATCTCTTAAAAAGGTTCTTCACTTCTCAAATCTTGTGCGCGCAGATCTTTTTCTTTTACGTGCGGTAATTTACAAGCCTTCGCGACCTATCCGCATAGTCTTGGCGACCCAATATTGGGTCGCGACCCATGGTTTGAGAAACACTGCTTTAAGGAATAGTGATACATATGTGTACCATGATTGTAATAGTGACGTCACAGAAACGTTTTTGTGAAAGAATTATAATTCAAATTATTGAATAATTGTGACATCATCATTGAACAATTGTTAAGTTGTTTTTCAATCTAATTTTTATATACATCAAAGGACTAAACAACGTATGTAGGAAGAAAGATGATGGAAATGGAGTTACCGGGAAAGAGGAGAAGAGGGAGACCAAAAAAAAGATTTTTAGATGTAGTAGAAGAAGATATGGGGGAAGTTGGCGCAAAGGAGACGGATGTTGAAGAAAGAAAAATTTGGAGAATAATGATACGCTGTAGCCACCCCTGATTGAAGGGAAAGGCCAAAAGGAGAAGAAGAAGAAGAAGATCAAAAGACTAAATGACCTTTTGATGGAGAGCATTGGGCTAAGAAACAACGGAGAGACGTTATCAGAAAATTTGTTAGAAAATTTTCTTGCTTCAACCTCAAGATCCAGATGAGAAGCATTTGATATAAAACTTGGTTTCAAAACTTGATATGACGTCACCACTGATTTCATTCCTTCAAAGCAATTAATTAGTTGGAAAGAAAGTAAGTCCATCATTGAAGAAACACAGTTACGCAAAATCGCTTCTTAGGACCGCTTAAAGTTATTCCTTCGGGTATTTCATCGAAGTAGACTTTTGTTTTCTTTGCTCTTTTGTTTAAAAACTATCTTGGCAAATCCCATGTAGAAGCAATAGCGGAAGCTTCGCTTAGTACCGCGTCAAAACTCCTTCTGAGTTGAGCAATGTCTTCAGCAGCAGTTTGCAGAAGTTTATGGGCAGAAATTAAGTCAATTGTTTTACACTGCATAGCTTTCGAAGGAATGTTGACGATCTGCAAAATCTTGCATTGCACAACCAGCATGCATACAAAGTCAAAGTTTTCTATCTGTTTCTTTATTGCCATAGCTTCATCTCTTTCCTTTGACTTCGTGCTGGTAAGTGTCATGTTAGTCAAGCATTTCATAACGTCACAAAATCTTTTCTTCAAAGCATAAACGGCATTATATCGACCAGACCACCGAGTTGGATTTAACGCTTTTAATGTAGGATTCGAGCAATAACGATCATGAACATTATGAAGCTTTTGCCACCGCACAATACTATGTCCGAAAAAATTATATACCAACTCAATGGTGTCGTAAAATTGACGGGTCTCAGTCACGGCTTCCATGGCATCTTTTAACACCAAATTTAAATTGTGCGAAGCACAATGCACGTAGTCAGCATGTGGAACCATATTTTGGATCTTCTTATGCAAGCCGGAGTACTTCCCGCTCATCATTGCAACCCCATCATATCCTTGTCCACGGCAGTTTTTTATGTCAAGCCCCTTCTGCTGAATGAAATTCGTTATCAGTTTGTGCAATCCAATAGCAGATGAATCCTCAACTTTGATAAATGAGATAAACGCTTCAATAACTTTCAGTTTTAATGACGTTCCATTATCGTGGTAATCGATTTTGACGTAACGAAATACTTCACTTAACTGGTGTTTTTTGCTGACATCTTGAGTGGTATTAAGAAATAATCGCAAAAAAAGGAGCGTTTTGCAGTTCGTTTTTTATATGACGAAGAACTTCTTCAGTCAGTACCGATATTAGTTTATTTTTGTATCAAAGGACTTAAATATTTTGAAGAACCTTTAGGTAGTTGTAAAAGTTTGTCTAGATCAGTGTCGTATTTGGCAAGAAGTTGTATGAATGAGAAAAAATTGCCCTTGTTATCCTTCAAAAGTTCTTCAGTGGATCCGCGGAAGGTAAGTTGCACTTTGCTAACATCAACGTAACATTCACTAGTCTTTCCAAAACATTTTGCAAAAATTTGTTTTGGCAAAATGTTTTGGAAAAGATTCGTGCAACGCTTTTTCTATTATCCCCCTGTTTCTCCACTCCTCATATATGACACACGCCTCCGCATGATGTGTGGAGCTGTCGTGGCTTTGAATTCGTTGCAATAAATGCTTCCAGTCATTTAAACCTGTTGTACCCCAAGGGTTTTGAAGTCCGTAAGAAGCCCCTGGAGAGACATTTTCATGAAAAAATAACCAGGAGGGCTGGCAGTAAACACGGTCCATGCTTGATGTATAACATAACCAATATCTTCATAGTTTTACACCTGATTGTGTTACGTAATGGAAATAATTTTTTGAAAATAAACGAACGCTTTGGAGCGGATCTTTAAGGAAAGGTCCTTCAGGTTGTTTGGGACCTGCTGCAATAATGCTTTCTTGATATCTGAATTTACAAAAATGGTGGGAAAGTCCTCTTTCTTGCTTGCATCTGATCTATCTTTAGTAATATCGGAATTTTCTTCAATGGAACTATTGTTGAAACTGTTAACGTCAACAAGTTGGGGAGTAGATTCTGTCTCACGAATGCTGACGTCTTGCTCATCCGCTTTGAATGTTTGTGGTCGAATTAGTCGCTGAGAGTTTCTGGCTGGCTCAGCTCGCGCTCAAAAACCCACTTGCGCCATTCTGTTGTGTCCTTGGGAAAGACACTTTACGGCACCTGCTTGGTGGTTCTAGCAAGTAGTTTTAAATTACAGTCATATTTCTATCAAATTACAAACGGACAGCAATATCTTGGTATCTCCGGAAGCAGGTCGGGGTAATTGCCTACCCTATGTATAGCGCTTCCGTCGCTTTCCTGCGAGTCAGGAGGATAAATATAGAGATAAAATAATAAAAATAATAATAAAAGTTATTTTTCTCCTCTTAGTTTGTCTCTTTTGTGCTCCGTTTTGATAATTTCTTTTCATATTAAATTGCAGTTAACTAGAGTTTTACAATTTTGTTACTCAAAACCTAAAACGTTTAATAAAATTTAGACAACAGTTAATAAAGTTTAATGTAACAAACTCTCTTTGTTATTGTTTTTCCGGCTCACAAATAGTACTGCTGTAAGCGTAAGGACTACGGTATGTCTAGCAAAAAGGATTCAAATAGAAATCTCAAACCTGACTTTTCAATCACTCCAATAACAACTTCTTTTAACGAAAAAAGTTTATTAACAGAAATCAAAAATCTGATCACTGACTAATAGAGTTACTTCTAGCACCCAGATGGCTAAACTAAATCTACGTAGCGTCTTCAAATAGAAGTATCACTATTCTCACAAACTAAGGCGTTAAATCTCATTAACCCTTAAAACTCCAACTCCTGTCACACAGGCTAAACAGTAACACAGCAAAACGTTGATTTTTTGGGTGGGGCGCCCAAAAAATCAAACTAGAAAAGTTATGCGTTGAAATAATTAACTTTGAGATAATTTTATGATTGAATCTAGTGTATAACACATTGAAATAAACTATTTAGACATAAAATAACTTTCTTCCTTCCAAGAAGTGTTTTTACAGATACATTTTATCCCTTAGAAAACATATTCAGTGCCTGAAAACTCAGATTGCTCTCGATTTTTTTGCTGGTAAACAGGTTAAAATGGTGATGTTACCCATATTGCCTCCAATTTTTAAGATTATTTTTGTATCCAAATAATATCTCATGGACGTCTACCGAAATGTTTCTTGGAGGACTTTAGTAAACAGTTGCATACCTAAAAACTTTAAAGTGAAAGTATTTCTGTTAAGCCTATATAAACTTTTCAAAATTAAACACTATTTACCGGCAAGCTATTTAGGTGTGAATGGTGAAACCAACTATTTATATTTTAAAAAGTTGAATGAAAGTATATTAATGATTTTGCAAATTCCTAAAGTCAATAAAATCAATTCTTTTTGTGACTTTATTAACTCATGAAGCTTACACCATGGTTTCGGTTGTTCAAAAGTTTTTTTACTGAGTTTTATTAGTCAAAGAAAAGCGGAAATTTATTTTATTGAAATTTACATACAAAAATTTATTTTTAGCTTATTTTTGCAATTTTTTGAGCAGCTAAACTGTGTTAATGTTTTGTTTCTGCATTTTATAGCAGTGCACAACGCTGGTCAAGCCAAAACTGGATCTCACGCTTAGGAACCTTTACATCACACTTACAAGCCAAGTGGAATCCATTACAGTTCTTTGCTTTGCAGTGCACCTGGAAACAAGTGGCAGATGGACACGCGCAACTACAAACGTCAAAGAATTCACCCATTTCCATTTTTAACTCGTTTAACTTGACAAGATTTCGCTAGTTTTTGTTGACCAGCAGACCTTTCTTGTACAATCTTTTCAATTTATTTTCAATAGTTTTTTGATCCAACAAAGGAATGGTTAACCGATCTCCAATCGCCCTAGCCCATATTGCAGAAACGTCTACAGCAGCTTTCTTCACAATGTCATTCACATCTGCAAACCTTCCAGCCCACATTTGTATCTCCAACAATTTCTTAACACTTCACCATTAACTGAAAGTTTGTGTGCAGGAAGCGGATCTGCTTGCCCAAACCCAGCATGCTCTGTGCCTTTCCTGGTTATTCACTTTCTCTTAGTCATTACTGCTATATTCTTTACAAATTAGTTCAACTATGAAATATTAATACATTATTTTAGTTTAGAAGTGTCAAAACTATATTACATTTTATTAAAACTTGTAAAAGTATGCGTGACAACTGACAGCACTGCATTACAAAAAAGTACGACACAAAGCAACGATGTTCTGACAACGACCAACAACTGTAGGTTATGTCACAAAAAAACCTGAAACAGGTGAACGGAAAGAGATAACTCAAAAATATTACAGCAGAACAGTGCTGAAAAATTGAGCTAAACAGTGAACAAGCGGCGTGCTGGTTGGCACTGAGCCAAGAACGTGGCTGATACAGTATTATTGCTTTAGTATGGTCTCATAAAATTGCGACAAGTGTCAATTTTCAGTCCAAAAGTCGGTAGGCAAAACCTACGTCTATTAGCCTAAAATTTGGTGTGCGGCTTTCAAATGACATGTACAACAATGCGTCAAGCGACCACTTTAATCTGTGACAAAAGTGTTCCCTATTAAGTTATCAAACAAATTTCGCCAAATTTAATTATTATAAAATTGTTATTCATCAAGGCCAGGAATGGACAAAATTTTAGCTTGAGGACCGCATTCACAAGTTGGTTTAGTTTGCGAGCCGCACTATATAGTGATGTCTAAAAAATATAAAAATGAAAAAAAGGTCTTCACTTTGAATTTGTCTTGGGGTTTTTGATTTTCGAACCTAAAATTCAGTAACTGCTAACAAAAAAGAAATTAAAAGTTTTTTAATTATTTGTTTGAGGCTTTCGCGGGCTGCAGTTTGCTCAACCATGATCTAGGCCTATATAAATAAATGAAAATTTAAAATTAGAACTTCGAACCACAACCGTTTAAATTAAAGTTTTGGTTCTATTCGGGTTCGGCAAATTTCATTTTTTGGGTTTAGTTTTGTTTCGGTTTACGAGTATGGCAAGAAATGTTTGATCATTACATCGATAAAGTAAACTTTAATCAAGGCATGCCGAGTCTTGAAGGCCTAAAAGAAAGTCGAGATGCGTTTCTGGTACTGTATAAATTGATGTTTGCCAATTCCGAATTTTTGTCTAAGATTTATAGCGTCTACTCCCATCATTTTCATTTCAGTGTCCTTATGACCATGCAAAACTTGTTTCATAAAGGTTTGCGTGAAATAAGTCTCAACGCACAAATTATGGTTCTCTTTAAAATTTGTAGGGACGTGAATTAAATTGTACATTTTTTACAACTAATCTACCCCAAAACGTGAAAAACGCTCTTGAGGCATATAAAGACGCTGTATCTTCCGAAAGAGGTTATTTGGTGATTGATTTACACTGTGAAGCACACAATAATCAACTAAAAACCAACGCTGGTTATCGTGTGCTTCACAGCGTAAATCTGCTACATGCTTTTATTCTGGTAAAATTACCTTATGAAAAATAAATGTATTTTTTTTTTTTGTCACACAGCGCTTTAACGTCATTGCAAACTTTCACACATTGGTCTGTATTGAAAACATAAAAACAGATTTTAACACTATTTCAAACTCTAAAAAACAATTTAAAAAAATTAGAAAAAGTTTTTCAAAACGAAGTATTTTAAAAAGATAGTTGAGTTTAAAAACGATATTTTAATGTTTACGATTCTCCGTTAAATTTTTTACTAATATTTTAACATAATTTAATGGTGTTTAATGGGTCACCTTTATTCTACAAAAAGCTAAGTAATAAACTATTGCATCATTGTTTATTCATTTATTAATCAAATATTTGTTAATTTATTATTTTTTATAATTGAAAAAGTTTCGAATTCAACAACTATTCAAACTGCAATATTTGTAAACTTGGTAACACTAACTAATTTATTTTCAAAAGTTCCAGCAAAGCAACGTTAACCAAAATCAACGTTCTTGTCATCAAGGTGATGATAACGATGATAGCAATGATGAATGTTCTGGTGATCCATGAGCAAGTAGGATGGAGAGAAAAAAATAAACTTTATGTTAAACCGATCTTTAGTCGTAAAATGCTCAACAAATAGAATAAATTAAATGGTGTCGAGAAACATATTCTGTTGTTATATAAATTTTTTTGCTTTATCAAATGTTTTGATGTGGCAAAGTTGTTTTTATTTTTAAAAAAACATAAAACGCTTATGGCATCAAAATATAATAATAATAAGTAGCGTATTTAGAAGGGGACATTGTAGCATGCCAGCCCTCGTGGAGATCACTAATACGAGAAATCTGAAACAGATTCTAAGTGAAGATCCCCCTTCATTTTTAGAGAACACCAAATTTTTGCGAGGAAAATCGAGAAAACAGAGACTTGAAACAATTTTTCCACTAAGCATAATTGATTGTGTTTGCATGCCCCCACCTTTCAAAAATTTTTGTTATGCCACTGGTAACAATTATAATTTTTACATTTAACATTGAACAGTAAGAGATTAAACCTTACACCAGAAGTAATACTAAACATGTACAGGAAAACTAGAAGTTAGTCCCGACCAGTGATTTCCAAAGTGGCTTCCAATCAAATTCCAAAAGGGTCTCATATAAGCTTCATCTGATTATGTATGCAATTGCGCAAAAAGAACAAAAATTTTAAAAAATTTATGCAATCGATAATTGTCTTAACGGTACTACGTATGATCCCAATATTAAAATCTAATTAAGGTTTGACCTTTTTTTTTTTTAGTCATCATTAATGAATACCTAACCCTAACTCTAACCCAAATCTTAATAACCCTATTGTTCGTATTGGAAAAATAGCACAATATGCAGTTGTCTAAAAATATTTATTTTATAAACACACGTTTTGCTTTTTTAAATGAACACCAAAGCCTAGCCTTAGCCCTAACTCTATTGGTTGTTGTCGAATAATTGTATGAATAACAATTGTTTTCGAACAACTGTTGAGTCGAATAATTGTCCAAATACAATATTCTTTGCAGTCAGAAACAGTGGTTTCTTTCTATATGTTGAGAAAAGTTTTAGAGAGAATTCATTATGCTCAGCCAGAATTAACTGTATTAAAACTTCAGTCTCGCGACAAAATATTTTTAAAGCCGGCATAAAAATACAAACAAACACAGCTTTACTTCCGCGCAGGTATTTGGGTTACCTAGTTCAACTGGTCCTTTTGGATTCCCGAGTAAAGTTGTGACGTCCACCAACTTCAAACTTTTTTCTTTAAAACTTTCCGCACCTCCTCCCCAGGGTGCGAAATTTTAGTTAAAAATCTTTTCTTTATGTGGTAAAAATGTTTAGAATTTGTTAAAAATAAGTTATTATTCTCATATAAGTAAAAAAAATATGTGTCTCTAAATGCATGTTTGTTATAAAAAGGCATCGTGGCAGATTAGTTCAAGAGCGCCGTATCGATGGCGAACGCGATTGATAGGGTCGCGGTTCAAAATCTACTCGCGTTATTCCGTTATAAATTTAACTTAAATTTCTCCCTTTTAGATTGCAATTATAACCATGCAGATTTGGTTCATCCCTAGTATAAATTGTTGACTATTCATTTTTATTGGCAGCTTAAGTTGGTTGAATCTGAAAGGTTATTTGCAAGCATGCAAGGTTAAAGAAATCATTAAAAAGTCTACAATGTTCTACAAATCGTGTTTAAAATTCGATCATAAAAAAAGGTGAAATTTTGTTCCATTAAATCGGTATGAGTAAACGGTATATTATCAATGAAATTTATTATTTTATACGTCTAATACATAATTTCATCTACATTACATAACTCACTAGCGGCCATTAGTTAAAACTAACTTTATAATGCGGCCGGCAACAACAAAAAGTTGTGCATTCTTGTCCAACACCAAAAAAATTCAAGAACAATTTGAAGCGTTCAGGAGTAATTTGGGGTTGCTGAACACGAATCTGAGGTTAGCTTTTTCGTATCAGACATAGATTTTTTGAAAAATTATTTTTTTAGTTTATTGCTTGCATTTATAAATACAATAGGCTACAGCATGTATACTCTAGGGCAGCCACATCTGAATAGGCGGAATTCCAGACAGACATAGGCGTACCAGCCAAAAAACTTTTTGGAAGGGCGGACAAAATGAAACTGTCTGGAATTCTAGGATGAAGACCAAAAAAAAAGGTCTTCACAATTTCCCTATTTTCATCTCAATATTATGGTGTTCTCTAAAAAAAAAAGAAAAAAAGTTCTTCACTTGGAATCGGTCTCAAATTTTTCAATTTTCGTCCCAAAATGGAACATACAAGTTTTATGTCGAAGTTCTGAAAAATAATTTACTGGGTGCCAAAATTTCGGACATTTGAGTTTTTTAACCAAAATTCCGAACGGTTTGGTATGGCAACCCTAGCATACTCACTTTAATGTGTGTGTGTGTGTGTGTGTGTGTGTGTGTGTGTGTGTGTGTGTGTGCGCGCGTGTGTGCCTGTGGCTTACACTGACAGAGCAGTTTATGCTTTTGCTAAAATATTAGTTTTGCTTTTTTTAGAATTCTTTAGTCTGAGAATGCAAAACATATATTTGCTACTTTTTAAAATTGATCCTAGCTTTATGTAAATATAGATGTAAAAATATACCTGATTTATTTTGATATATATATGGAAGAGATAATTGCGAATAAATATAGACGAAAAATAGCTGATCGCACCAAGAAACTATATCATGCGTAGGCCTACTTTAAATATGTAATGCAAAGTGATTAGCACAAAATTTAGGATCCTAATTTATGTTACCTGGACTTTTCTAATAGACTCAATAAGTGGTTGTCAAGTGAAAATCCATATTGCAATTTGCTGTACAAATGGTGTTGAGAGAGACAGACAGACAGAAGTTTATTTTGTCAGAGATTATTACGCACTATGAAGGTAATACATAAAAATGAACGAGAAAGAAAACATATATCAAAATAGTAATACACAGGTTATGTCAGTGTTGTAAACTTTGCCTTTATTACGAGTCCGAGCCCGAGTGCGAGTGCCCAACTTACGAGTCCGAGTACGAGTCCGAGTTCAGCAAAAAATATTTCTATGAGTCCGAGTTCGAGTCCGAGTTCTTGATCCACAAGTCCGAGTACAAGTCCGAGTTCAGAAAAAAAAATCTACGAGTCCGAGTGCGAGTCCGAGTCCGCAAGTCATAAAATTTGCATTTTTTTAAAAAAAGTCTAAATGTCAAATCAACAATTCGCGATCTTAGTAGTTTATAGCTTAGGCCTATGTTGCAAAAGCTTTTAGTTTTGTATAAAAGCATGCTTATTGCTTATATTGCTGAGATGCATTAAATGTTAATTCTTTTAAATAAATAATGACGCCCACTTGAGTTTTTATATAAATCTTAGCAAGTTGAAGTTACGTTTTACAATATACACGCTACTTACTCAATAGCTTCAAATCAAGAACAGTATAATCAATCTGCGAGTTACAAAATTTCTGGTCAATTTTTTAGCTCTTAACAAGGTAGGGCATCGATTAAGCACAGATTTTTAATTCACAATGTTTTTTTAAAAAATCGTAATTGTTTTTTAATGTTGTCAAAGCAGACAATAAATTACTGCCGATGCGAGACCTGTGCGGTCGCATCATCAAGGCTTCTGTACTAAACAAACGTTCAACGGATGCACTTGTTACTGGCATAGACAATAATTTAATTGCCAATTTGTAAAGAAAATGAAATTTTGCAGAATTTATGCACCAAAATGTTAAAGTGTTGGTATAATTCGTATTGGTATGAGTAATCGAATCAAAGTAACTTCCGGGTTGTCCCTTGAGAGTAACATTTTTTTCCTTGACAATTTTTGACGAGCCTTGCTCTACGCAGCAAACAAAGCCGGAACTTTGCAGGATGGTTCATCTTCATTCTCACTCGCTGTATCTGGATTAGTCAAAGCAGGACCCCTGTTGCCTTCCGCAATAATCAGCTCCAAAAACATAACAAATATTTAGAGAACAGAAAACATTTTTTTAGAAAGGTTATTCAAGATAGGGCAGGAAATAGTTAGTAAATTTATATTTAAACAGATCTCTTCTGATAAACGTCACCTGACAGCAAGAATTACGAAATTTGTATTACTGCATGTATAGCCTACTTTTTAACAATTTATCCTATTATCTGGCAAATAATTAGCCGTTATTCACAATATTGGGCATCTTACATAATTAGTACTTTACATTTTTTAAATGTGAATTTTACGAAACGTTTTATTTTACTAGTTTAATGTAGCTTTTCTATAATTTTGGAGAGAATGCTTTGAAAATCTGCAAAAAGTAGAAAACATTGTCAACAAAATGGCGTTCGAGTCTTGAAAAACATTTCTAAACATTGCATTAGGAAAATTGTTATTACACTGTATATTTTCAATCCTGTATTATGCACTTTAAAAAATCTTTACTAAGAAAAAAAATGTCAAGTTTGTCAAGTTTTTTGTTCTATTCTATAAAATGGGGAGCTTAGAAATTACTTCAAAAAATAAAAATAAAATAAAGCTTCTCTTTTACGCTTGAAGTCAGGCTTTCTTTTTCTTCATCACTTGTTCTGGTTTCTTTCACCCATTCTAATCTAAACATTGGATCAAGTGTAGCCCCCACGACATAAATAGTATCTCCAAAAGGTTCATCAACAAATCAAGTGTCGGGATTTCTTAAAGCAGAAAATCTTGTTTCGGGACATTCCATGTCAACTCACACCCCTATTTTGCCGACCATCTCCGATTTTGCTAAAATTTGGCATGTTTGTAGGTTTGGATGAGAAAATGTCTCACACCAAATTTCAAGTTTCTAAATTGAATAGTTTTTGATATATGAAGTTTGAAAATTAGACACAAAATCGTCGCTTGAACGCTCCTGATCGAGCAAAAATGGCCCTTCTGGCTTTATTTTTTATTCGATTTCAAAGATGTTAATATCATTGAAAAACTTATTTCAGCAGCTTTTCAATGATATTCATATCTCAAATGTATGTATATAAATAAAAAAGTTATTTTTGTCGTGATCTTGTGACCTCGCATGACCCCAAAATCCCCACTCTAGACAAAAAATTTTTCAATATTTTTGTTCCTCACATAGAGGACTATCAGCATGCCAAAAATCAGAGTGGGATCTCTATGGATTTTCAAAATATTTTTTAATTAGAAAAAAATTAACAAAAAACTTGTGAAAATGACTTATTTGGAAATATCGACAAAGTTGCGAATATATTTATTGCGTAATATATTGTAGCGTGAGTGGTTTTTGGCACACAGTTAACCTTTAAACTCCTTTTATTGAAAAGGGGCACAATTTGAAATGAACAGACAAAAATAACACTAAAACTTCGGAATCAAACAGTAAGCAGAATCTTTGCCTGAAGACGTCGCAACGATCAATCTCGAGTTAAATTACGCAGCAGCTATATGAGTCTCTAATCTAATCTGTTCTGTTCTGTTCTGAGGCGACGAATCGGTTTAGCGCGTATATGTAGTTGTAAAAGTTTTTATGAGTATTTTTGTGACGTCTGCCTGATTTATCGATAAAACCACGTGATCAGGCTACGTTTACGAGAACTATGTGTTAAGAATGTTTAAAAAAATGGTCTAGATGGCGCGATCAGCCAACGATTAGCTGGGAGGGAACAACAGGAAGGCGGTACATAAGCAAAATATAAAGAAATGCGAAATTATTACATGACGGATATAAAGATATGCGAAATTATCACATGACGGTTGTCATGGCAGTAGACGAACATTATGCAGCGAGCGGGAGGCCGCTGCAAGCCGAGTCTGCAGCGAGCGAAATACAACGTGAGAAAATGCGTTTGCGGAAAACTCTGCAATAACAAATAAAAGCATGAATAAAAGACGGTTTGCGGTGATGAGTTCGCTACAATATCAACAAATTTGCATCATTAGGCACGCCTGTTCAATAAAATGCAAATATCTTAAAAACCCATAGAGATCCCACTCTGATTTTTGACATGCTGATAGTCCTCTATGTGAGGAACAAAAATATTGAAAAATTTTTTGTCTAGAGTGGGGATTTTGGGGTCATGCGAGGTCAAGGTCACAAGGTCACGACAAAAATAACTTTTTTATTTATATACATACATTTGAGATATGAATATCATTGAAAAGCTGCTGAAATAAGTTTTTCAATGATATTAACATCTTTGAAATCGAACAAAAAATAAAGCCAGAAGGGCCACTTTTGCTCGATCAAAAGCGTTCAAGCGGCAATTTTGTGTCTAATTTTCAAACTTCATATATCAAAAACTATTTAATTTAGAAACTTGAAATTTGATGTGAGACATTTTCTCATCCAAACCTACAAACATGCCAAATTTCAGCAAAATCGAAGATGGTCGGCCAAAAAATGCCGAAAAGGGTTTAGTTGACATGGAATGTCCCTTTCTACCTTTTAAAAATTCCGGAAAAGCGAGTTGTCAAAGATTGCAATATTTGTTCTGCCATGAATTTTAAGTGTTTTGATTTTTTCTTAATAAACTCAACCAAATCTTTTTTTAAGGATAAAACTGTGGGCAACACGAAATTTATTGTTGGGGCATCTTCTCCTTGGGTTAACATAATTGCCTCATAAAATGTGTACAGCAATTCGACAAATTCTTCGAGCTGTAGCCACTCTCGAGGAGAAAAGTTCAGTTCCATGCAATTTGCTTTGTCCAAAAAACCCTCCGTGACGTCACAATACCAAGCAAATGCGCATATACGGCTGTGTTTTGATGCAAAGTCAGAATTTCAATTGTCAGCTAAAAAGTTTTTAAAAGCCCAACAACGAACGGCCTGAAGACAAATTTTAAGTAAAGACTTTTTTTATAGATGATTAAGTCTTTTTCATTTGCAAACTACAGACTCGTCCTCGAAATCTATCCTAATCAACTAAGATTTCGTTTGATGATCACAACGAAGTTTTGCAGACAGCTGTTTCTCACGGACAAATCTGGTTGTTGCAGCGGTAATCCGTCTGCCTTATGTTTGCCAAGAAGCTTAACAATTCGGCAACTGGCAATCAAATGTCTGGCTGCCAGTGGCTGGCTGCTTTTCTTTTCGTAATTTCTAACTAGAATTATCGAGCTCTTAATTTCTGACTAGAAGCATTCTTTCATTAGAATTATTTTTTCTACTTGGTAAACGCTGTTTTTTTAACGAGTCCAAGTCCGAGTGCGAGTTCTTGGCTACGAGTCCGAGTCCGAGTCCGAGTCCGAGTTCCGACAAAAAAATCTACGAGTCCGAGTTCGAGTCCGAGTTATTGATACACGAGTCCGAGTACGAGTCCGAGTCCTCAAAAATCGGACTCGAGTCTTTACAACACTGGGTCATGTACAACTACAGTGAATAAAAAAAAATAAAAAAATAATAACAATCTCGGCAGGAGACTGCGAAGTGACCGATTAAGGTCTTCTAGTCAAGCAGTCACCCAGAAATTGTAGCGGAAAGCAAAAAAGCAAAGCATGTTACAGGTAGCTATTTTTGTATCACAAACACAAAGGAATTTCTTATTCTGAGCAAAGCGTGAACTTTTTAGATCTTCTTGCTTGCTCTTAGAACAATGAAACTTGTTTGCTCCTGGAACAAAAGTGACATTGAATCTTGCATGATAGAAAATGCTATCCAATTTATTTTCAGAAGATGGAGATTTTTGCTATTACAATGATATTTATCAATTGATATCTACGTTAAATGTATACTTTGGCACTAATAACTGGAGACTCTCGACTTATTCAAGTAAAGCATTGAAGCAGTGCTATTGCAAAATGGAAATATCTTGCCGTTTGTTTCAATTGCATACTCAACAACAATGAAAAAAACATACCACGATCTTCAACTTATGTTGGAAAAAATACGTTGCTTTAAACATAAGTAGTCTACATTCATATATGAAAACTTAAAAATTGTAGCAATGCTTACAAGATTTCAGTTCCGTTACTCCAAATATTGCTGCTTTTTGTGCTTATGGGACTCAAGAGCAAGTAGTAAACCTTACGTCAGAAAGCATGCAGTGGCCTCCCAGATTGGTACCAAGCTTGGTCAGCACAGCATAGCAAACTGGACATTAACTTCAGGAAAAAATTATATTTCCTCCACTTCACATAAAGCTAGGTTTTTTTTAAAGAGTTTGTAAAAGCCTTCAAATACATTTATGTGATATTATAGGCCTAACTAAGAGCAAAATGAGATGCACGCTTAGTTGCAAACGAAAATTATATTAAAATATAGCTAAAAATGCAAAAATATTAAATTCCGTTTTTAAATAAACACTGACCTGATCGGTAAAAACGGAGTTCATTTTCGGAACCAGCACTCCCAAATCAACAAAGTGCATTAATTCTTGTTCTTGAATTTTTTTACTACTCAAAATTTGTTGAATAGTTAACAAAGTTAAAAAAATAATCATCGCAGTCTTAAGATCTGACTTTTGTTTAACCAACGATATACATACCATGATAGAAAACTCTTTTTTCTCAGTTTGTTTCTTTATTAAGAAAACGCCGACAAGAGCGTCGGCACTCGTACGCTTGACTGCATGCTCCTTTGAACGAATGAGTCTCAAAAAATAGATTGATTTATATATTGAACTACATAAAAGTTTGGTTTGTTTTTGCAAAAGCGTGAACAAAATTGTCAGATTGTTAACGATGCTATTTTTGAAAAATAGCAAACTTTTTAAATTAAATTGTAAGGTGTGATAGAATGTAAGTTTTCATTAAATTTTAACTTAATAAATTAATAGTTATTCTAAGTTGGTGAAATTGAACTACATAAAAGTTTGTTTTGTTTTCGTAAAAGTGTGAACAAAAATTGGTCAGATTGTTGATGTAGCTATTGTTGAAAAATAAGAAACTTTATAAATTAAATTACAAGATAAAGATATGATAGAGAGTAAGTTTTGAATAAATTTTAGAATAAAAAGTATAGCCAATATATTTTGAAACATAGTTTATTAAGGACGTATGATCACGACCATGAAAAAATTATAAAGAAGCACGACCACGTAAAATTACAAGGATTTTACGCAGTTGATAATGGAATGAGTAATAATTCCGAAGCGTCCTTAATAAACTTTATATTATATTATTTTATTTTGTATATATAATATATATATCCTTAATATTTATATAAAATTATCAAATTAAGTACAAACACTGCAGATAAAATTTATTTATTTAAAATTCACGACAGTCTGTTCGCCATAAAAACGGCTCATCAGGCGATTATCCGAAATTAATAGCAAAAACAAAAGTAAATACAATAACCAAAATAAATACAAATAGAATAAAACCTGGAATAAATACTAATAGAATAAAAACGGGAAATTAAACAAATTTGTTACAACTTGAAAAACTATAAAAACAGCTATACCGTATAAAAGTAAAAATAGGCGCAACTGTACAAACGTAAGAGGATTTTTAGTCATCGGCAAGTGACGCGGTATAAATCTATAGAAATCGTGACTAATGAAAAAAAAGTTGTAAATGATTAAAAACCGGGTTCGATGCCTGGTGAAAATTACGAGAAATTTTTTAGTTTAAATTTGCTTTTATGGCGATACTTGCCGGTGAGTTCCGTTCTTTTGTTAAGTGTGCTAGGTGGGTCAGCCAGGAGAATGGCTAGCTTTTCATCGAGGCAGAGGTTACACCTGGCGGCACCGAGTTGATAGGTGCTAGATCTGGCCGAAATACTCCATTCAACATGAGGTTCTCTCCCATTAATTATCATTGGCTTCCCAGAAGGCTTTCGATAGCTCGGTGGTATATCTTTTTTGCTTGTTTTTGAAAGTCTAGCGATGGTTGTAAAAACGGGATTTAAATTCCGTTTCGCAGCATCCATAGTACGATTTGGGAGGATCGTTGCTATCTGTTGATATGCTAGCTTTATAAACGATAGATTTTTTGTGACAATCGCCATTTAGAAGACATTCTGCTTTGCGTCGACAGTTGCAAGGAGGATGCACATTGGTGATTTTTGATGCTAAGACGGTCTTGTTGTGCCTTGATATAATCGCTGCCATGTTTGGCTTACAAATGTAGCTGATCTTCACAGTGTTTCATTGCAGATTTGCTAGGGCGATGGGGGGAGGAAAAGTGCTTTTCGAGTAAATTAAGAAAAGTCCTTCCAAGTGTACTAAGAAAAGTAAATTAAGAAAAGTGGAAGGACTTTAATTCTTTAACTCACCCATAAAAGGGATCATCAGGGGTATCTTTTTCAAATAATTTCTATTTGAATAAGATACCCCTGATGATCCCTTTTATAGGTCAAACAGTCTGTTGGGTTTCAGCTTTGTTTTTATTTCCGTTTTCGCCAGTGTTATATATCCTTAATATTTTTTTTTATTTTATAGTATACAGTATATTATGTTTACTAAATATACTTTAACACTTTTTATTGACACTAAGTGTAAAAACCTATGGTCCAAAAAAAATAATTTAATTACTATTTTAAAAATAGCCAATGGCTTGCAAAACTTTAATTGGTTTTTATTTTAGCTTATTGGTAACACAGTAAACCCAGCCATCGGTGGCACATTTCTGTGCCTCTTGATGCCGGTCCCAAGCCCGGATAAATGGGGAGGGCTGCGGCAGGAAGGGAATCCGGCGTAAAACTTTTTTGCCAGATTTATACAAATGCGTAATCATTATCAATCCATACCGGATCGGTCGAGGCCCGGGTTACCAACAACTGCCTCAGGTGTCGCACAGCAGGGCATCTGTGGAAATTATGTTACTGCTAAACAAAGTGAAAATAAGAGAAGAAAGAGAGGAGGAAGGCGAATGAAGAAGCAGCGAGAAGCATGGAAAGGAAGACGCTCACTCATAAGGGTGGGTACCTTAAATATTGGAATAATGACTGGAAGGGGAAGAGAGCTGGCAGATATGATCGAGCGAAGAAATGTAGACATATTGTGCCCACAAGAAACAAAGTGGAAAAGGAGTAAAGCAAGGAACATTGGCGGTGGATGCAAAATATTTTACAACGGAGCTGATGGAAAAAAAAATGGGATAGGGATAGTGGTGAGGGAGGAGCTGGCTGACAGTGTCCTGGAGGTGAAGAGGGTGTCGAACAGACTAATGGCCATGAAGCTGAAGGTAAATGGGTCCATCCTAAATATAGTAAGCGCATATGCTCACAGGTTAACAACAGCATGGAGGAGAAAAATGATTTTTGGGAAGACCTGGATGGATTGATAGAAAGTATATCAACAAAAGAGAGGATAGTTCTAGGTGCAGACCTTAATGGACATGTGGGCGAAGGAAACATAGGGGATGAGGAAATAATGGGGAGGTACGGTGCTGGAACAAGAAATAAGGAAGGATCAATGGTTGTGGATTTTGGGAAAAGGATGGATTTGGCGATTGTCAATACTTATTTCAAGAAGAAAGATGAACACAGAGTGACATATAAGAGTGGAGGAAAAAGCACCCAAGTAGATTATGTGATGTGCAGAAGGAGGAACTTGAAGGAAATGTGCGATTGTAAGGTAATATTGAATGAGTGTGTCGCAAAGCAACACCGTATGGTGGTATGCAAAATGGCTCTTATGGTGAAAAAGAAAAAAGCAGAGAAAGTAAAGCCAAAGATACGATGGTGGAAACTGAAAGAGACAAGCTGTCAAGAAACGTTTAGACAAGAGGTGACCAGGATTTTGGGAGGCAAGGATGGACTACCTGATGAGTGGGACGAAACGGCAGAAATGCTAAGAAAAACAGCTGAAACTGCACTGGGAGTGACATTTAGGAAACGAAAAGGAGACAGGGAGACATGGTGGTGGAATGAGGAAGTTCAAGAGAGCATAAAAGAAAAGAAAGAGGCAAAGAAAGCATGGGACAAAATAAGAGATGAAAATACTAAAAAGGTTTACAAAGAAAAGAAGAGTAAGGCAAAGAAGGCAGTTGCGATGGCAAAGGGACGTGCGTATGATGATTTGTATGCTAGATTGGAAACAAAAGAAGGTGAAAAGAAATTGTACAGATTGGCTAGGCAGAGAAACAGAGCAGGGAAAGATGTACAGCACGTGAGAGTTATAAAGAATGAAAGCGGTAATGTTATGGTAAATTGAGAGGCAGTGTTAAAGAGATTGAAAGAGTACTTTGAGAAACTGATGAACGAGGAAAATAACAGAGAGCCTCAGACAGAGGAACCAAAAGTGATTAATGAAGAGGTAAATTGTGTCAGTAGAGAAGAAGTAAAGAACGCAGTAAGAAGGATGAAAAAAGGTAAAGCGGTTGGGCCAGATGAGTTGCCAGTAGAAGTTTGGAAGTGTATGGGAGAGATGGGGATAAAGTTTTTAACCAGACTGTTCAATAGACTATTAATGAGTGAACGGATGCCAGAAGAATGGAGAGGGAGTGTGCTTATCCCAAACTATAAAAACAAAGGGGTGGAAACTACAGAGGGGTGGAAACACAGTGCTGTGGAAACTACAGAGGAATAAAGCTAATGAGCCACACAATGAAGGTATGGGAAAGAATTATTGAAACCAGGTTAAGGGATAGAGTGGAGATCAACAAACATCAATATGGATTTACCAGGAAAGGGCCAGGATGCCAGGAAAGGGAACTACCGATGCCATGTTTGCTTTAAGAATGTTGATGGAAAGGTACAGGGAAGGTCAAAGAGAGCTACATTGTGTATTCGTGGACCTAGAGAAAGCTTACGACAGGGTTCCACGGGAAGAGCTGTGGTACTGTATGAGAAAATCCGGAATAGTGGAAAAGTATATGCAACTAGTACAGGATATGTATGAGGGAAGCGAAACAGTGGTGAGGTGTGCAGTAGGAACTACAGAAAGTTTCAAGGTCAAGGTTGGACTGCACCAGGGATCGGCGTTAAGTCCATTCCTGTTTGCAGTGATAATGGACAGGCTAACGGATGAAGTAAGGAGAGAACCACCATGGACGATGCTGTTTGCTGATGATATTGTGATTTGCGAAGAGACCAGGGAAGAAGTGGAGCAGAGATTAGAATCCTAGAGGTATGCATTGGAAAGAAGAGGGATGAAATTAAGTAGGTCAAAGACCAAATATCTGTGCATAAATGGAGGAAATGACGACGAAACAGTAAAGATGGAGGACACAAAAATGCCAAGAGTAAAGGAATTTAAGTATTTGGGATCAACGGTGCAAGAAAGTGGTGGTTGTGAGAGGGAGGTAAAGAAGAGTGTACAGGCAGGATGGAACGGATGGAGAAGAGTATCGGGAGTAATTTGCGACAAGAGGTTACCAGCTAGAGTAAAAGGAAAAGTGTACAGTTCAGTGGTGAGACCAGCAATGGTGTATGGACTTGAGACAGTAGCAGTCACAAAGAAACAAGTGGAAGAGATGGAAGTCGCAGAGATGAAAATGTTGAGGTTTGCTATGGGAGTGACAAGAAAAGACAAGATTAGAAACGAGCACATCAGGAGTATTGTTAAGGTAAAACGGTTAGGAATGAAGATGAGGGAGGGAAGGCTGAGGTGGTATGGACATGTCATGAGGAGAGACCAAGAGTATGTAGGAAGAAAGATGATAGAAATGGAGTTACCGGGAAAGAGGAAAAGAGGGAGATAAAAGAGAAGATTTTTAGATGTTGTGAAAGAAGATATCGAGGAAGTTGGTGCGAAGGAGACAGACATTGAAGACAGAAAGATGAGGAGAATGATGATACGCTGTGGCCACCCCTGACTAAAGGGATAAGCCGAAAGGAGAAGAAGAAGAAGAAGAGGTAACACAGTAGCCTATTTAATTAATTGTTTAAATAACCAATTCAATTCAATTCAATTTGTTTGATAATATTATTACTATAGGCCTATATTCTTTTTTCTTTATCATTTTTTATATTTTTATCTAATAAAGGTGTTGTGGCGATGCTTTCTATTGTTTTATACTTTTACTTTCTGATCATCTTATGCATGTTTTAACGTCTGAAATTGTGCTGCTTCTTTCGTTGATCTATTTAATATTTGTAATTTTTTTGTTAAACTTTTAATAATGATCTAGAATAAATGAAATGAAAAAATTAAAAAAAACAATCACAATTATTTGCTTTCCAAAAAATCAGAATTACCCTATGCAAGTTCAATTGGCTACATAAATGTAAATGTTTTTTATAGATGTGCAGTGTTTTGTCCTAGGTCATTGCCTACTTAAAGTACGGCCTCGGATGCTACATTTCCCGTCGAAATTGGAAGCGGCGGACGTTTCTTTGTAAATGTGCGCAAAACAAAACTCCCCAGGAAACGTTTATGACGAAACGTTAAGGCAATAAAAGAGATTGAGTCAGCCAAATTATCAGTGCTACTATTTTAATATAGATAAGTTTATGACATAAGATTAAGGCAAATAAAAAGTTTAAGTCATCTAATTTTCACTACTTCAGGTGTTATAGGGAGTTTAATAATAACATTTAAACATTAGCTTTTGCAGTTTACAAGTGAATTACAATTATGATTTTTAAAAAATTTATCACCAGCAGCACTATAATAAACTCATCTTTTTATAATAAATTAGATTTCATATTATTTTGAAATAATAAAATTATTGATTAATGTATAAAGCAAAGTATTTTTTCAACAGATTAATTGAAAAATTGGTTTACATTAAAACCTTTGGATCTCATTCACTATTCGCTGTGCTCACTTAATAAACTTTTAAATTTTGGTGAATCCCTTAAATCTGCAAGGTTAGTAGGCTGTAATGGCAAACGGCAAACAAGATGTAAACGTTTTGGTGTTGGTTTGGTTACAGTCTATCAAAATCATTAAAAAAATACATTTTACAGCATTCACACAAACTTGGATAAAATACAAAAAAAAAATTAAATTCATGATTAACATTTTCAGTTCGCAATATTTTTACAAATTACACCAAAAAAAAAGTTTTAAAAAAGAACAAGTTATTTATTTAGTATAATGAGAATGCAAAATAGGTATTTACACTTAAACTTTTTATCAAAGTTATTTCTAAAAAATGCATCAAATTATTTTAAATGTAAAAAATTACAAATGGATTAAATTGAATAAATATAGTCAATTAGCTTATTAACTCTTTATTTTCATTAAATATTTTTGTTAATATTTTAGTTTGTTAATAAATTCTTCACATTTTATATTTTTTTATTTTTTATTTGATTAATTTATTGAATTATTAATTCAAAAAGTATATAAAGCCATTTGGCTAGACTGGATTTAGGTTCGTGCATTCAAGCGTTCAATGGGGGGGGTACAAAATCAGGTCACGTAATTGAGTTTCCTATCATGAAGTGTATATTGTTGAGTTAACTTTATAAATTTGTTTCGTTATTTTTGGTGCATTCCTATTTTAATAAATTTCAACTTTACTGCTTCAGCATTATCTACTACTTCAGACCTTCTCAACCTGGGTTGTGGAGAGGTACCCAAGTGTGCCACAAAGTCTTTTGAAAAACACAAGTCCAGCGATGCTCAACCTGCAGATGATATTCATTTAATCGACAAAATAAAACCCTTAAGCAGAGTAAAGACTTTTTTTAGAGAACACCTGTTTTGGAGACGGAAATTTTTGAACTAACTCGCATGAGAACATCACTTTGATTACTGCAGCAATTGTGGTAACTGATAAACTTACACACGAATATTTGGCCCGCGACGAGTGAAAGATTGGACACCCCTGATCTAGGCCTATGTAAATAAATGAAAATTTAAAATTAGAACTTCGAACCACAACCGTTTCAATTAAAGTTTTGGTTCTGTTCGGGTTCAGCAAATATTATTTTTCGGGTTCAGTTTCGCTTCGGGTTCAAAGAATAATAACGGTGGATACGGGTTTACGGATCCAGTTCGGGTTCGGTTCCACGGCTGGTTAACACACAGTCACTGCTCTACAGCAGTTAGACAACCGGCTGGTTTATTGGTATTAGGTTTAGTATGATGAACAATAATTAAAGTTTTACGATAAATCATATCATTTACTCTATAAATTTATATTGAAAAAGTATTAAAAAATTAAAAAATTATCCGCAAATTGTTCAAACCAATTGTGCCAGACTATCCTTCGACTGAATCAAGACAGTCATTGAGAAACGGTTGGGTGGGAAAGGAAAAAATTTTTTAAAGCAACTCTTTTGGAAAAGACCTTCCTAAAGGATTACTCCAAAAAAATTCTTACCTTTTCCTGCCTCGTCCTTCGCGAAAACTGTTTCTATTCAGTCAAAGGATAGTCTGGCACAATTGATTGAAACAATTTGCTAATGATTTTTTGACACTTTTTCGTTATCGATTCCTCATGGGAATCTAGTTATCTCTGTAGTTTAGCCATTTGGATCTTGGATATCAAGTTAACTATCAATATGAATTTCATTCTTTTTGGATACAAAGTTATACCAATGTTTTTTGCTAAAAGAAGTTTGCTAAGAGAAGTAAAACGACATCAAAAGTTAGAAAAGTAAACAATATACAAAAAACTTTTTTTTACATTGCAACTTCACAAAGTGCTGGTAGGTTTCTACTGCATCTGTCATTATATGATAATGGCTCATAGTATAAATTCATAGAAACACAAGCGTAAAGCTGGTAGTTGAAGCGTGGCTGATGTCTGTGCCACGAAATGGAGTTAGTGCTTGCGTAGTTATCTCCATGTCCTTGAATCCACCTCCAAATTCTCAATTCTACAGAATATGTTGCGCCAATCCAAGCTATTGTATCCGGAGGAAATCTCAAACCATTTCTAATTTTTCTGAAACAAATTATTAAAGTTTTAACTAAAATTGAAACAAATTTAAAAGTTACAAAAAAAATGAAGTTATATCTGATCGTGAACGTTATTTCAGTTAATAAAAGCACAAAATTCTAGCCACTAAATTATCAAACAAACGATCAAGATAATGATGAAGTGGAAATAAAATTTTAAGCCCATATGTACCACTGTTTCTTAAAGTAGTGCATCTCAATCTTTTTGCTACCGTGGTCCAAAAAAATTGAAGCGCTATTCTTGCGGCTCAAAAAAATTAAAAATTGAAACGCTTTTGTTGTGTCTAAGTCAGTATTTTCCAAACTTTTTTGGGAGCTATTCTGTTTTGAGGAGCATGAAAACTTTAAAGAAATTTATGAAATTAAAAACCTGACATATTAAAAAAAACATAATAATATATAATAATTTACAATTCATTTATTTGTTTAAAATAAATTTATTGTTCAAAAAACATCACACGTTTTACTTAAGCAATGAACTACAGTCCTAATTCTAACCTAGACACTTACTATTATATCACGTCACAACTTCATTAAAATATCACAGTTTACTAATAAATAACAAAACAAAACACAAATTGCACATACTTTATAATTTACTAATCTGTCGGATTAAAATAATTTTCATATCCCTCAAAATTTTTCATGTCCCTTAAAACAGAACGTTGCCCTTTTTTGGCCACATTAATCACTTCTAAAATTCTGATGTCCCTTGTGTGGTGATACCAAGCCGTACCAGCCCAGACATTTTCGGTGAGGGCAATACAGTTTTGCCTAAATTTTACGATGTTTGCCCGAATTATGATCCTGCAGCATTGCATTATAACTGAAGACTATAGCGAAGTATTCACTTTTAATCAGTGTCCAATCTCTCGATTTTTGTTCCAATTTAAAGCTGTAGACTACGACAAAAAAAGATCGTCGCTTTGAAACCGTATCAAATTTTTGGAAATCAAATTTCCCACTTCTGGGACCTTTTTTTGTCTTTAATTAAATTTCGTCACAAATTCTAGTCCTCGGATTGATAAAATCGGTTGAGAATCGTCGATGTAAGCAGAAATTGTCTTTACCGCGACAAATAGATTTCAACACATTTCGCAGCATCTCTGGGTGGCGCACTTAAAAACTAGCTGTCGACTACCAATGGGCCATGGCTTCCCAGTTGAGAAATCATGCCCTTAACTGTTAAACTTTGATTGTCAACTGCACTGGTAAAGAAAGTGAATCCAAATAAGGGCACTACTAAATGAATTTGGTAATAATGAAACGGATTCCTAAATGCTAAACAACAGTTCTTCTAATTAAGATGTTTAAATTCTTTGGCTAATAATAATAAATCCTGAGAAAAGACTTTTCAACATTTTTTACAAGAGTAAATAGCAATGCTTCGGTGCGTTGCAACCAAGATATAAATTTGAAATATATGTAGAGTTTACCTTCGAATTGGTCCCAGTAAAATGGAAGAGCTTGTAAATGATTGTAATGTGTGACAACTAAACTTTTGTTAAGTTTACAAGTATGCTGATTCACAACCACAACCAATTAAACTGGTGAAGAGAAAAAAAAGAAAGTGCTGATACATTTTCGTGTACCGCTTAATAGCGAAATTGTCACATACGATAGTTTGAGAATTGCTATGCTTGAATTTATACAAAATTAAAAAGATCCATGAAGTCAACAATATAATTGTAAAAAGCTTGAACTTTAAATTTAAATAACTATCTCCATAGCCATACCTGGTGGGGGGAGGGGGCAATTGCCCCCGAAGTTTCCAAAATTTTGGCAAAATTTAAATTTTTTGGGCAGTGACAAGAAAATATTTGAGCAATAACAGAAATTTTCGGGCAGCAATATGAAAAATTTAGGCAAAGCCAAGAATTTTAGGGCAGCGACAATTGCAAACAATTGTTACCAAATTTAGGTGAAGACCTTTTTTTTAGAGAACAGCATGATTTTAGGACGAAATTTGGTCTTCGTCCGAGAATCTCAGACAATTTTTTTGTTCTATCCGGAAAGTACTAGAAAATTATGATTTAGGCATTTGTCACAAAATTTGGGCAAAACTTCATTGCCCCCAAATTTTTTTTGGCTGGTACGTCTATGACTATCTATCTACTATTTTTTAGGTTTTACAATAGAACAAATACAAATTATAAATGATTTTTAAATGACTTATTTAAATCTGTAATGAATTACGTTCTCTCCACTATGTCTTTCATTCCGTAAACAGCCAAATCTCCTCCCATACTCTGACACTTTTTTCGACTTTCATTCCAGCTTTGGGTCGTAGAAATCAATTTGTATCTAAATCCGTTAAATGGTGAAATCCATCCGTCATTTAAAACTTGATATCCACGTTGCAATGCTGTAAATTAAGACTATAGAATCAACTGTTACAAAAGCGAAAGTGCAAAGTTAAAACAAACTTATAGCCATGCATCATTCAAAGTATTTTGCTAATATTTTAATGAAGATGGATTTAAATTTTCCATCATCTATTCCAAAGCTTTTCAAACTTTTGGGTTCTGCTACCCCATTTTTAAAAATATATAAAATCAGGTGTTCTCTAAAAAAGAAAAAAGGTCTCCACTTAGAATCAGGCTATGATTTGCAATTTTTGTCTCCAAAATCAGGTGTTCTCTAAAAAACAAGGTCTTCACTCTGATTCAGGCTTTATTTTGTCGGTTCAATGCCTACTTTATGACGCAACAATGATGTAATGACAGTTTATTTTTTTTAGTTTTGATTGTCAATAAATATCATTGTAAAAAACCAATTTCAAAAGCACAAAAAGCTGATTTGTTTCGCAACCCACAGTTTGAGAAGCCCTGATCTATTTAACCTCACTAAAGTTTAGATATATGTTAAACAATGGTTCTTTGTTCATTCTTCTACTAAACACGGAAATTCAACGACTATTTATTTAACACGACTTTAGAAATATCTCACAATGCATTGAAATAAGTTTCTGTTCACAGTTGATGTCGAATGCATTACTGTTCGAGGGCTGTGTTTAAAGTTTTGATGAATTACCATGTTTAGCAACCATTTTAGAATAATCTAATTCTACTAGATATTCACCCATATTGTCAATGTGTTGTTTTATTTTTTAATACAAAACTTGACAAATTAAGTATCATCACCGTAGTAACAATGATGTGACTCGGTCTCGCAAAAAAAGTGGATCGACTGAAAAGACATTTTTTTCGTCTTTTCACTCTGTAGAAAAGAAATTATCGAACTAATAAATTGAAAATCTGGTAAACTCAAACTCGGACTTGTAAATTTTTTGTGAACTCGATTCTCGAACTCGGTTAAAAATGCATCGGATCGGAGTCCTCGCAACAACACGATGTATCATTAACTAGAATGTACAGTACATAAAAATAAAGACTTTTTATCTTTTAGCGAGACACTTATATAAATAACATGAAATTGTTATGAATTACCTTGCCGTAGAGATTCCAGTTCCAATGCTAAATAAAAACAGAAAAAATGTAAAGCAATTTCTTTAATATTATAAGCTATTGCGTGGCATAGATTTTAACGTTTTTGATTGACTTGCCTTTTAAAAAGTTAAATTTACGATTTTGAAAAAAGTACTGGCTTATGGTATGTTTCCAAATGAAGCATTTACAAACAGTATCTTGTAAAAACGTTATTATTTGATAAATTTCAAGAAGTAGCAAAAAAACGTATTTCAACAAAGCTAATATTGAGCATTTATCGGTTATTCAAATGTTTCAAATCATGACATTTCGTGGGCAAGAGCAAGCGCAATTCTATTGAACACTAGCGTATTTAGAGGGAATCATTGTGCCCTGCCCCCTTCTCTTACATATCAACAATACTATAGGGCTTTGTCCAGCCCATTTGGGTAGAAATCCCGCCAGAGATTCCATATTCAGGCCCACTTTTTTGATTTTTCAGAGATCCTTAGTCTCCAGAGACAAAAAGCATGAAATCCGAAACTGTTTCAAAGTGAAGACTTTTTTTTGCTACCACCTGAATAAATTTTTTGACTAAGCATATTTGATTATGGTTGTATGCCTCCCCTTTCAAAAACCTTCCGTACGCAACTGGTATTAAACAACAAGCTTTCGGTTCGAATCCCTTTCTTTTCACGTTTTAATTTTCTTATTTGATTTAAATATCTTACGTCACTTTATTCTCTGCTTCAAGTTTTAACAAGCAGCTCAAATAACGTTTATTATATATTTATAAAGATGTAAAATAAAATAAAGCTATCAATCAGACAGCAATACTACTTATAAAATATTAATAATAAACTTTGTTTAAATGAAGAATATAAGGTAAAATTTTCTATTTTATTGAAAATATAAGCGTACAAAATTTTAAGCAAATCAAGTTTAAAAATAGTCTTTCAAGTCACCTGTTTTGTTTAAGTCATCTGCTTTTGAATCCGTAAAATCTTTTTCCATTTTTTTTATAAGTTCATTGTTAAACTGCAAAAATTGTTTTAATCATTTAAAAAATAAAAAAAACTTATTTTAGATAATTTAGATTAAGTTTTGTAAAAATAAAATCTAAATCTTATTTTATGATAGGTGAACTTTACAACCTTTTAAAAAATTAAAACCAAACTATTTAAATTGCATTAAATTAGGGTTGGGCGAACAAAGTCCCGACAAATGTTCTGGGTGGCCGACTAAACTTTTTGTAAAGCGTTATTTAAGTCAACGTTTCTTAATTTGGTGAATAAAATTATTTAAAGGTGAACCAATCGAAAAGAGTAAATAAGAGGTAAACCAGGAGAAGGAGAATTACTATTTGAACTTTCTAAAAAATACGCACGGCTAACAACTTAAAGTGAAGAGGCATCGAAATTTGCGAGCTGTAATTGTTTTGAAATTCTTAACAAGGTCAGGTGAAGAAAAAAATCATAATTGTTCTTTCAAAATTAAGCGAAGATTTTTGGTCTTCACTTGACGTTGTGGCTAAATGAAACGCTGAAACCATTGATGGGGTGAACAAAACCAAACACATTTAAGCCCATTGTTGCGTTTTCGCAACATAAAAGTGGGTCGCACTCTTTTCTTGCAACAGATCAAACACTTTGCGTGACATCGTTACAAAAAATTTCATTTGAAAGTTCAATCTTTTGGAAGCAAGTCAGAAGCAAAAAGTTTTAATCTTGCGTTCAGAAAAATATCTTTATTAATAAAGTTTGCCCGATATTGTTTAAGATGACGTCATCAAAGTTAATCATGTAAATTCAACTAATCTTTGTGTATTTCAAATTTTTAACGTTTTTCCTTGGAGAAATAAGATTTAAACCAGGGGTGGGCAAACTACGGCCCGCCACGAACTTCTGTGCGGCCCACGAAAGCCTCAAGAAAATAACTTTACTCTTTCTTCACTTACAATCGTGGTGAACTCTAAAAAAGTTCATCACTTTCAGCTCGATGATTAAAAGTTTCAGAGTGAAGACTTTTTTTTGAGATCACTACAGTTAAGGCACGAAAATTAAGAAATCCGAGACAGATTTTAAGTGAAGACCTTTTTAATTATTTTGTAGAAATCAATATAGCGCGGCTTCCAAACAAATTTAACTTGGGAATGCGGCCCTCGAGCTGAAAAGTTTGCACACAACTCGTCCAAACTATTTCAAAGTAAAAATACGCCAAAAATTTTGTTATGAAAACGCAACACTCTGTGATATATTAAGGGCATTAAGGCCACTGCCGGTCTGTGATGTTTTACGCAATCATATCATTAAAATGAATTTATTATTTAGACGCCAAAACTAATTTTCGCCCAACTTTTACAAAATGTTAGTTTTTTTTAAATTTTTGTGGTCTGATTGTACAATATAAACAAGATGAATAGTTTAAAGATGTACTATGCAGCATTTTTACTTTATGAAATTATTAAAATTTGCAAGATTGATCAGAAAACTTTTAATACTGAGCCAAAAATATTGTAATCGACCAAACTTTACGGATTTAAAGTTTCAAAAATAAAACTACAATATTTCAATAACTACAATAAAATTTATAATAATACAAGTGTGAAACTGGGTGAAATTTTTTAGAGAAGTTAGATAAATGTTTTGATTTTAAAGCCAAAAAAGATTTCGATGAAGATGTAAATGTTGGGCAGTTTAGTGGCGTTGAAAGGGCAAAGAAAATGAAGACTCTGCTGGTGACGAAAAAAATTGTGGCACGTCTAATCTTCCCGGAAAACCTATAGTTTCCAAAGGTTCAATAAAAATTTTTGTCATCTAACAAAACCTGTCTGTATCTTGAGTAAAACAAGCGAGAAAAACAGATTCGCCATTGGCATAAGAAAGATTTACTTCTAGACAAAAAAATTCAAGAAGCTGAATGTAAGTTGTCTGCTGATAACTTTCCTCAATCTTTCAATTATTTTTAGATGACTTTACCATAAATCTTTTATTACTCAATTAATACACTATGCGACTCAGGTTGGAAACCATTAATTTATAGTGGCAGCTGATAAAATGAGGGTCCTTGTTGTAATTTGTTTTGTTGTCAGGCCAGTTATTGTGTTACCAAATATTGTAATTAATTGTCTGGAGATTTCGATGTCAGAAACGAACAGGTGGTCTCGTGCCGTGCCTTGAAATCGATTCGACAAAATTATGCAAAATTACACAACAGAATTCCAACCTAACAACCAAAAACGACAAATTTTCCCAAATTTGCCGGTTTTGCTATGAATCGTACTTCAATTTTTCAAAGTTATTTATAATATTTAATGCTACTTGGTAAAAACTTGCACTTTTTTTGAGAACAAAGTGTTGAATGCTCAGTGTTGCGTTTTTGCAACAAAGCGCGGACGCGAAACGCAACAATATGTTTTGAGCTAATTCTTCAAAAAAATTAAAAGATAAAATAAATTTCTAATACCAGATATGCTTCATATTTTCATAACACTTAATATACCTAAATTTCGCGTTTAAAAAAAAATTTTTTTTCGAGCTTGAATAGGTTAAGAACTATTAAGTCATGTTTGTTTAATTTTAGACAAAATAGTCACAGTGACCAAATGATAGTGACAGAACCAGTAATTCTTTCAATTTACATGTATAGTAGTTTTTAAAAAACTGTTATCTTTAGAATTCTTTCGGCTACCTTGATAGAATCATTTGAACCCTTTTTTTGTCGCCAGAAAGAATTCGTTTCTGGACTAAAGGCCCGTTTCCACTACGAGCGTGGAAAAAAGCATTCTTTGTTTGTTTTATTGCTTTATTTTTTGCGCTCGCTTCAATTTTAATCGCTCGCTTCAATCGAAGAAAGAATGCTCTTTTCCACGCTCGTAGTGGAAACGGGCCTTATAGTTTTCTAGCTTGCGGCGCAGGTGAGCGCGCAATAAATTGCGTGCTTTCTTTATCTAAACCAATCAGAGACGTGGTTAATTTCTCTAACTCAGTATGAACCACGTTTTCTTGCAGTTCGTCATTGCTAACGATTTCTTCTGATAAAAATAAACGAAAGAATTTTAAACAAAACAGTCTTTTTAAAGACTATCATAAATTGAAAGAATTAATGGTTTTATCAATACCATTGATAAAACCATTAATTCTTTCAATTCCATTCAAACAATTCGATAAAACCATTCAAACAACTAAGAATTTAGAAAAACTATGGATCTGCTCAAGTCGTGCCTGGCAAGCGCATTGTAATTGCATGTTCTGTTCTTAATCTGGAAATTGATGATTATTCTGTTCCTAAACAGTAACTGAGTTATTTTGTTTCTTTGAAGAAAATGTGCTTTATATGAAGTTTCTACTTCTAAACATCATTTAACACAAAGTAATTGCTTTGCTTCTTAAAATCCTTTATTTTGTCTATTTTCTAACTGTCTTAGCATACCAGTGATCTTTTGAAGTATGTGCTTTTGTGAATCCGGCTCTTGTACTGAAAATTTTACCCAACCCTGCATTAAACAAACGAACTTACTGATAAATAGAGATGCAATGAAAGTATCAAAGCTACAAGAGAACAGATGGAGATAAAGACGCTGAAAAATATGATTATCCAGTTCTTCTTTGTTGATTGAATCGGCAACACTAAAAAAATTTAAAATACTTAAAAATATTTTAATGCTATGAAAATTTGTCCCGGTTTTTACAGACTCGATTACTTATTTATGTTTTTGAAAAAACTGCAATAATAACGTCAAAGCAACAAGAGTCCGATTCTGTTCTAGTTGTGAAAGAGTTTTCTGTATTTGTAAAAGTTTGTAGTTGTTTTTCACGACTGCACTTCTTTCTTTATATCAGTTTGACGCAGCCTTTAATTCATAAAATTTACAAAGTTCAATAATTATCTTCCCGAGTCATTAATTTTTATAGCAACTCAAAAAATTTTTGTCAAAATATAAAAGTATAGCCCCTTTTAGCGTTTATCCAAGCCGTTTTTAAGATCATACGATGAGGCTTGATCAGTAAACAAGGTTTTTTTTTTTCTTTGGCAAATCTAAATGCTCTGAACCAAATCTAATACAAATGAATCTAAATTTAAATGTACATATAAATGTACATTTTGCAGTCGGTAATTAAAGTCGCACAGCAAGCAATTCAGCTTATCTTATCATGCAATCTTACCATGCATTTTAGCTATCTTACGAATGCAATTGAAATCTCTTGATTTTCTCCTATCAAAGATTCAGTCAACTGGGCAATTAAATTTTTGGCCCCGATTTAAGCTTGCATTTTTGGGTTTTGAATCGCGCCCGTATCTGGTAACTACGTAATTTGATAAATATGTCAGTCAATAAATCCAACATTACTTTGCGTATGTTTATTATTATGGTGGCAATTATTTGAATTTAGATTTCATCTTCGTCCCAGAATAATATATTATAATTAGACTACTTCGACTTTAAATGTTAATTGGTAATCTCTCTCTTTTGTCTTTTACTTAATTTGATGTAGCAAAAAAGAACAGCTACAGTAGATAATAACATACAGTAATTAATTAAAGCTTACCCACGATCTACCAAGTGTTTTTTTTATATCCAACCCTCTTAAGTTGGTTTCTAGCCTAATCTCGTTTAAATTTTTTTTAGTAGAAATAAAATATTTTCAAAGAATCCCGTGCTACACATTTGAGAAACACTGACCTACAAAAACTACACATAAGAAATAAAAATTCGAAGAGTTTATTGTCAATAATTACTTACCATTTTCAAAAATATTATAAGCATTCATAATTGTTATATGCGTCGAGTTTTATCAACAAAAAACCTTTAATTTAAAACTTAATCAAATTATACAGTAAACAATTGTGATTAAATATATTTTTAAAAAGTAAATGCTTTTCCAGAATTAATCAAATATAAAGCACAGTTTCTGTTTTTAATTTTTTTCAATTCAAGAAGCAAAAAAGTGTTTGAATTTCGTTTCCGGTTTAATAATAAATCCACAAACATCTTTACGCAAATATACAGGTTGAATTTTAATATCGGTTTAATCAAAGTTGATTCCATAGGAGCTAAAAGCTTTTCGTGATGGTCTCATAAATAGCTATTGCGTCAAAATGGAACCTTCTCTCAAATTTATAGGTAAAACACCTTCTTTCAAATTTACCTTTGAGAAAGAAAAAAAAATTGTTTACAATTTCTCAACGTTAACGTGGAACGAACAGTCGCCGGCTTCAAAAATTATGTTGGGAATATTTCAGTTCCAATAAACAAAAAATAAATTTTATATCAACTTAGTTACATCGTGCGCTAATGATATGCATGATATCAAAACTGAACAAAGAAATAAAGCATATTAAGAACATTCTAATGGACAATGGCTATCCTGAATTGATTATTGACAACAATATCTCCGAGAAAATTGCTCAGCTTTCTATGCACAAGCAATTCGTCCCAAAAAAATGCCCTGTATACTTGGGGGTTCCTTGGATAGGAAAAGCTACCATTAGTCTTGATAAGAATGTTAAAACGGCCGTTGAAAGCTGCTATGGTTTTGTTAACACCCAAGTAGTCTTCACGACTAAACTTATGTTACTTGTAGCTCGCTAAGATGTTTTATCTTCCACGCTGAAAAGTTCCGTTATCTACATATTCGTGCTACTGAAGTAGGTGTGTAGGGCGAACATCTCAACGATTACAAGATAGAATCAAGTAGCATGTTCCTAAATGGCTACAACAGCAAACGAAGCGCTTTACACGATCTCGACCCGGTAGATCTTGCAAACAAAAACGTAACAACCCAGATTGTGACTCTGTCATAAAACATCTGTGAGAGAACGAGCATTGTGCTACCAGCTGCGATGATAGACGATATAAAATTATTGCTGTAGTACGCAACTCGTTTCATCTTTGTCTGCTTGAGGCAGCGTTTATCAAAATTAGACATCTTGTTTTATGTAGACAAAAATAATTTGTTTAAACGTTAAAACTTTTTAAGTAACCAACGTTGTAAACAACAATGTTCCTTCTTAGAGGTTGTGCAATTGTGTAAAGGCGCGTTTACAGCCGTTTACAGTACTTTTTTCTTTCAGCACGATTTTGGTTTGTTTTATTGACGCTCAAATCTACTCATGTTTTCGAGAAAAAAATTTTTCGAGAGTAAGAAAAAATTTTTCGAGAGTAAGGAGGGTGTCGCACAAGTTCCGCATTGTTTTTGGCCAAAAAACCTTTGATTATATGGTCAAAATGAGCGGGAGCAGTTCTTCCTGTCCACATATCTGGCCGCTTTCTTCGTACAGCATCACGAAGGTGACGTAAAACCTCCAAGTAGTACTCTTTATTGATTGTTTGGCCTTCTGGTGCGTATTCGTGATGGTTAATGCTGCGGGAATCGAAGAAACAGAAACAATTAAAGTACTTGGCAAACATTCTCAATCACCTCCTCGTTTCAGCTTGTGGATGGCCTGCCAGAGAGTGCCTCACTCTCCACTGACATTCGGCGGTTTTTGAAGCGATTAAACCATTTCTTTATTTGAGTTTGACTTAAGACCTCATCTCCAAAAGCTTGCTAAATCTTTTGACTTGTTTCGGTTTAATTATTACCCAGCTTTTTGCAGAACTTGATACAATATTTTTGTGCGATGATTTCTGCCATTACGCTTGCGAGCAAAAAATTGACGATCATGCACTATACGACTGCATTAAATGCTTTAAAGAAAAGAGAATTACACCAACTATCGGTTTGAAATTTTTATGTGTGGACAGTAATTGTGACGTTACAATCCGCCGAAACCACTTTGCTGGGGTGGCATTATTTTTGGTGGGAGGAGATAAGGTCGGATACTTTTTGGATAGACCTCGTATTTATAAACAGTTAAAATATGTAAATTATACAACTCAATCTTTAAGTCAAAAACATTGATCTCTGATAAGTAATACCTAAGCGTAAAAAAAGTTGCAATTTTTCAGCAGAAACTCTCCTGGCAAGTATATAGGTTAAATTAAATTTGGCCTATTTTGTCAATTTTTCCTACAAAATAAAAATAAAAGAAAACTACAGTGGCTTTAAAAAAAAATCTTTTTACCTTGCATATTAATAATTATATGGTGAATATGAAAGAAAACAGGAAAAATACAATTTTCTAATAAAGATATACAAAAAAGTTATATCATATTTCCACATGGATAGATTGGTAAAAAACGGGTTAATAAATAAACATAAGGTAAACTTAGAGTTTATACAAACCGCAATTCAGGTTTCAAAGATCTTCAAATCATGCAAAGACAATGAAAATTGAAAGACTTTTTTGAAGACACGTTTCTTTTTGTTCATGCTGTTTCAGAAAAGCGTCGACAAGAGCTGCTTTGCCGCCATCACAATTTTTTATTAGAATTATTGACTAGGAAAAAAACGCAAATACCGGATCTACGATGACCTTGCGCAATAAACAAGAGACAGCCCAGATTCTTTAAATACATCCCGGAATAAGGGGCCGATTTACAAGCCAAGAAGTCAAATTTTTTTGGTTTTGTGTAAGCAATAGAAATAATTTTGATTGTAAGCTAAAACTAGATAACTGCTTAAGACTTATAGCTTGCAAAAGTCGCTTCTTAAAATATTTCTTTTCCCTTCTGCTGCATGCACTGAATGCAGACGCCGATATCAACAATATTTCTTTATAAAGTGGTAATGATACACGATTGTTTTTCTTTTTTTTTCGAAAAGTTATTGTTACAACATCCAAATTTTTAATAATGAGTGGCACAAATCGTTGCGCTTTGAGGAAACATAAGTTATTTTTACAACATCGAAATTTTTAATAATGAACTAAAGACAAAATGTTCTCAAGCCAAGTGGCAAAAATCGTTGCGCTTTGAGGAAACATAACTTATTTTTACAACATCGAAATTTTTAATAATGAACTAAAAATAAATTGTTCTGAAACCGAGTGGCACGAATTGTTGCGCTTTGAGAAAACATTAGTTATTTTTTCAACATTGAACTTCTTGAACATGTATTAGCGCCTCCGTCGCTTTCCTGCGAATTTGGAGGATAAATATAAAGATAAAATAAATAAATACCCTACTACTTTTCATCTAATAAAAAGAATTGGGAATCCAGATTAGATTTTTTTAAAAATCAGCTAGCGGGGACTGCAATCTCTCTATGAAAAAATTTTCAGGTTTATGAATTCTTTTCTCATAAACAATTTTTCTAAATTTATATTTAAATCAAAGTAAATCTTGAGGTTGATGATACCATTGCTATTGATTTTAAAGTACCAGTAGACCACATACCGCAATATTTACCTTGTCAAACATAATTTTGTTTTATGTTTATAAAAACTTCTTTCAGACATTTAAAACAACAAATTTACTAGTCGTTTTCATTTGGAAGGGCATCCATTCCAGGTCAGACACAAAGAGAACTGGGGCCAAGGGTTTATCCTTTTACTACCCTAGGCTGCTGTACTGCAGGATCAGATGCTGGCAGTGATGGTGCAGAGCCAACATCGAATTTTCTTATCCAAAACCGTCAGACCTCGTGCTCCATGTCCCAGCCAACAGTGCTGTGTAAGGGCCCAGTGAAGGTAGCCTGTACGCGGCCCGTACCGATTTGGCCACAGGCTTATCGCATGGGTTTAATGTGACTTTTAATTTTCAGTCGTAATCTAAAATTGAAAGATGCTAATAAGTTTACCTTTTTAATCATTTCAAAAAAGAAGCAACCGGCATAAATAGCTTGAACCACATGAAACTCATGCGGTAAGCCCATGCTGTAACACTGCAGCACCCGCAACCAAATTGGTACGGGTCCCGTATGGGCTGCCCTCGCAGGGCCCGCAAGGGCTTTGCATAGCATTGTTGGCTGGGGTGGTGCTCGATGTATGGGACACGCTATTAGGACGTGGTCTGCGGTTTGTTGAATGACATCGCATTCGCAATTCGGTGAAGGAGCGAGACCCCATTTGTACATAGACGAATGAAATCGCCCAACACCAGTTCACAGTCCAATTTCAACCGTCAAAAGCCACAACTTTATGACTTCTTAATGAGTAAAAATTTCGGGTTTTAAGTGTTTGCCGAAAATCCCACTACTTGAGATCCCAGCATTAAAATTTCAAAAATGGTTAAAATGTGAAACACCTTTCAGTTCAAACTCAGTTCGTCAGTCACCCGTTGCACTTTTTGTTTGACAATTAGCTTCTTTCACGCTGTTTGCGAATTAAACAGACACAGCAACGAAGGCAAGAGTTTTCTGCACAAATTAAAGTAACAAGTTTTCACACTTAAGTAGCATTTGGAATAGCCAGTAAGCTCATCTCCTTTCTCCAAAGTTACTTCAAAATCTCAAGAAATTTGCAATGATTAAGCATATAGGCAGACAGCAGAGAGAAAACAGTAGAACTCAATTGTTTTTTCTAACTTTTTTATTTGTCAAACCATATATATTTTAGTGACTCTAATCGAACCATATGTATTTCGCGAAAGAATGTTTTATGAGAATTCGATCACGACGCAGTTATTTGTGTTATCGTGCAAAGCAATGAAATTTTCTCTTTCACAAATCGCCTCGGTGGGCAAGGTGGCGCCAAGCGACAATCAAAATTTGAATCAATGACATGTGTCCAAAGTTGCATTAATTCCACACCAGTACAGACATCGGCAGTACCAATGATTTCAACATTAATGGCTTAGATTTTATTCTTAAAATTTCTCCTTCAGCCTTTAGTTTTTACATGGGACCGTTTGCAAATATAACTAGCGAACTGTTTTGTACCCTTCTTATCTGTTTGCCTTCAATTGCCTATCTCCATGAAACAATAGCTGTCACCTTGCCTCTAAGAGTGTTACAAACATCAATATTTTATATCATTTACCAAACAATAATTTAAAAATAATTAATTTTAGTTTTTAAAGGTAGGCTTTAATGTCAATTTTGTTATCAAAGAATGAACTTTTTGAGTGAATATTTTGTCCATAAAAAATCTAATTTAAGTTTGTTTGTATTTGTTTTTTAGAAAACTACTTAAAGAAAAAAAATTTGGAAAATCTTTTATGGCTAATAAATTTTTTTTCAACAAATCTAAAAATTTATTCCATAGCTTTTAAATATCTTCTAAGCAGTTTTGTATGCAATCTTTTCAAAGATTTTCCAAAACTTTCTCAGGTTTTTAAATAAGTTTTATCAAAGTTAAATTAAGTAAGTAAGTTAAGTAAATTTATTTCATAGTTTTTAAATATCTTTTTAGCAATTTTGTATGTAATCTTTTCAAAGATTTCAACAAATCTTTAAATTTATTCCATAGTTTTTAAATATCTTCTAAGTATTTTATATGCAATCTTTTCCAAAACTTTTTCAGTCTTTTAAGTAACTTTTATATTTGGCAGCATGCTTGAGCTTTTTTACTGTATAATCAGCACGTTGTTAGTGACCGCAATCGCCACGGCCTTGGTTGAACTGATACTCTTGTCCAGGGGTTTTCAAAGGGGTCCACGAGAAGAACTTTCATTTTGGATTTCAGTTTACTTTTGCGATAAAATTGAAAAAAAAGTTAGAGGCGGTTTCAAAGTGATGATCTTTTTTGGTCTTTACTTGAATTTCGGGAGAAAATTGAAGAAATCAGAGACAGTTTCAAAGTGTTAACTTTTTTCTTTTTTTGTCTTCCCTTGACTTTTGGGATAATATTATAACCAGGGGGCCACTGGTGTTTGAGTATTTCCGAAAGGGAGCCACGGACCATCAAAGTTTGAGAACGACTGCTCTAGTTTTTTTATCAAGCTCATGGGTAAGGCACTGCACGACATTTTTTTCTGTTTGGCAACCTTAACAAGATGCTCTGAATTTTATTAATATCACGATGTAACAATTAAAAACTTTCGACTGGACAGCAATATATTTTTCAAAAATAAGATGACTATTTGCGCATTTCCAAAATAGACTTTCTTGTTATTTCACGATTAACCACTTAACGAATCAATTAATTTTTTTAAAACTGTCCAAA
This sequence comes from Diplosoma virens, assembly GCA_963680785.1. Taxonomy (NCBI): domain Eukaryota; kingdom Metazoa; phylum Chordata; class Ascidiacea; order Aplousobranchia; family Didemnidae; genus Diplosoma; species Diplosoma virens. Next base: position 35,407,857 of record OY796895.1, on the reverse strand, counting down.
AAAATCCATTTTTTTATTGCTTTATTTGGTGACAGATGGCCAGACATAAAAGTCAAAAACAAAAAAAGTAAGAAAAATCCATTTATTCAAGTTAATGTGACATTTGAAAATTGCTTAAAAAGAATATCAACGTATATATACGTACTAAATTTGCCGGCATAAAATGGACATAAACGTATAATTACGTTCTAAATATGAAAGAAGGTAATAAAATAGGGAATAGTAATCAATTATGAAAGTAGGTAATAAAAAAAAATTTCCTCGGTCGATAGCAAGAAACCAAAATATATGCTGAAATAAAATCCTTAAAAAAAATTGCTGATGCTGAAATAAAATTATTAACTAGTATAATTATATTTTGTGTGGTAAATTTTATAACACGGCACTGCACATAGTCCGACGTCACATTCTTTGCAAAAGTATCTTGACTCTTTCCTTATCTTCTTTCCACTTTCATTTTTCCTGCGTGAGCCAACGACACACAATCTTGCTGCGTTCTTCTTTTTCTCAGTATCTGGCACTATATCAGGAAAATGTCTAGCAGAGAGCCTGAGAGGTGTATCCTCTAAACTTGGCCTTCCTTTAGACTTGATTGAAGTCTTCTTGTACTTTGCTATACTTTCTTCTATAAGGTCAAGTGACTTCTTCTTATGACCTGTTATATTGTAAACGATGAAGGCATTCCAAATTGTCAGCTCAAGAAGATGAGAAAATAACTTCTCGAAGTACCTTTTGCCTATTTTTCGCAGAAGAGAATAATTACAAAGGCTTTGATCCACGCTATCAACCTTTCTCATCGTCAAATTATAATCTCTAACTAATTCAGGAATAGTCACGTTTTTTCTTCTTCTTTCAACAGTGCAGGTCTTTGCAGAGTGTATTGTAGATAGCAGACAGACATCTCTTTTATCCTTCCACTTCATTGCTAAGACCTTGCCTCTTTTATATGCAGACACTTGACCCTTTTGCAACTTTCTAGTTTTGTGGTTCAAAAGTAATTCAGCTAGCTGAGGGGAAGTATAAAAATTGTCAGTTGTCAGGCAATATCCTTTACCTAACAATGGCTCTAATAAGGTCATAACAATTTGAGAAGAATTAGGAAGATGCTCATATTTCTTGTTCATTTTTGTTCCTTTTCCTGTATAAATAATCATATCACAAACATAGCCAGATTTTGATTCACAGAGTAAATAAAATTTTATTCCGAATCTAACTCGTTTCAGGGGAATATATTGAATCCAGCTGAGTCTGCTTTCATACAACATTAAACTTTCGTCTATTGTGACATCTCTTTCCATTGTATGCATTGATTTGAATTTAGTAGTAAGATAATCAAAGACATGGTAAATCTTGTTCAATTTAGGGTTTGGGTGCACATCAGTGTCAAAAGTTTCATTGTTTGAAAAGTGTAGAAAACGTTTCAAGTCACTAAAATGTTTGTAGGACATGCATTCTCTAAAAAAGGGTGTATCCATTAGTGGCTTCTTAGTCCAGTAGTGCCAGAAATGAGGCTTCACAACTATTCCTTGAAGTTGCAAAAGAGCTGAGAATACTCTAAATTCATAGGATTAGTTTTTTGCCAAGTAGCACGCTTTTGCTTAGCATACCTATTTGTTTCTTGAACAATATATTCTACTAATTAATCAGTAAAAAACATATTCATGAAGTCAAGAGCAGTTTTGTCTGCAGTAGTGCCAAAATTAATTTCTGTAAATGGGAATCTAGGTGGTGGAGGTGGTGCTGACTCACCTGCTTATGTCTCATTCCATTCTCGATACATAGATACTGCAATATCATTTTCGCTATCATTTTGGGCATCATCATCACTTTCTTAAGAAAAAGAGCTTTCATCACTATCTTCACCAGACGAATTTATGTCAAAGCTGTCACTATCTGACAAAAGTTCCGTTTCACTGTCAATTTCCATAATATAAATATGTAATTATAATGCACAAGACTTGAATGCCTCTAGGTATGCGAACTATTGCGTAATAAATTGTGACCGTAGAATTGAAAACCTGGCTAGTACAAGACGTCTATGACATCATAAGCGCCAATTGAAGTAATGTTTTACGAACCATTAAAGCATTGGTAAATGAAGTTAAAAAAATAACACTGGTCAACACGATTTTTCTTGCATGGACTTTTTCAACTGATTTTGGCTAATTTTGGCAGGCTGAATCCAAATTTGGTGTTAGTTTTTGCTCATCACATCACGTTTTTGAGATATGAAAACTTACTTTTTTAAAAAATTGCTAATTTTTGCCAAAAATTAAACAATTTATGTTGCGTTTAAGTGCCCTTAAGTGGAATAATGTTTACAATGCAAGGCAGCATCTCCTTTAAAATGACTTTTCAAAGCTATTTGTAATCTTAAACCGTGTTTGTGTATTATTGACCACATCATATATAAATAGTAAATACGTGAATACACGATCTGGAGCATTGTGCTCAGCACAGGTACGACATCAATGAAAATCTAAATTTTTTCGTTTTGTGTCATTCTCACAAAATTATATTAGCAGGTTTAAACAAAACCAAGCAAAAAACATACAAAAAAGTAACATTGTCACATCGCAACAATCAGTACGACTATACACAAATCCAAAGCATAGTTTAGCACAAACGAAATCACATTATGGCATCAAAAATTTTCTTTTTGTTGCTAGTCTTTTATGAACTGCGAAGGGACATCTCTCATCAAACTCCAGCAGTAATCTGCCATCATGTTGCAGTTCCATCGACCATGATAACGTTTTTCCATCACTTTGACATCCTGATGAAAACGCTCTCCTTGCTCCTCATTAACGTTGCCAAGATTCGCGGGAAATTCGCTGAGGGGCTGTGCAAGTAGGGAACTTTAATGCTTATTCGGCACCCAAGGTCTTGTAGGCTGAGAAGAAGCTCCTCTACCAACTCTATATAATTGTCAGCTCGCTTATTATCAAGAAAGTTATGGAACACTTTAGAAAATGCTTTCCAAGCTCGAACCTCAACGACAGTCATTGTAGTCACGAAATGCTGGTCCCCGAGCAACGTTCTGATCTGAGGCCCATCAAATATCCCTGCTTTTTTCTTCTCATAGCTGAGGCCAGGAAAGGTTGAGCAAATGTATCCAAAACAGTCTCCAGAACGATCAAGTGCTTTGACAAATTGATTCATTAGTCCAAGTTTGATGTGTAGTGGCGGCAAAATGATGTTTTTCCGATAAACCAAGGGGTTATTGACGATATTCTTTTCTCCAGGTTTTATTGTATTCCTTGTGACCATTGTTTTCTTACCCAATGCTCTTCGTTGGCTCTATTATCCCAGTAGGATAAAAAGCAAGGATATTTGGTATGACCTCCTTGTTGCCCTAATAGGAAATTCACCATTTTTTAATCCACACATATCAACCACTGGTAATCGCAGTACTTCAGTCTTTCAAGCACAACCTTGATGTTTTCGTAGTTTTCCTTCAGAGTGACAGAGTGTCCTATAGGAATGGATTTATACTGGTTACCATTATGGAGTAGGACACACTTAAAGCTTCTTTTTGAGCTATCAATAAAAAGTCTCCAGTCATTTGAACGATATGCAGACAAACCTATATCAAGAAGAAGCCCCTCAACATCTGTACAGTAAACAAGCTGGCCATCAGACTGAAAGTACTTTCTTGATTTCTCTTCCCGGTTACGATAAAATGAAACACTTGTACCAGCTTTGAGAAGATGTTTTTCCTGCAGTCTGGAAGCCAGATTCCTGCAGTCTGAAAATCAAATGTATCAAACCAAAAATGTAAGCGGGGACTAATTATGACCTAAATCAAAGGCCGGGATGAAACCAAGTTTGAATCTTGTAGAAGTTGTGATTTAGAAAGCTGATTCTACAACAACGGCCTTTTGGCGATGTTGAAAAGTTTCGCTTCTTGGTAGCCAACAATAATGTTTGCTAATGCTGGACCGAGCGGTAAGCCTATAGCGACGCCGCCGATTTGTCGATGCATGTTGTTATTGAAGTTGAATTCCACAGAGGAGATGGCTAGCTGCATTAATTCGACAAAGATGTTGCGTGGAAAAAATGGCGTCATTGAGTCATCAATTTAAAGGACGTCAACGCAGATTTCTATAGTTTCAGCAAGCGGAACATTGGTGAAGAGACTGGAAATGTCATAAGAACAAAGATAGACAGAGGAAGGACAAAAAGTAAATTTTCTGACTTCTTTTACAAAGGTGAAAGAATCAGATACACAATTAGAAGAAACGTTTTGGAGAACAGGTTGAAGAAGAGAAGTGAGCCTTTAGCTAACTGATGTTGGGCCGATCCGGTCGCAATTTCCAATTTTGTACCCAAGGAATCGTGATCTACATATTTTCAATCTATCAAATATCCAAATTTTTTTCTCTGCTCAAAAAATTATCATTGAGCTCTTTACAGTTCAATCATATTTATCTTTCGGTACATTTGCAAATCAATCATATTTATTTTTCGGTACATTTGCAAACGTTATATATGAAACAGATTGGTTTGTTTATCATCTTAAAAAGTCGCTAAAAAAAGCTTTGCCATGACAACTAACATGGAGTGCTCCTTGATCGCTCCAAGACCTGAGTGATAGAATTTTTATGAGCAGAGAGAAAAATTTTGGATTTTGATCGGTTGAAAATATGTAGATCACGATTCCTTGGGTACAAAATTGAAAATTGCGATCCGGTCACAGACAAAATCGGAGTAAGGGTACGTCCTTTTTGTGTATTTTCGGAAGACCATACATGCGTGGTCGCTGGGAGCCAGTGGGTCGGATTGCTTTGTACGCTTGTTTAGAAATTAGGCTCTCTTTCCTCTTTAGCAATAAAAAAAGGCAATTCAGCAACTTAAAGTGACAATAAATGGTCATTGTATTGAGAGAAAATCCAACTTTAAGTACCTTGGGGTGACTTTAGATGAATGCTTGTCATGGAAATGTCATATTTCAAACTTGCGTCAACAGCTGGCCAAAGTTTGTGGCATATTATATAAACTTAGACATTGTGCTCCTTTATCAACTTTAAAAACGATTTACTTTGCTTTATTTCAATCCAAAATCCAATATTCAATTCTCAATTGGGGAAGAGCTAATAAAACATTGACAGCTCCTTTACAAGTTCTTCAAAATAAGTTTATTCGTGCCTGTCTGTTTTCATCAAAGTCAACTAATATAAATTATCTCTTTTATGAATTTAATGTCTTAAAAATAAATGACTTAATAAAAATTGATCATGCTAAATTTATGTTTAAATATATTAATAATATGCTGCCTCATGTTTTTTGCTGATTATTTTAGACATCTTAGGCAAATACACAATTATAACACTCGCCAATGCCAAACACGTGAACTATTTTTACCTACTGTTTCTTCCAACTTTGGTAAAAAAATGCTAAGTTTTGCTGGTATTAAAATATGGGCTGAAATTCCAAAAGAAATCAAAGAAAATTCGTATTATAGTTTTAAATATAAATACAAATTATTTCTTATTAGCAACTATGCCAGTGACACACAAAAATAAAACAAAATTATGACTTTTTTTTTTTAGGGTACTTATAATTGTATTGTTGAGTATATACTGGTATTCATTTGTTTCTTTTTCTTTTTTGGTTTGTTGGTTGTTTTTTTTTGAGCTAAAATATTCATATGCTTCACTTTGTTAAGTTTATAAAAATATTTGGTGTGTTCATCTGTGTTTTTTATACTTATTTTTCAAATTCTTGTTATCAAACAATTGTTATAAAATATTTATTCTTATATTTATATATTAATTATATATATTTATACTATTTTGTTCTGTTTTACTAAATTTTTAATCAAGATATAATTATTAACCAGTTTTTGTTATTGTCAAAATTTGTTTTGTACTTTTTTAGTCTGTTTTTAGTCGTGCAATAATCATCTTCTGTATTTACATGTACTTCCTTTTTCACCGTCGTGTTGTCGTGCTGCAGATTGCATTTTTGAAAATTTATGCTATATTTCGAAAAAAAAAAAATTTTTTTTTTTTCTGCCGGGGGGTATCTGTAGCGATTAATTGGACAGCCCAAATACGTATTTTCACATGAAACACAACTTTAGTTTTTATGGGAATTATAGAATTTGGTTCAAAACGTTGAATTTAACTTTCACATGCTCTATTTTACGCAATTTTAAATTTCACATCCTGCCGTTCCATATCGTATGATCACGTGGTAATACGCCCTCTCGTATACAGCGATATGGCTCGGTCATAAATTGTAATAAATTGAGCTACCCTCCGGCAGATATCGGTTAGATAAGTTAACTTATGTTATAATTATGCTATATTAAATTGTTTCTATTATTGTAACTATTTATTTCAACATTTGTTTCGTTTTCAATTCTATTTGAATAAGTGAATAAATATACCCTGTAAATAGAATTAAGTTAGTAGTTAACCTTCTGACTTTGAACTGTTGCAATTAAGCTTGGACATAACGCACTTAACCACTTCCGGTACATATATTATAATTAAACAGTTGTTATAAAATACTTGTTATCCTGTTATCAAATATTTGGTATGTTCATCTGTGTTTTTATATATATATATACTTATTTCAAAATCTTATCATTTGACCTTATTGGTGGTAGCATACTTTGATGACCTTAATGGTCTTTCGCTACCATCTGTTATGGTGGTACAATTTATATTATTGTTTGTTTGTTTATTGTAACAGTGTGTGTATTTGTTGTAAATTTTATCCTTGTAATCTATTTCTTCCTCCTTACCGCCTAACAAAATAAATGATTGATTGATTGATTGATTGATTCTTTTCCAAGCTTTAGTAACCGTCGTTGTATCCGTGATTCAATTTTAGCGGTGTTGTTTTGTTGGTGACTGGTCCAAGATCGAGAAATTTGGTGGTGTCATTGAGAATTGTCTTCATCTTGTTGTTGTAAGCATTTTTGTTGAGGATGACAACGCCAGCACCTTTGTCAGGATTTCTTATAAGAATTTCTTTATTTATCAGAAGGAACTTGATGTCCCGAAAACACTTTCTTGTCATGAGGAATAGGGTGGAGTGAAAAAAAAATTTGAAAAAAGTGTAGTTTTTAAATCGTGCCAAATAGGCTAAAACTTCAAAAAAAATTGGTTTTGGCGAGTTGCTACCTTTGGGGGGCTAGCAACCCCCCAAAATGTGTTTTTGGGGGGTAAAATTGACAAAAAATGTCGTAACTCGGTAACCGCTTATTGTAGAGGCATGATTTATGGCTCAAAATTCGCAAAATCATCATGTTTCTATATGTGCTAAGAGAAAGTTTTTGTCTATTTCCACAAGAAAAAAAGTTATAATCGATAAACCGTTTTTTATGCTCAATACTCGAAAATTGCGCTGTATGGAAATAACTTTGATCTAACATTTGAAATGATATATGTCTAACTGATAAGGACTAATTATGACAATCACAATAGAAGGACTAATTATGACAATCACAATATTAACAAGATGATTTGGGATAACTTTGGTCACCAGACAAAGTACCTAAATAGGCCTACTCATAAGGTACAGAACGTGCTAGCTTTACTGCCCATAAAATGTTTAGTATTTCAGTAATTTAAAGAAAATCTGTTACATCTCATTACTTTCGAACTGTTGATGCTGATATTGGGTTGTTTTGCCTAAGGAGTGAGAGAAAAATAAGAAAGCAAGTTAGAGTACACCAAATATCCTACGCAAAATGAAGCGCATCAGAATTGCACTTTAGTGTCAAATTTTTTCAAAAGTTTTCGAGATTTAATCTTCTGGCGAATCAACCCATCTCTTCGCTCAAATCCTTCAACTTGTGCTGCGGCCTCTGTTACCATTTTGACATGGCGCTCTACACATTGGTTGTGACATGGGTGGTCGAGCTGCAGTGGTCTTATCCGGCATTGTTCAATATCTAAATCAGTTAAATGTTCAATTACCGGAGGCTGCTGATGGCAAAATGTTAAATTCACCATCTTGTAGTACGAGTTCACTGTTAGATCCAGTGTGGGCGGTTCAAACAGCCGTACAGTTGAGGTGGTATCATAATATTTTGCTCCTTCCAAAGAATATTCTTCACTGCGACTGTCAACCAAGGCATGATTATCAAATGAAACCGTTGATGGCAAGTTTCCACGAATCAAAAGCACTTTGTTCACTCCTCGCATTCGTATCTCCTCATCGTTGTCACCCAACATGGCGATCAAGACATTTTCCTGGTGTGAGAAAAATGCATTTCGTTGCACAATTTTCAGAGCAGTTTTCCGAACAGCTTCGTCAGGCACCTGAAGAATTCGTTGGACCAAGTTGAAAAAATTTCTAGATCCGCAAGTTAGTTGACTATTTAACTTAATTTCAAACCAACTTGGAAAGTAAACTTGAAGACAAAACTTCGTCAGAGTTTCCAAGTTTGAGGAGGGTTCATCCACCGAAACATAATATCTGAGGATTCGACAGCCCAGAGTTAGCCAGCGTGAATGCACAATGGGACCTACTTTTAAATATTGCAAGTCGCTGTCGACAACTCCCATGATTATTGCTGAACATATCTTGTAAGCATAGTGTTGATCAGTACTCAGATCATTAACAACTGATTCTGGCAACTGTACAAACTGAGGGTTTGAAATTGACTTAAAATTAGCAGCAACCGGCCAACTTGAAACATCTCCAGTTAAACACTTACCAATTGGTCCTGCAAATGTGTCAGGACTATTGGTGGTTCCATCAAGCATAGTAAAGACATGGCGCAAGGGTAGTTCATTGGTATGTAGTAGGAAAATTACCCATTGTAGTGGCTTGTTTAATAGTTCTTCCAACTTACGAATGCAACCATTGAACTTGCCTGTCATTGCTGCAGTTCCATCAGTGCCAACTACTGTAAGCTTGTCATGTAATTCGGTGTTGGCAATGGTGTTGAAGATCTTTTGTGCCATGGTTCTTCCTTTGCCATCCTCTGTGGAAAAATGAGAAAGAAGTATTCACCAGGCTGCCCAACCATTGTATAGTGATCTTCAAGTTGCACAGACCTGTAAAACTTGTCATTTGGCCCTTGCATGGTGACCTGTGTTGCATCTTTGCGCCCATCAAAGTATATGGCATTCACTAACTTGAAATTTTCTTGCTCCATTTTCCTAATTTCAGCACGGCATTGTTCTCGCTCTCTTCGAAGCTTGCTACGATCAATAACGTATGTCTTGTCATCATCAGTAATTAGACCCAAATCTTGCATCACACAATTAGCGATCGCAGCAGCAGCTCTGTCGGATATCTGAAAACGCTCACTCATCCTTGCAAGGTTTGACCAAATCATTTGATTCTGATTTTCATATGGCATTGATTGAGAAACAAATTCAGAAGCAGCAGAAGATTGCGTTTGGTCTGTGTTGGTTGAACTAGAATCTGACAGATAATCCAAAGCTGACTCAGGCACTGATGTAACTGATGTAACGGAAAAACATGTTGGTGGTTCTGGATGAGGTTGTAAGGGTCGAGAGCGCCTCAAAAACTGTATGTCAGCTGACGTTGAAGGAACCACAGCATCCACACATTTTCCAACTCGCTTACTAGTTTGATCTTTATAAAAAGCATAATCATCATCTGTCATTTTCAAACCATGTTGTTTCTCCAAAATTCTGCGCTGCTTATCGTCAGCACAAAAAACATCAAATATTTCATCAATAGTTGACATAAACTCTTTTTCCTTTTGTAAAAATGCTTCTCCTCGTTTTTTCTTTGACCAGCGATCAAGTGCACTGAAACAATTCACAAAACTTTGAACTTTTTTCGAAATGGTGTACAGATGAATGGGATATACGTTGCACCATACCCATCTGTCATAAATTTCTCTGGCAATGTCATTTGCAGCATTGAAGGTTCGAAAGTTTTTCAAATGAAGAATGCGTTCTATTACATGTCGCTTGGTAGGCAATACTCCTGGTGGAAAACTATCAGGGGTAGAGAAAGTGTGTCCACTATGTAAAATCTTCTTTACAGAAGTTGAACTCCGTCTTTTCATGTTTTACTACTTCGCAGTTTGGCCAAAGCTTTGATTTACACAATTACTTAACAATATACCTGCAAAAAATAATAATAACTTTTCAGATAACTATTAGTTAAGTACAAACAAACAAACTTATTAAACAGTTTTTCTATCATAACTTTTTTTTCTAGTGGAAATAGACAAAAACTTTCTCTTAGCACATATAGAAACATGATGATTCTGCAAATTTTGAGCCATAAATCATCCCTCTACGATAAGCGGTTACTGAGTTACGACATTTTTAGGAAATTTTACCCCACAAAACACATTTTGGTAAAGCAACTCGCAACTCGCCAAAACCAATTTTTTTTGTAGATTTTACCTGTTTGGCAGGTTTTTAGAACTACACTTTTTTCAATTTCAAAAAAAAATTATTTTCACTCCACTCTAATGAGGAAGTCACCCAAGTCTATGGGGTTTCCACAATAAGCGTGAGCCAAGTCACTCAACCTGGCCTTTAAAGCAGCAAGCTGCTCTTCAGACCGAGGTTTGTGATGGACTACTTGAGCGTAGAGTACTTCAAAGTCAGCTAATACTTCTTCACGTTTGACACTAGTGGGCGGCAGACAAAACAAAAGTCGGTGGGACAATACAAACTGTTCAGTGTCTGATAGTTTGTAGTCAGACAAATTTACGATGTTGTTCTGCTTGAAACTTGTCTGATTGCCAAAACGATGTTGAAAAAGAGGACGTAGGTTGTTGCTGTTCTTCTTTTGGTGGACGGCTTTTTTTGTTTATCTATGACCGACAAGTAGCGACAGAATCGTACCAGCTCGAAGAAAGACAGAAACTGTTTAGTTTCTTGCCACAGTGAGCGACATTTAGTTCTGAGAAAAGCAGCCATTGACTGGTTTTTTTCAATTTCATCGTGCATCAAGGCTCGCTCGATGTTTGGGCTTACGGTAGCGAGCAACTTTTTTACGCGAAATCTAACCGACTTCGGTAAAGTTCGCTGAGAAATGTTAGCCTTATGAAAGGTTGTTTTAGAAAGAAGAGTTTGGATTCTTCCACGCGTTTTGATCAACTTGTTCAAACATTTGAGCGGTTGATCACTGTACCGTTGACGGAAATATTTGAATAGACGTTTGGTGGTAAACAATTTGAAGATGGCGCGAAGTAAAAGATTTTTTTCCAAAGCTTTTAATCTGACACTCTTCAGGGGAAATCGTCAGAATAAAGCTGAAATGAAACCGAACTTGATTATAAAGAGGAAAGCAGAGTTCTCATTAGCGGAGAGATGTTAGCCAATGAGAGTGAACATTAAAAACTTTCAAAGAGTAGACGAATTCCTTTTGTTTACACAGAAGGGGATTAAGAAATTTAATGAAAGTCGCTTCAAGAGCAGAAAGGCGAAAAGAAGAGCGACCTCGAGCGAGAATAGAAAATTTTTCGTTGTTTTAGTGAAGGGCGCATTGGGCATTGTCAAGAAGATGTTAACCAATGGCGGAGCTTTCCCGCTCTTGCAAGGCCAACATACGCCAACAACAATTTCACAAACCCGCCTAGGTGGGGTCGTTCAGCAGTTCCAGTGCAGCAGGCACAAATAAGTGTTTTGATTTAAGTTGCTGCAGCTGCCCACTAAATGGAGACAGGAGCCTCTTCTATAGGAGGTGTTCTGACTCCTGAGCGCGGCGAGCTAAAGACAATGTGGATTTTGGCGGCAAAACTCAGTTGGTTGGATGCCTGATAAGGTAAAAAGGTTGTCCATTTGTGTGGGACGCAGGCATCTGGCCACTATGCGCAAGACATCGGTAGTGGGCTTGTTAATAAGATGAGTATGAGCACTGGCAGGGGCTCTGGAAGCGGGGGGCAGGAGGAGCAATTGCCTCCCCTGCCTTTTAATATTCTTAAAACGCGGGGGCAGAGGAGCAGATTGTGCTCTTTAAAATTAGTATTACAGATAAATTTTTTTAGTTATGCTCTGCAATTAACCTATATAATCTTGATCACCATTAAATCCAACAATGTTTGTAAAATTACAAAGGCAACCGTGACTCATAGCACTGTAATAAAAGCAAGATAAAAGTTTTAACGTATTCAATATAAAGTTATTGATATCGTAAGCGGCCTAAATTTCTGGTAAACGTCTTATTCTACTTAAATCAGTAAACTAAATTATATCTTAGCCGAAAACCAATTTTTAATTCATCAACTGATGGCAAATAGCTATACACAACAATCAAGTATACCTAAACTACCATCCCGGTAGTTTAGGTATTCCTAACATCAATTATACCAAACGTTCTAAAAAAAGAATAAAGCATCAGAAAATTTCTAAATGCTCTCACAAAGAGCAAAAGTTTCTAGTAATTAAAAGAATTTTGATTTAGAAGCAAAGAAGTTGTAGCGTTAATCTAATTTTAACAAGTTGTAGCGTTAATCTAATTTTAACAAGCAACACAAGCTGTCTGACTGGGGTAATCAATACTCATTTATGACCGACATTCAAGCCTAAAAATAAAAACACCAAGACTAAACGCGTGACATTCTTAGCCCTTTTGAAAAACTGTGGTACATATGTGCAGAGGTGGGCATTTTTCCATAAATTAGCAAAGCGCAGCTGTCTTTGAAATTAGCGAAGCGTAGCGCACTGAAGAGCAACGAGTCTCTGAAATTAGTGAAGCGCAGCGCAACTTGCGCAATGCGCTTTTATAAATCATGTAAAGCGCAACGCAACTTGCACAATGTTTTTTTAAACCAGGGTTTTTTTTGAGACCGTGCCCCCTTTTTGTCCTGCAAACAAAAATCGCAACCCCTTCTATCATAGCAATAAATTCCGTCCCAAAATCATGATGTTTACCAAAAAAAAGTCTTTACTTAGATTTAGTGCCCTATTTCTCAATTTTCTTTCGAAAATCGTAGTGTTCTCCAAAAAAAGGCCGCCAGGTTCGGTTGAGATTTAGTTTGTGGCTAGTTATTCGTGCCCCCCTGTAAACCTTTCACTCCACCCCCAGGGCGGCCTACCCTTAAGTTTAAGAATCTAGAAGTTAAAATTTAATTTGCAGCCATTTGCTCATGCCCCCTACGTACCTTTTCACACCCCCAGTTTAAGTTTTAGGTTTTAAATCATGTTAAGCGCAGTGCAAAAAAATATTTATAAATCTTGTATTTCAAACTTTTACAAATCATGTCAAGCAGAGCGTAATGTCTTTTTTAAATTATGTTATTATTAATTAAATTAAATATTAAAACAAATTATGTTATGCGTAATGCGCTTTATGTTTAATGTATTTAAAAAGACTATATTAATTTTTTTTATCTCTATATTTATCCTCCTGACTCTCAGGAAACGACGGAGGCGCTATACAGAGGGTAGGCAATTACCCCGGCCTGCTTTCGGAGATGCCAAGGTATTGCTGTCCGCTTGTAATTTAACAGAGATATGACTGCAATTTAGAACTGCTTGTAAAGACCACCAAGCAGGGGAATGTGCGTAAAGTAACTTTCCCAAGGACACAACAGAATGACACTTGCGCCATTCTGTTGTGTGTTTGGGAAAGTTGCTTTACACACGTGACCGTGCAGCGCATCAAGATTTTCAAATCACATGAAAAGCAATATTCTGTCAAAATCTTAAGCGCAGTCCAACCAGAGCTCTAAATTTCAGTTATGGCACATATAAAAAAATTTTTTAAGTTTTAACTAAACTTTCAACCCAACTTTGTCTTTTAAAACAAAAAGACATTTGTATTTACAAATTTCAATCAAAAACCAAAAAAAACTTTCATTGAATTTGCTTTTTATTTCAAACATTCGTGAGTTACTGTTTTCATCAATTGCATCAAATTTTTATACGTCTACTAGTAATCAATAGATTATAAAGCAAAGTCAATAAAAAAGCATTTTTTCGATTTTGATTGTTTGCGATAGTTGAACGACTTTTCCTTTTTTATTCATTCATTTTACACAAAATAAATAAAATAATCAATAATATAAATTAATAAAATAAATAAATAATAAATAAACTCAACAACACAAATAAATTACTTAATTATTTTAATGGAAGCACGCAGTTTTCCCTTTCTCGAATTAATACCAATCGTTCAAAGTTTTCTAACGACAACGTCGCTCTCTTTGGTTTCATCACGTCGGATCCAAAAGAGAAGACATGTTTTATTGCCGCAGAGCTTGGAATGCCAGTGTTGTATTTTAAAAAGACTTCAATACAAGCTCTTCGGTGGAACACAGGAAAAGATTCCAACTGAAATTGTGTCTTCCATGTTGGCTTTGTTGCCATCCAATCTTCTATAGTTTTATTAAGCAAAGAAAATATTAGCCCACCTTCCGTTGGTGTTATTTTTAAGTCCTGTCAAACAAGAAAAGTTACATAAAATTCAACTATCGACCTTTTTTACATTCATTGGAGCAGTTGAGAACGTAAAGTACGATAAGCCCCAATGTAACATAATTTGAAACGCAAGCTAAAAACTTATTGACGGGGCAAAACATACAGCCACACTTTTTACACCAGACCCAGTTGATATGGCACAACTTTCACTTAAATCAAACAATCAAACACTATCAACAAAAAAAACACCCAAAAATTCTTACAATTTCCAAAAAAAACTCTCGACCCAAAAGTAAAATTTTTTCAACAAATAGTCAACATCACTAAACAAAACAAACTCGTACAACAATTAAACGTTAAAGAATTACGTCAGAAAATGCTAGCAAAATTTTAATAAGCAAATATTTTATTAATGAATTAGCGTTCTTCACCAAAAGAAGAAAACATTCAAATTAAAAAAGATTTTTGTAAAATTAAAATCGATGTGATCAAAAGCAATCAACTCTAAATAAATTAGTCACGTCAAAATATTTTTTTACAGTGAAAAAATTAAGGTGAGTTTTCTGCGATGTGAAATTACAAACATAATTTTTTGTGTAATGATTTGCCTTTCTTTTTATGTATAAAGTTTCTTGCCTAAATTCTTAACGAAAGTGAGTGAATTTTAAAAAATCATTTGATAAATCGCAAAGATCGAAGCTCTGTAAACACTAATAAAACCAGCTTTTAACAGATTTTCGGATGAAAACTTTATTTTTCTATAAAACAGTAATAATCTTGCCAAGTGGATTTCAGCTGTCACCATTCCTACTTCTAATTTTACGGATTATGACATTCAACAAACACCCGAAGTCATTAATTTTCTCAAATCGCTCTCTCGTTTTCAGCCAATTTACAAAAATTAACTACCTTTGATACTGGTTGCTTTTTTAATCCCAAATAATTTTTAAATGCAATATTTAAGTATCTATATTAAAAGAGTATGAAATTCCTTTCCATACAAACTTGAATGACAATTCTAGCGCTAGTAATTGTTGAGATATAAGCAAGCAAAAAGTGCGGGCACTTTCCTACCCCCAGTCGTACTAAGTTTTCAAAAAGCCCAGTCGGAATAGGGTTAAGCGCGAAAAGATCAATAAACGAAAGAATGTTTCATTCCACACTCGTTGTAGAAACGAGTTCTAATGCTTATAACAAAATTACCTGTTGTATCACCATCACTTGAAGTAGAAAAAGCTTCCACATCATCGACAACTTTTTCAGCCATGATTTCGATTTAATTTTACAGTATAACACAACCAAATATAAAAACTATACTTTACTAAACACTTTACTGATTTACACCAAATAAAAATTAATATAAAATATAAGTTTATACCTTACTAATGTTGGAACTGTGGTCTACAATGTTCCAAATTGAGTACATCTTTTAAAACAATGTTATTGTTAAAAAGCAAATTAATGTAAATGTAACTTCCAATTTAG
The DNA here is from genome assembly GCA_963680785.1 of Diplosoma virens. Lineage (NCBI taxonomy): Eukaryota > Metazoa > Chordata > Ascidiacea > Aplousobranchia > Didemnidae > Diplosoma > Diplosoma virens. The sequence continues at coordinate 35,392,051 of OY796895.1, read as the reverse complement.
CTCTCATGGTTTCATGGTTTCAATTTAGCTCGTTTTCTGCAATCTTTTATGGCACAAATTTTTCTGTTCACAAGTAATTTGACGGCCTAGTGCGACAACTGTCCGCCAGGCTTTGTTTTTACAGCGGTTTAATTAACTAGGAAAAGATATGTATTTAGCTTTGATGATGCATAACTTTTATAACTTTTATTGTTAATATCTACAAGTACATGACCACTTCGCCAATTTCGAAATATTTTATAAAAAAATTCGCCTGAAAGCTAAGATTTTTACTTTTAATTTTTTATGTAAGCTCATCATTTGAACCGATGATAAACTGATTTAGCAGTGATAATACCAAAATTTAGCAAAGTATTTTTATTTAAACTGACGTTTTGTCGGTCAGAAATCAACAGACATCTTCAGAGATAAAGCGCTCATAGTAGCAACTGCTAAAAGCTCGTCAATAGGCGTTAAAAAGGCATTAAATTCGATTTGATGCTTTGTCTAAATAAACCAAAAGTTATGAAAAAATTATTACATTTGCCGAGCGTACGTTAATTAATTATTTCACATTTAATAAACAGAGGTACTCTTCATATAAGCTTCAATAGCTTGCTTAATCACAATGACTTTGTCGTCCACTGACAACGACTTCAGTGAGTTGCCGATTTCAACCTCGGCCCGTATATCAAAAGTCACATGAGGTCTTATGATGTCACATGAGGTTTAAGTCACTTATGACTCGTGCAATCTCATGACCATCGTTGAGTCTTGAGACAAGGGCGTATACCGAGTTAGAAAACCAATCGCTTTTCGTTTTACCAATTTAGAGAACCAATAGCATTTCTTTGTCAGTTCACTGACATGCAAAATGAAATGCCTGCAATAAAGTTCGTCACCGGTTGTCTGCATTAAAAAACAACCAAAAAATATTGCGCTTTTCCGAAATAAGAGCGCAGCGCAATAAAGCGCAATCGATTTGTTTAATCCTTAATGCGCAGCGCAATAAAGCGCAATTGATTTGTTTACTCCTTAGTGCGCAGCGCAATAAAGCGCAACTTAAAATTTTTTTATGATTAGCGCAGTGCACTAAAGCGCAACTCCTTCAAAAAAGTATGAAAGCGCAACGCAACTCCCGCAATTGCGCAAGTTGCGGAAGTTGCGCTTTGCGCTTTAAGTTGCGCTCTGCCCACCTCTGCATATGTGCGTCATGATTGTGATCATAACGTAACATTTTAAGATTCTTGTTTGTTTTGATGTGTTTACAGAAGAACTCGCAGACCTACATGCTCATATTAAGATATTTAATAAAGAATGTACCACGCCTCTGAAAAAAGTAACAAAGATATCAACAGTTTGCGAAGTTTTAAGCAAAAAGCCGACAAGCAAGAAATGCTTTTTCAAAATACATAAATTGCTTTAAATTTACTGCGGCGTAGCTCTCGTTTCGGCTTTTGCAGAAAGGAGTTTCAGTGTCATGAGAAGAATCAAAACATGGCATAAAAGCACTATGACAGACAAGAGTATCAATAATTGAATGTTTGCAAATATTCATTTGAACTTGTTGGACAATATCAATTTACAAGCCGTTGCAGATGACTTTGCCAGCAAACGAAACACTAATAAATTATTTTGGGTTACAGTTACATTAATTGTGCAGCGTTTAATAATTGACATCAAACCTCAATCTAAAGGGACATTCATGCTCATGTAATTACGTTTTTTCTTATACCCAATTATTAATAGCTCTTTAAATTTTTATTGTTGTATCTATTTTAACCTTTGGTATTCTTGATGGCGTAAATGTTTCAGCCAGCGTTCTGTTGTGGGTAACTAAAGACTACCACTGATTAGCATGTGAAGAACATTTTGTGATATTCCTAAGCAAAATGGATTCGATCTGTATCTATCTGCTTTTGGCTGCCGTGCATGGACGTCGCAATTGTTGAATGCTGTTTTCGAAACTAGCTTGGGTGCTTTTGATATAAGTTTAGTTGTGAGTAGCCTATGTTGGATAGCTTTTGGTTTAGTAACTAGTTAATAGAGTCATATTTTTTTAATGTCTAACCTAATTGAGAAAAACTTGTGTAAAATTGGCTATTACTGCGGCTATCGCAGTGTGTAGTCATGGCAGAGTCAACTTAAAGGCTTTTGCAAGATGCAGCACACCTTATGATTAAAGTTTTGAACTCTAGGTTTATTTAAAAGAATTGACATTTGCCGAAAAATTGAAAAACTTTTCCGAGATACTGGTCTATCTTGTGCAAACTGAAATTCTATCATGTCAACCAAAATTTCAAATTGCAGCATGACTACCAAAATTTGCTTTTGTTGGCAGTGCCCTTTCAACAAAAAAAGTGCCTTTTTTAAATTTTGCCCCCACTGGCAAAAAAACTCCGGCGCCCCTGAGCACTGCCACAAAACGTAGTTTTCATTTAAAAAATAAAGCAGCGAAAGAGACTCGATAAGTCCTTAAAGGTAGTGTTCTCTATAAAAAAAAAGGGTCGCGGAACAATGGACTAATGTGTTTTAAAAAGTTTAGCGGCACGCAGGTTGCGAAACGCTGCTGTAAATGATAAAATGTTGGCTTCTGATAGCTTTTATTTACAAATAAATTTTAAAAATTATCTCTCTTTCTAATTGAAAATATCTTAGACCAATTTCAATTACTTGGAGTACAATTAGTGTTGTAATTTTTTCAAATGACATAAAAAATCGGAATGCATGTCTTGCAAAAAAAATAAAAGCATTTTGAGTAGACGATTTATTAATATTTATCGGTGTTACTCAAATTATTATAGACTTAATTTATCTACTAGCTTATAGTGCACAATCATAAAACCTTTACCCTTTTTACCGTTAAGTTCAGTTCAGTTCAGTTTTCTTTTATTTCTGTTTCTTTCTTTATTTTTTATTTATTTCCCAATGTTTTTTAGCTAAGTATTTTTTGCCTACTGTGTATAAATAAAAGGCCATTAAATTATTTCAATATGAAAGAACACTTAGGAAAAACAAATCATTATTATATTATGTCATGGAAACATATTTCTAAGTACTGTTCAACGCTTAATGCGAAAGTTGAAGGCAGTGCTTCAAACATGTTGTTTGAATCGCTTGTTTGTCACTAATTTTGTGGATTGCATATATTCTTCTTTCGCAATTTTTGGCTCTGATCGACTTTATATTTAGAGAAAAAGTGACAGAGTTTTCTCAAGTTAGACTTTGCAGCTTAATTTTCCAGTATAAATGTTCAAATATTATAATAGACAAAAATGTTCTTTTTAGAGATATTCAATTTTAGCAACGTGTCGTGAAGCTGGTGGTGGTGAGGCACCAGGGCCGTAACTTCGCCAGGTGGGGCCCCCATTTTTTTCTGTACATAATATTCAATTGAGTTAATTTTCTCAAAGCAGGAATCATTGACGACTCCGCGTTATAGAAAGATTTTTCAATTAAAATAATGAATCTAAAAAGCATTGAGCTGAACAGGTAAAAGGAGCTAAAGTTAAGTTTACTGTGCCTGCAAATGAAAGGCTATAATTGAAATAAAATTTCGCCAAGGTTGCACGGTTCGATTAAATGTCGTTTAGATCAACTGTTGTTCGATTAAGTGTCGTAACACCATATATATAATGAATTTAAAGAATTTTTAGTTGAGGCGAAAACGATGAAACTGATGTTTTTAGACCACAGTTTGATATGATGCAAAAAGCTTTTTTTTTAACACTTTGTAATCTGTATCAGTATCGGTATCTTTTATTTCAGCTTCGCCACTAAAAATATTGTGAAATTAAAAAATTTGTTAGTAATAGAAAGCAGAACAGAAAAAAGAAGCAACAAAATAATAAACGTTATGGCATGCGATCAAATAAAAAATAAATTTTTGAGAATACGCGTGCATGGTTGGAGCTCCATTTAACAAAAAACGGATTATGAAAAAAACGATAGAAAATGAAGCAAAAGTAAAGCGTCATCCGAGTCGTATATAAACGCTGTTCTATCGGCGAAAAAAATGGGGGATACAGCGCTGGCAAAAAAGTTTTTAAAATAAGAAAAAGCACTACACCAGATAAGTGGGATATAATTTAGATGAGGATTAATAGCAAAGAAAAGGAGGGCCACCAATGGAGGAAAACATGTTTTAATTTAGTTATGAAGGTTACACATTTAGAAATTGCGGGTTCAATTTCGTTTGAAGTTTGCTGTCAATTGCGGAGCAGTAATATTTAGAAATTTTATTTAATCTTAAAATAAAGTCATTATATGAAATTTTAATAGAATGTATATTTGATTTTGAGGAAATTAACAGGTAAAAATTTTTTAACAAGTTTTTACTTACCGTTAACTCAGGCGTATCAGACCCACCTTTGCGTTAAAGTTAGCCTAGCTACAAAAAAACTCACATTCTAATTTAATTTAGAAAAAAATTTGATTTAAACAATTAAATTTAGAAAATAATTTAAAAAATTAAATTTTTTATCAAGTTATGGTTTTCTTTTTTGGCGTACAAGACTCCTTCTCAAATTTAGAACTAAATTTTGGTTATGAAAAGTGGCCTTATACGCCGGACTTTACGATATTCAGTACAATTAAGCGTAAAGTATTTAGGCCTATGGGCTCGTTTCCACTACGGGCGTGGAATGAAGCATTCAACGTTTCTTTTGTTGATCTTTTCGCGCTTAAAATCTAAGCGAGCAGTAGGCGAAGCAAAAAAATCAATAAAACAAACAAAGAATGGTCCATTCCGCGCTCGTAGTGGAAACAAGCCATAATTATTCTTAAAGCTGTTCAGGAGAGAGACAAGTTTTGATGAATCTTTTATTTAATTTGAGAAAGTGAATTAATGGAATTTGATCTACCATTTAATAGAAAAACTTGGACAAATGTAAATGTCTTGCTTTTATTTTTACTTTCGTCAGTTAAAAAGCGCCGATAGGATTTTTTTTCTATGACTCTTTTTGCGTGACAATAGGACTACTAATATTTAGCGAGTGTAACAAAACGCTGCTTTTAAGACCATAATCGAAAATTGGGACAATTTATTTTTACATTTAGCATGCGCAGAATGATTGTTAAAAAAATGATTGTTTATTGCTACATAATTGCTTTTTTTTTAACCGAGTTGCGAGTATTATGCAACAAAACTAAAGGCACATAGTTGACATCATAGTGTTCTGTACATCGGGTATCACAAAGACCGGATTTATGAAGTGCAGCTGTCTAGGATACGAACCCAATCCTATCTGACGTGTCCGACCTAGAGTGGATGACAATCCGAACAAATAGAATGAAGCAATAAAACATTTTATTTCCAAAAATTCTAACATAAAACATTAAAACAAACTCATGTTTGATAATGATAACGACAATGATAACAAGGATATGAATGTTTTGGTGATCCCTGAGCAAGGAGGATGGAGAGAAAACAACAAACTTTATGCTAAACCGATCTTAGTCGTAAAATGCTCGACGAAAATAATAAACTTGTGTATTTTGCAGTTACATAAATTTGGTTTATTAATTTTATCAATTATTCTGATTTGGCAAAGTGTTTTTTGTTTATAGAAAAGAAGAAATATTTATTTTTATGATTTTCAACATTTAAGCACAAATAGTTTAATCTATGCATTAAACATCAAATAGTACGATGTTAAATTTTACAACAGGAGTAACATTGAAATTATTGATTAAACATAAAGTTGAGAACAGAAAGTTAGTCCCGAGAAATCCCTGATCGCAACTGATTTACAATATAAAGAACGGACTTGATAAAACGATTACATATTTCTTGACATAATATTACAACAACACAAGATGTAATGTTTTTAGGTATATTTCGGTGATCGAATGAAGTTTTTATCAAAGATTTTTTTGGATATTAAAACTTAAAGTTTTACAATTTTTTTTTGGGAAGGTTGATAAAAGGTTGTTTACAAATATTTTTCTTCTTCATTAAAAATTAGATTTCAAAACTATTAAACTAATTTTGGAGATGTTTTACATTTATATTATTGAAGCAAAATATCAAAAAATGATTATTTTTTACTTCATCATTGCTTTTGGGATTTTAATCAAAGTTTAATAAAAGCAAAATTTTATAAATCATAAGATCAACATTTGAAATCTAAACGAGACACCAAAAAAACAACTTGGTGCCGTCAGTTATATTTATTTTTTTTCTTTTTATGTCAAAACAAAATTTAAAAACTTTCAATATTATATATATTTTGGGACATTAGTTGACCATAAAGTAATATTTTGCGATTTCGCAGATAGTTTGAACCAAGCATAACAGTGCCTTGAAAAGTTGTTCACTTTGGTTATAACAAGCTTGGAAGCTATTACATTTAAAGTTTTGGATTGCTTGTCATCATATATAGAAAGCTAAGTAGGTAATTGTTATATTTTTGATTTAAAAAAAGCAATTTCAAATTTTCCATGTTTTATACAAGCTTTTTATGAAACAATTACAAATACGTTTTAAAATATTTTGAAGGAGTCAAAAAAAACTTTAGTGAAGATTTCGATGAAGATTGTGATAACTTTGGATATTTTGAGCAGTAAATTTATAGCAATTATTTGCCAATAGTTCTTCTAATTCGTTCACAGAATTAGATGATTAGGAAGTTTATGTAAAAATCTTATATTGGATGAAATTAAAGCCAAAGCATTCAACATGTGTAGTTGTAGCCAGAAACTTGCAAGTTGAGTATTTAATAAGATGTTGTAACAAAATGTTTTGTTGGGTAGAAAAATGAAAAATATCATTTGTGGTTTTTACACGAGTTCATTTCAACAATGTTTAATTCAATTTACTAATCCGATTGCCCTGAGCAAGTTTAAAATTTTTGGATTGTAATTATAAGAAATAACAAACTTTTATCAACTAATATAGGTTTAATTTGTTTGCATCTATGGTCATTCAAAAACAAAAAAACAATAAAAATTAAAAAAAAGTAAAAAATACATCCAGCCAATTCTATTGTACTTGATATTCTCAATTTTGTCTGTGAATATGTGAATGACAGACGGGCAATGCTTTTAGACTTTAAAAAAACGCTTTTGGGTGGGGGCGGGGCTTAGGTCAAGTCCCCTGTTCCAGTCCCAGTGTTTTCACTTGTTTGCATATGGCTTTTAGAAGCAGCAACAAATAGTATAAATTTCTAGAAGGGCATCAACTATTTTATAATATGATAAGACTAATCAAGAAAAATTTATTAGATATTCGTGGGATACCTTGTGTTTGTGGAAATGATGGTTAGCTATAAGAAGCTAAAAGGAAAAATTGAATTTAAAGCATTACAAGACACAGAAAATGATTGAACTCATTTGTTAATCGTAACGAAAAAGTTGAGAAACCGTGTTAAGACGTAATCGTAGAGGGAGTGCAATTAACTCTAAGTCGTTTGTAGCCGAGAAAGCAGAAGGGACCAATGGAGTGACCACTCATTTATTGAAATCCATAAGGAACCGATTAAAAACTTGAGACCTATTTGTTTTAAAACTTGTAAACCGTTGTGAAAGTAAATAATGTAAAATATAAAATTAGTTTGCACAACCAGTCAAGGCATAGGACACCGATAGGCTTACTCATGTACTTCGCTTAGATATTTCAGAAATATTTCTTTATTGAACAATATAATTGAACCGCATTGTAATTGTTAGTCCAAGTAAAAAAATAATTGAAAAAATTGATGAAAAAGTTTAAAAAAATATACTCGAACATTTTAAATATAAAAATTTGTGGATGATGATTGTAATTAGTACTGCTACAAAGTAACACTAAAGACTAAAGGTTTAAGAATTTAAAGTCAATAGATTATAAGAAATGATAGCGAGCTATACCAAATTATAAAATCGATCTACTTGTTTTGTGTCAAAGCAAAATTGACTAATCACAATAGGTGGCATTGAATGCAAGCTTTGATGATAAATAGCTATTAATACAAATTTAATAATGACAAAACAATCAGTAGGCATATGGATTTTAAAAATGATAACAAAACATCTGTCAAGAGAGCATGTTTTTTGAAAATTTTTGCTGGTTTATTGACTGGCCTAATTTTTTTCCTAATTAAAGAAAAGAACCTACAAAATATCAGTAGATGCAAAAAGCTTATATTGAAGAAGACACTTTATCTTTTTGTTTCATCAAGTGGCAGTGTGAGTTGATATAAAACGATAATGTGTGGTTTGGGCAGTTTCATCCATTTATCTAATGTTAAATTAATAATTTAAAGTAAATCAATAACTGAAAAAAACAGTGAAAAAAGGAACATATAAAATACCAGCAGGTAAGCAAAGCTTCTATTGAGTAATCTATTTGAATAAGTATCTGAAGAAGTTTTAATGAACGAAAGCTTATAAATTGAGTGGTATTTCGTTAAATATCTTTTTGAAAAAAGACCCTATAAAATATCAGCAGATACACGAAGTTCATATTGATTTAAGACACTTTATTTCCTTTTATTTCATCATGTGGCAATGGGAGTTGATATATGATAAAACAATAATGTGTGGTTTTGATAATTTCATCCACTTATCTGATGTTAAATCAATGATTTAGAATAAAACTGAAAAAAAAGACTAGCCTAAATATAAAAACAGGAAACCTATAAGATATCAGCAGACACAAAAAGGTTATATTGAAAAGGCACTTTATCTTTTTTTATTTCATGAAGTAGCAATGGAGTTGATATAAAACGATGATGTGTGGTTTGGGGATTTCATTCACTTATCCAATGCTAAATAAATGATTTAATGGAAATCAACAAGTGAAGAAAAAACTTAAATAAAGACAATGAAAAAAGCAATCTATAGCATTAATAAACATTGAAGAAGACACTTCATCTTCTTTCATTTGAACAAATGGTAATATGAGTTGATATAAAACGATAATGTGTGGTTTGCGTAATTTTATCCGTTTATGTAATGTTAAATAAATAATTTAAAGTAAATCAAAAACTCCATAAAAAAGGACCAAAATAATGCAAAAAATAACTAATAAAATATCAGCAGGCACAAGAAGCTTATATTGAAGAAAACACTTCATCTTCTTTGATGTCATCAAGTGGCAATGGGAGTTGATATAAAACAATTATGTGTGGTTTGGGTAATCCAGCCTTCTGGGACACACTCCAGTGTTTCTTGATGCCGGTCCTGAGCCTGGGTAAATGGGAAGATTGCGGCAGGAGGGGCATCTGGCGTAAAACTTTTTTGTCAAAACATACAAATATGTAACGATGATGAATCCATACCAAATCGGTCAAAACCCGGGTTACCAACAACTGTCTCAGGTGTCGCGCGGCAGGGCACCAGTGGAAACTACGGTATTTTAATTACGGATAACTACGGGAACTACGGATAACATTGTAGGCAGCTGCAAACTATTCTACAATGGAGCTGATGGAAGAAGAAATGGGATAAGAATAGTGATGAGGGAGGAGCTGGTTAAAAGTGACTTGGAGGTGAAGAGGGCGTCAGACAGACTAATGGCCATAAAACTGAAGGTGAAAGGGACGATACTAAACAAAGTAAGCGCCTATGCTCCACAGATTGGTAATTTTATCCATTTATCTAATGTTAAATAAATGGTTTAAAATAAATCAAGAACTCCTGAAAAAAGGACTAAAATAATGAAAAAAGGAACTTATAAAATATCAGCAGGCACAAGAAGCTTGTATTGAAGAAAACACTTCATCTTTGTTTATTTCATCAAGTAGCAATAAAGTTGATGTGTGGTTTTTGTAAATGTGTCGTTTTGGTAATTTCATCCACTTATCTAATGTTAAATCAATAATTTAGTGGAAATCAACAAACGAAAAAGAAAGAAAAACAATGAAAAATGGAACAAATAAACTATCAGCAGGTACACTAAATTTTTATTGATTTAATGAACTGATTATGTGATGTAATAAACAATTGAAGGGCTTAGTTCTAAATGTACCTAAGTCACGTAATGTCAGTTTTGAGAAAATGAGGTTTTAAGTTTTCAAAAACCCTGGCAAATCAGAGTAATCATGGAAAAAACCTTAATGGTTTTTTATTACATTGGTTATGTATCTCTCCCTATTTCAACAACTTTTTAGAATTTAATTATGACATCTAATTATCACAAGGAATTAAAGCTTGTTTTGCAAATTGGACTCGGTACTTTTATTGCAAATTTTGTTTTACAAGCGCTTTTCTACCAAATTGACAGTGTAGTTCGGCAGAAAAGCCAACCACTTGCAATAATAATGATAATATGCATTCTATTTTTTTATAAATTGACATATCGAAAATAATTTAGGATTTAGAGTAAATCAGCAAGTCAAGGAAAAATTGAAATAAAGACAATGAAAAAAGGAATATATAAAATCAATAAGCATTGAAAAAGACACTTTATTTGCTTTTATTTCATCAAGTAGCAGTGTGAGTCATGCTAAATTAATGATTTTAAAGTACAACTGAAGAAAAAAAAGACCGAAATATTAAAAAAAGAAGCCTACAAAATATTTGCTGGGGGAAAGAAGCTACGTTTCATCTTCTTTTATTTCATCAAGTAGCAATGGAGTTGATATGAAACGATAATGTGTAGTTTTGATAATTTCATCTACTTATCTAACGTGAAATCAATATTTTAGTGGAAATCAAGAACTCCAGAAAAAAGGACCAAAATAATGAAAAAAGAAACTTATACAACATTAGTAGGCACAAAAAGCTTAAATTGAAGAAGACACTTCATCTTCCTTTATTTTATGGAGTAGCAATGGGTTTGTTATAAAACGGTGTGTGGTTTTGATAATTTCATTCAATTATCTAATGATAAATCAATGATTTGGAATAAATCAAAAACTCCAGAAAAAAGGACCGAAATAATGAAAAAAGGAACTTATAAAATATCAACAGGCACAAGCAGCTTATATTGAAGAAGGTACTTCATTTTTGTTTATTTCATCAAGTTGAAATGGAGTTGATGTAAAACGTTAATGTGTAGTTTGGGTAATTACATCTACTTATCTAATGATAAATCATTGGCTTAGAGCCAGGGTTCTTTTTTTCTTTGAGTTATTCTGAAGTTAATAAATAAAGATAAATTATTCGAAGAAGAGAACTTATCTAAAATCATACGTTGACTTCGGGTTTGATTTCATCATAAAAGATGATGTTCAACAACCTCAGTGTATGTTTTTCTTAAATGCTTGGTAATGGTTCTATAAAGTTGTTAATTTTAAAAGCTCATTTTACTTCATACCATTCCACATATGCACATTACGACCATATGTCTTTGCTTGATAAACGTGCTCGATTCCGTGCTGCAGGAACACTGCCAATTCTAGGATTTGTTTCCGAAGACAAATTAGCGTTAAAAGTATTCTATCGTATAGCTTGGAGCATAGCAAAAGAGAAGCTTGCTTGGAGAATCGCAAAAAAGAAGTTCATACAATTAGAGAACTTATCAAGCCATGCGCTATGGACATGCTTGAACTTGTGTGTGGAAAGAAACTAAAGAAAATTGAGAAAATTTTTTTGTCAAACGATGCAGTCGTCGTTGTATAAGTGACATGTCCCAAGATATTTTAGATTAGGTAGCATAGGAAATTTGACCCAGTAAATCAAGAATCAGCCTTCAGCTAGATGAGTCAACTGAGGTAGCAAACTATGTATATTTGTTGATGTATTGTCGATATGTGCGTGTTGGTGATATGAAGTAAGAGTTCTTGATGAACGAAAGTTTAGGGACCACAATAAAAGAAGTTGATATTTTGAAAAAAGTGGATAATTTCTTTTAACGAAATAGTCTCACATGGAGTCATGTGGGCTCCATGTGTAAAGATGGTTCCTCTTTTATGCTTGGTGCTAAGTCAAGTTTTACAACGCTGGTAAAAAAATGTGCACCGCACATTATTTCTACTCACTGTGTCTTTCATCGTCATGCACTGGCAGGTAAAACTTTTTCTGAATTCCTGAAAATAGTTTGAAGAAAGTGAATTAATGTGTAAGTTTTATCAGGACACGTGCTCTTAACCATTGCCTTTCAAAGAATTTTGTGATCAGATGGGATTAGAGCGTTCTGTTTTCTGTTTATCACACCGAAATCCGTTGGCTCTCCAAGGATCTCGTTTTGTATCGAGTTTTTGAACTGCGTGTTGAAATCGAGATTTTTCTGCAAGAACACAAATCCCTGTTGAGCAACCAGTTTAGTAACGACAAATTTATTGGTGCATTAGCTTATTTGAGAAATATTTTTTCAAGTTTAAATTATCTAAATGTGCAAATGCAGGAAAAGAGTATTACCGAGTATTGCACGTGATAAAATTCGGAGCTTTAAGACAAAATTACTGTAGATATACGAACTAAATAAATTAAAAAAATTTACACCATTTTTCAAGCATTTGATGACTGGAAAGTCAATAAAATCTACAATGAGATCTCTGACCTCGAAGTTGAGATATGTCAACACCTAACTGTTTTGAAAACCAACTTTGACGCTTACTTTGATGATGTAATTTTGAACAAGAATGCTACTTGGATAACCCATCCCTTCGAAGCCAAGTTGGAAAATATTGCTGACAATGATATACGCAAAGAATAAACGAACAATCTTCAACAGCATTTTATTCCACATACATATTGTGCAATGCTGACTTTTCTAAATTTTGGCGTGGATTGGTCGAATGGTTTTCTATACTGACCACGCGCGCATTGAAAACTTATGTACTTTTCCCAATTACTTATCTCTGTGAGGTTGGGTTGTCCTCATTGATGAACATAAAAAGAAAACAATGATCTCGTTTAGATGCAAAAGACGACATGCGAGTAGCTCTTTTAACGACTGCTCCAAGAATCTCAGAAATTGTACTTGATAAACAATATTGATTGACTTATTGGTTGAAATTATTTGTTAGTTATTAATAAAAAAATTAGTATTGTTGCATGCTTTAATTGCATGTACGTAGATATGTGAACTCAACGCGATCAATTTTAGGTATCTACTTCCACATTTCTACATTAAAATTCCTTCTTCCAAAGCCTTTTTTGCCTTTTGAATCATTATAATTTTGTAGATGTAAAAATATAAAAAAATTCAGGGGGGATAAATTTTATTTTTAAAATTTGCCAAGAGGTAAATGAGAAAATAAAGGTTTTGAACCCCTGGCTCAAAGTAAATCAATAACTGAAAAAGAAAAGACTGAAATAAGAACAGTGAAAAAAGGAATCTATAAAATATCCAGGTACATGACGCTTGTATTGATTTAGGACAATTTATTATCTTTAACTAGTTCATCGAGTGGCAGTGTGAGTTGATATGAAATAATGATGTGCGGCCTTGCAAGAACAATTAAAAAAGCAACTTACATCAAATATTAAAAGGTACACGAAGATTATCTTGATTTTATGAATGAATTGGGTAACGTGATAAATAAATTAGACTTAACAAAACTAAAATAACAGGACTGTATCTATGACGCATTTACCATAATGCCCGATCGGCAAACCATGCACTTGTTCACCATGTAATGCAACTTCTTTATTGTGTTATATTAAGTTTATTCATTTAACGCTTTTTTTTGTTTTTATTTTTCTGTCATTATACTTTGACTAAGTTGCTTAATATAATTATAATATAAATAAAAAACTCTGTAGGCTGTGTATATACAAGTTATATAGATTTACTCTTCTATTATACTGTATATATTTGTATTCTGTTTTTAGCAACAGATTTCATTTAAATTTTTTTTATTTAGCGGAGGTAGTTAAACGATATTTTGTTTTACAGATAACGTGATCTCTAGTAAAATGAATGGAGAGATCACAATCAACTTTATGCTAAATCATATTCTCAAATGCTCGACGAAAAGAATAAACTTATCAACTTAGTTCCAATAAAATGCCTGTTATAACTTTGGATTAAGTAATTAAATCAATCAAGCAAATAGTACATCTCCTGTGATGTCATGCAAAAAAAATAACTCAAAATATAGTAAATGCAGGTTAGAGGTTTGCATTCATTTAAAGGTGAGGGAAGTCGAGTTAGGCGTATTGTAAAAAATTTAAAATGAAACAGGAAAAAAAGAAAAAACCTACAAAGCAATGAAAAGGCAACGAGAAAAATCGCATAAGGTGAAAAAGTTAAGTGAATAAAAAGCAGTGCGAACGATAGTGAGAGATATAAGCGGATTAAATGACGGACAAGAAAGGTAATTTATTTAATTTGATTGTTTTTGTGGCGACGTTTTTCGGTAAGTTTCGATTGTTTGTAGAGTATTGCTGGTTTGATAGTGGTGCTGTTACTCAAATACAATAACTATAAATTCCGTATGTGTTCATTCAATGTGGTTTACACAGACTACCACTTACAGCAATCTATGAGGAACCATATAAGGTTTTGCAACACGGAACCAAGTTTTTCTGATTGGTATTGGCGGTCGAGAAGAAGCTATTTCTGTTGATCGTCTTAAGCCTGCGTTTGTTGACACGACACTTCCTGTCCAACTCGGTCATCCCAAGAGACGAGGAAGACCACCAAAGTCATAACATTGCATTATTATTCTTTTGTTGGAATATTTGTTTTTTTGTATTTTATTTGTCCACAGTCGTCTTTCTTCAAGTACTTTTTGAGGGGAGTTGTGTAGCAATGTTGCTTTTTGTCGCACTGATTATTCGCTGCTCGATTACTTGTTCTCGGTGAGCGTTTTTAGTAAAAAAGATGCAAGCTAGCAAACAGTCGTAATTTCTTGTCGACAACTCTGTCTGTATTTATCTACTGTAGATAGCTAAAAATACTCGACGAAAAAAATAAACTTATCAACTTAGTTCCAACAAAATGCCTGATTGTGCATAGTGTTTAATGTATGTCTGAATCTTTTGGAAACATCGAAAAATTATTGGTCAATGCCATGAATGGAGCCTGGATATGCTGACGAGTTTGACATGCCTGTTATAAGCCGCATTACTGGTGTGTACAAGCGAAGTGACTTGGTGGGGCAGTATGGTGCTTCCGGTAGTGGCTTAAATTCTCAAATTGATGATAAAACTAAGGAAGCTCTCATAGTTAGCAATCTCCAAGATGCTTGTCAGAGCCTTATCAGAATTGAAAATAATTTCACTGAACTAAGCAAATTAAATCGAGATGAGTTTGATTCGGCATCGTGCAATGCAGCTTCTTAATGTTATTCTGATTATATTATGCGTAAAAATACGATTTGTATCTATGTAATCTGTTCTTAAGCTACGAGTTTCAGTTGAATATATTTTATTTAGTCAGAGATTAATTACACGTTAATTTGTTTTACAGATTACATAATCCCTTGTAAGTTGGATGGGGAGATGACAAACCAACTTTATGATAAACCATCTGTCGAAATGATCGACGAAAATAGTAAACTCATCAAGTTAGTTCCAACAAAATCCCTGACTGTGTTAAGCGTTCAATGTTTGTCTGAATCTTCTGGGGATACCGACAAATTATCGGTCGATGCCTTGGAACGAGATTATTTTGTTGTTATTATTTTGTTGTTAAGTAGACTGTTGTGTTTGGTTGAGTGGTAGACATTTTAGAGTGTTTGTTTTTAAACGTGATTTAATTCAAATTAATCAAGACGTTTTTAATCAATTCTCCTGTATGGTCTTTGGTTTATTTGCCATGCGGTTATAATCAGTATAACCGTGTTGTTTGTCTATGTTAAAAGTGCTCTTCGATTTTTTAGAAATACTCAATAATTTCTAAATATATCAATGACTTGTCAGTTACATTTCAAAACTATTTGTTTTTAGATTTTGAAGTTAGCTCGTGTTGTTGTTCATGACAATTTACACCGCGTCAATCAACAAAACATTTTAATTATGGCAACAGAAGCAATTGCCAATAACACTTGGATAAGTATGGACGTTTATTTAAAAACAATGATCGAGCAGCTGAAATATGTTCATCAAACTAATATTTTTTAAACTAGATTCTCCCCGTTTACTTAATTTTTACTTTGGGACAAACGAGCCGTGTATCAAAGATAGCAAAATATGAATTAGCCTACCGGTAAGTAACTTACTAAATTTTGCAGGGACTTTAAAACAATATAAAGTATTTTAAACGTTGGTAGCAACTCAATTATAAATAAACCTTACTTTAGAACCATCTTATAAAAATCATTACTTGTTCAACAACCAATCAAACACGTTTGCTAATGTATCGAGAAGTTTATTTGAAGGAGACCTTCTTCATTTATTACATCAAGTAGCAATGTGAGTTGATATGAAATCATAATGTGTGATTTGGAATTTTATCCATTTATCTAATGGTAAATCAATAGTTTAGTCCAAATCAACAAGTGAAAAAGAAAGAAAAACAATGAAAAACGGAACAAATAAATTATCAGCAGGTACACAAAACTTATTATATTGATTTAATGAACTGATTATTTGACGTAATAAACAATTGGGCTTTCCAAACTAAAAACATACGGAATATGACAAAAAAAGAATCGAGACTGTATCTAGGACGGTCCTGGTCACAGTGCCCAATATGTAAACCATAAGCTTGTTCATCATGTAATGCAACTTCTTAATGTTGTTCGGATACGTTCAATCAATCCAATAACGATTTATTAAAAATCACTGAGAATCAAGAAACGCTGCTATAACTTAATCAACAGAATTAATGTGAAAAAACATTTAACACTAGAATTACCGGTGCGGTCATTTTGAAAGTTTTTTTAAATTTTTAATCGCTCGTATCTTTGCTTAGGTAAGTGTTAGAACATTGAAACTTTCTGACTTTTCCTAAGTCTTTCTGAACTTTTAGCATGTTAATTTTTATTGCATTACAATAAGCACAGCGGATGTTGGGGAGCGATTTACCTTAACCCTTTCTCTGTCCAAGAGTTTTTTGCTGGTTGTTTTCGCTGTCCTGTGCATCACATATGATGCACAGGACAGCGAAAGTGTTAAATTACCGCCAACGGTCATTTTGACCAGAAAGCTATTTGAAATTTCTCTACAATTAAAATTGCTTTTACAATAAAGCCTTTTGTTGTATTTTTGTTTTAAAGCAATGATACAACAATTTACTGCAATATCTGGCAACAGTTAGTTACTAGCTAGTTCATAATGTTGAGTCATTTGCAGAATGACAAAACCAGAACGAGTTAGTAGTATACCCCTCGTACAAGCTCCAGCTTGGCTGAACGCGATTGCAGAAGATGATTCGGGAGATGAAAATGAAGGATAACATGTTTGTGATGGCTTAGATCAAGGATCGGCAAATTCAGAACAAGTTCGACTACATGGGAAAACCTACATGGGAAATGATTTCTTCAGATGGATCGGATTCAGAGACTAATATTGATGACCTGTAGCAAACTGATTCTGAATCATGTCAACTTGTCAGCTCTGGTAGTGGCAGCAATGATGCAAGTACTGCAGCACAAGCGCAGGGTAATGGGCGTACTCCAAACACTTCGGAAATTGGATTGGTTGCTAAGGACGGAACAAAATGGGAATATATCGAATTTTCTTCAGAATCGAGGGGTAGGCTACAAGTTCAGAACGTGCTAACAGAAAGCGAAGTTCTAACGCGATATGCCAATAGCATGTCAGATGGTCTGCTGAGTGCATTTGAGCTACTCGTCAATAATTCAATGCTTACCCATGTTCAACAATGAGCAGAAGCTAAAGCTCATAGAATGAAAAACAGTGACGAGTGGAACTACCACTAAGTGGACTAACAGCTATTATTTCCTTGCTGTATGTACGTGGAGCATTATATGGAAGAACCAACCGATTCTTGAGTATGGGAATAAAAATTGGAGAGTAACTTTTTTTTCTAGAACTATAAGAAGAAATCGATTTTGCAAAATCATGAGGTTTCTTCAACTTGATATACGGAGTACAAGACTATCTCGACTTTAAACGGATAACTTTGGTTTGATTTCTGCCTTCTGGGATAAGTTTATTGAAAACTGTATTATTTGCTACAAACCAGGAAAAAATATTACAGTGGAAGAATAATTATTCCCAACTAAAGCATGCTGCAGATTTATAGACCTAAAATATATGGCCAACAAATAGGACAAATTCGGCATCAATTTTGGTTAGCTGTTGAGGTGGAATTTGAATACATACCGAACTCTATACCATATCTTGGAAAAGATGAAGCCAGGCCAGCTACACAAACATTGTCTGAGAGTGTGGTAATAATGATAATGGAGTCATAGGGCAAAGAAAGGAGCGTCACAATTGAAAATTATTTCACTTCGACTCATCTTTCTACGCATCTCTAAAAAAAGAAGACGTCACTTGTCAGGACCCTGAACAAAATCTAAAAGGAAGTTGTACCACTGGTAAAAGCTTTACAGCAGAGCAGATAATTCATCAAACTCTTGTAAACCAAAAGCGACAACAACCAAGCCACAACCTTGACAGTTTACCAATGCAAACAAAACAAAACGTTGGTATTCCTAGCACACACTCCACACATCTGTTATGGTCGATACAACAACAACAAAAAAAACAGAAACAGTTACATTCTACAATAAAACTAAATGTGGTGTTGATATTACTGACCAGATGACAGGACAATACACGGTAAAAGCAGGTACACGCTGGTGGCCGGTGACTGCCTTTTACAATATTTTGGACCTTGCTTGTATCAACGCCAATGAGTTGTGACAAGAAGAAAACTGGAGATGCTATCTCAAGAAGAAATTTCATGTTTCAGCTTGCCACTGAACTGAGAGAAGCTCATGTTCAAGGAAAGACAGCTGCACCAGCCGCAGTTTCGCTTCCACTTTTTAACAATTCTTATCAAAATTTGATTGCTGATGGAAGCAGAAAGCAAAGGCAATGCCAAGTAATGTGAATTGTGAACAAAACAAAACTGCAAAATTCTGTTGTGGATGCCGTAGATCAGTTTGCGGAAAGTGTACAGGTTGTGTTAAAGTTGAATGTGTGGACTGCGCAGAGCGCTCAAATTTTCTTTGTTTTTGTATGCTTTTGAATAGCCGCTTGTGGTCTATGTAAACAGCAGCATGATGAAAAATAATCATTTAACATTTTGAGCTCATTTTAATTTTTTTCATGTAAAGTTTTTTCATGTAAATTTTTTTCATTTAGTTTTAGAACTCATGTTTATTGTAAATACAATGAAAACATGTTAATTGTAAATACAATACTTTGAGAAAATTTTAACTACGCAGCTAAAAAGCAGATTGAAGGCCTACAATGTAATTCGGAGATTAGAGTCTATGCAGTTTATTTCAGAACATGATATTAAAATACAGCCTACAACGCACCAAACTTACACCTACAGATATTCAAGTCATACTACAAAGTTAAAAAAACTAATAAAATAAAGTAAAGCTAAATTATCGCGCATTTTGTTCTTTATTGGACAAACGGTCATTTTGACCGCTCCCGGTAATTCTAGAGGTGAAAAACGCGGTAATTCTAGTGTTAAAAGAGTCCAGGCCGGAGCGGATGCAACATGCGAAAAATCCATTCTCAACAGTAGAATGAATTCTCAAAGAGATCACAATGTAACCGATTAAAAGCAGTTTTAATGAGTGAAACAGGAACGTAAAAAAGCAACTAAAACAAATTAACAAAGAGGGGGGATTATTATGACGATATCATTACAATAATCATATCATTACAATAATATTACGATAATTATTGCCCTCTCTTTAAAATTTGTTTTAGTCGCTTTTTTACGTTCCTATTTCACTCATTGAAACTACATTTAATCGGTTACATTGTGATCTCTTTGAAAATGCATTCTACTGTTAACGATTAATTTCTTTTTTTAAAAATCTTTTTCCACTTTGCTGCTTAATGCGATTATAATATGCGTAAAAAAACGATTTGTATCTACGTAATCTGTTCTTAAGCTACAAGTTTCGGTCAAATATTTTTTTATCTAGTCAGAGATTAATTACACGTTAATTTGTTTTACAGATTACATAATCCCTAGTAAGTTGGATGGGGAGATGACAAACCAACTTTATGATAAACCATCTGTCGAAATGATCGACGAAAATAGTAAACTCATCAAGTTAGTTCCAACAAAATCCCTGACTGTGTTAAGTGTTCAATGTTTGTCTGAATCTTCTGGGGATACCGACAAATTATCGGTCGATACCTTGGAACGAGATTATTTTGTTAAAGGAAATGCTCTAGGCCACAGTACTGGTGCGTACAGTCAAAGTGACTCGGTTGCTATATATATTATTTTCCGGCGGTGGCCTAAATTCCCAAATTGATGATAAAACTAAGGAAGCTCTCATAGTTAGCAATCACCAAGATGCTTGTCAGAGCCTTATCAGAATTGGAAATAATTTGGCTCAACTTGGAAAATTAAATCAAAATGTGCTTGGTGATTGATTCGGCTTTTACAAACCGAAATACACTGCTCTATCGACGAGCTCTTTAATTCCCGTCGATGTGTTTCGAATTGGAAACGCCAATTTTATCATATGTCATTTATCATATTATACGTCCCAATTTTTAGAGATTTGTCCCGCCCATTTCGACAACAATTCCGCCAGAAATCAAAAATAGATTCCATAGCCAGTTTCCTTTTTTTCCGAGATCATTACGTTTCGAGATGAAAATCAAGAAAACTGAGACTGATTCAAGTGAAAACCTTTTTTTAGAGAACAGTACTTTCTAAAGACAATTTTTTTCTTAACGAGCGTCCCAGTTTGCCCCTTCAAAAATATGGTATGCCTACTTGAGCCTAAAAAAGAAAATTTCTAACTTAGCCGAACTTTTCGAATTTTTTAAAAGAAAACCAGAAAATAAAACTGCTAATTTAAAAATGGGTTGATGGAAACGATTTGTGTCCACTGAAAACTTTGGAACGCCCTGATCTATTTAATGAACGCAATCAGAAGCCATTATACTTGGTTTGTGGTGCAACTCTTTCTCACGAAAAAGCTTGTAATATAAAGAGACACTACAGTATAACACGTTACATCAAAACAATTATGGTAAAACTGTTGAGAAGGTCAGAGAAAATTTCATAAAAATATTAAATTTCTTGTCTGTGCACAGAACGTATTTAAAAAAGCCTATCGTGGAAAATGAAAGTGCTCTAACCGCATCTTACATAGTAGCAAAAAAATTGCTCGCTTTTCCAGACCATTAACAGATGGCGAGTTTAAAAGAGAGTACATGTTGGATGTAGTAAAGGACATGATTCCCAAACAAACATATCTCTTCAAAAAACAGCTTTTCTAGAACTACAGTCGCTAGAAATGTTTCTGAGCAACTACGATCAAAATCAAATGTCCTCCTATACACTATTTTTTACTAACTTTTAATGAAAGCGCTGATGTAATTGATACTGCGCAATTATTGGTATTTATACGTGCTGTAGCAAAAGACGTGTCTATTCATAAAGATCTTGTTAAATTTATTTTTCTCAGTGACACAACTCGTGCTGTTGATATAAAGAAAAACTGTGCTAAATGTGCTTCACAGTCAAATACGAAATTTATCACTGTCCAAATAATTAGATTAATAGCGCAAGTTTTATGAATGGTAAAGAAAATGGAGAGGTGATACTTTTGAAGAAGTACTTGCGAGAGCCTGATTTCAGACAGGACGTTATTTCTCTTCATTGCTTTAATTACCAAATTTTGCTTTGTGCTCAAAGTATAAAAATTGTCTATGTTGATTTACATAAAATTTATAGCCATAGCCATCAACGATGACGACGACGACGACATAAAATTTATATAAAAATGATATTCTATCGGTTACATTTGAAAATCTATGATATTCTATCGGTTCGGTTCCCGAGCTGGTCAAATCGGAAAAATACGCAAAAATGCAAAAACTATGAAAAATACGCAAAAATGTGTGAGCACCTTCGTAAAAACTTTTCAAAACCTTTTCAAAATCTTAACGGCTAGGAGACGCAAATCAATTTGTTTCAAAAATTATTCAGTGTGAATACAGAAAATGTAAATGAGGGTGAGTCGCAGCTGGTACTTTCAGACTTGCAACCAAACGAAGCATTGTACGACACTTTCCAAGAAAATTCATAATTTAGATTTTTACTCTCGACTCCAACAATAAAAACATCCAGAGTTGTTGAACAATGCAAGTCTGAATTGTAAGCACATACTGTTGTGGACAAGCCTCCTCAATCATGGAAATAAACAAAGTTTTAACTTTGATCCAATAAAAACTTGTCTAAAGCAGCGGTTTTTATGCCGGAATAGTTTCTTACGTGTGTTTTTGAAAATGTATATAGTTGTTTGGTGTTATGTATAATAGAAAAGTTTATTTTTACAATATGAGCGATTTCTTTAAGTTAATGTGGCCTGCGAATAGACTTCAAACAAACTTTTTTTCAGTATCAGTATCAGTATCTTTTATTTCTGCTCCGCCACAAGAAAAACAGAAAGAAATAAACAAACATATAGGACTATAGCAGAAGAAGAAAAAGGAAGAAGCAACAAAACGTTAAACGTTATAGCATGCAGATAGTAATATTTGATATAGTAGTTTTGACCCACACAGCCGCTTGATACGTATGTACCTCCCTGTTCAAGACCCTTCCTTATGTTCAATTGAAAAAAGTTTTTTCACTTTAACCTAATATGCAGTAAATACAAAGATTACAGAAAACAAATATAAATAGTTTTGATTTTTAACCTTTCACTTCGATTTTAGATTTCAAACTAAAGAAAAAAAACACACACATAAAAAATATATCCCATATGAACTTTATGTAATCATTGATAAAATATAAAGGCCAATTTATTTAAAAAAATAATTTGTTGAATGAAAAGCTTTTAAAGCATGAATCGAATTACAATAAAGAAGCGATTTATAGGCTAAGCATGTTTCAGTCATTAAATTGTATTGAAACATAAAGAGGAATAAAAAGATAAAACTGCAAAAAGTTAATTGGAAATTTTTTATTACAGATGAAAAAAACTTAATGTGAATTTTTTCTTACAAAATTTTTAGACAGTTTCGCCTGTATTTGCTGCATCTAAAATATTTAACTAAAAAGCAATTAGATTCTTTAAAAGTCATGAATAAAATCATATTAATTAAGAAGCAGAATCATGTTCAATAAAAACTTAGTGTAAAATAAAATCCTTTGAAAAATAAAAATATTATTAATAATAAAGCAGCTCACTAATTGATCTGTAATAACAATTTGCAACATGACATACTGTATATGTTTGGCTTGTTTGATGATGCCATTAATCATTATAAATGTATGATATATATATATAATACAAAAACATTATACCTATTACACCTTCCTATTTTAACAAATTTGTTCGTTTTGTTGCTTTGTATTGTTTATACCAACACAAAGAATAATTATTTGTTTAATATTAACAATCAATATTTGACATTCAACTGTTGATGTTACAATTTATAATAAATTACTTTTATTACATAAAAGTACTCCAACTTACTTGAAAAAACTAAGAATAAAGATTTCGTTAACATTTGATATATTAATTTAATAAATAATACTTTTTCATTGATTACCACAAAACTCTATTACAGGTATATTTAATTTTAAAACAACCTCACCATAAAAATAATTTTTTACCTGTTTACATACACACGCATATCTGGGGATAACAACATTCAGCTAAGCAACAATAACAAACTCGTGATGTTTAATAACTGATATGATGACAAACACAAATCATCACAACAACAAAACAATAACAAACTGTTCAGCTTCATCTACAAACAGCGATATACATTTGATACAAGTTTAAATCAACAAATTATCTGTCGATGCAGCCAAAAAATAACCTGGTTGTTTAATTTGGTGTCGAGTGTGAGTTGGAATCGATAAAGAACTTATTGGGTGGAACAAAAACAATTTAGACGATTTAACAACTTCTTCCACCAATACATTTTGGGTTTAGTAGTTTCATTTTTGGGCTTTTTCTTAAAAAATCCGAAAAGTTTAACGAATCTTGAAAGTTTCTTTTCAGGCTTAACTGTTTCTTCATCGTTCCCAATTCGAAACTGATCGATGGGAATTTGGGAGCTTGTCGACGGGACAGCGACATTTCGGGTCATGGACGCCGAATCGATCCCTGAATTTCCCTTGCAAAAATTATTAAGTAACGCTTCCCCGACTAATAACTTGAAATGGCTAGCCATTATTTCATATTCTGCGCTGTCTTTTGGTTTATTCATAAAAGACAACGCACAATACAAAATCTCATCGAGCACATTTCGATTCAGCTTGTCAAGTTGAGCCAAATCATTCTTAACTCTGATAAGGCTCTGACAAGCATCTACGAGATTCGAAGCTATGAGAGCTTGCCTAGTTTTATCATCAATTTGGGAATTTAGGCCACCGCCGGAAACATCATGTTGCCCAACCGAGTCACTTCGACTGTACGCACCAGTACTGTGGCCTAGAGCATTTCCTTTAACAAAATAATCTCGTTCCAAGGCATCGACCGATAATTTGTCGGTATCCCCAGAAGATTCAGACAAACATTGAACACTTAACACAGTCAGGGATTTTGTTGGAACTAACTTGATAAGTTTACTATTTTCGTCGATCATTTCGACAGATGGTTTATCATAAAGTTGGTTTGTCATCTCCCCATCCAACTTACTAGGGATTATGTAATCTGTAAAACAAATTAACGTGTAATTAATCTCTGACTAAATAAAAAATATTTAACTGAAACTTGTAGCTTAAGAACAGATTACGTAGATACAAATCGTATTTTTACGCATAATATAATCGCATTAAGCAGCAAAGTGGAAATATAAAGAAATATAAAAAAAGCAATAAATCGCTATATTGGAATGAATGAACTTATCAGAATAATATTAAGAAGCTGTATTACATGATGAACTAGCTTATGGTTTGCATATTGGGCACTGTGACACGATCATCCTAAATACAGTCTCGATTCTTTTTATTGTCAAATTCCGTATGCTTTTAGTTTGCAAAGCCCAATTATTTATTATGTCACATAATCAGTTCATTAAATCAATATAAGCTTTGTGTACCTGCTGATAATTTATTTGTTCCGCTTTTCATTGTTTTGCTTTTATTTTGACTTGTTGATTTCCACTAAATTATTGATTTAGCATTAGATAAATGAATAAAATTTCAAAATCACACACATTATGGTTTTATATCAACTCACATTGCTACTTGATATTATAAATGAAGAAGTGTCTTCTTCAAATAAAGTTTCATTAGCTAAGTCAAGCTGTTTATTTGGCTGACAGACATTTTGGAAAGTGTTATCCACAACAAGTTCGGCCAGTTCATCAATCTAAAAACATACTTTTTTTGACTGATCAAAAACAACAACATAAAGATGTTGTGCATTATTATTTACAAACAAGTTTAGTCTTGATTGACTAAGTATTGTACTGCTTGGGATCAACCTTGATGTATCAATTAATTGTAAAAAAAAACTCCATGATATTGACTTCATCAAGTAGTTTTTAAAGATTTTAATAAACTAATAATTTTGAAATATTGAGGGGTGTTTTTACTTAGCGCTCAATTTTTGAAAAATAAGTAATTCAAGATCTTCATAAAAAAAACTTTTTTTCTTTTCGAGGAATTAGATAAAACCGTG
The DNA here is from genome assembly GCA_963680785.1 of Diplosoma virens. Lineage (NCBI taxonomy): Eukaryota > Metazoa > Chordata > Ascidiacea > Aplousobranchia > Didemnidae > Diplosoma > Diplosoma virens. The sequence continues at coordinate 35,366,483 of OY796895.1, read as the reverse complement.
TCAACGTTTTCTCAAAACAAACTAACTCTACTTCTCTATGATTAATTTTTTAAAGAAAGTTTTTAAACAGATTACCTTTGATTCAAGTTTTTCATGTAAATCATCCGAATAATTGTCGGATATTTGGTTGAGAGAAACTTGATTTGACGTTATTTCGACAAAATCCGATGATTTTGAATTTTCCATTCCAGAATAATTACGAACAAACAGTTTGCAAGGTTCAGAACAATATTGTGAAGTTATTAGTTTGCAAGTTTTAGCACAAACTATATCTGTCATTGCAATAAACTTCTTTTCCAGCATGCTAATGTTGAAACCGGGCATTGGAGAAGCTCGAAATTCAAAATGCTATGAACATTAAACAATTTTAAATTGAACTTTTTAATTTTTTATAGTTTAAATCAATTACCTTTGATTCAAGTTTTTCATGCAAATCATCCAAGCCATTGTCCGACATTTCGTTGAGAGAAACTTGATTTGACGTTATTTCGACAAAATCTGTTGATTTTAAATTTTCTATTCGAGGACAATTACAAACAAACAGTTTGCACGATTCAGAACAATATTGGGAAGTTATTGGTTTGGAAGTTTTAGCACAAGGTGTAATGAATTTCTTTTCCAGCATGGTAATGTTGAAACCGGACAATGGACAAACTCGCGATACATGCCAGGGATGTTTTACATCCAGATCCACAGTGTTGTACAGTTTTATGCATTTTTCCAGATCGGTGATTGGTTGTTTTTTATTACCACGATATTCACGCCACCTATTCAGCGTCGACAAATCTCGGATCACTCTTCGCACACGATTAACACCGACTGTAGACCCGAAAGCGTCAGAAATCCAGCGGCATTTCAACGACAAGCCATAATTGGGACAAACTGCTAGATTTGAATCAACTGTGATGTCGGATGAATCAACGTCATCAGTGTTTTCATCGCTTGATCGGATCGAGATTCCCATAATGCGCCATAATTCTGTCTGCGCCATTTGGTCGTCGCCTTTTTGTCGTGCTATTGCAATGGGAAGAGCGAACTCTTTGTAAATTTTTCGGGGAAGGTTTTTTTGCTTTCTAATTTTCTTTCTGTAGATCTTTAGGAGCTTGGCACGTTGAAAAAGATAACTACGCACATAAAGCGCTTCTTTTTCCAAGGCTAAAGCCAAACAAAGGTTTTTAAGCGTTAATAGTTATAAAACTGCTGAGAAAATAGTTGTAAAATTGCTGGAGTTAATCAAAGTTTTATTACATTGCCAGGGTGTTAATACTAGCAGCAAACTATCTTAAACAATTTCAGGACAGACGTTTAACAGTTTATCGTGCTATTATTTATGGTGTACGATAACTATTTATTACGGTAAAAGTGGTTTTAAAATAGACTCAATTCAATAATAGCATTAAATAAAGTTGGCAAAACGAATGTTTTAAATTTGATTAATTTTCAATTTATTCTTCAAAAAAATATTTCAAGAAATGATAGTTATAGCAAAGCAACTATAAATTACATAAAGCATACCAAACCTAACTCTCCAATCCATGCTTTAAAAAAATTTTGTTGTTTAACTGTATATGATTGTTGATCGTAAATTAGATTAAACCAGTGGTTCTTAACCAGGGGTGCGAGCCCCTTTGCAGAATTTTAAGTCAAGTGCAATTATAAGTGTAAAAGAAACATTCGCATTAAAAAAATATTAATGCTTTTCACGCGGCTGTTTCAATCATTATTATTACTGTTATTTTATTTATTGCGTCATAATTTCTAGTTGTATCAATCTGCTTACTATGACAGTTTTTGGCTGAATAAATGTAAGCTTGTTTCTTTTTTATCCTAAGAGCAACGCATTTTTCTCTGGAACGTTCTCGTAGACTTTCTATGATAATTTTATGCTTATATCTTTCTTGTTTCTTTCTTTCTCTTGTAGTCTCCAAATTTCTTCTAATTCTTTGGAAATCTAACCTTTTATAGGATGTGTACAGTTAACTATAAAAGCAAGCTTTCTTCATGGATCATTATTTTTAGAAGCGCGTAGACCGTAGAGTTAAGAGTTTATGTGTAAAAGCGCCATGATTATTTCTGAGCTAGCGTAAGTCCTGGTCCCATTTGCGACGACCTACCTATTTGAGAGTAGCTTCTCTGGCCTCCTCCATATAAAGACCCAGCAGAGAAATTGACTGGATGCCCAGCATGATATTCGGGTGTCCCTCAGGTCCAAGAAACCTCGATTTGAGATTATTATAGAACAGAACCAGCAGCAAGGAAGTCACTGACAAATATTGGTTGTGCAAGGACTGTTTGGGTTGAAGAAATCAGTAATTTCCTTTAGTAATTCTGATTAAATTTGCATTTGTTGTAAAAATGCGAACATATCTTAATGGTAATTTTAAGGCATTTAAGTTAAAGGCGGGGGGCTACAACATAATAAAAAAACAATTAAGATACCCTAATGCAGTGTTTCTCAATATGGGCCTGAGAATTTTTGAAATGGGCCTGAAGTTTTTATTGGGCCTGCATTAGGTCCCAAGGAAAATGTATGGCTAAAGTTGATAGTTTATCTGCTAATCTAAATTTATGAAATCATGACCTTAATGTTTAAGCGAGTACAAACCAATTATACAATATACGTAATTAGTTTTTCTTGCAAATGTGTTTTTATATATATAAATTTTAAAATTTATTATGTTATTAGGCTAAAGTGTCTTAATTCTTAATAGCTCAGCGATTTAAGGTTGTGGTATAGTTTTATTATTAAAAGATTGTTTGATAATTGATTATAACATTATAAAACAAATGGCTTAATTATTTTAATTTGTTAAAACATTTGTTTTCGGTTTATTAGGATAATATCTAACGTTTCTTTTAACCCCCTGACTTTCCATAACGGCATCTTCAAGTTTGAAGAAAAGGAAGACTGTCCGCAATTACCAGAAAGATTTTTTATTACTAGGCTTTTATCCATCAACTGCTGATTCTGAGAAGCCTGAATGTGTGGACTGTGGTTTAATAATGACAAATGATTCCATGAAAAAGTTAAAATTATTAGCTCATCAACAGGCGAAGCATCCTAGTTCTGTAGGGAAAGAGCTCAGCTATTTTTCGAAAAAAAAGTGGAGTTACGGCAGAAGCACGCTCCAAAACCTTTAGATTTCCTTTGGAAAAAGGCAAGAGATAATAATAGAAAGACACTTAAAGTTAGCTATATAGTAAATGAAATGATTGCTGAGATGGGAAAGCCCCACACGATTGCAGAACGTCTAGTGAAGCCAGCAAAGTTGATTTATGCTAAAGAATTGCTAGGAGAACAAGCTGCTAATATTTTACAGAAGATTCCCTTGTCCAATGACACAGTAAAAAAAAGGGAAGATGAAATGGCAGAAAATCTTGAGGAACAGCTAGTGGAAAAATTAAAAGTTTTAAAATTTTTACTGCAAATTGATGAAACTACAATAAATAACTCTGTTTATTACTTGCCTATGTTCGATATATTGATGCAATGGTAATCCATAAAGAAATGTTATTCATAAACAAGCTGATTGACACACGAAGTGAAACAATTTATGCAGCTGTTTATGAATTCCTGCACAATAATGGGATTCCCCTGTCAAATCTATTGCAGATTGCCACAACGGTGCCAGTGCTATGACCGGAAGGCACAATGGTTTTGTTGCAAAATTAAAAGAAGAGCCCCTCATATAATTACAATTCATTGCATTATTCATCGGAAACATCTTGCTGCTAAATCTCTCAATAATGACATCCAAGAGGCATTGAAAGTTGCAATTTCAGCAATAAATTTTATCAAAGCCAATGCTTTGCATGACCGCTTGTTTCAGAAACTATGTGAGGGTGAGGCACCAGACATTTCTCTTACACACTGAAGTTAGGTGGCTTTCGAAAAGAAATTCCCTTGTTGAACTGTGGGACATGGTTCTTATCTTTGTTCATCACATGGAAACTAACGCTCAAAGCAAGAAACAAAACTGTAAAGCTGAGACTTTGTTTTCAGCATTAAATAACAGTAATATAAAGGCAAAAATTTTTTACCTGGCTGACTTATTTGAGCATGTTAACCAACTAAACAAAACACTACAAGTGCGAAAAACTAATCTCGTAGATTGTGCTGAGAAAGTGCGCTCTTTTTTGAACAAATTAAGTCTCTGGAAGATGCATTTACAAAAGAATAAATTTGCCTTTTTTTGTAACTTGGCTAAAACTGCTCCAAGTCTAGAAGTAATCGCAAGCTGTGCTAACCACCTGCAAAACTTAAGAGATGATATGACCGGAAGATTTAAAAATATAATCGAAATGAGTCCACCAGGTTGGATCATAGATATGGCACACTTTGACGTCTTAAGTGAGAAAGACATTGATCCCATTATTGCTGGTAAACTTCTTGAACTAAAGGACAACAAAGCATTAATAGCCAATATTGAAAGGAATAGATTAATCGGATGGCTGAGCGTAAGATCATTCTATCCATTGTTATTTGAAAAAGTAGTTCCATTCTTACTTGGCTTTCCTACTATTTGGTTAGTTGAAGCAGGATTTTTTGCAGTAAATGATTTACTGACAAAGAAATCAATTGCAAATTGAAAAGAGAGGAGACTTACGCTTGAGGTTGAATCAAGGTTTAGCAGTGCAACTTAACAAGCTGATAAATAGACACAAGGATTAGTTTGGTCATTGACAATTTTACTGTATTGTTTATATTAATAAGAAAAAAACATTTTATGATACTCGAAATTTTTATTAAAAGTTTTGTGGGCCTAATATTTCTTTTGACAATGAAAATGGGCCTCAAGAGAAGAAAGGTTGAGAACCACTGCCCTAATGCACATTTTGTGTCAAAGGGCGCGAACTCTCTAAAAGGTTAAGAACCACTGGATTAAACCAAATAACAAAACACATGATTCTTTAAACTCACAGTACTTAGTGAGCCTATATCATAATCCTACCTGAATCACTTTTGATTCTTGAAAGAAGCGCTGTATCTAGTTCATTCTATAAAAATAAATATAACAGTTGAAATCTGACCACATTTAACAAATTTTATTCATAGCATTTAGCAAATTCAAATTTTTCATTGGTGCACAAATAAACTTTTATTTGAAAACAACTTGGCAAAACAAAAAGTTATGATCGCTAACAATATTTTTGAATACTAACTTGCTGTTTTTTATAATTGAAAGGAAGTTGAACTGGTTTTCGAATCCAAGGATGTTTTAAAATATCTGATGCAGACAATCTTTTCAATGCTTCGTAACATAGCAATCGTTTAATAAGATCCTTGCACTCTAATCAATGAAACAAAAAACAACGAAGTCAATTGTAATATCGCTTTAAACAAAGTCTATTTTTTCGGAGCCATAAGCTTTTCGTGACGCTATCATCAGTGGCAATCGCGTCAAAATGGGACGAACCAGAGAAAATCAAGGTATTTATAGTCTCAACAGTTGGGAGAAAGGTGCTGCAGTCTCGGAAAGGAGAAAGGCACAATTGCACAGTGTGGTGCAATACAGGATGTTTTCGGAAAGGAGAAACGCACTATGTGCAATTACCCAGGAGATTGCACATAGCGTCACGAAAAGCTTATGGCTCCGAAAAAATCGACTTTGTTTAAAGCGATATTAAAATTCTGTACCACAAAGAAGCTCTTAAAGTCAATTGTCAAGCCCATTATTAAGTTGCTTTTTCATGAGAACACGAATGGGATGGAAAAATTCAGAGAGTGCGAAGAGACACTGTTCGGAAAAAGATTCTCTTTGCAGATGAAAGGAAAGATATAGAAAAGCTATGTAAGATCAGCTATGTTATATGGAAGCGAAACGTGGTATTTTTGAGAGAAAATAAAGTAGTAAAATGCATCCGTCCACTTCCATTGACTGGGGAAATTTAACCGGATTAAAATTGGATTGTTGTTGTTTTTGTAGAAATTGTCAAGCCTATATTTCAGACTTTAACTGAAAACGGATCTTGGTATTTGTATAGTTTACTTCTTTTTTTTGAACATTATTTTTAACGCAGAAAAACATCTTATTGTAATTCCAAGGTTTTCGAATCTTTTTACGATTAAACAATTCCACGTATTTTATTAAGCAAACTATCTATAGCATAAACGTCATAAGTTTGTAACAATAAAAAAGATTTCGACATTCTCTTAATTACTAAAATCCTCGTAAGAAATGGCGGCCGATAGTAAATAATTCTGACCTAATGCTTATATTTTGTGTCATTTATATTTCAATTGTCTTTTTACGTATTAGAATCAGAAGCATTTTACAAGAAGAAAAAATTGTTTTTTTAGACTAATTATGTTAACACTGACCATTGGATATGCTGCCACAATATGGTAAACTATTTAAACCGTTTTTCTTGATATTTCTGTAAATATGATTTACATCACGTCCAGAATATGGATAAGAGCTGTTTGTCAAAACAAAGAGAATAACACCCCTGAAATAAAATTAAAGTAATATTTGATTATTATTTATAAACTTTTAATATCAAATAAACGAGTACTTACAAACTCCATAAATCTGCATAGATTGCTTCATAGCTTTCGCAGTGCCTTAAAATCTCAGGTGCCATAAAAGCAAGAGTACCACAAAATGTATTGTTTTTTAAAGTCTTTGGAGAAAACGCAGTAGTTTTGTTGTATGTTAAAACTCGGACAGAAAAGCCGAGATCAGCCACTTTAATTTGTCCGGTTTTAGTTATCAAAATATTTTCCAGTTTTAAATCGCTGTAAAACAAAATTTTTGATAAGAAATAACAATCGAACTTAAAAAAAAGAACTAAGCTACATATTTCAAAGCTTTTCAATTGCAACTTTGTTTGAAAAAATTAGTTTATGAAGAATGCAAGTTATCTATAAACACGGAAATAAAAATAAAGTTAAAAGCCCTACAGACTGTTTCACCCATAAAAGGGATCATCAGGGGTATCTTATTCAAATAGAATAGTCACAGTCAAATAGAATAGTCAAATTGATTAGTCACGATTTCTGTAAATTTATACCGCGTGATTTGTCAATGACTAAAAATCCTCTTACGTTTGCATAGTTGCGCTTATCATTATTTTATTTGTATACGGTATAGCTGTTTATAGTTTTTTAAGTTGTACGAAATTTGTATAATTTCCCGTTTTTATTCTATTTTTATTTTTTATTTTTATTCTATTAGTATTTATTTCGGGTTATTTATTTTGGTTATTGTATTTATTTTTGTTTTTGCTTTTAATTTCAGATAATCGCCTGATGAGCCGTTTTTACGGCGAAACAGACTGTTGCGAATTTTAATAAATAAATTTTATCTGCAGTGTTTATTCTTAATTTGATAATTTTGCTCTGATCTTCAAATCATTGAGCACTGTCAAAAGTGAATTGTCAGCACTGTTCCTTGTATATATATATATATATAATAATAAAAGTGGCAAGACTGTCAGTAAAGAGCTCAATGAAAACTCAGAGCATTAAATTAAATTACAAAAGCCACAAAAGAGATTTTATTAAAACCTCAACAGTCTGTTTCGCCTTTTCGGCTCATCAGGAGGTGATTCTAAACGCAGACGAAAAGTTAAGAAAAAACGCACGAAAAAGCTAATTACATTATAGTTAAGAGCCAAAAGTAATAATATTACGGATAAAGTAAATATAAGTTAATTAAAATAAAATAAAATAAAATTGAAAATTTAAAGTTTAAAAATTTAAAAATATTTGAGTAAGCAAGCTAGTTGTAAGGCTCAAAATTCAGAATTTAGAATTTTGCGGCTATCTGCGGCCATTTCTTTTGCAAAACTATTCACCCAAATTGATGATGATGCTATCCAAATTATCGAACATTCAAGAAAATCACTTCTGTTCAACGAAAAAGAAGCTTGGATAAAAAACAGCGATTCACTATTTGATGTCACTATGGGATCCTTCGATGGTGCGGAAATATGCGAACTAGTTGGACTATTTATTTTAAACAAACTAACAAATATCATCCCCACAAAAGACCTCGGTTTATATCGCGACGACGGACTCGCCGTCCTTAGAAATAAATCCGGACCTGAAATGGAACGAACCAGGAACATAATCAAAGCCTTCAAAGAAATCGAACTAAACATCACGGCCGAAACCAACCTATTTCAAACAGACTTCCTAGATGTAACCTTCAACCTCAAATCAAACAAATTCTTCCCTTATCGAAAACCCAACGACCACCCTTTATACATCAACAACCAATCCAACCATCCACCATCAATCAGAAAACAACTACCAGACATGATCAATGATAGAATCTCAAAATTGTCACACAACCAAGAGTCATTCAACCAAGCATCCCCTTTATACACCGAAGCTCTAAAGAACAGTGGTTACAAAACTAACATGACATACAACAAAGCAGTTTCAGCAGAATCAAAAAACGACGAACAGAGAAAAAAATGCACATACAAAAATAAAAGAAAAAGAAATGTCATTTGGTTCAACCCTCCCTACAACGAAGAAGTACAGACCAACATAGGAAAAGCATTTTTCAACCTCATAAACAAACATTTCCCCACACACCACAAACTCCACAAAATATGTAACAAATTTAACGTGAAATTAAGCTACAGTTGCATGCCAAACATGATGAGCATCATCAGCAATCACAATAGGAACCTTCTGCATCCCCACACCAACGACAAAGATTTACCATGCAACTGCAAAAACCTTCATGACTGCCCACTCAATGGAAAATGCCGAACAAAATCTATCATTTACAAAGCATCCATCAGTGCTCCCAACTCACCGACCCAACACTATTTTGGCTGCTGCGAAACTGAATTCAAGACCCGTTTTTATAATCACCGACAATCCTTCAATCACCGAAACAAAGCAAACGCCACCGAACTCTCCAAAACATTATGGAAATATAAAGATAAAGGAATCAAACCACGAATAACTTGGTCAATTGTTTGCAAATCATTTGCATACACCAGCGGGGCCAAACGCTGCAATCTCTGCTTAGCAGAAAAACTCGCCATCTTACAAGCCGATCAGCGCACGCTCTTGAACAAGCGATCCGAGTTTGTCTCCAAATGCCGACACCGGAACAAATTTAAATTAAAGAAAGCCTAGCCTGATTTAATATTTTCCAATTTTTTCAAATTTTATTTAATTTTAATTTTAATTTTAATTCGATTTTCCGATGTTTAAACTTTTAATTTTGCAATCCTTTACCCCCTCCCCGTTTACGCCGTGTTTACTCATTGTTGTCGTGTTCCCACCCATTGTTGTCGTGTTCCCACTATGTGTATTCCCGCGCCCCCTGGTCTCCTCTGTAGCCATTTCCTCGCTGTCCGTCCACGCCTCGCTGCTTCCTTCCTTTACAATGTTCTTTCTCTCCCACTATCTACCGCGCATTTGTAATTTGATCGCCAGTCAGTTTTTTGCAGCGTCAGATACGTAAATGTTTAGTTTGATTACAAAATTCTAAATTCTAAATTTTGAGCCTAACAGCTAGCTTGCTTACTCAAATGTTCTTAAATTTTTAAATTTTAAATTTCTAAATTTTTAAATTTTTAAACTTTAAATTCTCAATTTTATTTTATTTTATTTTAATTATCTACCGCGCATTTGTAATTTGATCACCAGTCAGTTTTCTGCAGCGTCAGATACGTAAATGTTTAGTTCGATTACAAAATTCTAAATTCTGAATTTTGAGCCTTACAACTAGCTTGCTTACTCAAAAATCTTAAACTTTAAATTTTCAATTTTATTTTATTTTACTTATATTCACTTTATCCGTAATATTATTACTTTTGGCTCTTAACTATAATAATTAGCTTTTTCGTGCGTTTTTTCTTAACTTTTCGTCTGCGTTTAGAATCACCTCCTGATGAGCCGTAAAGGCGAAACAGACTGTTGAGGTTTTAATAAAATCTCTTTTGTGGCTTTTGTAATTTAATTTAATGCTCTGAGTTTTCATTGAGCTCTTTACTGACAGTCTTGCCACTTTTATTATTATATATATATATATATATATATATATATATATATATATATATACTGTTTAAAACTAAGCACTAAAAACGAGAAGCACTAGAATCAAGTTTTTTTCTTTTTAGGATAATGCATATCTTACTGGGATTCAAACGAACTAAATGTTATCCGACACGAAGTAAATAGCACTAATTGACCACACAGCCGAACAAAAACTCTGTATCAAGTAACCTAAAAGTTTTTCTCGCCTTTGACGCGCAAGGAATGCTTGGCATCCACTCTGTTGAAGACCAAGGCCGCACCTCATGACAAGGACTTACAGGACAAACATTAAGCATCGCGGTTACTCACCCAGACATTAACAAGGGAAAAAAGAATATAAAACTATCAATATGAGAATGAGACTAAAGATATAACAAACTAAACCAATTGAAACAAAAACCATATAAATCGAATTTTGTTCTTGTTTGAGCTCGTCAGTGAGCATATTTCACTGGGATTCAAACCAAATAGATGTACACAAACCAGCAACAGAGAAACCAGTATACTAAGACAACCAGTCAGTAACTCGTTTGCAACTTCCGGTTCTATGGTCTAGTAGTGTTGTCTACTGTGTGTAGGACAACATATAGTTGGTTCGAATCCCAGCAACACAGTGGTTCTTAAACTTTTTGAGACGCGCTCCCTTTTCTTCATAAAAACAAAACTTCTATGCTTTTTCATGCAAGCAAAACTCGCCCCCACCTTGACGACAAAAACCAATAACGAAACTAAAGCCCTATCATCATATTCTCCAAGTTTGTATTTATTAGAAAAGTACTCAATGACCTCAACTCAGAGAGGTTAAAATTAATTAAACTTTAGACCACAAAATTTTATTTGCCCCAACAGATGGTTTGTAAGGGGGCGATTAAAAATATCAAAAACAAAATCAATTAATAAAAATACTGTTTAAACTAGAGTTTATTATCAACCTTTTTAATACCATGGCCCAAAAAGCTTGAAACGCAATTGCTGCGGCTTAATGTATTTAGTCTTTACCGGGGCACCCAAAAGCCATTTTGACAGGCGAACAAAATTCAAGGTTTCAGAGCTAAAAGGTCTTTACAAAGCTGTTTAAAAAGAGGTGCAATTTCGTATCGCACCAATTTCGTATTCACCGCAAAAATCTAATGATAACTAAAAAAAAGTAATCACTTTCAATCAGTGTCCGAAATCTCCATTTTCGTCCCCCAAATAAATTCTTCACTTTCATTCCGTACCAAATTTCACCAAATGGTTCCTTCTCGACCAAAAACAACCTTTGAACATATAATTTTAACACTTTTTTTACACAATCTCTGTGTCGCCTACCTAAAAAAACGCGCTGTGGCACACCGGTTGAGAATCTCGGTTTAAACAAAGCGATTGAATGTCGACAAAAGAATATAAAACAACAGCAAGAGAACTACGGATGTAATATTAATCAATGAATGAATTTTATTACCAAAGACGAAGTTTTTTACCTAGCTTGCTCTATTGTTTAAAAATAATAAATAAATTAACCCTAATTTATCTAAACTATTAACCCTAATATATAGAAACGTTATAACTCGTAAAGTTCGGATGATAAAAACCTAAAATTTTATGACTTTTCCTAAAATTTATTCCTGAATATTTTGGTATTTTACATGAGCAATTTGATGGGTAGTTTTAGTGTAGCAGGCTATTTTTTGACTTACCTCTGACTTACCTCATGATTTTTTAAAAGTCATGAGATATGTCAAAAAACGTTTTAAACGTCTTGCTGTGTTGGTCAAGATTACTGCATCACGTAGTAGTTATTTGTTTTTGCAGCAGACCGTGACTAATCCGATTATGTCGCAAAACAAAGCTATCAACGAAAATTTGAGGACCTATAACTTTATCCAAAATAAGAAGAGACTAATAGCAACTATATTAAAAGTAAACACATTTGACTAAATTAGAATAAATCTTTTCCAACATAACAAAAAATCAACTGCGCAGCTACTGTCTGTTAAAAGTATTGGACATGTAAACTTAGTGTCCTCCGAGGACCCCCCTTAGGTAGTCAACAGAAAAAAACATCCTAGGTAAATAAGAGTTAAAAAAGTCTGTTTTAAAAAATGCGTTACAATTTTGATTAAACAAACTGCGCTGGGAAATACAGTAAAAAATGCGTTTAGAGGCCCGTTTCCACTAAGAGCGTGAAAAAAATTATTCTCTGTTTTATTGATTTTTTTGCTTTGCTTAACGCTCGCTACAATTTTAAGCGCGGAAAGATCAATAAAAGAAACAAAGAATGCTCTTTTCCACGCTCGTACTACGAGATTGAATTGATCTTCGATTGAAGCGAGCGGTTAAAATTGAAGCGAGCGCAAAAAAAAGCAATAAAACAAACAAAGAATGCTTTTTTCCACGCTCGTAGTGGAAACGGGCCTTTAGAAATAACAAATATGAGGGGGCGAATTAAATTTAAAATAGTTAATTATTACAGGGTATAGTTTAAGATTATTGGTAGCTTAATAAATGTGTAGTGTAGGAATGGGTTGTTTTATTCGCTGATCAAGAAAGTGGGTAAAGGCGTGACGTAAAAATAAAGTTAAACTGAATTAAACAAGATTTTGTGGCCTGAAATTAATTCATGTAAATAATTAGTAATTAGACAAAACTAGAATTAGACAATAATTAGACAAGCTAGAAAAGCATGTAAATAATTATATATTAACGCAAATTTTCTGGAAACTTGAGGTTTTTAAAAGCAGCAGTATGCAGTTGATACAATACAATTAAATTGATCAAAAACAACGAACAGGTTGATAAACAATGTTAAGAACATTATTTAGATTTTAATAAAGCTTTCCCTATTTGCAGCCTTTGCTCTATTTTGTCTTCAATTATTATCAATTGTTTCTTTTGGGTGCGAATAAAAACAAACTACTACTACTACTATTACTACTTTCTACACTTTCTTACCGATGTGCGATATTATTCTCATGTAAAGAAGCAACTCCTTCCACGATTTCTCGAAAGTAATAACGAGCCAAACCTTCATCCATCACTGTCTTATTTTTACCATAACCGACTAAAGACCTGTGGACAGTGTTTAAATTTCCTCCAGCAACATACTCAGTTACCAAAAAGATTCTTTTGCAACCAACAAAAACATCCAGGAGCTGAAGCTAAAAAATTAAAACCAGTCATTATAACTCAATAAATCTTCAACTCAATCTCTTGTTTGTTCTGTATTTTTGTCAGCCTTTAACAAATGGATTTAATCATTTTGTGTTGATTTAAAATTTAGTTAGAAAGGTTGCTGTCTTGTACCATGTAAGCATAATTGATAGCAGCCATGTTGAATTTAGTAAAATCTTAAATTTTATTGCTGATTATATTAAACTAAGCCAGACAAAATATCAAAAGTAAACCAGGACTATTTACTAAATCTCTGTTCCAATTATTGTAAAACTATTTTGTTTATTTATCACTTTTATATAAACACACAATCAATAGAAATCTCTAGTACAGATAACTAAGAATTTAAAATATTTTTTTATAAATATTTTAACGAGCAAGTAAGTTTTGAAATTTACTATAGTGATTATATTGGTTTAAATTAGATTATGATGTCACATAGAGAAATAAGTTAAATATAGATCACAGGCTATAAAGCACAAGAAACATTTGATTATTTTCCTTTCGTGCTGTAAAGCGAATCATAAGTTCGCGGGGTCCATATCCGTAACATTTCGCCAGGTAACAAAATCAATTAAACTGTCTCACTGATGAAAAAGTTTTCCCATCTCAAAAATCCAGACCTTACTCATGTAATGACATAGTAACCTACCAGGCAATCACTTGACCAGGGGCAAAACTATTCCAGATCTAAACTTTTTACGTGGCGGGGAACAATTTTGTCGAATTTTTTCGACGATTGTCCGAATGATGAATATACATCATTGCATAATGTCAGTAAGATTTGATGTTAAAACCCTTTTTTTAAATGGAACTGCATCTAAAAATTGATATATTTAAGATTATTGTAAAGTTGTGTTGTCTACTGTGTGTGGGTCAACAATCAATTGGTTCGAATCCCAGTGAGATATGCATCCCCGACAAACTCTTAACAAGAGCAAAACTCGAAGCTGGTGCTTATCGTTCTAAGTGGCTTAGTTTCTTAAACATAACTTTGAGAATGAAATAAATTTAGGACGCCGAAAAATTTTTTGGCGGGAGGGAGAGAGAAATTAAAAAAGTACCTTTTTGAACCTTTTTATTTTTACTGATGTGAAACTTTTACTAAATTTGGGATGAAAATAGAAAGGCACCATTTTTAAAAAACGCATCTTTCCATTTTCTTCCCAAATTTGAGGTGAAGACAAAAACTAAAATAAAACCTTCACCTTCAATAGATCTGATATTTTGTTCGAGTTTCTATGATTATAGGGACAAATCTAACCCGATAGTGCAAAAAGGCAGGGGAAATTATTGTTTAAAATGAATTGAAAACAAAACAAAAAAGTTTTTTTGATTTATATTTTCAGCATTTTCATATGGCTCTTTACTTCTTTGAGAAATAGTTTGGTGAATACTACTCTATACTAACCAATCGTTATAAAGAAAAATCATATATTGTTTATTTAAAATAAAGCTTTGTTAACTTACAATTTTCATATCACCAAACATGATATTCATAATTTCAACTTCGCCAGACAAGTATTCAATATAGTTTTTGACATTTCTTGCTCCTTTGTCGACGTATATTATCTTAATAGCAACCTAATAAAATTTGTTTTGTTTAAATAATATTTTTTTCTCACTTCCATTAGAATTATTGTTCGAGTGATACATTATATCTTAATAGGTAATAAACCAAGATAGTATTTTAGGGCAAAGGGCAAAGGTTGGAAAAGAAGAAAAACATAACATCCAAGTGCACACCGGTCTTAAGATGATTAAACAACATGGATGAACTGTGAAAAAGAGAGAAAGCTTGTTTTAATCCAAAATTTTCACTAGCGTCTTTACGGTCAAAAGGGCCACATTTGAAAAACTCTCTCAAAACCTACATCACTTAGTAAAGATAAATAAGAATGAACAAAGAAAGATTGAGTCACCTCCAATTAAATAACTATATTATTATATATATTTAATCTTAAAACTTTGGTTCTCAATTAGACTCAGTATTTATCTAAGAAAAAGTATTAGTTTTAATTTGTTTGTTATGATTAGCAACGACTACAATCGGTTAGAAAAGCAAATATCTTAGTAAGCCTATGTTTCTCCAAAAATACGGTATGTCATCCCCACTGTACTATGTGAAAAAAATCCAGAAAATCTATAAGTTTTTAAAATATCTTTATTTATCCTTTTGTCTCACAGGAAAGCGACGGAGGCTTTATTCATAAGGCAAGCGATTACCCCGACCTGCTTTCGGAAATGCAAAATATTGCTGTCCGGTTAAAACCTATTAATTTTATTTTTTAGTTTTATAGAGATATGACTGAAATATAGAACTGCTTGCCAAAACTAACTTTTAAAAAAAAGTAAAAGTTTGCTCAAAACCTTTTTTCTTCATTGCACAAGTAGGAGAATAAAGAGAGCTTAATTTTAAAAACTGGGTTTTTATTAATAGATTTTTATTTTGTTATTTTCTCTTTCTTACGGCCTTATTATTGTACCTGCAGAGGAAACCACCGCCCCCACAATCTGTTATGTTATTTTTTAATATTTCTGAACTTTTCAAATAAAGCCAATAACAACGATCAGTGAATGTATGATTAAAAAAGTCAGTGAAAAAAATGTTTTAATCTTGTTTTACGCTTTAGTAGAGTGGCAATGGCTTA
Source organism: Diplosoma virens (assembly GCA_963680785.1). Taxonomy (NCBI): domain Eukaryota; kingdom Metazoa; phylum Chordata; class Ascidiacea; order Aplousobranchia; family Didemnidae; genus Diplosoma; species Diplosoma virens. Next base: position 35,350,670 of record OY796895.1, on the reverse strand, counting down.
CAAGAATATTGCGTCATAATCACTTTGCTTTTGACGTAATTAATAAGCTATTATTACGAATGAATTTTTTATTGATGATGTAACTTTAGTGTGCGTAAGTTATTGGGGAAATATTAATACTATAAACAAAAAAATTGAAGTCTATTGTCAACCTTTCTATGGTCACAACGCTCGCTACCCAGTTAATTAAGTTGAATCTGATGAGTTTTGAATAGAAAAATTAGTAACAAAATGAATAGCAAAAAAGACTTAAGAACTGAATATGTATAAAATGAATCATTATTAACATAGGCGTACCAGTCGAAAAAAATTTGGGGGTCCATAGAATTTTGCTCAGGCTTTGGGGCATTTTCCAAATCTTTATTTTCGTGAACTTTACGGATATGAGAAAAAAATTGTCTAAAATTTAGGGTAAAAACCAAAAAAAGTGTCTTCATTTCCAATCTGTTACTGATAGCTTGATTTTCGTCCGAAAAACGTAGAGATCTTTAAAAAAAAAGTCTTTATCTAAATTCATAAACTTTTGTTTGTAGAAAAATTTGACCCAACAAACAACTATTTGTAATAAGGTAAATATTAAGGAATCACATTCAACTCTTTATCCCTATTTTAATTTTAAACTTAATGCATTTGCTAAATAGATCAATACTGTGCTCCGTGTTTGATTGGTCACAATGCTTGTTTATGGTAAAGTTTTAAATCTGTTTTCATTAAAAATAAAAAAAAATTAATTGATTCAATTAAAAAATTGTGTTCTTGAAAGCTTAAAAATAAACAGTGATTTATTATTTTTCTGGTTTGTTTTATTTAATTGCTTAAAATTCAAACAGTAGATAAGTTAGTTTGTTCTCACAAAAGTTTGTATTTTTTTGTTATTTTTTCAAACACAAAAAAATTAAAATATCTGATTCATTTATGAAGCTTTAACGTTGAAAATAATTAGAAATTTTCAAACCTGGAAACACTGGTTTATTTTGGCAAACAATTGAAGCTTCAAGTTTTGTTTGATGGCATCGGATGTGGTGTGAGCTAAAAACACCCTTCCCATTGCACCCCCGCCCAAATAAGCGTCGGTTATTTGATATCCTCGAGCCAAACAAGCTCCCCGTTCTTTGTTTGTTGTTATTTTTCTTGTTTTCCTTTTTTCACACTTTAACATTTTTATAAAATTTAAGACAGAACTTGATAATATCAAAGAAATAAACTGAAATTTTTTTGCTCTTATTTCGACAAGATATTGAGTAGAAATAAGTAAAAACCGGAATTATAGCCAAGAAGAAAACATATCGTTTATGATGTCACAGTAACATGCTTATGAAGTTGATCTGCAATTTGATTGTTACAAGCAGAGAAAGTTCTATGACGTGCGTTATATAAATAATAAAGACTTAACACTAGCTCGTCCATTGCATTAGCTTGATAAATTCCATTTTACTTTTGTTGATAAACACAATGATCAAAATCATTCATGCATTAATATTTTAAATTTTTATTTATTTATTTTTTTTATTTATTTATTTATCTCAGACCCAAAAGCGTCCATATATGCACACACACGCAAAAAAAAAAGAAATATCAACCCTAAAAGATGCACAATAGAAAAATACAAGTTTAAAACAAAGTTCGCACAAAATATTGGTAATAAAACGATTTACACCATAAGTCCGATGACATCAATGACATAATGAAAATATTTCGGGAGTTTTTTCATATTATTTTCAAGCATTAATCTTAATATTCATTGTAAAGATTGTTACATATTTTAAAAAGATAACGACAACTTTTAAAACTAAGTTTTCCTCAATGGACAAAGTTGTGCTGTTGTCAATACCAATATTAAAATTAAAAAGAAATTATTTTTGCCATGATTTTTACTAGCAAACGTGGTAGTCTTTATTTGCTGATAGAGTGTTTTTTCACGCCTCAGTGTAATAAATCTTATTTTAACTGGGAATATAAATAAACAACAAAATTTTAAAGTAATATATTAACATAAACATTGATAACGAATTCGTAAAAAGTTATGACTTTATCTAAAATTTATTTATGCATTATTGAGTTTTTAAAGCTATGCCAAATTTCGTTTACATTTTGTTGGCTACAACAATCAAGGGGGCCAAAAAATTTTTGGACGGGAGGAGCAAAGTTTAGAAAGAGGGCACTTTATTGGATAAAAATGCACTTTTAATAATGCAAATTTAGCGTATCAGACAAAATAGTAACTATTATAATCTAACTAATAAGTAGAATTGGAGTCATTTCCAAAACTTTTTGTTTGACACTCTTCAGGAGAAATTTTACACGAAAAAGTAGCGAGTTCAATTAAACTAAAAAGTAAAGAAGAGATCTCTTATTGGTTAAGAGGCTCCAATAATTTCAGGTATGAACTGACCAGTAAAAGTAGATTTTCAATATACTGAAGTTACAAATTTAAATGCTTGCTGTTCTACCAATATGTCTAAGACAGGGGTTCCCAACCTTTTTACGATCTCGTACCCCTCGTGCACCCCGTATCATCAACACGTGCCACTTCTTCCAGAGCAATTGATTTGATCAAATTTTATTTTGTTTAAAAAAAAACAAAAAACATCAAACTAGCAATAACAAATCGCAACTAAATTTAATGAGATTTTTGTTTTTGTTTACCTTCCAACAATCAATCGATGCGTGGCGTGAATTTGCTAACAGCGCAAACAAAGTCATGTTCAGGTGCAGCTAGTCGGTTTCCGTTTTTTGACTTGATGTTTATCATGATTGGAAATCTCTTCTCGCATTTCTATGTAGAAGGGAAAATCAGTAGCGGTAGAACGGCGTGGGAAGCTAGCGTAAAGTATGAAGAGGCCATATCGAGCTGGAAGTTTATTGGAAGCCATTCTTTGTGTTTTACTTTGCAGTCTGTTTTTCCTAAATATCTATCAGCTCCTCTTGCTTCCCAGTTGAGCTCATGACAGAAAAATAATTCAGTTTTTCTACATCGTACTGTGTAAAGCGGACTTAAAAATGCAGTTGACGACAATTGACACACCTGTTGTCAACTACATTGACTTGACATCTGCAGATTTATCCAGTTGTATGGCAAATCCAAACGCAGAAGCTCTTACTTCTGCAATCAATTGCTCCGAGATATCAACTTACACTTTCTTAATACGGTGTATTGTTGAAAAAAAACAATTTTAATTTTGCCACAACCTCCTCTCGAATTATTCGCCTAACTAAGATTTTTGTAGTTGGCATAATAAAAGACTCAGCAAACCTATTGGCTTTCAAGTGTTTGGCCATTAAGAAAAGGGCTTCATAAGATGCCTAGACAATCTCTGTACCCTTCTGCTGGATCTGGCCACTTTTGTCCATACGCTGACGCTTTACCTAATCGCTGGTTCTGCGATTTTTTACCGGCGTGTTCTTTTCCAAATAGCGTTTTTGCAGGATGGGTTTATGGCCACTTTGAACTCTCTTTTCATAAAAACCATACAGTGTTGAATAACTTCTCCACTGTGCTCAGTTCGATAAAACTATATTTTATCTATGCTGGAATGTATTTCTGCTTGGGCATGATGCAAGGTCAAATAAAAAATTTAAAAATATCCTGGAATTGAACCTTTGTGTAGCTCCTGAAAATGTTTGCTGTACTGCTGTACGTGTCTACCTACGTCAATTTGCCTCTGTCATTGGGATCAAGTTGTGACAAGCTTGAAAATTGGAAAAATTCTCGTCTAGCTAAATTTCTCTGATATACCACGAACTTATTGTCAAACCCATACAGTGCCGATTACACCTTGATATTAGATTTACTTTTCTAACCTAAAGGAATAAATTCAATTTATTAAATTTGGAAAATATTTCTGATAAGTAGGTGATATCATTTCTCACAGCAGTAACTTCCTTTGCAGGGCCAGGGTTGCAACTTTATAAGAATTCCACGACATTATCTAAATGCGAGTAAAATCGTGCAAGGCGGTTTCTCTTGGAAAGCCATTTTAGTTTGATGTGTAGTAGTGAGCGCTCAAATTATTTTCATTGCGCAATTGTTTAAATTAGCGAGTGTTCAGCGCGTGGGCTTTAATTTTATTTACAGCCTTGATGACTGTTTTAAAGGAAAGGATAAGACGACAGCTCATATTCTTTACCATCAAATGCTGCCCATGAATTACACAGTTAATCGTGAGCACGTGGGGATATGCTGCTTTTAGTAGTGAAATGAAGCCACGGTAACGACCAATCATAGATGGGGCGTAGTCAGTTGCACACGCTATGGCATTGGTCAGTGAATTTGATTTTTTTCGAAATATGTTTTGTCTTCCTAAAATACTGTCTCACCCCGGGTATCTGTATTCAGTGATAAAGCCATTTCCAGCTCTTCATGTGAGACGACTCCATCGTACACAAAACGAACATATCCTAGTAGTATAGGGTATCCATAAAGTCCTGCACACATTTAAAATTTTAATATCTCAAAAACCGCATAAGGTAAAAACTTTAAATTTTCGACAGTGAATTATACCATCATAAAGTTTTTTTGTTATTTTTTACAGGTTATTTTATTGTTAAAATAAGCAAGAATAAGTCATTTTTAATAAAGGCGTAAGTTTGCAACAAAGTATGAAACATGTTGACCATTCAACAAAAAGCATATGTGTTCTTTGGTACCTTAAATTGAAATCACCAACTGCAGTACAACGTAAATTTAGAAATAAGTTTGGACAAGACCCTCCTCACACTAACAGCATTAACACATTGACTGCCACGTCAGTTAAATTTGCTTGACACTGATGTTACTGTTGTGGCCACGTCAGTCATTTATGCCTGACGCAAGACATTTCATTCTTAACCATGTCAGTTGCTACTGCTTGACGCTACGTGCGATTTCAATGGATATCTAAAAGCGTGGCCTCTTGCGAACGTTCTGATATGCTTGGTTCTAAAAAATATGCAAAAATAAAACTTTTGTGCACTTTTTTTTAAAGAAGTTTTATTTTGTTGTTTAGACAAATATTTTCGTTTCTTTTTTTGATTAGCCATAATTAACAGCTATAAAAAAAATCAATCATTGAAAACGTGTTTTTGTTCAACAGCAATACGTAAACTCTAAGTCCCTAATTATGCTATCTGAAAACTGCACTACAGGAAGTTTTAAATGACCTGGCCACCCTCTCTGCAGGCTTGCTGCACCCTACTTTTCTCACCTTCGAATGCTCTTTTTTACATGGTCTGCTCTGGCAAAAGTTTTGCCAGGTTTGGCATATGTTCAAATTTTGCATAAATAAATTTAGTTATTTTGCACTAAATAGTAAAAAATTTCCAGCAGCTACTTACATACTCTTATTGACTTTGGCTTACAGTATCTATCTGGTTTGATGGTTTTAACACTGGCACTGACGCTGTCTTTATTCTTTAGTCAAATCTGTATTATCATAACATGAACATAAGCCATATCATTTGGAAAATAGGAAAAGCAACTTTGTTGATACTAAACTGTCATAAACTAATAAATCCTAGGTCACTTCATAATGTCTATGGCCGCATAAATTTAATTATTCAAAATCAGCTACTATGACGTAACTATGGTCAACTGATCATATTCACCAAACATGCCTGCTTTTTACCAAACTAAAATGAAAACAAAAAGCTTTGCTTCATATTGCTAATACTTTAGTTGCTAAATGGATAAACCGTATGAGTGATTGTACGTATCTGGCTGTATAGTAACAATCACGCTGTGCCATATCAGTCACAAATGACTGACGAAAAATTACGCGGGTGGCCACGTCAGTTATATTTGACTGACAAAGAAAAAACAAAATAATACCACAAAAACGCTTCAAATAAACCCCAAGTACCTCAAAACATGATTTCAAGCTAATACTGAACTCAACTACCAATTTTAAAACTTTGGCCCCTGGGGTAAATTTTTCAAAATATGCGTGGCAGTCAATGTGTTAAGAGATGGTTTAAAAGTTCAATGCGCTCATTTCTTGGCAAAGTTGACTTATTCAATTGGAGACTGAATTCTGTATTCCTGATTGTGCTGCATAGCCTATCTTCTATATCGGTAGCCATCTCATCAACTCGTCTCTGTACCATACTATCACTCAAAGGAATAGACTTGATATCTATAGAAACGTTTTGTCATGCAAAACAGTGTCCAAAACTTCATTACTGATGGAAGAATTAACTCTTAACCGATTGTCAGGGGTTTATCTTTTCTAGCAATCATTAAAGACAAACTGTAAGACGCAAGAACTCATCATCGCTTTTCTGAGATAAATTTGAAAATGCCCTACCAACAGTTTTTCGTTTTTTGATTGTTCCAAAGTAATAGTAAAAATATTGCATTTCCAGAATTTAACAAAAATCATCCAGGTAATTTAAAACTTTTTAAATTCTAAGATTGCTAATGAGTAATTGCCCACACTATGCGACAGGAAAACGGGACAAGCAAGATAAAGCCAAATTAAAGCATAAAATTATGATAAATTAACAGTGAAAATATTAATATTTGTGACATTGTTCTTGAAACTGCTCCGATTTACTTCAGCATCCCCAATCTCCCAGTCTGTAGCCAGCGCCCCTTTTATTCTGGAAAACGTCTTTTAGGGGGCGCTGGTGCCCTCTTTGGTAACCACTGATCTAGGCCAAGAATGTCCGCATTTTTTCATCATGGGCCAAATTATAAATTTGCATGCGATTGGCGCGTCACAAAAAAATTTTCTCTTTGTATCTGACTCTGATTTCTTGATTTTCGTCTCCACGTGTTTCGCTAAACATTTTAAGTAAGCTCGCGGAACACAGTTTGAGAAAACCTGCGAAAATATGACTAAAAAATTAAAGTAAGCAGTAGGCCGCATAAAAACATTAAGGGGGCCCCAGGTTGGATATCCTTGATCTAGGCCTATATGAACAAATCAAAAACTAAAATCAGAATACCGAACCGGAACCGTTTAAAATAAAGTTTCGTTTCAGATTCAAGTTCGGCAAATTTAATTTTCATGGGTTTAGTTCCGGTTCGGGTTTGAAGAACAATAGCGGCTAGGCTTACGCGGATTTACGAATCCGGTTCCGGTTCGACGCCCTGTTTTGAACAATGATTTCCTTTTTATCAATTAAAAATTTTCTGAGACAACTGACGACGTAACAGGCATTATTTACTGAAATGGCAAACACAAGAAGTAAATGCATTGGTCGTGAATGATTGGATATTAAAACGAAGAAAACAAAGTTAAAGCATTTAACTATAAATGATTACCAGTCAAACTAAAAGCCTTTAGAATCTAAAAACTCGGTAGTGTTATTTTTGTGTCTAATTATATTTTTAACACGTTCTTTATACAAAATAGCTTAATGAGTTAACGAAATTTTATTACGTTATATTCTTCACTGCACAAATTCAAACTAAAAGTAAAAGATCTTTTTTAATTGGTTTTATGACTTAGTTAATGCTATGCTATTTTTGCGCGGTAAAGCCGGGAAATTATAGATTACTTGAAGCCGAGATGGTCTTTGCCTGTACGGTCTAGTGGTGTTGTCTAATGCGTGTGGAACAATATCTAGTTGTTCAAATCTCCGTGATGTATGGATTGGTAACGAGCTTTTACAAGAGCGAAAATCGAGTCTAGTAGCTATTTTTTAAGTAAGATAGTTTCTCGTATGTATGTAGTGCATATTGCAAGAGTGAATCGATCTTCCTTGCAGAGTGCTCAATAAAAAGATCAGAGTAATATAACGAAAAATTTAATTTATTATTGTTTAAAAAACAACAACAGTCTATTTCATCTTATGAAATCTAAATTTTTGTATTACCTATGTATGTATATGTACTGAAAAAATCATGTTAAAATATTAAATTTAAATAAATTATTAAACCCATTATTATACTGATTTACGCCTGTTCTGCATCATAATAGACGTAGATGTGCGTAGTAATTGTGAATTGTCGGCTTGAGAAAATTAAAAAAACTTAATATAATAATATCGCGGTAACTTGTGCTATTGTGGTCAAAAATTTTAACTTTTTGGCTTTCAAAAATGAAAATTTTAAAGCGGCTTAATCGAGTTTTCAAGATGATTTTTTGGTGGCTGCAGTCATGTTTCTTTCTTCTTTGTCTGAAAAACCTTCACCTAATATAATCGTTGCTGTAACAAGAAAATTGAATGCAATTAATATAAAGTTGATTTAATGAATAAACAAATTTTAAAGAAAATCTGTTAATGAATCTTTCTAAAACAGAATTTGACCAATGATCTTTTCCGACTGCAGCGGCCACTTTAACATTACTTCTTTCTAACCGACAATATGTATAGAGAAGTCACAGCAAACCTTAGCGCGACGCTACACCAGTGGGCAACTGGGCATCTAACCTACGACAACCTACTGCAATCTACTGTGTTAGACCTTGATTAAATGCGCACGCAATCCGGTAATACACACTAAACAAACTCTAGTGTTCACGCTTGTGTATTTATTTTTGATCGTTTAAGGCGATTTAAAATGTTTAGTCCAATTTCTATAAATTAACAGGAATAAATATACGGTAACTGTCAACAATATGAAAACATTCTAACTTTATCAATTTACTTGCTTTCTGAGATTATATATCCACTTATAAAATTACCAGAATTGGCGACGACACGACCATCCACTATGACGACGATTTTAAACTGAATGAATTAAAATCGTTATCAAAGCAACGGCCACGCCGTCGCCAGTGAAGGGTATAGTTTTATAATTAAAAAGGGAAAGGAAGTTGCTATTTAGACGCAACAATATGTGTGATTAATCTTTACAAAAGTAATAAAAAAAACAATTTATCGGTCAAAGAAGAAATGCAACTTATTGATTTGCAAAAGGACCCCTTTCTCGAATCAACATTTTATCAATAAAATTTGAATAAGTTTTGGTCTAAAAATCTTATTGTTGAATAGCAAAAACCAATTCAAACAATCTTTTCATTCACATTTTCATAGCTCTGCGAATATGAATTCTCAGCTTAGATAAAAATCAAAAGCAAAAACTTAACGAGAAACAAGCCTTAACTCATTTAACAGCTTTTTTCTTTTTAGTCTATTAAGTGTGCCGCAAAAAAAGTTATAAATTGTTAGTGTGATGTAAGGATCGGCCGGATTATCCGCAACTTTTTGACTATCCACAGCAATCGGATTATCCGCATTTTTTGCGGATATTATTGCAGATATTTTTTTCAATTTTAAATAAATTTTGTATTTTTTATTATGTATCGAAACGGAGATCTCAACTGAATCCGAAAAATGTGAAAAAACTAGTCATGTCTAGAGAATTGATTTTGCTGTTTAAAAAACTTAATATGTTTAAGTGATATTATTTTAATATTTTTAATCTCTTCTTCTTCTTCTTTTCCTTTCGGCCTTTCCCTTTGATCAGGGGTAGCCACAGCGTATCATCTTTCTTCAAACCGTCCTGTTTTCTTGACGGACTTAACGCAGCCAATTACTTTTTAAATAAAGTATGGTAGTTAAAAATAAAAAAAAATTTTGTGTTTAATTAATAGATCAAGTGCGAAAAAGTTTTTTTAATTTAAAATGGCATGGTAAAAACATTACCAATTCTACAAATTTTTCAAAAAGTCAAAGAAGCCAATTATTTTTTAAATAAAGTATCGTAGTTAGAAAACAGTTTTTTAAAGATTTTTGATATTTAATTAATAGATCAAAAAGGAAAAATTTTTTTTGATTTGAAATGACATGGTGAGAAATTTGCCACTTCTACTAATTTTTCAATAAGTCAGTTATTTTTAAAAGTTAAAAGTGTAGCCAACAATTTCTTTCTTCAAAAGTTGTTTGTTTTATTAATAAAAGATTTGCGTTGTGAAATATTTACAATCGTTGTACAATGTAATTTTTTGTGTAATTACTCATATTTTCCATGGTACGCTATTGGGTGTAATATGGTATTGAACAGTTCAAGTATTTATTTTTTTATTTCATATAAGTATAGGAAATTTTTACTTTCACTTTAACTGTTTTTTAAAATAAATTCTATGGTTTTAAAAATACTTAAAAGACTAAGCTCAAAATCTGTATTACAAAACTCTGTCTGAAATTAAGTGTGATTAAATTTGCTGAATTTTTGAGTTTAGATAATTGAAATTTTATTTTATTAATTGGATTTTGAGTACTAAACAAAGTTCTTAACAATGAACACTTGCTGTGAGCCAGCTTGCAATTATGGCTATAGGTCCAATGAATGGAAAAAAGTTGCATTATTTCAGTTTCCTGTAAATTCTGAGCTTTGTGATAAATGGCATAGGGCTATCGCAAGGCAAAACTAGAAAGTATCAAAGTCTCATAAATTTTGTGCAAAGTACTTTCATGAAAGTGATTTTAAAACTACCTCAACTGATACTTGTAGTACCAGACGTAAATCTGGAAAGACCCTAAAATTGCAAAGTCTGAAACCTAATGTTGTTCCTAAAAATTTTTCCTTTTTGCCAAAATACCTTTCATTATCTTTACCAACAATGCATGTAACCTCCTCTACCAGTTTCTCTTCCAGACAGGAAAAAGGTAACATCATTCTACAAAAGCAAAATAGTGATTTTCTCATTTGATACTTTTTTTTGGACTTTTCATCCTTTACAAGCAAAATAAAAAATGCAGTCTTCCCTTTGGATACACAAGTGTTTATTCAGCTTCATCTGTCCAGTTCTATTTTGTCAAAAATGATGATAATTATAAAGTAGCTCTAGAACTTGAAGTGTCTGAAATAATTTTAAGTGAGCTACAAATCAAAGATTTTGCTTTTTCTAACTTGATACCAAAAGATTAATATATGCATTTGCTTTCATGTGGTTCTCTGCAGACAGTAACTGAAGTGTCTAATATTCTTGCTTGGTGTAAATATTCTTAAAGAATTTGATGCTCTTCCTTTATTAGAAACAAGTGTTAATAATAGAGCTAAAAAAATGATGTGCTTTGGCTTAATGATGTCTCCGCTGGTGTTTCTTTGGATGATATAACATGTGCTGATGCCAATATAACATACTATATATATGTGAGTGGCTGTGTTGGCAGAAGCATATCTTGCCGCGGCAAATGCTTTTCCTGCAAAGAGTTGCTCATTGCAGGTGATAATTTCTTTCCAATTCACCATTACCTTTCAGATGAGTACAAAAAGTTGTTTAAAAACGTAAATTGCGGGGCCTGTCGCAACCATCTAAATTTATTTACACTGTGACAGTGCTGGCAATGCAACATTATATGGTCATTCTATCCACTGAAGAATCGACAAAAACCGAGTTTTTATCCATGAGCAACCCACGATCTGTTTTTCTCAAAGCATTTATTAACATTGCTGCAGCAACTGAAACTTTCAGTGACCTATTGTTTTAGCAATGTTCTGGCGGTCATTTGAATTTCAAAAAAGTATTTAAATCTAAATAGACGTTTGGTGGTACAGAATTTAAAGATTGCGTGAAGTAAAAGATTTTTCTTCCCAAAACTTTTTATCTGACACTCTTCAAGGGAAATCGTCAGAATGAAGCAGAATTGAAACCGAACTGAATTATAAAGGGGAAAGCAGAGTTATCATTGGCTGAAAGAAGTTAGCCAATGAGAGAAAAGATTAAAAAATTTTCAAAGAGTAGACAAATTCTTATACAGAAGGGGATTGAGAGATTTAATGAAAGTTGTTTCAAGAGCATAACAGTATCAAACTAAAACCAACACGATGATGATTTGATTTAACAATATAACAAAAAACTCAATTCATTTGTTTCAGGTCCAAAACTCAGAAAGTGCCCGCTCAACTTAATTGACTTTCTACAAAAGTCTCGTGTCATATATTTAACTTATCGTTTTGTTTTTCACTTTGATATGAAACAAATTTCAACATCGTTGCAAAGAAAAAACTCAATTTTTTAAATTTAATGTTATCAATTTATATTTAATGTTTTTAATTTATGTACAAATAACAAACTTAAATTGAGGTGAGTTAAAGCTCTGTGTAAATTTTTTTGTCTTCGTGAATAAACGCATAATCAGTGGTGATATTTAAAATTAGGGCCCTGGAAAAAAATCCTAATTAGAAATCCTCGACATATGTAATCACAAAAATTCGATTAGCCCTTTAGCAATGCCATCTAAAGACAGACTACCAAATATTGGAAAAAAATGATGCTGATAAGAAACTTGAAATAACTCCAGTAGCGCGGACGCGGATACGGACTTGTAGGCTACCAAAAGTACTTAATTTTTTGAAAACTTACGCATTTTTGATAGCCTATAAGTCCATAAAAACTCAAATCCGTGTCTACGAGTTTTAAATTTACTAAATTATTCGCCCAGTCGTTTCCAAGCATTGCATATAGCCTACTAAACATACATTCAAAATAACTTCAAGTCAACAGCTGTTGGTTTGAGTACTTGGGTTGAGATTTTATTTTTTATAAAAAAGATCTGTCCCAGACTTCAATTGAACTGAACTAAACTGGACTTGAAATCGGTTCGAGTTTCTTGACATGGGACTCGAACTTAGTTCGAATTCGAATGTTGTAAATTGTTGAATTGTTGGCACTATCCGCACAATCTGTCAAAATATATTTTTAAAACTCTGCCACCGTGACACTAAAGACATTCGAGCCCAAGTCTTGATAATCTCGAAAATACTGATTAAAGCAATAAATTTGTTAAAATACATTTCATTGAAAGACTGACTTAATAGTAAGGTATTATCACAGAAAAAAATTTGATCTCTTTATGCAGCAAAACACAAATTTGCACTGATTACATAACAACAACAACAAAAACTATTTTCATTATTGGACATATATAAAACAATAACGCAAATGATTAGTAACACAATTAAGCCAACTGAGCAAAATGAGATTAAATCTCGAGAATTAAGCTGATTCCACAATGTTACAACAATTTCTTTTATAAAGTTGCAACACCTATGCCCTAAAACGTTATTAAAAAAACAAGTTTTTGTTTTGGCTCTTTGTTAACGCAGAGAAATGCATGTAATATGGATCTTTGTAAAATATAAATACCTTATTAAATATTTTCAGTTTATGATGCCGTATCAAATATTTTTAGAATTTTTGTTTAAAAAAATAGAAGTATGCTATGCAAACATGCAAAAACGCTAGTTTAAAACTAAAATTGTTAAAAAACTGATAGTGTTGTGAAGTACTGTTGAAAGGTTTCTATGTTATGATAATGTGCAAAATAGATCAGAGTTGTCATACCGTCTGGAATTTTGGTCGAAAAACTCAAATGTACGGAATTTTAGAATTCAGCAAATTATTTTTCAGTTAAATGGCTCAACTTGGACATGAAACTCGTTTGTTTGGTTTTGGGACAAAAATAAAAAAATCTGAGACCGATTCCAAGTGAAAATCCTTTATTTTTATTTTTTTGTAGCGGTTATATAGGTAGGTATGTATAATGTACTGTATATAGGTTAGTATATATTTTTATACTACTACCATCACTCATTTATTAAGTTGATCAAAAGTCTAAGGAATTAATTCTTTTCCAGTTTCTTCGAGTAATTCAAGCAGTTCACTTTTATTTAATTTATTACAGAACAATTTGTTTAGCAGCTTATTCAAATAGAATCTTATTCAAATTGAATCTTTTTTAAAAAAACAGCAAAAGTCGAAACCCAAAAGCCAAAAGCAACCAGAATTAAAACAACGATTTCTTTCATTCCTTTTCTGATTTATCTCGTCGCCAGTCAAAATGATAATAATTAAAAAACGCTTCTCATTTTTTCCCGCATGTTTTTTCAGACAAAGGCTGGATTGTGATGTAGCTTTGAGAGCTACATTTTGTTTTTTATCCAAGAATCTCAGACAATTTTATTTTGTCCGCCCCTTCAAAAAGTTTTTTAGCTGGTGCGTCTAATTAAAAAACGCTTCTCATTTTTTCCCGCATGTTTTTTCAGACAAAGGCTGGATTGTGATGTAGCTTTGAGAGCTACATTTTGTTTTTTATCCAAGAATCTCAGACAATTTTATTTTGTCCGCCCCTTCAAAAAGTTTTTTAGCTGGTGCGTCTATGTCTTTCCAGAATTCCGCCTATTCAGATATGGCAACCCTAAAATAGACCATCCTTGTAATCATATTTAAAATATTTAAAAGAGTTGTTGATGCAGTCTAGAAATCATGTCAAATTAATGCTTCCAACGGCACTTTGAGACGTTCAGAAACTATGTGGTGTTGAGTTCAATGCCAACACCGGAATTAAATCGTTTTCTTGATCTGAAAGGCTACCTTCTATGCTAGGAAAATCTTCTGGAAAGGTACTTAGTTCGAATCCTAGCTCCTAACTAGCTGATTTACCAATTGGATTTATATAAAATAAAACCTTTATTCAAATAATATTTGTACAAATCACAGATCCAAAGAGCTTAGGATTTTTGATGGACATTTTCTTTAGTTCAACAAAATTTCAAATCAGTAATAACAACTGTACTTCAATTAACGAAGAACAACTTGACCGGGCGACTCAAACAACTTAGAATCCCCTCTAAAAAATAACAGCGTAGAACAGCCCCACCGATTACGATTGTCTTTCTTCTAACAGCAAGTTACTTTACCGAGAATTCGATCAACGCAGAACACCCTCGGCAATATAACAAGGTAGAGCAGTCTCCAAACGACTTAGACTTTCTACCCTAACAGCAAACAACTTTACCAGACTATTCCACTGGAATGCTTTGTACAAAACAGAGTACAGCAGCCTTTCGAAACGACTTGGTCTGCCTAAGTTTTTATGCTATATAAAGTTAGAGAAGCAAGCGCTTACACAGTGGACACGGCAATAAATAATTGAGAACATGGCAATTAATAATGGAGGATTTGACTATCATAAAGGGGAACCGAAATCCATTACTGCAACAACGTTATGAAAAAGGACAATTATTTATTATAACTTATTATTGATAATTTGACGGGGATGCATTTTACAATCCTTACATAGCAATGCTTTTTTTAATTAGTTCACATAGTGCTACAATAAAATAATATAAAGCGAGCACAATGGGATTTCAACCAAATAGTACAATCCTAAAAAAATCAAATGGTCTGAGCTCGAACAAAAAAGACTTTATCAGAAACAATAACTAATTAAAATTTAGAATGTCAGGAAAAGGCCGATTGCCAAATAAACAAAAAGAAGAAGCTATTTAGGTTATTCTAAGTTAGGCTACCTTTTAAATTTGTCATTTAAAATCAAATTGCTTGGGCTAATTAATTTTCTATTTAATTTTTTCAGCATGACAATATATAAATTTTACCAGCTCACCTTGCAAACCAGTTGCTAAAATCTCCATTTTGAAAATTACTAAAATCATTGCAAAAAAGCAGCAATCAACAATCTTGTAAGTCAAGTAAATGAAAAAATAGCATTTAAAGATAGAAATGAAAAAATGAAATTCAAAAGTGAAAATTTTCAAAGTAATTTAGTTTTTGGTGAAACTTACACAGACTGGATTTAGTATTCTAATGGTTTCTATTGTATATGAAACATTGGCTAATATTGTAATTTTTTTACTTTCGTATGTAATTATTTTATTGCAATTGCAAAAAATAATTAATATTGTTTTCATAAATACTACTAATTTTAAGTAGTGTTTTTATCAATAAAAAATTTTAATTTAAAACAGGTTTTCTCTTTTTTAAGCATATTTTCAGCTGTAAAGTTGTTGCTGCTAAAATTTCAATAACTTTTATAACAATTTAACTATTAAGAATAGTTCTCATCATACAGTTGATGTGCAATATTTAAAAACTGAATAGATTTTATGCAATTGTTCAAACATAAGTGTTCCGCCAATATTACCCTATGTGCTATTTTATATGACATACATTTCCTTTATTTGCTGAAAACTATAAAATTTTAAGTTTCTGGGGTTCATGGTCCAATCTAAAATGCCACAAAATAAACTACATGTGCCATTTTTAAAAAGGGGGCCTCTCGATAACTGTAAAAAAGAGGTCCAAGGCAACTGCTTTACTCGCCTCACCCAATATCCACCACTGCGCATAAGTTGCTACCTGTGCTTTTTGAGAGACCCTTGATGTTGGAAAAATTTTATTCAATTCCTTTTAATTTCTAATTACAGTAGTTTTAAATTAAAAAGAATAAGAATTATGTAAAACCAGTTTGTCACATTTCCGGTCACAATAAGAAATCTGCTGACATTTAAAATCATGGCTTAGTATAGATATGTGTCTTACCGCACGAGTTTAATAACTTTATATTGTCTTGCACAAATTCTTTAATTAATTGTTATCGCACGTTTAGCAAATCGTAAATTAAAAAGTGTAAGAATGTTTTTTTAATTTATTAAAAGGCAGTGACGTGGAAAACAAATCCTAACCAAATAATTTAAAACACACTATTAATCGTGAAATAACAAGCAAGTCTATTTTGGAAATAGGACAAATAGCATCCAATTTTTAAAAATATATTGCTATCCACTTGAAAGTTTTTAATAGTTTTTTTAGTAGTTGCATCGTGATATGACTGGAATTCAGAGCTACTTTCTGAGGTCGCAAAACAGAAAAAGTGTCGTGCAATAACTTACCATGAGCTCAATGGAAAAAAAATCACTTTTTAGGGACAAAAATGAAGGAATTCGAGATTGGTTTTAAGTTAAAACCTTTTTTTTATAAAACACAACTTTTTGGGGGCGCAAATCAAGAAATGCAGTACGAGACTGATTCAAAGTGAAAACCTTTTTTTTAGAGAACTGGACATTTTAGGCTTTTTTTTAGTGAACTCAGATGGTCCATTTAATACGTGGATTTTTTCCATTATCGATGGCTTCCCAAATGGCTTTTGATAACTCTGTTGTATTTCTTTTTTGTTTGCTCTTGAAAGACAAGCCATGGTTGTAAAAGTGAGATTTAAATTCCAGTTCACAACAGCGACAGTAGTATTTGGGAGCGTCGTCGTCATCAGATAAAATTTATAAATAATAACCTTTTTACGGCATTCGCCATTTAGTGGAGATTTAGCCTTACGTCGACAGTTGCAAGGAGGATGTACAGTAACGTTTTTTGGTGCCAAGATGCTTCTGTTACGTTTGGACAGAATCGCTGCCATGTTTGGCATACAGCTGTAGCTGATCTTCACAGTATTCTTGTTACAAATTTAGTGAAGACGATGATGAGAGGGGAAGTGCTTTTCAATTTTAATTTTAATTTTATTTCTCGTTTAATTTATTTGCATTTTTGTTTTTGTTGTTTTTATCATGTCTCAAATAATCGCCTGATAAACGTTTTTTGGCGAAATGGACTGTTGCAATTTTTAATTTTTTAATTTTTATGCATAGCGTTTCACCTAAATAAATACTTTTGCTCTGATTTTGATCATCAAGCATTGTATTAGCTAAATTGAAAGCAATTACCTTTTTATATATAAAATATGTATGTACAATTTGTACATATATATTAAAAGCGAAACTATCTTCCTTGCAGAGTGCTCAATAAAAACATCTAAATAATTAATTCAAAAAATTTACGTCATTTACACCTGTCTAAAAAACCAAAACAGTGTGTTTAATTTTATGGAATCTAAATTGTGTGTTATATATGAATGTATATTTATAGTCTAAATCCTAATATTTGTAATTAAAGTAAAATTTTTTCATAACACAGACAGAACAAAATTTTTTGCTTAAAGAAAACTGTACAACGACATTAAAACTTAGAGAAGTAAACAATATACTACAAAATTTTCTTTACATTGCAACTTCACAAAGTGCTTGTTTATTTCTATTGCATCTGTCATTAGCCGCCAATGGCTCGTAGTATAAAGATAGAAAAACACAAGCATTAAGTTTGGCATTGGGATCCGGAAAAGTTATGTGCCACGCAATAGAATCAGCGCTCGCGTAGTTAAGTCCATGTCCTTGAATCCACATCCAAAATACCCTTTCTACAGAATAAGTTAAGCCAATCCAAGCATCTGTATATGGAGAAACTCTCAAAGCATTTCTAATTTTTCTGAAAAAAATTAATGTAGTTTTCACTGAAATTGAAACAAATTTTAAGTCACAAAAAAACAAAAGTCATATCTAAGCATTGAATATAATTGTGAATATCATTTTAGAAAATGAAAACACAAAAAATTCCGACCGCCAGCTGGTTTTTAATTATTTCAACGTAGGCTAATTCCTGGGCGCTCTTTCTTTGTTGTGTATCAGGTAGCGTGTTTGAAAGTATGGCGTGCTATTTCATAATGGACGTGGTCTCGTTGTTTTGTTGTGCGTTTGATCAAGACAATTCACTAAAATAATCAAATTATCAATCAACGATCAAGATAATGATAAAGGACTAATAAAATTTCGATGCTATTAAACTTTAATTAATCAGTCAGATGTCTTGTCGAGATAAAATCAGCTTGATTTGCGAGATCAAAATAGATTATTGAAGAAGCAAGTTCAATAACCAGTTTGGTGCATAGCTTAAAAAAAGAACAACCTTTAAAATGAATGCTGACAAATAATTGGACAAAATTTAAAATTTTTTAAATAAAATAGAAGAGAAGATCCTTAAAATAAAGTAAAACTTTAGTTAATAAAAGATTGGATTTACTTCAAGATAAATTTGTAAGCAGATGCAAAGAAATTGATATCACTTTAAATTCCAAGCTGATAAAGTTATGGTTGGTCATCTTAATGATAACATCAAATTTCTCGAAACTTTTAAATCTAACTATGAGAAGACCATTTTAAGAAAAGAGTCGTATGACAAACGACGAAGTGTCTTGATTCATGGTTTTCAAGCAGACCCTAATAACGCTTGGTAAAATAGAAAAACCACAATAAAAAATTTATAATTAAAAAAAATATGGTCTGAAAATAACGGATCAAGCGAAAACCAAGTTTTCAGATATCCACTGACTCCCTCAACATCCTAGAAAAAGAACGGAAGATCAGTGGACAGACCAATTGTTAAATTATGAACAATGTTTGATAAAATTTGATTTTTAAATCTGCGAAAAACCTTGAAGAATATAATGCCAATTAATAAACAATAAAAAATTTAATTTTAATGCTTATATAACTGATCGTCTTCCTAAAAAGTATCAAACGCAACGAAAACTTTTATTACCATTTTAGAAAGAACAGAAGACTATTTGGAAAGCTTTAGGCTGTAACTACACTCTATTTATTACTTACAAAAAACTTGATTTTCAATCATAAAAGATGGTAAAATTATTGTATTTGCTATTTTTAGGTCATAAAGCGCGCGTTGTATTTTTTTCCTTTATTTTCTTCTTTTTTAGGGAAGAGAACTTAATTGAAAAGCCATTTTGCTGGTAACGTTTTGTTCTTTTTCTACTTTTTCTTAACAGCAATAATGACCTCACCCAATAAATTGATTCGTGGCAAATCAATCAATGACATTTATTTGCTTAAATGATATAAAGAAGCAAGTTTGAATCTCATCTCTATTGCTCTATAAATATTCTTTGTTTATATAGATATCAAAACCAAATTATCTACGAGTTACTCGTACTTTTCCATAAAAATTAATAAAATAGCTTGCTTTATATTATCTTATCATTTGCTAAATTTATTTTCTTATAGTGACCTAATTACTTTGTAATGCCCAGAAAACCCTTATATGCTTTGTATATATATACAGTATTTACATATACATTTATTGACGTAAAATAATACATGTAAAAATTAAAAAAATTTTAAAACCGCAACAATCTATTTTGCCCAAAAGCGGTTTATCAGGCAACTATATGAAACATAATAAATACAAAACAAAAACAAAAATAAATATGGAAATAAATCGAATCTTTTGTAGAAAGCCTGCGCCAAAAAAACACCCACCACCGTGCAGTACTTAAAACGTCACGGGTTTTTTTCTTAAATCTCACATTTTTGCATTAGTGGCGGGGGCTTTCTACAAAAGATTCAATAAATCAAGCGGGAAATAAAATTTAAATTAAGATTAAACGTAAAAAAATCTTTGAATGGTTGGCTGAACAGCTTCTTCACACTAATAGAATGCAACTGTACATATATAAAGAGATCTTTTCTCACCGGCAAGTGACATAAACTAAATGAAGGCGGCGATTAACGTAGAATAAATAAAGTCCAGACATATACACAAACACAATCAGAAGAATTGTAAATGCGGGTTCAATGCCAAAGGTGATCACAAAAGAATTTTTCAGCTTGAATTTATTTTCATGCCGACAGTTGCCGGTGAGTTTTGTTCTTTTATTAAGAATCGATGATGAGTACGCAAGGATGATTGGAAAGCTTTTCATCGACACAGAGGTTACACTTGGGGGTATCGGGTCGATAGATGTTAGAGATGGCTGAGATGGTCCATTTATTAATAATACGTAGATTTTTCCCATTATCGATAGCTTGCCAAAAGGCTTTTGATAACTCTGTTGTATTTCTTTTTTGTTTGCTCTTGAAAGACGGGGTCATGGTTGTAAAAACGGGATTTAAACTCCGTTTCACAACAGCGACAGTAGTATTTGGGAGCGTCGTTGTCATCAGATAAAATTTATTTATACGCGTAAATTTTATTTGATGACAACGACGCTCCCAAAATGGAGTATAAATCCCGTTTTTACAACCATGACCCCGTCTTTCAAGAGCAAACAAAAAAGAAATACAACAGAGTTATCAAAAGCCTTTTGGCAAGCTATCGATAATGGGAAAAATCTACGTATTATTAATAAATGGACCATCTCAGCCATCTCTAACATCTATCGACCCGATGCCCCCAAGTGTAACCTCTATGTCGATGAAAAGCTTTCCAATCATCCTTGCGTACTCATCATCGATTCTTAATAAAAGAACAAAACTCACCGGCAACTGTCGGCATGAAAATAAATTCAAGCTGAAAAATTCTTTTGTGATCACCTTTGGCATTGAACCCGCATTTACAATTCTTCTGATTGTGTTTGTGTATATGTCTGGACTTTATTTATTCTACGTTAATCGCCGCCTTCATTTAGTTTATGTCACTTGCCGGTGAGAAAAGATCTCTTTATATATGTACAGTTGCATTCTATTAGTGTGAAGAAGCTGTTCAGCCAACCATTCAAAGATTTTTATTATGTGTAATTTTAATTTAAATTTTATTTCCCGCTTGATTTATTTGCATATTTTTTTTTGTTTTTGTTGTTTTTATTATGTTTTATATAATTTCCTGATAAGCCGCTTTTGGGCGAAATAGATTGTTGCAATTTTAAAATTTTTATGTGTAGTGTTTTACCTTAATAAATAAATTTTGCTTAGATTTTGATCATCGAACAATGTATTAGTTAAATTGAAAGCACTTATCTTTTATATATATATGTGTATATACCTATTTAGCAGAACAAAAATATTAAAAAACACATTTTATTAAAACAGTCCCAACAGACTGTTTCGCCTGTGCGGCTCATCAGGGGACATAACATTTTATTCAAATAGAATCTAATTGTAATAGTCTGTTGGGACTATTTCAATTAAACGTTTTTTTAAATATTTGCGTTCTGTTAAATAGAAATAATAATCGTTCTGACTATTAAAGTCATTGGACACTCTGCTGAAGAGCACCAACAAATTGCAGTTGTGTTTTATTTATATTTATTTAATTAAAAACACTTTATTAGAAGAACAACGTGAAGATCAACAGATAGAATCTGTTTGAATAAGTAACCACTTGACGCTTCTGTGAGATGAAATAAACTGTTGTGGTTTCAATCATTAAGTGTAGTGTTTTTAAATTAAATACAACTAAATATACTTGCTCTAATCGTGTGTTATTAACCACTGTAACGGCAAGGTGAAACATTATATATTATATAGATTATATATATGTGTGTGTACTTATGTGTTATGCACACGTATACATTAGATTGTAATTAGATTATATATATATATGTACTTACGCACACGTATACATAGGTATACTGTATGTATCTCTTTTCTAGTTGTTTTGAAATTGTCAATTAGTGTTATGCCTGACAGTCTATTATCACGTTAAATTCTAATAACTTCTTGTGTGACTCTTTTATCTATGTTTTCTTCTCAATCTCAAATATGATCCACGAAAACAAAGCAGTCACGGCGCTCACGGCTGATAACAAAGAATCGAACATTTTTTTTGAGCCGGATGAAGCAGCCACCCTGCGAATTGGTCATTACTCTTTTGAAGTGGTAAATGACAACCTTTTGACTTTTTAACTAATAATATAAAAGTTTATAAATATTTTAATCTAACTTTGAAACGTCAATTTATTGATCCTAATTACTCCCAGGTACTTATGCATATAAATAGTTTTTCTTTAAACAAAAGTTATGATAAGTTTCGTGAGTTCGTGTCCGAATTAAACTTTTCATCTGACTAACTTGTTTATCAGAAGCTCGAATTAAACTGCATTCATTAACTAATATTTTTCTTCTAATTATATTCTTTTTGATGTTGATATGACTTCCACAGCCGAAGGAGTGACAGTTTATGTTTCAAATAAGTTTCAAATCGAAAAATGTTGCGACAATATAAGCTATCAAAATCTGAATCTTTATGATTAGATTTATCTGTTAAGAATTTTAAAATTAAATTTACTGTTGGCATTGTTTACGGTCGCCCTAACCAATCAACGATAAATGATTTTATTGAAGATTTTTCTAATTGTTTGTCGAAGCTCTCCAATGAAAATAATATATTACATACTAGGTAATTTTAATACTAATATAAACAAAAATTCCCGTTCAAATATAACTAACTGTTCCTGACGCACGTGGAGTCTGCGACAGCCACAGAAACTAAACTGTTTGGGAATAGCTGTACTGTGAAAAGAAACAGCCAAATAGTCCAGTTTAACTATTTAATTTAATTTCCAATATAATTCACTTCAATTTCTTTAATTATTTCTATTACTTTTACAATTCAACTTATTCAAATAGATAAACCAACAGTTCCAATATTTCTCTTTAGTTAAAAACTGAACTGTAAATTGCTAAGTTGCTTATTCGAAGGAAACGCATTGAAAAAAAAGATTGTTAAAATGAATTGCTTTAACTTTAGAAATAAAACGTGGTCAGCTTGTAACATCTGTTACGTCACAAGCGACAAACGACTCAATGCTTTACGAGCTATTAGGCAACGGAAAATGAAGTTCACAAAGCTAATCGTTCGGACCATAGGCGGCCCCCATTATGTGTGTCGGCATCAGCGCATACATAATGTAAAACAACTAAACAAGGGGGAGAACGATGTATCAAATTTACAAACAAGGTAAGTAACACAAAGAATTCACAACAGTTAAGTTCTAGGCATATACGTATACGATAAATGAAAAGGCAATTAAACAAGATGCAACAAAACTGTCAAAGCGTGTATGTACAATACTGTATAAGTGATTTCGTAAACGAACACAATAATGTCACATAGCATTACTCCAATTCCAAAGGCGCAATTTTCGAAATGTCACGATCAATATACGTAACAACGGGTTTACCATTACAATCACAAGACGATACTGCAATCTTAGCTCGACGTACCAAGGCTTTGCCCCTTCGCATTTGTGGGAGGACCTCTGAGATACGTCCAAGCCTATAATTTCCCCTTTTGTTGAAGTCACCCGGACCCCCGACTACCACCATCTGCCCAACGTGGAGATTGTCAGCAACCGTTAACCATTTCTTACGTTTTTGGAGAAGGGGAAGGTAAAATCTTATCCAACGCTCCCAGAACTGTTGTGCAAGTGATATGTTGTATCTATAATCGCGTCGGAGATGATCCTTATTGTGTGGTTGTCCAAGCGGTGTGTGTGAATCATTTAAAGGTGTCAAGAGTGAAGACGGTGATATTGCAGTGTAATCACGCGGATCGTCAGAAAGAGGTGTCAGTGGACGATCATTAACTATGCGCGTAGCATTGCAGATGTATGTTTGCAGTTCAACCAAGGTAGGTGTTCTAGGAAACTTAGTGACTTGTATGAGTGTGCGTTTGAACACCTTTATAAGGGACTCCCAAGCGCCACCTTGAGAGGGACTATATGGTGGAATGAATTCCCACGAAATTTTCTTTTTCCTAAAAAACGACTGAAGTTTGTCTGCCTCAAGAAGTTCGGGCAGCACGTGGGCGGCGGCTTTGAAAGTAGTTCCATTATCCGAGTACATACTAGATACAGAACCTCGCAGGTCTACAAATTTAGAAAAGGCCATTATGAAATTGCTCAAGTCAAGAGAAGTGACTAGTTCAACGTGAATCGCACGGGTTGATAAGCAGGTGAAAAGTAGACCCCATGCTTTCCTTTCACTTCGGCCTTCTTTGTATGGCAATGGGCCGAAGTAATCACAGCCAGTATTAAAAAAGGGCTTATTGTGAGCAGCCAACCTAGAAGCAGGGAGGTCCGCCATAAGTTGACGAACGGGCCTCGCCTTTTGCAAGTTGCAAGGGTTGCACTGATTTAAATAATGCCTGACGCTAGACAATCCTTTTATAATCCAATATTTTTGGCGAGTCAGCATCAGAGTGTATTGAATCCCTGCATGTGCAATTTCTTGGTGACAATTCAGTATCACTAACCTAGTAAGTGGGTGTCGTGATGGGAGAATGACAGGATGTTTTGCGTCTGTGGGAAGATCAGCTTCTCCCAATCTTCCTTCGATTCGAAGTGTTCCATCTGGAAAGGCAGCGGGGCGAAGACAACGGATTGAGCGTAAATCTTTAAGGTGTCTGCGTTCAGAATTTGATAACGTTTTAGCGTTTAGCCGTTTGATTGCATCTTCCAAAGAGTCAGGAGATTCTGCTTGCAAGCTGTCGAAAACTGTGCAGAAACATTCTCGCTGCACATATAGCACTGTAGAGTGTAATGCTTTTTCAAGATATATAGCGTTTAAGCGTGGCTTATGAAACTCTAGTTTCTTTGCTTTTGCAATCACAAATTCTACAAAGGCAGCAAGGTATCCCAACCTCTTTTTCAGAGTGTACAAGTTTGGTGAAGTCTGTATTACACGAGTGAGTGTTGCCTTTGGTTCTTTGCAAAAAGTTGTTCTCAATTCAATTCGAGCATCACGTACAGTTAAAGGAATACTGTTTACGTTGAATTTATCAGGTGGCAAATGAAGAAATTGTGGACCTTCGATCCAAAGTTTTGTGCGGGTTTCAATGTGTTTGTTAGCTAGAGGTCTCGTGGCCACATCTGCTGGATTACTTTCGGTTTCGCAATAACGCCAATCATTTGAGGAAGAGACTCGGCGTATTAATTCCAGACGACGTGAAATAAACTTTGGCAATCTCAGATTAGGGTTAGTGACCCATTGAAGAACTACTTTAGAATCACACCAAAAATGTCGAGAGTAGTGCGGTAATCCTAAAGCTTTAGCAGCGCTTGCCATGAGTTCTGCACTCATCACAGCAGCTACCAGCTCTTTTCTTGCTATAGGCCAGTTTTGTTGATGTATCAAAATTACACGGCTTTTTCCATAAACAAACGCTGCATGGGCATGATTATCAATGATTCTACGAAGGTAGATTACGCTACCGTACGCTTCCATGGATGCATCCGAAAACGCATGCAGCTCATAAAGAGTTTCAACGGTAACTTTAACCTGTGGAGCATTTGCAAAGTACCATCTGGGAATAGAGATTTCTTTTAATTTAAGAAGTGTTTGACTCCAATCTTTCCACGCTCTCTCATGCTTTGCAGGGACGGGTTCATCCCAGCTCAACTGATCCACAGCGAGTTGTTGCAGAATGAGGCGTCCTTTCAAGAGAAAAGGAGCAGTATATCCCAGTGGGTCATATTTTTGGCTGATTTGACTTAACATAACTCGTCGAGTATATTTGTCGAGCAGATGAAAGCCAAACTCGACTTTCAGAGTATCTTGTTCACCATTCCAAATGCAACCTACTGCTTTGAATTGTGGAAGTGGGTCCTCATCTTTTTTCAGGTCGATCGTTCTGACGGATGAT
Source organism: Diplosoma virens (assembly GCA_963680785.1). Taxonomy (NCBI): domain Eukaryota; kingdom Metazoa; phylum Chordata; class Ascidiacea; order Aplousobranchia; family Didemnidae; genus Diplosoma; species Diplosoma virens. The sequence goes on along the minus strand of OY796895.1, from coordinate 35,324,736 downwards.
GCCAGTTTATTTTTATCTACATTAGCAAGGACGGACTTGGCCGCTTGGTTTGCAGTCCATTTCACAAGTTGAAAACCGCGGCTGGCCAGAAGATTGATAGACTCAGTGGCTATGGTTTCGGCTTCTTCTAGGGTGTCTGTGCTAACTAGAAGATCATCCATGTACATGCAATGTTGAATCGCGTGTAGAGTGGGGTTACTGGCATTGGTAGGATTTTCCTTGGCTATCTCTCTTATACTACGGCAAGCGATGTATGGAGAACTGACCACACCCCAGACGTGTCTAGTAAATTTATATGGTTTAAGCTTTCCATTTAAAATGTCATCATTGTCGTACCACAGGATTCTAAATAAATTCTGTTGGTGTTCAGGTAAAAGAATTTGAAAGAAACACTTGGTAATATCTGCCATTATTGCATATTTTCCTATGCGAAATCTTGCTAAAACATGGGCCAGAATGTTAAGCATGTCAGGACCAGAATAAATAAAATCATTGATGGACCATCCCGACCACTTAGCAGAGCCGTCATAGACAACTCTGGGTTTTGCTTGATTTGTAATAAAGTATGGGAGATAGTTTGTTTGCTGATCCGTGTTTTCTTCAGCGAGCATAATGAATTTGTTCTCTTTAAGTCCTTGAATGGCATTAACAAGAGATAATTGTAGGTCAGGTTGTCGTAACATGTGCTTGCGCAGTCCATTAGCACGTCTTCTAGCTAATTCGTAATTACTTGGCAGTTTATGGATGTCTTCCTTTAGAGGAACAGGTATCTGATATCGACTATCAATGACTCTAATGTTATCTTCGACTAGTTGTTGAGCTTTTTTGTCGTTTACCGAGGGCTGTATGACCTCGTCCTCTTTTGTGAATTCACGAACAAGTTGTTCTAATTCTTTAATTCTGATATTGTCACTTACAGAAATTTTGTGAGTTTGGCAATTCATTCCTTTCTGGAATTTTCCTCCAGATGCTATCCACCCGAGTGGGGTTTCAATAGCATGAGGTTCGCCTTCATTACCAGTTCGCTCTTGTAAAACCCTCATTAAGGCAGAGTTGTCAAGACCTATCAGAACATCAACACCCGAACGCTCAGGAATCATGTATGGAACATCATCAAATTGTGGGTACTCCGACAAATCCTGACAGTGAGGCAGAGTGTAGCCCTCATCAGACCATGGTGAGACTACCAATGCCTGCAGCCCAAGAAAGTGTTTGTTATTGTGTAGTGATTTGAGGTTGAACACTACATTCTCCAGCTCGCTTGTTTCACTGGATGAAATTGTATGTAGGGTAATTTGTGATTTTCCTACAGGCACAAGATCGAGTTCTTCCAATAGTGTTTTAGATATTAGTGTCACTTGTGACCCAGGATCATGCTGCGCATAAACCAAGGTATTTTTTCCTGTGCATGGGTTGCTTATTTGTACAGCAGATATACGTGTCAAAATACCTGTTTGTTGTGCCTCTATCTTCCTCACTACTGAGGTACTAGCCTTTTGATTATAAGATGGGAGTGAGGCGGCCCCAACAGCCACCCTTTCAGTAGAGCTGACATTTTCGCTGGGATATGTGGGAAAGGACGTATTATATATTTCGTGTAGTGAAGTAGTATGCTTAGGCACTGCCATGCGTTGTTTGCAGTGCTTACATTTGCAAGGAAACTTACAATCTTCTACAGAGTGAGACTGCAAGCAGTTAAGGCAACGATGAGCCTGAATAATAGCGTTTCGTTTTTCTTCTGGGGTCAAACGTTGATAGTTATCGCAATTGTATAAGAAGTGCCGTTTCTCTGATGTTTCAGTGGAGCACATGAAACACCTAGGAGATTGTTGCCATTTAGATGCTTCACTTGGTGCACTTGCTGCAGGTGCTGATCTTGTTATTATAGACGTTGTTGTCGCCGAATTTCCCGTTTTTGTTTGGACATTTGTGTGATGTACTTTAGCCCGTTGCGTAGATCGATTCTTCTCTCCTCTGTCAGAAGAGCACAAAAATCGCTCTGCAAAAGTTGTTTTAACAACCTGTAGCTCTCTGTTAAGGAATTGTTTGAAAGAGTCGAATGATGGTTGCTCCGACCAGAGTATCTGATTTCGCGAGCCTCCTCTAATAGAATATGGTATTCTTGCAGGGCAATATGTGAAGAATTACTACTGTGAGGGCTTCCTTGGAATTCTTGATTTTTAAGTGTTGAAAGCCTATTCTGCGGATAAGGGTCGTGTTGTGTAGAGTACCCTCTGTGGTTTCGCAGTGGAGTAGACTTTGTGTTAGCAATACTTTCCACTAGTGGTTTGTATAATTGAGTATGTGGTTGAGCATTAGCAAATTCTTCTGTGTGTTCAGATGTAACGTCACAAAGCCTTTTCCTAGGTTGCGTATGGGGAAGTGGCTTGCAAACCGTTTGTTGATTTCGTGAACGAGCACTTACAACGGAGTTTGGATTTGATAAGTGCAACATTTGCTCCTCGGCGTCTAGTTCAGCCTGTCTGAGCTCGAATTCAATTTGGTTTTGTTTTTGCTGAAACTCCCGCTCGAATTCAATTTGCTGTTGTTTTTGTTGAAACTCCTGCTCAAATTTAATTTGCCGTTGTTTTTGTTGAAACTCCTGCTCAAATTTAATTTGCCGTTGTTTTTCCTGTAATTCAGCTTTTTGTCTTTTAAGCCGCAGTGAGATTTGTTTTCTGGCTAGTTGCGAGGATGTGCGACTTGTTAAGCTGCCACAACCAACATTGCTAACAGAGTCTGAGGGTTCGATGTTTGGCATGTTTGTGTTAGTGTTCGAAAGCATTTGATTTTGTGATGAATGTGTTTCAATGTCTAGCGGAGTGAGCCTACTATTGTTTTGAACGCTAGCATGCCATTTCTGATAAACATCTATGATATTCAGTCTCAGTGCTCCCAAACGATTGTATATCCCCTGACTTTCGCTTTTACCTTCCCCAGACGCCTGCCCCTGACACGCAAGTATCTCGGCATCGAGCGCATGGTACTTATCAATAATAAGGGCAACATTTTCGTAACCCGTACTTTCATTAAGTGTCGCAATAAAAGATTCGCCAGCGGACATTAATTCCCGTACTTTAGTACGGTGATTTCGCATTTCCTTTTGACTATCATCGGTAACGTCCCGAGACATAAGCGACTGCTTTGGGCTAGACCCTTCAGCCATATTAATTTGTAAGTAAGGAATGAAAATTACTTTACACGACGGTAAATAAATTATAACTTGAAAAGGTGAAATAAATATAAATATATCACGCAGTTTGCCAGTTAATACAACGCAAAATTTGTTATATAGTTAATCAAGTAGGTTAATAATATAATTAATAACAATTATCCTACTGTTCGTTATGCTTGCTTTTTGATTGTAGTTGCTTGATTGACAGCTGCTGGTAAGATGGCTTCTTTCTTCCAGCTAGCGAGTGTGAATTTGAGAAAAGCGGATTGAATCTTCACTCTTCAGAACTTGCTATTGCTTTGCGTTTTTAACTGGAGTTTTCAGAAATTTTATCTTGATATAATTTTATCTCATTTAGAAATTTATCTTTTTCTATGTTCCTGACGCACGTGGAGTCTGCGACAGCCACAGAAACTAAACTGTTTGGGAATAGCTGTACTGTGAAAAGAAACAGCCAAATAGTCCAGTTTAACTATTTAATTTAATTTCCAATATAATTCACTTCAATTTCTTTAATTATTTCTATTACTTTTACAATTCAACTTATTCAAATAGATAAACCAACAGTTCCAATATTTCTCTTTAGTTAAAAACTGAACTGTAAATTGCTAAGTTGCTTATTCGAAGGAAACGCATTGAAAAAAAAGATTGTTAAAATGAATTGCTTTAACTTTAGAAATAAAACGTGGTCAGCTTGTAACATCTGTTACGTCACAAGCGACAAACGACTCAATGCTTTACGAGCTATTAGGCAACGGAAAATGAAGTTCACAAAGCTAATCGTTCGGACCACTAACTTATAACATTAACTCAATTTTAAGTCATGGTGTTATTCCCTTAATTACAGTAGAATTTGCCCTATTCGTCAACTCAAGGGATTATAAAAAAGGGATGATTTAGGCAAGGTAACGAATTATCCAAGCAGGTAAAAACTCTATTATCGCAGCTCGAATACTTTATCATATGTAGTGCTCAACATCGCTGTACTGCACTTTTTATGTAACCTCGCAAGTGGCGACAATCCCTGAATGAACTGCAGAAAGCGCTACTCAATGAAAATTTTAATTGGCAAAACTCTTATGTAGCGTGACCACATAATGAATGTAATAGCCCGCCGAATTAGTGCCATGTGCGTGATTCATGGCTTCTCTTTAATTTATTAAAATTCCTGAGGTAATAACTAGACGTTTACAAGATAAATACATAACAAAACTTTTTTTGTTAAAATAAACATTTTAATTCTTTTGCTCTATCTAGACTTTTTAATCTAACACTTTTTAAATCTTAACAAATTTTAAGACTATCCTCAAAGGAGGGAGTTCTCCCAATGAGTTTGTCGCCTAAAAATTCGATAAACAAATTACGAGATGCAGATAAAGATCTTTTTTTTAAATTCCCACACCTTCTAAACCAACTGCTTAAACATCAAAGGCGAAACTGCATATGACGTATTAGCCAAACAAAATGCTTCTCAGGGAAAAAAAGAGGTGATGAATTGAGCGAATTGACGATTAAGACGATGGCGAATTAGTCGAACTGAAATGTACATAAAAGATAAGAATTCTGCCGGGACTGACAAAAAAGTGAGCGAATTGACGAATTAAACGATGACGAATTAGGTAAGTTCTACTGTACTAAACCCACCAGATTAACTTGCAGCTTATCATTAGTAACTAATCGATCATATTATCACAAATGAATAAGTATAAATTACTATTTTTTAATTGAATCTTATCAAACTGATCACTATCCAATTCTTAGTTAACCAGCACTTGAATTGTAATAATAACATAAATTTTCTTAAATTGTTTTACCGAGATAAATCGACGTTTTCTTCCCAAACTTTTGCAATGATCGACAAAGAAGAGTGAACAATTTTTCTAGTGAACAATCGATCCTAAATAACGAGAATTTTAACAATTTGTTTAACCATTTTGTTCGCATAATACAGTGTTCTATCGATACCTTTTAAGACCATCATCGAGAAGAAAAAAGAAAACTGGTTCAAAAAGTACAGGTATAAAGTACGAAGGGTCTTTTAATTTGAATTTAAAAAAAGACAATTTTAAGTCTCATTTTTTAAACGTAGGTAAAACATCTTTTTACCAAAAGATTTTACAGTAAATCAAACAAAATCAAAATTTTGTCAAAAAAGCTCCATTTTATTTTTAAAATAGAAGAATGCAAAATAGATGCAATTAAAATTTGGAATACCATTAACTCAATTTTTCCAAAAGATTCAAGTCGTGCGACAGGGAATCTGAACCTTCTGTCTTACAATCACTGCTCGATTTCAAATTACCAAGTTACTACTGATCAAATTAAGAATTTTTTTCTTTTCAGTTAGTTTAAATTTAACAAATTACTTTACAAATTCCTCTTTTCTCGTTTTTTGTACTTTTCTTGGTAAGCGGGTATCTTCTTCACTTTTTCTTCACTTTACCTTCCTATACTGAAATTACCAATGTATTATACTCTTTTAAAACCAATAAAGCAATTGGTCACGACAACATTTCGGCGTATTTTTTTCAAATTGCTTCTTCAATTATTACTTCATATCTTCATGTATTCATAAAGTATTGCTTTAGTAATTTTTTTTCTGATTGCACTATAGCAAGAGTAGTTCCAATTTTTAAAAAAGGAGAACGCGATAAATCTAAAACTATCGCCCAATGTCCATTCTTATATGCTTTTTTATAATTTTTGAACAACTTATTTATAAACTTGTAATCAATTTTTTTAATAAACACAAAGTAATCTTTGATAGTCAATATGGTTTTAGCACATTATTTCAACTAATCATGCCTTAATAGACGTTATTTCCCGTTCTTACGATATCAATTCCAACTTATTTACGGGCTTAACTTTTCTTGATATTACTAAAGCATTTGATTCTGTCAATCACGACATCTCGTAAACGAACTCGAGCTTTATGGTATACGCGGCTTAGCTAACCGATTATTTCAGTTTACTTGTAACGCAATCAATTTGCTTCTATCAAGGGAGTAAGATCTAAATTACTTCCAAACAACTACGGATACCTGAAGGTTCGATACTTGGCCGTCTCTTATTTTTTGTATACGTCAATGATATGCCATAGTCGGTCAGTACGTACCGAGGCTTTTTGCTGATAATACTTGCTTGATAATATCCAACCCAACTTTGTTTAGTTTAACCAGAAACATGAATGAAACATTTGAAATACTCTCATGGTGGTTTGAAACCAATAGACTCACTGTCAACCCTTCTAAATCAAGTTTTTTAATCATTTCCCCTAGCTAAATAAACCGTTTCCACACAAAAAAATTATTTTGAATGCTACTATCATTCCACAATCAAAAAGTGTTAAATACAGTATTTAGGTTTAACTATTAATATGAACTTAAATTTTGATCTTACATTACAACAATTGCTCATAAAATTTTTAGATCAATTAGAATTGCTTCTAAAATCGGACAATATTTACCAATTGAAGCACAATTAAAAATTTATTATGTTCATATTCACACGTACTTATATATGGACTTGTAGTTTGCGGATCTACTTTTCCTTCATACCTTAAGAAGTTAACAACTCTTCAAAATAATTTGATTAAATTTATTGGGGGTGGGGTAAATTTAGTGAAAGTGCAACACATAGTATTATCGTTTAAAAATTCTTAAGCTTTTAGATCTGTACAAACTTAAACTGTACAAACTTAAGCTTTTAGATCTGTACAAACTTAAACTGTACAAACTTAAACTAACTAAATTTGTTTATGAAAATTTTATGAAAAAGCTTCCCCTAAACATTTCTAAGTTTTTTTACCTTAACAAGCCAGGTCTCGAAACAAAATTCTAGATCTTTATGCCAACAAAAAAAATCTCTTTATATTCTTCTCTATCACACTTCCCGCTTACAAAGATGCATAAAGTACCAGGGAGTTAAGATTTGGAACAACATTCTCATTGAAATACAAAAAAAACCTTCTAATATGCTTAAAAAAAGCTTAAAAATTTTTTATTGACAACTTATAACCAAAATTAATTTTGATTTGAACACATCAGTTTAAAGGTAATTGATTATGCTGCTGACCAAAACACGAAAGGTCAATTTGCAGTCTCCCTGCGGTATCATTACATACAGTATAATATATCGTAGGTCAGCAGATTATTGTTAATTCAATTATGTGTTTTCTTGGTTTGTTATATTTCCAAAAATAAAAATCCATTGGTTGATTGATTGATTGTGAACTGCATTGATAAAGAACGTAAATTTAAATAAGCGGCTGAATGAATTTGGTGTTAATGAAACGAATTGCTAAATGTTAAACAACAGTTCTTCTAAATGAGATATTTGGAAGAGAAGGTTTATCAAAAAAATTTTCTTTTTACAAGGGTAAATTGTAATGCTTCTGTGTCTTATGACCTATATCTAAATTTGTTTACCTTTGAATTCTTCCCAGTAAAATTGAAGAGTTTATGGAAGATTGTAATGTGTGACAACTAAACTTTAAGTTTATGATGACTCACAACCACAACTGATTAAGCTGGTTAAGAAAAAAAAAGAAAATTCTAATATATTTTTGTGCATTACCATAGTAAAGTTGTCACATGCGATTGTTCAAAAATTGCTACGCTTGAATTTTCAATAAGATCTTTAAAAATCTATGAATAATCTATAACAATATTTTTGTAAAAAGTTTGAACTTTAGATTTAAATAGCCGTTTATCGACTAATTTTCAGGTTTTACAATATAGAAAACACAAATTATAAATTATTTTTAAATGACTTTTTAATTTTGTAATTAAATTACGTTCTCTCTACTATGCCTTTCATTCCGTAAACAGCCAGATCTCCTCCCATACGCTGACACTTTTCTCGACTTTCATTCCAGCTTTGGCGAGTAGAAATTAATTTGTATCTAAATCCATTAAACGGTGAGATCCACCCGTCATTTAAAACTTGATATCCACGTTGCAATGCTGTGAATGGAGGTGAGAATCAACTCTTGTAAACGTCAAAATGCAAAGTCAAAACAAACTAGAAGCCACGTATCATCCAAAGCATTTTAATGATATTTTTATGAAGATGGATTTAAATTTTTCATCATATCTTAGACCGCAATGAATTTTACATAAATATTAAATTTCAATTGCTGTTTTGTTTCTTTTTATAACATACAGAAATTCAACGATTGTTTATTTACTTTAGAAATATCGCGCATTGCGTTGAAGCAAGTTTTTGTTAAAATTTGATCTTGAATTCATTACTGCTCAAGAGTTTTGATGAAATTTTTGATTAATAACTGTTTTTATATTGATTGTGCTTCACAATATGAACTTACTAAATATTTAGCTTTATTATTGATAGGTTTATTTCATACTACAACGCTTTGATAAAGCTTGATAAATTAATTGTCATCACCATAGTAACAACAAAGATTGTGGAGTCGGAAGAATTTTTTCCAATTCTCACTACGACTCTAACTCTAGCTTTTTAAAGTTTTACAACTCCAACTCCGAGTCAAGTTATTAAATATTTTGCAACTCCAACTCCGATTCCACAACCTTGGTAACAACACAAGGTATCATGAATTAGAACGCGAATAAAAGTAAAGATTTTTATCTTAAAGTAAAGCACTTACATAAATAGCATAAAACTATTATAAACTACCTTGCCGTTGATATTGCAGTTCCATTGCTAAATAAAAACAGAAAAAAATGTAAAGCAATTTTTTAATTTCTTTAAATATCGAGTAGCAGAAATTTTTACGTTTTGACTGACTTGACTTTTATGAGTTAAATTAACGATCTTGAAAAAGTATTTGGCTGATGGTATGTTTCCAAATCAAAGTTTATAAAGCGTAAACATTTACAAACAATAACTTTCAAAAAAGTTACGAGCGTATTATTTGTTAAATTTTAAGAAACGGCAGTAGTAAGAAATGATTTTTTTGGTAACGTTTGTGACGTCATCAAAGCTGGAGCGCTGGAGCGCGATGGAGCACTCCAGCGCTGACGTCATCATCCCGCTTACGGTTCCGAACCCTAGACTCCATGAGGCAAGGTCCAAACCCTATCTTTTAATGTTTCAAATCAATTTAGTTTCAAATTAATAAATTCTAAAAGAAAAAATAAAATTAATAAGTTCTAAAAGAAAAAAATAAAATTAATAAGTTCTAAAAGAAAAAAATAAAATAAATTCTATTGAAAACGATTTTAAGTTCTAGTCAGTTACGACGAACCCGCGTCATTTCCTGTTCTGAATCGTATCAATTTGACCTTAAGTAAACTCTAAATCCAAAAAAGCGATTTAATATATTTTAATCTCAAAGGTAATATTGATGCACGTTTAAGCGCTCCCTATACAACCTTGATTTTTAGATACCTATAGTCAAAAGTTTTTCTAGACAAATTTAGTTTTTAGATGAATATCAACTTTAAACATTTTTAGGTATGCTTAACTTTTATTTGTACGATATTTTTTTCTATGTAACCTTAATTTGTGTTAGACCTTTGTTTGATTTTTTCTCGACAACCACTATTTTTATTATTCTTTTGTTGAATTTTTAAAAGTTTATCTTTGTCATTCCTATCTTCAATTTTTTTTTCTAAACAAGTTTGATTACACCCTTGTTGAATTTTTAAAAGTTTATCTTGATTTTTAAGTATCTATCTTCAATTTTTTTCTAGGCGAGCTTGATTTTTGCTATACCCTTGTTGAATTTTTAAAAGTTTATCTTGATTTTTATAAATATTTTCAATTTTTTTTTTCTAAACAAGTTTGATTTTTGCTATACCCTTGTTGAATTTTTGTCAACCATGATTTTGTTATTCCTTTGTTGAAATTTTTTCTTTAAACAACTTTGATTGTTGTTGTAGACCATTCGTTATTACTTTCTAGTATTTATGACAGTAGACCATTCGTTTTTAGTGATTATAACACCATTCATTTACTATACGTTTTAAATCAATTTAGCTTCAAAAATTATTTTTAGTCTTAGTGATATGCAGCTGTAAGATCTATTGAAAACGATTTTAAATTCTATACAGTTACGACGCATTTCGTGAAGCCGCGTCATTTCCTGTTCTGAACCGTATTGATTTGACCTTAAGTAAACTCTAACTACATCCAAAGAGTGATTTAATTTTTCTTTCTTTAATCTCAAAGGCGATATTGGTGCACGTTTAAGCGTTAATTTTTGTTAGACCTTCACTTAATTTTTTCTTGATAACCTTAATTTTTGTCATACCTATCTTTAATTTTTCTTAAAAATCTTGATTTTTATCACAACTTTGTTTAATTTTTTTTTCTTATCAACCTTGGTTTTTGTCATACCTTTGTTTAATTTTTCTCGGTAACCTTGATTTTTGTCACACCTAAACTCAATTTTTTTCTAAAGAACCTTAATTTTTGTCATACCTTTGTTTAATTTTTCTTGAAAACCTTAATTTTTGTCATAACTACCTTCAATTTTTTCTTAACAATCTAGATTTTTGTCATAACTTTGTTTAATTTTTCTTGAAAACCTTAATTTTTTATAACTATCTTCAATTTTTCTCGGCGATCTTGATTTTCTTATATCTAGGTTTAATTTTTTTCTTGATAACCTTGATTTTTGTCATAACTTTGTTTAATTTTTTCTTAAAAAACTTAATTTTTATTTATATCTTCAATTTTTTTCTCGGCGATCTTGATTTTCTTATATCTAGGTATAATTTTTTTTCTTGATAACCTTGATTTTTGTCATACCTTTGTTGAATTTTTTCTTGACAAACTCGATTTTTGTCACACTTATCTTTAATTTTTCTTAACAATCTTGATTTTTGTCATACCTTTGTTTAAATTTTTTCTTATCAACCTTGGTTTTTGTCATACCTTTGTTTAATTTTTTTCGGTAACCTTGATTTTTGTCACATCTAAACTCAACTTTTTTCTAAACAATCTTGATTTTTGTCATACCTTTGTTTAATTTTTTCTTGACAACCTTAATTTTTGTCATAACTATCTTTAATTTTCTTAACCAACCTCGATTTTATCCTACCTTTGTTTAATTTTTCTTGAAAACCTTAATTTTTGTCGTAACTATCTTTAATTTTTTCTTAACAACCTCGATTTTTCTCATACCTTTGTTTAATTTTTCTTGACAACCTTAATTTTTTATAATTATCTTTAATTTTTTTTCTTGATAACCTTAATTTTTGTCGTAACTATCTTTAATTTTTTCTTAACAACCTCGATTTTTGTCATACCTTTGTTTAATTTTTTCTAATTAATCTTAATTTTTTATATCTATCTTCAATTTTTTTCTAGGGAAGCTTGATTTTGCTATACTTTTGTTGAATTTTTAAAAGTTTATCTTGATTTTTGTCATTCCTATCTTCAATTTTCTCCTATACAAGCTTGATTTTTGTTACTACCTTGTTAAATTTTTTTTTTCTTGACTACCTTGATTTTTATTATATTTTTGTTGAAATTTTAAAAGTTTTTCTTTAGACAACCTTGATTTTTGTTACACATTTGCTTAATTGTTCGAACATTTTCTTAGTCAACCGTGATTTTTAGTTATCTACCTTCAATTTTTTCTTGACAACCTCGATTTTTGTTAAACCTAACCTTAATTTTTCTTGTCAGCCTTAATTTTTGTCATACCTATGTTTAATTTTTCTTAACAATCATGGTTTTTGTCATATCTTTGTTTAATTTTTCTCTAATCAACCTTGATTTTTGTCATAATTCTCTTCAATTTTTTTCTAATCAATCTTGATTTTTGTCATACCTTTATTTAATTTTTCTTAACAACCTTGATTTTTCTCGTAACTATCTTCAATTTTTTCTTAACCAAACTCGATTTTTGCCATAACTTTGTTTAGTTTTTTTCTTGAAAACCACGATTTTTGTCACAACTATCTTTAATTTTTTCTTAACAACCTCGATTTTTGTCATAACTTTGTTTAATATTTTTTTTTTTGAAAATCTTAATTTTTTATAACTATCTTCAATTTTTTCTTAACAACCTCGATTTTTGTTATGCCTTTGTTTAATTTTTTCTTGAAAATCTTAATTTTTATAACTATCTTCAATTTTTTCTCGGTGATCTTGATTTCTTTCATACCTTTGTTTAGTTATTTCTTGACAAACTCGATTTTCGTCACACTTATCTTTAATTTTTCAAAATAACCTTGATTTTCGTCATGCCTTTGTTTAATTTTGCTTAAAAGCCTTAATTTTTGTCATAACTATCCTCAACTTTTTCTTAACAAACTCGATTTTTGTTATGTCTTTGTTTCATTTTTTCTTGAAAACCTTAATTTTTCTCATAACTATCTTCAATTTTTTCTTAACAATCTCGATTTTTTGTCATATCTTTGTTTAATTTTTTCTTAAAAACATTAATTTTTATAACTATCTTCAATTTTTTTTTCTCGGCGATCTTGATTTCTTTCATACCTTTGTTTAGTTATTTCTTGGTAACCTTGATTTTTGTCATACCTAACCTCAATTTTTTCTAAGCAAACTTGATTTTTTGTTATACCTTTGCTCAATTTTTCGAAACAACTTTGGTTTTTATCGTACTTTCGTTTTATTTTTTTCTTTGATTTTTGTCGTACCTATCTTTAATTTTTCTATTCAACTTTGGTTTTTGTCATACCTTTGTTTAATTTTTCTTGGTAACCTTGATTTTTGTCATACCTAACCTCAATTTTTTCTAACCAAACTTGATTTTTGTTATACCTTTGCTCAATTTTTTCTAAACAACCTTGTTTTTTGTCATGCCTTTGTTTAATTTTTTTTTTTTTTCTTTGATTTTTATCGTACCTATCTTTAATTTTTCTTAACAATCTTGATTTTTGTCCTACCTTTGTTTAATTTTTCTTGGTAACCTTGATTTTTGTCGTACCTAACCTCAATTTTTCTCTTGGCAACCTCGATTTTTCTCACACCTATCTTTAAGTTTTTCTTGACAACCTTGATTTTTGTTACACATTTGTTTAATTCTTCAAACATTTTCTTAGTCAACCGTGATTTTTAGATACCTATTTTAATTTTTTTTCTAAACAAGTTTGATTTTTACTATACCCTTGTTGAATTTTTCCAAATTTTTCTTTGTCAACCATGATTTTTATTATACTTTTGTTGAATTTTTAAAAGTTTATCTTGATTTTTTGTCATTCCTAACCTCAATTTTTTCTAGAAAAACTTGATTTTTATTATACTTACTTTCAATTTTTTTTTCCTAAACAACCTCGTTTTTGTTACTCCCTTATTGAGTTTTTTTCTTGACAACCTTGATTTTTATTTACAGTCAAAGTATTCTTAAAAGTTTTAAACAAAAATTTCTATTGACAGGTTATTCGTGTTCAATAATCAGATGTTTCATAATAAAAAAGTCGTATTTTTCTTTATTATTTAGTAAACCGAATTCAAACATAGTTATTATTTTTATGTTGTATGAATTCGCTTTCTAGTGTTAACATTTTAATTGTTTCAAAAATGAATTCAGTTCCAACTACGTTTAATCTTTTGGTTGTTTTATAAACTTTTAATAATAAAAAAGCTAACCGTAATATCTGTAAGCGTGACAACGTGTGTCAAATTCTCTCTCTTACACAGAAGCTGGCCGTATCCTGTTCATAGCGTATTACGTTTTCCGACATATTCATGATCGGAGTTTGAAAATCTGGTTACCTTAATTTCCAGAGTAAAAATAGAGTAAGCGAAAATTTTTATAATACACCTTGATTTTTATACCTTTTAACAATTTTCTGTGAAAAGGAAATTTTATTACAAGCTTGACCAAATATATTTTGATTTCAAAATACCGCTTAGTTTGATCCCCAATCAATTGCAACCGTTTATGTTAAAAAGTTTTACATTTTTTCACTTTTACTAAAGAAATTCATCATAAAACTAAACATTTTAATTCATTCTACCAACTAAATTTTCTAAAATTAACATAAAATTTGAAATCAAATAAGACCAAAGTAATTTTAAAAAGTTTCGTATAAGTAAGATCAATTTCAAGAAAAGTCAGTTGTTTTTTGAAAATATAATAAGATTTATTCTAGCAAATCCTATCACAGATAGTTCTTATGTCTAAATGAATGAACACATTACAAATCGAACGCTTGCTCAAGAAGAATTTGAAAAGCAAAACCATCTTTAAAAAAAGTCTGTGCTTTGGATCAGTTGAAAAAAAAAAAGTCTGTGCTTTGGATCAGTTGGAAAAACCTACTTTTCCGTCTGCTTACATCATCAACTCGGACCCGAGTAGTGAACCTGGAGAACATTGGGTTACAGTTTGGACTACCCCTACATTGGTCGGTCTCGACTCTTACATGGATGTCTACTCCTTATCGGGATGGATTTACAATCGCAAAACCTTACAAGCGTACTTTTCCAGTTTTTGTGCTCGTTATTGTGTCTATTTTATTTTATTTCCTTGTCGTGGCGTACCTTTACATGCTATTGTATCCGATTTTACGTCAAACCTAACTGAAAACGACCACTCTATCTCTCGCTTTATTCGTAATATATCACAGCATTGATTGTACACATATCGTTTATTAATAAAATAATACACATCAAGGCGTGCTTGCAATAATATCTACTTTTTGCTTTTTCATCGGTTCAGGGTTAGTCAAAAGTTTGACAAAGGTCTCCAGTTGTTCGTGGTTGTCTGGTGGCAGGTGGCAGACATCGTCTTTTTGCACTTTTAAAAAGATGTAGTTGTTGAGTAGATAGAGGAATTGACGTCTTGCAGTTGGTACGTTTTCCACCACACAGCGCAATTGGAATTGATCCACTGCTACTTCTCGCTTAATGATTTCCATGTTTTTTTGCACTTCACACGCAGCATCGTCCATGTTGGTAGACCAGAATAGTAAAACTACATACTCTTTTGTTTCGGATTTGGGACGAAAAAGGATGTAAGGAAGATTCCCCATTATCACATCAACGACGTGAACAAGTTGATCCATCGAAAACATGACTTTTCCTCTTTTGACACTAATAATTGCTTTTCTCAATAACGATGAAGAGGGTATCGGCAGTCCGGATGTGGCAATTTCTTGAAACTTTTTTCGAATGTCTCTTGCTGCACTTTCCATTTCTCTTGCTCTGGTGATAATCTCTTCAAACTCCAACAAACTTTCGTAACAACTTGTATAAGGAGGAATGTAGTCAGGGTACTCGATTTCGTTTGCTTCTTGATATAAATCGTCTGCTTGACTTGTATGGACAATGGACAACAACTGCAATGGACAATGGACATATTTCCAAAACCTGGTGAAAAAGCACTAAGTGTACTCATCCCATTCTTAACGATTTTGGCATATTATAGAAGTTTTTATTAAAAAATTAAAATGCTGCCAAAACAACAATTTACATAAATTTGGTAAAGAAGTAATCACATTTTTTAGTCAGCCGTAAACTAAAAATTTCAATTTATCTCGTGAATTAGTGATTCACGATTACAAAACATTACTAAAAAGCTTTCTACCAAACTTTGATGCGTATAAAAAATAAAACATGCGAAAACGAAACTATTTTCCTGCATCAGCAATAATGATTTTGATGTAAATGTTTTTGAAAGACATGAAGAGACAACAGCCATAAAAAGCAGTGGTTTATTCGTACTGAATTTGCGATTGGCAGACAGTCTTCAAAACCATATGGACGAAGGATTCTTAAATTGAAAATTGCTCAACGAGAAAAGGGGCTTGGAAAGCCTTCAGGAGAGGCGCAAAGTTGGTGGAATATTTAAAACACCTAAAACATACATGTATATTGCTGGTTCAGAAATAATAAAGAAAAGGAGGAGTGACAAAATTCAAATAGTATTTCAGTCAAGAAATTTGACATTACTGTACGCATGTTTATGGTGGTAAAGTTTTTCTATTTAGGTTTCACCTGCGTCACAGAATAATATATTGTAAATCGACTAGTTTGACTTCTAATATTAATTAATAATCTGTCTATTTGGTCTTTGCTTGATTTGTAGTAAAAAGAAATGAAACAGCTGCAGAAGACCATAACTTAGTAATTAAAGTATACCTATGTCAAGTACTCTTTTTACACTTATAATCATTTAAACAAACTTGTAATCCACTGTGGTCTGAATTCTTTTTTTGTAATGATAGATATTCCCAAAAAGTCGCCATAGTACAAAATTAAAAAACACTGACAAAGATAATGTACATTTTAAGTACAAAATCGAAAAGTTTACTATCAATAATAACTAACCATTTTCGTAGATATTTGGAGCGTTCATTTTCCTTGTTTGCGATAGATTTTATTAAGAAAAACCTTTACTAGAAAACAGAATCAAATTACAATGTTTACCCTTACACCTATTTTTTAAAAATTAAATGCAATCGTAGAAGAATTATTAATAGATATAATGCAAAACATATGTGTTTAAAGGTTTTCAAGTCACGAGGCAAAAGTGAGTTTTGATTTTATTTCTTTATTTCAATGGTAATTTCGCCAACTTTTTCACCTGATGGTAAAAAAAGCATAGAAAAAAACAAAGGTCCTAAATTAAAAGTTTCAAACCTTACATTTTTCAAAAAACTCGATATTTGTTGTCAGTTGAATTTTTTGAGTTGAGCAAATTAACTCAAACTAGGCATTTAGTGTCGGTCCAACATAGCATTATCTTATTTGCGATTGTTATCATTGTTATCTTTTTAACTTGTGCAAACTTTATCAAGCATATTGCTTTTTTTGTGATAAATACATATATTTATGGTTTATGCGACTACATCATCACCTCGAAACTTTAAAAATTTTTAAAACTAAAACTTCTATTTTGCAAAGACTTAAATTCTACTCAGAAAAGCAAAGTTTTTGTCTTTCTTTCTGTTTACTTTTCTTGTGTATCAAACTAAAACCAACATGGTGATGATGAGTTGATTTTAGCAATATAATAGAAAACTAAATTCACTAGTTTTCGGTCAATAACTCAGAAAATGCCCACTCAACTTAATTGAGTTTCTACAAAATTCTTGATTGCAAATTGAGCTGCTTTGAAAATGAGAAGCACCAGACTCGAGTTTCGCTTTTGTTAGAGCTCGTCAGTGATGCTTATCTCACTCCGAATCGAACCGAGGACCTGTAGTCTTCCACGGAGATAGACCACAGGACTCGGACGATGGATGGACTCAAAGCAGCTATAAGTATTTCTCGGATTTGCAGCTCAAGGCGACCTCATAACCGAGAATAACCCGACAAGCGGTTAAGCAAATGCTTACTCTCTTAGAACTTGCCAAGCAAATGAAGAATTTCATTTTATTTTATTATTATATAGTCAAACATGCCTCGAGTCTGGTGCTTTTCATTTTCAAAGCAGCTCAATTTGTAATCAAAAATAAATCCTCGTGTTTGACTATATTACAAAATTCTTGTATCATATATTTAATTTATCATTTTTTTCTTCGTTTTGATATGAAACAAATTTCAACATTGTTGTAAAAACTCAATTTTTTAAATTTAATGATGTAGTGCATAAACAACAAACTTAACGTAAGTTCAGTTAAAGCTCTATGTAAATTTCTTTGTTTTCATGAATAAACGCATAAGTTGCTGCCTGTGTTTTTATGAGACTCTTGATGTTGGAAAAATTTTGAATAGTTTCTTTTAATTTTTAATTACAATAGTTTTAAATTAAAAAGAATGAGAATTATGTAAAACCAGTAAGTAACTTTTTTGGTCACATTAAGAAATCCGCTGACGGTTAAAATTATGTCTTAGAATAGATATATGTCACGAGTTTAATAGCTTTATACTCTCTTGCACTGATTCTTAAATTAATTGTTATCGCACGTTTAGCAAACTGTAAATTGAAGATTCTAAGATTGCTTTTTTTAATTAGTTTTAAAAGCAGTGACGTAAAAAACAAGTTTTAAGTAAATGACTTAAAATACGTTTTCTTTTCATTTATTTTTTTCTTTATTTTTTGGTTTCTCTTAAAAGTGCTGCAACCATGCACACTTGTTCTTAAAAATCTCTTCTTATCTTGATTGCATGCCATAACGTTCATGGTTTTGTTGCTTCTTCCTTTTTCTGTTCTGCTTTCTACTACTTACAAATTTCCTACTTCACTATATTTTTTATGGCGGAACTGAAATAAAAGATACTGATACTGATACTGATACTGTTAATCGTGAAATAACAAGCAAATCTATTTTGGAAAAGCGACAAATAGTCATATTATTTTTGAAAAATATATTGCTGTCTGAAAAACGACAAAAATATATATTGCTGTCCAGTCGAAAAGTTTTTAATTGTTACATCGTGATATGACTAAAACTCAGAACTTCTTGTTAAGGTTGCCAAACAGGAAAAAATATCGTGCAATGCCTTACCCATGAGCTTAATGGAAAGCTAGAGCAGTCGTTCTCAAGGTTTGGTGGTCCGTGGCTCCCTTTCAGAGATTCTCAAACGCCCGTGGCCCCCTGGTTATAACATTGTCCCAAAAGTCAAGGGAAGACAAAAAAGTCATCACTTTGAAACCGTCTCTGATTTTTTTTCAATTTTGTCCCAAAAGTAAATCGAAGTCCAAAATAAAAATTCTTTTCGGGCCCCCTTTGAAAATCCCTGAACAAGAGTATTAGTTGAACCAAGGCCGTGCCGATCGCGGCCACTAACAACGTGCTGATTAAACGGTAAAAAAGCTCAAGCATGCTGCCAAATATAAAAGTTACTTAAAAGACTAAGAAAGTTTTGGAAAAGATTGCATATAAAATTGCTTGGAAGATATTTCAAAACTATAGAATAAATTTAAAGATTTGTTGAAATCTTTGAATAGATTGCATACAAAAATGCTCAGAAGATATTTAAAAACTATGAAATAAATTTACTTAACTGACTTACGTACTTAATTTAACCTTAATAAAACTTACGAACAAAAAAAAACTTGCTGTCGAAAAAGTCTTTCAATTTTTATTGTCTTTGCATGGTTTGAAGATTTTTAAAACCTGAATTGCGGTTTGTATAAACTCTAAGTTTACTTCATGATTTTATTAACACGTTTTTTACCAATCTGTCCATGTGGAAATACGATATAACTTTTTTGTATATCTTCATTAGAAAATTGCGTTTTTCCTGTTTTCTTTTATATTCCCCCTATAATTATTAATATGCAAGGTTAAAAGATTTTTTTTTGAAGCCACTGTAGTTTTCTCCAATTTTTTTTTAGAGGAAAGATAGACAAAATAGGCCAAATTTAATTTAATCTATATAGCCTATTTGCAAGGAGAGTCTTTGCTGAAAAATTGCAACTTTTTTTAACGGTTAGGTATTATTCATCACAGATCAATGTTTTTGACTTAAAGATTTAGTTGTATAGTTTAGATATTTTAATTGTTAATAAATACGAGGTCTGGCCAAAAAGTATCCAAACTTATCTCCTCCCACCAAAAATAATACCACGGCAGCAAAGTGGTTTTGGCGGATTTTAACGTCACAATTACTGTCCACGCATAAAAATTTCAAACTGACAGTTGGTGTCATTTTCTTAATTTGAAGCATTTAGTGTAGTCGCATAGTGCATGATCGTCGATTTTTTGCTCGCAAGCGTTATGACAGAAAGCATCAAACAAAGATATTGTATCAAGTTCTGCCAAAAGGTGGGTAATAATCAAACTGAAACAATTCAAAAGATTTAGCAAGCTTTTGGAGATGAGGCCTTAAGTCAAACTCAAATAAAGAAATGGTTTAATCGCTTCGAAAACGGCCGAATGTCAGTGGAGAATGCGGCACGCTCTGGCAGGCCATCCACAAGCCAAAATGAGGAGGTAATTGAGAAGGTTTGCCAAGTACTTTTTTTTTTGTTTCTTCGATTCCAGCGGCATAATGCATCACGAATACGCACCAGAAGGCCAAACAATCAATAAAGAGTACAACTTGGAGGTTTTACGTCGCCTTCGTGATGCTGTACGAAGAAAGCGGACAGACATGTGGACAGGGAAGAACTGGCAGCTTCACCATGACAATGCTCCCGCTCATTCTGCTCATGTAATCAAAGGTTGTTTGGCCAAAAACAATACGGCACTTGCTCGACAGCCTCCTTACTCTTCTGATTTGACACCATGCGACTTCTGGCTATTCCCCAAGTTAAAAATTACGCTAGAAGGAACGCGATTTCAGTCACGTAAGGATATTATGAAAAAAACGACGTTGGAGCTCGAGCATTCCAGAAGAGGAGTTTAAGAGATGTTTCCAAAAGTGGCAGAGGCGCTATGAAAAGTGTGTGCACTTGTAAGGGGAGTACTTTAAAGGAGATTAAATAAAATTTATGATATTCATTGTATTGTGTATTTTATGCCCAAAAGTTGGATACTTTTTTGGACAGACTTTGCATAGTGCACATATTTTAACTGTTTATTTCCATATGGGAACATTGGAGGTTTCGACAAACTGTTGTTGAATTTAGACGCAAAGTAAAAGCTTAGAGCAGAGGTTGTCAACCAGTGGGCCACGCACAGATGGTGTGAAGAAGTGTTGAAATCATTTGTTCGGAGGCTGGTTTTTATTGACAAGGAACGAGTTGGTGAAATTGAGCATGGAATGAAGGTGAAGACTTTTTTTGGTCATCATCGATAATTAGGAAACGATTTCGTAAAAATGGGTGCGGAATGAAAGTGAAGACTAGTAAACACATTGAGCCACGACAATTGCCTTTCAAGTTTTTTGGCCGCGGTGTTTAAAAGATTGAGATCCCCTGGGTTAGATTCATTAACGACGAAAAGAAAAAAGACGAAAACAATATCAAGCGTTACGTCATAACTTACAATACTGATAACAATAAAAACTAAGATGTTGTTACGTTGGACTTACCAATATCAACTATCTGCTTCGATTTAGTGTAATTAATTCTCACAAAAATTTATTTGGCGGCAATGAAAAAATTAAATTTTTGCAAAAATGCAATAATCATCAATTTTAAATTAAGACTTTTGTTTTCGTAGAGTGTCTTTGTGGTACAGAATTTTAATATCGCTTTCAGCAAACTGATTTTATAGGAGCCAAAAGTTTTTCGTGACGCTTTTATCAGTAGCTATCGCGTCAAAATGGGACGAGCCAGAGAAAATCAAAGTATTTATGGTCTCAACAGTTAAGAGAAAGGTGCTGTGCAGTACAATCTCAGAAAAAAGAAAGGCACAATTGCACAACCTCTTGGAAGAAACATTGTTGTTTACAACGTTGGTTACTTAAAAAGTTTTAAAGTGCAAACAAATTATTTTGGTCTACATAAAACAAGATGTTTAGTTTTGATAAACGCTGCCTCAACCACACAAAGATGGAACGAGTTGTTTTAGCAGTCGTTCCATCTGCTACAGCAATAATTTTAAATCGTCTATTATCGCAGCTGGCAGCACAATGCTCGTTCCACAGATGTTGTTCTATGACAGAGTCACAATCTGGGTTGTTACGTTTTTGTTTGCAAGATCTACCGGGTCGAGATCGTGTAAAGCGCTTCGTTTACTGTTGCAGCCATTTAGGAATATGCTACTTGGTTCTATCTTTAGCCGCTGCAATGTTCGCCCTACACACCTACTGTCACAATAGCACGAATATTCGTAGATAACGGAGCTTTTCAGCGTGGTAGATAAAACATCTTAGCAAGCTACAAATAACATAAGTTTAGTCGTAAAGACCACTCGGGTGGTAACTACTCGGGTGGCTCAGGTGGTGGCCATGACAGCTTTCAACGGCCGTTTTAACAGTCTTATTAAGACTAATGGTATTCTATTGTGCACTTGGGAATTGTGTCCTTGGGAAAGACCATTTTGTTGTGTTTTTGGGAAAGACGCTATACGGCACATTTTCCTGTTTGGTGTTCCTGGCAAGCAGTTCTAAATTACAGTCATATCTCCATTAAATTATAAGCGGACAGCAATATCTTGGTATCTCCGGAAGCAGGTCGGGGTAATTGCCTACCCTATGTATTAGCGCCTCCTCGCTTTCCTGCAAGTCAGGAGGATAAATCTTCTTCTCCTTTCAGCCTTTCCCTTCAGTCAGGGGTGGCCACAGCGTATCATCATTCTCCACATCTTTCTGTCTTCAATGTCCGTCTCCTTTACATCAACTTCCTGCATATCTTCCTTTACTGCATCTAAAAATCTTCTCTTTGGTCTCCCTCTTCTCCTCTTTCCCGGTAACTCCATTTCCATCATTTTTCTTCCTACATACTCTTGGTCTCTCCTCATGACATGTCCATACCACCTCAGCCTGCCCTCCCTCATCTTCATTCCTAACTGTTCAACCTTAACAGTACTCTCGTTTCTAATCTTGTCTTTTCTCATCACTCCCATAGCAAACCTCAACATTTTCATCTCTGCGACTTCCATCTCTTCTACTTGTTTTTTGTGACTGCTACTGTCTCAAGTCCATACATCATTGCTGGTCTTACCATTGAACTGTACACTTTTCCTTTTACTCTAGCTGGTAACCTCCTGTCGCAGATTACTCCTGATACTCTTCTCCATCCGTTCCATCCTGCCTGTACTCTCTTCTTTACCTCCCTCTCACAACCACCACTTTCTTGCACCGTTGATCCCAAATACTTAAATTCCTTTACTCTTGGCACTTTTGCATCCTCCATCTTTACTGTTTCGTCATCATTTCCTCCATTTATGCAAAGATATTCGGTCTTTGACCTACTTACTTTCATCCCTCTTCTTTCCAATGCATACCTCTAGGATTCTAATCTTCGCTCCACTTCTTCCCTGGTCTCTTCACAAATCACAATATCATCAGCAAACAGCATCGTCCATGGTGCTTCTCTCCTTACTTCATCCGTTAGCCTGTCCATTATCACTGCAAAAAGGAATGGACTTAATGCTGATCCCTGGTGCAGTCCAACCTTAACCTTGAAACTTTCTGTGGTACCTACTGCACACCTCACCGCTGTTTCGCTTCCCTCATACATATCCTGTACTAGTTGTACATACTTTTCCACTATTCCAGATTTTCTCATACAGTACCACAGCTCTTCCCGTGGAACCCTGTCATAAGCCTTCTCTAGGTCCACGAATACACAATGTAGCTCTCTTTGACCTTCCCTGTACTTTTCCATCAACATTCTTAGAGCAAACATGGCATCGGTGGTTCCCTTTCCTGGCATAAATCCATATTGCTGTTTGCTGATCTCCACTCTATCTCTTAACCTTGCTTCAATAATCCTTTCCCATACCTTCATTGTATGGCTCATTAGCTTTATTCCTCTGTAGTTTCCACAACACTGTGCGTCTCCTTTGTTTTTATAGATTGGGATAAGCACACTCCTTCTCCATTCTTCAGGCATCCGTTCACCCATTAATAGTCTGTTGTACAGTCTGGTCAAAAACTCTATCCCCATCTCTCCCATGCACTTCCAAACTTCTACTGGCAACTCATCTGGCCCAAGTGCTTTACCTTTTTTCATCCTTCTTAGTGCATTTTTTACTTCTTCTCTACTGACACAATTTACCTCTTCGTTAACCACTTCTGTTTCCTCTGTCCTAGGGTCTCTGTTATTTTCCTCGTTCATCAGTTTCTCAAAGTACTCCTTCCATCTCTTTAACACTGCTTCCGAATTTACCATCACATTACCATTTTCATCCTTTATAACCCTCACATGCTGTACATCTTTCCCTGCTCTGTTTCTCTGCCTAGCCAATTTGTACAACTCCTTTTCACCTTCTTTTGTTTTCAATCTAGCATACAAATTGTCATATGCACGTCCCTTTGCCATAGCAACTGCCTTCTTTGCCTTACTCTTCTTTTCTTTGTATATCTTTTTAGTATTTTCATTTATTATTTTGTCCCATGCTTTCTTTGCCTCTTTCTTTTCTTTTATGCTTTTTTGAACTTCCTCATTCCACCACCAAGTCTCCCTGTCTCCTTTTCGTTTTCCAAATGTCACTCCCAGTACAGTTTCAGCTGTTTTTCTTAGCATTTCTGCCGTTTTGTCCCACTCATCAGGCAACCCATCCTTGCCTCCCAAAATCCTGGTCACCTCTTGTCTAAACGCTTCTTGACAGCTTGTCTCTTTTAGTTTCCACCATCGTATCTTTGGCTTTATTTTCTCTGCCTTTTTCTTTTTCACCATAAGAACCATTTTGCATACCACCATACGGTGCTGCTTTGCGACACACTCATTCAATATTACCTTACAATCGCACATTTCCTTCAAGTTCCTCCTTCTGCACATCACATAATCTACTTGGGTACTTTTTCCTCCACTCTTATATGTCACTCTGTGTTCATCTTTTTTCTTGAAATAAGTATTGACAATCGCCAAATCCATCCTTTTCCCAAAATCCACAACCATTGATCCTTCCTTATTTCTTGTTCCAGCACCGTACCTCCCCATTATTTCCTCATCCCCTATGTTTCCTTCGCCCACATGTCCATTAAGATCTGCACCAAGAACTATCCTCTCTTCTTTTGAAATACTTTCTATCAATCCATCCAGGTCTTCCCAAAAATCATTTTTCTCCTCCATGCTGTTGTTAACCTGTGGAGCATATGCGCTTACTATATTTAGGATGGACCCATTTACCTCCAGCTTCATGGCCATCAGTCTGTCTGATACCCTCTTCACTTCCAAGACACTTTCAACCAGCTCCTCCCTCAGCACTATCCCTATCCCATTTTTTCTTCCGTCAGCTCCGTTGTAGAATATTTTGCATCCACCTCCAATGTTCCTTGCTTTACTCCCTTTCCACCTTGTTTCCTGTAGACACAATATGTCTACATTTCTTCGTTCCATCATATCTTCCAGCTCTCTTCCCCTTCCAGTCATCGTTCCAATATTTAAAGTACCCACCCTAATGAGTGAGCATCTTCCTTTCCATGCTTCTCGCTGCTTCTTCACTCGCTTTCCTCCTCTTTTTTTGCTTTTATTTTCACAATGTTTAGCAGTAATATAATTTCCACAGGTGCCCTGCTGTGCGACACCTGAGGCGGTCGTTGGTAACCCGGGCCTCGACCGATCCGGTATGGATCCGGTATACCGATCCGGTACTTCAAGTCAGGAGGATAAATATAGAGATAAAATAACGGTTCTAGAAAAATTCGCCGCAAGAGCTCTAACCTAACCCTAACTCTAACCTAACCCTAACTCTAACCTAACCCTAACTCTAACCTAACCCTAACTCTAACCTAACCCTAACTCTAACCTAACCCTAACTCTAACCTAACCCTAACTCTAACCTAACCCTAACTCTAACCTAACCCTAACTCTAACCTAACTCTAACCTAACCCTGGTCGAATTTCCTAGTAATCTATACGGGAATTTTCAGTTAATCTCTCTACTCATTGTTTTATCACGTACTCCCTCATCGTGGCATTTTTTAGGTAGATCACATACTAAACTAGCATCAAAAAAACTATCAGATTTAATTTGTTGTTAAACCTAACTGTTTTATCACAAATACTGGTTTTACGGCCTTTTTTGCCAGCGACCTGTTGTGTATCCCACCACATTTTCCGCCGACACAACAGCGTCTACATATGACTCGGATTACTCTTTTTTCTTTTTATTTTCTTTCTTTCTTTTCATTTCTTTTTTTATTTTTTGGTTTCTCTTAAAAGGTGCTGCAAACATGCACACTTGTTCTTAAAAATCTCTTCTTATCTTGATTGCATGCCACAACGTTTATCGTTTTGTTGCCTCTTCCTTTTTCTGTTCTGCTTTTTAGACTTACAAATTTCCTATTTCACTATGTTTTTTATGGCGGAACTGAAATAAAAGATACTGATACTGATACTGATACGGCAAAAAGCTCTTGCGGCAAATTTTCCTGCGGCGATTTTTCCTGCAGCGAATTTTCCTACGGCGAATTTTCCGGACACGAAAATAACAAATAAAAATACTAATAGCTTTTCCTATACAAGGAACCCCCAAGTATACAGGGAATTTTTTTGGGCCGAATTGCTTAATGGGCATAGAACACCCAGCGATTTTCTCGGAGATGTTGTTTTCAATAATCAATTCAGGGTAGTCGTTGTACATTAGAATGCTCTTAATAAGCTTTATTTTTTTGTTTAGTTTAGATATCATACATAGCATTAGCGCACGATGTAACTCAAATTTTTTTTTGTTTATTGGGACTGAAAGATTCCCAACGTAAGTATTGTCCAGTTAAGGTAAGTGTTAAGTTGACCTTGACTTTATCCAATCTGATTCTAATCGAACAAGAATCACGACTTCTGATTTAATTAATTACGTATATTAACCAAGCCAGCGATCAAGAATATAGTTAATCAAATAAACCAAGAAAATAAAAAATTAAAATCAATTCTGGCGTTATCTAAACATTGAAAAAGGTTAAAATCGTAGCTAATTTAAATTGTACACTCCGTACTGATAAACAACTAAACCTTATCTACTTAAAAAAAACTTTTGAAGCACATGTGCGCGAAACAGACTCCCATGAGATTTTAACGTACGAGGTAATTCACGGAACGTTTATGACGAAACACAAAGGCAATAAAAAAGGATTGAGTCAACCAAATCTTTACTGTACAATTCTTAGAGATAAATTTATGACGAACATTTAAGCGAACAAAATTTTAGATTATCCAATTCTCACTGCTACAGTAAGTTTTCGATACAGACGAGTTTCGAAGCCGGCAACTGTTCGTTTCACGTTAACGTTGAGAAATGGTAAACAATTTTTTTCTTTTTCTCAAAGGTAAATTTGAAATAAGGTGTTTTACTTATAAATTTGAGAGAAGGTTCCATTTTGACGCAATAGCTACTCATAAGAGCGTCTCGAAAAGCTTTTAGCTCCTATGGAATCAACTTTGATTAAATCAATATTAAAATATATGTGTATATTTACGTAAAGATGTTTGTGGATTTATTATTAAAACCAGAAAAGAAATTTAAACACTCTTTTGCCTCTTTTGCCTCTTGAATTGAAAAAAATTAAAAACAGAAACTGTGCTTTATATCTGATTAATTCTGAGAAAGCATTTACTTTTTAAGAATATAGTAATCACAATTGTTTACTGTATAATTTGATTAAGTTTTAAATTAAAGGTTTTTTGTTGATAAAACCCGACATATATGGATGCTTATAATAGTTATGAAAATGGTAAATAATTATTGACAATAAACTCTTCGATTTTTTACTTCTTATGTGAAGTTTTTATAGGTCAGTGTTTCTCAAATGGTGTAGCGCGGGATTTTTGAAAATATTTTATTTCTACTGAAAAAAATTTAAACGAGATTAGGCTAGAAAGCATCTTAAGAGGTTTGAATATAAAAAGAGTACTTGGTAGATCGTGGGTAAGCTTTAATTAACTACTGTATGTTATTATCTACTGTAGCTGCTCTTTTTTTCTACATCAAATTAAGTAAAGACAAAATAGAGAGATTACCAATTAATATTTAAAGTCGAAGTAGTCAAGTTATAATATATTATTCTGGGACGTAGATGAAATCTAAAATCAAGTAATTGTCACCATAGTAATAAACATGCGCAAAGTAATGTTGGATTTATTGACTGACATATTTATCAAATTACGTAGCTACCAGATACGGGGCCGATTCAAAACCCAAAAATGCAAGCTTAAATCGACGCCAAAAATTTAATTGCCCAGTTGACTGAATCTTTGGTAGAAGAAAATCAAGAGATTTCAATTGCATGGCAAGATAGCTAAAAGGGTTTGAATTGCTTGCTGTGCGACTTTAATTATCGACTGCAGAATGTTGCGTGAAGTAAAAGATTTTTCTTCCCAAAGCTTTTCATCTGACACTCTTCAGGGGAAATCGTCAGAATGAAGCAGAATCGAAACCGAACTAAGTTATAAAGGGGAAAAGTAGAGTTCTCATTGGCTGAAAGAAATTAGCCAATGAAAGAAAAGATTAAGAAATTTTCAAAGAGTAGACGAATTCTTTTTGCTTACATAGAAGGGGATTGAGAGATTTAATGAAAGTCGCTTCAAGAGCAGAAAAGTGAAAGGAAGAGCGACCTCGAGCGAGAATAGAAAATTTTTCGTTGCTGTAATGAAGGGCGCATTGGGCGTTGTCAAGAAGATGTTGACCAATGGCGGATTCGTGAAATTGTTGTGGGCGTATGTTGTTCTTGCAAGAGCGGGAAAGACTTTGGCGGTTGGCCGAGGCACGAGGATTGGTGATGGATCTAGGTTTACTGCAAAATGTACATTTATATATACATTTAAATTCAGATTCATTTGTATTAGATTCGTTTCAGAGCATTTAGATTTGCCAAAGAAAAAAAAAACCTTGTTTACTGATCAAGCCTCATCGCATGATTGGAAAAACGACTTGAGGGATTATACTTTTATATTTTGAGAAAATTTCTTTGAGTTATTATAAAAATTAATGACCCGGGAAGAAAATAATTGAACTTTGTAAATTTCATGAATCAAAGGCTGCGTCAAACTGATAGAAAGAAAGAAGTGCAGTCGTGAAAAACCAACTACAAACTTTCATAAACACAGAAAATTCTTTCACAACTAGAACATAAAAATATACCAACACAGAAACCGCTTTATGACTCAATCGGTCCGACTCTTGTTTAAGGATATTAGAACACCTATAGATATCGATATCTAAATCTAAAATCTCTACTCTTGTTGCTTTGACGTTATTATTGCAGTTTTTCTCAAAAACATAAATAAGTAATCGAGTCTGTAAAAACCGGGACAAATTTTTATAGTATTAAAATACTTTTGCATATTTTAAATTTTTTTAGTGTTGCCGATTCAATCAACAAAGAAGAACTGGATATTCATATTTTTCAGCGTCTTTATCTCCATCTGTTCTCTTGTAGCTTTAATACTTTCATTGCATCTCTATTTATCAGTAAGTTTGTTTGTTTAATGCAGGGTTGGGTAAAATTTTCAGTACAAGAGCCGGATTCACAAAAGCACATACTTCAAAAGATCACTGGTATGCTAAGACAGATAGAAAATAGACAAAATAAAGGATTTTAAGAAGCAAAGCAATTACTTTGTGTTAAATGATGTTTAGAAGTAGAAACTTTATATAGAGCACATTTTCTTCAAAGAAACAAAATAACTCAGTTACTGTTTAGGAACAGAATAATCATCAATTTCCAGATTAATAACAGAACATGCAATTACAATGCGCTTGCCAGGCACGACTTGAGCAGATCCATATTTTTTCTAAATTCTTAGTTGTTTGAATAAATTCTTAGTTTTACAAAACTTTATAATGACCAATGGTATTGATAAAACTATTAATTTTTTCAATTTATGATAGTCTTTAAAAAGACTGTTTTGTTTAAAATTCTTTTGTTCATTTTTATCAGAAGAAATGCCCGGGACCAGTGTCAGGCCTGTTGGGATGGGCTTACCCCGAGCAGCTTGGGTTAAGCTCAACCGCCTGCGGACTGGTGTTGGGCGATTTCATTCGTCCATGCACAAATGGGGTCTCGCTCCTTCACCGAATTGCGAGTGTGGCGCCTCTGAGCAAACCGCAGACCATGTACTAACAATGTGCCCCATACATCGGGCACCACATGGAGCACGCGGTCTGACGGTTTTGGATGACGAAACTCGATGCTGGCTTAATAACACCACTGCCAGCATCTGATCCAGGCAGTGCAGCAGTCTGGGGTAGTAAAAGGATAAACCCTCGGCCCCAGTTCTGTTTGTGTCTGGCCTGGAGTGGATGCCCTTCAAACGATGACGACGATCAGAAGAAATCGTTAGCAATGACGAACTGCAAGAAAACGTGGTTCATACAGAGTTAGAGAAATTAACCACGTCTCTGATTGATTTAGATAAAGAAAGCACGCAATTTATTGCGCGCTCACCTGCGCCGCAAGCTAAAAAGCTATAAGGCCCGTTTCCACTACGAGCGTGGAAAAGAGCATTCTTTGTCTCTTTTATTGATCTTCGATTGAAGCGAGCGGTTAAAATTGAAGCGAGCGCAAAAAAAAAGCAATAAAACAAACAAAGAATGCTTTTTTCCACGCTCGTAGTGGAAACGGGCCTTTAGTCCAGAAACGAATTCTTTCTGGCGACAAAGAGAGGGTTCAAATGATTCTATCAAGGTGGCCGAAAGAATTCTAAAGAAAACAGTTTTTTAAAAACTACAATACATGTAAATTGCAAGAATTACTGGTTCTGTCACTATCATTGGTCACTGACTATTTCGTCTAAAATTAAACAAACAGGACTTAATAGTTCTTAACCTATTGAAGCTCGAAAAAAAATTTTTTTTTAAACGCGAAATTTAGGTATATTAAGTGTTATGGAAAATATGAAGCATATTTGGTATTAGAAATTTATTTTATTTTTTAATTTTTTTGAAGAATTAGCTCAAAACATATTGTTGCGTTTCGCGTCCGCACTTTGTTGCGAAAACGCAACACTGAGCATTGAACACTTTGTTCTTAAAAAAAGTGCAAGTTTTTACTAAGTAGCATTAAATATTATAATAACTTTGAAAAATTGAAATACGATTCATAGCAAAACCGGCAAATTCGGGAAAATTTGTTGTTTTTGGTTGTTAGATTGGAATTCTGTTGTGTAATTTTGCATAATTTTGTCGAATCGATTTCAAAGCACGGCACAAGACACCTGTTTGTTTCTGACATCGAAATCTCCAGACAATTAATTACAATATTTGGTAACACAATAACTGGCCTGACAACAAAACAAATTACAACAAGGACCCTCATTTTATCAGCTGCCACTATAAATTAATGGTTTCCAACCTGAGCCGCATAGTTTATTAATTGAGTAATAAAAGATTTATGGTAAAGTCATCTAAAAATAATTGAAAGATTGAGGAAAATCATCGGCAAACAACTTACATTCAGCTTCTTGAATTTTTTTTGTTAAGAAGTAAATCTTTCTTCTGGTAATGGTGAAACTGTTCTTTCTTGCTTGTTTTAGTCAAGATACGGACAGGTTTTGCTAAATGACCAAAAGCTTTTATTAAACTTTTGGAAACTATCGGTTTGCCAGGAAGATTAGACATGCCACATCTTTTTTCGTTACCAGAATCTTTATTTTCTTTGCCCTTTCAACGGCACTAAACTGCCCAACATTTACATCTTAATCAAAATCTTCTTTGTCTTTAAAATCAAAACATTTTTCTAAATTTCCTAAAAAATTTCGGCCAGTTTCACGTTTGTATTACTAGATATGAAATGAATTTTATTAAAATTTTGCAATTTTATTTTTGAAAGTTTAAATCAGTATAATTTGGTCAATTACAATATTTTTTTGTCTAGATTTAACGTTTTCTAATCAATCTTGCAAATTTAAAAAACTTCATAAAATAAAAATGATATACAGTACATTTTTAAACTATTCATATTGTTTATAATGTACGAGGGTCAGTCAAAAAGTAATGAGCCCTGTTAACTTTAACCGCTTTAACCTTCATATTTTTTCTAGAAATTTTAAGGGTGTTTAGTAAATTTACTGCTTTAAAGATAAATTGTAAAAAAAAATTGTTTCAACGTGTCCACTTTTGGTATTGTGTTTTGGAAATGACGTCATCACTGGATGTCCGTCAGAAGCAGAGAGCTGTGATTGAATTTCTTGTTTCGGAAGGGGAGCCACCAAAACAAATTTTCGAAAGATTGGTAAATGTTTATGGAGATGCTTCATTAGCCTACAGCACTGTGAAAAAGTGGGTATCCAGGATTAAACACGAAGAAGATGATCCAAGTTTGAGTAGCCTCCAGGACAGACCAAGAAGTGGAAGACCATCTTCTGCAGTCAATCCTGGAAACAATGATAAGGTTGAGAAATTGATTAGAGATGATCGCAGAATCACTATTGATGACATTGCTGAACGTGTTGGAGTTAGCCATGGAAGTGCTGTGAATATTGTTAATGAGCTAGGCTTTGCAAAGGTTTGCGCCAGATGGGTTCCGAGGCAACTTTTGGATTTTCACAAGCAAGCCCGTTTTGAAGCTTGTTCGGAGCTTATTGAGTGTCACAGAAGTGACAAAACTTTTCTCAGCCGTATAGTGACAGGAGATGAAACCTGGGTTCATCACTATGAACCTCTGTCGAAAAGATCATCCATGGAATGGCGTCACCCCACGTCCCCAAGAGCCAAGAAATTCAAAAGTCAACGTTCAGCTGGAAAAATTATGGCGACTGTGTTTTGGGACATTGAAGGAGTGATATTGGTAGATTTTATGCCTAAAGGTACTACCATCAACTCAGATGCTTACATTGACACTTTACGCAAACTGAAAGCGAAACTGAGAAGAGTACGACCTCACCTGGACATGTCTAAGGTCTTGCTGCAACACGATAACGCCAAGCCCCATACCAGTCTCAAAACTCGTGAAGTGATTGCTTCTTTTGGATGGACGACGGTAACCCATCCCCCATACTCACCCGACCTGGCACCATCTGACTATCATCTTTTTGGACCATTGAAAGAAGGAGTTAGGGGGCAGCACTTCACTAGTGATCAAGAAGTCAAGCACGCTGTAAGAAACTGGTTAAAAATGCAGCCTGCTGACTTTTACAAGGCTGGCATAGTGTCCCTTGTTCATCGATGGACAGTTGGAATTGAAAAGTGCGGAGATTACATTGAAAAGTAGAACTGAGATCTCCTATCCCTGGGCTTTCTTTTGATGTATGACTTTTGATTTTATTGCAACAAATATGGCCAGGAGAGACTTGGGCTCATTATTTTTTGACTGACCCTCGTATAATCAGGAGACAAAAAGTTAAAAAAACAGAAAAAACTAACATTTTGTAAAAGTTATGCGAAACTTAGTTTTGACATCTAAATAATAAATTCACTCCAATGATACGATTACGTAATATATTACAGATCAGTAATGACTTTAATGCGCTTAATATATAACAGTGTTGCGTTTTTGTTAACAAAGTTTTTGGCGTATTTTTACTTTGAAATAGTTTAGGCCAGATGTGGGCAAACTTTTTAACTCGAGGGCCGCATTCATAAGTTGAATTGTTTGCAAGCCGGGCGATATTGATCTCTAAAACTATTAAAAACCGTCTTCACTTAAAATCTGTCTCGGATTTCTTAATTTTCGTCCCTAAATTACAGTGATCTCCAAAGAAAAAACCTTCACTTTGAAACTTTTAATTATCTAGCTGAAAGTGATGACCTTTTTTTAGAGATCACCACGATTGTAAGTGAAGAGAGAGTAAAGTTATTTGCTTGAGACTTTGGAGGGCCGCACAAAAGCTCGTGGCGGGCCGTATTTTGCCCAACCTTGATTTAAATCTTATTTCAACCTTGATTTAAATCTTATTTCTTCTACGTTAGAAATTTTAAATACCAAGATTAATTGAATTTACATGATTAATTTGATGAGGTCATTTTAAACAATATCGGGCAAACTTAATTAATAATGATATTCTTTTGAACACAAAACTATTAGTTTTTTTGCTTCTGACTTGTCAAAAGACTGAACTTTCAAATGAGATTTTTTCTAACGATGTGACGCAAACGTTTCACCCTTAAATAATTTTATCCATCCGATTAAGAAACGCTGACTAAAAATAACGCTTTACAGAAGATTTAATGAGCCACCCAAAACATTTGTGGGGACTTTGTTTGCCTAACCCTAATATAATGCTATTTAAATAGTTTAATTTTGATTTTTTAAAAGGCTGAAAAATTCACCAATCATAAAATAAAAATTGGATTTAATTTTTACAAAGCTTAATCAAAATTATTTAAAATTGGTTTTGATTTTTTTTAAATGATTAAAACAATTTTTGCAGTTTAACAATGAACTTATAGAAAAAATGGAAAACAATTTCATGGATTCAAAAGCAGATGACTTGAAAAAAGCAGGTGATTTGAAAGACTATTTCTAAACTTGATTTGCTTAAAATTTTGTACGCTTATATTAGGGTGGGCGGAATAAAAAAAATTTTTTTTTATATGGCAATCATTCTAGTTCTTGGGTTTTGATGCAAAAACATTATTTATGATGAAAAAAAGCAATGTTTACCATAAATAGTCTACCCACCATATTATAGAATTAGAGTAAGTGCAAATTTTTTTCAAGTTTTGGTGATTAAAAAGAAAAATAGCTAAATTTCTTTTTATTTTACATGCAAAATGAAAAGTTTATACATCAAAAAGATGCAAAATTAAATTTTAAACATCTTTTATTCAATAACATTTTTACATAAAACTAATATTTAAAGTGATTTTTTGCAAAAAACTGTAATTTTTTTAAAATTAAGCTTAGTATTGGTCTAATAATTATAAAAAAAAATATATATAAGAACTGAAATCAATTATAAACTATAATTTAAAACTTCTTTTTGACTCAAAGCTCTTCATCAACTTCCTTGATCTTATTTTATTCCGAATCAGACCATCCTTACGGTCATGTCCAACTACTGTTTAGTGTTTCCGCGGTTTTTTTGGATTGGGTCGACTAATATGAGAGACCACTAACTTTTTTCATTATAAATAATGTTTCTACATCAAAACCCAAGTACTGGGTAAGTTGCCTTTTTAATTTAAAACTTTCAGCCCACCCCAGCTTATATTTTCAATAAAATAGAAAATTTTACCTTATATTTTTCATTTAACCAAAGTTTATTATTATTATTTTAAGTGTAGTATTGTGGTCTGATTGAAATAGCTTTATTTTATTTTGTGTCTTTATAAATATATAATGAACGTTATTTAAGCTGTTTGTTAAAACTTGAAACAGAAAATACAGTGACGTAACCTATTTAAATTAAACAAGAAAATTAAAACGAGAAAAGAAAGGGATTCGAACCGAAAGCCTGTTGTTCAATACCAGTGAGTACCGAGGATTTTTGAAAGGGGTGGGGGCATAAGACTACAATCAAGTATGCTTGGTGAAAAATTTGTTCAAATGGTAGCTAAAAAATAGGTTTTCACTTTGCATTAGTCCTGGATTTCATAATTTTTGTCTTTGAAGACTAAGATCTCTGAAAAAAACAAAAAGGAGGACCGACATATGGAATCTGTCTACGTTTTCTGGCGGTACTACAAAGTCCTAAAGTACTCGTATTATTGATATTCAAGGGAAGGGGAATGGCACAATTTCCCAATGGCACAATTTAAATAAGTGTTCAATAGAATTGCGCTTGCTCTTGCCCATGAAGCGTCATGATTTGTAATATTTGAATAACCTATAAACGCTCAAAATTAGTTCGGTTGAAATGCGTTTTTGTTGCCATTTCTTAAAATTTATCAAATAATAATGTTTTCAAAAATACTGTTAGTAAATGCTTCATTTAGAAACATACCTTAAGCCAAGTACTTTTTTCAACATCGTTAATTTAACTCTTCAAAGTCAAGTCAGACAAAAACGTAAAAATCTCTGTCATGCAAAAATTTATAATATTAAAGAAATAGCTTTACATTTTTTCTGTTTTTATTTAGCATTGGAACTGCAATATCAACGGCAAGGTAGTTTTATAATAGTTTATAATATTAAAGAAATAGCTTTACATTTTTTGTTTTTATTTAGCATTGGAACTACAATATCAACGGCAAGGTAGTTGTTACAGTAAATTCTTCGCGGTCTTAAACTCCGTGTGGCTGTCTTCGGAAATGTACGCGTCCTTGATTTGATTTGAATTAAATTTGTATTAAGATATAAAAACAATGCGAAATAAGACGAACTAAATTGGACGGGTAAATAAGATAGACCAAATAATAAGGTCGGACGAAATTAAGATGTACGGACGTTATGGACGAAATAAGATGGTCAGACGAAATAAGCTGGATGGACGAAATAATACAGTCGGACGATTTGGATGATTGGACGAAATAATACAGTCGGACGTAATAATCTGGTCGGACGGTTTTCTATAAATAAACGTAAACATAAATAACTAATGCAAAAGAAAGACTTATAAACACTCACCAACTGTAGACTGACACGGAGCAGACCGACAAAACTAACAATATCAAACAGTATCTTCAACAGTATTATAAACAGCTCAAAAGCCTCAACAGTACTCCCAACGGCGTCTAACAGTATTTCAAACAGTAAATCTACGACCGCTCCACAAAGGCTGAAGTAGCAAAACTAAGCGTTTCTACACAAATTACACCCAACTTATGGAAAAAAGAAGTCAGCTCGAGGTAACAATCAATTAGCAATCGAGCGCGCTGAGATAATGGAAAATGTCGGCTCAAAGCAACAATCAATTAGTAGTGAGATAATGGAAAATGTCGGCTCAAAGCAACAATCAATTAGCAAGCGAGCGCCGTGAAAAAATGAAGTGAATCAAATTAAATGTCAAAAACAAAAATTAAGTAAATTACAGCCAGAAAATAAACCCGGGTTCGAAACTCAGAGTACTTGCCGTAACATACCCCCCCGCAATTTACGAACGCAGAAAGGAAATTTAAACACAAAATACGGCAAGTAAACACACACACAAATAAACACTACACAGATACAGTCTTCATTCATCTGTCGAGTTTGCACAGTTTCGTAATCGATCGTTTCAAAGTTTTGTTTTGAGTGCGAACGAGGACCTGTCGCACATGACCAAACTTGTCTGGAAAAGTTTGTACAACGCGGCCTAAAGGCCATTTGCCACGAGTAGAATTTTCATCGCTCACTAGGACCAAGTCGTCGACAGCAAAGTTCGGCTCTACGTCTTGCCACTTTTGGCGAGTTTGGAGAGTCTGCAGATACTCCTTTCTCCAGCGTAACCAAAATTGATGGGTGAGGTACTGGACTTGACGCCACCTTCTGCGCACGTAATTGTCTCGATGATTGAACGTTCCTATCGAATGATCTTCTGCGCGAAGGAGCAAGAGATGGTTAGGTGACAACGGCACCCCACCCTCGTGATCCAGGACTACCGGAGTTAAAGGTCGGGAGTTGACGATATGTTCTGCTTCTGCAAACAAAGTTAAAAGTACGTCGTCAGTCAGGGCCTGCTCAGAGCAAATAGCAGACAAAACTCGTTTGATGGAGCGGATAACTCTCTCCCAAATGCCACCCATATGGCTAGCGTATGGTGGATTAAACCTCCATCGAATCTCCTTGCGGTTCAAGTGGTCGGAAATAGTTGATTGATCAAGATCCTTCAATGAACGTTTCAGCTCCAGGTAACCTCCAACTAAATTTGTACCGTTATCACTATAAATTGTATGTGGATTACCCCTGCGACTGATGAATCTACGAAGTGCATTAATGAATGCATCCGTATCCAAAGAATAGCTCATTTCTAAATGAACAGCCCTCATCGTTAAGCAGGTAAAGACGCACCCATACCTTTTCAACCGGTTCCGTCCTTGCTTCACCATGATAGGCCCAAAATAATCAATACCTGTAAAGAAAAACGGCGGATTACCGGGAGTTACTCGGCATGATGGCAAGTCAGCCATATATTGTTTACCAAATGCACTGTTGCGACGTTGGCAAAAGATACACTTACCCAAGATCTTACGCACAGTAGCAGCACCTTTTAATATCCAGTAGCGTTCTCTCAATACGCTCCAAGTATGTGAGGACCCACTATGTCCCACATCTTTATGGTATTGTTCAATCAACAGACGTGTTACCTGCGAGTTGGCGGGCATGATGATTGGGTGCTTGGCATCGAAGTCTAAAGGAGCATTGCGTAGCCTACCTCCGACTCGAAGCACACCTGCGACGTGTATAGGATTGAGTTTCTGTAAAGAAAGTTTAACAATTTTACCAGGTGAATTTTGCGTTTCAAGTCTTCTGTAATCCTTTGGAAAGGCCTCCCTCTGAAGAGCAGCAATAACAGTCATTTCTGCTTGGTGCATCTCGTCAACTGTCAGGGACCAGTAGGCACGGGCCTACGCAAAAGCCTACCTTTGAGTCGTAATATCCGTGCCACAGTGCGTTTCAACCTGTAAAAAGACGAAAATCGAGCAAAACGTTCTTCCATGTCACCATCTGACACGGCGACCTCGGTACCGGCCACCGTCTGCTTCACAATTTCGAATTCAGCTGGGAGGTCAGGAAGAGAATGGGGTGGCTGTGGCCACAGCGATTCTGGCTCCTGTAAAAAAGAAGGACCAGTTAGCCAACGATTCACTGAACAAGAAGGGCGAGTACCATCATCAGCTGGATTTTCTGAGCTGGGAACGAAACGCCATTGGGAAGAGGTACTTCTATCTTCTATCTGCGCTAAACGATTAGATACAAAAACTGGAAAGCGTTTTGCTGAATTTCGTATCATGTACAACACAGTCATAGAATCAGTCCAAAAAACAGACTCCGACAAAAAGTTGCCAAAATTGTTTCTTAATAATACATCAACTTTAGAATATTTTTCTTTTAAAGCAGGATCCTTTACGAGTCTTCCCCTCAGTCGCGACAATCGCGTACGCGCTTGACTGTAGTTGTCTGGGAGACACGGTGTTCCCGGCCTCCACGGAAGTCCAACTTGGTAGTGGCCTCGAACCACATTTTTGGTTTGCTGCATTTGCTGCAAAGCATATCTATCCTCCCTGGACATAGAGGTAACATTATCATTACATTTGGGAACATCATCTAAGCGCCATAAGCATTGAATTTGAGAGTCTAGTAAATCGTCAGACGTATTTAGAAAATTAACAGATATCGAATCATCACCTTCCGACAAATTGCCTTGTGCAGTTGTTCTTGGACCAACCACGGACCACCCCAAAACGCCTCGGACGGCGTAGGGCTCTTTAGCACTTCCACGACGCTCTTCCTTGACCCAAAATGCTTCTGGAGTGTCTAAACCTATTAACAAAAGAACTTCCCCGTGCGCCGCTGGAAGATCAAGATCTTGTAGATGTGGCCACGCTTCAAACTCATGACGTGTAAGAGCTGGGTTAGGA
Source organism: Diplosoma virens (assembly GCA_963680785.1). Taxonomy (NCBI): domain Eukaryota; kingdom Metazoa; phylum Chordata; class Ascidiacea; order Aplousobranchia; family Didemnidae; genus Diplosoma; species Diplosoma virens. The sequence continues at coordinate 35,285,781 of OY796895.1, read as the reverse complement.
ACCACCGGTAACTGGTCGACCGAGAGTACGTTCTGCAAATTTATCTCATCACCAGTTAAAGAACGTACAGTAAGATTTACCTTTTCTCCCTTGCGAAGCGTCGAACAATCAGTAACAGTAGTGACAGAAAATTTGGTTGGTTCTCCTGAAATATCTAGAAGGTTTAGAAGACGATTAGCACAGAGAGAAGTCGTGGAACCCTGATCTAAGAAGGCACAGGTTAACACAGACTTTGATCCTGTTTCTACATACACGGGAACAACATTGAGAAAAACGTTGCTGCCAACAGTAATGTTAGAAGCTGCTAGGAAATTTGTAGAATGCGGTTTGGTGTTGGTCGGCAAATTTCGAGCCTGTTCTATTGACGAAGGACAAGGTTTATCTTTGGAAGGAGAAACGCCACGAAGGAGAAGCAAGTGATGTTTTTGCTTGCAACCATTTTTAGTACAAGCTGCTTCTGAATAACAATATTTAGAAATATGGCCAGCCTTTCCGCAGTTATAGCACAGGTGGCGCTGGTACATAAAACGCAAACGTTCTTTCACAGAAATTTCCGAAAACTCTGGACATTTCCAGAGTACATGCTTCAGGGAACGGCAAAATTTACATTCATAAGTGTTAATAGCTTTAGTAGAATTTGAGGCAACGGTATAATGCGTGTTCACCCCAAATACCGAGCCAGGCTTCGATTTAAAATTAAGAGAATTCGCATAAGAAGACTTAACTACATCAGCTTCATTTACAATAAAGCGCTTAAGATCGGCAAAGTCTGGTTCGCGACCCTCTCGTTCAACACCGGCAGAAATCCGCAGCCATCGCGATTGCAGGTCGAATGGTAACCGCCTAACGATTTTGGAAATGTTCTCAAAACAGTTCAAATCCGAAAAATAGTTTAAATGACCTAAAGTAGTATAACACTCTTCAACCTTTCGTGCTAGCTCGATCAGGGCTTCAGAATCATTCTTTTTAACGGAAGGGCCTTCAAGCAAATTAGCAATATACGATCTAGCGATTACGTTTCTTTTGCCATATGTTTCATACAAAATTTGTTTAGCTTTGACAAATCCCTGATGAGGTTCTAGCAGCAAGCAATATTCAATAATTGATTTGGCCTTACCAGAACAATATTGAATTAAATAAAGCAGTTTTACCTTATCATCATGTTCGACCGCCTCAATTGTAGATTCAAATGCAGATATAAACTTCAGATACGTAAGGGGGTTTCCATCAAACTTCAGCAGTTCTAAGGCTGGCTTTCGTAAACGCGACTCGGCCTGAGGTTTCATGTCTTCCCGCCTCGACGAGTCTAACTGAGTAGAACCTTGAAAGGTAACCTTTGGTTTCGTTTCCAAAGGAAGACTATGATCCGGCAATGCAACGGTTTGGGCCGCGGAGTCGACACCTGTAAAAGGTAAGTGTACCTGCTCCGTTTGCGATGTTACCACAGTGACGTCAGCACTAGTTGTGGGCTTCTGATCGTCAAAAGGAATATAACCACCACGTTCCAGTTCCTCTTCGAAAACCTGTCTTTCAACGGCGGCTTTCTGCAACTGGTGAGATGCTTTAAGTACCTCACGTTGGTGTTCGATCTCGCGAGCTTTCCGCTCACGTTGCTGCTCGAGAAGGCGTTGTTCCTGCTCACGTTGCTGCTTGAGCTCGAACTCCTTTTCTTCGAGAAGGCGTTGTTCCTGCTCACGTTGCTGCTCGAGAAGGCGTTGTTCCTGTAATTGACGAATATGTAATCGCGCAACCTCTTGCTTTGCAACTGCTTTAGCTAAACGCAAACTACTGCGTGAACTACGCGAACTACGCGAACTCCGTGAGCTACCGCTAGCAGTTCTGAGTTGCGAACCATGAGAGGCAGATACAACACTTGCCGCAGTTGCCGACGTTTCGGGATCGAGGGGTAACTTTTTCTGAAGCCATTCCGAAACTTTCTTATCAAAGGATGCCTTTTCGGAGTGCAGGTTGTATAACTGGGTAATCAGAAACTCCCCTTTTGACGAGTCGTCGTGCAGCCTAATTGCCTTTTCTAATTGTGAAGAGGCCTCGTTAACATTATCTAACAGTTCTCTGACTGATTCAGGGTCGGAATCTTCTTTAATAAGCACTTCGACCTTTTCGTAAAGCTCTTTCAAATTAGCTTGTAAAGTAACAAAACTCTTACCTTCAAGCTCCATTGAGACAGAAAAACTTAATTAAATGCAGCCGAAGTTGAAAACTTTATGTTACAGTAAATTCTTCGCGGTCTTAAACTCCGTGTGGCTGTCTTCGGAAATGTACAATTAAAGACAAACAAATAATCACAATAGTAAACTTATCAACAAGGCAACTGCCAGATCGGTTGAAATCATTAATTGGTTAAATTACAATAGATACTGATCGAAAATGTTCTATAGAATTTTGCAAAAAGTGACATCCTTCAACCCAAAAAACTCATGCCTTTTTCCAAAAAAAAATCTGATTCTGGCCAGTGGCGTAGCCAACCAAAAATTTTGGAGGGGGCAAAATATTTAAACTTTTAGCTCGAATAACAGTATTTGGTTTGGAGCAATAATTTAATAATTTGCACTTAAACCGCTCGCTATTAGAATATAAAATCCACTTTTTTAAACAAATTTTTATATAAAACATAACAAATATTTACAACGCATCAACAAATGGCGCCATTATTAAAAGTCCATTTATCGCTTCCCTCCAGCTAGGCACGTAATAACCCGATTGATCTTTTCCTCATTAATCCTTTCATGATAGAAATAAAGCACACAAAAATCTGAGAGGTGATCGGAAGTCATCGCTAAACGTAACCATGTCTTCATTCGTTTCATGCACGAAAAAGACCGCTTAGCCTCAACGTTTCTGATATTTGCATGCTTTAGGCGTGCTTGCATCACAATGCATATCTTGCACAAACTACCTCCACCAGAGAGCTGGGTGTAGACTAACCAACTGGAAAATGTGTTATCCTCAAGCCATGCTTTTAGAAATTTGCGACGATTTTGTCTAACGGTATCAAGAAGTGCCACGTTTTTTGACCATCGGAGGTTAGAAGTTTGTATCTCTCAGCATCAGTAAGCTGTGAATGGTAATCAAGGAAAAACCCAAGATCTTTTGTTTTCCCCATTTCGTATGTTTGTTAATGCCCGTGAAGAAAAGTTTCGGTATTAACAGTACGGCTCATTGGTGCTTCCTTAAGTAGGCATAAAATAGGCCTAATTGGTGTTGTTTAGAGCTGCAAATCTTGTCATCTTGGAGAAAAAACTATCCAATCTTGCTTGTTTAGGCTTTGCTATCTAGGCAGACTGCGGTATTCAAAAGTAACAAATATGCATACTGGTTAAATGTTCAACATTTGAAACTTGGCAGTTTTATTCACAAGAGCTTTAAACCTGAACTAAGCTAAAACTGAGTAAACTGGTTTCAATAGCGGAAACAAATGAACAAATACTGTAGTAAAACTAGCTCCCCTGTGATGTAAGAATGAATGATAAACTAGCAATTGAACGTGAGTGATAAACTATAAACATGTGGCAAGTCTACGATCGACTGCTCTAGTAGTATACTGCTCGTAAACGCTTCAAAATTATTCAGAGTCTGCTACAAAACTTGGAAATTTGAGTACGGCCTTGACCCCTTTGACCCCCCTTGCCTATGTCCATGATTCTGACCAAAATTTTTGCGTTTTGGAGGGGCAATTGCTTCATGCCCTTCGATTAGTACTGCTATGCTTGTAAACTTATTAAGGTCACAAAGTCTAAATTTTACTTTTTGTTTATCTTAGACCGTTGCGAAATCAAAAATCCGCTGTTAATCGTCAGGTAAAACTTTCTAAAGTGATAAATGTCAAATATGATGATAAATATTAAATGTCAAATGTGAATGTACTCCGCTTTCCATTTGTGATTTGTCCGTTTAGAAGCGCAGATGCCAAGTCTGGCAAGGTTGTCCAAAAGATTCCGCGCAGCTGGCACAAACGGACGTCTGGATCTTAGTCTCACTTGGCGAGTATCTGAAGACTCACTGAAAAGACCATAGAAGATATGATTAGGATACAGAGATCCACGGTAAACCAAGGAGAGTGTCGCTCCCATTCGGCGAAGCTCAGCTGTCTGGATGCCTGAAAGTATAATGAAGTGGTCCGTTGGAGTGGGACGCAAGCAACCAGTGACTATGCGCAAGGCGTCGTTCAAGACACTGTCGATGAGGCGAGTGTGAGCGCTGCGACACCAGACTGGCGCGCAGTACTGAGCTGTTGAGTAGACCAGAGATAAAGCGGTTATGGGCAGCTTTTTGGCACCAGCACCCCATTCCTGAACCTACAATAGCCGCCTCAGCAGTGTGATGCGCGAGGATAGTTTTTTACGCAATGCCACTAGATGGTGACAAAACGTTTGCGATCTGTCCAGTTTTATCCCAAGATAAGTAGGGTTTGGACAGAACGGTAAAATTCTATTATTGTTGTAGACTTTTAGCTCACGTTTGGCCTCTCGGTTATTTAAATGAAAGGCTACCGTCACCGTCTTAGTGTGACTGAGCTTCAACCTTCAAGTCTGGAGATATGCTGAAAGTGTGGACATGTCTTGGCTTAAACTCCCCTCCAAGTCCTTTCAGTTTCCAGAAGAGTGCAACAATGCTAAATCATCAGCATAAACAAACTTTGTGGAAATCATGGAAGGAAGATCGTACGTATAGATGTTAAATAGGAGGGGAGCCAAGACCGATCTCTGAGGAACGCCGTTTTTAAGACGGCGTAACCTGCTTTGCTTGCTGTCACCGGTGGTAAGGGTGAAACTTCGATTTCGGACAAGCTCTATAATCATTCTGGCCATGTGCTTATCCGGAAGAAGTCTCAACAGCTTGCAATCAGTAGCCTTTATCATTTATAATTGCAAAGTTTCAAAAATCCTGAAAACAAAAGAACACAGTTTGAGAAATCCTGTTGAAAATACAACTAAAAATTTAAGTAAGCTATATGCCGCATAAAAACTTTTTAAGTGGACGGCAAGTTGGACATCTCTGATCTAGGCTTATATAAGTAAATCAAAAACTAAAATCAGAATACCGAACCGGCGCCGTTTAAAATAAAGTTCCGGTTCAAGTTCAAGTTTGGCAAATTTAATTTTTTCGGGTTCAGTTCCGGTTCAGACTTAAAGAATAATAACGGTTAATACGGGTTAATGGATTCGGTTCGGGTCGGGTTCGACGCCCAGTTTTAAACAATAATTTGCTTTTTATCACTTAAGAATTTTCTGAGACAACTAATTACATAATAGGCATTATTTACTGAAAATGACAGACACAAAAAATAAAGCATTGGTAGTGAATATGATAAAAAGAAAAAAACAAAGTTAAAGCATTTAACTGTAAACGATTGACAGTTAAACTAAAAATCTTTAGAACCAAAAACTCGTTATATTTTTAATGCGTTCTTTTTAATATAGCTTGATTGTTGATAAAATTTTAATAAAAGATATACATTATGTTCTTCACAAAACAAATGTAAACTAAAACTAAAAAACCTTTTTAATTGGTCTTCTAACTTAATAGATGCTATATTATTCTTGCGCGACAAAGACGGAAAAACTATAGATTACTTGAAGCCGAATCGTTGATTTGGCTGCATGGTCTAGTGATGTTGTCTAATGCGTGTGAAACAAAAATCCAGTTAGTTGGAATCTCAGTGACATATGCATCAGTAACGAGCTTTTGCAAGCGCGAAACTCGAGTCTAGTACTTGTTTCTTAAGTGGCCCAATCAATCTTCCTTGCAAAATGCTCAATAAAAAAATCTGATCAATTTAACACAAATTTAATTTTCACGTATCCAATTTTTATGTTATATACGTATACTGTATAGTCTTGTTTGTTATTAAACTAAAAGTGCTTCAAAACACAAACAGCACACAATCTTTTGCTTAAAGAAAACTGTAAAACAACATTAAAACTTAGAGAAATAAACAATATACAATAAAACTTTTCTTTACATTGCAACTTCACAAAGTGCTTGTTGGTTTGTATTGCATCTGTCATTAACTGCTAATGGCTCATAGTATAAAGTTAAAAAAACACAAGAATTTAGCTCGGGGTTGGGAATCGGCCGAAATCTTTGCCACAAAATGGAGTTAGCGCTCGCATAGTTAAGTCCATATCCTTGAATCCACATCCAAAATCCTCTTTTTGCAGAATAAGTTAAGCCAATCCAAGCATCTGTATTCGGAGAAACTCTCAAAGCATTTCTAATTTTTCTGAAACAAGTTAACGTAGTTTTCACTAAAATTTTAAAAAATTTAAAAGTCACCAGAAAAATCAAAGTTATATCAGATTATTGAATATGATCGTGATCGTTATTCCAATTAATAAAAGCGCAAAAAAAAGTTTCGGCCGCTGGCGGTTCTTATTTTTTTCAACCTAGGTTAATTTCTGGACCCTGCTTCTTTGTTGTGTATCACGTAGCATGCTCGTGGATGGTTACGTAGCATATTCCAATGAAGTTATTACATTGTTTTGACGAATAAATTTGCAAAGACTTTGTTGCAGCCTGATTCGCTTGATGTGGATGCGGCTTACCAGGACTTCTGTAAAATCATCAATAAAGCAGCCAAAAAGACTATCCCACGCGGGTATCGGAACAACTATGTTTCATGTTGGGATGCGGAGTGTGAATCCCTCTATAAAACGTTCCTGCAGTCTCCTCAGGGTGATAACTCGAGTTTGGCTGCTACAGTTTTGCTTTCCAAGCTTGACAGGAAGCGGAGAGATCAATGGTCCAAGGCAGTTTGGAGCATCGACTTTTCACACTCTAGTCGAAAAGTATGGAGTATTTTGAACAACCTTACTGGTAGATCACGACACTCTCCTCGTCACTATCCCATATTAGCTAATGCTATTTCATCTCAGCCAGTCAGAAATGGGAGATACGAGGCTGTTAACCACAAGTTATCTCGACTTGTCTCTCAAGAAGTGTCTGACATTTGGAGGGCCACAACACCAGGCCCAGTAAATATCTCGGACACTTTCTCACAGAGAGAATTTACTCCTTGCCTTCAATTTATCAATCAATCAATCAAGATAATGATGAAGTGCCAATAAAATTCCAACCCCATATTTACCACTGTCCTTTAAAGTAGTGCTTCTGAAACTTTTTGCCACCGTGGCCCAAACGACTTAGAACTTGAAACGGCCCACTGTGTTTAAGTGAGTGTTTCCCAACCGTTTTGGCCATGCCCCAACAAAACAATTCTAAAAATCTGTTTTTCCTCGGTGGTGATACCAAGCCGTACCAGAGGAGAAATTTCGGGAAAGAAATACAGTTTTTCCTAAATTTTATGACGTTTGCCCGAATCATGAACTTGAAGCATTGCATCACAGATGAAAATTTAAAAAAAGGTCTTCACTTTCAATTTGTGTCAGTAGTATATGAAATGCCGTGTCCGGTGCACTTTAACTCTGAGCATTTTAAATCAAAACTTGTATTTATTTATTTTAATTTTTTTCAAATTTTTATGTTTTAGAACCGACATTTATAGGTTTTTTAAAGATTTAACTGAAAGTCGTTTTCGGTACAAATTACTTCGAGATTTAAATTATGCTATTTTTGAAATCAAACAGAAATAATCTGCACTTTTGTTTATGGATGATATATTCTAAACGAGGGAAACGGCCCAACTCGATATAACACCATTGTTATAATTTTTTTATTGAATTTTTTTATTGAAATTGAAATCCATAAAAATGCATGACAGCAATATTTTTTTACTGAAATACATAAAAATGCATGGAAAAGTTCTTTTATTAGTAAAAACACGTAAAAATTCCAGCAAGAAAGAACGATATAAGCTGAATTAATCTTAAAAGTAAATTAATTTAAACAACAGTTTTCAAAGTTAAACTATCTGGTTTGATCTTAAAAATAAATTAATTTAAACAACAATTTGAAAGTTAAACTATATATTTTGGCATCGAGTTGGCCTGGCATCGAGTTGGGCTGGCATCGAGTCGGCGGCATCGAGTCGGCGGCATCGAAGCGTACCCCTAAACGAAAGCTTCTTAAACTTTTTTGTTTTGCGACCCCATTTTAAAAAATAAATTTTTATGCGATCCCAATATGTGTAAGCTAATTTTACGTTAATTTTTTCCAATGGAAAACCAAACATGTGAACGAACAACCATGTAATAGCAACAAGAAATGGAAATACAGTAATCCCTCGCTTAACCGTGCTTCAAGTTTCGCGCCTTCGCTACATCGCGAGTTTTTCAAATTATATAAATATGTAAATTTCGCGAGAATACCCGCTTCTTCCTACAATTGTTGTTACTAAAACTGTACGTAACATAAGGAACTTAATGATTTTTTCCACTTTGCAATATGTTAGTACATCTAGGGGATGTGTAACAACTGATATTTCCGTGTACTATACCAGTACTGCATACTTCACGTAACAGAGTTTTGTACAGTACACGGATTAACTTTTCTGTAGAACAAAAGTGTTTTAAACAGTCTATAAGAGTGCAGCTATAAGAGTACACTAGTACAGATATCGAGTGGTTTAATATCAGTATGGAGAGGGTTCATAAACGTTTAAATTATATGTAAATAATACAATAAATATTTTGTCACTATTTCGCGGATTTTCACCTTTCGCGAGTGGTCCTGGAACACATAACCGCGAGTGACGAGGAATTACTGTTCTCTGAAAAAAAAGTCTTCACTTTGATTCAGGCTTCATTTTGTTGATTAAATACCTTAAATGCCTACAATTGACGCAACAATGGTGCAATGACACTTTACCTTTTCTACTTTTTGATTGTCAATAATTGTTATTGTAAAAAAGCCAATTTCAAAAGCACAAAAAGCTACGTAATTTGTTTGGTCGTAACTGGTCGCAATTAACCGGGTCGTAACTGGGTCGCGACCCACAGTTTGAGATTTAAACCACCTTTAATTGTTGTATTAAATAACTGTATTTTTACTTTACATATCTTGCCAACGTTAAATATGTGATAAGCAAGAGAAAAAGATATTTAAATTGTCTATTGCTTCAATTTTTAATTACTCTTACCATTTTAAACATAGGTTATAGATCCTTGTATCACAATATCATTTAAACTACGCAATTTCAAATTCTCCAATCAGTAAACATCACGTCTTTTGTTAATGTGTTTCATTTTCTCTCCTTCTTTTAGTAAGCCATAAAAACACTCCCAAATGAAATCATGCACGTGTAAACATTGCCCCAGTCATCTTTAACAGTAAATTCAGAATTAACTTTTTCCTTAATGACGCCTAAAGTGGCAATTTGAGTAACGGCACGAACAACATAACCATCTAGACTTTTAGCATATGCTGTGTATGTTGGATAAAAATAAAATTCACGATTTTCAATTACTACTTTCTTATTCATTTAATATACTTACACATAAAATTTACTTCTTCTTAATTAACAGTTTTATTTCATTTTTTCTTTAGATTTTACCTTAATTGTAAAACCATTACTGTCGAATATTTTAATGTTTGGTTTTCCTTATGCTTTCTGTATTCTTTCAATGTCTTCTTGTGGTAGTATATTTAGTAATTGCTTAAACAATTCAAGTTTATAAGTGTGGCACATAACTGAATCAGCGGTTTGTCAATGGGTTAAACCTAAACAATAACCTATTTCATGTACTGCTACTACAAACAGATTATGTCCTGGGGGAGTTTCTTGGTCTGTCCAGTTTTCATCTGCATCAAAATGTAAATCACTACCAATTCCTGGACCTGCATAAAATCCATGAGTTACACACTCCCTGCTCCATACAAAGAAAATCCATCTCCTTGTTCTAGTTTACAAATACTAATTTTTATATCACACGGTTCATTGAGTTCACGTTTACGTCGCAAGATTTCGCAAAGTTATTAAGAGCCGCCTTGAGTAATTTTGCCTTCATTGTTCTTTTAGGAAAAAGATTCAGAATTTTCTGAATAGAATTAGCTTTGGTTCTAGGTGGTACATAATTCGTGAACCAATCAGCAAACTCATTAACACGCTTTTTAATTTTAGCAGATGCGTTATCAGCTATAGTTTTTAAGCTGGGTAGAAATTGTTTACATTGAGTCGGTTCCAATGCAGGAACTCCGATATCTGGAAAAGGGTTATCTAAAATGTTCGATTGATTCATTTTTATATATGATAAGATAAAAATTTAAGTTATATTTATTCTTTAAAAAATTTTTCTCAAGGAATGGGCATCTGAAGTAATCTGATAGCATGTCAAACTCATTTTGCTTGGCTTGATAGCCTTTCATGCGTTGAAGAATTTTGCATATCAAGGGCATTCATATATAACAAAGTCTTTTAAGGTAGTTCCGCGAGCTTTTTAACGCAAAAGCAAGTTACATCAGACAAGTTGAGTAACATGTATCATTGGAATAAAAATAAACAAAATATTTTGAAGGAACATCAGGAAAATTATCAAAAGATTGTAGCTTATATTGAGGACTTGATAAAAGAAGGGCCCCAGAAATTTCCTTCCGCTACCCGATAAAACCTGCACGCAAGTTGCCAATACCTTCCAACAAGTCAAGTAAGCTTTTGGGTTGAGGGTTGCATAGACTTACCATATTTCTGCATTTAAAAACTGGGACGCTTTAGAACAAAGGCTTTTATTAGATAGAATTTTTGCAAAAAAATTAAAGGCTGAATTAGTAGGGTAAACCAATGTTTTTCAACCTTTTCCGTTTGCGGCATATTTTTGAAACTCATCAAAAATTGCAGGTCTTTTAGACTGTTTTTATTAATTTTTGTTTTCAAAATCAAGTGATATTTAGAAAAGAAGGTCTTCACTTCGATTTGATCTCTGATTTTGCTGTTTTTGTCCTAAAATCATAGTAATCTCTAAAAAAACAAAAAAAAAACAGGGCTTCACTTAGATTGAAAAAACCGGGACATTTTGGTCAACCGGGCGGGACAAGGCCTAAAAAACGGGACTGTCCTGGCTAAACCTGGATGTATGGTAAGCCTAGAGTTGCATAAATATTTTGTGGAAAAAGACTTTTACAAATAATTATAATACACCAAAAATACCTAGAGAAAAACTTTTCGAAGTTTGAAATTGCATGTGACAAAATGTGCTAAGTTCGAAGAACTTTTAACAGAGTTGTCTTAGATTTCATCACAATCACGGAAAAATGTGGAAAAATTTTTTGGATTATGGAAAGAGGAAAAAACAAAGGATCTGTGTTGCTTAGTTGGAAAGATTGGTAAAAAGAAAACATTCGAAGTAGTGATAGAGATGCTAAAAGAAAAAGAGAAATTGTATGAATTATTGAACATTTTTTGCGACTTCAATTTGTCAGTGTCTCTTTTAAATGAATTTCATAATAATCGAAAACATGACATAAACGCAATGTTAAATACATATTCTGATACAGAACGATACTGGTCCACATCGCCTGAAGACAGTGACATGAATGTAAACTGAATAATTGACTCAGGCTCTTTTTTTTTGCAACCTCAGCACTTTTCACCTAAAGTGTGCCGCGGATTCACGGCACACTTTGTCCGTGATTTGCACGATCAGATTAAGTACCGATTCTGTCTCCTGCCAATCACGAGTCTTTTACTTACTGCATGAACTACATCGATGTGCACTTATTTAAAGTTTATGTTTACTTGCCAACTTTAAATATTGCTAACGTTGTTCTTTTAATGCTTCTTTATTATATCTATAATTAATAACAAAGAGATGTAAAGTAAAATACAGTTATTTAATACAAAGAATTAAAGGTGGTTTTGAATATATCAGCCTTAAACAAGTGCAGACTATTTCTCTTTGATTTCAAAAATAGCATAATTCAGATCTCGGAATCAATTGCACCGAAAACGGCTTTCAGTTAAATTTTTAAAAAATCTATAAATGTCGGTTCCAAAACACAAAAATTTGAAAAATAATTAAAGTAAATAAATACAAAATTTGATTTAGAATGCTCAGAGTTAAAGTGCACCCAAAACGATATTTCATATACTACTAGTGTCCAATTTTGGACAAAGATCAAGTGAAGACTTAAAAGAAAAAAATTTTCACTTTCAATCAGTATCCAATTTCTCGATTTTTGTCCTAATTTAGGGCTACACAATAGATTAACATAAAAAAAGTTTGTTATTTTGAAACCGTATCAAATTTTTTGAAATCAAATTTCCCCTTTCTGGGACCTTTTTTGTCTTCAATTAAATTTCAATCACGAATTCTAGTCCTCAGGATGGTGAAACTAATTGAGAATCCTTGATTTAAGCAGAAATTACTTTTATCGTAACAAATAGGTTTCAACACATTATTCTCACCATTTCAATATATCATGGCCTACCTAAAAAACTACCTGTGGCCCACCGTTTGAAAAACCATATCTTAAAGGTTTAAACTTTAATTTTCAACTGCACTGGTAAAGAAAATGAATCTAAAATAAGAGCACTGCTGAATGAATTTGGTAATAATGAAACAAATCTCTCCGTGTAAATCAGTTCTTCTAATTAAGATGTTCAAATTCTTTGGCCCCGCAATCATATTGCCTAAGAAAAGGTATTTAAACAAATAATTTGTAGTACAGAATTTGAAAATAGCCAACAAAAAACTCATCTCTAAGCTTTTCGTCCGATACTCGTCAGGAGATATACGTCGTAATTAAGGAAAGAAAATTTCAATTGATTTTGTAATAAAGCTGAAGGAAGATGATTGGGTGTTTGAGAAAAGCGTCACAACACGTAATCAGCGTAAGAATTTCCAGTTGTAAGCAAACTCTTTTTGGCGGCATAAATTTGTCTTGCATGATTTGATGTAAACGGCTTCTAAAACGGATAAATGACAAGACGAACAGCCAAATAAAAGATTAGTACATTTTTCATCACTGTAATTTTTGGCGCACGTAGTGTTATCTAAAAGGTGTTGACCGATGGCAGATTCACTAAACGTGACTGGGATTGAACTGGGTTGAAGATTTTCCAGGACAATTGGAGATGTTGCGAGAGTTATTGCGAGAGATAGTTGGCCGGTTCTAATAAATTTTGGCAAGTGTTGACGAATTCTGTCCTGCAATCGTTGAAATGTGCGGCCTACGTACCGACTATCACAGTGTCACGAAAAATTATAAACTACATTGCTTAAAAGCGAAGCAGGCAACATGTCCTTTTTGATTGCAAGAAGAAGTGGGCGAGATGTAAAAATAACACGTCGTTCTATTGCCAAGAAGTATTTTTTCACACTGGCTTTGATTTTATTTTCAAGTCCAACGGAAGGAGTTCCCAACCAGGGCAGATAAAGAAAACAGGTCATTTCTTTACCGTATGTGAAGTAGGTGATGTAAAATCTTTTAATTGACAGGCAATTGTTTTCTCAATAACGTGTTTGGAGTAGCCATTCATGAGTAGTATTGAAAAATTTTTTCTCAGTTCAGCTTGCAGTGTAGCGTCTGAGCAGATCATTTAGGCTCGATAACACAAGGATGGAAATTAAACTGATTTTCCTTTTTCCAGGCCTGAAAGTTCAGGTATTGTCCTGTAAGGAAGTGAAACTGGCGTAGGCCGCACATCTCAACGGTTAGGGTAATGTGTGACAACTAAACTTTAGGTTTATACTTGTTCACAACCACAACCGACTAAGATGGTGAAGAAAAAAAAAGAAAATGCTGATACATTTTTGTGTACCGCTATATACCAAAATTGTCACATATGATAGTTTGAGAATTGCTACGCTTGAATTTATAACAAAATCAAAAGAATTCATGAAGTCAACAATATAATTGTAAAAAGCTTGAACTTTAGATTTAAATAACTATCTATCTACTACTGTATTTTTGAGGTTTTGCAATAGAAGAAACACAAATTATAAATTATTTTTAAATGACTTATTTAAATCTGTAATGAATTACGTTCTCTCCACTATGCCTTTTATTCCGTAAACAGCCAAATCTCCTCCCGAACTCTGACACTTTTTTCGACTTTCATTCCAGCTTTGGTAAGTAGAAATCAATTTATATCTAAATCCGTTAAACGGTGAAATCCATCCGTCATTTAAAACTTGATATCCACGTTGCAATGCTGTAAATTAAGACTAAATAATCAACTGTTTTAACAGTGAAAATGCAAAGTTAAAACAAACTAGTAGCCAATGCATTATTTAGAGTATTTTGCTGATATTTTTATCAAGATGGATTTGAATTTTCCATCAACTATTCGACCGCACTAAAGTTTAAATAATTATCAGATAACACTTAGTATTTTGTTTGTTCTTTTAACACACACAGAAATTCAACGATTGTTTATTTACGGCTTTAGAAATATCTCACTATGCATTGAAATAAGTTTCTGTTAACATTTGATGTCAAATGCATTAACTAATTTTTTTAATAATAACTGTTTTTAGATTATTTTGATGCACAATATAAACTTACTTAATATTTAGCTTTATTGCCAATGAGTTTATTTAATACTTTAATGCTGAGCTTAACAAATTAATTATCATCACCATAGTAACAATACAAGATATCAGTAATTGGAATGCAAATAAAAATAAAGCTTTTTACCTTTAAGCGAGACACTTACATAAATAGCACAAAACTATTACAAACTACCTTGCTGTTGATATTGCAGTTCCAATGCTAAATAAAAACAGAAAAAATGTAAAGCAATTTTTAATTTAATAAATTATTGAGTGGCAAAGATTTTTACGTTTTGACTAACTTGACTTTTACGAGTTAATTGACGATGTTGAAAAAAGTACTTGGTTTATGATATGTTTCCAAATCAAGGTTTTTAAAACCATAAAATGTTTACAAACAGTATCTTTTAAAAACGTTATTATTTGATAAATTTTAGGAATTGGCAACAAAAACGCATTTTTGAGCGTATATCGGTTATTCAAATATTCCGAATCATGACGCTTCGTGGGCAAAAGCAAGCCCAATTTTATTAAACAACAGGATTACGGTTTGAATCCCTCTCTTGTCATGTTTTAATTTTCTTGTTTGATTTAAGTATCTTACGTCACTTTACTCTCTGCTTTAAGTTTTAACTAGAAGCTACAATTACGTTCATTGTATATTTTAAAGACTCAAAATAAAATAAAGCTATTTCAATCAGACCATAATACTATAGGTACTTTTAAAATAATAATAAAAACTTTGGTTAAACAAAAGATATTCAGTAAAACTTTTTATTTTATTGAAATTATAAGCGTACAAAATTTTAATCTAGGGGTTCTCAACCTTTTTAACATCGTGGCTTAAAAAATTTGAAACGCAATTACTGCGGCCCAATAAGTCTGGTCTTCTTTTTCATTCCGCACCCAATTTTATGAAATCGTTTCTTAAAAACAAAAACCAGCCTCGAAACATATGATTTTAACCCTTTTTCACACCTTCTCTGTGTGGCCCAACTAAAAAACTTGCAGTCGCTTACCGGCTGAGAAATCCTGTTTAAGTAAATCAGATTTAAATATTGTTCTTCAAGTTACCTGTTTCGTTTAAGACCATAAAATTATTTTCATTTCTTTCTAATTGTTCCTGTTTATTGCTTAGGAGTTTTTCAAAACGTGGCACTTTGTTACTGATAGCAACCCGCATGTCTGCCTGTGCATTCAAGTCATTTCTAGATTTTGTCTTGATTGACAGAAGGGCCCTAAATCCAGATTGGCATAAGTAAGTCGTCGCGAATGGGATGAGTACACTTAGTGCTTTTTCACCAGGTTTTGGAAATATGTCCATTGTCCATTGCCAAGCTTCAACATTGTTTAGCGGTTTTGCTTTCAAACTGCATTTGAAGAACATGATTTGTGCGCAATTCAATAAGATCGTCCTTCAACTTTTCATCCATCAAATGACTTTGATGGTATTTTCAAATGACCCACACTTTTTTCATACGCATTGGGAATTAGGGACTCATCGTCATCAACCATTTCTTCAAATGAAGGAAAATTTGAAAGATTATTGACATCAGAGATGTAACTTTTTTTTGAAAGCATTTAAATTTTTAGGGCATTTTAATATGTTTATATTTTTTCCTTGTATAGAAACACTCTTACGAATGAAAATATCACTTAAATAAGCTAGCGTTTAATTGAATTCTTGTGGTTTCATTTCTTTGAGAAGATCATAGTCACGTTCCTTCAGAAAAGCTTTGACTTCTCACAAATTCGAAGAAGTGCGTTAAAGCTCTCCCACGTGACAGTCAGCGGACTTCCGTGTGGAAAAGCAAAACTAAATGCTTACTTCCAAAATCTTGACAAAGCGACTTAAAGAGGCAGTGGTTCAGAGCACGACACCTAATCAGGTTGATGGTCTTCACAGAAGTATCAAGGACATTTTTCAACTTTGAGGCAATTTTTTTGATGCCAAAGCATGTCAATGAAGAAAACAGTGGGTATCTTGCAAGTGTTTTAAGAAGGAATTTCCTGTTTTAACAAAGCAAAAAATCCCGAATTATTTCCCAGCATAGCAGGCGCACTGTCGGCAAACATAGAAACAATAATTTGGATATCTAAGTCATGTTTCACAAAAAAATTCTTCACACATTGGAAGATACCTTTTCCTTTACAATTCTTGTTCAGTCCATAACTGTACCAAACTAACCCGCTGCTACGAATCTGCTATACGCCGAATGCGATGATTGCGCCACAAACAGTCAAAAACACGAAGGAAAAAATGTAACAAATGCTGCCATGTATTCAGCATTCCATGAATGAACACAGAATGCGCAGAACAATTAACAAAAATTAACTAATAATGACATTACTTTTAATACAAGACAAAAAACTGAAAAGCGATTTTGCACCCCTTGAAATGCTTCCTTGCACCCCTGGTTGGGAAACCCTGTCTTAAAGGGTTAAATTTTAATTCTCAACTACACAGGTAAAGAAAGTAAATCCAAATAAGAGCACTGCTGAATGAATTTGTTGATAATGAAACGGACCCTTAAATGCTTAGCAACAGTTCTTCTAATTAAAATATTTAAATTCTTTGGCCCAGTAATGATAATGCTTAAAAAAAAACTTTTCAAAAAACTTTTTTACAAGGGTGAATAGTAATGTATCTGTGTGTTGCAACCAAAACGTAAATTTGTAATATTTGTGAAATTTGCCTTTGAATTTGTGACAGTAAAATGAAAGAGTTTGTAGAAGATTGTAATGTGTGACAACTAAACTTTAAATTTATGCTGATTCACCACCACAACCATTTAAGCTAGTGATGAAAAAAAAAAGAAAAAAAGAAAATGCTAATACATTTTTGTTGTACAGCTATATAGCAAAATTGTCGCATATGATTGTTTGAGAATTGCTACGCTTCAGTTTATGACAAAATCAAAAAAATCTGAAGTTAACAATGTAATTGTACGGGCTCGAACTTTAGAATTAAATAACTATTTGACGACTATTTTTGAGGTTTTATAATAGAAGAAACACAAATTATAAATTATTTTTAAATGACTTGTTTAAATCTGTAATGAATTACGTTCTATCCACTATGCCTTTGATTCCGTAAACAGCCAAATCTCCTCCCACATTGTGACACTTTTTACGACTTTCATTCCAGCTTTGGCAAGCAGAAATCAATTTATGTCTAAATCCGTTAAACGGTGAAATCCATCCGTCATTTAAAACTTGATATCCACGTTGCAATGCTGTAAATTAAGACTATAGAATCAACTGTTATAAAAATGAATACCGTATTTATCCGATTGTAAGCGGCGGCTTACATTGTTTTCTGCTTTCATTTTATGCGGCTTATTTTCAAGGGCGGTTTACAATCAAGGGCTGTTAACAACTTTTTTATCGCAGTATTTCGGTGAAAATAAGAATCACACAAAGTGTAACCACCTCAGAAGTGAACATTCTAAACCAGTGGTTCTCAACCTTTTAACCCTACGGACCGGTAATATATCAAAAAAATTTGGAGGACGGGTAATCTTTTTAATGTCTGAAAAAATTGTAATAAACGCAACAAATCGATAAAAAAATATTTTATTAAGACAAAAGTAAGCACAAAAGAAGAACTCTATTTAATGTGAGATTTGGTGCTGTCTTCTTGATATAATACGTAGTAAATGTGGCTCTATTAAAGTTTTTTAATGGCAAAGTCAGGGGAGCCAGAAGCGGGGGGACACAGTGGAATAGAAAATTTACAAGAAGGAACAAGGTACTTTTTGATATAATTTCTTCAAAACCAAGCTTTCAAAATTTTCTTTCTTGATTAGTACTGATTTTTGATTGTTTCTTTTATGGCAATGCCGGTACTCTCCATCTTTACTACTTTTATTTAAGTTTGAAATTGTATATTTTTGGTTACAATTTCAAATTTCCAAACAAGTTACTTCGTGGAATTCTTATCTTTTCCTGCTTAGTCTTTTCGGTTACTGTCTTAACTCAAGGTAGTCTGGCACCATTCCTCTCAATAACTAGAGACACATTTCTTAATTCATTTTCATACTTTTTCTTCACCACTTTTTCTGAAACCATTAGTTTTGTTGCACGCTGTAAATATATTGATGCAATAACCATAGGAAAGCTGTTAAGGTTATTCAAGCGGCTGAAAATATTCACTAAATATGCAAGTCTACTTATGCACATTTTATTGGAAAAAAATTCTTTTAATGGAAATGTTCATTCACGTAAAAATTGATTTGTTTCTTCCCTCAATTCAAAAAGACGTGCAAGAACGCATCCTCTCGAATACCATATCACTTCTGCATAAAAAATGAGATAGCGATTTTGCGTAGCCATACTCACACATAGTGCCTCAAGAAGCCTTAAATACAATACTTGGTCACGAGTAAGTGATATTTTTAACTGGTCGGATCATAATGTCATTTAATTCAGGTGACAGTTTCTGGGAAGCTATATGTTCACAGCGATACATGCAATATCTAGACAGCAGATTTTTGTTTGCAACTTTTTTATTTTTGCGGTTGCAACCGAATGACAACCAGCCATGCTGGCAGCTTAGTCAGTACACAACCATGAACATTTTCCCCAATCTAAGCCTTGATCTTGAATTTAGTTATAAAAGAAAATCAATAATTACTGTTAATATTCTTCTGACCTTGTTCTACTTCTGAACTCGTAGAGCCTCCTTAAAGAGTAAAATTGAAATAAATTGTTGCTGACCGGCAGAAAAGCTAATGCGGACCGGCGGTTGAGAACCACTGGTCTAAACACTCACTACGAATTGAGAACTATTGAAGCGTAACTAGCATCGAAAAACTAGATTAGTTACCGGTAGTTTTATTGTTTGAGCATAGACTTCTAAATAATAGTACCGGTATCTGGACTGGAAGCAGCAGCACAAATCGGTTTATCGCCAACCAAAATGTGGCTGAAAGAAAACGAGAAAGCAGTTGATACAAGCTGTTTGATAGTAAAAGAGCAAGGTGTTAGGAAAGCGAAAAGCTACTGGAAAGATTGTTTTATAATATACGAATAATTGCCGAAACTTGTTTACGCGTTTCTTTGACTTCTTTAAATTCTTATTTTAATTCTTGTTGCGTCACAGACGGTCATGAGCTAAAGAATTTAAGTTTTACAGTTGTATGTGCGGCTTACTTTTAAGGGCGGCTTATAATAATTTTCTATTGTCATTTCGTACGGTGTACTTTCAAGGGCAGCTTACTTTTACGGGCGGTTTACAATCGGATAAATACGGTATGCAAAGTTAAAACAAGCTAATACGCAATGCATCATTGAAAGTATTTCGCTGATATTTTTATCAAGATGGATTTGAATTTTCCATCAACTATTTCAGTGTCGTCAAACTGTAGGTCGCGAGCCCAAATGGGGTTGCCTGAATATTTTGTGGGGTCGCTTTATTACTGGAATTCTGCACTTGAAATTCCTAAGCTAAAATGTGTACAGTTGTTTAAACGAAATTATTTGGTTTCTATATTTTTGGTAGGCTATTTGCCTGGCGCTTTATTTTTCTAAGTCTAAACAGTGCTTAATAATCAAAATTATTTTGGCGTTTTGTTTGTAAAATAGACTGGACGGTGAAGGTTTACTTTCAAACAGAGTGCTTTCCTCTGGTGATGTCACTTGCTGCCGAAAGTTCTTTGATCTACACGTGTGCTTCATTAAAAAACTTTTGCCGTCGATACTGACTTTAATGGAATAATTTTATTCCTTTTTGATCAAACTGCAGTGATTCGTTGAACAGCGCTATGTTTAATCAACCGCTGGACTTCTGTGCTGCATTTTTCTTTTTGATTTTCGTATTAGTTCTTAACTAGTGGTTTGCTAAAATTTATATGAAAGTGCATTTAACCTTACTAGGCTTCAAGAATTGAAGCCTGAGATGGATTTGAAGTGAAGACCTTTTTCAGTGTTGACTTTGCTTTCATTTACTAAAAACTGCTTCAGCTACCTTTTTTTTGGCCACTAAATAGTGGCCATTCTTACTTTTTTTGCACCGAGCCCCTTTTTGTAAGGCCATCACTGTGTGCAGCAGTATGCACCGGAATCAATTCCGGAGTTGTAAAACTAATCAAAGATAAAGCACCAATCGCACAATTGACACATTATTTTTTACATACGTAGACAAGCTCTGATGGCCAAAAATTTATCTGAGGAACTACATGATACATTGAATACAGTCATAAAATGTGTAAACTATATAAAAGCAAGACCAATTAGCCAACGTTTGTTTTCATCTTTGTGTGATAAAATGGGCCCAAATCACACAGGATTACTCTTGCACACGAAAGTGCGTTGGTTATCACGTGGTTATCACGTGGCCGGGTTCTCAAGCGAGTTTTTGAATTGCGTGAAGAAATAATTTTTTTCTTGAATCAACAAAAGAATGTCTCTTTAGCAGAAAGATTTACTCAAGAAAAATTCGTTGCTAACATCACTTACATGTCGGACATATTTCACTCATTAAATTGTCTGAATGAATCAATGCAGAGACCTGGATTTACAGTGATTGATCTCCATGCCAAAATTACCCCTTATTATAAAAAACTTAGTTTGTGGTAGACATATATAAAACGAGACGAGTTTAATATGTTTCCTGATTTGAAAAAATATCTTATAGGAAAAGAAGTGAATATCAAAAACACTATAATTGAATACCTAGAGAAGCTGACAAAAAAATTGAGCAATATTATGGGGATACTGTGAAACCAACCAATGATCACGACTGAATGATCAATCCTTTTGTTGCAGCAGATTTGCCAGAACTACCTCTTTGAGTCGCAGAAGAATTTACCGATGTGATAACTAAACCACTAAACCGAATTACTTTTATTTTTTTTAAATCAAAACATCCAAAAGTGTCAGCAAATCTTTTCTTTTGGGCTTCAATGTGATCAACTTATCCAATCGTATCAACGTTTGTGATCAAACAGTTAATCCCATTTGCAACTATGTGGCTTTGCAAAGCAGCATTTAGTGCTGTAAGTGTGCAAAAAACGAAACATAGAAATCGATTGAATATTGAACATGATTTGCGATTGTGCATCAGCAAAACCACGCCACAATTTCAAAAGCTAATGGACAGAAAGCAACCACAATCGTCCCATTAATAAATATTATTATTAAACCGTTTAAACGCGTTTTTATCAGTCTGTGTAATTAGTTTGTTCAGTACATCATCTATAGCTATTAACATTTTAAATTTGCAGTTGAATCATTTCGTATTTGCTTTGGGGTCGCGTGTACTGGTATTGTTTATAAATTCTTTAACTTGGGTCGCTTTTTGAAAAGGTTGGAGACCACTGATCTATTCGACAGCAATGAAGTTTAGATAGCTGTTAAACAATGATTCTTTGTTTATTCTTTTACTTAACACAATAATTCAGTAACTGTTTATTTAATAGGCTTTAGAAATATTTCATAATGCATTGAAATACGTTTCTGTTCGTATTTAATATCGAATGCATTACTGTTCGAGAGTTTTGCTCAAAATTTTGATGAATAGCCATTTTTTCGTAACCATTTTAGAATAATCTAAACCTACTAAATATTCATCCATATTATTAATCTCTTATTTAATTTTTTAATGCAGAACTCAACAAATTAAATATTATCACCATAGTAGCAACCATGCAACTCGAACTCGCAAAAAAAGTTCATGGAGTGAGAAGACATTTTTTTGGTCTTCACTCTATAGATAGGAAATTATCGAACTCAATAAATTGAAAATATGGTAAACTCAAACTCGGACTTGTAAATTTTTTGTTCACTCGATTCTCGAACTCGGTTAAAAATACATCGGGTCGGAGTCCTGGTAAAAACGCAATGTATCATCAACTAAAAAAAGAGGAATCAATATATAAAAAAAAGATTTTTTTATGTTTTAGCGAGAACTTATATAAATGGCAGAAAATTATTATAAACTACCTTGCCGTTGATATTGTAGTTCCAATTCTAAATAAAAACAGAAAAAATGTAAAGCAAGTTCGTTAATATTATAAACTATTATAAAACTACCTTGCCGTTGATATTGCAGTTCCAATGCTAAATAAAAACAGAAAAAATGTAAAGCTATTTCTTTAATATTATAAATTTTTGCATGACAGAGATTTTTACGTTTTTGTCTGACTTGACTTTGAAGACTTAAATTAACGATGTTGAAAAAAGTACTTGGCTTAAGGTATGTTTTCAAATGAAGCATTTACTAATAGTATTTTTTGAAAACATTATTATTTGATAAATTTTAAGCAATGGCAACAAAAACGCATTTCAACCGAACTAATTTTGAGCGTTTATAGGTTATTCAAATATTACAAATCATGACGCTTCGTGGGCAAGAGCAAGCGCAATTCTATTGAACACTTATTTAAATTGTGCCATTGGGAAATTGTGCCATTCCCCTTCCCTTGAACATCAATAATACTTTAGGACTTTGTCGCACCGCCAGAAAACGTAGACAGATTTCATATGCAGGCCCTCCTTTTTTATTTTTTTCAGAGATCTTAGTCTTCAGAGACAAAAATTATGAAATCCAGGACTAATGCAAAGTGAAAACCTATTTTTTAGCTACCATTTGAACAAATTTTTCACCAAGCATACTTGATTGTAGTCTTATGCCCCCACTCCTTTCAAAAATCCTCGGCACTCACTGGTATTGAACAACAGGCTTTCGGTTCGAATCCCTTTCTTTTCTCGTTTTAATTTTCTTGTTTGATTTAAATAGGTTACGTCACTGTATTTTCTATTTCAAGTTTTAACAAACAGCTTAAATAACGTTCATTATGTATTTATAAAGACACAAAATAAAATAAAGCTATTTCAATCAGACCACAATACTACACTTAAAATAATAATAATAAACTTTGGTTAAATGAAAAATATAAGGTAAAATTTTCTATTTCATTGTAAATATATGTTAGGGTGGGCTGAAAGTTTTAAATTAAAAAGGCAACTTACCCAGTACTTGGGTTTTGATGTGGAAACATTATTTATAATGAAAAAAGTTAGTGGTCTCTCATGTTAGTCGACCCACTCCAATAAAACCGCGGAAACACTAAACAGTAGTTGGACATGACCATAAGGACGGTCTGATTCGGAATAAAATAAGATCAAAGAAGTTGATGAAGAGCTTTGAGTCAAAAAGAAGTTTTAAATTATAGTTTGTAATTGATTTCAGTTCTTATTTTGTATATTTTTATAGTTATTAGACCAACACTAATCATTTTTTACTTAATTTTTTAAAAAAATACAGTTTTTTGCGAAAAATGACTTTAAATATTAGTTTTATGTAAAAATGTTATTGAATAAAAGATGTTTAAAATTTAATTTTGCATCTTTTTGATGTATAAACTTTTCATTTTGCATCTAAAATAAAAAGAAATTTAGCTATTTTTCTTTTTTAATCAACAAAATTTGAAAAAAATTTGCACTTAATTCTATAATGTGGCGTGGATCGATTATGGTAAACATTATTTTTTCGTCATGAATAGTGTTCTTGCATCAAAACCCAAGAACTAGAATGATTGCCATTTAGAAATAAAAAAAATTTTTTCTATTCAGCCTACCCTAATATAAGCGTACAAAATTTTAAGCAAATCAAGTTTAGAAATAGTCTTTCAAATCACCTGCTTTTTTCAAGTCATCTGCTTTTGAATCCGTGAAATTGTTTTCCATTTTTTCTATAAGTTCATTGTTAAACAGTAAAAATTGTTTTAATCATTTAAAATAATCAAAACCAATTTTAAATAATTTTGATTAAGCTTTGTAAAAATTAAATCCAATTTTTATTTTATGATTGGTAAATTTTACAGGCTTTTAAAAAATCAAAATTAAACTATTTAAATAGCATTATATTAGGGTTAGGCAAACAAAGTCCCCACAAATGTTTTGGGTGGCTCATTAAATCTTCTGTAAAGCGTATTTTAAGTCAGCATTTCTTAATCGGGTGAATAAAATTATTTAAGGGTGAAACGTTTGCGTCACATCGTTAGAAAAAATCTCATTTGAAAGTTCAGTCTTTTGACAAGTCAGAAGCAAAAAACTTGTAGTTTTGTGTTCAAAAGAATATCATTATTAATTAAGTTTGCCCGATATTGTTAAAAATGACCTCATCAAATTAATCATGTAAATTCAATCAATCTTGGTGTATTTAAAATTTCTAACGTTTCTCCTTGTAGAAATAAGATTTAAATCAAGGTTGGGCAAAATACGGCCCGCCCCGAGCTTTTGTGCGGCCCTCCAAAGTCTCAAGCAAATAACTTTACTCTCTCTTCGCTTACAATTGTGGTGATCTCTAAAAAAAGGTCATTACTTTCAGCTTGATGATTAAAAGCTGCAAAGTGAAGATTTTTTCTTTAGAGATCACTACAATTTAGACACGAAAATCAAAAAATCCGAGACAGATTCTAAGTGAAGACCTTTTTAATTATTTTGTGGAGATCAATATAGCACGGCTTGCAAACAAATTTAACTTATGAATGAGGCCCTCGAGCTAAAAAGTTTGCCCACACCTCGTCCAAACTATTTCAAAGTAAAAATACACCAAAAATTTTGTTACAAAAATGCAACACTCCGTGATATATTCAGGACATTAAGGCCATTACCGGTCTGTGATGTTTTACGTAATCATATCATTGGAGTGAATTTATTATTCAGATGTCAAAACTAATTTTCGCACAACTTTTACAAAATGTTAGTTTTTTTAAACTTTTTGTCGTCTGATTATACAATATAAACAATATGAATAGTTTAAAAATGTACTGTATATTATTTTTATTTTATGAAGTTTTTTAAATTTGCAAGATTGATTAGAAAACGTTAAATCTAGGCAAAAAAATATTGTAATTGACCAAATTATACGGATTTAAACTTTCAAAAATAAAATTGCAAAATTTTAATAAAATACATTTTATATCTAGTAATACAAACGTGAAACTGGCCGAGATTTTTTAGGAAATTTAGAAAAATGTTTTGATTTTAAAGACAAAGAAGATTTTGATTAAGATGTAAATGTTGGGCAATTTAGTGCCGTTGAAAGGGCAAAGAAAATAAAGATTCTGGTTACGAAAAAAGATGTGGCATGTCTAATCTTCCTGGCAAACCGATAGTTTCCAAAAGTTTAATAAAAGCTTTTGGTCATTTAGCAAAACCTGTCCGTATCTTGACTAAAACAAGCAAGAAAGAACAGTTTTGCCATTGCCCGAAGAAAGATTTACTTCTTAACAAAAAAAATTCAAGAAGCTGAATGTAAGTTGTCTGCTGATGACTCTCCTCAATCTTTCAATTATTTTTAGATGACTTTACCATAAATCTTTTATTACTCAATTAATAAACTATGCGGCTCAGGTTGGAAACCATTAATTTATAGTGGCGCTGATAAAATGAGGAGGGCCCTTGTTGTAATTTGTTTTGTTGTCAGACCAGTTATTGTGTTATCAAATATTGTAATTAATTGTCTGGACATTTCGATGTCAGAAACAAACAGGTGTCTTGTGCCGTGCCTTGAATCAATTCGACAAAATTATGCAAAATTACACAACAGGATTCCAATCTAACAACCAAAAACAACAAATTTTCCCAAATTTGCCCGTTTGCTATGAATCGTAATTCAATTTTTCAAAGTTATTATAATATTTAATGCTACTTGGTAAAAACTTGCATTTTTTTCGAGAACAAAGTGTTCAATGCCCAGTGTTGCGTTTTCGCAACAAAGTCTGGACGCGATACGCCCATTGTTGCAAAAATGCAACAATAGGTTTAGGCTAATTCTTCGAAAAAATAGACAAATAAAATAAATTTCTGATACCAAATATGCTTCATATTTTTTATAACACTTAATATACCTAAATTGGGCGTTTAAAAAAATTTTTTTTTACGGGCTTAAATAGGTTAAAGCATATTAAGTCATGTTTGCTAATTTTTAGACAAAATAGTCACAGTGACCAATAGTATTGACAGAACCATTAATTTTTTTAGTTTATGTTAGTTTTTAAAAAACTGTTTTCTTTAGAATTCTTTCGGCCACCTTGATAGAATTATTTGAACCCTCTTTTTTTTGCCAGAAAAAAAAACAGAAACAGAGAAATTTTTTTTCTTACGATTTAATATAAAATACAACAATGTTCACAAAGCAATAATAGTGATAATAATAATAAAAAAAGAAAAAAAGAATGCACTTTACTGACGTTAATTGTTATACATAAAAGATATTAAACGTATGCGGAGACTTCGAAGTGATCAAAAAAAAGTATATTGATCTTCAAGTCGAGCAGCCACCGATTAACTAAAATTATAAAAATAAACGTGTGCAAAAGCGATAAGATAAAAATAGATTGCATTAAATATAAGTTTGAGTAAACTATTAACGGATTTAAGAATAAGAATTTAAGATATAACGCTTTTGTAAGTAGCCAAAATTATATGAAGAGTAGCAATTTGTTTTATATTAAATGGAACATCATTCCAAACTTGAACTCCTCTATATTTAAAAAAATTTTGCAGAAGATTGGATCGATATCTTGGTGGTTTAATAACTATATTCAATTGTTAAAAAAAGAAGCTGGCTCGTCCGATAATTTAACGGAATTCGATTGCTTTCTTCGTCCTAGTGGTGCTGAACTCCTTGGACAAGGTCAGCAAAATTCCCCAAGTTTATCATCTACCCTATATTTAAAAATCCTTATCTCTGACGCCGAGCAAGAAAAACTATAGTTGTAGGCTTTGAGATGGGGATTAAATTTATTTTTTATATACGGTTTTACGAGCGCAGCAACTTAGCAAAATACACCAAAATTTCTTTAGCAAAACATCAAAAACTCTTTCATTAGCACAACAATGGTCACTCAACCTTTCAGAAAATTATGGTCACTGTTCCTTCAGAGAAGTTATGGTCACATTTTGACAGGAGCAATGTCTCCCTATTTATAGCAAACTTGAATCGGGCTGCGTGGCAGAGACGACAAACTTTCTAATGAAATCAATTTCACGCACCACGCAGAATCACTGCTTAAATTGCTTCAAATAATGTCTTTTAAATTCATTGTTACGCAGTCTAACGTATCTTTCTCTGCATATTTTGTACTATTATATTAATTGTCTTCTTTACTTGATGGAATTTGCAAATCAAAATGATGATGTGCATCGTAGATTAGTGAGATAAAAAAGCTATTTTTTTTAAGTAAAAACAATAAATTATTTTATATAACAAAACTCTGTTTGAAAAACAATCCAATGAAATTCACCAAAATAGAACGTCGGAATTTCTTTTGATTCGGAGCAAATTAATAAAAATAATGACTTTACATCTTACTTTCGAGGTAATACATTAAATCCATAACGTTAAACGTTTTTTAAAAAGCATCTTATATTGCTTTTAAATCTACTGGATATTTTACAAATGTTAAAGCGAGGTCACATTGCTACTATTTATTTAGAAAAATGCACTCACGATAATCATCAGCAGAGCACGTCATCACATCTGGATTAAACAAGTTACAAATGGACCGATCTTTTAAAAACCTAAAAAAACATCTTAAACGGCTGTAATAATTTAATCTTTGCGGACAGGCGATTTGTATTACAAAACACTTGGTAAGTACAACATGTTATTGTCGGATGAAAGGGTTAAGGCCTGTTTCCACTACGAGCGTGGAAAAGAGCATTTTTTGTTTCCTTTATTGATCTTCGATTGAAGCGAGCGGTTAAAATTGAAGCGAGCGCAAAAAAAATCAATAAAACAAACAAAGAATGCTCTTTTCCACGCTCGTAGTGGAAACGGACCTTTACGCGGGAATGAATTTGAGATACTTTTTTGAAATACTTAGAAAAAGAATTCGGTAACTTACATCAACCAAAATTAAAGATTTATTTTAAAGTTCTTAGCCTAACTAAATCTTTTAATTTTAAAATTTTGTTTGTACTGAACAAAGGATTAGCATTCGATGATCGTTGCATGTTATTGATCACTTGCATTGCTTTATTTTGCAATTTTCTTAAAATGCTTAAATAAGTAATACAGTCTTAAATTGCTATTGTACTCAAACTAAATTTAATATTAATATTAGCTGGCAAAACTACTTGTGATAGTAAAGGCGTTATTATTGTAACTTGTGACTTGGAGGGATTAATAGTCAGACAATATTTACCCATCCACAGGAACACACTAGAAAGTTTTTCATTTATTTAGATTTCAAGTTTAAGTAAACTAGAAGTAATTAACAAGGCGGTATCACCGGAAAAGAGTCTATGGAAACTTTTTAGACAATTTTGTTGGTCATTTATATAAATTAAAAATAAAAAAGGCTTTAAAACAGATTCTTGAGGTATACCCTTTGGAAAAATTCTTCGATTAAACTCAGTATTATTTATGCAGATATATTACAATTTATTATTTAAATAAGATTGCATTAATTGAAAAGCTGTTTCTCTTATTTTCCATAATTGTCAAATTTAATTGAAAGTTTTTTTGGCATACAGTATTAAAAGCTTTAGGAATATCAAGTGTAGCCATTCCTGCATATTGACTATTATCATTATTATCGTAAGTTGAAGTTAGTATATCTAAAGTGTGTGAGATGTATAGAACAACCTACTCGAAAGTCAAAAAATTCGTTTCTGAACTGAAGCATTCTTGCTTACTGCGCAAGTGAGCGCGCACCAATTGCATGCTCTCTTTATCTAAACCAACCAGAGACGCCATTACTTTTTCTAAATCTAAAAAAAACACGTTTTCTTGCAGTTCGTCATTGCGAATAATTTTTTTCTGACAAAATTTGTACAAAAGAATTCTAAATAAAACAGTCTTTTTAAAGACTGCCATAAATAAAAGAATTAATGGTTTTGTCAATACCATTGATCATTTTAAAGTTTTGTAAAATTAAGAATTTATTTAAACAACTAAAAATTTATATTTTGTAAAATTAAGAATTTATTTAAACAAAATTTGTACAAAAGAATTCTAAATAAAACAGTCTTTTTAAAGACTGCCATAAATTGAAAGAATTAATGGTTTTGTCAATATCATTGATCATTTTAAAGTTTTGTAAAATTAAGAATTTATTTAAACAACTAAAAATTTATAAACAATATATGGATCTGCTCAAGTTGTGCCAAGCAAGCGCATTGTAATTGCATGTTCTGTTCTTACTTTGGAAATAGATGATTATTCTGTTCCTAAACAGTAACTGAGTTATTTTGTTTCTTTAAAATAAATGTGCTTTAAATAAAGTTTTTATTTCTAAACATCAGTTAACACAAAGTAATTACTTTGCTTCTTGAAATCCTTTATTTTGTCTATTTTCTATCTGTCTTAGCATACCAGTGATCTTTTAAAGTACGTGCTTTTGTGAATCCGGCTCTTGTAATGAAAATTTTACCCAACCCTGCATTAAACAAACGAACTTACTAATAAATAGAGATGCAATGAAAGTACCAAAGCTACAATAGAACAGACGGAGATAAAGACGCTGAAAAATATGAATATCCAGTTCTTCTTTCTTGATTGAATCCGCAACATTAAAAATTTTAAACCCGCAAAAGTATTTTAATACTATGAAAATTTGTCCCGGTTATTACAGACTCGATTACTTATTTATGTTTTTGAAAAAACTGCAATAATAACGTCAAAGCAACAAGAGTTGGACCAATTCGAGTAATCAAGGGATTTCTGTGTTGGTATATTGTTATCATTGGTTTTATGGAAAGCAAGAAATTACTATAAAAAGATGAGTATAGGGAATCACTCCTAACTCTGCCACTGCTTTAATGAATATGACCAAAATCACTTTTGGCCTGCAGTATATTCAATTGATCGAGAAACAGCTGTCTGGCGGAGAATTTTGCTTTCCAATAGTATCTGCAATTCTTAATTAGGCTATATGCACCAAGCTAAGCTTTACCTTTAATTTAATCTATTTTTCTAATGTTTTATGACAAGATTGCCTTTTCTTTTTTACAATTTAAGCCCACAAACTATGCTTTCAATTTTCTAATATTTTATGTCTAGATAAACAAAAAAAATTTTTTTTTTCAAATTAGCTAGCTTGATTATTGTTTACACTTTACCAAGTCAATTTTCACCAGTAATTGTCCTGGCTGTTGAAAATTAGCGCAATGCGGTCGTAAACAGCAAAGTACCAATGTGATATTGGTCGAAATCGAATGAGTCTTTGTACTTTTACACAGTAATGTATCGTTTGCCTCGACGGTAAGAGGTCAAATTACCCCTGTGTGTATTTTCTCGATCAATTGAATATACTGCAGGCCAAATTTGATTTTGGTCATATTCATTAAAGCAGTGGCAGAGTTAGGAGTGATTTCTTATACTCATATGTTTATAGTATATTGTTATGTTCGGAAAAAGTTTGTAGTTGGTTTTTCACGACTGCACTTCTTTCTTTCTATCAGTTTGACGCAGCCTTTGATTCATGAAATTTACAAAGTTCAATTATTTTCTTCCCGGGTCATTAATTTATATAATAACTCAAAGAAATTTTGTCAAAATATAAAAGTATAGCCCCTTTTAACGTTTATCCAAGCTGTTTTTAAGATCATACGATGAGGGTTGATGAGTAAACAAGGTTTTTTTCTTTGGAAAATCTAAATGCTCTGAACCAGATCTAATACAAATGAATCTAAATTTAAATGTACATTTTGCAGTCGATATAATCAAAGTCGCACAGCAAGCAATTCAAACCCTTTCAGCTATCTTACCATGCAATTGAAATCTCTTGATTTTCTTCTATCAAAGATCCAGTCAACTGGGCAATTAAATTTCTGGCCTCAATTTAAGCTTGCATTTTTGGGTTTTGAATCGCGCCCGTATCTGGTAGCTACGTAATTTGATAAATATGTCAATCAATAAATCCAACTTACTTTGGGCATGTTTATTACTTTGGTGGCAATTTTTTTGAATTTAGATTTCACCTACATCACAGAATAATACGTATATTATAAATAGACTACTTCGACTTTAAATATTAATTGGTAATCTCGCTATTTGGTCCTTACTTGATTTGATGCAGAAAAAGAACAGCTACAGTAGATAATAGCATACAGTAAATAATTAAAGCTTACCCACGATCTACCAAGTACTCTTTTTATATCCAAACCTCTTAAGATGCTTTCTAACCTAATCTCGTTTAAATTTTTTTCAGTAGAAATAAAATATTTTCAAAGATCCCGCGCTACACCATTTGAGAAACACTGACCTACAAAAACTACACATAGGAAGTAAAAATTCGAAGAGTTTATTGTCAATAATTATTTACCATTTTCAAAACTATTATAAGCATTCATAATTGCTATATGCGTCAGGTTTTATCAACAAAAAACTTTTAACCCTGCTCTGGTACCATGAAAAATCACGTTAGCAATACCTTGCGGTCAATATGACCCCATCGCCGAAAATACCCTTAGAAACCAATAGAAAAACTCAATTTTTTATCTAGCTGTGTTTATTGTTTAAAAAATCTAGTGGAGTGCACAATACACGAATGCTTATAATCTCAAACGTTTGGAACATTTGGCCTATCAAAAAGCCTGGGGTCATATTGACCCCATGGTACGAGAGCAGGGTTAATTTAAAACTTAATGAAATTATAAACAATTGTGATTACGTATATTTTTAAAAAGTAAATGCAGTCTCAGAATTAATCAGATATAAAGCACAGCTTCTGTTTCTAATTTTTTTCAATTCACGAGGCAAAAGAGTGTTTGAATTTCTTTTCCGGTTTTAATAATAAATCCACAAATGCCTTTACGCAAATATACACGTATATTTTAATATCGGCTTAATCAAAGTTGATTTCATAGGAGCCAAAAGGTTTTCGTGACGCTCTCATAAGTAGCTATAACGTCAAAATGAAACCTTTTCTCAAATTTACATGTAAAACACCTTCTTTCAAATTTACCTTTGAGAATGAGAAAAAAATTGTTTACCATTTCTCGACGTTAACGTGGAACGAACAGTTGCCCGCTTCAAAACTCGTGTGTATCGAAAATCAATCTTAACTGGACAATACTTACGTTGGGAATCTTTCAGTCCCAATGAACAAAAAACAAATTTTACATCAACTTAGTTACATCGTGCGCTAATTAGGGTTGTAAATTTGGGACCAGTTTATACAATCCCGGGATCGGGATTTCCCGGTATTTTAGACTTATAATCCCGGGATTATTCGGGATTGAGCAAATAATTAAAAAAAGTAGTATGGAAAGAACAAAAACCTCTTTATTTCTTGTAATATTGACGCTGAAATATAAGAGCATCTAGAGTGGCATCATTCATTTGGCTCCTGATTTTGCTAACAAACTAACAGTGAAGCGTAGTAAATAAAGTCTGTAAAGTTATTATACAAACTGAACTAAATAAAAAAATAAATAAAAAAAGGAAGTCACGATTTTAGGTTAACTTGAAAGCTAGAGAAAACTTAGGAACAGTTGTAATACACTATTATCAATCTACTGGTCGCTGAATGAAAAAGGCAATAAATTGAATACATTGCAGTACGCTTTTTCCTTAGGTTTCCTATCATAGTTTCCATCCTAATACGTTACACAACACTTTCTACCCATTTGCTTAAATGAATCTTTAGATGTGCTTTCTTAACAAATATGCTACTATTGCTTGTTTTTTCTTTGCGTCTTGTTACTTTATTTATATACCTGAAAGCACATAACTCTTAATTTGCCAGTGACCAACTAAACTACTGTAACTGTAAGTAAGTGTCTATGCTTTCCTATGCTCAATTCCGCAAAGCATTGCGCAAGGGAACACAATTGTTCCAATTTCATTAAAAATGTGGGCCACAAACAATGCTGTATGACATCACAATTTATACTGCTAGTTAACTACACAGTACTGACTTCTTTACACTGTGTGCGCTCGTGTCTTACACTCATTCTCTGGGCAGAAGCTGAGCTATCAGTTAGCTGCTATAGAGCACATCATACTGTTTCCATCAGCAACTTTATCGAGTGTAGAAAATAGTAACTTCATTTAGTCTCTGAGACTCTGACTCCACTCATGTAGAGCAGCATGCCAGGAAAAGGGTTTTGCGCCAAGAATATGACTGTAATAATTGCAATGTCGGATATATTACAACTTCAAGATGGTCATCGTATCCAATTTTATAAATTCCGAAAATAAAGAATAGTGCAAATAACAGGTCGTAAATTTACGAAATACAAGTTTGGCGCATCTAGCTAACCCTTGCGGTGCACCATTTGAGAAACGCTGAGCTAGGGTACGCAAAACTTAATTCTGTACTTTAGAATTGTAACATTACATGATGCTCACTTCCGTAGGCTGACATAAAACGGTCAATCAGGGGTATACTAAATTTAATAAGTCCCGGGATTTCTAGACATATAATCCCGGGATTGGGATTGGAAAAAATACCCCAAATCCCGGGAATTCGGGATCGGGATTTCCCGGGATTACAACCCTAGCGCTAATGCTATGTAAGATATCTGAACTAAACAAAGAAATAAAGTTTATTAAGAACAATTCCAATGTATAATGGCTATCTTGAATTGATTATTGACAACAACATCTCCAAGAAAATTGCTCACTTTTCTATGTTCAAGCGATTCGGCCCAGAAAAATGCCCTGTATACTTGGGAGTTCCTTGGATAGGAAAAGCTACTATTAGTCTTGATAAGACTGTAAAAACGGCCGTTGAAAGCTGCTATGGTTTCGTTACCACTCGAGTGGTCTTTACGTCTAAACGTATGTTAGTTGTAGCTCGCTAAGATGTTTTATCTACCACGCTGAAAAGCTCCGTTATCTGCGAATGTTCGTGCCATTGTGACAGTAGGTACGTAGGGCGAACATCACAACGACTACAAGATAGAACTAAGCAGCATTTTCCTAAATGGCTATATCAGCAAGCGAAGCGCCTTACACGATCTCGACCCGGTAGATCTTGCAAACAAAAAAGTAAAAACCCAGATTGTGACTCTATCATAGAACAACATCTGTGGGAGAACGAGCATTGTGCTACTAGCTACGATGATAGACGATTTAAAATTATTGCTGTAGTACGCAACTCGTTTCATCTTTGTCTGCTTGAGGCAGCGTTTATCAAAACCAGACATTTTGTTTTATATAGACAAAAATAATTTGTTTAAACGTTAAAACTTTTTAAGTAACCAACGTTGTAAACAGCAATGCTTCTTCCAAGAGATTGTGCAATTGTGCTTTTCTCTTTTCTGAGATTGCACTGTACAACACCTTTTTTTTAAATGTTGAAACTATAAAAACTTTGATTTTCTCTGGTACGTCCCATTTTGACGCGATAACTACTGATAAAAGTTTTTGGCTCCTATAAAATCACTTTGTTTAAAGGGATATTAAAATTCTGTACCACAAAGACACTCTACGAAAACAAAAGTTTTAATTTAAAATTGATAATTATTGCATTTTTTCAAAAATTCCATTTCTTTCACTGCCGCCAAATAAATATTTGTGAGAATTAATTAAATTAAATCGAAGCAGACAGTCGATGTTGGTAAGCCCAACGTAACAACATCTTAGTTTTTATTGTTATCAGTATTGTAAGCTATGACGTAACGCA
This sequence comes from Diplosoma virens, assembly GCA_963680785.1. Lineage (NCBI taxonomy): Eukaryota > Metazoa > Chordata > Ascidiacea > Aplousobranchia > Didemnidae > Diplosoma > Diplosoma virens. The sequence goes on along the minus strand of OY796895.1, from coordinate 35,250,782 downwards.
GCGGTTCCCAAACTGGGCGCCGCGAGACCTTGCCACGGGCGCCGCGAAAACATGTAAAAGTTGCTGCATTTACTACTTTCCCCACAAAAAAATTACAATGTAAAAGTTGTTAGCCGCTTTTTACAATTTTATTGTGTGTGGTAAGCAGCAGCTGTGTGGAACCGCTTGTTAGTTGTTAGTTACAATAACTTATTTAGAAAACCACGCGAATTTTTTGCTCGTAAGTTATCAGAAATGAATAAGCAATCGGTCGTATTTTCAAATTTTTTGAAAACACCAGCCAAAGCACAGCTTGCGTACAGAATCGCGAAATGTAAAAAACTGCATACCATTGCGGAAGAAATTGTGTTTCCTACTGCTCTTGACTTAGTTTCGGCAGTGATTGGAGAATTAGCTGCTCAAAAACTAAAAGCTGTTCCTCTCTCAAACAATATCATTAGTAGGAGGATCAATAAAATTTCGGATGATATTAATGATCAGCTGTAGCGAAAATGCGTGAAAATGAGTTCAGCTTACAGTTAGATGAGGCAACAACCAGTACCAGTAATAAAGATGCTTATTTGATTTGCTACGTACGCTTTATCGATAACGATGACAATATCGTTGAAGATTTACTCTTTCGTAAACCCATTTTAACAAATTGTAGAGGGCATGAATTGTTTGCAATAATGAACAATTTTTTTCAGGAAAATAATCTCCAGTGGAAATAATGCGTTGGTGTATGCACTGATGGTGCCCGAGCTATGTCTGGCTGCTTTGGCGGGCTGCTAACGCTAGTACAGGGCGTTGCCGTTAACTCAAAATGGACCCACTGCTTAATACAACGTGAGGCGCTGGCTTCGCAACAGCTCAGTGGTGACCTTAATGGAGTGCTTAAAGCTGCTGTCAAAACTGTGAACTTCATTAAAGCAAGGCCGCTTAAAGCTCGGCTTTTCCAACGTTTTTGCGATGAATTAGGAGCAGAGTACAACAATTTATTCTTTTATTGTAGTGCAAGGTGGCTTTCCAAAGGAAAAGTTCTTCTGCGTGTGTACGAATTGAGAAACGAAATCTTCATATTTTTAAAAGAAGAAAACCATACACTTGCTACTACCTTTGAGGATAAAGTTTTCCTGACTCAATTGGCGTATCTCTGCACTATTTTTTAAAAATTAAATCAATTAAACATCTCCCTCCAAGAAAAAGAAACTCACCTTCTGCAACTCCATGATAAAATTACAGCCTAAGAAAACTACAGTTGTGACAAATTGATCTGCTGATAAATAACGAGCAATGTGATAACTTTCCACTTTTAAAATCCCATTTAAACTCGCAATCTGGCAATCTCTCCCTGCAGAATACCGATGATTGTGATGTGAAGACTGTGATGTGTTCGCATTTGGATACTCTAATCTCACATTTTGAGAAATATTTTTCTGAAGACATGGAGAAGCACAATTGGATAACAAATCCTTTTGTTGATAATCCAAATGCCTCTCAGGGGTTTACATCTCCGGAAGCTGAACAATTTATGGATCTTTCTTCTGACCTCACTTCGAAAAACTTATACAACCTCAATTTATTTATTTCGTTCTGGGTTAAGACTCGGTTTGAGTTTCCACTTGTAGGCTGTAAAGCTCTCCGTGTTCTCATGCCTTTTGCAACGTCATACTAGTGTAAAGCCGGTTTTTCTGCGGTAGCAATAATCAAGTCGAAGTATCGCAATAAGATTGACTTTGAACGCGACATGTGTGTTGCAATATTAAACATTGCACCGCGGTTTAATAAAATGTGCATAGAGCAACAAGCTCACTGCTCACATTAAATGTTTTTTAGTATTTTGCGAACAATGCTGACATTTTTGTGCATTTTGAATAATGAACATGATTTAAATACAATTTCTTGGTAAAACTTAATATTTGCAAATTTTGGCTTCATTAAGGCGCCGCGAGTATTGATGAGTTTTGGAAGTGCGCCGTGAACAAAAAAAGTTTGGGAACCGCTGACGTAGCGCTTGATGTTGTTTTCGTCTTTTTTTTCGTTGTTAATCAATCTAAACCAGGCGATCTCAACCTTTTTAACACGTAGCTTAAAAAAACTTGAAACGCAATTGTGGCTCAATGTGTTTACCAGTCTTCACTTTCATTCCACACCCATTTTCATGAAATCGTTTCCAAATTATAGGTGATGACCAAAAAAAAGTCTTCATTTTTTTTTTTTATTCTTATCTCTATATTCATCCTCCTGACTCGCAGGAAAGCGACGGAGGCGCTAATACATAGGGTAAGCAATTACCCCGACCTGCTTCCGGAGATGCCAAGATATTGTTGTCCGCTTGTAATTTAGTAGAGATATTATTGTAATGTAGAACTGTTTGCCAAGACCACCAAGCAGGGGAATGTGCCGTAAAGTGTTTTTCCCAAGGACACACCAGAATGGCGCAAGTGGGTTTTGAACCGAGACTATGTTGATCATCAGTCCGGTGCTTTAACCACTCGACCACGCTGCTGACTTCATCATCTTCATTCTACGCTCAATTTCACCGGCTCGTTCTTTGTCAACAAAAACCAGCCTCCAAGCATGTGGTTTCAACACTTTTTCACACCTTCTCTGTATGGCCCACTGGTTGAGAATCTCTGCTTTAAGCTTTTACTTTGCATCTAAATTCAACAACAGTTGGTCGAAACCCTTAATATTCCCATATAGAAATATCATTTATAAACTTTTGAAATATGTGAACTATACAACTAAATCTTTAAGTCATAGACATTGATCTGTGATAAGTATTAATAATACCTAAGCGTTAAAAAAGTTGCAATTTTTCAGTAAAAACTCTCATTGCAAGGATATAGGTTATATCGAATTTGGCCAAGTTTACAAATTTATTAAATTACTTTTTTGTCTATTTTTCCTACAAAAAAATGGAGAAAACTACAATGGCTTTAGAAAAAACTTTTTACCTCGCAGATTATTAATTATACGGGGAATAAAAAAAAAAAAACAGGAAAAATACAATTTTCTTTAAAGATATACAAAAACTTGTATCATGTTTCCACATGGATAGATTGGTAAAAAACGTGTTAATAAAATAAACATGAAGTACATTTAGAGTTTATACTTGCCGCAATTCAGATTTCAAAGATTTTTAAATTATGCAAAGATAATGAAAATATAAAGACTTTTTGACAACACGTTTCTTTTTGTTCATGCTGTTTCAGAAAAGCGTCCACAAGAGAAGCTTTGCCGCCATCACGATTTTGTATTAAAATTTTTGACTAGAAAAAAGAACACAAATATCGGATCTACGATGACCTTGCGGAATAAACAAGAGACAGCCCAGGTTCTTTGGACACATCCCGGAATAAGGGACCGATTTACAAGTCCTGGATCCAAAAAGTAAAACTTTTTTTTTGGTATTGTATAGACCAGGCCTTCTCAAACTGTGGGTCGCGACCCCAAATGGAGTCACGAAACAAATTAGCTTTTTGTGCTTTTGAAATTGGCTTTTTTACAATAATATTTATTGACAATTAAAAACTATAAAGGTAAATGTCATTACACCATGTTTCTTAAGGTTAGTAGACTTTTAAAGCATTTAATTGACAAAATAAAGCCTGAATCAGAGTAAAAACCTTTTTTTATTTTTAGAGAGCACCTGGTTTTGGAGACAAAAATTGCAAATCAGAGCCTGATTCCAAGTGAAGACCTTTTTTTTAGAGATCACCATGATTTTGGGAGAAAAATAGCGAAAAGGAAGATCAAATTGAAGTGAAAACCTTTTTTTTTAGAGATCATTATGATTTTGGAAGAAAAGAGAAAAATGCGAAATCAAAGCCCTTTTCATTTTAGAGAACATCAAGTTTTGGAAATCCTTGCCCCGGGTCCCTAACTTTGAATATCCACCACTGCATATTGGGGTCACAAACAAATTTATTTTTTAAAATAGGGTCGCAGAGCAAAAAAGTTTGAGAAGCCCTGGCGTACACAATAGAAATAATTTTGAGTGTAGGCTAAAATTTAGATAATTACTTAAAGCTTACTAGCTTTCAAACGATGACGACAACGACGCTTACTAGCTTGCAAAAGTCGCTTCTCAAAATATTTTTTCTCCCTTCTGCTGCATGCACTGATTGGAGATGCCGATATCAACGATATTTCTTTATAAAGTGGTAATGATACACGATTGTTTTTTTGTTTTTTTCAAGAAGTTATTTTTACAACATCGAAATTTTTGATACGGAACTAAAGATAAAACGTTCTGAAACCAAGTCGCACGACTCGTTGCGCTTTGAGGAAACATAAGTTATTTTTACAGCTGACGTGACTTGTGCTCGGATTGATATCACATTACAGATTTACAGAGAGATTGCCACCCTAACGCATTTTCCCACGTAATCAATGTTTTTGTGTGTGTTGCTTTGTTTTTACTCAGTACAGCTCATACAGCTCACTTCAGTACAGCTCATTTGTATTCAGTACAACGCTTTTGTTTTCTGTTCAGTACAGCTCATTTATAACTTTGTTTATGTGTTATAATTTTACGTTATGTTGTTCTTTGGACTTGTTTGAATCTTTAGTTAATTAAACCTTGACTCGAGGAAATGTTATACTTTTTATGACAACAGCATTAAAATTTTTTATGCTGAGGTCAGGTAACTTTTCCGAGGCCAAGCAAACAAATGATATGTTTTAGTTTCAAAAAACTTTAAGTTATTTTTGCAACAACGAATTTTTCAAACTGAAACCAGAGACTTTCCAAACCAAGTGGTGACAAGAATCTGACTTGCCGTGCTTAGATTCTAGCACGAAACAAATGATTCAACTGTTGCCATATCTAGATTCTTTAAAAAACAACCGTTGAAATCAAATCATATTGAAATCATATGCTAGAATCTAAGCAACCAGATTTGTTGTGATTACTAAATAAGTAAAAATTACTATTACGTTTAGCGATGACTTCCGATCACCTCTCAGATTTTTGTGTGCTTTATTTCTATCATGAAAGGATTAATGAGAAAAAGATCAATCGGGTTATTACGTGCCTAGCTGGCGGGAAGCGATAAATGGACTTTTAATCATGGCGCCATTTGTTGATGCGTTGTAAATATTTGTTATGTTTTATATAAAAATTTGTTTAAAAAAGTGGATTTTATATTCTAATAGCGAGCGGTTTAAGTGCAAATTATTAAATTATTGTTCCAAACCAAATACTGTTATTCGAGCTAAAAGTTTAAATATTTTGCCCCCTCCAAAATTTTTGGTTGGCTACGCCACTGGCCAGAATCAGATTTTTTTTTGGAAAAAGGCATGAGTTTTTTGGGTTGAAGGATGTCACTTTTTGCAAAATTCTATAGAACATTTTCGATCAGTATCTATTGTAATTTAACCAATTAATGATTTAAACCGATCTGGCAGTTGCCTTGTTGATAAGTTTACTATTGTGATTATTTGTTTGTCTTTAATTGTTATCTTTCTGGGGTACTGTACTGTCTTGCGCGAACTTCTTTAAGTTGTTAAATACTCGAACTTTGTTCAAAGGTTTTGATTGCTTTCTTTTGTTTCAACGCTGAGTGTTATTATGAATATCACCTTTGTTGTTTTTTAGATGTTAGTGCAGTTTTTTATGAATAAAAGCCTAGTTCTACAAATTTGCTTTAAACGATATTTCAATTCAATTAAATTAATGTAAAAACTTTTTGTTGTACCGGTACTTATTTTTTTCAGTTGAATATGAAAAAAAACGAAAATTTAAACATGAAAGGGATTGATCGGTTTTGCCAAAAAAATTTTGGAAAAAAAGGTTTTCCCATTAATTCTTAATGATATGTGGGCATCTCCATGAAATGTTGCAAATTCAAGTTTTGGGAGATCATCGAAACAATTTAGACAAAATTGCTTTGCCCTTAAAATGTTTTGGTCTGGAACGGCAATACTTTAGGGAAGAGATGTCCAACCTTTTTTGATAATGGGCCAAATTATAAATTTAAATATACTCGGCGGGCTGCAAAATTACTTGTAAATAAAATTTTCATATTTTTTAGGATTAGATGCTATGACCAAATAGCGAGTATTAAAATTAAATTTAAGATTGATTAATTTGTTAGGAATCTAAGTGAAGTGTGAAACTATTGAAATCATTACATAATTAGCATTAACAAATATCCATGCTGGAGCTGCTTTCAGGTCCTGGTTACTTGAGTTTATTTCTTCCTGTTTGCACCGACTCAAAATTTTCAAGATCTGGAGAAAAGCGCTTGTAGTCGCGATCCCAAAGCCAATGTAGCCCGTAAGAGACCCAAAGAATTATCAACCGATATCTCTATTCTGTGTCTTTTACAAGATTCTCACGACGCTTATCTATAGCCGTGTCGAACCAATTATTGATTTATTGCTACATAGAGAGCAGGCTAGGTTTTTTCGCGGAAAGTCAACCGTGGATCAAGTCATTCTAATGACAGAAAACATCATGAACTTTTTTTGTCAATTTGTTGATTTATCAGCGGCATATGACACTGTCTGGAACTGTGAACTTACCTGCAAGCTGCTGCGACTTCTGTTGGATAAACGCATGGTCAGATTGATCGTGGAGCTTGTCCGAAACCAAAGTTTCATCCTTACTATTGGTGACAGTAAACTCAGCTGGCCTAGCGGCCTGAAAAACGTCATTTTTTAGAAATCGGTTTTGCTTCTTTCTATTTATACATGAATATTTCGTACAACTTATGCCGACGGAATATACTAAGTACTATCTAGTGACGGAATTAGCATTAACATACGTACAACCTGAACGTACAACTCCATAGTTTCCAGAAAGTTAATCTAAGAAAACGATCTAGCATTATTGAACTTCTTGAAAGCTGGAAGGTCTTTGAGGGGACATTAAGTTAAGACATGAGCACTTTTAGTGTATATTGAGACTTAAAAGCTGAATCTCAGTCACACTGAGGAAGTGACGGCAGTCTTTCGTTTAAATAACTGATTGGCTCAACATGAGGTAAATGTTTACAAGAGCATTGGACGTTTGCCATTTTGTCCAACCCCTATTTATTTTGTGGTAAAATTGGAAAGATCACTCACGTTCCGTCACCATCTAATGGCATTGCGCAAAAAACTATCTTCGCGCGTCACACTGCTGAGGCAACTTGCTGGCTGAGGATCGGGTGCTGGTGTCAAAGCACCGCGCACAGCTGCCCTATCTCTGGTCTACCCAACAGCTAAGTACTACGCACCAGCCTATACTTTGAGATATCCAGCCATCTGAGTTTCGCCGACTAGGAGCGACACTCTCTTTGGCTAACGGAGGATCCTTGCATCCTGACCATATATTAAATTCCGAGGTTGAACTTAAAATCTCTAAAAATATCTGATCCTCTTTGCGCTCTTCCAATAAATCAACACGTTTTCTTTTTTTATCATTAGCAGCACCGCTGCTACTACCTTATTTCAAATCACTCCACATTGATTCAAAGTTACTATTTTTGCTACCACTAAAGTCATGAACTAACAATACTTATACCATATTTTGGAAGGGGCAAACCGGGACGCTTTTTAATAGGAAAAAATTCGTCCCTAAAAAATATTGTTCTCTCTAAAAAAAAGATCTTTACTTCAAATCTGTCTTGGATTTCTGGCAAACCGGCCAAGACAAAGCCCTAAAAATTGGGAAGAATAGTAAGCCTAACTAACTATTACTTGATATTGTAAAAAGTGCTTGGAAATAACCCAATCAATATTAATTCTAAAGTAAAGTTTTGGTAAAGAGGTTGTTTTTTTCAACCAGACAACAATTGATAAAAGCAACTATAATGGATTCAGCATTTATTAAACAAACATTAAAAAATTATTATTTAAAGACGAACGTTTTCGGCTTACTTCAGCCCTCATCAGTAGGGCAACTTTTTGCAACTTTTGCAACTTTTTTTTACAGCTTCGGACAGCTTCCTGAGTGGCACAAAACTTCAATATAGCGTGTAAGGATATTTTTGTCCAAATTTTATTTTGCAACTTTTTGCAACTTTTTCAGTTTTTAAGCGTAACTTTATGTCAATATTGCAAAAAAAAGAGAAAAATAATGAACAATCCAAGTGTAATTTTTGTTAATAATTGAAATCCCAAGTGTAGGCATTAGGCAAGCCTGCTTTACTTCTTTGTTTTAACGTATGTGGTACATAACATAGCGAGTGCGTATAAAACAGTTTTGATTCAGGCTATATTGTCAACCTTTGTTGCGTAATAGTAGTGGGTTTGGTCAACAAGCCGGAAAACTGCGGTTAAAAGTAAAACGAATTGTGATTCGTACGACTTCGCATAACTTGTAGAGCCAGCCAAACTATAGTAAACATTTTACTGCAGACGTCCAACTCCAAAATGTTTGAGAATGAGATAGGCCTAAGCGAAGGCTACCTCTAACATGAAGGCGGTAGGAAAAGCCATGAGTCTACTTGAAATATGTGAACGATAAGTAAATGTTTTTGCATTATTCCTATCGTGAACCAGTTGTTTAATCTCATAAATACTAATTTTTATAAATTCGTACCTTTCTATTAGAGTCAGGCATAAGCAGAAAAATTGAGAGTGTATAATAATAAATTTGTAAAAATGCCGAAAGAAGCGAAATCATCCCTTTCCAAAGTTCGAGACTTTGTTTCACGCCACCCAAAAGAGTTTATGACTTCCGCTCGTGGACAACTGTACTGCACACTGTGCGCAAAAATTGTTGCGCATGACAGAAAATCTTCTGTGGACAAACATCGCCTAAGTGCAAAGCATCAAAAAGCCTTGTCATCAACAGTGCTGCAGCGGCAGCAGCCTATAGACTCTACCAACGTAGGTTGGGGCGATTATGTTGGAAAAGTTACCTCAGCATTTCTCTCAACCGATATCCCACTCTACAAGCTACGTAATCCAGAAATGCAGTCGCTATTTCAATTTCTAGGTCGTAAAGCTCCATCCGAGTCGGCATGTAGAAAGCGAGTTGACGATATGGGAAAATGCGAAGTAGATCGAGTTTGTGAAATTCTTTTGGATAAGATTATTTTCATGGTGATTGATGAATCCGAAATATCTGGCTGCAAGTATTTGAATACCTTAGTAGGTGATATCGAAGTTCCAGAAATAACTTATTTATTGCATTGCAAGATTCTTTGTACGTCTCCAAATCAGCAAACTATTGTGCATGCTCTTGATGATGCAATACGAACCCTCCAAGCAAACCGAAATAATTTTGTTCTCTTGCTTACAGATGCTGCCAGGTATATGACAGCAGCAGGCCGCCTTGTTAAAGGAATATAACCAAAGCTGTTTTACATCACTTGCACAGCTCATGCCTTGCATAATGCAGCCGAGCGAATTCGCAATCATTATGAAGATGTTAACAAGCTCATTGCTACCGTGAAGGCTTCGGTAGTTAAAAATAAAGACCGAAGAGGAAAATTTTCAGAAATCGGCAGTCCTCCTCATCCTATTGTCACCCGGTGGGGGAGTTGGTTAAATGCGGCAAAGTACTATGCTGAAAATTTCCCCAAAGTTTGTGATATTGTGAATGCATTCGAAGGCACAGGGCACCTGGTAGTGAAAGTAACAAAAGCAGTGGCGGCTGAAACTCTTCCAAACAGCCTCAAGGAAATTTATCAATGCTACATGCAGTTGGTGGAGGAAATAAAACGAGCTGAAAGTGTAAAATATACAGTTTCTCAAGCTTATGAAAAGGGATACAAGTTAGATTTTGGAAGCGATCCCGTTGGAATTCAGTTGTATTTGAACCACCGGCTTGAACTGAACAGTGATTTGAAAGCTATTGTAAATACGTCAAACACAAATGTCAGCCCAGCACTCTATGCTAAGCTATTGCAGTGCCAAGCTACTTCATGCAGTGTAGAGAGGAGCTTCAGCATGCTTGGCAAGCTCTTGGCTAAAGATCGCAAGTTTGCCCAAGACAATGTGTGGAAGTATTTGGCTTTGTACGTTGATAAAACAAGCGCAGAGTAAACGCAAACCTTCTCGGTGTTGATTTCGCTATTCTTTTTATTCGTTTTATGCAACTTTGCAACTTTCTTTAAAAATAAATGCAACTTTTTAATTTTTTTACTGCAACAAAAAGTTGCCCTACTCATCAGGTTTCTACAATTTTAGTAATATTAATTAACTTTAAATTTACACACACACATAAAAAATTAACAGCAAAAAACAACGCATATTTTTTAAAAAAAAAAAAGCTGTACTTTTGACTAACAGGCTAAATTTTAAAATCAAAACGAGAGAGAAACTAAATTGATACAAATTAAATTCCAGATTATGATGTCATTAATTTTTCTTCAATGATATCATAATCATCTTCAATAACATGACAGAGATTATGATGTCATTGAAGAAAAATTAATGACATCATAATCTGCATTAATAAAAAGCAAGTACAATTTAAAAATATCTCCTATCTATAAAACTTTTAAAGTAGTCAATTATTTTCAGTTAAAATCCAAAACTCCTGTGGCTTTTTGCTCAAATGTTGTCTATAAATTCTCGTGTTCGTGCGATACGAACAAGACATACATCGGTATGTCCTCCAGACATTTGATCACTAGAGTCCGGGAGCATCTGAAATTCAAAAGTCTACAGGACAGTGCAATTAAAGATCATATTTTGTCGTGTGAAAAGTGCTCTAATAATCGGTTTGATGAAAACAATTTTGTAATAATACATAAATGCAAATCAGAATTTTGTTCCGAGATTCACGAAGCTCTACTCATAAAAAAGTTAAGTCCAAAATTAAATCGACAAATGTTCGCAAACGGAGCTTCATATTTATTGAATATATTTTGATTGTAATATTTTTCCTTTTTTTCTTCAATGACATCATAATCTGGAATTTAATTTGTATCAATTTAGTTTCTCTCTCGTTTTGATTTTAAAATTTAGCCTGTTAGTCAAAAGTACAGCTTTTTTTTAAAAAATATACATTGTTTTTTGCTGTTGTTAATTTTTTATATGTGTGTGTAAATTTAAAGTTAATTAATATTATTAAAATTGTAGAAACCTTATGAGGGCTGAAGTAAGCCGAAAACGTTCGTCTTTAAATAATAATTTTTTAATGTTTGTTTAATAAATGCTGAATCCATTATGGCTGCTTTTTTCAATATTAATTCAATAGCAAAATAATGTAAATACTGCAAACGATGCTTGAGGCAAGCGTCCTTATATGACAAACTCTTCCCACGAAAGTTTTCATAAATCAGTTTATTGGATGTCACTCAACGCAGCAATCAACTGACGTATTTACTTTGCTTTTCTATACTTTACGGTGACCGCAATGACATCAGATTCTGTACAGTTATAAAGAAATACTAAGAAAATTGAGTAAGCCGTGGGTCGCATAAAAACATGAAGTGGGTCGAAGGTTGGACATCCCTGCTCTAGGGGGATAAAAATATGAAAATATTTTAAGCAGAACATAAAAATTATGGAAAACTGGTAAGAAACGCAAAACACTAACATTCTTTACATTTAAGACAGTGGTTTTCAACCTTTTCAATGCCGCGGACCAAAAAACTCCAAATACTATTATTGCCCATTATGTCTTTCGTTTTATTTTGGAAAAAAACACTTAAAATTCAAGTGAAGAACAAAGAAAAAAGTTTTCGTTTGTTGGCGAAACAAAGCCAAGGTGTGAAAACTTTTTTGGTTTTCACTTTGTTGTATATTTTACGAGCACCAGCGACCCGCAATAAATCATTAAAAAAATAGTCCACATTGTTTAAAAAGTTGGGCAAATATGCTGTTGATTAAAATTTTTTTAAATATTGTTAAGTATCGTAGTGATTCCAAGAAAAGATTCATAGACCCTCGTGGGTGTCGCGATCCCAGGTCAAGAAACGCTGGTCTAAAGTATTATATTAATTTTGTCTTTACTTTAAGAGGCAGAAATGATATCCGTCCGAGTATCCTTAACTTTATTTTAACGGAGCTGTCAAGTCTGAATTTTTTTTAAAGGGGTTATTCCAGTCCGGATATTTTTGACGCAGCTATCCCAGTCAAGATTTTTTGATGGAGTTATCTCAGCACTGTAACGCTAAAGCAAACCCAGTATCAAAAAGTGATTAGCTTTTTTAAATTTAGCTTAAAACAATAAAAAAGTAAGAATAGCTTTCTCCGTTGCCGATTTATGTTTGTGATGACAAACATGTTTTCGAACTGATGCAGTCCGTAATTAACAAAACCACTACGCAATAATAGATGTTTCGAAGACAGAATATTGTTACAAGTTGGAAAAGCATTGATGCGGCGTTGCATTCGTAACAATGCAAAATACAGAATGCACGAAGTCTAGAAATCGTAGCCCGATTCGGAAGGGGTACATTTTTTTTATGGGGGAAACTTTTAAACCAAAGTAAATATAACTTAACTTTTTGAATTAACCTTCGTATATACAGTAGTTTTGATTTTCCTGAGTTTAATGCTTTCTATGGTGTACTGTGATCCAGGGGTACATAGTAGAGATGATGATGATGATGATGTGCTGGGTTATAGACTGTCTTGAAAAGAATCGCATATTATGCATGAAAGATACAAATGTTTGGAAAAAACCGAATGCTTCCATTTCAAATGGATATTTACATACATCCACACCAAACATATGAAAAATTAGCGCTAAGCATAAAAAACGAGAGAGATTTAAAAACATGAATAAGAAAATGTCTGACACGAGCATTCATCAACATTTTTTGCTTACAAATATTTTAGATCTATTTGTAAAATAATTTTAATTAAATAAGTTTTATCGACTTATCGATTTTACCGTATATTCTACATATAAATCATATTATGAATTTCATAACTATGCTATCAATATGAAAATTGGTTAAGGTTTTGGACTTCACAAATCAATACTTGTGTCAAGCAAAATGACAAAATCATAAACTAAAAGCGGGAAAGCTGAATAAAAGCGCCAGTGAATAAAATGTTTACATTTAAGTAAGTTTCCTTGATAAATTTTTTATTACATTAACTTCTCTAAAAAATAGCAATTTTTGCTGAAATAATCAAAATAATTAATAAAAACATTAAAAGAGCAATGTTACTACGGCCGACATGCATCTTCCCAACAAAATGAGGGCCACGTCTAGGTTGTGCAAAATATTTTTGTTGTCTAAATGTCAATCACGTCATAATGCCGGCCAATTACATTAGTACACAAAAATTAGTACACGAATAGCAACGCAAAGATTTTTTCAAAAAATATTTTTTAAACTCTGATGATCATTTTTAACCAGAGGTGGGCATTTTTTCCTTCATTAGGAAAGCGCAGGGCGACTTGCGCAATGTAGACTATTTAAAATTATATTAAGTGACGCTTTGACCAAGTGTCGTTTTGATCAATTGTCGTTCGATTAACTGTCCTTCGATCAACTGTCGTAGTACCCTTAGCCAGAATTAACTGTATAAAAATTTCAGTCTCGCGACAAACTATTATATTTCCAGAGCCGGCGTAAAAAAAAAACACAGCTTTACTTCAGCGCAGCTATTTTGTGTTACCTAGTTCAACTGTTTTTTTGATCCCCAAGTAAAGTTGTGACATTTACCAACTTCAAACTTCTTTTCTTAAAACTTTTAGCACCCACTACCCTAGGGTGCGCAATTTTTAGTCAAGAATTTTTAATCTACATGGTAAAATGTTTAAAGTTTGTTAAAAAAAATTCTTATTCTCATATAAGTAAAAAAAGTGTCTCTAAATGCATGTTTGTTATAAAAGTCGGCACGGTGGTTGAGCAGTTACCGGTAAAGAGCGCGGTATTGTTGGCGAACAATAGCACTTGTAATGGTATTGTCGGCGAACGTGATTGACACGGTCGTGGCTTAAAATCCACTCGCGTCTTTCCGTAACAAATTTAATTTAAATTTCTTCCATTTAGATTGTAATTATAACCATGCTGATTTGGTTCATCCTTAGTATAAAGTGTTGACTATGCATTTTTGTGAGCAGCTTGGTTGATTGATTTTGCAAGGTTATTTGTAAGCATTTAAGATTAAAGAAATCATTAATAAGCCAACAATCTCTGGAGATTTTTTCTGAACGAATTTGCCGATGCTCTCCACTTGTTAAAGTCTAGAAAAGCTCCAGGCCCTGACTCTCTATTCCAAGAGCTAATATCTCTGCTTAGAAATCATGTTTAAACAAGTTCCCGTCTTCTAGCTTGTGCCAACTCAAGATTTCAAAATTTTGAGGAGAGCATTAGTGGTTTCCATCCCGAAACCAAATAAGCCATTTGGGGAACCAAAGAGATAAAGACCTATCTCTTTGTTTTGTGTCCCATTTAATATCTTGGAGAGACTTACCTAATACCTATGCCCGCGTCGAACCAATTACTGATCCATGCTACCTAGAGAGCAAGCTCGGTTTTGGCGCGTAAGGTCGACCATAGATCAAGTCACTCTTCCAACTCAAGAAATTGAGGATTGTTTTTAGGCCAAAAAGAAGGTTGACGCTGTGTTTGTTGATCTCACAGCAGCCTACGATACTGTGTGACATCACGGCTCCGTTTACAAGTTACTCCGTCTTCTTTTGGACAGGCGCATGGTCACAGCGATTATAGAATTTGTTTGTAATTGAAGACTTACCCTTAATACCGGTACTGGAAAACAAAGCAGGTTACGACGTCTTAAGAATGGTGTCCCACAAAGGTCAGTCTTGGCTCTCCTCTTGTTTAATATCTATACATATGACCTGCCAGTGACAGTCAGAAGGAAATGTGTTTATGCTGATGATCAGGTCTGGGAATGCAAGCAGCGGGCAGGCATTAGAGGCGACTCTTACTCAGGACATGGCAACTCTATTCTCCTACTTTTCCAAATGAAAGCTCAAGTTCAGTACAACAAAGACTGTGTCGGCAGCTTTCCATCTTTAGAGCAAGGAGGCACAACGTGAGCTTAACATCTTTGACAATGCCTTGTGCATAGTTGCTGGATGCCTGCGTCGCATACCCACAGACAACCTTTTTATCTCAGCAGGCTTTCAACCAACTGAGTTTCGCCGCCAAAAAGCTGTATTATCTCTAGCCTGCCGCGCTCCGGAACCAGAACACCTCTTATGTGGAAGGCTTCTGTCTCCACTTCGTGGACAGCTGCGGCAACTTAAATCAAGATACACATTTGCACCTGCTGCACTGGAACTGCTGAACGACCTCACCCAGTCAGGCACCAATGTAGCACAATGGGAGGAATACAAATCGAGCACGGAGTGGCGAAAAAACGCCTCTAGATTCCATACATTTATTAAAAATGTTAGCGCAACGCCACCGGGAATTAGCTTTTCCATACCTGCATGGATTAGGTTTTATCACCTCCAAATCGGTGTTGGTCTATTCCGCTCACAAACACACAAATGGGGTATGGGTTCTACGGCCGCCTGTGAGTGTGTTACAAAGGAGCAGATTCTTGAGCACGTAATAGCATCTTGCCTCATTTATCACCTACCAAACGGAGCCCGTGCTCTCTCAGATGTCAACAAGAATCTGGCGACCTGGCTGATGGAATCATGTATGGCCATTTAGTAGACCATCAAGCTCCCGTTCATCTCCTCCAAACGAAGAAGAAAGAGCCTACAATGTCTTACGAACTGTGTTTGAAATTCGATTACTAAAAAAAGGTGACATTTTGTTCCGTTAAATCGGTATGAGGAAATAGTATATTATCAATAAAACTTATTATTTTATACGCCTAATACATAATTTCATATACGAGTACTTATCGTAACTCACTACGGGCTATTAGTTAAAACTTACTCTCTTATGTGGTCGGTAACAACAAAAAATTTGTGCAACTTTATCCAAAACAAAAAATATTTCTAGAACAATATGATACGTTCTGGGCTAATTTGGAGTTGCTAAACATGAATCTAAGGTTAGTTTTTTCGCATCAAACTTAAATTTTTTTGGTTTATCGCATGCGTAGCGCATTTAGGAAAGGGCATTGTTCCATGTGTGTCATTGGACCATTGTGCCATGCTCCCCCTTGGAGATTACTAGACAAGAAATAAAAGAAGATAGATTCAAAGTGAAAACCTTTTTTCCACTTGAAAAAAATTTTCTACTAAGCATATTTGATTGTGGTTATATGGCCCACCCTTTCAAAAAAATTCTCGGTACGCCACCGCTTGTTTGTAATACAGCGTGCATACTCACCTTGATGTTCGTGCAGGCGTGTTTGTGTGTGTGTGGTTTACACTGACAGAGCAGGTTATGCTTTTGCTAAAATATTAGTTTTGCTCTTTCTGAAAAATGTTTAGTTTCAGAATGCAAAACATGTATTTGCTACTTTTTAAAATTGATCATGGCTTCATTTACCTATAGATGTAACAATAAACCTGATTTATTTTGCTATATACGGAAAAGACGTATAGCAAACAAATATAGACAAAAAATAACTGATCAGACCAAGAAACTATATCAAGTCTAATTCAAATGTGCAGTGTAAGTTGATCAGAACCAAAATTCGGACCCTAATTTATGTTCCCTGGACTTTTCTCATAGGCTCAATAAGTGGTTGTCAAGTGAAAATCCCACATTGCAATTTTCCGTACCAATGATGTTGAGAGAGCAAAAAAAAGTATGATACAGATAGCTATTTTTGTATCACAAACACAAAAGAATTTCTTTACAAATCAAAAAAGTTTGCCCAGCCCTGATCTAGGTCAATAAATAAATAAATTCAAAATTAAAATCAGAACGTCAAAGCGGAACCGTTTAAAGTAAAGTTTCAGTTCAGTTCAGGTTCAGCAAATATTTATTTTTTGGGTTCAGTTTCGCTTCGGGCTCACAAAACAATAACGGTTAGTAACGGTTTACGGATCCGGTAAGACAAAACTACGGCTCTGCAGCATTCAAACAATCAGCTAGTTTATTGGGATCAGTTTTATTATGATAGCCAATAATTAATTAAAGATTTATGATATATCACATTCTTTATTATACAAATTTATACTGAAAAAGTATTAACAAGTCAAGAAATCTGCCGCAAATTATTTATTAAAGGAATAGCGTCTTACTGTTAGCCATCCTTCGACTGAATCGAAACAATCATCGGGAAACGGTTAGGTGGGGAAAAAAATAATGTTTTGAAGCAACTCTTTTGGAAAAACTTTTATAAAGAGTTATTTCAAAAAATTCATACCTTTTCCTGCCTAGTTTTCCGCGATGACTGCCTCGATTCAGTCGAAGCATAGTCTGGCACAATCGGTTTGAACATTTTGCGGATGATTCTTTGATTTTTTAACACCTTTCATTATTGATTCCTGATAGGAATCTTGTTATCTCTGCTGTTTGGCTATTTGATTCTTGGATATCAAGTTGAATGAATATGAATTTCATTCTTTCTTGATACAAAGTTATACGAAAGTTTTTTTTTGCTGAAAAAAGGCTGTAAAACGACAGCGAAAATTGGAAAAGTAAACAATATACAACAAAATTTTCTTTACATTGCAACTTCACAAAGTGCTTGTTTCTTTCTACTGCATCTGTCATTAGCCGCTAATGGCTCGTAGTATAAAGATAGAAAAACACAAGCATTAAGCATGTGGTTGTGTTCCGGAAAAGTTCTGTGCCACAAAATGGAGTTAGCGCTTGCGAAGTTAAACCCATGTCCTTGAATCCATCTCCAAATTCCTCTTTTTACAGAATACGTTAAGCCAATCCAAGCCTCTGTATCCAAAGAAACTCTCAAAGCATTTCTAATCTTTCTGAAACAAATTATTGGAGTTTTCACTGAAATTGAAACAAAGTTAAAAGTCTCAAGGAAAATCGAAGTTATATCTAATCATTGAATAGAATCGTGAACGTTATTCTATTTTTAACAAATGAAAGCACAAAAAAAATTTCGGCCACTGGTGGTTCTTATTCTTTTGAATGTAGATTAATTTCTGGGGCTGTTTCTTTGCTGTGTATCACGTAGCGTACTCGAAAAGTACGGCGTATCATTTTATGTTGGACATGGACGAGTCTTGATGTTGCCTAATTGGAAAAAGACACTTCATTGCAATAATCAAATTATCAAACAAACGATCAAGAGAATGATGAAGTGGAAATAAAATTCCAAGCCTATATGTACCACTGACCCCTAAAGTAATATCTCAACCTTTTTACCACCGTGACCAAAACGACTTAAAATTTGAAACGGCCCACTGTGACTAAACCAGCTTTTTTTAACCATTTTTGGTTATGCCCCAACTAATCGCTTTTAAAATTCTGATGTTCCTCGCGTGGTGATACCATGTTGTACCAGCGGAGAAACTTTGGGAAGGGCAATACAGTTTGGCTCAAATTTTATGACGTTTGCGCGAATCATGAACTTGCAGCATTGCATAATAGATGAAGACTAAAAAAAAAGATCGTCACTTTCAATCAGTGTCCAATTTCTTAATTTTTGTCCTTATAGAGTTATAGATTAACACAAAAAAAAAGTTGTCGCTTTAAAACCGTATCGAATTTCTGGAAATCAAATTGCCCATTCGTGAGATCTTTTTTTGTGTTCAATTAAATTTTGTCACAAATTCTAGTCCTCAGAATGGTGAAATCGGTTGAGAATTTTTGATGTAAAAGTTACTTTTACCTCAACGAAAAATTTTCAACACATTATTCGCACCTTCTTTGTGTGGCCCACTTAAAAACTATCTGTGGCCCACCAGTGGGCCATGGACCCCCGGTAAAAAAACTATGCCTTAAAGCAGTGATTCCCAACCTTTTTAATGGCTTGCACCCCTAAAATATCTTAATATGTTCTCGCACCCTTTACAGTACATGTAATGATTTACTTAATAATAAAGTTAAAAACGAGCGAGAAAATTTGCATAACCAATTTTTATTAATGTATTGTATGAACAAAAAAGAAATATATGGGAACAAAAAAAAACTGAACGTTGCATAAACTTTACAAAAAATTAAATTTTCATTTACGTATGATTTTTTAAAAAAGCTAAAAAATTCAAAATTAAAAGGAACTTCAAATTTAATATTTTTTGTTCCTGTTTATTGCTTAGGAGTTTTTCAAAACGTGGCACTTTGTTACTGATAGCAACCCGCATGTCTGCCTGTGCATTCAAGTCATTTCTAGATTTTGTCTTGATTGACAGAAGGGCACTAAATCCAGATTGGCATAAGTAAGTCGTCGCGAATGGGATGAATACACTTAGTGCTTTTTCACAAAGTTTTGGAAATATGTCCATCGTCCATTGCCAAGCTTCAACATTGTTTAGCGGTTTTGCTTTCAAACTGCATTTGAAAAACATGATTTGTGCGCAATTCAATAAGATCGTCCTTCACCTTTTCATTATTCGGCATACAGTCTAATACAAATTAAAGAAGTATGGATTTGTAATTTCCAGTTCTCCTCCTCCAAAATATCCATCAAATGACTTTGATGGTATTTTCAAATGACCCACACTTTTTTCACACGCATTGGGAATTAGGGACTCATCGTCATCAACCATTTCTTCAAATGAAGGAAAATTTGAAAGATTATTGACATCAGAGATGTAACTTTTTTTTGAAAGCATTTAAATTTTTAGGGCATTTTAATATGTTTATATTTTTTCCTTGTATAGAAACACTCTTACGAGTGAAAATATCACTTAAATAAGCTAGCGTTTAATTGAATTCTTGTGGTTTCATTTCTTTGAGAAGATCATAGTCACGTTCCTTCAGAAAAGCTTTGACTTCTCACAAATTCGAAGAAGTGCGTTAAAGCTCTCCCACGTGACAGCCAGCGGACTTCCGTGTGGAAAAGCAAAACTAAATGCTTACTTCCAAAATCTTAACAAAGCGACTTAAAGAGGCAGTGGTTCAGAGCACAACACCTAATCAGGTTGATGGTCTTCACAAAAGTATCAAGGACATTTTTCAACTTTGAGGCAATTTTTTTGATGCCAAAGCATGTCAATGAAGAAAACAGTGGGTATCTTGCAAGTGTTTTAACAAGGAATTTCCTGTTTTAACAAAGCAAAAACTCCCGAATTATTTCCCAGCATAGCAGGCGCACTGTCGGCAAACATAGAACCAATAATTTGGATATCTAAGTCATGTTTCACAAAAAAATTCTTCACACATTGGAAGATACCTTTTCCTTTACAATTCTTGTTCAGTCCATAACTGTATCAAACTAACCCGCTGCTACGAATCTGCTTTACGCCGAATGCGATGATTGCGCCACAAACAGTCAAAAAACGAAGGAAAAAATGTAACAAATGCTGCCATGTATTCAGCATTCCATGAATGAACACAGAATGCGCTGAACAATTAACATAAAATGAACTAATAATGACATTACTTTTAATACAAGACAAAAAACTGAAAAGCCATTTTGCACCCCTTGAAATGCTTCCTTGCACCCCTGGTTGGGAAACCCTGTCTTAAAGGGTTAAATTTTAATTCTCAACTACACAGGTAAAGAAAGTAAATCCAAATAAGAGCACTGCTGAATGAATTTGTTGATAATGAAACGGACCCTTAAATGCTTAGCAACAGTTCTTCTAATTAAGATATTTAAATTCTTTAGCCCAGTAATGATAATGCTTAAGAAAAAACTTTTCAAAAAACTTTTTTACAAGGGTGAATAGTAATGTATCTGTGTGTTGCAACCAAAACGTAAATTTGTAATATTTGTGGAATTTCCTTTGAATTTGTGACAGTAAAATGAAAGGGTTTGTAGAAGATTGTAATGTGTGACAACTAAACTTTAAATTTATGCTGATTCACCACCACAACCATTTAAGCTAGTGATGAAAAAAAAAGAAAAAAAGAAAATGCTAATACGTTTTGTTGTACAGCTATATAGCGAAATTGTCACATATGATTGTTTGAGAATTGCTACGCTTCAGTTTATGACAAAATCAAAAAAATCTATGAAGTTAACAATGTAATTGTACGGGCTCGAACTTTAGAATTAAATAACTATTTGACGACTATTTTTGAGGTTTTATAATAGAAGAAACACAAATTATAAATTATTTTTAAATGACTTGTTTAAATCTGTAATGAATTACGTTCTATCCATTATGCCTTTGATTCCGTAAACAGCCAAATCTCCTCCCACATTGTGACACTTTTTACGACTTTCATTCCAGCTTTGGCAAGTAGAAATCAATTTATATCTAAATCCGTTAAACGGTGAAATCCATCCGTCATTTAAAACTTGATATCCACGTTGCAATGCTGTAAATTAAGACTATAGAATCAACTGTTATAAAAATGAATACCGTATTTATCCGATTGTAAGCCGCGGCTTACATTGTTTTCTGCTTTCATTTTATGCGGCTTACTTTCAAGGGCGGTTTACAATCATGGGCTGTTAACAACTTTTTGATCGCAGAATTTCAGTGAAAATAAGAATCACACGAAGTGTAACCACCTCAGAAGTGAACATTCTAAACCAGTGGTTCTCAACCTTTTTACGCCTGCGGACCGGTAATCTTTTTAATGTCTGAAAAAATTCTAATAAACGCAACAAATCGATAAAAAAATTTTTTATTAAAACAAAAGTAAGCACAAAAGAAGAATGTGAGATTAATTAATGTGAGATTTCCTGCTGTCTTCTTGATATAATACGTAGTAAATGTGGCTCTATTAAAGTTTTTTAATGGCAAAGTCAGGGGAGCCAGAAGCGTGGGGACACAGTGGAATAGAAAATTTAAAGAAGGAACAAGGTATTTTTTGATATAATTTCTTCAAAACCAAGCTTTCAAAATTTTCTTTCTTGATTAGTACTGATTTCTGATTGTTGCTTTTATGACAATGCCGGTACTCTCCATCTTTACTACTTTTATTTAAGTTTGAAATTGTAGATTTTTGGTTACAATTTCAAATTTCCAAAAAACTTACTTCGTGGAATTCTTATCTTTTACTGCTTAGTCTTTTCGGATACTGTCTTAACTCAGAATAGTCTGGTACCATTCCTCTCAATAACTAGAGACATATTTCTTAATTCATTTTCATACTTTTTCTTCACCACTTTTTCTGGCCCAGATGGTAGGTGCTTTCACGCAGCCTGGGCCGTGAGTAAGTCTGCTCATTGATTTTAAAATGACAGACCGAAACCGAACCTACCAAAACGGAAGGGTATCCACCCATTCCGATGTTCAGTGTGGGTCTGTTAATCGGCAAACGTCCTTTTCAGGACGGGGCAATGTCAGGATAAAACTGCCCTTTTCAGGGCACATTGCCAACAAGTTCCGAAGACCCACTATTCTTCAGCTGAACATCGAAGGCCTCACTGCAAGCAAGATGAATGTTCTTCATCACCTCGCTATGCAGTCTGAGGCACTCGTCATCCTACTGCAGGAGACCCACTGCACTGATGCAGAGAAGTTGGTGCTACCACACTACCAACTAGCTGGGTCTTCTTTAAGCAGGAAGCATGGCCTTGCCACGTTTGTCCACGAGCGACTGAGATACACGCTTTTGGACCAATCTCCACCGACATCGGAGATCGAGTGGCTGTGTGTGGACGTTGATGGCTATAAAATAGTCAACGTCTACAAACCACCGCCAACGCGATTGCGAACCCTGGATCTCCCAGTGTTTCCTCACCCCTGTCTGTACGCTGGCGATTTTAACTGTCGTCATGCTGACTGGGGTTATGATGACAACAGTCCGGATGGTGAGTGCTTAGCTGGCTGGGCAAGTATTAATTGTCTTGCCCTCCTATATAATGCCAAGGACGCTGCCAGTTTTTATTCCGGCCGCTGGAACACTGGCACCAATCCAGACCTAGCTTTCGCTAGCGTAGGTCCAAACAGTCGCTTACCGGATAGACGTGTCCTTGACAAGTTTCCCAGGTCACAACATCGACCCTCGCTTATTACACCACCCAGGTTTGCTATGGCAGTGCCAAGCATGCCTGTTAAGCGATGGAACTTCCGCAAGGCCAATTGGAGTCACTACATTGCTTTGACGAATAAATTTGCAAAGACTTTGTTGCCGCCTGATTCACTTGATGTGGATGCGGCTTACCAGGACTTCTGTAACACCATTAAGAAAGCAGCCAAAAAGACTATCCCACGCGGGTATCGAAACAACTATATTCCGTGTTGGGATGCAGAGTGTGAATCCCTCTATAAAACCTTTCTGCAGTCTCCTCAGGGAGACGACTCAAGTTTGGCTGCTACAACTCTGCTTGCCAAGCTTGACAGAAAACGGAGGGATCGATGGTCCGAAGCAGTTCGGAGCATTGACTTCTCACACTCTAGTCGAAAAGCGTGGAGTATTTTGAACAACCTTACTGGTAGGTCACGACACTCTCCTCGTCACTGTCCCGTTTCAGCCGATGCTATTGCATCTCAGCTGGTTAGAAATGGGAAATACGAGGCTGTTGATCGCAAGTCATCTCGACTTGTCTTTCAAGAAGTGTCTGACCTTTGGAGGGCCACAACACCAGACGCAGTAAATATCTCTGACAATTTCTCACAGAGAGAATTTGCTGCTGCCCTTCAACATTTAAAACCAGGTAAAGCTCCGGGTCCTGATTCCATCTGCCCTGAGCTTATACTCCATGCTGGAGCTGCTTTGAAGTCCTGGTTACGTGACTTCCTTTCTTCCTGTTTGCGCCGACTCAAAATTCCCAAGATCTGGAGAAGAGCGCTTGTGGTCGCGATCCCAAAACCAGGAAAGCCCGTGGGGGACCCAAAGAGTTATCGACCGATATCTCTGCTCTGTGTCCCCTACAAGATCCTCGAGAGGCTTATCTACGCCCGCGTTGAACCATTAATCGATTCACTGCTCCCTAAAGAGCAGGCTGGGTTCCGACGCGGGAAGTCAACCGTAGATCAAGTTGTTCTGCTAACCCAGAACATCGAGGATTCTTTCGAGGCTAAAAAGAAGGCCGGTGCCGTATTTATCGATCTGACAGCTGCTTATGACACTGTCTGGCACCGTGGCCTTACCTGCAAGCTGCTGAGACTACTTCCGGATAAGCACATGGTCAAAATGATCATGGAGCTTGTCCGAAATCGAAGTTTCACCCTTACCACCGGTGACAGCAAGCAAAGCAGGCTACGCCGTCTTAAAAACGGCGTTCCTCAGGGATCCGTCTTGGCTCCCCTCTTATTTAACATCTATACGTACGATCTTCCTTCCATGATTTCCAGAAAGTTTGCTTATGCTGATGATTTAGCATTGTTGCACTCTTCTGGAAACTGGAAGGACTTGGAGGGGACATTAAGCCAAGACATGTCTACACTGTCAGCGTATCTCCAGACTTGGAGGTTGAAGCTCAGTCACACTAAGACGGTGACGACAGCCTTTCACTTAAACAACCGAGAGGCCAAACGTGAGCTAAAGGTCTACAACAATAGTAGACTTTTACCGTTCTGTCCAATCCCTACATACCTTGGGGTAAAACTGGACAGATCGCTCACGTTTCGTCACCATTTAGTGGCATTGCGCAAAAAACTATCATCGCGCGTCACACTGTTGAGGCGACTCGTGGGCTCGGGATGGGGTGCTGGTGCTAAAACACTACGCATAGCCACCTTGTCTCTAGTCTACTCAACAGCTGAGTACTGTGCGCCAGTCTGGTGTCGCAGTACTCACACTCGCCTCATTGACAGTGTCTTGAATGACGCCTTGCGCATAGTTACTGGATGCCTGCGTCCCACTCCAACGGACCACCTACCTGTACTTTCAGGCATCCAGCCAGCTGAGCTTCGCCGACTGGGAGCGACACTCTCCTTGGCTTACCGTGGATCTCTGGACCCCGATCATATTTTGCATGGTCTGTTAAATGGGTCCTCAGATACTGGCCAAGTGAGACTAAGATGCAGACGCCCGTTTGTGCCAGCTGCGCGGAATCTCTTGGACAATCTTGCCAGACTTGGCATCCGCGCCTCTGAATGGACAAATCACAAATGGAACGCGGAGTACTGTGAAAATGCTTCCAGGCTCCGTGCTTTTGTGCCCGGGACCAGTATCAGGCCTGTTGGGATGGGCTTACCCAGAGCAGCTTGGGTTAAGCTCAACCGCCTGCGGACTGGTGTTGGGCGATTCCATTCGTCCATGCACAAATGGGGTCTCGCTCCTTCACCGAATTGCGAGTGTGGCGCCTCAGAGCAAACCGCAGACCATGTACTAACAGCGTGCCCCATACATCGGGCACCACATGGAGCACGCGGTCTGACGGTTTTGGATGACGAAACTCGATGCTGGCTTAATAACATCACTGCCAGCATCTGATCCAGGCAGTGCAGCAGTCTGGGGTAGTAAAAGGATAAACCCTCGGCCCCAGTTCTGTTTGTGTCTGGCCTGGAGTGGATGCCCTTCAAACGATGACGACGACGACGACCACTTTTTCTGAAACCATTAGTTTTGTTGCACGCTGTAAATATATTGATGCAATAACCATAAGAGAGCTATTAAGATCATTCAAGCGGCTGAAAATATTCACTAAATATGCAAGTCTACTTATGCACATTTTATTGGAAAAAAATTCTTTTAATGGAAATGTTCATTCACGTAAAAATTGATTTGTTTCTTCCCTCATTTCAAAAAGACGTGCAAGAACGCATCCTCTCGAATACCATATCACTTCTGCATAAAAAATAAGATGGCGATTTTGCGCAGCCATACTCACACATAGTGCCTCAAGAAGCCTTAAATACAATACTCGGTCACGAGTAACTGATATTTTTAACTGGTCCGATCATAATGTCATTTAATTCAGGTGACAGTTTTTGGGAAGCTATATGTTCACAGCGATACATGCAATGTCTAGACAGCAGATTTTTGTTTGCAACTTTTTTATTTTTGCGGTTGCAACCGAATGACAACCAGCCATGCTGGCAGCTTAGTCAGTACACAATCATGCACATTTTCCCCAATCTAAGCCTTGATCTTGCATTTGGTTATAAAAGAAAATCAATAATTACTGTTAATATTCTTCTGACCTTGTTTTACTTCTGAACTCGTAGAGCCTCCTTAAAGAGTAAAATTGAAATAAATTGTTGCTGACCGGCAGAAAAGCTAATGCGGACCAGCGGTTGAGAACCACTGGTCTAAACACTCACTACGAATTGAGAACTATTGAAGCGTAACTAGCATCGAAAAACTAGATTAGTTACCAGTAGTTTTATTGTTTGAGCATAGACTTCTAAATAATAGTACCGGTATCTGGACTGGAAGCAGCAGCATAAATCGGCTTATCGCCAACCAAAATGTGGCTGAAAGAAAACGAGAAAGCAGTTGATACAAGCTGCTTGATAGTAAAAGAGCAAGGTGTTAGGAAAGCGAAAAGCTACTGGAAAGATTGTTTTATAATATACGAATAATTGCCGAAACTTGTTTACGCGTTTCTTTGAATTAATTCTTATTTTAATTCTTGTTGCGTCACAGACGGTCATAAGCTAAAGAATTTAAGTTTTACAGTTTGTAGGTGCGGCTTAGTTTGTAGGTGCGGCTTACTTTTAAGGGCGGTTTATAATAATTTTCTATTGTCGTTTCGTACGGTGTACTTTCAAGGGCAGCTTACTTTCACGAGCGGTTTACAATCGGATAAATACGGTATGCAAAGTTAAAACAAACTAATACCCAATGCATCATTGAAAGTATTTCGCTGATATTTTTATCAAGATGGATTTGAATTTTCCATCGTCTTTTCGACAGCAATGAAGTTTAGATAGCTGTTAAACAATGATTCTTTGTTTATTCTTTTACTTAACACAATAATTCAGTAACTGTTTATTTAATACGGCTTTAGAAATATTTCATAATGCATTGAAATACGTTTCTGTTCGTATTTAATATCGAATGCATTACTGTTCGAGAGTTTTGCTCAAAATTTTGATGAATAGCCATTTTTTCGTAACCACTTTAGAATAATCTAAACCTACTAAATATTCATCCATATTGTTAATCTCTTATCTAATTTTTTAATGCAGAACTCAACAAATTAAGTATCATCACCATAGTAACAACCATGTGACTCGAACTCGCAAAAAAGTTCATGGAGTGAGAAGACATTTTTTTTGGTCTTCACTCTATAGATAGGAAATTATCGAACTCAATAAATTGAAAATATGGTAAACTCAAACTCGGACTTGTAAATTTTTTGTTCACTCGATTCTCGAACTCGGTTAAAAATACATCGAGGTCGGAGTCCTGGTAACAACGCAATGTATCATCAACTAAAAAAAAAGAGGAATCAGTATATAAAAAAAAGATTTGTTTATGTTTTAGCGAGAACTTATATAAATGGCAGAAAACTATTATAAACTACCTTGCCGTTGATATTGTAGTTCCAATTCTAAATAAAAACAGAAAAAATGTAAAGCAAGTTCGTTAATATTATAAACTATTATAAAACTACCTTGCCGTTGATATTGTAGTTCCAATGCTAAATAAACACAGAAAAAATGTAAAGCTATTTTTTTAATATTATAAACTATTATAAAACTACCTTGCCGTTGATATTGCAGTTCCAATGCTAAATAAAAACAGAAAAAATGTAAAGCTATTTCTTTAATATTATAAATTTTTGCATGACAGAGATTTTTACGTTTTTGTCTGACTTGACTTTGAAGAGTTAAATTAACGATGTTGAAAAAAGTACTTGGCTTAAGGTATGTTTCCAAATGAAGCATTTACTAACACTATTTTTTGAAAACATTATTATTTGATAAATTTTAAGTAATGGCAACAAAAACGCATTTCAACCGAACTAATTTTGAGCGTTTATAGGTTATTCAAATATTACAAATCATGACGCTTCATGGGCAAGAGCAAGCACAATTCTATTGAACACTTATTTAAATTGTGCCATTGGGAAATTGTGCCATTCCCCTTCCCTTGAACATCAATAATACTTTAAGTCTTTGTAGCACCGCCAGAAAACGTAGACAGATTCCATATGTCGGTCCTCCTTTTTGTTTTTTTCAGAGATCTTAGTCTTCAAAGACAAAAATTATGAAATCCAGGACTAATGCAAAGTGAAAACCTATTTTTTAGCTACCATTTGAACAAATTTTTCACCAAGCATACTTGATTGTAGTCTTATGCCCCCACCCCTTTCGAAAATCCTCGGTACTCACTGGTATTGAACAACAGGCTTTCGGTTCGAATCCCTTTCTTTTCTCGTTTTAATTTTCTTGTTTGATTTAAATAGGTTACGTCACTGTATTTTCTGTTTCAAGTTTTAACAAACAGCTTAAATAACGTTCATTATATATTTATAAAGACACAAAATAAAATAAAGCTATTTCAATCAGACCACAATATTACACTTAAAATAATAATAATAAACTTTGGTTAAATGAAAAATATAAGGTAAAATTTTCTATTTTATTGAAAATATAAGCTGGGGTGGGCTGAAAGTTTTAAATTAAAAAGGCAATTTACCCAGTACTTGGGTTTTGATGTAGAAACATTATTTATAATGAAAAAAGTTAGTGTCTCTCATATTAGTCGACCCACTCCAAAAAAACCGCGGAAACACTAAACAGTAGCTGGACATGACCGTAAGGATGGTCTGATTCGGAATAAAATAAGATCAAGGAAGTTGATGAAGAGCTTTGAGTCAAAAAGAAGTTTTAAATTATAGTTTATAATTGATTTCAGTTCTTATATATATATATATATTTTTATAATTGTTAGACCAATACTAAGCTTAATTTTAAAAAAATTACAGTTTTTTGCAAAAAATCACTTTAAATATTAATTTTATGTAAAAATGTTATTGAATAAAAGATGTTTAAAATTTAATTTTGCATCTTTTTGATGTATAAACTTTTCATTTTGCATGTAAAATAAAAAGAAATTTAGCTATTTTTCTTTTTAATCACCAAAACTTGAAAAAAATTTGCACTTAATTCTATAATATGGTGGGTCGACTATTTATGGTAAACATTGCTTTTTTTCATCATAAATAATGTTCTTGCATCAAAACCCAAGAACTAGAATGATTGCCATATAAAAAAAAATTTTTTTATTCAGCCCACCCTAATATAAGCGTACAAAATTTTAAGCAAATCAAGTTTAGAAATAGTCTTTCAAATCACCTGCTTTTTTCAAGTCATCTGCTTTTGAATCCGTGAAATTGTTTTCCATTTTTTCTATAAGTTCATTGTTAAACTGCAAAAATTGTTTTAATCATTTAAAAAAAATTAAAACCAATTTTAAATAATTTTGATTAAGCTTTGTAAAAATTAAATCCAATTTTTATTTTATGATTGGTAAATTTTTCAGCCTTTTAAAAAATCAAAATTAAACTATTTAAATAGCATTATATTAGGGTTAGGCAAACAAAGTCCCAACAAATGTTTTGGGTGGCTCATTAAATCTTCTGTAAAGCGTTATTTTAAGTCAGCGTTTCTTAATCGGATGAATAAAATTATTTAAGGGTGAAACGTTTGCGTCACATCGTTAGAAAAAATCTCATTTGAAAGTTCAGTCTTTTGACAAGTCAGAAGCAAAACAACTAATAGTTTTGTGTTCAAAAGAATATCATTATTAATTAAGTTTGCCCGATATTGTTTAAAATGACCTCATCAAATTAATCATGTAAATTCAATTAATCTTGGTATTTAAAATTTCTAACGTAGAAAAAATAAGATTTAAATCAAGGTTGAAATAAGATTTAAATCAAGGTTGGGCAAACTACGGCCTGCCACGAGCTTTTGTGCGGCCCTCCAAAGTCTCAAGCAAATAACTTTACTCTCTCTTCACTTACAATCGTGGTGAACTCTTAAAAAAAAGGTCATCACTTTCAGCTAGATAATTAAAAGTTTCAAAGTGAAGGTTTTTTCTTTAGAGATCACTGTAATTTAGGGACGAAAATTAAGAAATCCGAGACAGATTTTAAGTGAAGACTGTTTTTAATAGTTTTAGAGATCAATATAGCCCGGCTTGCAAACAAATTCAACTTATGAATGCGGCCCTCGAGTTAAAAAGTTTGCCCACATCTGGTCTAAACTATTTCAAAGTAAAAATACGCCAAAAACTTTGTTAACAAAAACGCAACACTGTTATATATTAAGCGCATTAAGGTCATTACTGATCTGTAATGTATTACGTAATCGTATCATTGGAGTGAATTTATTATTTAGATGTCAAAACTAAGTTTCGCATAACTTTTACAAAATGTTAGTTTTTTCTGTTTTTTTAACTTTTTGTCTCCTGATTATACATTATAAACAATATGAATAGTTTAAAAATGTACTGTATATCATTTTTATTTTATGAAGTTTTTTAAATTTGCAAGATTGATTAGAAAACGTTAAATCTAGGCAAAAAAATATTGTAATTGACCAAATTATACGGATTTAAACTTTCAAAAATAAAATTGCAAAATTTTAATAAAATGCATTTCATATCTAGTAATACAAATGTGAAACAGGGCGAAATTTTTTAGGAAATTTAGAAAAATGTTTTGATTTTAAAGACAAAGAAGATTTTGATTAAGATGTAAATGTTGGGCAATTTAGTGCCGTTGAAAGGGCAAAGAAAATAAAGATTCTGGTTACGAAAAAAGATGTGGCATGTCTAATCTTCCTGGCAAACCGATAGTTTCCAAAAGTTTAATAAAAGCTTTTGGTCATTTAGCAAAACCTGTCCGTATCTTGACTAAAACAAGCAAGAAAGAACAGTTTTGCCATTACCAGAAGAAAGATTTACTTCTTAACAAAAAAAATTCAAGAAGCTGAATGTAAGTTGTCTGCTGATAACTTTCCTCAATCTTTCGATTATTTTTAGATGACTTTACCATAAATCTTTTATTACTCAATTAATAAACTATGTGGCTCAGGTTGGAAACCATTAATTTATAGTGGCGCTGATAAAATGAGGGTCCCTGTTGTAATTTGTTTTGTTGTCAGGCCAGTTATTGTGTTACCAAATATTGTAATTAATTGTCTGGAGATTTCGATGTCAGAAACGAACAGGTGTCTTGTGCCGTGCCTTAAAATCGATTCGACAAAATTATGCAAAATTACACAACAGAATTCCAACCTAACAACCAAAAACGACAAATTTTCCTAAATTTGCCAGTTTTGCTACGAATCCTATTTCAATTTTTCAAAGTTATTACAATATTTAATGCTACTTGGTAAAAACTTGCACTTTTTTTGAAAACAA
This sequence comes from Diplosoma virens, assembly GCA_963680785.1. Classification (NCBI taxonomy): domain Eukaryota; kingdom Metazoa; phylum Chordata; class Ascidiacea; order Aplousobranchia; family Didemnidae; genus Diplosoma; species Diplosoma virens. The sequence goes on along the minus strand of OY796895.1, from coordinate 35,219,709 downwards.
AGTGTTCAATGCTCAGTGTTGCGTTTTCGCAACAAAGTCCGGACGCGATACGCCCATTGTTGCGAAAATGCAACAATAGGTTTAGGCTAATTCTTCGAAAAAATAGACAAATAAAATAAATTTCTGATACCAAATATGCTTCATATTTTTCATAACACTTAATATACCTAAATTGGGCGTTTAAAAAAATTTTTTTTTCGGGCTTAAGTAGGTTAAGAACTATTAAGTCCTGTTTGTTTAATTTTAGACGAAATAGTCACAGTGACCAATGATAGTGACAGAACCAGTAATTCTTTCAGTTTATGTTAGTTTTTAAACTGTTTTCTTTAGAATTCTTTTGGCCACCTTAATAGAAATATTTAAACCCTCTTTTTGTTGCCAGAAAAAGAAACAGAAACAGAGAAAATTTTTTTCTTACGATTTAATATAAAATACAACAATGTTCACAAAACAATAATAGTAATAATAAAAAAAAAAAGAAAAAAAGAATGCACTTTACTGATGTTAATTGTTATACATAAAATATATTAAACGTATGCGGAGACTTCGAAGTGATCAAAAAAAATGTATACTGATCTTCAAGTCGAGCAGCCACCGATTAACTAAAATTATAAAAATAAACGTGTGCGAAAGGGATAAGATAAAAATAGACTGCATTAAATATAAGTTTGAGTAAAATATTAACGGATTTAAGAATAAGAATTCAAGATATAACGTTTTTATATGTAGCCAAAATTATATGAAGAGTAGCAATTTTTTTTTATATTAAATGGATCATCATTCCAAACTTGAACTCCTCTATATTTAAAAAATTTTTGCAGACGATTGGATCAATATCTTGGTGGCTTAAAAACTATATTCAATTGTTAAAAAAGAAGCTGGCTCGTCCGATAATTTAATGGAATTCGATTGCTTTCTTCGTCTTAGTGGTGCTGAACTTCTTGGACAAGGTCAGCGAAATCCCCCAAGTTTATCAACTACCCTATATTTAAAAATCCTTACCTCTGACGCTGAGCAAGAAAAACTATAGTTGTAGACTTTGAGATGGGGATTAAATTTATTTTTTATATACGGTTTTACGAGCGCAGCAATTTAGCAAAATAGACCAAAACTTCTTTAGCAAAACATCAAAAACTCTATCATTTAGCACAACAATGGTCACTCAACCTTTCAGCAAATTATGGTCACATTTTGACAGGAGCAATGTCTCCCTATTTATAGCAAACTTGAATCGGGCTGCGTGGCCGAGACGACAAACTTTCTAATGAAATCAATTTTACGCACCACGCAGAATCACAGCTTAAAACGAGGTCACATTGCTACTATTTAATTAGAAAAATGCACTCACGATAATCAACAGCAGAGCAAGTCATCACATCTGGATTAAACAAGCTACAAATGGACTGATCTTTTAAAAACCTAAAAAAACATCTTAAACGGCTGTAATAATTTAATCTTTGCGGACAGGCGATTTGTATTACAAAACACTTGGTAAGTACAACATGTTATTGTCGGATGAAAGGGTTACGCGGGAATGAATTTGAGATACTTTTTTGAAATACTTAGAAAAAGAATTCGGTAACTTACATCTACCAAAATTAAAGATTTATTTTGAGGTTTCTAGCCTAACTAAGTCTTTTAATTTTAAAATTTTGTTTTTACTGAACAAAGGATCAGCATTCGATGATCGTTGCATATTATTGATCACTTGCATAGCTTTATTTTGCAATTTTCTTAAAATGCTTAAATAAGTAATACAGTCTGAAATTGCTATTGAACAAAAACTAAATTTAATATTAATATTAGCTGGCAAAACTACTTGTGATAGTAAAGGCGTTATTACTATAGCTTGCGACTTGGAGGGATTAATAGTCAGACAATATTTACCCATCCACTGGGACACTCTAGAAAGTTTTTTATTTATTTTGATTTCAAGTTCACGTAAACTAGAAGCAATTAACTTCAAGTTTACGTAATTTCAAGTTCACGTAAACTAGAAGTAATTAACAAGGCGGTATCACCGAAAAAGAGTCTAGGGATACTTTTTAGACAATTTTGTTGGTCATTTATATAAATTAAAGATGAAAGAGGCCCTAAAACAGATTCTTGAGGTACACCCTTAAGAACATTTCTTCGATTAGACTCAGGATTATTTATGCAGACATATTGCAATCTATTATTTAAATAAGATTGCATTAGTTAAAAAGCTGTTTCTCTTATTTTCCATAATCGTCAAATTTAATTGAAAGTTTTTTTGGCATACAGTATCAAAAGCTTTAGTAATATCAAGTGTAGCCATTCCTGCATATTGACTATTATCAATATTATCATAAGTTGAAGTTAGTATATCTAAAATGTGTGAGATGTAGGACAACCTGCTCGAAAGCCAAAAAAATTCGTTTCCGAACTGAAGCATTCTTGCTTACTGCGCAAGTGAGCGCGCACCAATTGCATGCTCTCCTTTATCTAAACTAATCAGAGACGCCATTACTTTTTCTAAATCTAAAAAAAACACGTTTTCTTGCAGTTCGTCATTGCGAACAATTTTTTCTGACAAAATTTGTACAAAAGAATTCTAAACAAACAGTCTTTTTAAAGACTGCCATAAATTGAAAGAATTAATGGTTTTATCAATACCATTGGTCATCATAAAATTTTGTAAAATTAAGAATTTATTTAAACAGCAAAGAATTTAGAAAAAATATGGATCTGCTCAAGTTGTGCCAAGCAAGCGCATTGCAATTGCATGTTCTGTTCTTACTTTGGAAATAGATGATTATTCTGTTCCTAAACAGTAACTGAGTTATTTTGTTTCTTTAAAAAAAACGTGCTTTAAATAAAGTTTCTATTTCTAAACATCAGTTAACACAAAGTAATTACTTTGCTTCTTGAAATCCTTTATTTTGTCTATTTTCTATCTATCTTAGCATACCAGTGATCTTTTGAAAGATGTGCTTTTGTGAATCCGGCTCTTGTACTGAAAATTTTACCCAACCCTGCATTAAACAAACGAACTTACTGATAAATAGAGATGTGATGAAAGTACCAAAGCTACAATAGAACAGATGGAGATAAAGACGCTGAAAAATGTGATTATCCAGTTCTTCTTTCTTGATTGAATAGGCAACATTAAAAAATTTAAAATACGCAAAAGTATTTTAATACTATGAAAATTTGTCCCAGTTTTTACAGACTCGATTACTTATTTATGTTTTTGAAAAAACTGCAATAATAACGTCAAAGCAACAAGAGTTGGACCAATTCGAGTAATCAAGCGATTTCTGTGTTGGTATATTGTTATCATTGGTTTTATGAAAAGCAAGAAATTACTATAAAAAGATGAGTATAGGGAATCACTCCTAACTCTGCCACTGCTTTAATGAATATGACCAAAATTACTTTTGGCCTGCAGTATATTCAATTGATCGAGAAACATTGTCTGGCGGAGAATTTTGCTTCCCAATAATATCTGCAATTCTTAATTAGGCTATACGCACCAAGCTAAGCTATACCTTTAATTTAATCTATTTTTCTAATGTTTTATGACAAGATTGCCTTTTCTTTTTTACAATTTAAGCCCACAAACTATGCTTTTAATTTTCTAATATTTTATGTCTAGATAAACAAAAAAATTTTTTTTTTCAAATTAGCTAGCTTGCTTATTGTTTACACTTTACCAAGTCAATTTTCACCAGTAATTGTCCTGGCTGTTGAAAATTAGCGCAATGCCGTCGTAAACAGCAAAGTACCAATGTAATATTGGTCGAAATCGTATCAGTCTTTGTACTTTTACACAGTAATGTATCATTTGCCTCGATGGTAAGAGGATCAAATTACCCCTGTGCATAGTTCCCTCTAAGCTGCGCGGCTGCGCGGCCGCGCAGTACTTTCGTTCTGCCGCTCATTGCATAAGTATTGGCAAGACAAGCTAAATACGTGCTTTCAATCAGAAGCAAGTTCCACAAAGTGGTAAATATTCGGATTGAAGGGCCCGAGGCAAGGATTTTCAAAAATTGATGTCCTCTAGAAAAGAAAAAGAGCTTTTATCTCGTCTTTCATTTTTTTCTCCAAAAATCATGGTGATCTCTAAAAAAAAAAGGTTTTCACTTCGGTTTCATCTCTGATTTTCCTATTTTGCTCCCAAAAACAAGGTGTTCTCTAAAAAAAAATGTGGGAAATGTGAAGATCGATCCTAGGTGAAGACCTTTTTTTTTTAGAGAACACCTTGTTTTTGTGAGCAAAATAGGAAAATCAGAGCTCGATTCTAGGTGAAGACCTTTTTTTAGAGAAGACCATGATTTTTGGAGAAAAAAGTGCAAGACGAGATCAAAACTCTTTTTCTTTTTTACTGAAAATCAATTTTTAAAAATCCTTACCTCGGGCCCCTAAATTCGAATATTCACCTCTGCTCACACGGCCTTTCATTCCGCGCACACTAAGCAAGCTCTTAGAGGAAACGTTGCCCCTGCGTGTGCATTTTCTCTATCAATTGAATATACTGCAGGCCAAAAGTGATTTTGGTCATATTCATTAAAGCAGTGGCAGAGTTAGGAGTGATTTCTTATACTCATCTTTTTATAGTATATTGTTGTGTTCGGAAAAAGTTTGTAGTTGGTTTTTCACGACTGCACTTCTTTCTTTCTATCAGTTTGACGCAGCCTTTGATTCATGAAATTTACAAAGTTCAATTATTTTCTTCCCGGGTCATTAATTTTTATAATAACTCAAAGAAATTTTGTCAAAATATAAAAGTATAGCCCCTTTTAACGTTTATCCAAGCCGTTTTTAAGATCATACAATGAGGGTTGGTGAGTAAACAAGGTTTTTTTCTTTGGAAAATCTAAATGCTCTAAACCAAATCTAATATAAATGAATCAAAATTTAAATGTACATTTTGCAGTCGATAATCAAAGTCGCACAGCAAGCAATTCAAACCCTTTCAGCTATCTTACCATGCAATTGAAATCTCTTGATTTTCTCCTATCAAAGATCCAGTCAACTGGGCAATTAAATTTCTGGCCTCGATTTAAGCTTGCATGTTTGGGTTTTCGGTCGCGCCCGTATCTGGTAGCTACGTAATTTGATAAATATGTCAGTCAGTAAATCCAACATTACTTTTCGCATGTTTATTACTTTGGTGGCAATTTTTTTGAATTTAGATTTCACCTACATCACAGAATAATATATCATAAATAGACTACTTCGACTTTAGGCTAATATTAATTGGTAATCTCGATATTTGGTCCTTACTTGATTTGATGCAGAAAAAGAACAGCTACAGTAGATAATAGCATCGGTAATTAATTAAAGCTTACCCACGATCTACCAAGTACTATTTTTATATTCAAACCTCTTAAGATGCTTTCTAACCTAATCTCGTTTAAATTTTTTTCAGTAGAAATAAAATATTTTCAAAGAATCCCGCGCTACACCATTTGAGAAACACTGATTTAAAAAAACTACACATTAGAAGTAAAAAATCGAGAGTTTATTGTCAATAATTATTTACCATTTTCAAAACTATTATAAGCATTCATATTATTATATGCGTCGGGTTTTATCAACAAAAAATCTTTAACCCTGTTCTGGTACCATAAAAAATCACGTTAGCAGTACCTTGCGGTCAATATGATCCCATTACCGAAAATACCCTTAGAAACCAGTAGAAAAACTCAATTTGTTATCTAGCTGTGTTTATTGTTTAAAAAATCTAGTGGAGTGCACAATACACGAATGCTTATAATCTCAAACGTTTGGAACATTTGGCCTATCAAAAAGCCTGGGGTCATATTGACCCCATGGTACGAGAACAGAGTTAATTTAAAACTTAATGAAATTATAAACAATTGTGATTACGTATATTTTTAGAAAGTAAATGCAGTCTCAGAATTAATCAGATATAAAGCACAGCTTCTGTTTTTAACTTTTTTCAATTCACGAAGCAAAAGAGTGTTTAAATTTCTTTTCTGGTTTAATAATAAACATTTTTATGCAAATATACACGTATATTTTAATATCGCTTTAATCAAAGTTGATTTCATTGGAGCCAAAACCTTTTCGTGACGCTCTCATGAGTAGCTATAACGTCAAAATGAAACCTTTTCTCAAATTTACATGTAAAACACCTTCTTTCAAATTTACCTTTGAGAATGAGAAAAAAATTGTTTACCATTTCTCGACGTTAACGTGGAACGAACAGTTGCCGGCTTCAAAACTCGTGTGTATCGAAAACCAACCTTAATTGGACAATACTTACGTTGGGAATCTTTCAGTCCCAATAAACAAAAAACAAATTTTATATCAACTTAGTTACATCGTGCGCTAATGCTATGTATGATATCTGAACTAAACAAAGAAATAAAGTTTATTAAGAACAATTCCAATGTATAATGGCTATCTTGAATTGATTATTGACAACAACATCTCCAAGAAAATTGCTCACTTTTCTATGTTCAAGCGATTCGGCCCAGAAAAATGCCCTGTATACTTGGGAGTTCCTTGGATAGGAAAAGCTACTATTAGTCTTGATAAGACTGTAAAAACGGCCGTTGAAAGCTGCTATGGTTTCGTTACCACTCGAGTGGTCTTTACGTCTAAACGTATGTTACTTGTAGCTCGCTAAGATGTTTTATCTACCACGCTGAAAAGCTCCGTTATCTGCGAATGTTCGTGCCATTGTGACAGTCGGTACGTAGGGCGAATATCACAACGACTATGAGATAGAACTAAGCAGCATTTTCCTAAATGGCTACAACAGCAAACGAAGCGCCTTACACGATCTCGAGCCGGTAGATCTTGCAAACAAAAAAGTAAAAACCCAGATTGTGACTCTATCATAGAACAACATCTGTGGGAGAACGGGCATTGTGCTACCAGCTACGATGATATACGCTCGTACGATTTAAAATTATTGCTGTAGCACGCAACTCGTTTCATCTTTGTCTGCTTGAGGCAGCGTTTATCAAAACCAGACATTTTGTTTTATGTAGACAAAATTAATTTGTTTAAACGTTAAAACTTTTTAAGTAACCAACGTTGTAAACAACAATGTTTCTTCCAAGAGATTGTGCAATTGTGCTTTTCTCTTTTCTGAGATTGCACTGTACAACACCTTTTTTTTAAATGTTGAAACTATAAAAACTTTGATTTTCTCTGGTACGTCCCATTTTGACGCGATAACTACTGATAAAAGTTTTTGGCTCCTATAAAATCACTTTGTTTAAAGGGATATTAAAATTCTGTACCACAAAGACACTCTACGAAAACAAAAATCTTAATTTAAAATTGATAATTATTGCATTTTTTCAAAAATTCAATTTCTTTCACTGCCGCCAAATAAATTTTTGTGGGAATTAATTGAATTAAATCGAAACAAACAGTCGATGTTGGTAAGCCCAACGTAACAACATCTTAGTTTTTATTGTTATCAGTATTGTAAGCTATCACGTAACGTTTGATGTTGTTTTTGTCTTTTTTCCTTTCGTAGTTAATGAATCTAAACCAGGCGATCTCAAGCTTTTAAACAGCGTAGCCAAAAAACTTGAAACGCAATTGTCGTGGCTCAATGTGTTTAATAGTCTTCACTTTCATTCCGCACCCATTTTCATAAAATCGTTTCCTAATTATAGGTGATGACCAAAAAAAAGTCTTCATTTATTTTTTTTTTTATCTCTATATTTATCCTCCTGACTCGCAGGAAAGCGACGGGGGCGCTAATACATAGAGTAAGCAATTACCCCGACCTGCTTCCGGAGATGCCAAGATATTGCTGTCCGCTAGTAATTTAGTAGATATATTACTGTAAAGTAGAACTGTTTGCCAAGACCATCAAGCAGGGGAATGTGCCGTAAAGTGTTTTTCCCAAGGACACAACAGAATGGCGCAAGTGGGTTTTGAACCGAGACTATGTTGCTCATCAGTCCGGTGCTTTAACCACTCGACCATGCTGCCGACTTCATCATCTTCATTCTACGCTCAATTTCACCAGCTCGTTCCTTGCCACAAAAACCAGCCTCCGAACAAATGATTTCAACACTTTTTCACACCATCTCTGTGTGGCCCATCGATTGAAAACCTCTACTCTAGGCTTTTACTTTGCGTTAAAAATTCAACAACAGTTGGTCGAAACCTCCAATGTTCCCATATGGAAATATCATTTATAAATTTTTGAAATATGTGAACTATAAGTCAGTAAATCTTTAAGTCATAGACATTGATCCGTGATAAGTATTAATAATACCTAAGCGTTAAAAAAAGTTGAAATTTTTCAGTAAAAACTCTCATTGCAAGGATATAGGTTATATCGAATTTGGCCAACTTTACAAATTTATTAAATTATTTTTTTGTCTATTTTTTCTACAAAAAAAAATGGAGAAAACTACAATGGCTTTAAAAAAAACTTTTTACCTCGCAGATTATTAATTATACGGGGAATATAAAAAAACAACAGGAAAAATACAATTTTTTTTAAAGATATACAAAAACTTGTATCATGTTTCCACATGAATAGATTGGTAAAAAACGTGTTAATAAAATAAACATGAAGTACATTTAGAGTTTATACAAACCGAAATTCAGGCTTCAAAGATTTGTAAATTATGCAAAGACAATGAAAATTTAAAGACTTTTTCGAGAACACGTTTCTTTTTGTTCATGCTGTTTCAGAAAAGCGTCCACAAGAGAAGCTTTGCCGCCATCACGATTTTGTATTAAAATTTTTGACTAGAAAAAAGAACACAAATATCGGATCTACGATGACCTTGCGGAATAAACAAGAGACAGCCCAAATTCTTTGGACACATCCCGGAATAAGGAGCCCTTTACAAGTCCTGGATCCAAAAAGTAAAACTTTTTAGGTATTGTGTAGACCAGGCCTTCTCAAACTGTGGGTCGCGAAACAAATTAGCTTTTTGTGCTTTTGAAATTGTCTTTTTTACAATAATATTTATTGACAATTAAAAACTATAAAGGTAATTGTCATTACACCATGTTTCTTAAGGTTAGTAGACTTTTAAAGCATTTAATTGACAAAATAAAGCCTAAATCAGAGTGAAAACTTTTTTTTATTTTTAGAGAACACCTGGTTTTGGAGACAAAAATTGTAAATCAGAGCCTGATTCCAACCTTTTTTTTTAGAGATCACCATGAGTTTGGGAGAAAAATAACGAAAAGGAAGATCAAATTAAAGTGAAAACCTTTTTTTTTAGAGATCACTATGATTTTGGAAGAAAAGAGAGAAATGCGAAATCAAAGCCCTTTTCATTTTAGAGAACATCAAGTTTTGGAAATCCTTGCCCCGGGTCCCTAACTGTAAATATCCAACACTGCATATTGGGGTCACAAACAAATTTATTTTTTAAAATAGGGTCGCAGAGCAAAAAAGTTTGAGAAGCCCTGGTGTAGACAATTGAAATAATTTTGAGTGTAGGCTAAAATTTAGATAATTACTTAAGGCTTACTAGCTTTCAAACGATGACGACGACGACGCTTATTAGCTTGCAAAAGTTGCTTCTCAAAATATTTTTTCTCCCTTCTGCTGCATGCACTGATTGGAGATGCCGATATCAACGATATTTCTTTATAAAGTGGTCATAATACGTTTTGTTTTTTTTGTTTTTTTCAAGAAGTTATTTTTACAACATCGAAATTTTTGATACGGAACTAAAGATAAAACGTTCTGAAACCAAGTCGCACGACTCGTTGCGCTTTGAGGAAACATAAGTTATTTTTACAGCTGACGTGACTTGTGCTCGGATTGTTATCACATTACAGATTTACAGAGAGATTGCCACCCTGACGTATTTTCCCACGTAATCAATGTTTTTGTGTGTGTTGCTTTGTTTTTACTCAGTACAGCTCATACAGTTCACTTCAGCACAGCTCATTTATAACTTTGTTTATGTGTTATAATTTTACGTTATGTTGTTCTTTAGACTTGTTTGAATCTTTAGTTAATTAAACCTTAACTCGAGGAAATGTTATACTTTTTATGACAACAGCATTAAAATTTTTTATGCTGAGGTCGAGTAACTTTTCCGAGGCCAAGCAAACAAATGATATGTTTTAGTTTCAAAAAACTTTAAGTTATTTTTGCAACAACGAATTTTTCAAACTGAAACCAGAGACTTTTCAAACCAAGTGGTGACACGAATCTGACTTGCCATGCTTAGATTCTAGCACGAAACAAATGATTCAACTGTTGCCATATCTAGATTCTCTAAAAAACAACAATTGAAATCAAATCATATTGAAATCATATGCTAGAATCTAAGCAAGACAAGCCAGATTTGTTGTGATTATTGAATAAGTAAAAATTACTATTGCGATTACTAAATAGTATTTGCAACGTAGTTAAGTGGGTAGAGCGCCGTGCTTGTGATCGACACGTTTTTGGTTCAAAATCTACTCGCGCCATTCTGTTGTATCCTTGGGAAAGCGACTTGACAGCACTTTCCCCTGCTTGGCAGTCTTGTGAAGCAGTTCTAAATTTCATTCGTATCTCTATAAAATTAAAAAACCAAACTAAGAAATTTTAAGCGATAGCAGTACCTTGGCATGTACCTTGGCATTTCCATAAACAGATCGGGGTAATTGCTTGCCCTACGTACTAGCGCCTGCGTCGCTTTCCTGCTAGTCAGGAGGCAAATACAAAGATAAAATAAATAAATAATAACCTACAACCTTTTGCTTTTCATCTAATAAAAAAATTGGAAAACCAAATTAAATTTTTAAAAAAACAACAAGCAGGGACTGCAAACTCTCTCTCAAAAAATTTTCAGGTTTATGAAACCTTTTCTCACAAACAATTTTTTTTGAGTTTATACTAAGAAACGGGAGCCAATTTTGAGGTTGATGGTATCATTGCTATTGATTTTAAAGTACCAGTAGATCACTTACCAAAACGTTTACCTTGTCAAACATAATTTTGTTTCATGTTTATAAAAACTTTTCTCAGACATTAAAACAAGCATTGACACTGAAAAAATTTACTGTTCATCTTCGTTTGAAAGGGCATCCACTCCAGGTCAGACACAAACAGAACTGGGGCCGAGCGTTTATCCTTTTACTACCCCTTATTGCTTTAATGTCCGGATCAGATGCTGGCAGTGATTGTGTCGAGCCAGCATCGAGTTTCGTCATCCAAAACTGTCAGACCTTGTGCTCCATGTGGTGCCCGATGTATGGGGCATGCTATTAGGATGTGGTCTTCAGTTTGTTCAATGGCACCGCATTTGCAATTCGGTAAAGAAGCACAACCCCATTTGTGCATAAACAAATGGAATCGCCCAACACCAGTCCGCAGAAGAATGAGCTTAACCCAAGTTTTTCCAAGCAAGCTCATTCCAACAGGTTTGGTACTGGTCATGGCTATGAAAGCATGAAACCTAGATGTATATTCACAGTAATCTTGTTTCATCTATAATCCGTCCACTTAAAAGTACGGATACCTAGTTGTTGTATCTTTGCACGAATACACAGGTTTATTAAAAAAACAATAATAAATATTCACAAAAAAGTATAGCCAAAAACAACCGTAATGAAATAGAATGCTTTTAGTTCGTTTGCTGCAGTAGCTTGAACTTTAAACTGACTGCTGAACCAAAATAAAGGCGCATATTTAACTTGTAACAATTATGCTTGGAGATGCGCGTGTCCAATAATTGTTCGAGCAGAAGGCGCTGATTAAGATTAGAAGCGTTTAAGAAAACACTACGTCATCTATTGCACAATATCACAACACCTCCACAAATAAACTACGACAAAAAAATATATACATATTAGCAACAATATTTTTTTGGAAGTCTTTTGGTCCTTGCTGATCGTGGTGGTGGTGGTGGTTTTACCCGACCCATTCCTAGGGATGGGGGCGCGGATCAATTCCGCGGAATCCCAATAGTCGGGCGACTCCCCACGGACGGGACCAGAGGTCCAGAAGAGAAGGGGTGTGGCCGAAAATGGCCCGACGCAGAGGGTCTAGTACAGGGCAGTCGAGCACGAGATGTGAGAGATCCTGTGATTCAGAACCACAGTTGCTGCAAGAAGGAGTCTCGGCTCGACCAACCCTGTGGAGATAAGAGTTGAGGAGAGTGCTGTGCCCATTGCAGCGTAAACGGGAGAGAGCACAGCGAGCGGAGCGAGGGAGAGTAAGCTCCTCGGGAGATACTGTAGGGATTTGGTGTTGGAAGAAACCAGATTGGACACTGCGTCTCCAACTGGTGTAGAGAGATAGCCGTTGGGAGGAGATAAGGGGTGTGAGGGATACTGATATATTGGAGGGATCGAGAGAGACACCGGCTTTAGCTAGAGAGTCAGCTAAGTCGTTGCCTGGGAGGGAAGAGTGACCAGGTATCCATTGAAGATGGACAACCTTGGATTGAGATAGAGAGTTAAGAAGAGATTGGGTATTGGATAGGGATTTTGGGGTTAAATATGGTAGGGGGGTAGAGAGAGTTGAAAGGACAGATAAAGAGTCGGAAAAGAAGGTGATAGAGTCGAAATTACATGTCTTGGAGTGAGAGATACACCACTCAAGACAATGTAGGAGAGCGAAGGTTTCAGCACTATAACTGGTAGTCCAGAGACCAGTCGAGAAGGAAAGCGAGGTAGCAGTGACACACTTTGTACACTTGATGTGTATCCCTGCACCACCCTGTCCCAACCCGCCAGGTACCGAACCGTCAGTCCAGGCAGAGATATCGCTGTGAGATAGAGTGGAAAGATGGGAGGTAGCTGCAGTGTTACGAAGGGAGGGGGATCTTTGCGAGAGCATGGGGATGAGAGGCGGAGTGAGATTGTGTAATTAGATGGGGCAGACCAGGGGGGTTTAGGAGGGCAGAGGATTAGTGGTTCACGGGTGAGATGTAGGTTAGGGCTAAGGTTATGTGATCTGGAGAAAGATCTCCATGAGTTCTTTTTGAGACGTGTACGGGGGTTAGAGTTCGCAAGAGAGGCTATAGGAAAGGTGGGAGGTAGACGGAGGGCTCGTTCAAAGAAGGAAAGAGATTGGTGAGTGAGGGTGACTCGTAGTGGAGGTAGAAGTGCTTCTATATGAAGTAGAGGAATGGGAGTGGACGATAGACAACCTGTGATTACTCGACAGGAAGATCTATGCATCCTCTCCACGGAGGTGATGTGAGTAGGAGATGAGAAGGGAAACCAGCCTGGGGAAGCATAGGTGAGGATGGGGCGAATGAAGGCTTTGTATAGGGTACATAAGGATTCTTTTGATGGGCCCCAGGAGGCAGAGGCAATGGAGCGAAAAGCACGAAATCGGTTGTGAAACTTTTTCCGTAAGGATAAGACGTGATATTTGAAAGAGAGAGTGCGGTCGAAGGTTACACCGAGAAAGGTTGGATGAGGGTTGAATTAGAGAGGGGTGTTAAGAACGTGAAGAGAGGGTTGTATACGTGATTGGTAGGGGTCTAAGCTGAAGAAGGATGTTTCACATTTGAGGGGGTTGAGAGGAAGGCGCCATTTTGAGGACCATTCCACCAGTCTGTTGAGGGCAGCTTGTACTACAGTGGTTGCACACTCAACTCTCGGGGAGGAGGCCCAGATGGCTAGGTCATCTGCATAGAGAGAGGTCTTAACAGATGCAGGAAGAAAAGTGGGAAGGTCATTGATGTATAAAGAAAAGAGAACTGGTCCTAGAACCGAACCTTGGGGAACTCCTCTTCGGAGACGGAAAGGACGACTGTATGAATTACAGATACGGACTTTCGAACGGCGATCTGAGAGGTAGGATCGTATCCATTCGACAAAGCAAAGAGGAAGATTTAATGAGAGGAGTTTAGAGAGTAGGGCAGAGTGCCAAACTGAGTCAAAAGCTTTCGCAAAATCCACAGTGGCAAGGACTGTACGTGCGCCTGGCTTAGATTGGTGGAAGGAATCTGCGATTGACTGTGAGAGAAGGAGAACCTGGTCTACAGTCGATCTACCAGGTCTAAAACCAGCTTGCACGGGTGAGAGAATGTCATGTAGTTCGAGAAAATAGGTTAGTCGTCCTAAAACCATTCTTTCGAAGAGTTTGGAGGTACATGAAGTGAGAGAAATGGGTCTATATGAAGAAGGTGAGTCAGAGGGTTTTCCGGCTTTGAGAATGGGGATGATTGTTGATTGTTTCCAAGCAGACGGGAAGGTGTGTGTTGACCAGGAAAGGTTGAAGATGTATAGAAGAAAATGTAACGCAGATTGTGGTAGGTGGGATAGAAGAGGGTAGGTAATTTGATCAGGGCCGGAGGAGGTTGATGTTGAGAGTTGAGAGATAGCTGTAGAGAGTTCAATTGAGGAGAATGGTGAACAGAAAGTGGAATGCAGGGTGTTGCAGTGTGCAGTTCTGATTTGCTTCATTTGGGCTTTCTCGGTGCTTCGAAAAGGTTTTGGGGTTTGGGTAGAGAAATGGGACTGTAGGTGTGAGGAGAGATGGTTGGCACAATCTACAGGGGTATGGCAATTTGAGAAATTGGGAAGGTCAGAAGTAGTTGGGGAGGGGGAACCAGAGATGGAGCGAAGTAGAGAAAAGACTTCGCTGGGACGGGTTTTAGGAGAAAGGCTAGAGCAAGTATTCTGCCATGACTTGGCTTTAGCCTTATTAATCACAGTGGAGGTATATCTGGATGTAGCGATATAGTGCTGGCGGTCTTCTTCGGAACAGTGTGCTTTCGCAAATGCCTTTCGGCGTTTTGCGACGGCATCTGCGACTTCAGGAGACCACCAGGCTTTAGCAGGACGGTTGATGCTGCCGAAAGGAATGGCAGAAGTGGCAGCATCATTGAGGAGTTTGGTAAAGGTGTGGGTGGCTTCAGAAAGAGAGAGTGTTGTAAAGTTAGAAGGAGTGGGGCAGTGGGTATCAATATAAGTAAGGTATTCGTCCCAGCGAGCTTTATTATAATTAAATGAGGGGGGGCGGTGGAATGAGTTAATTATAGGGGAAGTGGGAATAGTGATGGAGATAGGAAGATGATCTGAGCCGAGGTCCGGAAGGGTCTGCCATGTGCATTTAGAGGCTAATCGGGCAGGAACTAGGGAAAGGTCCGGGGAAGAGCGGTTTCCAGTGGCACGGTGTAGTAGGGTGTGGTGTTCGGGGTTATTAAGAGGTAAAAGATCAGAGGAGAGGAGCCAATCAAACAAATCTTTGCCTGAATGGTCTTCCGGTGAGTGGGAGTCCCAGGATGAATGATGGCTGTTAAAGTCGCCAAAGATGTAAGTGGTAGGAGATGATGGTAGGAGAAAGGGTGAGAAGGATTTTGGGCGGGAGTCGGAGGAAGAGGAGCGGATAGGAGGGACATAGACGTTGAAAAGATGGATGGGAGCGGCTCCTTTTATTTTAACTGCAATAGCTAAATAATCGGAGCTGGGGTCGAGGGAGGAGACGGATTGTGTGGAGAGTGAAGTGTAAGATAGACCATTTTTGACAAGTATCAGAACACCTCCTCCTAGGTTTCCCGTAGAGTTGGTGGTTCCTCTCCTCGTCATAAAACGGTTCTTTTGGAGGGTTTTGTAGCCTGGTATGCGAAAAGTGGAGTCAGAGGAGAGGTGTGACTCTTGTATGAAGATGAGATTGTACTGATTATGAGAGAGAAAGTGTAGGAGTTCAGTACGACGCGGGCGAATCCCATTAGCATTCCACTGTAGGTTTCGGAGGTTGTTTCGAGAGGGAGAGGAAGGATGAAATGAGGATTGTGTGAGAGGAGAGGTGGTTTGTTGGGTTTGTGGAGAAGGAGTAGTCAATGCTGAGGGAGGGTAAGTATAAATTAGTTGGGGGTGATTAGGAAGATAGGTGGGATTATTCGAGGCAGGCGCGACAAGAGGGGGGTCCAACCGGTGCACTGCACCGGGGCCCGTGAGAGTCGAGGGGGGCCGAGAATCATAATGAATGTCAAGGTTCACAATTGATTTCCAAAATAATATAGGCTATACATAGGCCTAGGCTACATTTTTTTATTTCAGCTCGGGATTTCAAAGAGATTTTTACACGTTGCGTTCCATTACCATCTCGTATCGTGTCGTTTTTCCTACGCTTGAACTTGCTGAATCAAAGTGCTGTGATTGATTCTTTTACGCCTGACTGATTTTCGTTGAATGTGGTTTATTACGCAAATACGTCATAATTACTCTTGCTGTCATTACAAAGTCGATTCTTCAGTAAAGCAATAGCGTGTGGATTTTTATAGAATAGCGGTTGGAGACGTTTTTTATCATATTCATTAATAGGCTATACAATAACGTTTTATAGTGTGAGTTTGTAAATCGGTAGTCGAAGACTTGTAATAAAAGTAACCTTTGTAAACACTGTTTTTTTCAATTTTTCTTGCAATTTAACAGGCGTTTTTAAGTATTAAATTTTAAGTGGATAAATTTTGCTATCTGACCATCAAAATGTATGTGCATAAATCCGGAGCACAAAAGAGGAAAGAGAAAAGGAAACGTGATGATAACGAAAGGAAAGGCTTACAGACACTGTTTCAATTTGGTATAAAAAAAAGTCAAGATGATTTTAAAACATGCACAAATGCAGATTTGGTTGAAATGGAAAGTGACAAAAGGGAAAGCGACACTAGTAACCAAGACAGTCGTTGCAGAAGTGAGTCACAAGCTAATGAAGAGGCAAATTTAGAAGAATGCGCAAATCCTACAAACACAGTCGTTAATTCCGAATGTGAACCTGGTACAAGTGGCGTGTATGTACATTCAAAAAGTTGGGCAGACAGCGAACAAGAAGTTTCTGAGGCAAGTAAGTCGCCAGTAGAAGTTGTGGTTGTGGACAAATTGGATAGAAATAACACGGACGAGGCTGTCAGGTTAGATATTGGGTTTCTAACATCAGAAATTCCTTTTCAATCAGATATCGAGAAGTATGTCATAAAAGGTCATACTCACTTTCCTTTAACATTGCCTAATGACAGTAGTAATAGAGCATTTCCTAAAAGTGTATTAACGTCCAGAAATATTAATGGAGAAGAGAATAGACGAGACTGGCTTGTTTGGAGTCAGCATACAGAGTCGCTATATTGCTTTCCATGTCGGCTTTTTTGGAGCAGTGTTGGACACAGTTCATCTAAATCTGCATTAGCTACAGTCGGAGGGTGGCCAGCCAGCGCTCTGTGGCGGAAACTATGCAACAGGGTTCCTGAGCATGAAAGAAGTAATGGACATAGACAATGTTATTTAGCTTGGCGAGAGTTAGAAAGGCGTCTGTCATTGCAAAAAGGTATTGAAACTCTTTTAGAAAGATCAATTCAAGCTGAGTCGGAAAAATGGTATAACATTTTGAAAAGGATTATTGATGTCATTCTGTTTTTAGGAGAACGTGGTCTTGCTTTCAGAGGTTCTTCACAACGCGTTGGTGACTCAGACAATGGAAACTTTTTAGGCTTGATTGAGTTGCTTTCCCACTGGGACCCTATTTTAAAGGAACACGTGTTAAAGGTAGAAGAATCGCAAAAAAATGGTGATAGATTACAAGTGCATTATCTCTCGCCTGCCTCCCAAAATGAATTCATAAAGGAATGTTCTGATCTTGTGGAGCAGCGCATTATGGAAGAAAGGCAACTTGCAAAATACTATGCAATAATTGTAGATTCCACACCAGATTCATCTCACGTCGAGCAAACAACATTCCTTTTGCGATATTTAGTTCGACATAAATCTCACTTCGAAATTGTGGAACGATTTCTGAAATTTGTTGATTGTAGCGACAAAACAGGATCTAACATCGCTGAAATGATTACTGAAACATTGGAAAGCCATGCTATCCCACTTTCTGAGTGCAGGGCACAAGGGTATGATAATGCGGCAAACATGTCAGGCAAATACAAAGGTGCACAAGCAATAATAAAAGAACAGAACCCTTTGGTTATATTTTCCCCTTGTGGTTGCCACACACTTAATTTATGCGGTAACGACGCTGCTGCATGTATTCCAGAAGCAAGTACCTACTTTGGAACTATACAAACAATATATACATTATTTAGTTGCAGCCCTAAAAGGTGGGAAATATTAACAACGCGGATTGGTGTTTCGCTTCATGGCATATCTGGGACTAGATGGTCCGATAGAGTAGAGAGTGTAAAACCATTTGTAGCTCACCTCCCAGGCGTAAGATTAGCCTTGGAAGGCCTACTGGAACTGAACATCAGTTCAAAAACTAGGAACGAAATCCATGGAGCTTTATGTTATGTCAAGTCCTTTACCTGCATTATAATGTCAATTGTTTGGCACAGAATATTGGTTCCAATTGACATTTGTAACAAAATCATTCAAGGTAATGGTGCAACGGTGGACATGGAAGTCGCAAACCTAGAAAGCTTGCTTCAAGAACTATTGACTCTTCGAGACAGTTGGGAGGCTGTGTGGAATGAAGCAAAGCTTGTCGCGTCTAGCTTACAGATAACAGTAAAAATGTTTCGAGAACGTAATACCTCTGCCAGAAAAAGAACAAGATTTCAAAACGAGAGTACGAATGAGGAAAGTGTGCATCAAATCAACGAAACAGATGAATCCATCGAGGAAGCTTACTTCCGAAAAGATATATTTTATGTAGTTTTAGATAATGTTATTGGAGAGCTTACAATTCGATTTAATGCAGCTAAACAGATTTTGGATACCTTTGGCTTTCTTTGGAACTATCAAAACATGACAAAAGACGAGCTGACTTGCAAAGCAGTTAAACTTGCAGAGAGGTATTGCAAAGATATCAGCAAAGAAGACCTTGTCCAAGAAATTAATCACATATCAATGGTTCACAATGCTAATTTTGACAAAAAACAGTTGAATGCGTTGGATCTATTAAATGCTTTAGTCGAGCACAAATTAGAAACCATATTTCCAAATTTGATTATCAGTTTGAGGATGTTCCTTACAGCACCAGCCACAATAGCATCGGCAGAAAGAAGCTTCAGCAAACTTAAGCTTATCAAAAACCATCTCCGGTCCACCATGGGCCAGGATCGCCTCACCCATTTGGCTCGGCTCAGTATTGAGTCTAACATTGCAAAACAAATAAACTTCGACTGTGTAATTCGCAGTTTTGCTAAGAAAAAGGCACGCAAGGCAGCATTGTTTTCATATAGTAAATAAATTTGCCGTCTCTTTGTTCTACCATTTGCTCGCATTCTCCACCTTACCTTCTGTAAATTTAGCCAGCACGCATTCAGAAAACACCTAATCGTTTCTCTAGCTAGAATTAAATGACCTACAGCGTAGCCTACTCTATGTATGATTTTAACATTGTCATAAACTCTGATTCAGTTGCACATTTTTGCACTGCAACAATACTGAGATGTTCGTCAAAAATTTTTATACACATTGCTGGCTTCTTCAAACGTAACCGATAGCATACGACAAAGCAACTAAACCAAAGAAGAATGTCGGAAAGGGGGCCCAGAAAACATCTTGCACCGGCACATTTTTTTTCTCTCAACGGCCCTGATTCGAGGTTGTTTTGGGTGAGGGTTTAGTTTTTGAAGATATGGTTTTGTGGTTGATTGTGAGTGAAGGTGGGGGATTTGGAGTGTGAGAGGATGGAGATGCAGAAAAGAATGAGGATATGGGATTGGAGTGTGAGAGGGAGGGGGGGGTTGAGAAGAGGATGGACACATTGGGCAAGTCCAAGAGTGTCCCGGGGAGATTTTGCGGAAGTCAGCGGGAGAAAGACCAGAGCAGGAGAGGTGTACCCAGAGAGAACAGCCGGTACATTGTATCGATCTGTTTCCCCAGGTGACTCTACGGGAGCAGACAGAGCAGGGGTCTATAGGGCCAGGGTTGGGGTGAATGTCACCGCTGATAAGAAGAAGAATAGAGATAAGAATCAGTGGTGAGTGGGATGAGTAATGAAGAGGTTTGGGGTGGAAGGAGGGACGAGGAAGAGATGTCCGAGAGAGAAAAGAAGGGGTAGGGGGGCGGTCAATTGGGTTTAAGAGTGCTGTCCACATGTCACCGCGCATTGGACAGCAGGGATAAAAAATGAGAAGAGTTGTCCAAGGGAGAATCGCCCGAGGATGAGACCCTCGGGGAATTGACAAGCCATTTCGACCCTCCCCAGTGCAGGGAAGGGGACTGCACCACCACGTTGAAGTGGCTTGTCGTTGGTGCAGCCTTGCTGATTGTCGTGGATTGTGTCGCCCGTACTCGTCTCCGGTTGGTAATCTCGGATTGTTGCGTTGGTTCATCGAAGAAGAACTAGATGCGTGGTCAGTCCCGGCTGGAAGTGTTTCTGTAGACAAAACGCTCGTTGGGATTTCACAGGGATCATCATCTTGATCCGAACCGTATCGAGGTCGAAGTTGATCAAGATGTCTTCTCCAAGTTGGTCCTCGAGGAATGACTCGTACATTGACGCTTCGTGTACCATGGACTTTCGTAACTATCGCAGGCACCCATCGTGGGTCACGATCTCTTCTAGGGCCGAAGTACAGTGCGTAACAAGGGTCTCCTAGTGAGTAATGATGTTCGACTTTCGAAACCACTTCCGAGTCTTCAGCATTTGAATGCTTGCTCGCTTGTCTTGACTGTCTTCCCTGCAGGAGATGCGGAATGGATGGAACCAAAGTGTCAATTTTGGTGCGAATTCTTCTTCCATTCAACAATTCGCTTGGTGACAGTCCCGATGCAAAAGGAATTCTTCTATATTGCATTAGAAATTCTTGCAAAGCTTCCTTTGGAGGTAACGAGGATTTTCTCAATGCCTGTTTGAACGATTGTATCAAACGCTCGGCAGCACCGTTTGTTGCTGGATGATAAGGTGCTCCCGTGAGATGTACAATGCCTCGTTGTTTGCACCAAGCTTGGAACTCTTGAGACATGAATGTTGTGGCATTATCGGTCACCAACGTGTGGGGATATCCGAAATGAGCAAATTCTTGTTCAAGTATAGCAGTAGTACTTTTCGAAGACGTTGAGGTTGTTGGATGAATGCAAGGATATTTTGAATAAGCGTCTACAAGGACTAACCAGTTTCTTCCCAGAAAGTTGATCGCATGGTCCAAGTGGAGTCTTGACCATGGTTTTTCTGGCATCATCCACGGATGGATTGAAGGTTTATCCGGCTTATTTTGAAATTGGCCACAGGAAGTGCATTTGCGACATAAATCCTCAATGTCAAAGTCAATTCTAGGCCAATAGACAGTTGACCTGGCAAGTTGTTTCATCCGTTGCATGCCGAAATGTCCAAGGTGATTATCCGTTGCATGCCGAAATGTCCAAGTCCAAGAATATGATTACGTAGGGTTGAAGGAATTATTACCCGTAAAAAACGCAACCATTCTCTGTTGACAACGAATTTTCCAACTTTTTGAAGTCTTTAAGCTCTTCCGAAAATGCATGCGGCCATCCCTCCTTCACAAATCGCATTACTTTGGCAAGAATTGGATCCTTGGCAGTCTCTCTGACCACAAGCAATGGATTGTCAGGATTGATTTGACGACTGATTGTTCGAACTAAACAAACGCTATCGACATCATCTTTCATCTCCTCCCCATCAAAACTTGTGTCATTTGAAAATAGCAAGCGACTAAGAGCATCGGCATTGCCATGGTCCTTGCTTCTACGGTATTCCACCGTGTAGTCATATTGATGGACTAGTAATGCCCATCGTGCAAGTCGATTCGCGGCCATTGCAGGAGTACCTTTATCAGGGGCAAACAAGGTCACTAAAGGTGTGTGATCGGTAACCACAATGAACTTACGACCGTAGAGAAACTGATGAAATTTCTTCAAAGCGTACACTAAGGATAGTGCTTCTTTCTGTATTTGACTGTAGCGTCTTTGTGTCGCCGATAAGATTTTAGAAATATTGAGAATCGGACGCTCGCTTCCGTCTGCAAAGCGATGAAATAATACCGCTCCAATTCCGCATTCCGATGCGTCACAAGATAAACCCAACGGAAGAGATGGGTCATAATGCGCAAGTACAGTCTCTGTGCATAGTAACCGTTTGATTTCTTTGAAAGATGTCGCTTCTTCTTCACCCCACTTCCACTGTTGTCCTTTGCGTGTAAGCTTGTACAACGGCTCGGTGATTTCCGAAAAATATGGAGGTAAGAATTTAGAATAAAACTGCACAGATGCTAAAAAAGATTTTAACGTAGAAATGTTCTTGGGTGTAGGCATTTCTAGTATGGCATCAACTTTGGACCCTTTTGCAATTCCTCGACTTGATAAAGTGTGACCCAGGTAATCAATTGATACTTGGGCGAAAACACATTTTTCACGGTTGCAGCGAAGACCTTTTTCTTCTAGTCTTTTGAACAAAGCTCGCAGGTTCATCAAATGATCTTTTGCGTTGTCACCACTTACCAAAATATCATCGAAATACACGGCAACTCCTCGCAAATTTTGCGTTAACTGTTCCATGATTTCTTGGAAATACCCTGGTGCGGATTTAATTCCGAAAGGAAATCTTTTCTGAAGCAAAACTCCTTTGTGAGTGCTGAGAGCCAGCTTCTTCTGGCTGTCAGGAGAAAGACAAATTTGATTATATGCATTAGCTAGATCAATCTTACTAAAGCAGTAACCACGTCCTAGCTTGCGCATAAGATCTTCTGGGAGAGGGATTGGTTGACGATGGTCTTCCAGTTGCGAGTTTACAGTCACCGAATAATCTCCACAAACTCGGATGCTTGCTTTTGCTTGACCTGGCAAAGGAGACTTTCGAATAGGAACCACGGGGGTGCCGTACGAGTTAAAATCTGTAAGCTCCCATACACCTCTCTTAATTCCTGCTTCGTATGCTTCGTTTAAATCTTGTAGGATTGAGAACGGAACAGGTCTTGGCTTCTTGAAAATAGGTTTAGCTTCAGGTTTAAACCGTATGTCCAGTGAAAAATCTTTTAGACAACCCAATGTAGATTCAAATAAAGTAGGAAACTCTCCACATAATTGAATACATGCCGCATCTAAAGAGTTTTCTGGACCAGTTGTAGTGACGTGCTCTATCGTTGCAGTAGATTCAGCACAACTTAGGTTTTCTCTGAAGTGATCAGTTAAGTTGGTGAGTTTCAACTTCATCATCGCCAGACGACCTAGTAAATTTAGATTGGGCACCTTAGTGACAATTACAGGAAAGGTCACGTCAGGTGATTTTCCATCAATACCTGCAGTTGATTGGAATTGTCCCACGACGGGTAGCGGGCTACCTTCAGCAACTTGATATTGAACTGATACAGGTTGTAGAGTGGGTTTACCCAGCGTTTGCCACGTCGCTTCACAGCAAAATGTGTCACTGGCTCCGCTATCAATTTCAAACTTAATTCTGTGGTCATTAAGTCTAATAGTTTGATAGATTGGTGAAACAGAACACACCCCCATACAGATTGCAGATGACCTGTTTTCTTGCAGAAGCTGCAAATAGCTTTAATGTGAGGACAAGCTTTGCTAAAATGTCCAGAATTTCCACACCTGAAGCAGGCGGTTTTCTTTTCTTGCGTTTTGGAAGTTTTGGACTTTGCGTGATAAACTTTCTGCACCGACGTAGAAGGTTGACCGTGTACGGTTTCCTTTGCTACCTTGGCTGCTTCTTCCACTTCTTGAGCCACTCTGATGACGTTGCTAAACTTCAGTTCATCGTCCTTGAGCTTGAAGAGTGTCTTCAAAACTGCTTCGTTGTCTACTGAACAGATGAATTTAGTTCGCAAGGCTTCATTTAAAGGATCTTTAATGGATTGAAAATCACATGTAGCTGCATCTTGTCGTATTCTGCTTGCCAGTTCAGGAATAGTTTCGTCAGGTTTGCGTTTCATGTCAGACCAAAACTTGAAACGTTCTCTGACAACAAATCGTTTTGGGTCAAACTGCTCTGCCATAAACGTCTGAATATCATTCATTGTTAGCTCATGTATGCTTTTGACAGGTTGTTGCTGAGCCGCTAAGTTGCTAAGCATTTTGTAAACGGAGTTAGATTGGTTGGTAAGAAAAATTTGTGCTTGCTTGTTGTCGGGAATAGAGTTAGCAGTGACGAATGTTCGGAACCTTGCCAAATAATCAGTCCATAACTCAGATGTGGAATCGAATGGTTGAAAACTTGCCATCGGTGTTGGAACATTTTCTCGCGGGTTGTTGAAGCTGCTTTGTAGAATTTTCAGCTGCTCTTGAAGCATTGTCATTTGCTCTTGATGCTCGCCGCGTAAAACTGCCATTTGCTCTTGGTGTTGCTTATTTAACAACAAAATTAGTTCAGAAATTTCACTCATTTTGACAATTCAAGCTGTTAATGCAAATTCAACAAATTTTCTTTTTTCTTGACGCAGATGAGTTACTTGAATCCTCGTCGCCACTTTTGCCTGTTGTATCTTTGCACGAATACACAGGTTTATTAAAAAAACAATAATAAATATTCACAAAAAAGTACTTAGCCAAAAACAACCGTAATGAAATAGAATGCTTTTAGTTCGTTTGCTGTAGTAGCTTGATAACTTTGAACTGACTGCTGAACCAAAATAAAGGCGCATATTTAACTTGTAACAATTATGCTTGGAGATGCGCGTGTCCAATAATTGTTCGAGCAGAAGGCGCTGATTAAGATTAGAAGCGTTTAAGAAAACACTACGTCATCTATTGCACAATATCACAACACTAGTCCGACAAGATTTTAATATATTCTGGGAGTTGGCACAAATGGGTGTCTAGACCTTAGTCTCTCTTGGCGAGCGTGTGGAGGAACCACTAAAAAGACCATACTACTGTATATATGGTCAGGGTCCAGAGATCCACGGTAAGCCAAAGATAGTGTCGCTCCTAGTCACCAGTTACAGACATCGTCAGTTCCAATGGTTTTAACGTCGATGGTTTAGATTGTACTCTCAAAATTTCTCCTTCATTTAATTTCATTTTATTCTCAATCATTAATAAACAGTTTGACACAAAAATTATAAATATTGGAAAGATCAAGAAAAGAAAAAAACAGCACAACCTCAGAAGTTAAAACATGCATAAGATAATCAGAAAGTAAAAGTACAAAACAATAGAAAACATGGCCGCAACACCTTAATCAGATAAAAATCTAAGAAATGAGAAAGAAAAAAGAAAATATAGTAATAATATTATCAAACAAATTGAGAGATTGAATAACCAGTGCATGACTAGTCTGCGTAATGATGATGGGTGGCACAGCTAGCCAAGATGGAAATCTAGCTCAACTGAGCAAGGTGAGTAAAGAAAAACCATTCATAAAAAGAATCCTCACCAGGTCCGAAAACCTTTTCTGAGTACATCTGGTGACATACAAAAAATAATAATAATGAATACATACAAAAAGAAATTACGAATTTATAAATCAAATAATAAGTAGATAATAACGATATTAAAAATAACATAACGTAATATAAAAAAAGTATTATGCTAGTCGAAGTTGATGAATAAAAAAATTAGGTATGATTAACATATCAAATATAAATAAAATTAAAAAATAAAATAAAAATAAAGAAATAAAAAAATATATATATTTATATGAGGCTAGGTGCTAAAGTTAAAGAAGACAATAGTCCTTCTGATTTTGAAAAATTTTTAAGATTGCTTAATGATCTAATATTTAAGCATAAAACTGAAAAATTACTGATTTCATTAAAAGTGTTAAACAGAAGAGAATTAGCATCTTTACTGGATAAGTATTGGTCTTCTACATTTTAAAAAAAGTTAATTTCATTACCATTGCAAGAATCTTGATTTGCTAATGAATGTTCATTATATGTAGATATGTTTTTGAATAAGTCATCTAGATTTTTAGCAGAATAAAAAAGGTTAGAATTACCAAAATGAAATAATTCAGCAAATTCTTTATCTGAACAAGAACTAAATGGAAATGTAAAAAAGAAAAAGTGCACTTCCATTGCATGTTTTTGGTGATACAAAATTTGTCTTTAATGCAATTAAGATGAATAGTCTGCAAACATGTAGAGCATGATAATATTTTTTGGTTCTTTTTAACTAATTTAAGGCAAACAAAGCATTTTTTAATTTTTTTGTTGGTCATGAGAGATAAAAAATTAAAGCAGAAAAATTATAAAAAATCAAAAGAGAAATAAATAAAATTCCAGAAAAGCGCTTTTTTGTTTTTCTTTGCAGAGAATGGCATTTTAGGCTACTATATCACTTTGCTTACTTATAATTTTAAAAAATAAATAAATAAAAAATTATTCAATAATTTATTAATAATTTTATTTAATGAAAGATAGTTTAATGAATAAAAAGTCACTAGGTAATTAACTTATTTATATCACCAAAATCCTTAAGTACTTTCCTTTTTTCTTTGTAAAAACAATATACTATACCATTATTGGTCCAAACATTGTTGAACCCAAAAGCTTTCTTGGCTTCCATAACCAGTAGCAGTCTTCTTTTTGTCAGGGACTCCGTAATCGAGAGCTTTTCTTGAGATTTCTTCAACTTCTTCTTGTTATAAAACACCAAATTTCGCACAGATCTTCTCACAAACTTGATGATGATTGGAGGAGGACAATCTTTCCTAGATGGTAAAACATGACATATGTCAATATCAGTAGATCTTATTTGATGTTCCAAGTCAAGCTCAGAATTGAGCCTGTTGGTGACATATGACTCAAAAACAGTATACTTCCCTCCAACCGTTTGGTCCGTGCATCTATGTACTAAGAGGCAGTTCCGACGTTTGTATTGCTCCAAATCATCCAAAGAATTTTAAGTTTCTTGAAGTGATTTTTCCAGCCCTTCAACGATGGTATCGACCCAAGCAATGGCATTCTCAAGGTCTTGAAGTTGCTGACTTTGACCTGAAATACAAGAAGAGCAAGCAGTACCACTGGAAGAACTATTTAAAAATTGTTCAGCATACAGTGTACCTTTTCTAAGTAGATTTGATTACCTGTAACTCCTTCATCGCTGTATCTAAAGATAACTTACCATCCAAAGATAACTTACCATCAGCCATTAAAAATTAATGAGTAATATTCAGTTAATTATCGTATTAATTATCGTACCGACATGGTATCGGTTCAAAACCTACTCGTGCCATTCAATTCAATTTTATTTGCAATGAAAATATTACGTTTCGAAGTTGTTACTGACAAAGTGACTGGAAAATAGGAAACAGCAGCTAAACGATATAAGTTATTACACACGCAACGTCAATTGTGCGCGGTCGCTGTACCTTTGAAGCGAAGCAGCTAAGTTAATTTCAAAAAAGGAAACAATTAAAACAAATTTAGAAAAATAAAAAGTGTATACAATTTGTTTATAAGCGCAAAAGATAGTAAGAATACTGTATAACAATAAAATATGCACATCCGAGCCATATCATGTGACTGTTGCATAGTCATGGGTGGAGTATGACCATGCATTTCCCAAGTACACAACATTCTGTTAGGAAAGATATTTCACGGCACTTTCTTCTGTTTAGTGGTCTTGGCAAGCAGTTCTAAATTTCGGTTATTTCTGTATTAAATTTCAAGTGGACCGCAATATTTTGGCACCTCCAGAAGCAGGTCGGGGTAATTTCTTACCCTATGTATTAGCGCCTCCGTCGCTTTCCTGCGATTCAGGAAGGTAAATATAGAGATAAAATAAAATAAAAAACCATTAAAAACTTTCAACTGGACAGCAATATATTCTTATAAATTGGATGATTATTGTCGCAATTCCGAAACAGACTTGCATGCTATTTCACGATTAATAGTGTATTTTAAAATTAATTGCTTAAGATTTTTTTTTCACATCACTGCTTTTAAAACGAACCCAAAAAAACATTTTAAACAATTTAAAGCTTGCTAAACGTGCGATAACAAATTAATTGAAGAATCAGTTTAGGACACTATAAACTTATAAAACTCGTGCGATAGAACATTTCTATGCTAAGACATGATTTCAACCGTCAGTTGATTTCTTATTGTGATCGGAAATGTGACAAACTGGTTTTACATAATTCTTATTCTTTTTAATTTAAAACTACTGTTATTAGAATTTAAAAAGAACTGCACAAAATTTTTCCAATATCAAGAGTCTCTTAAAAAGCACAGGCAGCAACTTATGCGTTTATTCACGAAGACAAAGAAATTTACATAGAGTTTTAACTGACCTCAATTTAAGTTTGTTGTTTGTAAGTACAACATTAAATTCAATAAAATTTAGTTTTTTTTGCAACGATGTTGAAATTTGTATCATATCAAAATGAAAAACAAAACGATAAGTTAAATATATGATACAAGACTTTTGTAGAAAGTCAACTAAGTTGAGTGGGCATTTTTTGAGTTATTGATCTGAAACAAGTGTATTCAGTTTTTTATTATATTGCTAAAATCAACTCATCATTGCCGTGTTGGTTTTAGTTTGATACTGAAGAAAAATGAACAGAAAGAAAGACAAAAGCTTTGCTTTTCTGAGTAGCATTTAAGTCTTTGCGAAATAGCAGTTTTAGTTTTAAAATTGTTTAAATTTTGGAGTGATGGTGTAGTCGCATAAACGATAAATATTTTAGACGAGAAAAGCAATATGCTAGTTGAAAGTTTTTATAAGTCAAAAAAGTAACACTGATAACACAATCGAAAATAAGACAATGTTATGTTGGACCGACCCTAAAGGTCTGGTTTGAGTTAGTCTACTCAATCTTGACAACATTCAATTGACGACAAATATTGAGTTTTTCTGAAAAATGCACGGTTTAAAATTTTTAATTTAAGACCGCTATTTTCTTTGCCTTTTTCTATCCATAGATAAAAAAGTTTGCGTATTTGCCAATGAAACAAGAAAAAAATCAAAACACACTTTTGTCAGGTGACTTAAAAAATCTTTAAAAATATAAACTTTGCGTTATATTTAATTTATGCTATGATTCCACTTAATTTTTAAAAAAATAAGTGTTACGGTAAATATTTGTAATTTGATTCTGTTTTCTACTAAAGGTTTTTGTTAATAAAACCCATCACAAATAATCAAAATGGACACTCGAAATATCTACGAAAATGGTTAGTTATTATTGTTAGTAAACTTTTCGATTTTGTACTTAAAAAGTTTTTTCTCTAGGTCAGTGTTTTTTAAATTGAGTATTATGGGGACTCTTTAAAAATATCTATCATTATAAAAAAGAATTCAGACCAGAGTAGATTAGAAAATTATTTTTGTGGGGTTAAGTACAAAAAGGAGTAGGCTACTTTGCATAGGTATACTTTAATTAACTATGTTAAGACCTACTGAACCTGTTCCTTCTTCTTTTACTACAAATCGAGTAAAGACCAAATAAAGAGATTATTAATTAATAATAGAAGCCGAACTAGTCTATTCACAATATATTATTCTGTGACTTATTTAAAATCTAAATAAAAAAAACTTGCCACCATAAACATGCCACAGTAATGTCAAATTTTTTGACTGAAATATTTGACTATTAAGGCCCGTTTCCACTACGAGCGTGGAAAAGAGCATTCTTTGTTTGTTCTATTGATTTTTTTTGCGCTTGCTTCAATTTTAACCGCTCGCTTCAATCGATGATCAATAAAAGAAACTTGTCTGGAAGGAAGTTTCATTCTTGGGTGACAGCGAGCAAAGCAGGCTTTGCCGTCTGAAAAACAGTGTTGCCTTCCATTATTTCAAAAAAGTTTGCTAATTCATATGATGTTGCATTGTTGCACTCAACTAAAAATTGACAACTTGAAAACTAAGGATGAGGGGTTAGTCCCAAAACACTGCGCATAGCTTTCCTATTTTTGGTTTTCTTGACAGCTGAGTACTTTAGACCAGTCTAATGTCGCAACCTCCACTCGCCTCTAAACTGTGTCTTGATTGCCTGCGTCCCACTCCAACGGACCATCTTCCAGCTACACCTTATCGAGTAAAAGCAATATTCTCCTTGGCTAACTGTGGTCTTTTGGACTTTGACCACACAGGTATTGTATGGTATTTTTGAGCATATTCTCAGATACTCCCCAAGAAAGACTAAGACCTAGACACCCGTTTGAAACAGTTGCGATGAAGCTATTAAACAACCTCGCTGAGCTAGGTATCCGGACACTTCAGTGGACAAATCATAAATGAACACGAAGACTATGAGAGTAAAACCAGGCTTTGTACTTTAATACTCGTCACCAGTATCAGGCCTGTTTAAATGGGTTTGTCTTGAACAGCTTGGATTCAACTCAATTGCCTGCGTACTGGTGTTTAGCAATTCCCTTCAAACATCCACAAACGACTTCACTCTCTTCTTCACCGGATTGTAAGTGCGGCGCTACTTAACAAACCGCAGACCAAGTCCTAATAGCGTGCCTCATACAAGGGAACTACATGGAGCTCGAGGTCTGACGATTCTGGATGACAAAATTCAATGCTGGCTCAACAGCATTGACAAAACGTAGAAAGGAGGCTATACACTAATGCTAATGACTAAGATTAACGATTACTTTAATATTTTGAAATCTTTTTATTTTATCATAAAAATTGACGACGCGAAAAGAGCATTAATTTAGCTCTTAAAATGAAATGTTTCGTTTAAATCTCTTTTGTTAAATGAGTAGCCTTAAAAAAGGTTGTTTTGAAAAACTCGAACGTTTTTGTCTAGCTCTCTTCAGGAGGTTTCGCTGGAATGAATTGAAAAACTGAATTTGTCGGCAGCGTGGTCGAGTGGTAAAGCGCCCGGCTCGTAACCAACACGGTCTGGGTTCAAAACCCTCTAGCGCCATTCTGTTGTGTTCTTGGAAAAGACACTTTACGCATATTCCCCTGCTTGGTGGTTCTGGCAAGCAGTTCTAAATTATAGTCATATCTATATTAAATTACAAGCGGACAGCAATATCTTGGCATCTCCGGAAGCAGGTCGGGGTAATTGCCTATCCTATGTATTAGCGCCTCCGTCGCTTTCCTGCGAGTCAGGAGAATAGATATAGAGATAAATAAATAAATAAATTTTAGTATTTGAAAAGTTTTAAGACTGATTCTGATTTACTAAAAATTAAGATTAGTAACAATAATTAGTCTTAAAATTTTCAAGTATTACATTCAGTTCTTCAATTCATTCTAGCGAAACCTCCTGAAAAGAGCTAGACGAAAACGTTCGAGTTTTTCAAAACAGCCTTTTCTAAGGCTACTCATTTAACAAAAGAGTTTTAAATGAAACATTTCATTTTAAGAGCTATTTTAGAGTTTTGTACCACCAAAAAACTTTTTAGAACATTAATTAATTGACTTTTTTTATTTTTATGAATCAAATGTTGCGTCAAACTCGCAAAAAACCAATTAAAAAGAGTGTAAAACACCTTTTTCCGAGCATAACAATATCAGTCAAAAAAATTGCTTTATGGTTTGAATAGCTCTCGTTGCTTTGACGTTGTTATTGCAGTGTTTTTCAAAAACTTAAACAAGTACTCGAGTCTGTAAAGATCGGGTCAAACTTTCACTATATTAAAATATCTTTTCGTATTTTCCAATTTTTTAGTGTTGCCAATTAAATCACCAAAGAAGCGTTGGATAATCATACTTTTTAGCTTCTTTA
Organism: Diplosoma virens; assembly: GCA_963680785.1. NCBI lineage: Eukaryota > Metazoa > Chordata > Ascidiacea > Aplousobranchia > Didemnidae > Diplosoma > Diplosoma virens. Next base: position 35,188,268 of record OY796895.1, on the reverse strand, counting down.
TTTTCATCTGTTCTCTTGTAGCTTTGATACTTTCATCGTATCTCTATTCATCGGTAAGTGCGGTAATGCAATTTAAATATTTTAAGTTTGATTTTTTTAAAAATTCACACCATAAAACGAAGAGTCAGATTTTAACAAAAGTTAGTCAAAATTATATGAAAATGATGTTGTTGTTTTTTTTTTTTTTAATTTATTAAAAATATTTTTTGCAGTTTAACAATACAGTTATAAAAAGGATCGGAAAGAATTTCATGGTCCTGAACAAAACAGGTAACTTAAAGGAAAATTTCTAAATTTGATTTACTTAAAATTTTGTACGCTTATATTTTCATTAAAATAGAAATTTTACCTAACATCATTTGTTTTAACCAAAGTTTTTTATTATTATTTTAAAAGTAGTAACGTAATCAGATTGAGATAGTTTTATGATATTTTGAGTCTTTAAAATATACAACGAAGGATAATGAACATAATTTATGCTGCTAATTAAAACTTGAAGCAAAAAATGAAGTGACGTAAGATATTCAAATCAAACAAAACAATTAAAACATGACAAGAGAAGGATTTGAAACGAAACTTTTCGATCAATAAACTGCGCTTGTTCTCGTCCACCAATTAAAGTGTCATGATTCGGAACCTTTGAATAACCGATAAATGCTCAAAAGTAGTTGGGTTGAACAAACTGAAATGCGGTTTTGTTGCCGTTTCTTAAAATTTAACAAATAATAACTTTTTTGAAAGTTATTGTTTGTAAATGTTTACGCTTTATAAACTTTGATTTGGAAACATACCATCAGCCAAGTACTTTTTCAAGATCGTTAATTTAACTCATAAAAGTCAAGTCAGTCAAAACGTAAAAATTTCTGCTACTCGATATTTAAAGAAATTAAAAAATTGCTTTACATTTTTTTCTGTTTTTATTTAGCAATGGAACTTCAATATCAACGGCAAGGTAGTTTATAATAGTTTTATGCTATTTATGTAAGTGCTTCACTTTAAGATAAAAATCTTTACTTTTATTCGCGTTCTAATTCATGATACATTAAGTTGTTACCAAGGTTGTGGAATCAGAGTTGGAGTTGCAAAATATTTAATAACTTGACTCGGAGTTGGAGTTGTAAAATTTTAAAAACCTAGAGTTACAGTCGTAGTGAGAATTGGAAAAAATTCCCCCGACTCCACAATCTTTGTTGTTACTATGGTGATGACAATTAATTTATCAAGCTTTATCAAAGCGTTACAGTATGAAATAAACCTATCAATAATAAAGCTAAATATTTAGTAAGTTCATATTGTGCAGCACAATCAATATAAAACAGTTATTAATCAAAAATTTCATCAAAACTCTTGAGCAGTTATGAATTCAAGATCAAATTTTAACAAAAACTTGCTTCAACGCAATGCGCGATATTTTTCAAGTAAATAAACAATCGTTGAATTTCTGTATGTTAAAAAAAGAAACAAAACAGCAATTGAAATTTAATATTTATGTAAAATTCATTGCGGTCTAAGATATGATGAAAAATTTAAATCCATCTTCATAAAAATATCATTAAATTGCTTTGGATGATACGTGGCTTCTAGTTTGTTTTGACTTTGCATTTTGACGTTTACAAGAGTTGATTCTCACCTCCATTCACAGCATTGCAACGTGGATATCAAGTTTTAAATGACGGATGGATTTCACCGTTTAATGGATTTAGATACAAATTAATTTCTACTCGCCAAAGCTGGAATAAAAGTCGAGAAAAGTGTCAGCGTATGGGAGGAGATCTGGCTGTTTACGGAATGAAAGGCATAGTAGAGAGAACGTAATTTAATTACATGTACAAAATTAAAAAGTCATTTAAAAATAATTTATAATTTGTGTTTGCTGTATTGTAAAACCTGAAAATTAGTCGATAAACGGCTATTTAAATCTAAAGTTCAAGCTTTTTACAAAAATATTGTTGACTTCATAGATTTTTAAAGATCTTATTGAAAATTGAAGCGTAGCAATTTTTGAACAATCGCATGTGACAACTTTACTATGGTAATGCACAAAAATATATTAGAATTTTCTTCTTTTTTTTTCTTAACCAGCTTAATCAGTTGTGGTTGTGAGTCATTATAAACTTAAAGTTTAGTTGTCACACATTACAATCTTCCACAAACTCTTTAATTTTACTGGGACGAATTCAAAGGTAAACAAATTTAGATATAGGTCATAAGACACAGAAGCATTACAATTTACCCTTGTAAAAAGAAAATTTTTTTGATAAACCTTCTCTTCCAAATATCTCATTTAGAAGAACTGTTGTTTAACATTTAGCAATTCGTTTCATTAACACCAAATTCATTCAGCCGCTTATTTAAATTTGATGATGATGATGATATTTTATTCACGCTTAGTAACAATATTTAAGTATATGCAATGTACATTAAGCAAAGCATGAAAAGGAAACGCGACACAACGACGAACGTTAAACATGCAGAAAGTATAGAGAGGGGGTAAAAAAGAGAAAAAATAAGAAGCACGGCCGCGTTACCCAATTCAAACTAAATATTATTATTTAAAAAGACAAAAAAGACACAAAAAAATGACAAAAAAAGCATAATTAAGGCATGATTAGTTGAAATAATGTGCTAAAACCATATTGACTATCAAAGATTACTTTATGTTTATTAAAAAAATTGATTACAAGTTTATAAATAAGTTGTTCAAAAATTATGAAAAAGCATGTAAGAATGGACATTGGGCGATAGTTTTAGATTTATCGCGTTCTCCTTTTTTAAAAATTGGAACTATTCTTGCTATAGTGCAATCAGGAAAAAAATTACTAAAGCAATACTTTATGAATACATGCAGATATGAAGTAATAATTGAAGAAGCAATTTGAAAAAAATACGCCGAAATGTTGTCGTGACCAATTGCTTTATTGGTTTTAAAAGAGTATAATACATTGGTAATTTCAGTATAGGAAGGTAAAGTGAAGAAAAAGTGAAGAAGATACCCGCTTACCAAGAAAGGTACAAAAAACGAGAAAAGAGGAATTTGTAAAGTAATTCGTTAAATTTAAACTAACTGAAAAGAAAAAAATTCTTAATTTGATCAGTAGTAACTTGGTAATTTGAAATCGAGCAGTGATTGTAAGACAGAAGGTTCAGATTCCCTGTCGAACGACTCGAATCTTTTGGAAAAATTGAGTTAATGGTATTCCAAATTTTAATTGCATCTTTTTTGCATTCTTCTATTTTAAAAATAAAATGGAGCTTTTTTGACAAAATTTTGATTTTGGTTGATTTATTGTAATATCTTTTGTAAAAACATGTTTTACCTACGTTTAAAAAATGAGACTTAAAGTTGTCTTTTTTTAAATTAAAATTAAAAGACCCTTCGTACTTTATACTTTTTGAACCAGTTTTCTTTTTTCTTCTCGATGATGGCCTTAAAAGGTATCGATAGAACACTGTATTATGCGAACAAAATGGTTAAACAAATTTTTAAAATTCTTGTTATTTAGGATCAATTGTTTACTAGAAAATTTGTTAAATCTTCTTTGTCGATCATTGCAAAAGTTTCGGAAGAAAACGTCGATTTATCTCGGTAAAACAATTTAAGAAAATTTATGTTATTAGAATTCAAGTGCTCGTTAACTAAGAATTGGATAGTGATCAGTTTGATAAGATCCAATTAAAAAATAGTAATTTATACTTATTCATTTGTGACAATATGATCGATTAGTTACTAATGATAAGCTGCAAGTTAATCTGGTGGGTTTAGTACAGTAGAACGTACCTAATTCGTCATCGTTTAATTCGTCAATTCGCTCACTTTTTTGTCGGTCCCGGCAGAATTCTTATCTTTTATGTACATTTCAGTTCGACTAATTCGCCATCGTCTTAATCGTCAATTTGCTCAATTCATCACCTCTTTTTTTCCCTGAGAAGCATTTTGTTCGGCTAATACGTCATTTGCAGTTTCGCCTTTGATGTTTAAGCAGTTGGTTTAGAAGGTGTGGGAATTTAAAAAAAAGATCTTTATCTGCATCTCGTAATTTGTTTATCGAATTTTTAGGCGACAAACCCATTGGGAGAACTCCCTCCTTTGAGGATAGTCTTAAAATTTGTTAAGATTTAAAAAGTGTTAGATTAAAGAGTCTAGATGGAGCAAAAGAATTAAAAAGTTTATTTTAACAAAAAAAAGTTTTGTTATGTATTTATCTTGTAAACATCTAGTTATTACCTCAGAAATTTTAATAAATTAAAGAGAAGCCATGAATCACGCACATAGCACTAATTCGGCGGGCTATTACATTCATTATGTGGTCACGCTACATAAGAGTTTTGTCAATTAAAATTTTCATTGAGTAGCGCTTTCTGCAGTTCATTCAGGGATTGTTGCCACTTGCGAGGTTACATAAAAAGTGCAGTACAGCGATGTTGAGCACTACATATGATAAAGTATTCGAGCTGCGATAATAGAGTTTTTACCAGCTTGGATAATTCGTCACCTTGCCTAAATCGTCCCTTTTTTATAATCCCTTGAGTTGACGAATAGGGCAAATTCTACTGTAATTAAGGGAATAACACCATGACTTAAAATTGAGTTAATGTTATAAGTTAGTTATATTTGAACGGGAATTTTTGTTTATATTAGTATTAAAATTACCTAGTATGTAATATATTATTTTCATTGGAGAGCTTCGACAAACAATTAGAAAAATCTTCAATAAAATCATTTATCGTTGATTGGTTAGGGCGACCGTAAACAATGCCAACAGTAAATTTAATTTTAAAATTCTTAACAGATAAATCTAATCATAAAGATTCAGATTTTGACAGCTTATATTGTCGCAACATTTTTCGATTTGAAACTTATTTGAAACATAAACTGTCACTCCTTCGGCTGTGGAAGTCATATCAACATCAAAAAGAATATAATTAGAAGAAAAATATTAGTTAATGAATGCAGTTTAATTCGAGCTTCTGATAAACAAGTTAGTCAGATGAAAAGTTTAATTCGGACACGAACTCACGAAACTTATCATAACTTTTGTTTAAAGAAAAACTATTTATATGCATAAGTACCTGGGAGTAATTAGGATCAATAAATTGACGTTTCAAAGTTAGATTAAAATATTTATAAACTTTTATATTATTAGTTAAAAAGTCAAAAGGTTGTCATTTACCACTTCAAAAGAGTAATGACCAATTCGCAGGGTGGCTGCTTCATCTGGCTCAAGAAAAATGTTCGATTCTTTGTTATCAGCCGTGAGCGCCGTGATTGCTTTGTTTTCGTGGGTCATATTTGAGATTGAGAAGAAAACATAGATAAAAGAGTCACACAACAAGTTATTAGAATTTAAAGTGATAATAGACTGTCAGGCATAACACTAATTGACAATTTCAAAACAACTAGAAAAGAGATACATACAGTATACCTATGTATACGTGTGCATAAGTACATATATATATATAATCTAATTGCAATCTAATGTATACGTGTGCATAACACATAAGTACACACACACACACACATATATATAATCTATATAATATATAATGTTTCACCTTGCCGGTACAGTGGTTAATAACACACGATTAGAGCAAGTATATTTAGTTGTATTTAATTAAAAAACACTACACTTAATGATTGAAACCACAACAGTTTGTTTCATCTCATAGAAGCGTCAAATGGTTACTTATTCAAACAGATTCTACCTGTTGATCTTCACGTTGTTCTTCTAATAAAGTGTTTTTAATTAAATAAATATAAATAAAACACAACTGCAATTTGTTGGTGCTCTTCAGCAGAGTGTCCAATGACTTTAATAGTTAGAACGATTATTATTTCTATTTAACAGAACGCAAATATTTAAAAAAACGTTTTATTAAAATAGTCCCAACAGAGTATTACAATTACATTCTATTTGAATAAAATGTTATGTCCCCTGATGAGCCGCACAGGCGAAACAGTCTGTTGGGACTGTTTTAATAAAATGTGTTTTTTAATATTTTTGTTCTGCTAAATAGGTATATACACATATATATAAAAGATAAGTGCTTTCAATTTAGCTAATACATTGTTCGATGATCAAAATCTAAGCAAAATTTATTTATTAAGGTAAAACACTACACATAAAAATTTTAAAATCGCAACAATTTATTTCGCCCAAAAGCGGCTTATCAGGCAATTATATAAAACATAATAAAAACAACAAAAACAAGAAAAAATATGCAAATAAATCAAGCGGGAAATAAAATTTAAATTAAAATTACTCATAATAAAAATCTTTGAATGGTTGGCTGAACAGCTTCTTCACACTAATAGAATGCAACTGTACATATATAAAGAGACCTTTTTTCACCGGCAAGTGACATAAACTAAATGAAGGCGGCGATTAACGTAGAATAAATAAAGTCCAGACAATACACAAAGACAATCAGAGGAATTGTAAATGCGGGTTCAATGTCAAAGGTGATCACAAAAGAAATTTCAGCTTGAATTTATTTTCATGCCGACACTTGCCGGTGAGTTTTGTTCTTTTATTAAGAATCGATGATGAGTACGCAGTCCGGCGGGTTAGCTCAGTGGTAACATCCGCGACTCACGTGCAGAACGACCTGGTTTGATTCTCCGTAACGTTGACTGAGTGATACTCGTTGTGCCCTTTGGAAAGGCACTTCACGAACATTCCAAGAAATGTGGTCAAGCTGCTTACCTTCAATGGTGACCGCGGTTAATTCACAGAAAGCAGCAAATCGGTGTGTGTGGAACACAACGCCATACGAATGTTTTTTTGTGTGTTTTATGAGTAGGCAAGGATGATTGGAAAGCTTTTCATCGACACAGAGGTTACACTTGGGGGCATCGGGTCGATAGATGTTAGAGATGGCTGAGATGGTCCATTTATTAATAATACGTGGATTTTTCCCATTATCGATGGCTTCCCAAAAGGCTTTTGATAACTTTGTTGCATTCTTTTTTGTTTGCTCTTGAAAGACGGGGCCATGGTTGTAAAAGCGGGATTTATACTCCATTTTGGGAGCGTCGCTGTCATCAGATAAAATTTACGCGTATAAATAAATTTCATCTGATGACAACGACGCTCCCAAATACTACTGTGGCTGTAGTGAAACGGAATTTAAATCCCGCTTATACAACCATCGCCTGTCTTTCAAGAGCAAACAAAAAAGAAATGCAACAGAGTTATCAAAAGCCTTTTGGGAAGCCATCGATAATGGGAAAAATCCACGTATTTGTCGTAATTTAACATTAAGCATAAAAGTATAGCTTTTAATTAACTAAAGAAAACGCCGCTATAAATCTATAAAAGAAACACAATAGTTATAAATAAGGTTACAAAATAACGTTATGAATGTGGTCACTATTCTTTAAGAAATCCAAGCAACTAAAGATGCTTAAAAAGGGCGAGACCAACAAAGCAATCATAATTAACAATTACAAAGTGGCACGATTAACAAACTAACGGCAGAGAACACAAATACACGCTTAACAAAGTAACAACACAGAGAAACAAAAAGGTTCGAAACATTAGTACATATTATGACATTAATAAATAGACCATCTCAGCCATCTCTAACATCTATCGATCCGATGCCCCCAAGTGTAACCTCTGTGTCGATGAAAAGCTTTCCAATCATCCTTGCGTACTCATCATCGATTCTTAATAAAAGAACAAAACTCACCTGCAAGTGTCGGCATGAAAATAAATTCAAGCTGAAATTTCTTTTGTGATCACCTTTGGCATTGAACCCGCATTTACAATTCCTCTGATTGTCTTTGTGTATATGTCTGGACTTTATTCTACGTTAATCGCCGCCTTCATTTAGTTTATGTCACTTGCCGGTGAAAAAAGGTCTCTTTATATATGTACAGTTGCATTCTATTAGTGTGAAGAAGCTGTTCAGCCAACCATTCAAAGATTTTTTTACGTTTAATTTTAATTTAAATTTTATTTCCCGCTTGATTTATTGAATCTTTTGTAGAAAGCTCCCGCCACTAATGCAAAAATGTGAGATTTAAGAAAAAAACCCGTGACGTTTTAAGTACTGCACGGTGGCGGGGTGTTTTTTTGGCGGAGGCTTTCTACAAAAGATCCGATTTATTTCCATATTTATTTTTGTTTTTGTTTTGTTTTTATTATGTTTCATATAGTTGCCTGATAAACCGCTTTTGGGCGAAATAGATTGTTGCGGTTTTAAAATTTTTTAAATTTTTACATGTATTGTTTTACCTCAATAAATGTATATATAAATATTGTATATATATACAAAGCATATAAGGGTTTTCTGGACATTACAAAGTAATTAGGTCACTGTAAGAAAATCAATTAAGCAAATGATAAGATAATATGAAGCAAGCTATTTTATTAATTTTTATGGAAAAGTAGATAATTTGGTTTTGATGTCTATATAAACAAAAAAATTTCTAGAGCAATAGGGATGAGATTCAAACTTGCATCTTTATATCATTTAAGCAAATAAATGTCATTGATTGATTTGCCACGAATCAATTTATTGGGTGAGGTCATTATTGCTGTTAAGAAAAAGTAGAAAAAAAACAAAACGTTATCAGCAAAATGGCTTTTCAATTAAGTTCTCTTCCCTAAAAAAGAAGAAAATAAAGGAAAAAAAACACAACGCGCGCATTATGACGTAAAAATAGCAAATACAATAATTTTACCATCTTCTATGATTGAAAATCAAGTTTTTTGAAAGTAATAAATAAAGTGTAGTTACCGCCTAAAGCTTTCCAAACAGTCTTCTGTTTGTTTTTTTTGCTTCTTTCTAAAATGGTAATAAAAGTTTTCGTTGCGTTTGATACTTTTTAGGAAGATGATCAGTTATATAAGCATTAAAATTAAAATTTTCATTGTTTATTAATTGGCATTGTATTCTTTAAGGTTTTTCGCAGATTTAAAAATCAAATTTTATCAAACATTGTTCATAATTTAACAATTGGTCTGTCCACTGATCTTCCGTTCTTTTTCTAGGATGTTGAGGGAGTCAGTGGATATCTGAAAACTTGGTTTTCGCTGGATCCGTTATTTTCAGACCATATTTTTTTTAATTATAAATTTTTTATTGTGGTTTTTCTATTTTACCAAGCGTTATTAGGGTCTGCTTGGAAACCTTGAAATCAAGACACTTCGTCGTTTGCCATACGACTCTTTTCTTAAAATGGTCTTCTCATAGTTAGATTTAAAAGTTTCGAGAAGTTTAATGTTATCATTAAGATGACCAACCATAACTTTATCAGCTTTGGAATTTAAAGTGATATCAATTTCTTTGCATCTGCTTACAAATTTATCTTGAAGTAAATCCAATCTTTTATTAATTAAAGTTTTACTCTATTTTAAGGATCTTCTCTTCTATTTTATTTAAAAAATTTTAAATTTTGTCCAATTTTTTGTCAGCATTCATTTTAAAGGTTGTTCTTTTTTTAAGCTATGCACCGAACTGGTTATTGAACTTGCTTTTCCAATAATCTATTTGATCTCGCAAGTCAAGCTAATTTTATCTCGACCAAGACATCTGACTGATTAATTAAAGTTTAATAGCATCGAAATTTTATTAGTCCTTTATCATTATCTTGATCGTTGATTGATAACTTGATTATTTTAGTGAATTGTCTTGATCAAACGCACAACAAAACAACAAAACCACGTTCATTATGAAATAGCACGCCATACTTTTCGAACACGCACCTGATACACAACAAAGAAAGAGCGCCCAGGAATTAGCCTACGTTGAAATAATTAAAAACCAGCTGGCGGTCGGAATTTTTTGTGTTTTCATTTTCTAAAATGATATTCACAATTATATTCAATGCTTAGATATGACTTTTGTTTTTTTGTGACTTAAAATTTGTTTCAATTTCAGTGAAAACTTACATTAATTTTTTCAGAAAAATTAGAAATGCTTTGAGAGTTTCTCCATATACAGATGCTTGGATTGGCTTAACTTATTCTGTAAAAAGGGGATTTTGGATGTGGATTCAAGGACATGGACTTAACTACGCGAGCGCTGATTCTATTGCGTGGCACAGAACTTTTCCGGACCCCAATGCCAAGCTTAATGCCTGCGTTTTTCTATCTTTATACTACGAGCCATTGGCGACTAATGACAGATGCAATAGAAATAAACAAGCACTTTGTGAAGTAGCAATGTAAAGAAAATTTTGTTGCATATTGTTTACTTTTCTAATTTTTGATGTCGTTGTACAGTTTTCTTTAAGCAAAAAATTTTGTTCTGTTTGTGATATGAAAAAATTTTACTTTAATTACGAATATTAGGTATTTAGACTATAAATATACATTCATATATAACACACAATTTAGATTCCATAAAATTAAACACACCGTTGTGGTTTTTTAGACAGGTGTAAATGACGTAAATTTTTTGAATTAATTATTTAGATGTTTTTATTGAGCACTCTGCAAGGAAGATAGTTTCGCTTTTAATATATATGTACATACATATTTCATATATAAAAAGGTAATTGCTTTCAATTTAGCTAATACAATGCTTGATGATCAAAATCAGAGCAAAATTATTTATTCAGGTGAAACGCTATGCATAAAAATTTAAAAATTTAAAATTGCAACAGTCCATTTTGCCAAAAAACGTTTATGAGGCAATTATCCGAGACATGATAAAAACAACAAAAACAAAAATGCAAATAAATTAAACGAGAAATAAAATTAAAATTAAAATTAAAATTGAAAAGCACTTCCCCTCTCATCATCGTCTTCACTAAATTTGTAACAAAAATACTGTGAAGATCAGCTACAGCTGTATGCCAAACATGGTAGCGATTCTGTCCAAACATAACAGAAGTATCTTGGCACCAAAAAACGTTACTGTACATCCTCCTTGCAACTGTCGACGTAAGGCTAAATCTCCACTAAATGGCGAATGCCGTAAAAAGGTTATTATTTATAAATTTTATCTGATGACGACGACGCTCCCAAATACTACTGTGGCTGTTGTGAAACTGGAATTTAAATCCCGCTTTTACAACCATGCCTGTCTTTCAAGAGCAAACAAAAAACAAATACAACAGAGTTATCAAAAGCCTTTTGAGAAGCCATCGATAATGGGAAAAATCCACGTATTAAATGGACCATCTGAGTTCACTAAAAAGAGCCTAAAATGTCGAGTTCTCTAAAAAAAAGGTTTTCACGTTGAATCAGTCTCGTACTGCATTTCTTGATTTTCGCCCCTAAAAAGTTGGGTTTTATAAAAAAAAGGTTTTAACTTAAAACCAATCTCGAATTCCTTCATTTTTGTCCCTAAAAAGTGATTTTTTTCCATTGAACTCATGGTAAGTTATTGCACGACACTTTTTCTGTTTTGCGACCTTAGAAAGTAGCTCTAAATTCCAGTCATATCACGATGCAACTTCTAAAAAAAACTATTAAAAACTTTCAAGTGGATAGCAATATATTCTTAAAAATTGGATGCTATTTGTCCTATTTCCAAAATAGACTTGCTTGTTATTTCACGATTAATAGTGTGTTTTAAATTATTTGGTTAGGATTTGTTTTCCACGTCACTGCTTTTTAATAAATTAAAAAAACATTCTTACACTTTTTAATTTACGATTTGCTAAACGTGCGATAACAATTAATTAAAGAATTTGTGCAAGACAATATAAAGTTATTAAACTCGTGCGGTAAGACACATATTTATACTAAGCCATGATTTCAAATGTCAGCAGATTTCTTATTGTGACCAAAAATGTGACTAACTGGTTTTATATAATTCTTATTCTTTTTAATTTAAAACTGCTGTAATTAGAAATTAAAAGGAATTGAATAAAATTTTTCCAACATCAAGGGTCTCTCAAAAAGCACAGGTAGCAACTTATGCGCAGTGGTGGATATTGGGTGAGGCGAGTAAAGCAGTTGCCTTGGACCCCTTTTTTACAGTTATCGAGAGGACCCCTTTTTAAAAATGGCACATGTAGTTTATTTTGTGGCATTTTAGATTGGACCATGAACTCCAGAAACTTAAAATTTTATAGTTTTCAGCAGATAAAGGAAATGTATGTCATATAAAATAGCACATAGGATAATATTGGCGGAACACTTATGTTTGAAACAATTGCATAAAATCTATTCAGTTTTTAAATATTGCACATCAACTGTATAATGAGAACTATTCTTAATAGTTAAATTGTTATAAAAGTTATTGAAATTTTAGCAGCAACAACTTTACAGCTGAAAATATGCTTAAAAAAGAGAAAACCTGTTTTAAATTAAAATTTTTTTATTGATAAAAACACTACTTAAAATTAGTAGTATTTATGAAAACAATATTAATTATTTTTTGCAATTGCAATAAAATAATTACATACGAAACTAAACAAATTACAATATTAGCCAATGTTTCATGTACAATAGAAACCATTAGAATACTAAATCCAGTCTGTGTAAGTTTCACCAAAAAACAAATTACTTTGAAAATTTTCACTTTTGAATTTCATTTTTTCATTTCTATCTTTAAATGCTATTTTTTCATTTACTTGACTTACAAGATTATTGATTGCTGCTTTTTTGCAATGAGTTTAGTAATTTTCAAAATGGAGATTTTAGCAACTGGTTTGCAAGGTGAGCTGGTAAAATTTATATATTGTCATGCTGAAAAAATTGAATAGAAAATTAATTAGCCCAAGCAATTTGATTTTAAATGACAAATTTAAAAGGTAGCCTAACTTAGAATAACCTAAATAGCTTCTTCTTTTTGTTTATTTGGCAATCGGCCTTTTTCTGACATTCTAAATTTTAATTAGTTATTGTTTTTGATAAAGTCATTATCTTTTTTGTTCGAGCTCAGACCATTTGATTTTTTTAGGATTGTACTATTTGGTTGAAATCCCATTGTGCTCGCTTTATATTATTTTATTGTAGCACTATGTGAACTAATTAAAAAAAGCATTGCTATGTAAGGATTGTAAAATGCATCCCCGTCAAATTATCAGTAATAAGTTATAATAAATAATTGTCCTTTTTCATAATGTTGTTGCAGTAATGGATTTTGGTTCCCCTTTATGATAGTCAAATCCTCCATTATTAATTGCCATGTTCTCAATTATTTATTGTCGTGTCCACTGTGTAAGCGCTTGCTTCTCTAACTTTATATAGCATAAAAACTTAGGCAAACCAAGTCGTTTCGAAAGGCTGCAGTACTCTGTTTTGTGCAGAGCATTCCAGTGGAATAGTCTGGTAAAGTCGTTTGCTGTTAGGGTAGAGAGTCTAAGTCGTTTGAAGATTGCTCTACCTTGTTATATTGCCGAGGGTGTTCTGCGTTGATCGAATTCTCGGTAAAGTAACTTGCTGTTAGAAGAAAGACAATCGTAATCGGTGGGGCTGTTCTAGGCTGTTATTTTTTAGAGGGGATTCTAAGTTGTTTGAGTCGCCCGGTAAAGTTGTTCTTCGTTAATTGAAGTACAGTTGTTATTACTGATTTGAAATTTTGTCAAACTAAAGAAAATGTCCATCAAAAGTCCTAGGCTCTTTGGATCTGTGATTTGTATAAATATTATTTGAATAAAGGTTTTATTTTATATAAATCCAATTGGTAAATTAGCTAGTTAGGAGCTAGGATTGGAACTAAGTACCTTTCCAGAAGATTTTCCTAGCGTAGAAGGTAGCCTTTCTAATCAAGAAAACGATTTAATTCCGGTGTTGGCATTGAACTCAGCACCACATAGTCTCTGAACGTCTCAAAGTGCCGTTGGAAGCATTAATTTGACATGGTTTCTAGACTGCATCAACAACTCTTTTAAATATTTTAAATATGATTACAAGAATGGTCTATTTTAGGGTTGTCACATCTGAATAGAAGGAATTCTGGAAAGACATAGGCGCACCAGCTAAAAAATTTTTTGAAGGGGCAAACAAAATAAATTGTCTGAGATTCTTGGATGAAAAATAAAATGTAGCTCTCAAAGCTACATCACAATCCAGCCTTTGTCTGAAAAAAAGTGCGGGGAAAAAATGAGAAGCGTTTTTTGATTATTATCATTTTGACTGGTGACGAGATAAATCAGAAAAGTAATGAAAGAAATCGTTGTTTTAATTCTGGTTGCTTTTGGCTTTTGGGTTTCGACTTTTGCTGTTTTTTTAAAAAAAGATTCAATTTTTATAAGATTCTATTTGAATAAGCTGCTAAACGAATTGTTCTGTAATAAATTAAATAAAAGTGAACTGCTTGAATTACTCGAAGAAACTGGAAAAGAGTTAATTCCTTAGACTTTTGATCAACTTAATAAGTGAGTGGTGGTAGTAGTATAAAAATGTATACTAACCTATATACAATATACATACCTACCTATAAACCGCTACAAAAAATAAAAATAAAAGATTTTTACTTGGAATTGGTCTCAGATTTTTCTATTTTTGTCCCAAAACCAAACATACGAGTTTCATGTCCATGTTAAGCCGTTTAACTAAAAAATAATTTATTGAATTCTAAAATTCCGTACATTTGAGTTTTTCGACCAAAATTCCAGACGGTATGACAACTCTGATCTATTTTGCACATAATCATAACATAGAAACCTTTCTACAGTACTTCATAACACTATCAGTTTTTTAACAATTTTAGTTTTAAACTAGCATTTTTGCATGTTTGCATAGCATACTTCTATTATTTTAACCAAAAATCCTAAAAATATTTGATACGGCATCATAAACTGAAAATATTTAATTAGGTATTTATATTTTACAAAGATCCATATTACAAGCATTTCTCTGCGTTAACAAAGAGCCAAAACAAAAATTTGTTTTTTGAATAACGTTTTAGAGCATAGGTGTTGCAATTTTTATAAAAGAAATTGTTGTAACATTGTGGAATCAGCTTAATTCTCGAGATTTAATCTCATTTTGCTCAGTTGGCTTAATTGTGTTACTAATCATTTGCGTTATTGTTTCATATATGTCCAATAATAAAAATAGTTTTTGTTGTTGTTGTTGTTGTTGTTGTTGTTGTTGTTATGTAACCAGTGCAAATTTGTGTTTTGCTGCTTAAAGAGACCAAATTTTTTTCTGTGATAATACCTTACCATTAAGTCAGTCTTTCAATGAAATATATTTTAACAAATTTATTGCTTTAATTAGTATTTTTGAGATTATCAAGACTTGGGCTCGAATGCCTTTAGTGACACGGTGACAGAGTTTTAAAAATATATTTTGACAGATTGTGCGGATGGTGCCAACAATTCAACAATTTACAACATTCGAATTCGAACTAAGTTCGAGTCCCATGTCAAGAAGCTCGAACCGATTTCAAGTCCAGTTTAGTTCAGTTCAGTTGAAGTCTGGGACATATCTTTTTTATAAAAAATAAAATCTCAACCCAAGTACTCAGACCAACAGCTGTTGACTTGAAGTTATTTTGGATGTATGCTTAGTAGGCTATATGCAATGCTTGGAAACGACTGGGCGAATAGTTTAGTAAATTTGAAACTCGTAGACACGGACTTGAGTTTTTATGGATTTATAGGCTATCAAAAATGCGTAAGTTTTCAAAAAATTAAGTACTTTTGGTAGCCTACAAGTCCGTATCCGCGTCCGCGCTACTGGAGTTATTTCAAGTTTCTTATCAGCATCATTTTTTTCCAATATTTGGTAGTCTGTCTTTAGATGACATTGCTAAAAGGCTAGTCGAATTTTTGTGATGTCATATGTCGAGGATTTCTAATTAGGATTTTTTTCCAGGCCCCTAATTTTAAATATCACCACTGATTATGCGTTTATTCACGAATACAAAGAAATTTACACAGAGCTTTAACTCACCTCAATTTAAGTTTGTTATTTGTACATAAATTAAAAACATTAAATATAAATTGATAACATTAAATTTAAAAAATTGAGTTTTTTCTTTGCAACGATGTTGAAATTTGTTTCATATCAAAATGAAAAACAAAACGATAAGTTAAATATATGACACGAGACTTTTGTAGAAAGTCAATTAAGTTAAGCGGGCATTTTCTGAGTTATTGACCTGAAACAAATGAATTCAGTTTTTTGTTATATTGTTGAAATCAAATCATCATCACCATGTTGGTTTTAGTTTGATACTGAAGAAAAGTGAACAAAAAGAAAGACAAAAACTTTGCTTTTCTGAGTAGAATTAAGTCTGCAAAATAGCAGTTTTAGTTTTACTATAAAAAAGTTTTAAGTTTTGGTGTAATGATATAGCCGCATAAACGGTAAATACTTATGACGGGAAAAGCTTTTATAAGTTAAAAAAATAACACTGATAACAATCGAAAATAAGACACTGTTATGTTTAACCGACACTAGTTGTCTGGTTTGAGTTAGTTTACTCAACTCTCAAAAACATTCAATTGACGACAAATATTGAGTTTTTCTGAAAAAAGCAAGGTTTAATATTTTAAATTTAAGACTTTTGTTTTTTTCTATGTTTTTTGTATCCATAGGTAAAAAAGTTTTCGAAATTACCACTGAAATCAGGAAAAGAAATCAAAACTTACTTTTTGTCACGTGACTTGAAAAATCTTTAAAAACAAAAGCATTGCGTTATGTCTAATTCATACTATGATTCCATTCAATTTTTAAAAAATAAGTGTATGGGTAAATTGTAATTTGACTTGGTTTTCTATTAAAGGTTTTTCTAAATAAAATCCATCGAAAATAATGAAAATGTACACTAGAAATATCTACGAAAATGGTTAGTTATTATTGTTTAAAAACTTTTCAATTTTGTACTTTAAAATGTTATTCTCTTGTCAATGGCTTTTAAATGGAAATATCTAACATTATAAAAAAAATTCAGACAAGTGCAAAAAGGGTACTTGTCATAGTTATACTTTAATCAACTAAGTTATGATCTATTGAAGCTGTTCCTGTTCTGCCACAAATCAAGGAAAGACCCAATAGAGAGATTATTAATTAATATTAGAAGTCGAACTATCTATTCACAATATATTCCTCTGTGACGCAGATGAAACCTAAATACAAAAACTTTACCATCACAAACATACGCTCAGTAATGCCAAAGTTCTTAACTGAAATGCTCCTTGAATTTTGTGACCCTCTTTTCTTTATTAGTTTTGAACCAGCAATATATAAGCTTTACCTGTTTTAAATATTCCACCAGCTTTGGGCCTCTGCTGAAGGCTTTCCAAGCCCCCTTTTCTCGTTGGGTAATAAGCATCAGAATGCAAATATTTTCAAAATTATAAGATTTGAGTATGTGATTTTTTTAAAAACATCATTTTATTTACATAAAAGCAATACTAAATAAAAACTACTAAAAATTAAAATTAATTCAAGAGATTAATGAAAAGAGATAATGCAGTATAGAGATTAAAAATACTTTTAAGATTAAAGATATTAAACCAGCCATCGGAGGCACATTCCTGTGTTTCCTGATGCCGGTCCCAAGCCCAGATAAATGGGGAGAGTTGCGGTAGGAAGGGCATCCGGCGTAAAAATTTTTTGCCAGATTATATAAATGCGTATTGTTGATAAATCCATATCGGATCGGTCGCGGCCCGGGTTACCAACGACCGCGTCAGGTGTCGCACAGCAGGGCACCTGTGGAAATTATGCTACTGCTAAACATACTGAAAACAAGAGCAGAAAGAGAGGAGGAAGGCGAGTGAAGAGGTAGCGGGAAGTGTGGAAAGGAAGACGCTCACTCATAAGAGTGGGTACCTTAAATATTGGAACAATGACTGGAAGGGGAAGAGAGCTGGAAGAAATGATGGAGCGAAAGAACGTAGACATATTGTGCCTACAGGAAACAAAATGGAAAGCAAGGAACATTGGAGATGAATGCAAACTATTTTACAACGAAGCTGATGGAAGAAAAAATAGGATAGGGATAGTGGTGAGGGAGGAGCTGGCTGAAAGTGTCCTGGAGGTAAAGAGGGTGTCAGACAGACTAATAACTGAAGGTAAAAAGGGATATCCTAAATGAAGGTAAAAAGGTAAAAAGGGATATCCTAAATATAGTAAGCGCATGTGTTTTACAGGTTAACAACAGCAAGGAGGAGAAAAATTATTTTTGGGAAAACCTGGATGGGTTGATAGAAAGTGTATCAAAAGAGGAGAGGATAGTTTTTGGTGTAGACCTAAATGGACATGTGGGCCAAGGAAACATAGGGGATGAGGAAATAATGGAGAGGTACGGTGCTGGAACAAGAAATAGGGAAGGATCAATGGTTGCGGATTTTGGGAAAAGGATGGATTTGGCGATTGTCAATACTTATTTCAAGAAGAAAGATGAACACAGGGTGTCGTATAAAAGTGGAGGAAAAAGTATCCAAGTAGATTATGGAATGTGCAGAAGGAGGAACCTGAAGAAAATGCGCGATTGTAAAGTAATAGTGAATGAGTGCGTCGCAAAGCAGCACCGTATGGTGGTATGCAAAATGGCTCTTATGTTGAAAAAGAAAAACGCAGAGAAAGTAAAGCCAAAGATACGATGATGGAAACTGAAGGATACAAGCTGTCAAGAAGCGTTTGGACAAGAGGTGACCAGGATTTTGGGAGGCAAGAATGAATTACCTGATGAGTGGCACAAAACAGCAAAAATACTAAGAAAAACAGCTGAAACTGTTCTGGGAGTGACATTTGGGAAACGAAAAGGAGACAGGGAGACGTGGTGGTGGAATGAGGAAGTTCAGGAGAGCATAAAAGAAAAGTAAGAGGCAAAGAAAGCATGGGACAAAATAAGAAATGAAAATACTAAAAAGATCTACAAAGAAAAAAGAGTAAGGCAAAGAAGGCAGTTGCGATGGCGAAGAGACGTGCATATGACAATTTGTATGCTAGATTGGAAACAAAAGAAGGTGAAAAGGAGTTGTAATAATGTTACTTGTAATAATGTTACTAAGCATGAATAAAATATCATCATCATCATCATCATCATCATCATCATCATCATCATTGTACAGATTGGCTAGGCAGAGAGACAGAGCGGGGAAAGATATGCAGCACGTGAGGGTTATAAAGGATGAAAGCGGTAATGTTATGGTAAATTCGGAGGCAGTGTTAAAGAGATGGAAGGAGTACTTTGAGAAACTAACGAACGAGGAAAATACCACAGACCCTAGGACAGAGGAAGCAGAAGTGGTTAACGAAGAGTTAAATTGTGTCAGTAGAGAAGAAGTAAAGAACGCACTGAAAACGATGAAAAAAGGTAAAGCGATTGGGCCAGATGAGTTGCCAGTAGAAGTTTGGAAGTGCATGGGAAAGATGGGGATAAAGTTTTTGAACAGACTGTTCAACAGAGTATTAATGGGTGAACGGATCTCAGAAGAATGGAGAAGAGTGTGCCTATCCCAATCTATAAAAACAAAGAGGACGCACAGTCTTGTAAAATTACAGAGAAATAAAGCTAATGATCAACACAATGAAGGTATGGGAAAGAATTATTGAAGCCAGACGTAGGGATAGAGTAGAGATCAGCAAACAGCAATATGGATTTATGCCAGGAAAGGGAACCACCGATGCCGTGTTTGCCTTAAGAATGTTGATGGAAAAGTACAGGGAAGGTCAAAGAGAGCTACATTGTGTATTTGTAGACTTAGAGAAAGCTTAGGACAGGGTTCTGCAGGAAGAGCTGTGGTGCTGTATGAGAAAATCAGGAATAGTGGAAAAGTATGTGCGACTTGTACAGGATATGTATGAGGAAAGCGAAACAGTGGTGAGGTGTGAAGTAGGAATAGGGATATTAGAACACCGGGATCAACAACTCATTTTGGCTATTTACGTTAGAAGGGCTACTGCGAAAATAGTGTCAAAAGTCATACGAAGCTTGGAAATCTTTCGTTTGAAGGTTAAACACATTTTAGTTATAATTTAAAGATTTCTGACGGTTATTTTTTCAAAAAAATTTAAATCTTTATTTCAATAAAGGCATTAAGCAATACCAATCCTGAATACTAAATATGTTGACTACAGTTATATAAGGAAAACAATAATAAACTTGTATATGCGAAAACAGTAAAACTAACTAACAATCTGGCACGCAATAAAACTAAAAATAGCCTACCAAGAACGAAAAATAAACAAGTATTAAGCTTAAAATACAACAACAAAACTATCAAAATAACAAAAAACAAACTATTATACAAGAATTAAAACTGAGAGCTTTTTGAAGTTAATTTTCGCAGTTTTTTGGCCGATATTTCTGGCAATTCAACTTTAAATACGTTTATCCGTTTAAGTTCGTTCTTCACAAAAAAAAATTAAAAGTAGATTTAAATATTGCGTGAAGTAAAAGATTTTTCTTCCCAAAATTTTTCATCTGACACTCTTCAGGGGAAATCGTCAGAATGAAGCAGAATTGAAACCGAACTGAATTATAAAGGAGAAAGCAGAGTTCTCATTGGCTGAAAGAAGTTAGCCAATGAGAGAAAAGATTAAAATATTTTCAAAGAGTAGACAAATTCTTACACAGAAGGGGATTGAGAGATTTAATAAAAGTTGCTTCAAGAGCAGAAAGGTGAAAAGAAGAGCGACCTCGAGCGAGAATAGAAAATTTTTCATTGCTGTAGTGAAGAGCGCATTGGGCGTTGTTAAGAAGATGTTGACTAATGGAGGATTCGTGAAATTGTTGTGGGCGTGTGTTGGCCTTGCAAGAGCGGGAAAGGGTTTTTTAAAATGATTTCCCCTGAAGAGTGTCAGATGAAAAGTTTTGGAAAGAAAAAATCTTTTACTTCACGCAATCTTCAAATTCTGTACCACCAAACGTCTATTTAGATTTAAATACTTTTTTGAAATTCAAATGACCGGCAGAACATTGCTAAAACAATAGGTCACTGAGAGTTTCAGTTGCTGCAACAATGTTAATTAATGCTTTGAGAAAAACAAATCGTGGGTAGCTCATGGATAAAAACTCGGTTTTTGTCGATTCTTCAGTGGATAGAATGACCATATAATGTTGCACTGCCAGCACTGTCACAGTGTAAATAAATTCAAATGGTTGCGACAGGCCCCCGCAATTTACGTTTTTAAACAACTTTTTGTACTCATCTGAAAGGTAATGGTGAATTGAAAAGGAATTATCACCTGCAATGAGCAACTCTTTGCAGGAAAAGCATTTGCGGTGGCAAGATATGCTTCTGCCAAAACAGCCACTCACATACATGTAGTATGTTATATTGGCATCAGCACATGTTATATCATCCAAAGAAACACCATCGAAGACATCATTAAGCCAAAGCACATCATTTTCTTTAGCTCTATTATCAACACTTGTTTCTAATAAAGGAAGAGCATCAAATTCTTTAAGAATATTTACATCAAGCAAGAATATTAGACACTTCAGTTACTGTCTGCAGAGAACCACATGAAAGCAAATGCATATATTAATCTTTTGGTATCAAGTTAGAAAAAGCTAAAGCTTTGATTTGTAGCTCACTTAAAATTATTTCAGACACTTCAAGTTCTAGAGCTACTTTATAATTATCATCATTTTTGACAAAATAGAACTGGACAGATGAAGCTGAATAAACACTTGTGTATCCAAAGGGAAGACTGCATTTTTTATTTTGCTTGTAAAGAATAAAAAGTCCAAAAAAGAGTGTCAAATGAGAAAATCACTATTTTGCTTTTGTAAAATGATGTTACCTTTTCCTCTCTGGAAGAGAAACTGGTAGAGGAAGTTACACGCATTGTTGGTAAAGATGATGAAAGGTATTTTGGCAAAAAGGAAAAATTTTAGGAACAGCATTAGGTTTCAGACTCTGCAGTTTTAGGGTCTTTCCAGATTTACGTCTGGTACTACAAGTATCAGTTGAGGTAGTTTTAAAATCACTTTCATGAAAGTACTTTACACAAAATTTATGAGACTTTGATACTTTCTAGTTTTGCCTTGCGATAGCCCTATGCCATTTATCACAAAGTTCAGAATTTACAGGAAACTGAATTAATCCAACTTTTTTCCATTCATTGGACCTATAGCCATAATTGCAAGCTGGCTCACAGCAAGTGTTCACCATTGTTAAGAACTTTGTTTAGTACTCAAAATCCAATTAAAAAAAAGAAATTCAATTACCTAAACTCAAAAATGCAGCAAATTTAATCACACTTAATTTCAGGCAGAGTTTTGTAATAGAGATTTTGAGCTTAGTCTTTTAAGTATTTTTAAAACCATAGAATTTATTTTAAAAAAACAGTTAAAGTGAAAGTAAAAATTTCCTATACTTATATAAAATATAAAAATAAATACTTGAACTGTTCAATACCATATTACACCCGATAGCGCACCATGGAAAATATGAGTAATTACACGAAAAATTACATTATACAACGGTTATAAATATTTCACAACACACAAATCTTTTATTAATAAAACAAACAACTTTTGAAGAAAGAAATTGTTGGTATACTTTTAACTTTTAAAAACAACTGACTTATTGAAAAATTAGTAGAATTGGTAAATTTCTCACCATGTCATTTCAAATCAAAAAAAACTTTTCAACGAAAAATATAACTTATACGAAATCAAAGGAACGAAACAGTCGTAACACAGAAACTCTGGATGCTACTTTGCGCGCGAGCTTGTCTCGTATCAAGCCTCAATTTGATGTTATCATATCCAGTAAGCAAGCTCAAGTTTTGCATAAAAATAAATTGTATGTTCTTTGTTTTTTGTAATTTTGCTGTTCGCAGTTATGTCTTTTCCTGAGTTCTGAACTAAATTCTCGTTGAAAGTGGGCCCCAAAGCAAATTCTTGGCAAAATGTGGGCCGCAGAATAAAAAAGGTTGAGAAGCACTGGTCTACAAGATTTACTTAATGTGAGTAGTATAAAGGGCTGCGAACTCGAACTCGAAGAATTCGGCAATTTTGGCCGAACTCCAACTCGAACTCGAACTCGAAAAAAAAAAAATTCTGAACTCGAACTTGAACTCGAACTTGAAAAAAAGTTTGTGATGTTTGAGTTCATTTAATGAATAAATTTGACTATAACTTTTCTCAGCGTTGGTGCCAAATGATAATTGGTGTCCTCTTTTATTTTGTTTAATAATAGATTAAAATTGGTAACATTGATGAAAAAGCATTTTTAACATGTGCTCAGTTTTTCGCGGTTGAATTATTCTCTTAACTCTATTCTGACTGTATTTTTTCAACTATTCTGACTCTATTTTGTGAACTCGAACTCGAACTCGATTAAAAATGCTTCGAGTTCGCAGCCCTGGTAGTAACTACGCCGTTGAACATGATATAACATTTAATTGTAGTAAATCAGTTGGTGTATTATTTTTGCCTAAATATCTTTCGCTTTCAAATGTTCCAAAAGTCTTTCTTAGCAACAATGTAGTAAAATTTAAAAATAATGTAAAATATCTGGGTGTTTTTCTTAATAATAATCTTAAAGTTGATGATGATATTTGTCGGCAAGTTTGTTATTTATATGGAAAATCATATCAACTAAAAACAACTTTTTCAAAATGTTTCCATACTATAAAAATTATACTATTTAATTATCACTGTACTTCGTTTTATGCTAGTCATTTATGGTCTAAATATTTATGCTCTTCATTAAATCACTTACTAGTTGCATACAATGATTCCTTTCGGTTAATTCATGGGCTTAAGCGTAATGTTGGTGCAAGAGAACTACAAGTAAAAGTACATATTCCCACTTTTGATGCACTACAGAGAAAACTTATTTATCGATTTATAGAACGATGCTGCCTTTCAAGTAATGTATATGTTAACTATACGGTGTATAGCAATTTCTTCTACCAGAGTGACTATTATAAACATTGTCTTCAATTGTTGATGTAATTCAAATGTTCTACTTTTCTTCCCGGCTTGTTTTCTTTTTTTGCTATTGTTGTTGTGAGTGTTTTTTTTCTCTTTTCTATGGACTTTGTGTCAAATAAATAAATAAATAAATAAATAAAATTGAAAAAAATATCCGCAATAATATCCGCAAAAAATGCGGATAATCCGATTGCTGTGGATAGTCAAAAAGTTGCGGATAATCCGGCCGATCCTTACATCACACTAACAATTTATAACTTTTTTTGCGGCACACTTAATAGACTAAAAAGAAAAAAGCTGTTAAATGAGTTAAGGCTTGTTTCTCGTTAAGTTTTTGCTTTTGATTTTTGTCTAAGCTGAAAATTCATATTCGCAGAGCTATGAAAATGTGAATGAAAAAATTGTTTGAATTGGTTTTTGCTATTCAACAATAAGATTTTTAGACCAAAACTTATTCAAGTTTTATTGATAAAATGTTGATTTGAGAAAGGGGTCCTTTTGCAAATCAATAAGTTGCATTTCTTTGACCGATAAGTTCTTTTTTTTATTACTTTTGTAAAGATTAATCACACATATTTTTGCGTCTAAATAGCAACTTCCTTTCCCTTTTTAATTATAAAACTATAACCTTCACTGGCGACGGCGTGGCCGTTGCTTTGATAACGATTTTAATTCATTCAGTTTAAAATCGTCGTCATAGTGGATGGTCGTGTCGTCGCCAATTCTGGTAATTTTATAAGTGGATATATAATCTCATAAAGCAAGTAAATTGATAAAGTTAGAATGTTTTCATATTGTTGACGGTTACCGTATATTTATTCCTGTTAATTTATAGAAATTGGACTAAACATTTTAAATCGCCTTAAACGATCAAAAATAAATACACAAGCGTGAACACTAGAGTTTGTTCAGTGTACATTACCGGATTGCGTGCGCATTTAATCAAGGTCTAAAACAATAGATTGCAGTAGGTTGTCGTAAGTTAGATGCCCAGTTGCCCACTGGTGTAGAGTCGCGCTAAGGTTTGCTGTGGCTTCTCTATACATATTGTCGGTTAGAAAGAAGTAATGTTAAAGTGGCCGCTGCAGTCGGAAAAGATCATTGGTCAAATTCTGTTTTAGAAAGATTCATTAACAGATTTTCTTTAAAATTTGTTTATTCATAAAATCAACTTTATATTAATTGCATTTAATTTTATTGTTACAGCAACAATTATATTAGGTGAAGGTTTTTCAGACAAAGAAGAAAGAAACATGACTGCAGCCACCAAAAAATCATCTTAAAAACTCGACTAAGCCGTTTTAACATTTTCATTTTTGAAAGCCAAAAAGTTAAAATTTTTGACCACAATAGCACAAGTTACCATGATATTACTATATTAAGTTTTTTTAATTTTCTCAAACCGACAATTTACAATTGCTACGCACATCTACGTCTATTATGATGCAGAACAGGCGTAAATCAGTATAATAATGGGTTTAATAATTTATTTAAATTTAATAATTTAACATGATTTTTTCAGTACATATACATAGATAGGTAATACAAAAATTTAGATTTCATAAGATGAAATAGACTGTTGTCGTTTTTTAAACAATAATAAATTAAATTTTTCGTTATATTACTCTGATCTTTTTATTGAGCACTCTGCAAGGAAGACCGATTCACTCTTGCAATATGCACTACATACATACGAGAAACTATCTTACTTAAAAAATAGCTACTAGACTCGAGTTTCGCTCTTGTAAAAGCTCGTTACCAATCCATACGTCACGGAGATTTGAACAACTAGATATTGTTCCACACGCATTAGACAACACCACTAGACCGTACAGGCAAAGACCATCTCGGCTTCAAGTAATCTATAATTTCCCGGCTTTACCGCGCAAAAATAGCATAGCATTCACTAAGTCATAAAACCAATTAAAAAAGGTCTTTTACTTTTAGTTTAAATTTGTGCAGTGAGGAATATAACGTAATAAAATTTCGTTAACTCATTAAGCTATTTTGTATAAAGAACGTGTTAAAAATATAATTAGTCACAAAAATAACACTACCGAGTTTTTAGATTCTAAAGGTTTTTAGTTTGACTGGTAATCATTTATAGTTAAATGCTTTAACTTTGTTTTCTTCGTTTTAATATCCAATCATTCACGACCAATGCATTTACTTCTTGTGTTTGCCGTTTTCAGTAAATAATGTCTGTTACGTTTTCAGTTGTCTCAGAAAATTTTTAATTGATGAAAAGGAAATTATTATTCAAAATAAGGCGTCGAATCGGACCCGAACCGGACCCGAACCGGATTCGTAAATCCGCGTAAGCCTAGCCGCTATTGTTCTTCAAACCCGAACCGGAACTAAACCCATGAAAATTAAATTTGCCGAACTTGAATCTGAACCGGAACTTTATTTTAAATGGTTCCGGTTCGGTATTCTGATTTTAGTTTTTGATTTGTTCATATAGGCCTAGATCAAGGATATCCAACCTGGGGCCCCCTTAATGTTCTTATGCGGCCTACTGCTTACTTTAATTTTTTAGTCATATTTTCACAGGTTTTCTCAAACTGTGTTCCGCGAGCTTACTTAAAATGTTTAGCGAAACACGTGGAGACGAAATTCGAGAAATCAGAGTCAGATACAAAGAGAAAATCTTTTTGTGACGCGCCAACCACATGCAAATTTATAATTTGGCCCATGATGAAAAGATTCGGACATTCTTGGCCTAGATCAGTGGTTGCCAAAGTGGGCACCAGCGCCCCTTAAAAGGCCTTTTCCAGAATAAAAGGGGCGCTGGCTACAGACTGGGAGATTGGGGATGCTGAAGTAAATCGGAGCAGTTTCAAGAACAATGTCACAAATATTAATATTTTCACTGTTAATTTATCATAATTTTATGCTTTAATTTGGCTTTATCTTGCTTGTCCCGTTTTCCTCTCGCATAGTGTGGGCAATTACTCATTATTAATCTTAAAATTTAAAAAGTTTTAAATTACCTGGATGATTTTTGTTAAATTCTGGGAATGCAATATTTTTACTATTACTTTGGAACAATCAAAAAACGAAAAACTGTTGGTAGGGCGTTTTCAAATTTATCTCAGAAAAGCGATGGTGAGTTCTTGCGTCTTACAGTTTGTCTTTAATGATTGCTAGAAAAGATAAACCCCTGACAATCGGTTAAGAGTTAATTCTTCCATAAGTAATGAAGTTTTGGACACTGTTTTGCATGACAAAACGTTTATATAGATATCAAGTCTATTCCTTTGAGTAATAATATGGTACAGAGACGAGTTGATGAGATGGCTACCGATATAGAAGATAGGCTATGCAGCACAATCAGGAATACAGAATTCAGTCTCCAATTGAATAAGTCAACTTTGCCAAGAAATGAGCGCATTGAACTTTTAAACCATCTCTTAATGCTGTTAGTGTGAGGAGGGTCTTGTCCAAACTTATTTCTAAATTTACGTTGTACTGCAGTTGGTGATTTCAATTTAAGGTACCAAAGAACACATATGCTTTTTGTTGAATGGTCAACATGTTTCATACATTGTTGCAAACTTACGCCTTTATTAAAAATGAATTATTTTTGCTTATTTTAACAATAAAATAACCTGTAAAAAATAACAAAAAAACTTTATGGTGGTATAATTCACTGTCGAAAATTTAAAGTTTTTACCTTATGCGGTTTTTGAGATATTAAAATTTTAAATGTGAGCAGGACTTTATGGATACCCTATACTACTAGGATATGTTCGCTTTGTGTACGATGGAGTCGTCTCACATGAAGAGCTGGAAATGGCTTTATCACTGAATACAGATGCCCGGGGTGAGACAGTATTTTAGGAAGACAAAACATATTTCGAAAAAAATCAAATTCACTGACCAATGCCATAGCGTGTGCAACTGACTACGCCCCATCTATGATTGGTCGTTACCGTGGCTTCATTTCACTACTAAAAGCAGCATATCCCCACGTGCTCACGATTAACTGTGTAATTCATGGGCAGCATTTGATGGTAAAGAATATGAGCTGTAGTCTTATCCTTTCCTTTAAAACAGTCATCAAGGCTGTAAATAAAATTAAAGCCCACGCGCTGAACACTTGCTAATTTAAACAATTGCGCAATGAAAATAATTTGAGCGCTCACTACTACACATCAAACTAAAATGGCTTTCCAAGAGAAACCGCCTTGCACGATTTTACTCGCATTTAGATAATGTCGTGGAATTCTTATAAAGTTGCAACCCTGGCCCTGCAAAGGAAGTTATTGCTGTGAGAAATGATATTACCTACTTATCAGAAATATTTTCCAAATTTAATAAATTGAATTTATTCCTTTAGGTTAGAAAAGTAAATCTAATATCAAGGTGAAATCGGCACTGTATGGGTTTGACAATAAGTTCGTGGTATATCAGAGAAATTTAGCTAGACGAGAATTTTTCCAATTTTCAAGCTTGTCACAACTTGATCCCAATGACAGAGGCAAATTGACGTAGGTAGACACCTACAGCAGTACAGCAAACATTTTCAGGAGCTACACAAAGGTTCAATTCCAGGATATTTTTAAATTTTTTATTTGACCTTGCATCATGCCCAAGCAGAAATACATTCCAGCATAGATAAAATATAGTTTTATCGAACTGAGCACAGTGGAGAAGTTATTCAACACTGTGTGGTTTCTACGAAAAGAGAGTTCAAAGTGGCCATAAACCCATCCTGCAAAAACGCTATTTAGAAAAGAACACGCCGGTAAAAAATCGCAGAACCAGCGATTGGGTAAAGCGTCAGCGTAAAAAAGTGGCCAGATCCAGCAGAAGGGTACAGAGATTGTCTAGGCATCTTATGAAGCCCTTTTCTTAATGGCCAAACACTTGAAAGCCAATAGGTTTGCTGAGTCTTTTATTATGCCAGCTACAAAAATCTTAGTTAGGCGAATAATTCGAGAGGAGGTTGTGGCAAAATTAAAATTGTTTTTTTTCAACAATACACCGTATTAAGGAAGTGTAAGTTGATATCTCGGAGCAATTGATTGCAGAAGTAAGAGCTTCTGCGTTTGTATTTGCCATACAACTGGATAAATCTGCAGATGCCAAGTCAATGTAGTTGACAACAGGTGTGTCAATTGTCGTCAACTACATTTTTAAGTCCGCTTTACACAGTACGATGTAGAAAAACTGAATTATTTTTCTGTCATGAGCTCAACTGGGAAGCAAGAGGAGCTGATAGATATTTAGGAAAAACAGACTGCAAAGTAAAACACAAAGAATGGCCTCCAATAAACTTCCAGCTCGATATGGCCTCTTCATACTTTACGCTAGCTTCCCACGCCGTTGTACCGCTACTGATTTTCCCTTCTACATAGAAATGCGAGAAGAGATTTCCAATCATGATAAACATCAAGTCAAAAAACGGAAACCGACTAGCTGCACCTGAACATGACTTTGTTTGCGCTGTTAGCAAATTCACGCCACGCATCGATTGATTGTTGGAAGGTAAACAAAAACAAAAATCTCATTAAATTTAGTTGCGATTTGTTATTGCTAGTTTGATGTTTTTTGTTTTTTTTTAAACAAAATAAAATTTGATCAAATCAATTGCTCTGGAAGAAGTGGCACGTGTTGATGATACGGGGTGCACGAGGGGTACGAGATCGTAAAAAGGTTGGGAACCCCTGTCTTAGACATATTGGTAGAACAGCAAGCATTTAAATTTGTAACTTCAGTATATTGAAAATCTACTTTTACTGGTTAGTACATACCCTGAAATTATTGGAGCCTCTTAACCAATAAGAGATCTCTTCTTTACTTTTTAGTTTAATTGAACTCGCTACTTTTTCATGTAAAATTTCTCCTGAAAAGTGTCAAACAAAAAGTTTCGGGAATGACTCCAATTCTACTTATTAGTTAGATTATAATAGTTTCTATTTTGTCTGATACGCTAAATTTGCATTATTAAAAGTGCATTTTTATTCAATAAAGTGCCCTCTTTCTAAACTTTGCTCCTCCCGTCCAAAAATTTTTTGGCGCCCTTGATTGTTGTAGCCAACAAAATGTAAACGAAATTTGGCATAACTTTAAAAACTCAATAATGCATAAATAAATTTTAATTAAAGTCATAACTTTTTACAAATTCGTTATCAATGTTTATGTTAATATATTACTTTAAAATTTTGTTGTTTATTTATATTCCCAGTTAAAATAAGATTAATTACACTGAGGCGTGAAAAAACACTCTATCAGCAAATAAAGACTACCACGTTTGCTAGTAAAAATCTTGGCAAAAATAATTTCTTTTTAATTTTAATATTGGTATTGACAACAGCACAACTTTGTCCATTGAGGAAAACTTAGTTTTAAAAGTTGTTATCTTTTTAAAATATGTAACAATCTTTACAATGAATATTAAGAGTAATGCTTGAAAATAATATGAAAAAACTCCCAAAATATTTTCATTATGTCATTGATGTCATCGGACTTATGGTATAAATCGTTTATTACCAATATTTTGTGCGAACTTTGTTTTAAACTTGTATTTTTCTATTGTGCATCTTTTAGGGTTGATATTTCTTTTTTTTTTTCTTTTTTTTTGCGTGTGTGTGCATATGTGTTAAGTCTTTATTATTTATATAACGCACGTCATAGAACTTTCTCTGCTTGTAACAATCAAATTGCAGATCAACTTCATAAGCATGTTACTGTGACATCATAAACGATATGTTTTCTTCTTGGCTATAATTCCGGTTTTTACTTATTTCTACTCAATATCTTGTCGAAATAAGAGCAAAAAAATTTCCGTTTATTTCTTTGATATTATCAAGTTCTGTCTTAAATTTTATAAAAATGTTAAAGTGTGAAAAAAGGAAAACAAGAAAAATAACAACAAACAAAGAACGGGGAGCTTGTTTGGCTCGAGGATATCAAATAACCGACGCTTATTTGGGCGGGGGTGCAATGGGAAGGGTGTTTTTAGCTCACACCACATCCGATGCCATCAAACAAAACTTGAAGCTTCAATTGTTTGCCAAAATAAACCAGTGTTTCCAGGTTTGAAAATTTCTAATTATTTTCAACGTAAAGCTTCATAAATGAATCAGATATTTTAAGTTTTTTATGTTTGAAAAAATAACAAAAAAGTACAAACTTTTGTGAGAACAAAGCAACTTATCTACTGTTTGAATTTTAAGCAATTAAATAAAACAAACCAGAAAAATAATAAATCATTGTTTATTTTTAAGCTTTCAAGAATACAAGTTTTTAATTGAATCAATTCATTTTTTTTATTTTTAATGAAAACAGATTTAAAACTTTACCATAAACAAGCATTTTGACCAATCAAACACGGAGCACAGTATTGATCTATTTAGCAAATGCATTAAGTTTAAAATTAAAATAGGGATAAAGAGTTGAATGTGATTCCTTAATATTTATCTTATTACAGATAATTGTTTGTTGGGTCAAATTTTTTTACAAACAAAAGTTTACGAATTTAGATAAAGACTTTTTTTTTTAAAGATCTCTACGTTTTTCGGACGAAAATCAAGATATAAGTAACATATTGGGAATGAAGACACTTTTTTTGGTCTTTACCCTAAATTTTAGACAAATTTTTTTCTCATATCCGTAAAGTTCACGAAAATAAAGATTTGGCAAATACCACAAAACCTGAGCAAAATTCTATGGACCCCCAAATTTTTTTTGACTGGTACGCCTATGTTAATAATGATTCATTTTATACATATTCAGTTCTTAAGTCTTTTTTGCTATTCATTTTGTTACTAATTTTTCTATTCAAAACTCATCAGATTCAATTTAATTAACTGGGTAGCGAGCGTTGTGACCATAGAAAGGTTGACAATAGACTTCAATTTTTTTGTTTATAGTATTAATATTTCCCCAATAACTTACGCACACTAAAGTTACATCATCAATAAAAAATTCATTTGTAATAATAGCTTATTAATTACGTCAAAAGCAAAGTGATTATGACGCAATATTCTTGTAAGCCATTGCCACTCTACTAAAGCGTAAAACAAGATTTAAAACATTTTTTTCACTGATTTTTTTAATCATACATTCACTGATCGTTGTTATTGGCTTTATTTGAAACGTTCAGAAATATTAAAAAATAACATAACAGATTCTGGGGGGCGGTGGCTTCCTCTGCAGGTACAATAATAAGGCCGTAAGAAAGAGAAAATAACAAAATAAAAATCTATTAATAAAAACCCAGTTTTTAAAATTAAGCTCTCTTTATTCTCCTACTTGTGCAATGAAGAAAAAAGGTTTTGAGCAAACTTTTACTTTTTTTTAAAAGTTAGTTTTGGCAAGCAGTTCTAAATTTCAGTCATATCTCTATAAAACTAAAAAATCAAATTAAGAAGTTTTAACCGGACAGCAATATTTTGCATTTCCGGAAGCAGGTCGGGGTAATTGCTTGCCTTATGTATAAAGCCTCCGTCGCTTTCCTGTGAGACAAAAGGATAAATAAAGATATTTTAAAAACTTATAGATTTTCTGGATTTTTTTCACATAGTACAGTCGGGATGACATATCGTATTTTTGGAGAGACATAGGCTTACTAAGATATTTGCTTTTCTAACCGATTGTAGTCGTTACTAATCATAACAAACAAATTAAAATTAATACTTTTTCTTAGATAAATACTGAGTCTAATTGAGAACCAAAGTTTTAAGGTTAAATATGTATAATAATATAGTTATTTAATTGGAGGTGACTCAATCTTTCTTTGTTCATTCTTATTTATCTTTACTAAGTGATGTAGGTTTTGAGAGAGTTTTTCAAATGTGGCCCTTTTGACCGTAAAGACGCTAGTGAAAATTTTGGATTAAAACAAGCTTTCTCTCTTTTTCACAGTTCATCCATGTTGTTTAATCATCTTAAGACGGGTGTGCACTTGGATGTTATGTTTTTCTTCTTTTCCAACCTTTGCCCTTTGCCCTAAAATACTATCTTGGTTTATTACCTATTAAGATATAATATATCACTCGAACAATAATTCTAACGGAAGTGAGAAAAAAATATTATTTAAACAAAACAAATTTTATTAGGTTGCTATTAAGATAATATACGTCGACAAAGGAGCAAGAAATGTCAAAAACTATATTGAATATTTGTCTGGCGAAGTTGAAATTATGAATATCATGTTTGGTGATATGAAGATTGTAAGTTAACAAAGCTTTATTTTAAATAAACAATATATGATTTTTCTTTATAACGATTGGTTAGTATAGAGTTGTATTCACCAAACTATTTCTCAAAGAAGTAAAAAGCCATATGAAAATACTGAAAATATAAATCAAAAAAAATTTGGTAATCCTTCAGTTAAACGGCGTAAAATTGACTTCAGTTTCTGAACGGCGTAAAATAAAAAAGACTAAGATATTTAAATAACACCAGCATTTATTGTAAGAAAAGACAGTTCAAAAAGTGTGTTGGCGTGTCAGACTACAAATAAAAGCAGAAAACGCTGCACTGTTCTTATGTCGTTCACGCCATACAAATTCATGAAGGTGCGACGTGAACAACGTCTCGGATGTCCCAAACTGTCTACGCAGTTTACGCTTAACGCGCATCCAAAGGTTTTCAACGTTCTGGGTGTGGATGGCGTCATCATAAGGATCCACAAAATGCTCATGATGGACGATGACATCATGTCTGTAAATTCCATGGTTGATGTTTTCGATTTGAGCGTAAGCCGCCCAACCATCGGAAATAATATGGGTTCCAGGCAGAATATACTGCACAATTGCCTCTTTCAAAGTCACTGCTCAACGATCCGGCACCTCCACTAAGAAACACTTTCCCGAACCACGCTCGATACCACCAAAAACCCAGTGACCAGGGCGCCACTGACCTCGGTGATATTTGCGATGAAAAAACTTTGTCTCATCGATTTCCACCACGACTGACGTACCATCTTCGTTCATACCGCCTATTTAAAGCGTTTTTAACTTTAAATATTTTACGCCGCTTAACTGAAGCAAAATATTTTCTGAAGATTTTACGCCGTTTAACTGAAGCATTACCAAAAATTTTTTGTTTTGTTTTCAGTTCATTTTAAACAATAGTTTCCCCCTGCCTTTTTGCACTTTTTAATTGAGGATACAGGTGGGCAGAGACAAGTATCGGGTTAGATTTGTCCCTATAATCATAGAAACTCGAGCAAAATATCAGATCTATTGAAGGTGAAGGTTTTATTTTAGTTTTTGTCTTCACCTCAAATTTGGGAAGAAAATGGAAAGATGCGTTTTTTAAAAATGGTGCCTTTCTATTTTCATCCCAAATTTAGTAAAAATTTCACATTAGTAAAAATAAAAAGGTTCAAAAAGGTACTTTTTAATTTCTCTCTCCCTCCCGCCAAAAAATTTTTCGGCGTCCTGAATTTATTTCATTCTCAAAGTTATGTTTAAGAAACTAAGCCACTTAGAACGATAAGCACCAGCTTCGAGTTTTGCTCTTGTTAAGAGTTTGTCGGGGATGCATATCTCACTGGGATTCGAACCAATTGATTGTTGACCCACACACAGTAGACAACACAACTTTACAATAATCTTAAATATATTAATTTTTAGATGCAGTTCCATTTAAAAAAAGGGTTTTAACATCAAATCTTACTGACATTATGCAATGATGTATATTCATCATTCGGACAATCGTCGAAAAAATTCGACAAAATTGTTCCCCGCCACGTAAAAAGTTTAGATCTGGAATAGTTTTGCCCCTGGTCAAGTGATTGGTATTGCCTGGTAGGCTACTATGTCATTACATGAGTGAGGTCTGGATTTTTGAGATGGGAAAACTTTTTCATCAGTGAGACAGTTTAATTGATTTTGTTACCTGGCGAAATGTTACGGATATGGACCCCGCGAACTTATGATTCGCATTACAGCACGAAAGGAGAATAATAATGTTTCTTCTGCTTTAAGGCCTGTGACCTATATTTAACTTATTTCTCTATGTGACATCATAATCTAATTTAAATCAATATAATCACTATAGTAAATTTCAAAACTTACTTGCTCGTTGAAATATTTATAAAAAAATATTTCAAATTCTTAGTTATCCGTACTAGAGATTTCTATTGATTGTGTGTTTATATCAAAGTGATAAATAAACAAAATAGTTTTACAGAAATTGGAACAGAGATTTAGTAAATAGTCCTGGTTTACTTTTTGATATTTTGTCTGGCTTAGTTTAATATAATCAGCAATAAAATTTAAGATTTTACTAAATTCAACATGGCTGCTATCAATAAATTGCTATCTAACTAAATTTTAAATCAACACAAAATAATCAAATCCATTTGTTAAAGGCTGACAAAAATACAGAACAAACAAGAGATTGAGTTGAAGTTTTATTGAGTTATAATGACTGGTTTTAATTTTTTAGCTTCAGCTCCTGGATGTTTTTGTTGGTTGCAAAAGAATCTTTTTGGTAACGGAGTATGTTGCTGGAGGAAATTTAAACACTGTCCACAGGTCTTTAGTCGGTCATGGTAAAAATAAGACAGTGATGGATGAAGGTTTGGCTCGTTATTACTTTCGAAAAATCGTGGAAGGAGTTGCTTCTTTACATGAGAATAGTATCGCACATCGGTAAGAAAGTGTAGAAACTAGTAGTAGTAGTAGTAGTTTGTTTTTATTCGCACCCAAAAGAAACAATTGATAATAATTGAAGACAAAATAGAGCAAAGGCTGCAAATAGGGAAAGCTTTATTAAAATCTAAATAATGTTCTTAACATTGTTTATCAACCTGTTCGTTGTTTTTGATCAATTTAATTGTATTGTATCAACTGCATACTGCTGCTTTTAAACACCTCAAGTTGCCAGAAAATTTGCGTTAATATATAATTATTTACATGCTTTTCTAGCTTGTCTAATTATTGTCTAATTCTAGTTTTGTCTAATTACTAATTATTTACATGAATTAATTTCAGGCCACAAAATCTTGTTTAACTCAGTTAACTTTATTTTTACGTCACGCCTTTACTCACTTTCTTGATCAGCGAATAAAACAACCCATTCCTACATTACACATTTATTGAGCTACCAATAATCTTAAACTATACCCTGTAAAAATTAATTATTTTAAATTTAATTCCTACCCTCATAATTGTTATTTCTAAGGCCTGTTTTCACTACGAGCGTGGAAAAGAGCATTCTTTGTTTCTTTTATTGATCTTTCCGCGCTTAAAATTGTAGCGAGCGTTAAGCAAAGCAAAAAAATCAATAAAACAGAGAATAATCTTTTTCACGCTCGCAGTAAAAACGGGCCTCTAAACGCATTTTTTACTGTATTTCCCAGCGCAGTTTGTTTAATCAAAATTGTAACGCATTTTTTAAAACAGACTTTTTTAACCCTTATTTACCTAGGATGTTTTTTTCTGTTGACTACCTAAGGGGGGTCCTCGGAGGACCCTAAGTTTATATGTCCAATACTTTTAACAGACAGCAGCTGCGCAGTTGATTTTTTGTTATGTTGGAAAAAATTTATTCTAATTTAGTCAAATGTCTTTACTTTTAATATAGTTGCTATTAGTCTCTTCTTATTTTGGATAAAGTTATAGGTCCTCAAATTTTCGTTGATAGCTTTGTTTTGCGACATAATCGGATTAGTCACGGTCTGCTGCAAAAACAAATAACTACTACGTGATGCAGTAAACACAGCAAGACGTTCAAAACGTTTTTTGACATATCTCATGACTTTTAAAAAATCATGAAGTAAGTCAGAGGTAAGTAAAAAAAATAGCCTGCTACACTAAAACTACCCATCGGATTTGCTCATGTAAAATACCAAAATATTCAGGAATAAATTTTAGGAAAAGTCATAAAATTTTAGGTTTTTATCATCCGAACTTTACGAGTTATAACGTTTCTATATATTAGGGTTAATAGTTTAGATAAATTAGGGTTAATTTATTTATTATTTTTAAACAATAGAGCAAGCTAGGTAAAAAACTTCGTCTTTGGTAATAAAATTCATTCATTGATTAATATTACATCCGTAGTTCTCTTGCTGTTGTTTTATATTCTTTTGTCGACATTCAATCGCTTTGTTTAAACCGAGATTCTCAATCGGTGTGCCACAGCACGTTTTTTTAGGTAGGCGACAACAGAGATTGTGTAAAAAAGTGTTACAATTATATGTTCAAAGGTTGTTTTTGGTCGAGAAGGAACCATTTGGTGAAATTTGGTACGGAATGAAAGTGAAGAATTTATTTGGGGGACGAAAATGGAGATTTCGGACACTGATTAGAAGTGATGACTTTTTTTTAGTTATCATTAGATTTTTGCGGTGAAAACGGTCGCGATACGAAATTGCACCTCTTTTTAAACAGCTTTGTAATAACTTTTTTGCTCTGAAACCTTGAATTTTGTTCGCCTGTCAAAATAGCTTTTGGGTGCCCCGGTAAAGACTAAACACATTAAGCCGCAGCAATTGCGTTTCAAGCTTTTTGGGCCATGGTATTAAAAAGTTTGATAATAATCTCTAGTTTAAACTGTATTTTTATTAATTGATTTTGTTTTTGATATTTTTAATCGCCCCCTTACAAACCATCTGTTGGGGCAAATAAAATTAACGTCAAATAAAATTTTGTGGTCTAAAGTTTAATTAATTTTAACCTCTCTGAGTTGAGGTCATTGAACACTTTTCTAATAAACGCAAACTTGGAGAATATGATGATAGGGCTTTAGTTTCGTTATTGGTTTTTGTCGTCAAGGTGGGGGCGAGTTTTGTTTGCATGAAAAAGCATAGAAGTTTTGTTTTTATGAAGAAAAGGGAGCGCGTCTCAAAAAGTTTAAGAACCACTGTGTTGCTGGGATTCGAACCAACTATATGTTGTCCTACACACAGTAGACAACACTACTAGACCACAGAACCAGAAGTTGCAAACGAGTTACTGACTGGTTGTCTTAGTATACTGGTTTCTCTGCTGTTGGTTTGTGTACATCTATTTGGTTTGAATCCCAGTGAAATATGCTCACTGACGAGCTCAAACAAGAACAAAATTCGATTTATGTGGTTTTCGTTTCAATTGGTTTAGTTTGTCATATCTTTACTCTCGTTCTCATATTGATAGTTTTATATTCTTTTTTCCCTTGTTAATGTCTGGGTGAGTAACCGCGATGCTTAATGTTTGTCCGGTAAGTCCTTGTCATGAGGTGCGGCCTTGGTCTTCAACAGTGTAGATGCCAAGCATTCCTTGCGCGTCAAAGGCGAGAAAAAGTTTTAGGTTACTTGATACAGAGTTTTTGTTCGGCTGTGTGGTCAATTAGTGCTATTTTCTTCGTGTAGGATAACATTTAGTTCGTTTGAATCCCAGTAAGATATGCATTATCCTAAAAAGAAAAAACTCGATTTTAGTGCTTCTCGTTTTTAGTGCTTAGTTTTAAACAGTATGTATATATATATATAAGCGCAACTGTGCAAACGTAAGAGGATTTTTAGCCATTGACAAGTGACGCGGTATAAATTTACAGAAATCGTGACTAATCAAAAACGAAAAAAGTTGCAAATGATAAAAAACTGAGTTCGATGCCTGGTGAAGATTACGTGAAGTTTTTCAGTTTAAATTTGTTTTTATGGCGACACTTGCCGGTGAGTTCCGTTCTTTTGTTAAGTGTGCTAGGTGGGTCTGCCAGGAGAATGGCTAGCTTTTCATCGAGGCAGAGATTACACCTTGCGGCACCGGGTTGGTAGGTACTAGATCTGGCCGAAATGGTCCATTCAACATGAGGTTCTCTCCCATTGGCTTCCCAGAAGGCTTTCGATAGCTCGGTGGTATATCTTTTTTGCTTGTTTTTGAAAGTCTGGCGATGGTTGTAAAAACGGGATTTAAATTCCGTTTCGCAGCATCCATAGTACGATTTGGGAGGATCGTTGCTATCTGTTGATATGCTAGCTTTATAAACGATAGCTTTCTTGCGACAATCGCCATTTAGAGGACATTCCGCCTTACGTCGGCAGTTGCAAGGAGGATGCAGATTGGTGTTTTTTGATGTTAAGATGGTCTTGTTGTGCCTTTATAGAATCGCTGCCATGTTCGGCATACAACTGTAGCTGATCTTCACAGTGTTTTTGTTGCAGATTTATCAAAAAATACCAATCTGCATCCTCCTTGCAACTGCCGACGTAAGGCGGAATGTCCTCTAAATGGCGATTGTCGCAAGAAAGCTATCGTTTATAAAGCTAGCATATCAACAGATAGCAACGATCCTCCCAAATCGTACTATGGATGCTGCGAAATGGAATTTAAATCCCGTTTTTACAACCATCGCCAGACTTTTAAAAACAAGCAAAAAAGATATACCACCGAGCTATCGAAAGCCTTCTGGGAAGCCAATGGGAGAGAACCTCATGTTGAATGGACCATTTCGGCCAGATCTAGTATCTACCAACCCGGTGCCGCAAGGTGTAATCTCTACCTCGATGAAAAGCTAGCCATTCTCCTGGCAGACCCACCTAGCACACTTAACAAAAGAACGGAACTCACCGGCAAGTGTCGCCATAAAAACAAATTTAAACTGAAAAACTTCACGTAATCTTCACCAGGCATCGAACTCAGTTTTTTATCATTTGCAACTTTTTTCGTTTTTGATTAGTCACGATTTCTGTAAATTTATACCGCGTCACTTGTCAATGGCTAAAAATCCTCTTACGTTTGCACAGTTGCGCTTATCATTATTTTATTTGTATACGGTACAGCTGTTTATAGTTTTTTAAGTTGTACGAAATTTGTATAATTTCCCGTTTTTATTCTATTCTTATTTTTATTTCTATTCTATTACTTGCATTCTTTATAAACTAATTTTTTCAAAGTTGCAATTGAAAGCTTTGAAATATGTAGCTTGGTTCTTTTTTTTAAGTTCGATTGCTATTTCTTATCAAAAATTTTGTTTTACAGCGATTTAAAACTGGAAAATATTTTGATAACTAAAACCGGACAAATTAAAGTGGCTGATCTCGGCTTTTCTGTCCGAGTTTTAACATACAACAAAACTACTGAGTTTTCTCCAAAGACTTTAAAAAACAATACATTTTGTGGTACTCTTGCTTTTATGGCACCTGAGATTTTAAGGCACTGCGAAAGCTATGAAGCAATCTATGCAGATTTATGGAGTTTGTAAGTACTCGTTTATTTGATATTAAAAGTTTATAAATAATAATCAAATATTACTTTAATTTCATTTCAGGGGTGTTATTCTCTTTATTTTGACAAACAACTCTTATCCATATTCTGGACGTGATGCAAATCATATTTATAGAAATATCAAGAAAAACGGTTTAAATAGTTTACCATATTGTGGCAGCATATCCAATGGTCAGTGTTAGCATAATTAGTCTAAAAAAACAATTTTTTTTTCTTGTAAAATGCTTCTGATTCTAATACGTAAAAAGACAATTGAAATATAAATGACACAAAATATAAGCATTAGGTCAGAATTATTTACTATCGGCCGCCATTTCTTACGAGGATTTTAGTAATTAAGAGAATGTCGAAATCTTTTTTATTGTTACAAACTTATGACTTTTATGCTATAGATCAGTGGTTCCCAAACTTTTTTTTTCACGGCGCCCTTTGAAGACTTAAAAATACTCGCGGCGCCGTAATGAAAAAAAGGTATTCAGTTCCATTACTTCTTTGAACAACCTTTTTTTCTCCGAAAATCAGGGTGTTCTCTAAAAAAAAAAAAAAAAGGTCTTCACTTCGATTTTGTATTCGATTTCGTTATTTTTCTCTGAAAATCAGGGTGTTCTCTAAAAAAAAAAAAAAAAAAAAAGGTCTTCACTTCGATTTCATCTCTGATTTCCCTCCCAAAATCAAGCTGTCTAAAAAAGGTCCTCAATCGGAATCGTTCTCTGAAGGGAAGTTGCCGCTAACAACCTTCACACTGCAATTATTGTGAGAAAAGCAGTAAGTACAACAACTTTCGCATACCTTCGCGGCGCACAGTTTGGGAACCGCTGCTATAGATAGTTTGCTTACTAAAATACGGAGTGAAATTGTTTAATCGTAAAAAAATTCGAAAACCATGGAGTTACAATAAGATGTTTTTCTGCGTTAAAAATAAAGTTCAAAAAAAGGAAGTAAACTATACAAATACCAAGATCCGTTTACAGTTAAAGTCTGAAATATAGGCTTGACAATTTCAACAACAACAACAACAATCCAATTTTAATCCGGTTAAATTTCCCCAGTCAATGGAAGTGGACGGATGCATTTTACTACTTTATTTTCTCTCAAAAATACCACGTTTCGCTTCCATATAACACAGCTGATCTTACATAGCTTTTCTATATCTTTCCTTTCATCCGCAAAGAGAATCTTTTTCCGAACAGTGTCTCTTCGCACTCTGTAAATTTTTCAATCCCATTCGTGTTCTCATGAAAAAGCAACTTAATAATGGGCTTGACAATTGACTTTGTTGTTTTTTGTTTCATTGATTAGAGTGCAAGGATCTTATTAAACGATTGTTATGTTACGAACCATTGAAAAGATTGTCTGCATCAGATATTTTAAAACATCCTTGGATTCGAAAACCTGTTCAACTTCCTTTCAATTATAAAAAACAGCAAGTTAGTATTCAAAAATATTGTTAGCGATCATAACTTTTTGTTTTACCAAGTTGTTTTCAAATAAAAGTTTATTTGTGCACCAATGAAAAATTTGAATTTGCTAAATGCTATGAATAAAATTTGTTAAATGCGGTCAGATTTCAACTGTTCTATTTATTTTTATAGAATGAACTAGATACAGCGCTTCTTTCAAGAATCAAAAGTGATTCAGGTAGGATTATGATATAGGCTCACTAAGTACTGTGAGTTTAAAGAATTATGTGTTTTGTTATTTGGTTTAATCCAGTGGTTCTTAACCTTTTAGAGAGTTCGCGCCCTTTGAACCAAAATGTGCATTAGGGTATCTTAATTGTTTTTTTATTATCTTGCAGCCCCCCCGCCTTTAACTTAAATGCCTTAAAATTACCATTAAGATATGTACGCATTTTTACAACAAATGCAAATTTAATCAGAATTACTAAAGAAAATTACTGATTTCTTCAACACAAACATTCCTTGCACAACCAATATTTGTCAGTGGCTTCCTTGCTGCTGGTTCTGTTCTATAATAATCTCAAATCGAGGTTTCTTGGACCTGAGGGACACCCGAATATCATGCTGAGCATCCAGTCAATTTCTCTGCTGGGTCTTTATATGGAGGAGGCCAGAGAAGCTACTCTCAAATAGGTAGGTCGTCGCAAATGGGACAAGGACTTACGCTGGCTCAGAAATAATCACGGCGCTTTTACACATAAACTCTTAACTCTACGGTCTACGCGCTTCTAAAAATAATGATCCATGAAGAAAGCTTGCTTTTATAGTTAACTGTACACATCCTATAAAAGGTTAGATTTCCAAAGAATTAGAAGAAATTTGGAGACTACAAGAGAAAGAAAGAAACAAGAAAGATATAAGCATAAAATTATCATAGAAAGTCTACGAGAACGTTCTAGAGAAAAGTGTGTTGCTCTTAGGATAAAAAAGAAACAAGCTTACATTTATTCAGCCAAAAACTGTCATTGTAGGCTCCAAAACCTACAGGGGGGAGGGGACGAATGGCCCAACTACCGCTATCTTAAATCTAAGAGACTACGAATAATTTCGATTGCGCGAAATTATTACACCAGCGAATAAATAGCTAAATAATTTAATATAAAAGACGAGAAGTGCGAAGCGCTATGCTACCTGCTCCAGCACACCAACAACGAGCAAAGAAAACGAAAAACACACGCCGATGCAATAGTTGCGATTCAAAAATTTTATAGGTCACCTAAAGCAATGTCATATATTAAAACTGTTCGTAAACCCAATAAGATGCGACTTACCAAATTATTCAAGATAGCGGAAACTTTCTTCATTTAAGCGAGCGAGCCAAAATTTCCGTGCGCAATCAAACCTGCTACTTCACTGAATGAAAGGAATCTTATGCGTGTAAAACGTGGTCCCGATTAGAATGACGTATACCGTCCTAATTATTCAAGCGTAAACTAAGTCACGAAACTAGTCATAAAAAAAAAGAGAATTGATTTGGTCGCAACAGTCATAGTAAGCAGATTGATAAAACTAGAAATTATGACGCAATAAAGCATGGATTGGAGAGTTAGGTTTGGTATGTTTTATGTAATTTATAGTTGCTTTGCTATAACTATCATTTCTTGAAATATTTTTTTGAAGAATAAATTGAAAATTAATCAAATTTAAAACATTCGTTTTGCCAACTTTATTTAATGCTATTATTGAATTGAGTCTATTTCAAAACCACTTTTACCGTAATAAATAGTTATCGTACACCATAAACAATAACACGATAAACTGTTAAACATCTGTGCTGAAATTGTTTAAGATAGTTTGCTGCTAGTATTAACACCCTGGCAATGTAATAAAACTTTGATTAACTCCAGCAATTTTACAACTATTTTCTCAGCAGTTTTATAACTATTAACGCTTAAAAACCTTTGTTTGGCTTTAGCCTTGGAAAAAGAAGCGCTTTATGTGCGTAGTTATCTTTTTCAACGTGCCAAGCTCCTAAAGATCTACAGAAAGAAAATTAGAAAGCAAAAAAACCTTCCCCGAAAAATTTACAAAGAGTTCGCTCTTCCCATTGCAATAGCACGACAAGAAGGCGACGACCAAATGGCGCAGACAGAATTATGGCGCATTATGGGAATCTCGATCCGATCAAGCGATGAAAACACTGATGACGTTGATTCATCCGACATCACAGTTGATTCAAATCTAGCAGTTTGTCCCAATTATGGCTTGTCGTTGAAATGCCGCTGGATTTCTGACGCTTTCGGGTCTACAGTCGGTGTTAATCGTGTGCGAAGAGTGATCCGAGATTTGTCGACGCTGAATAGGTGGCGTGAATATCGTGGCAATAAAAAACAACCCATAACGGATTTGGAAAAATGCATAAAACTGTACAACACTGTGGATCTGGATGTGAAACATCCCTGGCATGTATCGCGAGTTTGTCCATTGTCCGGTTTCAACATTACCATGCTGGAAAAGAAATTCATTACAC
Organism: Diplosoma virens; assembly: GCA_963680785.1. Lineage (NCBI taxonomy): Eukaryota > Metazoa > Chordata > Ascidiacea > Aplousobranchia > Didemnidae > Diplosoma > Diplosoma virens. The sequence continues at coordinate 35,144,403 of OY796895.1, read as the reverse complement.
CTTGTGCTAAAACTTCCAAACCAATAACTTCCCAATATTGTTCTGAATCGTGCAAACTGTTTGTTTGTAATTGTCCTCGAATAGAAAATTTAAAATCAACAGATTTTGTCGAAATAACGTCAAATCAAGTTTCTCTCAACGAAATGTCGGACAATGGCTTGGATGATTTGCATGAAAAACTTGAATCAAAGGTAATTGATTTAAACTATAAAAAATTAAAAAGTTCAATTTAAAATTGTTTAATGTTTATAGCATTTTGAATTTCGAGCTTCTCCAATGCCCGGTTTCAACATTAGCATGCTGGAAAAGAAGTTTATTGCAATGACAGATATAGTTTGTGCTAAAACTTGCAAACTAATAACTTCACAACATTGTTCTGAACCTTGCAAACTGTTTGTTCGTAATTATTCTGGAATGGAAAATTCAAAATCATCGGATTTTGTCGAAATAACGTCAAATCAAGTTTCTCTCAACCAAATATCCGACAATTATTCGGATGATTTGCATGAAAAACTTGAATCAAAGGTAATCTGTTTAAAAACTTTCTTTAAAAAATTAATCATAGAGAAGTAGAGTTAGTTTGTTTTGAGAAAACGTTGACACGGTTTTATTTAATTCCTCGAAAAGAAAAAAAGTTTTTTTTATACAGATCTTGAATTACTTATCTTTCAAAAATTGAGCGCTAAGTAAAAACACCCCTCAATATTTCAAAATTATTAGTTTATTAAAACCTTTAAAAACTACTTGATGAAGTCAATATCATGGAGTTTTTTTTTACAATTAATTGATACATCAAGGTTGATCCCAAGCAGTACAATACTTAGTCAATCAAGACTAAACTTGTTTGTAAATAATAATGCACAACATCTTTATGTTGTTGTTTTTGATCAGTCAAAAAAAGTATATTTTTAGATTGATGAACTGGCCGAACTTGTTGTGGATAACACTTTCCAAAATGTCTGTCAGCCAAATAAACAGCTTGACTTAGCTAATGAAACTTTATTTGAAGAAGACACTTCTTCATTTATAATATCAAGTAGCAATGTGAGTTGATATAAAACCATAATGTGTGTGATTTTGAAATTTTATTCATTTATCTAATGTTAAATCAATAATTTAGTGGAAATCAACAAGTCAAAATAAAAGCAAAACAATGAAAAGCGGAACAAATAAATTATCAGCAGGTACACAAAGCTTATATTGATTTAATGAACTGATTATGTGACATAATAAATAATTGGGCTTTGCAAATTAAAAGCATACGGAATTTGACAATAAAAAGAATCGAGACTGTATTTAGGATGATCGTGTCACAGTGCCCAATATGCAAACCATAAGCTAGTTCATCATGTAATACAGCTTCTTAATATTATTCTGATAAGTTCATTCATTCCAATATAGCGATTTTCTGCTTTTTTTATATTTCTTTATATTTCCACTTTGCTGCTTAATGCGATTATATTATGCGTAAAAAAACGATTTGTATCTACGTAATCTGTTCTTAAGCTACAAGTTTCAGTTGAATATTTTTTATTTAGTCAGAGATTAATTACACGTTAATTTGTTTTACAGATTACATAATTTCTAGTAAGTTGGATGGGGAGATGACAAACCAACTTTATGATAAACCATCTGTCGAAATGCTCGACGAAAATAGCAAACTCATCAAGTTAGTTCCAACAAAATCCCTGACTGTGTTAAGTGTTCAATGTTTGTCTGAATCTTCTGGGGATACCGACAAATTATCGGTCGATGCCTTGGAACGAGATTATTTTGTTGAAGGAAATGCTCTAGGCCACAGTACTGGTGCGTACAGTCGAAGTGACTCGGTTGGGCAACATGATGTTTCCGGCGGTGGCCTAAATTCCCAAATTGATGATAAAACTAGGCAAGCTCTCATAGCTTCGAATCTCGTAGATGCTTGTCAGAGCCTCATCAGAGTTAAGAATGATTTGGCTCAACTTGACAAGCTGAATCGAAATGTGCTCAATGAGATTTTGTATTGTGCGTTGTCTTTTATGAATAAACCAAAAGACAGCGCAGAATATGAAATAATGGCTAGCCATTTCAAGTTATTAGTCGGGGAAGCGTTAGTTAATAATTTTTGCAAGGGAAATTCAGGGATCGATTTGGCGTCCATGACCCGAAATGTCGCTGTCCCGTCGACAAGCTCCCAAATTCCCATCGATCAGTTTCGAATTGGGAACGATGAAGAAACAGTTAAGCCTGAAAAGAAACTTTCAAGATTCGCTAAACTTTTCGGATTTTTTAAAAAAAAGCCCAAAAATGAAACTACTAAACCCAAAATGTATCGGTGGAAGAAGTTGTTAAATCGTCTAAATTGTTTTTGTTCCACCCAATAAGTTCTTCATCGATTCCAACTCGCACTCGACACCAAATTAAACAACCAGATTATTTTTTGGCTGCATCGACAGATAATTTGTTGATTTAAACTTGTATCAAATGTATAACGCTGTTTGTACGTAGATGAAGCTGAACAGTTTGTTATTGTTTTGTTGTTGTGATGATTTTGTGTTTGTCATCATATCAGTTATTAAACATCACGAGTTTGTTATTGTTGCTTAGCTGAATGTTGTTATCCCCAGATATGCGTGTGTATGTAAACAGGTAAAAAATTATTTTTATGGTGAGGTTGTTTTAAAATTAAATATAATAGAGTTTTGTGGTAATCAATGAAAAAGTATTATTTATTAAATTAATATATCAAATGTTAACGAAATCTTTATTCTTAGTTTTTTCAAGTAAGTTGGAGTACTTTTATGTAATAAAAGTAATTTATTATAAATTGTAACATCAACAGTTGAATGTTAAATATTGATTGTTAATATTAAACAAATAATTATTCTTTGTGTTGGTATAAACAATACAAAGCAACAAAACGAACAAATTTGTTAAAATAGGAAGGTATAATAGATATAATGTTTTTGTATTATATATATATATATATATCATACATTTATAATGATTAATGGCATCATCAAACAAGCCAAACATATACAGTATGTCATGTTGCAAATTGTTGTTACAAATCAATTAGTGAGCTGCTTTATTATTAATAATATTTTTATTTTTCAAAGGATTTTATTTTACACTAAGTTTTTATTGAACATGATTCTGCTTCTTCATTGATGTGATTTTATTCATGACTTCTAAAGAATCTAATTGCTTTTTAGTTAAATATTTTAGATGCAGCAAATACAGGCGAAACTGTCTAAAAATTTTGTAAGAAAAAATTCACATTAAGTTTTTTTCATCTGTAATAAAAAATTTCCAATTAACTTTTTGCAGTTTTATCATTTTATTCCTCTTTATGTTTCAATACAATTTAATGACTGAAACATGCTTAGCCTATAAATCGCTTCTTTATTGTAATTCGATTCATGCTTTAAAAGCTTTTCATTCAACAAATTATTTTTTTAAATAAATTGGCCTTTATATTTTATCAATGATTACATAAAGTTCATATGGGATATATTTTTTATGTGTGTGTTTTTTTTCTTTAGTTTGAAATCTAAAATCAAAGTAAAAGGTTAAAAATCAAAACTATTTATATTTGTTTTCTGTAATCTTTGTATGTACTGCATATTAGGTTAAAGTGAAAAAACTTTTTTCAATTGAACATAAGGAAGGGTCTTGAACAGGGAGGTATATACGTATCAAGCGGCTGTGTGGGTCAAAAGTTTGTTTGAAGTCTATTCGCAGGCCACATTAACTTAAAGAAATCGCTCATATTGTAAAAATAAACTTTTCTATTATGCATAACACCAAACAACTACAGTATATACATTTTCAAAAACACACGTAAGAAACTATTCCAGCATAAAAACCGTTGTTTTAGACAAGTTTTTATTGGATCAAAGTTAAAACTTTGTTTATTTTCATGATTGAGGAGGCTTGTCCACAACAGTATGTGCTTACAATTCAGACTTGCATTGTTCAACAACTCTGGATATTTTTATTGTTGGAGTCGAGAGTAAAAATCTAAATTATGAATTTTCTTGGAAAGTGTCGTACAATGCTTCGTTTGGTTGCAAGTCTGAAAGTACCAGCTGCGACCCACCCTCATTTACATTTTCTGTATCCACACTGAATAATTTTTGAAACAAATTGATTTGCGTCTCCTAGCCGTTAAGATTTTGAAAACGTTTTGAAAAGTTTTTACGAAGGTACTCACACATTTTTGCGTATTTTTTAGTTTTTGCATTTTTGCGTATTTTTCCGATTTGACCAGTTCGGGAACCGAACCGATAGAATATCATAGATTTTCTGATGTAACCGATAGAATATCATTTTCATATAAATTTTATGTAATCAACATAGACAATTTTTATACTTTGAGCACATAGCAAAATTTGGTAATTAAAGCAATGAAGAGAAATAACGTCCTGTCTGAAATCAGGCTCTCGCAAGTACTTCTTCAAAAGTATCACCTCACCATTTTCTTTACCATTCATAAAAATTGCGCTATTAATCTAATTATTTGGACAGTGATAAATTTCGTATTTGACTGTGAAGCACATTTAGCACAGTTTTTCTTTATATCAACAGCACGAGTTGTGTCACTGAGAAAAATAAATTTAACAAAATCTTTATGAATAGACACGTCTTTTGCTACAGCACGTATAAATACCAATAATTGCGCAGTATCAATTACATCAGCGCTTTTATTAAAAGTTAGTGAAAAATACTGTATAGGAGGACATTTGATTTTGATCATAGTTGCTCAGAAATATTTCTAGCGACTGTAGTTCTAGAAAAGCTGTTTTTTGAAGAGATATGTTTGTTTGGGAATCATATCCTTTACTACATCCAACATGTACTCTCTTTTAAACTCGCCATCTGTTGTATTCTTGATTCTATTTAAGGAACAAACGATCAAACCTTTCTATCTTGATTAAAGAAATTTAATCAGGTTTATGTACACATACATCCCACAACAAGGGGTACACAATACAATAAACTTATAAGATAGAAACATTGTTTTTATTTTATTTCCTTATTCAAATAGAAAAAATAATTAATTAATTTATTATTAAATCAAAAAAAATAACCAATTAATCAGCATTTCTCTTTTATACTTCTTAATATATATATATTGAAATCTCGTCACCGAACCAAATTGAAGTTGTTTTTACCATAACCAAATAAAATTCTTTATCAAAAATAAAGAGACAAATAAATAGGTAAGCCAATTATTAACACTCTCCCCTCTAAATTATCGAGAAATGAATATAATTCAACTTCGAGAAATTTACAAACACAATCAAATTTATTTTCTGAACAACAGTTTATCGGTCATTAATTTAAACCTTCCAGAGGAGCCACATTGCGGATATCTCTGTCAAAGGTTCGCCCATCCGCAAGTTTAAGTTTAATGCTGCGAACATGGCCGTTTGCATCATGAAAGGTCTTTATAACAACCGCTTTTGGGTAATCACGACGCCCAACATCTACCTCTTCTTTTAATAGGACAATATCGCCTTCCTTGAGATTTGGCTTCACGTCATGCCAGCGATGTCTTATTTGCAGCCACGGCACATACATTTGCAGCCATCTTTTCCAAAATTGTTCAGAGACTGCAATTACAAACTTATAATTGCTGCGATACATTTCAGCTTTGTTAAACTCATGAACAGGTGAATCAGGATGTAGATTACCGCTCAGTATAAATAAAGGTGTCAAAACACGCCAGTCTTCGACCTCGTTACTTAGTTTCGTAATAGGTCTACAGTTCATTGTTGCTTCAACTTCACACATTATGGTCAATAATTCAAAATCACTTGGCGTTCTACCCTTCAAAACCGTTAGTCCAGTAATGCCATTGTATATAATAGCAGCCATAACATTTTTCACGGTTCGAATTGCTCGCTCCCAATTCCCACCTGCATGTGGATTTGCAGGAATATTGAATTTCCATACAACGTCAATACACTTCCGCGACATACACCGCGACACGAAATTTTTATCGATTTCGTCAAAATAAATTTTAGGTTTTTGCATTTTGCATTGTTGTAATAACTTTTTAAATTCTGCATCGCAGCCTTTAAAATTAGTGCCTTGATCAGAAAATAAACTACGACAATACATGCCGCGTCGAGAGGTAAAACGTATGAAGCATTGAATAAACGAATCGGTAGATAAATCAGGTACAATTTCGATGTGGCAGGCTCGACTTGCCATACATATAAACAGCACCCCCCAACGCTTCACGATACTACGGTTAAGTTTCACAGCTATTGGCCCAAAAAGATCGACGCCAGAATTTTGGAATGGAAACTTAGGTGCGTTTATACGGCATTCGGGTAAATTCCCCATTATTTGTTGTGCAGCTTTAGCACGTCTAAATTTACAATAAAGGCAATTACGTAAATACTTTTTCACAGTGCTTAAACCGTAGCAAATCCAGAACCTTTGTAACAACTTACACAAAACGTAATTGGCACCAAAATGATTCGACATGATATGTTCATGCTTAATGAACATTTCTGTTATAAAATTGGCTTTTGGTAGAATATATTGGTAAATACTGTCATTAGGAAGTGAAGACTTCACAACACGTCCACCAACACGTAGCACATGCAAGGTATGATCATAAAATGGCAATAAATTTTTAATTTCCAACAGCTTGGCTCGTACACTCCCACTACACAACTTCAAAGCATCATCAAAACCACGCTGCCCAATGATCGATAAAATCTCAAATCCGAAATAGGATTCCTGGGCCATTTTTATCAAATCTAATTCGGCCAATTTAAACTCTTGGCTTTTTATACAGCCAACTTCAACGGACATGTTTAACTTAAGATTTTTAGTATGCAATTTACTAACAACATACCGATAACGGTATACAATCATTTTAATGCAACTAAACAAATCCGAATAGCGCTTAGCAATATTATAAAAATACGCAGGTATCCTGTGATCAATCTCATTTTTACACAGCATCTCTTCATTCTCAACTTGTGAATTAATACACGCTTCAGTATTCTCACCACTATCAATCTCAAGGCAAACATCTGAGCATTCATCATTAACATTATCGGCCACCTGACAAGCATTCACTACTTGCTTTTTATCAAAACCACTATACATTGATTGTTCATACAGAAATACAGGACCTTTAAAGTAAACACAACTAGGATCAGCCTTTTTTGGGTCAATACCACGAGAGCACAGGTCGGCTACATTTGATGATGTTGCCACATAACACCATGTATCGTCACTAGTAAGACGATTGATTTCAGCTACCTTTCGAGCCACATATTTCTTTAGCCTTAAGTTACGATTCTTTATCCAATCAAGCACAACTGAAGAATCAGTGTGTAAATAACCTTTTGATATAGGAAGCTGTATTGAACCTTTTATATTCCGGTGCATGTTGGCTCCCATAACTGCAGCAATTAATTCCAATCTGGGAATACTGAGTGTAGTTCTTCTAGGAACAACTTTTGATTTTTTCATCACGAATGCAACATTGCATAAGTCATCCTTTGTCATTTTCAGATATGATACACATCCCAAGCCTTTTTCTGAACTGTCGCAAAGGGTGTGCAGCTCATAAACGTCTGCTTCAATGTCCCAATAACATCTTGGTATAGTCAGCCTTTCTAAGCATGGCAGACCCGCAATCCATTTTTCCCACGACTTCAATATGGTGGTGGGAACAGGATCATCCCACAGTTCAACTTTTTCACAAACCTTCTGCAGAAGTATTCTTCCCTTTAGCATATATGGAGCACATATTCCAATAGGATCAAAAATTTGTGCTATAGTACTCCACAGACCTCTTTTATTTTTTGGTCTTTCCTGAATGTTAACTTTTGGAGATAACGTCTTCTTTGATGGATTCCACTGTAATCCAAGAACTTTGCAATTCAAATTATCTTCAGACGTCAGATCTTTCGAATCTTTCACAAGCAATTTTCTATCAGGTTCTAAACATTCGAGAATTTCGGGATGATCAGATACAAATTTTCTCACCTCAAATCCTCCAGACTTCAATAACTCAACTAATTCACTGGCTCTGGCTTTACCTTCTTCGACATTCTTACATGAAACCAGACCATCATCTACATAGAAATTGTTTTTGACAAGATTTACTGTTTCATGTGAAGCTCCGACATCATTATCTGTAGCAGTCTTCTTAAGACAGTAATCAGCCATAGACATACTACAATTTAGCCCAAATGGAAGTCTTTTAAATCAGTATGTGATTACCGGTGCTTCAAAATCATAATTTTCAAACCATAGAATTCTCAGTAAATCTCTATCTTTTTCATTTATTCCACATTGCATGAACATTTCCTGGATATCACAAGAAAATGCCACAGGAAATCTTCTGAATCGAATCAGTATATCAGAAAGTCTTTGTAAATCATCTTTTCCTTGATGCAGCAACGAATTTAAACAAACATTATTACATTTTGCCGAACCATCATATACAAGTCTTCTTTTGGCTTGTTTTGTAACAAAATGAGATATGTAGAAAACTCTAGCATTTTTTTCATCATCATCCGTGTCCACACGTTCAATTTTGTCAGTGTCAATTAACTTCTGAATACATCACAGTAAAACTTTTGAGTTGTTTCGTCTCTTTTCAATGAACGTCTTTGCTGCATTAAGCGGTGTTTTGCCAAACCTTTTGTATAAGGCATTTTGTTTAAATCGCTTTTAATAGGAAGGCTCAAAAAGTATCTGCCATCCTTTTTCGTTATTGATTTATCATACAGCTTTGTACAAATAACATCATTTGCGGAAGGAGCAGTATCTTCATCGTCCGGAGCAGTCTCAAAATTGTAACTCATCCATTTTTCAATTTCCGCGTGTAACAACTCACAAGTGTCAGCATCACCATTGCATAGATATGCTCGATCATTCATATACACATTGTCGTGTTCCATCATACAAATCTTGTTGCAATGAATATCGCTGCAACTATTTAACTTATCATAGACCGGTGCATCAACATCACCTCCATCACGCGCACCAGTATGACCGACTAGCAGCCAGCCAAATTTGGAGAGTTTAGCAGCGACTCTACACTCTTTGCCAAGTCTCACTTCAGTCACGTCTAAGAGCTCTTCATAGTTACTTCCAATCAAAAGATCAACATTCTTCATCTGGATTATTGGAATTGGAATTTCAATGTCTTTCAGATGTGGAATTTTGCTGAGCTCAATGTTTTCCTTTTTACCTGGATTATTGTGATTAGCAACTTCTTCAACACATACCACATCTTTCAACTCAAAAGAAGGACCTTCATTTACACCACAAACTACAAGATCAACTTTACAACCATCTTATCTAGTGCAAGCATTAGCTGTCGACAATTTAATGCAGGACTTCTTCTGTGCATTAACAGGTATCTTGAGGAATTTAATTAGCCTTTTAGTTGCCAGAGTATTATCCGAACCTGTGTCTAGCAGACAATTTACTTTCACAGATTGTTTTGAAGCTTCCGAGTGCACGATAACAGGAATGATAGGCAAAATTTTTCTTTCACTATTTAATATAGCACTGTGCACTTTAGCATTCACACCATCAGCATCAGCCACCAACTCATCATCTTTATTTTCTCTCACAGTACAGTTAAACTTATCATTCACACATAGCAAGAAATGATGATCATCACTCTGGCAAGCACGACAACAATATTTAGATCTACACTTGGACTGTAAATGTCCCAAGTTAAGGCATTTATAGCAACATTTGCTCTTTTTTGCTACAGACCATTTATCTTTCACATTCAACTCTCTAAACTTGTCACACCTCCACAAAGCATGCACATTTTTAAATTCACACTCAGGTACAGGACACAAAAATACATTAGAATTTTGAGCATATGTTTTAACAAGAAATTGTTTAGCAGGACGTTTTTTCTCAGCATTGGTTTGGTTAAAGTCATATTTGGATTTTATATTACTTATGTCATTCTGCATCAAAGGGTGCGAAATTAGCTTTAACTGTTTTTCAACAAAACACAATAAATAATCAAAACTAGGCATAACAATACATGCATTACATAAAATTTCAGCAAGTTTATCCTTTGTCCGCTTGGGTAAACGAGCAATCACTTTTTTTAAAACCCCAGGTGAATCAAGCATAGAATTTTGATTAGTGTCAGCAAAAAGTGTTTTTATATCTTCTAATTCATTCATAAATGATTGAAATGAATCGAAGTTCCATTTAACCAGTTAATTTCTGGTAATATATGAAATATGAGCTTCTACAACAAGAGATGATTGACCAAAAAATTTGTGAAGCTTATTGAGTGCAGTGTTTAATGCAACTTCAGGATCTCTAATCCTATCACAGTGGTGATAGGATGTACAGCATCAGTGGCTTTACCCGAGCAACGTGACTGAAGAATATCATATATCAAACCATACTGTTTGCCATATAAAGAGATAACTCTCCCCATACCATGCCGAAAAGCAATGTAGTGTTTTGGATCACCATCAAAGGCCACCTTCGACCCACTTTCCATTAACACTTTACCAGCTAAATAATTGTCACCAATTCCAAAATTTAAATTAGCAGTGTGATTGAGTTTATGACTATTTAAGTCATCAATATCAAATACACTATCAACAGCTTGCTCTGCTACAGACTTTATTTTATTAGCCTCCAACACAATATGTTGTTGCTCAACATCATCACAGGTGTCTGTAGCCAGAGTTTTTATATTTGCACTCCCCTCATGCACAACATTTACATGAGAGCCTACTTTTTTTAATTCATTCATAGAACAATAATTTTTTATTGGTGAAACATGCACATTAGAACCATAGTCAAAATTACTATAACAGTTTAAGTTATGTTCTTGAGTTTTTGTTAAGTTGTCACTCACCACAAGTTTGTTTGCAAGTTCACCTTCAAGCATTTTTTTCTTGAGTTTTATTTTTTGTATTTTTAAATCTTCTTCAGCCATTTTGACATTATTTTCAGTTAACAAGGCAATTTGTTTAGGAGTCAAATTTCCCTTTATTATCATTGATGACAACAGTCCTTTTGATTTCCTTGACATGCAGCTAGATCTGCTACCAGAGTTTGTAGCAGTGCTTTTACTACTTGTCTTCAAAAGATTGTCAAACAGATTCTTCTGTTCTGCTTCAGCTTCATTATAATGATGTTTAATAATTGAGTATTGCACTTCTGCTGAGTTTTGTTTGTCAAAATAATCTTCAATCTTATCATTGTCCTCATCAGGATTTAAGTTACCAACATTGATTTCTATGAATTGAAGCAATTCTTCAAAGCATTTAGTTATTTCTATAAAGACTTCTTTAATTTTTTGAAAATCTTTTTTATTTGACAACAATTTTGAAAATTCACAAGCTGCTTTGTTGAAGCTTCTATTTAACTGTCTCATATTTCTTTCAGACAGTGGTACATTCACTTTTTTCAAAACACTTTCTTCAGCAACCTGAGAAGTACTAGCACCTTGATCCAGTGACATAACAACTTTTTTTTTTTTATTATTATTCATAAAGAATAAAGAAACAATGTTTCTATAATGTTGTATTCTTGATTCTATTTAAGGAACAAACGATCAAACCTTTCTATCTTGATTAAAGAAATTTAATCAGGTTTATGTACACATACATCCCACAACAAGGGGTACACAATACAATAAACTTATAAGATAGAAACATTGTTTTTATTTTATTTCCTTATTCAAATAGAAAAAATAATTAATTAATTTATTATTAAATCAAAAAAAATAACCAATTAATCAGCATTTCTCTTTTATACTTCTTAATATATATATATCGAAATCTCGTCACCGAACCAAATTGAAGTTGTTTTTACCATAACCAAATAAAATTCTTTATCAAAAATAAAGAGACAAATAAATAGGTAAGCCAATTATTAACACCATCTGTTAATGGTCTAGAAAAGCGAGCAATTTTTTTGCTACTATGTAAGATGCGGTTAGAGCACTTTCATTTTCCACGATAGGCTTTTTTAAATACGTTCTGTGCACAGACAGAAAATTTAATATTTTTATGAAATTTTCTCTGACCTTCTCAACAGTTTTACCATAATTGTTTTGATTTAACGTGTTATACTGTAGTGTCTCTTTATATTACAAGCTTTTGCGTGAGAAAGAGTTGCACCACAAACCAAGTATAATGGCTTCTGATTGCGTTCATTAAATAGATCAGGGCGTTCCAAAGTTTTCAGTGGACACAAATTGTTTCCATCAACCCATTTTTAAATTAGCAGTTTTATTTTCTGGTTTTCTTTTAAAAAATTCGAAAAGTTCGGCTAAGTTAGAAATTTTCTTTTTTAGGCTCGTAGGCATACCATATTTTTGAAGGGGCAAACTGGGACGCTCGTTAACAAAAAAATTGTCCTTAAAAAGTACTATTCTCTAAAAAAAAGGTCTTCACTTGAATCAGCCTCAGTTTTCTTGATTTTCATCTCGAAACGTAGTGATCCCGGAAAAAAAAGAAACTGGCTATGGAATCTATTTTTGATTTCTGGCGGAATTGTTGTCGAAATGGGCGGGACAAATCTCTAAAAATTGGGACGTATAATATGATAAATGACATATGATAAAATTGGCGTTTCCAATTCGAAACGCATCGACGGGAATTAAAGAGCTCGTCAATAGAGCGGTGTATTTCGGTTTGTAAAAGCCGAATCAATCACCAAGCACATTTTGATTTAATATGCCAAGTTGAGCCAAATTATTTCCAATTCTGATAAGGCGCTGACAAGCATCTTGGAGATTGCTAACTATGAGAGCTTCCTTAGTTTTATCATCAATTTGGGAATTTAGGCCACTACCGGAAACATCATACTGCGCAACCGAGTCACTTGACTGTACGCACCAGTACTGTGGCCTAGAGCATTTCCTTCAACAAAATAATCTCGTTCCAAGGCATCGACCGATAATTTGTCGGTATCCCCAGAAGATTCAGACAAACATTGAACACTTAACACAGTCAGGGATTTTGTTGGAACTAACTTGATGAGTTTACTATTTTCGTCGAGCATTTCCACAGATGGTTTATCATAAAGTTGGTTTGTCATCTCCCCATCCAACTTACTAGGGATTATGTGATCTGTAAAACAAATTAACGTGTAATTAATCTCTGACTAGATAAAAAATATTTGACAGAAACTTGTAGCTTAAGAACAGATTACGTAGATACAAATAGTTTTTTTACGCATAATATAATCGCATTAAGCAGCAAAGTGGAAAAAGATTTTTAAAAGAAGCAATAAATCGTTAACAGTAGAATGCATTTTTAAAGAGATCACAATGTAACCGATTAAATGTAGTTTCAATGAGTGAAATAGGAACGTAAAAAGCGACTAAAACAAATTTAACAGAGAGGGAAATAATTATCGTAATATTATTGTAATGATATGATTATCGTAATGATATCGTCATAATAATCCCCCCTTTGTTAATTTGTTTTAGTTCCTTTTTTACGTTCCTGTTTACTCATTGAAACTGCTTTTAATCGGTTACATTGTGATCTCTTTGAGAATTCATTCTACTGTTGAGAATGGATTTTTCGCATGTTGCATCCGCTCCGGCCTGGATCCCTTTTAACACTAGAATTACCGCGTTTTTGACCTACCTAGAATTACCGGGAGCGGTCAAAATGACTGTTTGTCCAATAAAGAACAAAATGCGCGATAATTTAGCTTTACTTTATTTTATTAGTTTTTTTAACTTTGTAGTATACCTAGTAATGACTTGAATATCTGTAGGTGTAAGTTTGGTGCGTTGTAGGCTGTATTTTAATTTCATGTTCTGAAATAAACTGCATAGACTCTAATTTCCGAATTACATTGTAGGCCTTCAATCTGCTTTTTAGCTGCGTAGTTAAAATTTTCTCAAAGTATTGTATTTACAATTAACACGTTTTCATTGTATTTACAATAAACATGAGTTCTAAAACTAAATAAAAAAAAATTTACATAAAAAAAATTAAAATGAGCTCAAAATGTTAAATGGTTATTTTTCATCATGCTGCTGTTTACATAGAACACAAGCGGCTATTCAAAAGCATACAAAAACAAAGAAAATTGGAGCGCTCTGCGCAGTCCACACATTCAACTTTAACACAACCTGTACACTTTCCGCAAACTGATCTACGGCATCCACAACAGAATTTTGCAGTTTTGTTTTGTTCACAGTTCACATTACTTGGCATTGCCTTTGCTTTCTGCTTCCATCAGCAATCGAATTTTGATAAGAATTGTTAAAAAGTGGAAGCGAAACTGCGGCTGGTGCAACTGTCTTTCCTTGAACATGAGCTTCTCTCAGTTCATTGGCAAGCTGAAACATGAAATTTCTTCTTGAGATAGCATCTCCAGTTTTCTTCTTGTCACAACTCATTGGCGTTGATACAAGCAAGGTCCAAAATATTGTAAAAGACAGTCACCGGCCACCAGCGTGTATCTGCTTTTACCGTGTATTGTCCTGTCATCTGGTCAGTAATATCAACACCACATTTAGTTTTATTGTAGAATGTAACTGTTTCTGTTTTTTTGTTGTTGTTGTATCGACCATAACAGATGTGTGGAGTGTGCTAGAAATACCAACGTTTTGTTTTGTTTGCACTTGTAAACCGTCAAGGCTGTGGCTTGGTTGTTGTCGCTTTTGGTTTACAAGAGTTTGATGGATTATCTGCTCTGCTGTAAAGCTTTTATCAGTGGTGCAACTTCCTTTTAGATTATATTCAGGGTCCTGACAAGTGACGTCCTCTTTTTTTAGAGATGCGTAGAAAGATGAGTCGAAGTGAAACAATTTTCAATTGTGACGCTCCTTCCTTTGCCCAAGTATGACTCCATTATCATTATTACCACACTCTTAGACAATGTTTGTGTAGCTGGCCTGGCTTCATCTTTTCCAAGATATGGTATAGAGTTCGGTATATATTCAAATTCCACCTCAACAGCTAACCAAAATTGATGCCGAATTTGTCCTATTTGTTGGCCATATATTGTAGGTCTATAAATCTGCAGCAGGCTTTAGTTGGGAATAATTATTCTTCCACTGTGATATTTTTTCCTGGCTTGTAGCAAATAATACAGTTTTCAATAAACTTATCCCAGACGGCAGAAATCAAACCAAAGTTATCCGTTTAAAGTCGAGATAGTCTTGTACTCCATATATCAAATCGAAGAAACCTCATGATTTTGCAAAATCGATTTCTTCTTATAGTTCTAGAAAAAAAAGTTACTCTCCAATTTTTATCCCCATACTCAAGAATCGGTTGGTTCTTCCATATAATGCTCCGCGTACATACAGCAAGGAAATAATAGCTGTTAGTTCACTTAGTGGTAGTTCCACTCGTCACTGTTTTTCATTCTATGAGCTTTAGCTTCTGCTCATTGTTAAACATGGGTAAGCATTGAATTATTGACGAGTAGCTCAATGCACTCAGCAGACCATCTGACATGCTATTGGCATATCGCGTTAGAACTTCGCTTTCTGTTAGCACGTTCTGAACTTGTAGCCTACCCCTCGATTCTGAAGAAAATTCGATATATTCCCATTTTGTTCCGTCCTTAGCAACCAATCCAATTTCCGAAGTGTTTGGAGTACGCCCATCACCCTGCGCTTGTGCTGCAGTACTTGCATCATTGCTGCCACTACCAGAGCTGACGAGTTGACATGATTCAGAATCAGTTTGCTACAGGTCATCAATATTAGTCTCTGAATGCGATTCATCTGAAGAAATCATTTCCCATGCAGGTTTTCCCATGTAGTCGAACTTGTTCTGAATTTGCCGATCCTTGATCTAAGCCATCACAAACATGTTCTCCTTCATTTTCATCTCCCGAATCATCTTCTGCAATCGCGTTCAGCCAAGCTGGAGCTTGTACGAAGGGTATACTACTAACTCGTTCTGGTTTTGTCATTCTGCAAATGACTCAACATTATGAACTAGCTAGTAACTAACTGTTGCCAGATATTGCAGTAATTGTTGTATGATTGCTTTAAAACAAAAACACAACAAAAGGCTTTATTGTAAAAGCAATTTTAATTGTAGAGAAATTTCAAGTAGCTTTCTGGTCAAAATGACCGTTGGCGGTAATTTAACGAAAATAACCAGCAAAAAAACCCTTGGACAGAGAAAGGGTTAAGGTAAATCGCTCCCCAACATCCGCTGTGCTTATTGTAATGCAATAAAAATTAACATGCTAAAAGTTCAGAAAGACTTAGGAAAAGTCAGAAAGTTTCAATGTTCTAACACTTACCTAAGCAAAGATATGAGCGATTAAAAATTAAAAAACGGTTAAATGACCGCACCGGTAATTCTAGTGTTAAATGTTTTTTCACATTAATTCTGTTGATTAAGTTATAGCAGCACTTCTTGATTCTCAGTGATTTTCAATAAATACTTATTGGATTGATTGAACGTATCCGAACAACATTAAGAAGTTGCATTACATGATGAACAAGCTTATGGTTTACATATTGGGCACTGTGACCAGGACCGTCCTAGATACAGTCTCGATTCTTTTTTTGTCATATTCCGTATGTTTTTAGTTTGGAAAGGCCAATTGTTTATTACGTCACATAATCAGTTCATTAAATCAATATAATAAGTTTTGTGTACCTGCTGATAATTTATTTGTTCCGTTTTTCATTGTTTTTCTTTCTTTTTCACTTGTTGATTTGGACTAAACTATTGATTTAGCATCAGATAAATGGATAAAATTCCAAATTACACATTACGATTTCATATCAACTCACATTGCTACTTGTTGTAAATGAAGAAGGTCTTCTTCAAATAAACTTCTCGATACATTAGCAAACGTGTTTGATTGGTTGTTGAACAAGTAATTATTTTCATAAGATGGTTCTAAAGTAGGGTTTATTTATAATTGAGCTGCTACCAACGTTTAAAATACTTTATATTGTTTCAAAGTCCCTGCAAAATTTAGTAAGTTACTTACCGGTAGGCTAATTCATATTTTGCTATCTTTGATACACGGCTCGTTTGTCTCAAAGTAAAAATTAAGTAAACGGGGAGAATTTAGTTTAAAAAATATTAGTTTGATAAACGTATTTCAGCTGCTCGATCATTGTTTTTAAATAAACGTCCATACTTATCCAAGTGTTATTGGCAATTGCTTCAGTTGCCATAATTAAAATGTTTTGTTGATTGACGCGGTGTAAATTGTCATGAACCACAACACGAGCTAACTTCGAAATCTAAAAACAAATAGTTTTGAAATGTAACTGACAAGTCATTGATATATTCAGAAATCATTGAGTATTTCTAAAAAATCGAAAAGCACTTTTAACATAGACAAACCACACGGTTATACTGATTATAACCGCATGGCAAATAAACCAAAGACCATAAAGGAGAATTGATAAAAACGTCTTGATTAATTTTATTTAAACATTAAAAACAAACACTCTAAAACGTGTACCACTCGACCAAACACAACAGTCTACTTAACTACAAAATAATAACAACAAAATAATCTCGTTCCAAGGCATCGACCGATAATTTGTCGGTATCCCCAGAAGATTCAGACAAACATTGAACACTTAACACAGTCAGGGATTTTCTTGAAACTAACTTGATAAGTTTACTATTTTTGTCGAGCATTTCGACAGATGATTTATCATAAAGTTGGTTTGTCATCTCCCCATCCAACTTATTAGGGATTATGTAATCTGTAAAACAAATTAACGTGTAATTAATCTCTGACTAAATAAAATATATTCAACTACAACTCGTAGCTTAAGAACAGATTACGTAGATACAAATCGTTTTTTTACGCATAATATAATTGCATTAAGCAGTAAAGTGGAAATATATTTCCAAAAAAAAGCAATAAATAATTATTGGAATGAATGAATTTATCAGAATAACATTAAGAAGCTGTATTGCATGATGCCGAATCAAACTCATTTCGATTTAATTTGCTTAGTTCAGTAAAATTATTTTCAATTCTGATAAGGCTCTGACAAGCATCTTGGAGATTGCAAACTATGAGAGCTTCCTTAGTTTTATCATCAATTTGAGAATTTAAGCCACTACCGGAAGCACCATACTGCCCCACCGAGTCACTTCGCTTGTACACACCAGTAATGCGGCTTATAACAGGCATGTCAAACTCGTCAGCATATCCAGGCTCCATTCATGGCATTGACCAATAATTTTTCGATGTTTCCAAAAAATTCAGACATACATTGAACACTATGCACAATCAGGCATTTTGTTGGAACTAAGTTGATAAGTTTATTCTTTTCGTCGAGCATTTTTAGCTATCTACAGTAGATAAATACAGACAGAGTTGTCGACAAGAAATTACGACTGTTTGCTAGCTTGCATCTTTTTTACTAAAAACGCTCACCGAGAACAAGTAATCGAGCAGCGAATAATCAGTGCGACAAAAAGCAACATTGCTACACAACTCCCCCTAAAAAGCACTTGAGGAAAGACGACTGTGGACAAATAAAATACAAAAAAACAAATATTCCAGCAAAAGAATAATAATGCAATGTTATGATTTTGGTGGTCTTCTTCGTCTCTTGGGATGACCGAGTTGGACAGGAAGTGTCGTGTCAACAAACGCAGGCTTAAGACGATCAACAGAAATAGCTTCTTCTCGACCGCCAATATCAATCAGAAAAACTTGGTTCCGTGTTGCAAAACCTTATATGGTTCCTCATAGATTGCTGTAAGTGGTAGTCTGTGTAAACCACATTGAATGAACACATACGGAATTTATAGTTATTGTATTTGAGTAGCAGCACCACTATCAAACCAGCAATACTCTACAAACAATCGAAACTTACCGAAAAACGTCGCCACAAAAACAATCAAATTAAATAAATTACCTTTCTTGTCCGTCATTTAATCCGCTTATATCTCTCACTATCGTTCGCACTGCTTTTTATTCACTTAACTTTTTCACCTTATGCGATTTTTCTCGTTGCCTTTTCATTGCTTTGTAGGTTTTTTCTTTTTTTCCTGTTCCATTTTAAATCTTTTACAATACGCCTAACTCGACTTCCCTCACCTTTAAATGAATGCAAACCTCTAACCTGCATTTACTATATTTTGAGTTCTTTTTTTACATGACATCACCGGAGATGTATTATTTGCTTGATTGATTTAATTACTTAATCCAAAGTTATAACAGATATTTTGTTGGAACTAAGTTGATAAGTTTATTCTTTTCGTCGAGCACTTGAGAATACTATTTAGCATAAAGTTGATTGTGATCTCTCCATTCATTTACTAGAGATCACGTTATCTGTAAAACAAAATATCGTTTAACTACCTGCGCTAAATAAAAAAAATTTTAATGAAATTTGTTGCTAAAAACAGAATACAAATATACACAGTACAATAGAAGAGTAAATCTATATAACTTGTATATACACAGCCTACAGAGTTTTTTATTTATATTATAATTATATTAAGCAGCTTAGTCAAAGTATAATGACAGAAAAATAAAAACAAAAAAAAGCGTTAAATGAATAAACTTAATATAACACAATAAAGAAGTTGCATTACATGGTGAACAAGTGCATGGTTTGCCGATCGGGCATTATGGTAAATGCGTCATAGATACAGTCCTGTTTTTTTAGTTTTAAGTCTAATTTATTTATTACGTTACCCAATTCATTCATAAAATCAAGATAATCTTCGTGTAGCTTTTAATATTTGATTTAAGTTGCTTTTTTAATTGTTCTTGCAAGGCCGCACATCATTATTTCATATCAACTCACACTGCCACTCGATGAACTACTTAAAGATAATAAATTGTCCTAAATCAATACAAGCGTCATGTACGTGCTGATATTTTACAGGTTCCTTTTTTCACTGTTCTTATTTCAGTCTTTTCTTTTTCAGTTATTGATTTACTTTGAGCCAGGGGTTCAAAACCTTTATTTTCTCATTTACCTCTTGGCAAATTTCAAAAATAAAATATCCCCCCCAATTTTTTTATATTTTTACATCTACAAAATTATAATGATTCAAAAGGCAAAAAAGGCTTTGGAAAAAAGAATTTTAATGTAGAAATGTGGAAGTAGATCCCTAAAATTGATCGCGTTGAGTTCACATATCTACATGCAATTAAAGCATGCAACAATACTAATTTTTTTTATTAATAACTAACAAATAATTTCAACCAATAAGTCAATCAATATTGTTTATCAAGTACAATTTCTGAGATTCTTGGAGCAGTCGTTAAAAGAGCTACTCGCATGTCGTCTTTTGCATCTAAACGAGATCATTGTTTTCTTTTTATGTTCATCAATGAGGACAACCCAACCTCACAGAGATAAGTAATTGGGAAAAGTACATAAGTTTTCAATGCGCGCGTGGTCAGTATAGAAAACCATTCGACCAATCCACGCCAAAATTTAGAAAAGTCACCATTGCACAATATACTGTAAATGTGGAATAAAATGCTGTTGAAGATTGTTCGTTTAATCTTTGCGTATATCATTGTCAGCAATACTTTCCAACTTGGCTTCGAAGGTTATCCAAGTAGCATTCTTGTTCAAAATTACATCATCAAAGTAAGCGTCAAAGTTGGTTTTCAAAACAGTTAGGTGTTGACATATCTCAACTTCGAGGTCAGAGATCTCATTGTAGATTTTATTGACTTTCCAGTCATCAAATGTTTGAAAAATGGTGTAAATTTTTTTAATTCATTTAGTTCGTATATCTACAGTAATTTTGTCTTAAAGCTCCGAATTTTATCACGTGCAATACTCGGTAATACTCTTTCCCTGCATTTGCACATTTAGATAATTTAAACTTGAAAAAATATCTCTCAAATAAGCTAATGCACCAATAAATTTGTCGTTACTAAACTGGTTGCTCAACAGGGATTTGTGTTCTTGCAGAAAAATCTCGATCTCAACACGCAGTTCAAAAACTCGATACAAAACGAGATCCTTGGAGAGCCAACGGACTTCGGTGTGATAAACAGAGAACAGAATGCTCTAATCCCATCTGATCACAAAATTCTTTGAAAGGCAATGGTTAAGAGCACGCGTCCTGATAAAACTTACACATTAATTCACTTTCTTCAAACTATTTTCAGGAATTCAGAAAAAGTTTTACCTGCCAGTGCAGGACCATGAAAGACACAATGAGTAGAAATAATGTGCGGTGCACATTTTTTTACCAGCGTTGTAAAACTTGACTTAGCACCAAGCATAAAAGAGGAACCATCTTTACACATGGAGCCCACATGACTCCATGTGAGACTATTTCGTTAAAAGAAATTATCCACTTTTTTCAAAATATCAACTTCTTTTGTTGTGGTCCCTAAACTTTCGTTTATCAAGAACTCTTACTTTAAATCACCAACACGCACATATCGACAATACACCAACAAATATACATAGTTTGCTACCTCAGCTGACTCATCTAGCTGAAGGCTGATTCTTGATTTACTGGGTCAAATTTCCTATGCTACCTAATCTAAAATATCTTGGGACATGTCACTTATTCAACGACGACTGCATCGTTTGACAAAAAAATTTTCTCAATTTTCTATAGTTTCTTTCCACACACAAGTTCAAGCATGTCCATAGCGCATGGCTTGATAAGTTCTCTAATTGTATGAACTTCTTTTTTGCGATTCTCCAAGCAAGCTTCTCTTTTGCTATGCTCCAAGCTATACGATAGAATACTTTTAACGCTAATTTGTCTTCGGAAACAAATCCTAGAATTGGCAGTGTTCCTGCAGCACGGAATCGAGCACGTTTATCAAGCAAAGACATATGGTCGTAATGTGCATGTGTGGAATGGTATGAAGTAAAATGAGCTTTTAAAATTAACAATTTTATAGAACCATTACCAAACATTTAAGAAAAACATACACTGAAGTTGTTGAACATCATCTTTTATGATGAAATCAATCCCGAAGTCAACGTATGACTCTAGATAAGTTCTCTTCTTCGAATAATTTATCTTTATTTGTTAACGTCAGAATAACTCAAAGAAAAAAAGAACCCTGGCTCTAAGCCAATGATTTATCATTAGATAAGTAGATGTAGTTACCCAAACCACACATTAACGTTTACATCAAATCCATTTCTACTTGATGAAATAAACAAAAATGAAGTACCTTCTTCAATATAAGCTGCTTGTGCCTGCTGATATTTTACAAGTTCCTTTTTTTATTATTTCGGTCCTTTTTTCTGGAGTTTTTGATTTATTTCAAATCATTGATTTATCATTAGATAATTGGATGAAATTATCAAAAACACAATTGTTTTATAACAACCCCATTGCTACTCCATAAAATAAAGGAAGATGAAGTGTCTTCTTCAATTTAAGCTTTTTGTGCCTGCTGATGTTTTATAAGTTCCTTTTTTCATTATTTTGGTCCTTTTTTCTGGAGTTCTTGATTTCCACTAAAATATTGATTTCACGTTAGATAAGTAGATGAAATTATCAAAACTACACATTATCGTTTCATATCAACTCCATTGCTACTTGATGAAATAAAAGAAGATGAAACGTAGCTTCTTTCCCCCAGCAAATATTTTGTAGGCTTCTTTTTTTAATATTTCGGTCTTTTTTTTCTTCAGTTGTACTTTAAAATTATTAATTTAGCATGACTCACACTGCTACTTGATGAAATAAAAGAAAATGAAGTGTCTTCTTCAATGCTTATTGATTTTATATATTCCTTTTTTCATTGTCTTTATTTCAGTTTTTCCTTGACTTGCTAATTTACTCTAAATCCTAAATTATTTTTGATATGTCATTTTATAAAAAAATAAAATGCGTATTATCATTATTACTGCAAGTCGTTGACTTTTCTGCCGAACTACACTGTCAATTTGGTAGAAAAGCGCTTGTAAAACAAAATTTGCAATAAAAGTACCGAGTCCAATTTGCAAAACAAGCTTTAATTCCTTATGATAATTAGATGTCATAATTAAATTCTAAAAAGTTGTTGAAATAGGGAGAGATACATAACCAATGTAATAAAAAACCATTAAGGTTTTTTCCATGATTACTCTGATTTGCCAGGGTTTTTGAAAACTTAAAACCTCATTTTCTCAAAACTGACATTATGTGACTTAGGTACATTTAGAACTAAGCCCTTCAATTGTTTATTACATCACATAATCAGTTCATTAAATCAATAAAAATTTTGTGTACCTGCTGATAGTTTATTTGTTCCATTTTTCATTGTTTTTCTTTCTTTTTCGTTTGTTGATTTCTACTAAATTATTGATTTAACATTAGATAAGTGGATGAAATTACCAAAACGACACATTTACAAAAACCACAAATCAACTTTATTGCTACTTGATCAAATAAACGAAGATGAAGTGTTTTCTTCAATACAAGCTTCTTGTGCCTGCTGATATTTTATAAGTTCCTTTTTTCATTATTTTGGTCCTTTTTTCAGGAGTTCTTGATTATTTTAAACCATTTATTTAACATTAGATAAATGGATAAAATTACCAATCTGTGGAGCATAAGCGCTTGCTATGTTTAGTATCGTCCCTTTCACCTTCAGTTTTATGGCCATTAGTCTGTCTGACACCCTCTTCACCTCCAAGTCACTTTTAACCAGCTCCTCCCTCATCACTATCCCTACCCCATTTCTTCTTCCATCAGCTCCATTGTAGAATACTTTGCAGCTGCCTACAATGTTATCCATAGTTCCCGTAGTTATCCGTAGTTAAAATACCGTAGTTTCCACTGGTGCCCTGCCGCGCGACACCTGAGACAGTTGTTGGTAACCCGGGTTTTGACCGATTCGGTATGGATTCATCATCGTTACATATTTGCACGTTTTGACAAAAAATTTTTACGCCAGATTCCCCTCCTGCCGCAATCTTCCCATTTATCCCGGCTCAGGACCGGCATCAAGAAACACTGGAGTGTGTCCCAGAAGGCTGGATTACCCAAACCACACATAATTGTTTTATATCAACTCCCATTGCCACTTGATAACATCAAAGAAGATGAAGTGTTTTCTTCAATATAAGCTTCTTGTGCCTGCTGATATTTTATTAGTTATTTTTTGCATTATTTTGGTCCTTTTTTATGGAGTTTTTGATTTACTTTAAATTATTTATTTAACATTACATAAACGGATAAAATTACGCAAACCACACTTTATCGTTTTATATCAACTCACATTACCATTTATTGAAATGAAAGAAGATGAAGTGTCTTCTTCAATGTTTATTAATGTTATAGATTGCTTTGTTCATTGTCTTTATTTAAATTTTTTCTTCACTTGTTGATTTCCACTAAATCATTTATTTAGCATTGGATAAGTGAATGAAATCCCCAAACCACACATCATCGTTTTATATCAACTCCATTGCTACTTCATGAAATAAAAAAAAGATAAAGTGCCTTTTCAATATAACCTTTTTGTGTCTGCTGATATCTTATAGGTTTCCTGCTTTTATATTTAGGCTAGTCTTTTTTTTCAGTTTTATTCTAAATCATTGATTTAACATCAGATAAGTGGATGAAATTATCAAAACCACACATTATTGTTTTATCATATATCAACTCCCATTGCCACATGATGAAATAAAAGGAAATAAAGTGTCTTAAATCAATATGAACTTCGTGTATCTGCTGATATTTTATAGGTTCTTTTTTCAAAAAGATATTTAACGAAATACCACTCAATTTATAAGCTTTCGTTCATTAAAACTTCTTCAGATACTTATTCAAATAGATTACTCAATAGAAGCTTTGCTTACCTGCTGGTATTTTATATGTTCCTTTTTTCATTGTTTTTTTCAGTTATTGATTTACTTTAAATTATTAATTTAACATTAGATAAATGGATGAAACTGCCCAAACCACACATTATCGTTTTATATCAACTCACATTGACACTTGATGAAACAAAAAGATAAAGTGTCTTCTTCAATATAAGCTTCTTGCATCTACTGATATTTTGTAGGTTCTTTTCTTTAATTAGGAAAAAATTAGGCCAGTCAATGAACCAGCGAAAATTTTCAAAAAACATGCTCTCTTGACAGAATGTTTTGTTATCATTTTTAAAATCCATATGCCTACTGATCGTTTTGTCATTATTAAATTTGTATTAATAGCTATTTATCATCAAAGCTTGCATTCAATGCCACCTATTGTGATTATTCAATTTTGCTTTGACACAAAACAAGTAGATCGATTTTATAATTTGGTTTAGCTCGCTATCATTTCTTATAATCTATTGACTTTAAATTCTTAAACCTTTAGTCTTTAGTGTTACTTTGTAGCAGTACTAATTACAATCATCATCCACAAATTTTTGTATTTAAAATGTTCGAGTATATTTTTTTAAACTTTTTCATCAATTTTTTCAATTACTTTTTTAATTGGAATAACAATTACAATGCGGTTCAAATTATATTGTTCAATAAAGAAACATTTCTGAAATATCTAAGCGAAGTACATGAGTAAGCCTATCGGTGTCCTATGCCTTGACTGGTTGTGCAAACTAATTTTATATTTTACATTATTTACTCTCACAACGGTTTACAAGTTTTAAAACAAATAGGTCTCAAGTTTTTAATCGGTTCCTTATGGATTTCAATAAATGAGTGGTCACTCCATTGGTCCCTGCTGCTTTCCCGGCTACAAAACGACTTAGAGTTAATTGCACTCCCTCTACGATTACGTCTTAACATGGTTTCTCAACTTTTTTGTTACGATTAACAAATGAGTTCTATCATTTTCTGTGTCTTGTAATGCTTTAAATTCAATTTTTCTTTTAGCTTCTTATAGCTAACCATCATTTCCACAAACACAAGGTATCCCACGAATATCTAATAAATTTTTCTTGATTAGTCTTATCATATTATAAAATAGTTGATGCCCTTCTAGAGATTTATACTATTTGTTGCTGCTTCTAAAAGCCATATGCGAACTAGTGAAAACACTGGGACTGAAACAGGGGACTTGACCTAAGCCCCGCCCCCACCCAAAAGCGTTTTTTAAAGTCTAAAAGCATTGCCCGTCTGTCATTCACATATTCACAGACAAAATTGAGAATATTAAGTACAATAGAATTGGCTGGATGTATTTTTTATTTTTTTTAATTTTTATTGTTTTTTCGTTTTTGAATGACCATAGATGCAAACAAATTAAACCTATATCAGTTAATAAAAGTTTGTTATTTCTTATAGTTACAATTCAAAAATTTTAAACTTGCGCAGGGCAATCGGATTAGTAAATTGAATTAAACATTGTTGCAATGAACTCGTGTAAAAACCACAAATGATATTTTTCATTTTTCTACCCAACAAAACATTTTGTTACAACATCTTATTAAATACTCAACTTGCAAGTTTCTGGCTACAACTACACATGTTGAATGCTTTGGCTTTAATTTCATCCAATATAAGATTTTTACATAAACTTCCTAATCATCTAATTCTGTGAACGACTTAGGAGAACTATTGACAAATAATTGCTATAAATTTATTGCTCGAAATATCCAAAGTTATCACAATCTTCATCGAAATCTTCACTAAAGCTTTTTTTGACTCCTTCAAAATATTTTAAAACGTATTTGTAATTGTTTCATAAAAAGCTTGTATAAAACATGGAAAATTTGAAATTGCTTTTTTTAAATCAAAAATATAACAATTATCTACTTAGCTTTCTATATATGATGACAAGCAATCCGAAACTTTAAATGTAATAGCTTCCAAGCTTGTTATAACCAAAGTGACCAACTTTTCAAGGCACTGTTATGCTTGGTTCAAACTATCTGCAAAATCGCAAAATATTACTTTATGGTCAACTAATGTTCCAAAATATATATAATATTGAAAGTTTTCAAATTTTGTTTTGACATAAAAAGAAAAAAAATAAATATATCTGACCGCACCAAGTTGTTTTTTTGGTGTCTCGTTTAGATTTCAACTGTTGATCTTATGATTTATAAAATTTTCCTTTTATTAAACTTTGATTAAAATCCCAAAAGCAATGATAAAGTAAAAAATAATCATTTTTTGATATTTTGCTTCAATAATATAAATGTAAAACATCTCCAAAATTAGTTTAATAGTTTTGAAATCTAATTTTTAATGAAGAAGAAAAATATTTGTAAACAACCTTTTATCAACCTTCCCAAAAAAAATTGTAAAACTTTAAGTTTTAATATCCAAAAAAATCTTTGATAAAAACTTCATTCGATCACCGAAATATACCTAAAAACATTACGTCCTGTGTTGTTGTAATATTATGTCAAGAAATACGTATGTAATCGTTTTATCAAGTCCGTTCTTTATATTGTAAATCAGTTGCGATCAGGGATTTCTCGGAACTAACTTTCTGTTCTCAACTTTATGTTTAATCAATAATTTCAATGTTACTCCTGTTGTAAAATTTAATATCGTACTATTTGATGTTTAATGCATAGATTAAACTATTTGTGCTTAAATGTTGAAAATCATAAAAAAAAATATTTCTTCTTTTCTGTAAACAAAAAACACTTTGCCAAATCAGAATAATTGATAAAATTAATAAACCAAATTTATGTAACTGCAAAATACACAAGTTTATTATTTTCGTCGAGCATTTTACGACTAAGATCGGTTTAGCATAAAGTTTGTTGTTTTCTCTCCATCCTCCTTGCTCAGGGATCACCAAAACATTCATATCCTCGTTATCATTGTCGTTATCATTATCAAGCATGAGTTTGCTTTAATGTTTTATGTTAGAATTTTTGGAAATAAAATGTTTTATTGCTTCATTCTATTTGTTCGGATTGTCATCCACTCCAGGTCGGACACGTCAGATAAAATTGAGTTCGTATCCTAGACAGCTGCATTTTATAAATCCGGTCTTTGTGATACCCGATGTACAGAACACTATGATGTCAACAATGTGCCTTTTGTTTTGTTGCATAATACTCGCAACTCGGTTAAAAAAAAAGCAATTATGTAGCAATAAACAATCATTTTTTTAACAATCATTCTGCGCATGCTAAATTTAAAAATAAATTTTTCCAATTTTCGATTATGGTCTTAAAAGCAACGTTTTGTTACACTCGCTAAATATTTGTAGTCCTATTGTCACGCAAAAAGTGTCACAGAAAAAAAATCCTATCGGCGCTTTTTAACTGACGAAAGTAAAAATAAAAGCAAGACATTTACATTTGTCCAAGTTTTTCTATTAAATGGTAGATCAAATTCCATTAATTCACTTTTTCAAATCAAATAAAAGATTCATCAAAACTTGTCTCTCTCCTGAACAGCTTTAAGAATAATTATGACTCGTTTCCACTACGAGCGCGGAATGGACCATTCTTTGTTTGTTTTATTGATTTTTTTGCTTCGCCTACTGCTCGCTTAGATTTTAAGCGCGAAAAGATCAATAAAAGAAACGTTGAATGTTTCATTCCACGCCCGTAGTGGAAACGAGCCCATAGGCTAAATACTTTACGCTTAATTGTACTGAATATCGTAAAGTCCGGCATATAAGGCCACTTTTCATAACCAAAATTTAGTTCTAAATTTGAGAAGGAGTCTTATACGCCGAAAAAGAAAATTATAACTTGATAAAAAATATTTTTTAAATCAAATTTTTTTCTAAATTAAATTAGAATGTGAATTTTTTTGCAGCTAGGCTAACTTTAATGTAAAGGTGGGTCTGATACGCCTGAGTTAACGGTAAGTAAAAACTTGTTAAAAAATTTTTACCTGTTAATTTCCTCAAAAATAAATATGCATTCTATTAAAATTTCATATAATGACTTTATTTTAAGATTAAATAAAATTTCTAAATATTACTGCTCCGTAATTGACAGCAAACTTCAAACGAAATTGAAGCCGCAATTTCTAAATGTGTAACCTTCATAAATAAATTAAAACATGTTTTCCTCCATTGGTGGCCCTCCTTTTCTTTGCTATTAATCCTCACCTAAATTATATCCCACTTATCTGGTGTAGTGCTTTTTCTTATTTTAAGAACTTTTTTGCCAGCGCTGTATCCCCCATTTTTTTCGCCGATAGAACAGCGTTTATATACGACTCGGATGACGAGTACTTTTGCTTCATTTTCTATCGTTTTTTTCATAATCCGTTTTTCGTTAAATGGAGCTCCAACCATGCACGCGTATTCTCAAAAATTTATTTTTTATTTGATCGCATGCCATAACGTTTATTATTTTGTTGCTTCTTTTTTCTGTTCTGCTTTCTATTACTAACAAATTTTTTAATTTCACAATATTTTTAGTGGCGAAGCTGAAATAAAAGATACCGATACTGATACAGATTACAAAGTGTTAAAAAAAAGCTTTTTGCATCATATCAAACTGTGGTCTAAAAACATCAGTTTCATCGTTTTCGCCTCAACTAAAAATTTTTTTAATTCATTATATATATGGTATTACGACACTTAATCGAACAACAGTTGATCTAAACGACATTTAATCGAAACGACATTTGATCAAAACAACACTTGATCGAAAGGACAGTTGATAAAGAAAAGATTTACTTTTGTATATTTCTGCGATTAAACAATCTCTTTGTTACT
Source organism: Diplosoma virens (assembly GCA_963680785.1). Taxonomy (NCBI): domain Eukaryota; kingdom Metazoa; phylum Chordata; class Ascidiacea; order Aplousobranchia; family Didemnidae; genus Diplosoma; species Diplosoma virens. The sequence goes on along the minus strand of OY796895.1, from coordinate 35,114,878 downwards.
GTAAATTAGATTCATAAAAAGCAAAGGCCATCAGTAAGAAGACAGTTTGTTTTTATTTTTTATAATTTTTTGTCAATGTCAAGGTCAGGGTTTTTAACAAGGTCCCTGGCAAAGCATTTTTAAGGGGCGAAACAAGTAGATCTATTGTCGTAGTTATGTTTCGTTAGATGCCTATCACTACCGTTTTTTGTATTCTTTTTACATTGTAGTCACTAGCGTATTTAGGAAGGGCATTGTTCCATGGCCCCACCCTTGGAGACCCCTTGGAGAAATCAGAGACAGATTCAAAGGAAAGACCTATTTTTTTAGTGATTACTATGTTTTGAGGAGAAAAAATTGACAAAATTGGGACAGATTCAAAGTTATAAATTTTCTCTTTTGTTATTTGATCAAGTGTCGTTCGATCAACTGTCGGGTCACGTACCTAGCCTATACTTGAATTTGCAAAAAATTCGACACCAACGCCTCTAACAATCTCTTCCAGTCTGTTTTTTATTTTTTTCTCCAAAATTAATTTAATGCATAGTAGCCTCACTAGATCTACTTCACTAAATAAGCTGTATTTTCTCAAATTCTTTAGATTTGAGCTGTCAAAAATCAATCAAATACAGTGTCCGAGATCTAGAATTGCTCTCTTTTAAACTTCAATATCTACCTTTTCATAAATTCATGTGTAACTTTAATCTCCACCTATTGAAATTATACCTGTAAATTGAAAATGACCAGTTCGACGCCAAGATCTTTTTGGCCAGGATTAGGGTTAGTGCTCGGGTTAGAGTTAGATGCAACTAACACATATAGCGTTTAATGTAAGTCGCGCCGAAACGTCCTAGGCCCCGATAAAGCATTAAAACTATTTTCCATCTTTTACTTCAAATCGACCAGCGATTTTTGAATGCCTGCTCGATTGAAAGACTTTTATCGGTTTCTTTCTTGTCTCCCATCGAGATTGTGTGTTTTATTGTTGACTTATTTTCTCTGTATTTAATTTTTATTTCAGTAGATAATTTAATTAAACTTAACCCAAAAAATAACCTATAAACTGATTGAACTATTACTAAAATTTTCGGCTCCTATTAATGAAATGCTGCATCTACAGAAGCAGCATTGCGCATCGCGCACGGCGATAACAGATGCTTGGAAATGTATTTGAGTTGTGGGCAGACAGAAATAAAAAGTGCCATACGTGGCTGCCGCCAACTGTAGAATAAGAAGAGCATGCATCACAGTTTCGCACAGTTGTTCTAAATAAATCTTATGTAAAATAACAAAAAATGTTTCAATAATAAAAACTTGCACAGTTATTTACGGTCGTTCGATGAACTGTAGTAGTCCCCAAACTCGTGCACAATAACCGTTCAATTTTTTTGGTTAGGGTTGTTGGTCATAAAAACTCGCAAAAAGATTGAAGAGAGCAGAAATTTGTTAAAATAACATTGCAATAATATATGTTTCCGACTTAATCAAAATCTTAGTGTAAGTTGCAAAAATTATGCTACTGCAAGTCAAGAATATTTAAATTATCTGATAACCAAAAGAACGATGGCTAGTCTACTTCTCAAGACATGACTTGCTTCATCTGTTAGATCATAAACATATAGACTTCGTATTACTTAATTATGTTTTTTTCACTTTAATCTTTTACTTATAACTTCGTTTGTGGCGATATGAAAGATAATATTAAATTTTCTTGGAATTGGAATTGATTTTTAATCAATTTTTTTTATTTTGAAGATTCATATAATAATGGCTAGTAGCCTAACACTTGACCAGTCGCCAAAAGTTTTGTGCATTGAAGCGTCAACCATCAAAACTCACTTTCTCGCTTATTTGTCTTGAAATTAAAAATCATATTTCCGTTTCTAGATTTTAACCGATATGAGTCGTTCTTGAGTCAGGGCGTCACTCTTCTTTCGACGACCTCTTTTTACGTCTCATTTTTCTCCAGTAGTAAATAAACCAACCCAAGACGACAAGGAGTAACGCCCCCAATACCATGTAATATATTGCAAGCTCGGACAGACCGGATGATGGAAGTTCTACGACGTTTCCTGACGAACCGATATTGACGTCATAATTGTAAACGCCATTCACCGTTCGGCACGAATAGGATCCCGCCTGTGATGTCACAGCGTCGGTCGTGACGAGTGAGGTCGTCAGAAATTTGATAATGGTGAGCGATCCGTCGTCGGCGATGACGGAATACTTCCTGTCAATTTCAGTCGACTGGTGGCTTCCGTCGTTGAGGTAGCTAATGGAGAAGGTTGGCGAGATGTAGGTGACATTGTTTTCGCCCGAAGCACTTAAGGCGTTTGAATATAAAATGATGTGACCGGTCGGAAGTTCCCAAGCAAAACCTGAATCACTAGGAGTCACCAAGCTTCCGCAGTCGAGCACAACTTTCTCCTCTTCTTCCACAGTTCGAGTTTCGACTGGGAAAATCTAGAACAAAGTTTGATCACTGATGCTTCTCGTTTCAAAACTCTGTTGACTATTCAGCCGTCACAATTATGTTCCTTTCTTTACTAATTTTTGATAAATTTTTTAAGAATGAAAAAAATCTTTGAAGCATTGGTTTAGCAGTTCAAATCTGATAAGAAACAATTACATTTTTGTTAATAAGCTAAGTACTATTAAACCAATAGGCTAAGTACTAAGTAACAGTTAAACTGTTGTTTTGAGTCTTTGTTAAATTTTTTTGCTTCATATGAGAAATTAATTTTAAGAACAAATACTCAACAGTGTATATATTCTTTTTTTTTTGCTTTAGCAACAAAACTTGAGGTTTTTTACCGAAGTTGAATTGTATATGAACAAATATCCTCTTTCGTTTGCATCTCCCAATTCGTTTGAGGCGAAGCATGTGTAGTGGCCGCTGTCCATGGGAACCCGGTCAGCCATGTGAAGAGTGCCACTAGAGGTCATAATTAAACTTCCAGTGCTAAAAAATACTTCCAAATTGCGTAATCACCAAAATACCAATTATACATATAGTAGCCTATTTGTGATCAGTAATTGTGAAATGTACCTTGTTCGGGAAAAATTCTTTGACCATACTCTGTGATAAATTGATTAAAAAAATTATACATTATGTATGATAATATGTAACTATGCTCTATGATAAAAAAATTGAACTGTTTTGGCATATTTTGTGATCAATTTCTTAAACAGGCTATTTTTTACCCAAGAAATTTTAATGGGATAATTATTTTTAAAAAATTGTATTGTATGTATTACGTTAACATTACAAAATACGTTTACCGTAAAAATGACTTCATATAAAAGTAAACATTAACATTTTTAAAAATTTTATTGTTTATTTAATTTTTAACCAAGGATGTAATCGATCTGGACTCAAAATAAAAACAAACCGGAAACAAAGTAACATTAAAAAGATGTTAAAACTTTGTGAAAGCTGCAAAGATTTTAGTTTATTTTGAGCTATTTACCAACGTTATGAATAAAATTTCCTACACTTTAAATTTAGGATCAAAAATTAGCTTTTGGTTACATTTCCACAGTAAAATTTACCCGAAGTTCAAAATAAGTAGTGTTTTCAAATCGAATAAAAATGAAAAACACTCACCCAAAATCCTAAAACTAAGTCGGTTTGAAAAAAATTAGAATCAATATGCTACGGTGCCAAAATGACACAACAAGAAATTGTAATGTTCCATATGAAAACTCTGGGTTAAAATTAAAACAAAGAAAAACAAATTAAAAATAAGAATGTTTCTTGAAAACAAGGATAAATCATGGTATGACAGCACTGTATAGACAAGCGAAAGCAGCAAACAAATCACAGCACAACAATCAACCTGTTAATATTAATAAATGTTCCGTCATGTGTCGTCCAATAAATAGAAGCCAGTGGATAAGCTTCGACGTCACAAATAAGAATTGATGACGTATCAGGCATCACAGAAACTTTTAAAAACCGAACAATAATAGGAGGAAACCGAACAGTTACGTCAACGCTAATTCTCGCGTATTCCCCGACAGCATTAGTCGCAGTACATTGATAAATGCCGGCCATTGTGTAAGTAATTCCACTGATAGTAAGAGTTCCTAGAAATAAGCTGCCATTAAAACTTATAAAAGTGGAAAATTTTGAAAATGAATGCGGGTGACCACGCTCTGTACGTAATTTTTCATAAGTAAACCATTAAACAAAAAAATAAAGCGAAAGTTTTTTTAAAGTTTTTTTTATATTTTCTGTTTTGAACAGTTGTTTTAATTTGACAGTTTTTTTATTTTAATCCGCGATTAAGCCATTAACAAGTTTCTATGACTTTAATATTAGTGAACTAATTACCAGTGCTTTGATTAAAAAGGAATTGTTGGCCAGAGGAGATTCCACTCCCATCTGGGGAGATCCATGTGATAATTCTGGAGAGCGATCCACTTGTTTTGCAGGGAAGTGATACTGTCTCTCCAGAATCGACTTCCAGAGAAAACGGCGATGTTAAAATACTCAATAGAATCGGGATCGTTGCTGAAAGTATTGTTTTTTTATATAATAGAATTATATATATGTATATACTGTATTATCATTTTATAATAAACATTTAGTGAATTACTAGTGAATTACAACAATGATAATGATAAACATTAATGAATTAAAACAACCAAAACAAAAGCTGCCACAAATTTAATGCAATTAAGCTAACTTGAAGTGGTTTCTGGTTGTGTAGTCATTTCAAGAGTGGTCACTTCACAGCCATCTGGTACCCATGTTCCGTTTGTCCCAAGAGTGTTATTCAGTTTATCCGCTGGCGAAGCACACACGCCACCGGACAAAGTGTTCGTGAAGTTTATTTGCAGCCACCGCAAATCACAGTCGCATTGCCAGGAATTCCCAGTCATAACAAGCAATCTGAAAACAACGCAATTTCACGCGGCGGCGTTGAATAAACTTAATTTTGTTTTTTTGAACATGAAGATTAAAAAATTCAACTAACGCCTTTGATTTGGTCGGTTTTTTAAGCGACTTCGGGACGTTTTTTCTTCAATGGAAAACTGCATGTTATTGCCTAAACTTTAGTAAGGAAATGGAATTAATTTTTTTAAGAAAACTTAAGATCATTCAGATTAGTTCATTTTCTAACATAAACTAGGGTTTCAGGGTTGCCATACTGTCCGGAAAATTCCAGACATGTCGGGAATTTTAAAGTTTTAGAATAAGATTTTAAAATGACATAAAAAGGACATGAAACTCGTATGCTTGATGCTTTCGGTTGATTGAAGACGTTTTTTTTAGAGAAAACCATGAATTTGCACAAAAATCGAAAAATCGGAGACTGATTGAAAGAAGAGACTTTTTTGTTTGTTTTTTATTTGGTCTTCATCCTAGAATCCCAGACAATTCTATTTTCTTCCCCCCTTCAAAAATTTTTTTAGCTGCATCACCTATGTCTGTCTGGAATTCTGCCCATTCAGATATGGCAACCCTAACATATACGATACATTTTTTTTCTAGCACTCCCAATAAAAACTTAATTAGACAAATGCTTGGTTGCTCTGATTCACAAATATAAAAGCAAAAAGTGAAATTTAAAACACTGCAGCAAGCCGTTAAATGTTTTAGCCTACGTTAATTTCTTAAAACCAGCCACGTTTTGCAAACACATTTTTGCAGCTCGTATAAAATAGTCGTGCTCGCCGGTTGTAGCACGACTTAAAGAAAAATGATGGAAAATTATAAAGCAACTTTTTTATCTTCTATTTAAAACGACCTTTTGAATTATTTTTATTTTTTTATTTCTTAATAATATTTAAAGAAAAGAGACGGAATCGTGGCTGAGTAGGTGGGAAGGTTTTTTCATGTCAAACACAATCGACTCTGTCGCAATTCAACCCCGATTCTCATCTCTTTGTTTTGTCTTTGATAAAGACACTTTTTGCGGCATTTTTATTTCTTTAGCGGTCTTAGCAAGCAACTTTAACTTACAGTTATATCATTTTACAAAAAATCAAAACCAAATAAAAATTTTAACCGGACCGGAACGTCAAAGCATCTTCGAAAACAGGTCTAGGTGATCGCTTGACAAGTTCTCTAAGTTTAAAGCTTTCGACGATGTCCAGCGAGTAAGGAGAATAAACAAAGAAGATGACGGTGAAGATTTTCATTAGATCAATATTTCAAACAAACTTAATAAATTAAAAAAAGTAACTAATTACGTTAAAGTTGTTCTGGCTTCTTCTAGCAAACCATCAGGGAGAAGAGAAATAGCGTTGTTTGATAAATTCAGTGTTTGTAAACCTTCAAAGCCGCTAAATACAACTGCAGAAACAGTTGCTATTTTATTGCTGGCTAAATCAAGAGCAGCGAAGGAAGGTGCATTGTTTGAAGTTATCAAAGCGACCGAAATATCGCTTATTCGGTTCAAAGACAAATCAACTTTCACCAAAGCCGGCATTCCTCCCAAGCAGTCCTCTGCCATGTTTGCAATTCGGTTACTTTGAGCATAAAGAAATGAGAGGGACGTCAAGTCACCGAACGACCTCGCTTCGTTCAGCGCCGATATTAAGTTCAAACTGATATTTAAAGTTCGGAGGGAAGCCAGCGAAGTGAGAGCGCCCTTCGGAACCATTGTCAATCTGTTTGAATTCAAAAACAATGACGTCAGCATCGGAGTGGCGACGAAAGCACCGTCTTCAATCGTGTGAATGACGTTATGACTGAGATCGAGAGAAGCTATGACGTTTAAGTTCTCGAACGCGGCCGCTTCGACTCTTTCGAGTAAGTTGTCTTTGAGGTGGATGGTCTCGAGTCTGCTCAGCGATGTAAAAGCTTGCGACGGCACGACAGTGAGTCGGTTATGTGACAGATAGATCGTCTGTGAAGATAGTGGCATGATTAGTTGCTTACCCTGTTGCAACTTCCTCTGAACTCCGTGATTTCATGTTAAGCCGAAAGTGAGAAAACTATTAAAAAACTATTAGCAAAAAAAGAAACCTTATAAGATGAATCGCAGTAATACCGTTGTTTTAGTTGTTAAAATTCAACGCTGCTTTTAACGAAATAATTTTTATAATCAATTAGTGGAATAGCCTAATAAAGCATAGAAATAGTGAGTTATATACTTTAGCGGTATGATTTGATTACTAAAAGATGATGGTTTTTAACTTACCCTGACTTGCGCCAAATCTGCAAACGAATTAGTGGTGAGCGTGGTCATTGAATTGTTCCGGAGATCAATAGTACGGACATTCTGGCAGTCCACAAAAGCATTAGCCGCAACTGACTGAATTTGATTGTTTCTCAAAATAAGATCTAAACAACATTTTTTTAAACTACAACGAAATAATTCAAATAATTAAATAGTACAATGGTGCATGCTATAGTTTATTCTTTTGACTCGTTGGGAAACAGAAAAAGCTGTTATTGTTTAAAAAGAGCAATATTCAAAAAATACTTCGATTAAATTTTACCGATTCAAAAAAAATATTTTCAAGTTGAATTTTTATAAAGTATTTATTTTTTGCTTATGTTTTATGAATAATATGCTTTTTTCAAGTTAACCTAAAAAATACTTAAAATTTTTTTTTCAATCCTTTTATGAATGGACCCAGGAAGAAGAAGTTTAGGTGAGGTAGAACCTGTAGCGGCCAAATCAGTGTTTCCTTCGCAAAGAGTTTTTAGATCATGTTAAAAATACGGCCCAAGAATTACACGACTGAAAAATACGCCCTCAAAATCACACGACACAATCCCATAGCATGACTTAAATTGAAAATAAAAAATCTGATCGTGTTAAAAATACAACCCAAGAATTGGACAACTAAAAGATACGCCCCCCCGAAGCGCATCTTCAACATGATGCAAGTTTTTTAATGCATGTTGCTACTACTTGCGTTACTTGTAGTGTTACGAAACAAACGTTGCGATAAAGACCAAACTAAAGTTTGTTTTGCCCGCACTTAACTAACTAGTACTGCTTCTCTGAGGATATTTTTAAAATACTTACTTTGGACTTTACTTGTTCCAAACAGTCCGTTAAAAGAGGAACTAGGAACAGCAGTTAAGTTATTATAAGACAAATCAAGAAGGTTTAGAAACTCTAAGCCCCCAAACATTCCTGCATCAATTAATGTAATTTCATTGTGTTGCAGATAAATTGTTTGGATTGCCTAAAAATATAAGGAAAACATTTTGAATGGTTTTTTGTGATCTTAAAGTTATACTGTATGGGCATGTTAAAAAAAACTTGTGGAATTGCAAAACACCGAACGATTGAAGTTATATTTTCAAAAATGTTACCACTTTTTCAGAACAACTTTGTCAGCCAAAAAAATTATTTATTTTTTTTATTCAACTCAAAGTTGGAGCAATAAATGAGTAAAGAAAAAAAGATAGAAATACCTTTGCCTCTTTACAGCAGATCTAAAGTAAATCATATTGTATCTTATCAAAACGGTTTTTTCACAAAAAGGCTACTTTCCTTGTAAAATCATATTTACAGAAAGTTTTATAAACGTGTGTAAAAATTTCATGATCATGGTTGAATTGTATCAACCTTTGGCAATATGATTAAAATAAAAAAAAACTTTTCTTTAAATAAATTAAAAAGTAGTTTAAATTGCCCAGCACTACCGAAAGAGCTGCAAAGGGCAGCCCAGTAATGGAAATTATCTGATTTTCTCGAAGGTCCAAGGTTCGCAAATTAGGGAGGAAAATGAAATTGGAAATAGAAGTAAAACGATTGAGGGAGAGATCCAAGTTCCTCAGTGATGGTATCGATCCGAATACGTCATATCCGGTTGCTAGATTGTTGCTGCGCAGGTTGATTGTCTGTAACAAGATCAAGTTGATCGCGTTCCACCGACACTTTTCAACAATCCATAATTCTTATAATAGGAGCTACAATAATTTTGTTTGTTTGCTGTTATACTTTTTTTGTTTTGATGATCGATCTTATCAAATTTAACTTTCCATAGCATTAGCAGTTTTTTCAATTAAAAGGATAAGATGCAGTTTACTTTGTACGAAACAATTCTAATTCTCGTTAGTTTTATGGCAAGCAAAAATTACTATAGGAAACGGCTGTTTAAATTCAACGCACTGCGGTTGTAAATATCGAAGTGCCAATGTGATTGGTCGAAATCGAATCAGTCTTTGTACTTTTGCACAGTAATGTGTCATTTGCCTCGATGGTAAGAGGTTAAATTACCCCAGTTTGTGCATTTTCTCGATTAGTTGAATAAGAGGTATATTACAGGCCAAAAGTGATTTTGGTCATAATCATTAAAGCAGTGGCAGAGTTAGGAGTAATTTCCTACTCATCTTTCTATAATTTTAATTCTACGGTAGTCCACCAGTTCTCAATTAGGAGTTCGTCAAATGGTTGTAAAAGGTTCGCGAGCAGCTCTTTATAATATGAGAAATAAGGCACCTTTTGGTTGAATAGCCACCCTTTTGCTCATTCATTTCATTGTAAATTTTTGAAGTTATCTTACCGAGAAATAAATTTTACAAAGCAGTTAGAGTTGAAGACAAAAAAATGAAATAAGAAGCATTGTTGTCCTCAAAATTTTTAGAAATTAACGTAAAGAGCTTTTTTTAGTCTTTCTTTTGAGTTCAACAAAACATTTTAACGCTACTTTTTCAGAAACCAGTCGGCAATTAAAGTCGAAGACAAAAATAAGTCTTTGCTTTGACTTCTGAAAATTATGAGGACAAGTGTGCCTGTTGTATGACGTTTTTTGTTTTGTTCGTGAATTCCAATTGCAGACCAGTTTTCCAGAAACTAGCGCTAATATTTTACGTTGAACTCAAAGTGAAGACCAAAAGAAAAAGTCATCACTTTAATGAACAGCTATTCTACAAAATTACACTGGGGAACAAAATTTTTGTTGCATTGATACCGACAGTTGTTTTTACCTAATTTTGTGGTGCTGAATTCAAATATGCAGTTAGTCTTTTTCTTAAAGCTACAGATTTTTTGCAATTGAGCGTTTTTATTTTTAGCGAATTTTGCACTCCTAACGTAAAATGACAGGGATTATTTTGTAATAGCCATTTGCACCTAAGGCCGCGAAAGGAACTTTGAGTATACCAGACACCAATATTCAAGTCTCATGCATTTAACCAATATGCAAATAAGAGTATGTGAAAATCAATGTGCACTGTCGATACAGACAAAATACAAGATCAAATTTGGCCCTGTTCAGGCAAGAATTCGCGCTTGTAGCTCCTGCGCTTGTAGACTTCCTCGGGCTCTCGCTTGATGCTTTAGCAGGAGACTGCCATCATGTTTCTGTCCCATCTGCCTTGGTAGCAATGTTGCATAGTCACGAGGTCTTGATGAAACCGCTCCCCTTGTTCATCGCTAACAGCCTTGGGGTTACTGGGAAATTCATCAAAGTGACTATGAAAGAAATGCAGCTTGATACTCATTTTACACCCAAGGTCACGATAAGCTAACAGCATTGTAGTGACCAGAACGTGGTAGTTATCTGCCTTCTTGTTACCAAAAAAGTTTTATGTAACTGCTACAAAAGATAGCCATGCCGCCCTTTCCTTGTCATTTATCTTGTTGACAAATTCTTCATCACGTACAAGGGTACGAATCTGAGTTCCATCGAAGACGCCAGCCTTGATTTTGTCAAACAACAATTTATGAAAAGCAGAAACTATGTGCTGAAAACACTCACCATCACTATCCAGTGCCTTCATAAACTGCTTTATCAAGCCGAGTTTTATGTGGAGTGGGGGAAAAACTACCTTGTCTCTGCTTACTATTGGGTCGTGCACAATGTTTGGTGTGCCCGCTTCCAAAGTTTCATGAATAGGCCACTCCTTCTGGGTCTAGTGTTTCTCTTAATCTCGGTTGTCCCACATGCAAAGATGACAGGAATTCTTTGTGAAACCTCTATATTGGCGAAGGAGAAAGCTGACCATTTTAAGGTCTATGCAAAGGATCCAGTTGTGCTCATGATATTTGAGTAAGTTGATGACCGCTTTTATGTCATCATACGTTTCTCTCAAATGCACAAAGTGACCAACGGAAACTCCTCCATAAAGGTTGCCATTGTGTAAAAGAACACATTTGAGGCTCTGCTTAGAGCTATCCAAAAACAGTCTCCATTTAGTTGGGATGTACGAGGCAACACCTAACTGCCTGAGCAGACCAGGAATATCGTGACAATAAACAAACTGTTTCTGTTCTGAGAAAAATGTCGCAAAAGACTGGTCTCGCTTTTGAAAATATGAAACTTTTGCAGAGTCATCAAGTAGATGTTTTTCTTGCAGCCTGGAAGCTGGTATCTCTTCAGCTTTCTTGGAGAGTCCCAAATCACGAACTAAGTCATTCAATTCCGTTTGGCTAGACAGCTCAGGGGCTGATAGCCGATTGTTGTTATCTGAAAAGGATTTAGATTCAAAAACCTTCTTGTTATTGCAGCCCTCATGCTCTCGCTGATCATCATCACTGTCTGCACTTGAGGAAAAACCACTAAAAACCAGGACTGCAAGTTCTTCAAATGTGGAACAGGTCGAATGGCTGAGGGAATGCTTGGATAGGAGATCTTATGCCAATTTTTCTTGCCAACATCTTTTGTGTTGACCATGCAAAAATAGCAGTTAGTCACATGATCTCGGGGTTCCCGCCAAACCATGGGAACTCCAAAAGGCAGTCCCTTTCATTTTCCTTTTGTCTAATTGCGAAGCATTTCCTCACAGTTATGACACACGATATGTGATGACCATTTCTTGTCTTGGTCACCAAGGGGAATTTGAAAATATGCTTTGTAGGTATGCTTCACAAACAAAATGATGTTACGCCTTTGATGAGGCGGTGTATAGCACCCACATACATAACAGAAAGAATCAGGCTTGTTTTTACATTCACGTCTATGAGAAAAAGCCGTGTTTACACCTGATATAACAAAACGTTTTGTAAGTCAAATAACTCAAGGAAAAACTATAAATACAGTAGAACAATACCATAAAATTACTTTAATATACAAGTGTAAAAGATACGGTAGACTTAAGACCATAGTTGGCTGAGTCTTGATGAAGAGCCTAGACTAGTTTACAACGTGTGCAGTGCTGTGCACACTCTCGACTGATAACGCGAGGAGTTTCCTACAATCGCACACTTTTTGGCTGCTTAGTAACCTGATAGTCTTACATGACCGCGCACAGTCAGTACTTCTTCCAGGTAGCCTACTTCTATTTGTATAGCTGCTGAGCCTTATAAACAGAACGTATTGATGCTCTGATTTGATTTTTTTGATTGCATTTCCAGCACTTCTTGCTGTCACCGACTGGCACATGCTTTACTACAGGAGATGTCTGACCTTTGTTTGCACCAATTGCATGCTTCACTGATTGTACTGAAGGTGCCGCAGCTAGAAAATCTGCTAATTTGTAATGGGGACAAAAGTTAATTGAGTGTTTACGACAGTCAGCTGGTGCGCTGCATTACTCGTGACTTCGAGACCAAGGTTAGGTTAATTACGTATACAATATGTATGCATCGATCCATTTTCGTGGAAATCCGGATTCTCAAATTGCGCAAAAACTAGAGCATGTAGACGAAAAATGACTTCAGATTTGGAATCAGCGTCAAAAATCTATCAAGAATCATTTGAAAGATCTCATGCAACACAACATGAAAAAAAATTGTTCCCCTGTGTTATTAATCAGGGAGAATTATAAAAATTTAAGGGTCCATAACTTAAATAATTTTTGTAAAGGATCCCTGATTAAAAAGGTTGAGAACCATTTTATCTTTTTTAGAACAACAAATTTTAGCTTTAAAAATTACACAAAACCCTAAAACAAACTTAATTATGTTTAAAATAAAGATTGACCTCTATAGCTGATAGGTTAGAGAACATGGAAGAAGTGAGTGTGTCGATTCTGTTCGACTGCAGATTTATTTCCTCTAATCTTGCCAGATCTGAAAAAACTCCTTCCGCAAAAGTTGTCAAACTATTTGTGTTTAAGTTGATCTGAAATAAAATTTGCTATACAATATATATATTAATATAAATTCATAGTTAGCAATATAGGGCGGTTGTGCCTCCCAATGATTTACATAACCGTTCCTGCACTGCACATTTTTGTCTTTTTTGTCTTTTTAAATATTAATATTTAGTTTGAATTAAAGGTAACGCGGCCGTGCTTCTCATTTTTTCTTCTTCTCAACTCTCTCTATACTTTATGCATCTTTAACGTTCGTCGTTGTGTCGCGTTTCCTTTTATGCTTCATAGTACGAGTACATTGCATATACTTAATAATGTTACTATGCATGAATAAAATATCATCATCATCATCATCATCATCATCAATATTGCAAACGATAATTGTATTAGGTTGGATAGAAAGTTCTGTCACATTTTTAACCTGGAATTTTATTTTTAATTATTTTTGAACTTAGTTAAGTGAATGTTGCTGTTATTGTTATAATGCTTTAATTTACTGTTTCAGATTAATTTAATAACAGTTCCTTCAATTTTGATATTGATTTAAAACACTAAAATGGGAACTGATCAAACAGACATTGAAACGTTGCATCTTGTATGAATACAAAAAGAGCTCGAAATCATTGAAAGTAGCAAGAAACAGTCATTCTGCCTATCAAAATGAGGCTCCGAGTATTCGTACCTGCCAACAATGGTTTAAACCAGAAGTCGGCAAACTTTTTAGCTCGAGGGCCGCATTTACAAGGTGATTTTGTCTGCGGGCCGCACTATGATAATCTCTAAAAAAAAGATCTTAACTTTTAATCAAGGTCCAAAATATTCTTTTTTGTCTCGAAAAAAGTGATCTCAAATTTTGGACATTGATTGAATGTGATGACTATTTTTTATAGAACATCACGACTGAAAGCGAAGAGAGAGTAAAGTTTTTTTCTTAAGGCTTTCGCGGGCCACATGTGGCCCGCGGGCCGTCGTTTACCCACCCCTGGTTTAAACAATTTGAATTAGGCAATTGTTCTCTTGTTGATCCCATTGATCAGGAAGATCCTCTTCTATTAATTTTCAGTTTTTAAAGAACGTTGTTGAAAAAAGTTCATAACAAACAGCTTGGGAATCGGCATGCTGGTTTAGCACATCTCATAGGACAGTAATAACACAATTAAACAAACTTGGAAAGGTCTCAAAATATGGTCAATAGTTTCCACATGAGCTGACTGCTAATCAACTTGATTAACAAGTTGCAATCTGCTTTTTAAGGTGTAGATTGACTTTTTAGGTTTTGTGACAGGACTTTCTATCCAACCTAATACAAAACGTTCGGAGAGATGAAAAAAACATGTATCAATTAAACTTTACGGCCAGTCACAAATCATCTATAAGTCTAAAGAGGACACATTCTATTACAAGTGTCGTCTACTGCAACAACACCTCTTTCAAACTTATCACTTTTAACAAAAGAAAAACACCTTGAAATGTTGCAAAAATTGGAAAGATTTATACGCACCAGAGGTACTGAGTACGTTGACAGGAAGAAAGAAAACTTTGAAACTGCGAATTAAAACTCGTATTCAACTCACTACTTTCAAGGAAATTAATCCGGAAAAGGACCCTGCGGATATGCTTGTGATAGCATTATTGTGAAGATTGAGACTGGAAACACTGGTCAACCCGTTTAAAGAATTTGCGCCAATTGTGGTTAAGACGTTGTTTTCTACAGCTGTAAAAAATAATTGTTAAAAGTAAATTATTTTTATGACAAAAAAACTTTATACAAACTGCCAATCCATTAAATCAGTGTTTTTCAAAGTGAGCCACTTGGCTCCCTGAAGAGGAATCTCAAGGGAGGAAAAATCACTAGAGGAAGAGTTGGGAAGAAATTTAAAAATCTTGGTACAATGTAAGTTGACCCAAAAAAATTGGTACGTCTTTCATAATCATAGTCGTACCACCCCGGCAGTGACAGGGAGAAATTGAAGATTTTCTTACTTTTTTTTGAGACCACTATTCTTAGGGACAAAAATTGAGAAATTCAAGACAGATTCAAATTTAAATGTTAAATTTTGTAACTTCCTGGGATAACCACAAGTAGGATCACAAATTTGGATGAAGACAAAAAGAGACAAAGTCTTCAGTTTGGTTTTTGAAGTATTTTTTGGGGGCACGGAATCATGGCACTTGAGTCGTGAAAGAGAGGAATTTGGCAAAAACTTTGAGAACCACTGCATTAAATTTATCTTGAAAAATTCAGATGATGCTGCGCCTGGTATAGACACTGCAAGATATTGAAAATGAACAAGACAAAAAGAAGATAGTTTAAAACAACAGATTCTTTCTTTGAATTTATGATTAACAAATAATAGGCCTACCAAAAAATCAAATTCGGTTAATTGTGCTCGCTTTGCCGCAACATTTTGCAAGCAAATATTTGTTTTTAATTTTCTATAAAAAAATTAAATCAACTTACTGAAAGTTGTGGCCGCGGCGAGATCAGCAAAAACATCATCAGGAATTGAAGCTAGTTGATTTTTTGAAAGGTCAAGCGTGGTCAGACTGGTCATGCCATTAAACAAACCCGCAGCACTCAACGAATCAATCAAATTTTTACTGAGGTCCAGCTGAAATGACCAATCCCAGATAAAATAAGAAATTAAGAAAGATCAAAATTGAAAAGTAAAAGAATAACTTCAAAATTTATTTAAGCAAAATCGATTGCTTTTTTAACAATGCTTCCACCATTCGCCTGTGCGGGAAGATGAGTAAGTTTATTGTGTGATGGTCAAGTGGTTTAGAGGGCTGTGATTGTGATCAACACGTTCAAGGTTCGAAACCTTCTCGCTTTGTTCCGTTGTGTCCTTGCAAAAGACACTTTACGACAATTTCCCCAGCTTGGTGATTTTGGTAAGCAGCTCTGAATTTCAGATATACTTCTAACAAAGCTAAACAATTTAACTGGACAGCAATATCTTGGCATCTTCGGAAGCAGGTCGGTTAATTGCTTGACAGTTGTGCTATGCTTAGCACCTCTGACGCATTCCTGCGAGTCAGAAGTATAAATATAGATGGAAATAAAAATATTTACTGTAAGTTAGAAAAGCGCTTCAAAGGTCCCATAGTATGAATCCATTTTTTGATTTGTAACCTAATTGATAACTTAAAAGCACGTTGTCTTAAACATTGAAACCTCATAATTATCAATTTAAACTTCACTTTTTGAATTGTTGATGCAAATGGAGCGAAAATGTTGTCGGGAAATGATTGAATTGAGTTTGATTTTAATGATAGTTGCGTAAGAGTGGTCACTCCGTTAAAAGCTCCTGGTTCCAAAGTGGTTATGGCGGATGAATCAAGACGAAGTATTCTAAAATTGCGAAATAACATAAAGTTTATAAAGTCAAGATAGCTTTTGTATATGAAATATCAAGAATTATGTATTTGATCTTAAACCAATTCTTTAAAAAAAGCAAATGAGCTGAGTTGAACAAAGATTAAAGTTGAAAGTTGACTGGGTAATAAAAAATTGTACAGTTTATTTTACAGAAAAATAGATAAAGATAACAAAAAGAAACAGTATACTAAAATAGTCTTCGATGACTTAAGTGTATAGACTCTCAATATAAATTTTAACCCTTGAGTGGCGCATGAGGTTCTCGAACATAATATTGCGTCTTGTCAGCAATGTTGAAAATCCTTGATATTTGCTCAAACAAGGTTAAAAATTGTCAAAATACGGAGAATACCAAAAATATAAAAAAATCAAAACAAATTTTTCTTTCATGTTAGAGTTATGACCATAATGATTTTCTCGATATTTTTTATGATTTCGTGCGGCGGCGATACGGTAGAACACGAAAATGGGACTATTGTTTATTTTATTTTTTTATCTCTATTTATCGTCCTGACCCACAGAAAAACATCAGAAACGTTATTCTAAGAGCAACTGCAAAAGGAATACTCCAACCTGCATTCGGAGATGCCAAAAGATATTGCTGTCCGGTTGAAATTTTTATTTGTTTTTTACTTTAGTTATATGTAAAGTTGCTTGCTAAGACCGCCAAGCAGAGGAGAGTACCATAAAGCGTCTTTCTCAAAATTGATTGGTCAGATTTTTTAAATTTGTGCTAAGTCATAAGTCAATAAGAACTATTTTGTAAAAACCTGTTGAGAACTTGCGCTTGCCGCAAATGTTTTTCATATTTTAAACTGATATTTAGGCTTACGCAAATAAATTTAAAAAATGTTCAGTTTAATATATCTGCTTTTAGATGGTGCATAGAATTAACTTCTCCAAAAAATTATACAAGAAAAAAGAACAGTAACTTATATTTAAACTTCGGGCTAAAAAAACTTTTTAGACAGCAGTTGTAGATTAAAACCAAATTTTTTTACCTTTTGAGTGACCTAGTGCTAAAGCGTTTCGCCAGGTAAAATGCTTGGCGGCAACGTCTATGATTTTTCAATTTTGTATTTTTACTAATATTACAAATCCTGAATATTAGCACGTCCACCATGTAGGAAGGAAAAGATGGTAGGCTTAACTTTCCCCAATAATCTTCTATCTTCGTTGTGTGTTTGCAGTTACAAAGAAAATATTCAATTATCAATGTAACAATTATTATGCTGCAGCCAGCCACCCACACTTAAATCTAACTTATAATCATTATAAAAAAAAACAGCTTTGAACCGCATCTTACTTTAGGTTTGTAAAGAAATCAAACATGTTGGTTGTTAGTACGGCAAAGTTATTTTCCTGCAAGTTTAATTCTTCGGTAGTTGTCGGTATACCGTTTGGTAGTGAAGATAGTCCTTGCCGCTGGCAGTTTACAGTATTACCATTGCATGTGCAGGCAGATGGGCAACAAAATGCAAAAGAAGGAAAAAACAGCAACCACAAGAGCTTATACATTTTGTTTGTTATTTTGTCAGCCAAACAAAAGTAGGCTATTAAGTTTCAAATTTGCTGATTAATTATCATTTGGGCAACAAGATCTGCCAAAGAAAAATTAATTGTTATTGCACTTTATAAGACCTAAAATCCAAACTCTAAGTTGTCTACAAAACTCCATTTAATAACCATATCACAAATAAAATTTTGATTTCTTTTATTCATGTCAACTTATTTTCCAATAGCAAATCAGACTGAAAGCAATGGCCCCAGTTGTTTTGAGTTCTTCCATTTTTTTTCAATTAAATACAAACAGGTACAAAAAATTTTAAATCAGTGATGGAATTCAAAGTTTTAAGAACAGGTTCTCTTTTGTATAAAACTCTCTAACAACAAATTTCCTCTTCTTATAAAGATACAACGAATAAGTTAAATTAGAAACGGGTTCCCTGAATGTCATGAAATTTCAAGAACAACATGCGAACCATTGAAGCCCATCGCTGGTTTACAGTAAATGGGCCTATAGGTTTAGATAGATATTTACAAAATTTTTATTTAAAAGGTTTGACACCTTTCCCTTTAACAGACTTGACTCACTTTAAATTATTTAGCCCATTAAAATTTATCTTTTCAAAATTGTATTAAACATTCTCTACTGTTTTGAACAAAAGCAAAATTGAAACTATAGCATTTGTGCGCGACATTATAACGAATTAATCATCAGAAACGAATGGTCAGTGCCTCTTTTAGACACACAATTGAATGCCACCCAACTTTCTAGTTACAAGGTAAAACAAAGACATTAAGTAAATGTTATTCTAAGACTACATCTGACACCATTGTAAACTGTATCAAGTTACTCTTTAAATTTTAGTTGATTTTATGGAACAAGATCTAAGAAAATAATGGTGAAACATATTGTTACTAAGCTCGCTCACTCACTGTCAACTTGTGAAAATTTTAAATTTATTTAAACCTCAGTAAATTTGCTGATCTTAGTAAGAAGGCAGCCGCCTAAAACAAAACAAAAAAAATATAGCCCGTTTATATAAACTGTTCCTTAAAAACTTTTCTATTATTGAAGATACTGAACCATTGCTATAAAGGTCGTTTGATTACGGACCTTTTTTGTGGTTTAAAATCGGAACTATTTCAACGTTTGTTTTTTAAACAACATCTTGCTTGTAAAAGGCTTTTGAAAAAATACAGAAAACTTATGCCTTTGAGTTAAAGTTGTTTAAACCAAGTGTGGGCGAACTACGGCTTGCCACGACTTTTTGTGCGGCCCGCGAAAGGCTCAAGAAAATAATTTTACTCTCTTTTCCCTTTTAGTCGTGGTGATTTATAAAAAAATGTCATCACATTCATAGGCGTACCAATCAAAAAAAATTTGGTGAGGCAATGAAGTTTTGCCCAAATTTCGTGACATTTGCCCAATTCATGATTTTCTAGTACTTTACGAATAAGACAAAATAATTGTCTGAGATTCTCGGACAAAGACCATATTTCGTCCTAAAATCATGGTGTTCTCCGAAAAAAAAAAAGGTCTTCACCTAAATTTGGTAACTATTTTTTTCAATTAATCATTGTTACTACCCTAAAATTCCTGACTTTACCAGAGTTTTTTGTGTCGCTGCACGAAAAACTCTGCTTTTGCCGAAATATTTTCTTGTCATCTGCTCGAAGAATTGGAATTTTGCCCAAATCTTGGAAACTCGCCGCCAGGTACGGCTATGATCACATTCAATCAATGTCCAAAATTTGAGATCACTTTTTCGAGACGAAAAAGGGTATTTTGGACATTGATTAAAATGATGATATTTTTTTTAGAGATTACTATAGTGCGGCCCGCAGACAAAATCAGCTCGTAAATGCGGCCCTCGAGCTAAAAAGTTTGCCAACCCCTGGTTTAAACCATAATTTTTTGGTATGGATTATGCGTTGGACAAAAGTAGTTATTAGCCTGACGTAGACACCTAAAAAATTATTGAAATTTAAATTATAAAACTGCTTGAGGGCGAATTTTGAAATTTTTACTGTAGCTAAGAGTTAGCCTATTAAACACAAACACATAAGCGCGAGTAAAATATTTACAAAATAATGTTGATAGCATGTTTCATTTTTTTACTTACAGTATGTTTCATACTGTTCCGCCGTTCGCGTAAATTATTGGAGAAGTAGATGCTGGGTGCGGGTTTCGAGCCAGCGCGCCTTTTGTATCGGCGCTGAATAATCAGCGCTACCTTTAATGCGTTCTCGCGCGGCTGTGGGCATAAAGTGATGCCACCTTGTTTAGTCAGTTCTTTGACCTGAGCTGGCTGTAACTTTGCATTTGAACAGAGCCTTTAGATTGATTTGGCTGCTGTATTTTTTGTCCCTTTGGACATTGTCTACTTTGGTAGAGAATTTAATAATTTGATTCTTTCCTTTGCTCGTCCGCCCAACATCGTTGGTAAGTTTGTAAGTGTCTACACATGGAAACATATTGAAATTTGTGTTATATTTATTCAGAAAACCGTTTCGGACTAGCGCCGCCATTATTGTTTTGTTTTGTGAAATAAAATCATAAATCTGGTGCTGGTCGTGAAGCGCGTTTGTGAGGAGTTGGAGGAAGGACGAGGTAGTTTGCGACTCCGTTACACATACTTTTCTTTTTTTGAAAAAAATGCCTGGTTTTCATTCGATCCCGTTTTTGTTAAAAACATTAATACAAATAAGAATCTTTGTACTCGGTCATTCTTCAAATGCCGACTGGCTATTTCAACTTTTAAGACTTGAAGACGATAAGATTTATTCATATTTTTTAAGCGAAAAGGTTAGAAGGGTGGTTCTGCGCCAATACGTAGAGTTGTCGATTTTCAGCGTGGCTTTAATGCATTTACTTAATCTTATCTGCAATAACTTATGATAAAAGTTATTTTTAAAAACATGATTACAATAAATTTTGGCAGCAACAATTGCTTTCATTGTCGTCCATTTTTATTTCACCGTTTTCGTCGCGATGGGACTTGAAAATTCGTACCTGTACTCCTTTATTTTACCGGTTCTCATACCGGTCGTACCGCGACACAACAAAACGACAAGACAAGAGTAAGTTTTGAAGCGTGACCGTATGCATTGCTTGCTTCATCAAAAGTACGCTTACCCTCGCGGCCACTAATTGTGATCGCTGATGTCGGATTTCTTTAAACTCGCATATTGGTGGTCATAAAAAGCATCATTGGCGCTGAGTTTGGAGAACTATGTTTAATGATGTGCATTTCTAGGTAGCCGCATGCTGCTGCCATCAAGCATTAATTACGTGGTCATTCTTGAGAAAATGTTTGAAATTTTCAAAAGCATTCAGATTAAAAATTGGTTTAATTTTGCTGAAGAGTGCTCTTTCCTGCGATGCTTGCTTGCTTTGTTGAGTATTTCCAGGTGTTAAATTTTAACAACCACTTCATTTACATTGAAAAATGAATATCAAAAAAAAATCGAATTGTTTTCAGTTAATTACTAGTGTGAGAGAGATATGTGTCATATTCACAAACATTGGATTTTTCTGCCTCATTCAATACATAATAAACCTTTTTCGTTTCTTGCAGTCTATGAGAAACAGACGTTCGCCCTCACGTGGCTAAAAGCTTGACCGACCTCAAGTGTAAACGCAACCGAGTGGAAAATGTCACATATTTCGTATCAGTGAACAAAACCGAATCTGATAAAACCGCAATCATTTTTGGTTTGAAAAAATAAAGAATTCAACATTGGCCTCAGCTATCCTAAACTTAGCTAAATAATTAATTGAGATCTAAACGAGAAATTTTAAAACTTTTAATTCTTGTTCGCTTTCACTAACTTTATTATAACACTGTTTAATATTATACAATTTAATAGGACATAGAGGAATGTGAACATGATTAAAAATACTGGTTCTTCAAATATCTCAGCGTATTGGAAAATATTATATCCTCAATCATTTCTACAAGCTATTACGAAAGAGTTTATTTTAACAACGCTCAACACTTGAGTATTCACTTTCAAAAGGTTGACACGAACCGTCAACACGGTACAAAAGGCAGTGATCATAAAAAAATCGACAAACTTTAAGATTTCGCGAGAACTCAAACTTATTCAATCGTCATCGTCTTCTAATGTAAAATCGAATTCCTTGAAGAAGTCGCGAAAGCGCTGGGTGGTGGTCACTTCTTGGTCACGTGACTGCGTGCACGATCGCCAGTCCACTCGTGAAGGTTCGCAGAGAACGAGATTGGAGCAGAGAGCTTCCCTGGGGAGTGAGAATCTCGTCACGTCGAAGATAATCACAGATTAGCGGCATCGACAAACTTTATTCGCTGTTCTGATTTCATTTCTACATTTATCCTGAGTGACTCGGAGGAAAGCTAGCTAATGATTGTAAAATGCTTTAAATGTGAAGAAGAGTTCCACGAAGCGTCTCGTTTCAATGAAACAGCTCATCTATCATTTCATGTTGCTTACATTTAAAAATACTTTATCAAACAACACAAAAACTGCAACTACAACAAAGTCGAACTTTCAAATTTCTATCGGTTTCAAGGAAAAAACTCGAACTGGTCGAGGCAAGTTAATTACAACTTACCAGTTCAAATAAATCATTTGATCTCTATGTTAAAACTCAAGCAAAAAACCAAACCCAACATTAAATGACCTTCCGAATTGCAATGGAAAGTATTTCTGTATGCGATGGAACAGGCGACTACCGTCCGGCAATTCGACGTGGAAGAAAGGACATCCGGGGGAGAGGATCTGTAAAATCCGACAAATCTTGCGAATTGCAACTTATTGAAGTCTGCAGTCGCTTTGCAGCGAGTTCTATTGTTGTTCAAACAATGAAAACTTAAACTATTTCAAAAGTTCCAAGTTTTATTGTGTTACGCCAGACGAAGTGTTCCCGAAAGGTAGGTAGAGCGATTAAAAAAAACTCGGTCAACTTCAGTCAGTCAGTCAGTGTTTTTTTTATTCTCGATCATTATTAAACAGTTTAACACAAAAATTATAAACATTAAAAAGATCAAGAAAAGGAAGAAGCAGCACAACGTCAGACGTTAAAACATGCATATGACAAACAAAGTAAAAGTACAAGATAGTATAAAGCATGGCTGCAACACCTTAATCATATAAAGACATAAGTGAAAAAAGAAAAAAAACAAAATAAATAAAAAAATACGTAAAAATAATATTATGAAACAAACTGAACAATTAAATAACCAGTGCATGACTAGGCTGCGTAAAGCAGTTCAATGCATTGTTTGTTCATTTTTTATTGTTTCAAATAAGTTAGACTTGTTACCTTATACCTTTTAAACATCTGTTAACTTAAAGGCTAGATAGTGATAATGAATCAATAGATGGAAGAAAAACATAACCAATCATGTCGGAATTATTTAAGCAGACTTAGAAGCGAACAGTTTCGTACTTGCTTCAAATCCGTCTGTTTAGGTAGCTCTGTCAACTCGATGGGGGTGGGGCGTCCGTGGCGGTCCACCTGCTTCTCGGCGAGGGCTAAAAACGACTTCTTTATGTCGTCAGAAGTTATACCCGGGGGAAGAGGAACCACCTAAAATTTATTTCGGAATCGATATAAATCTCCTGGTAAAAAAATCTTGAACGTCATGGGAATCCAGATGTGACAGGAAAATGTCTAAAATGACTTAGATGGGCTCAAGCTGCTTAACTAGAATGGTGACTTCGCTTAAAATAGAAACCTGGTCAATATTAAGGTAAATATAATTACATTGGGCCATAGGATGCAAACACGCCATTGTTCACATTAAAAACTAAAATAAAAAAAAAACGGTAAACATGGTTTGAATAAAAAGAAACTAAAGCACTGCATTCAAGTATACAAAGTATAGCGTAAAAACAATCAGAGAGGCGATTTCGGGCGCTGATCAAGTAACGAAAACACGGAATTTTCAGAAGTGATTTAGCATCGTGGAACGCACCTGTGACGTAACAAACAACTGGCCGATTTCTCACTTGTATCTGCATGTGGTCGGTCCGATAGTTCCGCTCGAAAATAACGCAAGGTCGCCCTTCGCTGTAGAAAGCGTCCATGAGAGCTTGCTTGAATTTATCCGCTTCCGCTCTCGTGTCTTCCGGAAGATCCAGGGAAGAAGAGTGATGAGCAATGGGGAGGATAAGAACATGATCGGGGGTGAGGCCACCCTTGGCCATGGCAATATAACACTGACCAATAGAAATAGTTTGATTTCTGATATGCAAAATGCGCCAACTTGGCTTCATTTCAATTGAGGGACAAACAGGAAATTTATTTATGAAACCTACCAAGTCACCGACGCTGGTCACTAAATGTTTCTCCACTTTCTCTCCTCCCAAACAGAACCAACAAGACCAATCCTCTAAAAAAATTATTATTAATTTCTAAAAGACAAAGTTACTTGCTTTGTTGTAAACTACGCCAATCATCTCTAATGCGACGTGATAACCAGTCTGGAAGACCAGGTAAAAAAAATTTCGAGTAACTTTCCAGAATAGGATATGATGATCACTTATTTTTATTTACAAAAACCTAATTTGTAAGTTAAATGCGATAGCCCAGATGTAACCCACTATCGCGATATTAATCAAAATAGACCCAAATTTATGGTTTTATTATGCTGTCATGTACACGTATCACTTTTGTGACGCATCAGTTGTCAATGTGATGCATTTTCTAGAACTTTGGAAAATTATCAAGATTGCAAACATGGATTCTTGTTTTATGACAAGGGCCAGCTAGCGTCCATAAAGTCAATTTTTTCAGGGTTTTTGTCAAACCATTAAATTTACTTAAACTTTGGTTGCTCAGACAGTCTTTTTAGTATCATCCATTTTCATCTCGAAGTAGGAGAGACGACCTATTCTTCCTGTTGGCAGGGATTAGCCATTTCTTACAGTTGCACCTCCACTGTTGCCTTTTCTTTGCCAGTTCTTGTCTTAACCTCTTCTTCTTATGTCTTTCTCCACAACCTCCATCCATTGTTTCTTAGGTCTTGCTTTATTTTTACCTTTTATTATAATTTTTATAGCCATCGCTGGAGCTTTTTCTTTGCTCATCCCCTCAACTTGTCCAAACCCCTTAGTCTTTTTATTTCTCAAAAATTTTTTTAATACTTCAACACCAATCATCTTTAGTATTAATTCGCTTTTTATTTTATCTTTCAGTGTCTTGCCACATATAGTTTGAAGCATTTTCATTTGGGTGGACTCCATTCTCTTTACATAATTTACCTTTATTGGGCATTACTCTGCTCCGTAACTCATTGCATTTCTGATTTACATTTTATATACAAGTCCCCTCAACTTAACCAACGAGCCTTTCTGGGATAACACACCTGCAACATCCTTAAATCTCTCCTACCCAGCTCTTATTTGTGCAGTAAGTGCTTTCTCAACTCCAACTTCTGTACACAAAACATATCCAAGATGGCAAAACATCTCCACTTTTTCAATTGTATCTCCAGCCATGTTTACAATTTTTGAAGAGTCTTTATGAGCGATATATTTCAATATAAAGTCAAAAATTCTAACTAATTAATTCAAAATTTGGTCTCGTCGAGTTTTACTTACAAAAAAACTACAGTAATTACTTGTTTATTTTTTTGATTTTTGAGCAGTAAAATACTTTGATCATTCTGTTTTTATAATTATTCCAGGTCAATGTTAACTTTGTTACAAGGAATAATACTTAATCTAAAATTCACAAGTTCTTCTGGTATTGATCAGAGGTAATAAAACTTCAACAAATACAATAAAAGTTTTGCTTTAGGAAACATGTATACAGCAGACTTCGGTTAATCCGGATTCGATTTGACAGACAAAATCATTCAAATTAGACGAAGTCCGGATAATCCGAAGCTTTTTATTAAGAACTACAGTATATAGAAAATCATTCGTACTTCCAGTTTTATCCGAGTTACGCAAAATTTCGCATTAACCGAGATCTACTGTATTTATATACGCCTTTTGTTGTATTTATTGAAGTTGAACTACCTTTAATCTATACCAGAAGAACATATGAATTTTAAATTAATTACACCGTGTAACAAAAAAAAATTTTTTTTTGTTTCTTGGAAATAACCTCCAGTTTCTGATTTACTATGCTTAAAAACACCGGAAAATAGCTATTATTGTCTTGAAACTTCGGGTTCGTAAAGAATACATCAATTTGTTGAGTTTCATATATTTATTCATTATTTCAACTGTTTTCGTTACCTAGATTCGTTTAATACAGCTAATAAACTCATATTTTTAGAGTTATAAGTTAAGTTGTTTTCATTTATTGTAACATAATCTTGAAAAACTGTGCAATGACTGCCCGTGGTTGCAAATGTTCAGCCGATTCCTTCTGCTATGTATGTGGTGAATTTTTGCCAAAAGAGCAAAAAAACACTGTTTGAGCAACTGGATTCGTGCAGCAGAAGCCTATCTTCATTATTTCGGAATGCCAGTCGGTGATCAAGATAAACGATGGTCACCATATGTCATCTGTGACTACTATCGTCGCACTCTTGAAGGTTGGCTAAGAGGAGAAAAAAGAGCTATGCGTTTCGCTATTCCCCGTATCTGGCGTGAGCCTTCAAATCATTATACTGATTGTTACTTCTGCATGGTGGATCCAACAAAACGAAGAAAGGGAAAAAATGCACCTCCAATTGAGTATCCTAACATTCCATCATCTATATTGCCCCTGTTCTTCATAACACCATCGACTTGCCTGTGCCACAACCACCCACAAGAGATCAACCTTATCCTGCAGAGACAAGTTCTGAGGATTCCAAAAAGGAGGAAGGTGCGCCATCATCATCATCATCTGTTGTTTGTCGTCGACGTCGAGTTGGGGATGAAAGGTGTCCTTATTACCCTAATCAAGAAGATATCAATAATCTTATTCGAGAGATGGCACTGACAAAGTCTAATGCCGAGCTTTTAATATCCAGATTGAAGCAACGGGATTTACTTGATGAAGGCGTCCGCATTACTTCCCAGAGGAAGAGGCATCGTGGTTTTTCAACGTTTTTCTCTTTTAGGGAGGGCTTGTGCTATTGCCATGATATAAGAGGACTTTTCGAAGCTATAAGGATTCCCTGCAATACTTTAGATTGGCGACTCTTCATCGACAGCTCATCAAAAAGTCTCAAAGCTGTTTTATTGCACAACACAAAAAGTGCCCCTCCATTCCTTTGGCTCATTCAGTGCAGATGAAAGAGAATTACGAGAACGTCAAAATGCTGCTAAGCGCTCTCCGGTATGACCAACACAATTGGGAGGTCATTGGCGACTTCAAGATGGTGGTCTTCTTAATGGGGCTTTAACAAGGTTTTACTAAGTTCCCTTGCTATCTCTGTCTCTGGGATAGCAGAAATACAAACTTTCACTACAACAAGAGAAATTGGCCTCCCAGGTCTAGTTATGATATTGAAACTCACAACGTAAAGCATACACCGTTGGTGGAACCAAAAAAAGTGCTTCTGCCACCTCTCCACATCAAACTGGGCCTCATCAAGCAGTTTGTAAAGAAGTTGAACCCAGAAAGTGATGCATTTAAGCACATCCAAGAGTTGTTCCCGAAATTATCTGAGGCAAAGGTCAAAGCTGGAATATTTGTGGGTCCTCAAGTGAAGCGACTTATGAAGTCCGGCAGTTTTTCTGAGAAACTCTCTGCAGTTGAGAGGAGAGCTTGGAAAAGTTTTGTTTCTGTGGTTGAAGGTTTCCTCGGAAATCACAAGGCAGATAACTTCAGAAATATTGTGGAGGAACTTGTGGATGCATATGAGAAAATGGGTTGCAGAATGTCGCTAAATCTCCATGTTCTGCACTCTCATATCGATGAATTCAAGAATAACATGGGTGATTACTCGGAAGAGCAAGGCCAAAGATTTCATCAAGACGTCAAATCGTTTGAGGAACGCTATAAAGGCCAGTATAATGAAAGTATGATGGGAGACTACATTTGGAACCTTGTGCGTGAAAGCGAACTGACGTACAATCGGCAGTGACGCAAGAAAACTTCTTTTTAGTAAAGTTGTGATGTATGATAGTTAATTTCGTTTATATTGTTTAATCACCTCAGTTAGTTTTGTAATAGGTTGCAACATTCTTTCTTGGAATACCTTTAATCAACATTCAGCTTTGGTAGAATTGCCATAGGCTACCATGTTTAGCATTTTCAGCCCCCGCCCCTCCCCCTTCTTGCTTAATCGTTCCCAGTTTAATTAAGCTATATTTTTATAGCCAACTCTGAAATGTTTTATATTGTTACTGTAACACATTCACAAGTGACAATAACATTAATAATATGTTAAACAAAAATTATATCGTTTCAATGCAGGTACTGCGAAAAATTTTTTAAACTATAAATGCAAATTAGCAAAAAATCCAACAAAGTGATCTATTGAACTCAAAACCGAAGTTTGAACTTTGTGAATGCCCATTTCTATTTATTCATACCATAAGATAACAGAAAAATATGGTTTTAACAGGGAAACAAATTTTGTGTTACACGGTGTTATTACAGGTGTTGCAAAAATTTTTTTGGTGCGACCCTATTTTTTTTATTTATTTTATCTCTATATTTATCCTCCCGACTCGCCGGAAAGCGACGGAGGCGCTAATACATAGGGTAGGCAATTACCCCGACCTGCTTCCGGAGATACCAAGATATTGCTGTCCGCTTGTAATTTAATAGAGATATGACTGTAATTTAGAACTGCTTGCCAAGATCACCAAGCAAGGGAAAGTGCCGTAAAGTGTCTTTCCCAAGGACACAACAGAATGGCGCGAGTGGGTTTTAAACCGAGACCGTCTTGGTCACGAGCCCGGCTCTTTAACCACTCGACGACGCTGCCGACTCTGTGGTGATTCAAACTCGCACCACTAATTCTGCGGTTCAATGCATCAACATGTTGATTCCTAAAAATTTTTAAAGACTTTCCATTGGAAGCAAAGCCAAAAAGAAGATAAGAAACGACATGAATTGGTGAAAGACGGCAAACTCGGGAAAAGATAATAAGGTATCAAAGAAAAGAAAGAATTTTACGGCTGTTCGGTCCTTTGGATCCAAAGACAATTTATTTATTTGTATAAGATTATGGTGTTCACCTTGTTATAATTCTGCAATAATCGTTTTATCTATAAAAGTTCAAATTCGAAGAATGTGTTTGATTTGCTACTTTGTCCTCCCTAAAAGCCGCATCCCCAGTGACGTCATTGTAAAATTTGGCGCCGCCCTCTCTACGTAGGTTCTAAATTAAAACTTAAATATTTTTTATGTTTTACAACATTTCAAAACTTTCTCGCTTCTTTAGAAGATTCGGCACACGCTCGCCGTGGATAATTTCATCCGGGCAAATTATGACGGTTAAATTTTTAAAAGCGCGATATCTACACCTGGCGCATACGCTGAGCATAGGGATTACAAGCAAACATAAGCCGAGCGTACACAGCCGAATGCACACGTGCCCGAAATATTCCATACTTGGCCATTGTTAAAGTAGTTTGAAACAAGGAGATGACGTCATGCAAGTGACTTCAACTTACGCGGGCGGGATTGCTTCTTCTCCGGTCCGTTGTAGGAACGATCCGGTTTCCGCTTTTTTCCGGACACTTTGCTCTGATCCATATTCCATCTGTATTGCTAAAACATATTCCTAAAGCGTCTCAAGATCCATAAAACAAAGATCATTAAGGAAAAAAAATTTTTAATGCCGGTGTATGTCAATGCAAACATGTCAATGAAATCAATCTTTTTTAAATCAAATTACGCTTGGCAACTTTATAATTTACTATTTGTACAAAATCTTGGATAAAAACTTCTCTCATTTAATAACAAACACAGTTAAATAATTGCACAAGGCTTTAAGTTTTTCAAATTCATCTTGTTCAAGCGAGATCAGTCCATACTGTAATTTGCATGCAAAGTCTACAGCACCGCAACTAATGGATAACTGAGGATACCACTCGGTCAATGGCAAGCAAACTAATCCAAACCCCAACCTTTATTTTGATTAATAACAACTAAACATCGTAAACAATTTAACTTTATAAAGTTCCGCGTTACCGTAAATAATTTTTCAAACTTACATCGCCACTCCCGCCTTGAGAGGTTTTTTCTTTGTACGGACACTCGGTGGCGTCCTGGGGTTGATAGTTGAGGTCAGATGAGTTCATGTGTTTCATCGGTACGATTGTGAAAGCATAAAGATACTACAAAAACAACGACCTTTTTTGTGCTGCACAGAGTCATTTTGAGTATAGCATAACGTAAGCGCCAACAATTATTTCATGATATATTTCTATTTCATTTCATCTCTACATTTATCCTCCTGACTCTGACACACAGAGTCAGGAGGATAAATCTGATCACACAGAGTCATCTCCTGACTCACAGGAAGGCGTCGGAGGCGCTACGCATAGGGCAACCGATATTCCGATCTGCTTCCGGAGACCCAAAATACTGCGGCCCGGTTGAAATTGATGTTTATTTTTTGTGACGTAACAAACAACTTAATTTTTTAATTTTTTCTATGGAAACATGACTAAAATTTAGAATTGCTTCGTAAGACCGCCGTAAAGTCCCGTAAAGTGCCTTTCCTAAAGAGACAATAGAATGGCGCGAGTAGGTTTTGAACCGAGACCGTGTTGATTACAATCATGGCGCCCTTAACCACTCGACCACGCTACCGACACAAAACCACTAACTATAACATTATTTGAAAATTATTGGTACAAGTACTAAGAGCATACCACAACAATTTTTTCATTAGATTTAAATGTTTTAATTTATGATTATGCGAAAAAGGCACTTGTAAAAAAATTTATAGCAAATTCAATTTTGCATTATTTTACGAAAATTTGAGCAACAAATTTTAAGAAATATGTAATTATAGAAAATTAGAAAATTTTCTTTAATAATTTTTGAAGAAATGCGAATTATTTTTTCTTGCATTGATTCAGTTAGGAAGATAAATCACAGCATGCACAAAAATGTTGTAAACCTTTTACCTTCAGTTTGCTTGCATTTCCCACAGGAGCAAGTGAAATAAATCTGGTAACGTGGCGCGTGGTTCCAGCAAGGACTTTATGATTACGATAAGGCAAACGCTCGTAGTTGACACCTTCTAGTGCAGCAAAATGATACCTGCATTATTAGATTAGGACTTCATTTGCAAAAAGCAGATAGTTTGTTCAGTGATATACAAGACAAAATTTAAAAGAAAAAGAGCTATAATACAAAATTTCAGACATCAAGTATTTGACTTTAAATTGGGTTTGACTCTCATTTGTGTCATTGAAAAACTTTTCAAATTGTTGTTTATAGCCTTTTTATTATGAATTCAATTATAAAATAAATTGAAAAAATATCCTCTAAACTTTTGTTAATGAAGACCAGAACAGTTTTTATAAGAATGCCTCGTGGTAACCATATGCATAAAAATTCCAAAGTATTGTATGTTTACTTTTTTAATTGATTAATGAGAACAAGATCATACCTTGGTTTGAGCAATCGAGCCAACTCTGCCATCAATTCTGAACCACAACTTTTGCATCTTTCTGCACTCTAAAATGTAACTTATTTTACATCTCACATAACTATCTAAATCAATTTATTGAAATTAAACAAATATTCAACCAGAATAGAATAGCATTAAAGATTAAGACTGGTCAATAACTATAAAAATTAACATGACATACTGGAGGATTTCCATATTCAGTTACACCTTTTGGCCAAGTTGATGAAAGTAAAACATCAATTCCCTTGTACTGGTTGCTAGAAGCGTTTAATGAAGTTGTAAGTGAGTTAACGTCATCTTGCGAGTAGCAATGCTTTGGTGCAGGTCCTGAACCAGCAGGAGATTCACAGCCACTAAGGTATGCTATGCGAATGCCAGAAGCACCAGTAAAAAAACCTTTTTTTCCTAAAAAATAAAGTATTTATTTACTCATACATTAAACAATTAAGATTAAAAGCTTTCTATTTTAATCATTTATAAAAATTAATAGTAGAAAAAGTAAAGACATGAAAAATAATTTAAATTGGTTTTTATTATAAAATAAAAAGAACAAAAATTATATACGTTTTCTAATAAATATAATTTAATTTCTTTTAATTGAAAAATATAATGTACAAAATACCAGTATATTTTGTACAAAAATAATTTTCTGGTCAATTAAGAAGACTAAAATGCTTGAAAAATAGGCAAATATAAATATCTTTAAAAAAACAAATATATATATAACTAACAACAAAGCATTAAAAAACAGTTTTCCAAGTGTATTTTAGTTAAAAGTGTTTTGTTTCTAAAACTAAACTATTTCTTTAATTTAAAACACAGAAGAATAAGAATGTTCCTTGAAACAAACTAGCCTAAATATGTGATATTTTCACAGAATTCAAAACCATCATCAGATCCATGTTTATAGTGATCCACATGGCTTTGTTGGTTAGGTCCTAGTATATAAGTTGCAATGGGGGCTTTTTTGGTGCCATTGCAATATGATAACCAACTGGACAAATGTTTCTCATCATCAATAAAAAAATCACCCACGCATAAAAGCATCTGCCAATCAAAATATAAAATTTTATTCACACAAAAAATATTCAAATAAACACCTAAAATTTTCTTACATCAAACACCGTTCCCTTCTTCAACAATTTTTCAACTCTACCATAAACCAAATCTAAGTTTCCTTGAACATCCCCGCATACAAGTCTAAAACACAGAAATATAAGATGCAACATAATTATACAATCATAATTATAGTATCTACTTTATAATTAATTGACAATACAATTATAAATTCAGAAAAGACATTCAATAACCTGAGAAAATTTTATTGATTTTACATTAATTTTATTGTCACAACAAATATGTATTGCATTTTTTTGAATAGAAAGTGCTCATTCTATTTTTTTTATCACAACTTGTGTGCATTCTAAAGAAGAGCACATTTTAATCAAGAACACATTTTATTTTTTTGATAACAACTTTCCACTAACTTTAAACCTACTGTGCTCATGTAGCTTCAACCACCTTATATCCAAAACAATGGGTATTTTTAGCTGAATTATAAAACGAATTATGAAAAGTGCTCATGTAGCAGGCAATCAGCACTAGTTTTGCATTGTCTGCTAGGTGACTTTATTTATGTGCACTGTATCAAGGGCACATTCTATTTTTTTTATCGCAAATTTGTGTGCATTCTAATTAAGGGGACATTTTAATCAAAGAAATACAGTAATTAAAATCACATAGTCCCAAAGATATTCAAATTTTTATTTTCATTTATAGAAAGTTAACAGTGCAACTAACTTTTAAAAAATTTGAGTTAGAAGTTAATATGAATGTATTGTTGAATGCTTAATAATAATTTTAATTGTGGTATGTCTTTACATACTTTTAAAAATAGTACAACAGTGAGAAGATACATGCTAACAAGTGATAAATGTTAAAAAGACAATATGATGATAACAAAAAAAAATTAGTTGCCCAACTGTCAAGTAAAAAAGCAGACCAATGAAAATTCTGCAATGCTAACTACAATGAATCTACTACATTCATTCATTCTTATCTCAAAGTAAGGGACATGGTATGTTTTTCCTGATGGCAGGGATTAGCTGTTTTTTGCAATTGCACCTCCATTGCTGTCTTTCTTTTGCCAGTTCTTGCCTTAACCCTCTTCTTCTCATGCCTCCCTCAACAACTTTCATCCATTATTTCTTAGATCTTGTTTTTTTTTTACCTTTCATCATAATTTTTATAGTCATCACTGGAGCTTTTTCTTTGCTCATCCCTTCAATGTGTCCAAACTTTCAGTCTTTGACTTTTCAAAAATTTCTTAAATGATTCAACACCAGTCATCTTTAGTATTAACTCACTTTTTATCTTTTAGTGTCCTGCCACATATCACTCAAAGCATTCTCATTTGGGTGGACTCCATTCTCCTACTATCATTTACCTTTATTGGGCAGCACTCTGCTTCATCACTTCTTAAACTTCAGATATACATTTTATAAATAAGTACCCTTATTTACCAACAAACCTTTCTTGCATAACACACTTGCAACATCCTTAAATTTCTTCCACCCAGCTTTTATTCTTGCAGTAACTGCTTCCTGAACTCCAACTTCTGTACACAAAATATACTCAAGATAGCAAAACATCTCCACTTTTTCAATTGAATCTCCAACCACGTTTACATTTTTTAAAAAATCTGCAGCAACATAGTTGGGACAATGAGCTAGCAACATGACAATGAGCAAGCTAGCTACAATGAATTGGGAAAAGAATAAGCTTAACTCTGCAGTTACAAATAGCTTGATATTTATTCAATTTACAAATTTTGAACCAAGTAAGCAATTTTCAATGATAATTTTAATGTAACAAAGATTAGTTTTTGGTCTGACCACTGTTATGGCTTTTGATATTAGCAGTAATCATTTTACTCTGTTATGCTATACGTGTTTTATTTACATTGTACAAATTTATATAGCAATAAATTCTACAACAGACTTTTTGCTTTTTAGATGTTGAGAATATAGAATAAGTGCCCCTAACGGGTTCCTTTAAAAATTCCTTTAAAATGGTCGGCGTGATCAACGTGGTTGGCATGGTTGATGTGGTTGGCATGGTCGGAGTGTGGGAACTAGGTTTCCAAGTTTGATTGGGTTTGTTCAAACCAGTTATATTTGTAATGTAAATAAGTAAAGCAATCATTCAGTTTTGAGAAGTTGGCTGGTTTGGCCATATAAGATATTTAAATTTAGTTGAAACTAAATGCATTTGTAATGTAAATAAATATACAAAGCATAATTATTTGGCAAGGTTTACGTGGATGAAGTTGGTGAAGTTGACTTGCTTTGATATGTGGGGACTGGGCTAAGGTTGGTTAGATTAACTAGTTTGGGAAAGCTTACTAAGTTAATAAGTTTTTTCAAAACTGAAAAATTTATTAATTCTGCTTTGTACATTAATTTAGATTAGGCTTACAAATAAAATTGGCTCAACCAAATTTAAACATTCCAAATTAACCTTGCCAACCTAGCCAACCTAGCCAACCACGTCAACCATGCCAACCACACTGACCATGTTGACCATGCCAACCTGTACATTTTAAAGATACTGCCTCCAACTAATTGTAAAATCTAAAAGAAGAAAACAGTAACATCATCCAAAGAATACAAATTTATGTAAATTTTGATCAGATCAAGACATTTGTATAAACTAAATTATTTATAGAATTTGAACAAAATCTGAAATATATTGAGCTCAATTCAAAATTTGCTTTTAATTTGTTTGAATTTGTTCAGCATTGCATTTGCTTTTAACTATGTGTACAATAATGGTAAATACTATATGCTTCTAAGTTTTAATGCAAGTATTTAGTAAAGCCATAATATAATGTACTTACATTTTTAAAGAGTTTGCCATCTTTTTAAATCAAATTTATAATAAACCAAAAAAATTTATAAAATTATAACATGGTATGACATTAAAAAATTGATCTAATCAAACATGCATGGTGTAACAATAACATATGTTACAAAAATCCTTTGAAAAAATATAACATTAAAATCACAACATTAACTTTTCTATGCATAATCCATTTACAAATTATCAAGAATAGTTAATCTAACGGTTACTGGATACTCTCTGCTATAAGCTATAAATTTGCTACTTTTTTCTGCTTAGGTTTTTGAATGTGTTTGCTTTTTTTCTCAAACAAATAAAAAGGTAGCTATTGTTCTTGTTGCAGAAAAATAACAAACTACGGTATTATTACGCATAGCAATTTAAGCTTACAAAGTAACCGTTAACCAATGAAGCACTGAAAAATTTAATAATATTAAATCAAAAATTAGATCATTAGTTCGCTTTGCAACTCTTTTTGTTATACCATCTACAATTTTGGTGCATCTAAAAAAAGTACTCACTAGTATTATCAAATTGATATGGTTCAATCATAGACTCTACAATCAATAGACAAAACTTCGGGTTAGAACATAGTCTATGGTTAGAATATTGGGGTGAACCTGGACAGTTCGCTCACAGCCGTCACCATCTGGCAGCAATACGTAAAAACTATTTTTGCGCGTCACACTGTTGAGCAACTTGCGGGCTTGTGATGAGGTGTTGGTGCCAAAACATTGTGTACAGCTACTCTATCTCAAGCCTACTCGACATTTGAGTATAGCACATCAGTTTGGTGTCGCAGTTCTCACACCCGCCTCTAGACAATGTCCTAAATGACGCTTGCGTATTGTCTCTGGATGCCTGCGTCCCACTCCAACAAACCACCTACCCATATTTTCAAGCATCCAGCCAGATAAGCCAACCGTGGATTTCTGGACACTGACTATATACTGCGTGGTCTTTTAATTGGGTTCTAATATGCCTATTAATGGAGAACAAGATCAAGAACCAAGTATGTGCCAGTTGCGCGGAATCTATTTCACATCCTCGCCGAATTTGACATCCCTGCTGTCCGGTGGAAGAATCATTGATAGAACATAGAGTACTGCAAGAGTGCATCCAGGCTCCAGGCTTTCATTCCATGACCAGTATCAGGCCTTTAGGACGTAGAAGTAAATCTCGGTTCCAGAACTGAATTTTTTGGTGCAAACTAGATGTCAGCGCATGAAATTCTCATTGAAAAACAATAGCAAGTATATTGTGCATTAAAAATAATAAAAAAATTAAGAATTTTTTTAGCATTGATTGAACAAAATGTTTTTTTCAATATTTAGAATTATTAATTTAAGTAATTACATAATTATTTTTTTAAATAATAGAATAATTTAGTAATTTTAGTGCTGTTATTTTTGCACCAATTTTTAAGTTTTTAGTTTTGATTGAATAGCTCAATAATGTTTTACTATCTGATAAGAAATGTTTTTTTTTAACTTTTTTGATTTATAAATTAAGAATTTGGTAAAACATAACTTTATAAGATAAGAAAAAATGTATGTCTACAATCTGCAAGAAACTGTATTATATATATTTCCACAGTAAAAGGAATATTGCTTATGAATTGCATTATTTATATATTTTTTTTTAATTTAATTGCAATGGATTCTGTTACTTTAAGTACAATTTTTTATTTTGTGACTCCGACCACAACGTATTGAAAAAAGGGGAAAATTCGTATATGTCTGCACATATGCTGCAAGTAAAAATAAATGCACAACAGCAAGTTCAAGCTTCCCAAAAGAAAGTTTTTAAGATGTGGAGGTTTGTTTTTTAATTGTATTGAATAATTTGTGAAAAAAAATTTTTAAATTGTCTGTAAAAAAATCTAAAGTCATAGTTATCACATTCTTTTTATTTCTAACAATAATATTAATTCACAGAGTATGAATTTTGGCATACTTAAATAAGTTTATAAAAAAGCAAAGTCTTTATAATTTATTAAAAGATGTATCAAAATTTTACGTTTTCACAAGTCATTGAATCAAACTTATTTAAGTATATAAATATAAATAAGAATATAGAATTATTTAATAGCCTTTGTGAATTATTTTTTAGATTAAACTCGAAAACCAAATTATGCAATCATATGCTTGTAACTGCCCAAAACGTCTTGCAAAGTGTCACCATATGATTGTACTATTGATGTGGCTACTCAAAAATGCATCAAGAACTGATGTAGAATGTGTTGAAGCCAAAAGCAAAGCAGGTACATAATTTTATTGGCAATGTCAAACTCTTGCGTTAAATTTATAGTTAGTTTTTTTAAGTGAAGTGTTGTTCTAAGGTCTTACGACTCTGTCAAGAAAGTGAGTGATGTGTGGCCAGATACTTCACGAGGTGGTTGTAAAGGAATAATTACCATTGATGACAAAATAAATTTTCTTCATGAGCTACAGAAGTTGCCATATAAATGTAACATGGCTTGGTTACTACAACAACAAGTTTTTCAAGAAAATAATGTAAATATTAAATTAAAGTTTCTGCTATGTACTGTATTATATCTAACTGGTACCTATTTACCTAACTAGTTTAAATAATATTGTTTAAAATCACAGGTCAAACATTAATATGCATTCTAAAGTGTTGAATTTTATGTAATATTTTATGTTGTCCACGAGAAATGTATAAGATTTATTGTGAACAAGCTTAAAAGTACCTGTCCTTCTCAGCTTGCACCAGCTGATGTAATATCGGCAGTAGTGATTCCTTCTGACATTGTCAAGTTTGTTGCAGAAGTTACAGTTGGTCAAGCAAAAATCCTTTATGGCATGTTGGTGTTCTTTTTTTTTATTGTCAAATGTATAGACATTTTTCGATGCGTTATGGTATTTTTGTGGGCTTAATTCAATTTGGTACTTGTTTTTATAAAGTTAAGACCAGTGTTAAACATTGCTAATGGTTTACGTAAGCACCAACTGCGAAAATGGCGTTTGACAGCTAGAAACTTCGGTGCTGTTATTACTTCCATTAGAAATGGAAAAGTCCCATGATCACTTTTGAAGAAGTTGTTTAATGAATAATAACCTTTAGACAAAGTCCAGGTAAATTCATGTAGTTATGTTAAAGTTCCATATTGTTGTGATATTGTGCAATCGATGACGTAGTGTTTTCTTAAACGCTTCTAATCTTAATCAGCGCCTTCTGCTCGATCAATTATTGGACACGCGTATTTCCAAGCATAATTGTAACCAGTTAAATTTGCGCATCTATTTCGGTTCATCAGTCAGTTCAAAGTTATCAAGCTACTACAGCAAACGAACTAAAAGCATTCTATTTCATTACGGTTGTTTTTGGCTAAGTACTTTTTTGTGAATTTTAATTATTGTTTTTTAATAAACCTGTGTATTCGTGCAAAGATACAACAGGCAAAAGTGGCGACGAGGATTCAAGTAACTCATCTGCGTCAAGAAAAAAGAAAATTTGTTGACTTTGCATTAACAGCTTGAATTGTCAAAATGAGTGAAATTTCTGAACTAATTTTGTTGTTAAATAAGCAACACCAAGAGCAAATGGCAGTTTTACGCGGCGAGCATCAAGAGCAAATGACAATGCTTCAAGAGCAGCTGAAAATTCTACAAAGCAGCTTCAACAACCCGCGAGAAAATGTTCCAACACCGATGGCAAGTTTTCAACCATTCGATTCCACATCTGAGTTATGGACTGATTATTTGGCAAAGTTCCGAACATTCGTCACTGCTAACTCTATTCCCGACAACAAGCAAGCACAAATTTTTCTTACCAACCAATCTAACTCCGTTTACAAAATGCTTAGCAACTTAGCGGCTCAGCAACAACCTGTCAAAAGCATACATGAGCTAACAATGAATGATATTCAGACGTTTATGGCAGAGCAGTTTGACCCAAAACGATTTGTTGTCAGAGAACGTTTCAAGTTTTGGTCTGACATGAAACGCAAACCTGGCGAAACTATTCCTGAACTGGCAAGCAGAATACGACAAGATGCAGCTACGTGTGATTTTCAATCCATTAAAGATCCTTTAGATGAAGCCTTGCGAACTAAATTCATCTGTTCAGTAGACAACGAAGCAGTTTTGAAGACACTCTTCAAGCTCAAGGACGATGAACTGAAGTTTAGCAACGCCATCAGAGTGGCTCAAGAAGTGGAAGAAGCAGCCAAGGTAGCAAAGGAAACCGTACACGGTCAACCTTCTACGTCGGTGCAGAAAGTTTATCACGCAAAGTCCAAAACTTCCAAAACGCAAGAAAAGAAAACCGCCTGCTTCAGGTGTGGAAATTCTGGACATTTTAGCAAAGCTTGTCCCCACATTAAAGCTATTTGCAGCTTCTGCAAGAAAACAGGTCATCTGCAATCTGTATGCATGTCTCGACTAAGAGATAATAAGCTTGTGAAGTTGGTGCACAAAGTCCAATGTTCTGTTTCACCCATCTATCAAACTATTAGACTTGATGACCACAGAATTAAGTTTGAAATTGATAGCGGAGCCAGTGACACATTTTGCTGTGAAGCGACGTGGCAAACGCTGGGTAAACCCATTCTACAACCTGTATCAGTTCAATATCAAGTTGCTGAAGATAGCCCGCTACCCGTCGTGGGACAATTCCAATCAACTGCAAGTATTGATGGAAAATCACCTGACGTGACCTTTCCTGTAATTGTCACTAAGGTGCCCAATCTAAATTTACTAGGTCGTCTGGCGATGATGAAGTTGAAACTCACCAACTTAACTGATCGCTTCAGAGAAAACCTAAGTTGTGCTGAATCTACTGCAACGATAGAGCACGTCACTACAACTGGTCCAGAAAACTCTTTAGATGCGGCATGTATTCAATTATGTGGAGAGTTTCCTACTTTATTTGAATCTACATTGGGTTGTCTAAAAGATTTTTCACTGGACATACGGTTTAAACCTGAAGCTAAACCTATTTTCAAGAAGCCAAGACCTGTTCCGTTCTCAATCCTACAAGATTTAAACGAAGCATACGAAGCAGGAAGTAAGAGAGGTGTATGGGAGCTTACAGATTTTAACTCGTACGGCACCCCCGTGGTTCCTATTCGAAAGTCTCCTTTGCCAGGTCAAGCAAAAGCAAGCATCCGAGTTTGTGGAGATTATTCGGTGACTGTAAACTCGCAACTGGAAGACCATCGTCAACCAACCCCTCTCCCAGAAGATCTAATGCGCAAGCTAGGACGTGGTTACTGCTTTAGTAAGATTGATCTAGCTAATGCATATAATCAAATCTGTCTTTCTCCTGACAGCCAGAAGAAGCTGGCTCTCAGCACTCACAAAGGAGTTTTACTTCAGAAAAGACTTCCTTTCGGAATTAAATCCGCACCAGGGTATTTCCAAGAAATCATGGAACAGTTAACGCAAAATTTGCGAGGAGTTGCCGTGTATTTCGATGATATTTTGGTAAGTGGTGACAACGCAAAAGATCATTTGATGAACCTGCGAGCTTTGTTCAAAAGACTAGAAGAAAAAGGTCTTCGCTGCAACCGTGAAAAATGTGTTTTCGCCCAAGTATCAATTGATTACCTGGGTCACATTTTATCAAGTCGAGGAATTGCAAAAGGGTCCAAAGTTGATGCCATACTAGAAATGCCTACACCCAAGAACATTTCTACGTTAAAATCTTTTTTAGCATCTGTGCAGTTTTATTCTAAATTCTTACCTCCATATTTTTCGGAAATCACCGAGCCGTTGTACAAGCTTACACGCAAAGGACAACAGTGGAAGTGGGGTGAAGTAGAAGCGACATCTTTCAAAAAGATCAAACGGTTACTATGCACAGAGACTGTACTTGCGCACTATGACCCATCTCTTCCGTTGGGTTTATCTTGTGACGCCTCAGAATGCGGAATTGGAGCGGTATTATTTCATCGCTTTGCAGACGGAAGCGAGCGTCCGATTCTCAATATTTCTAAAGTCTTATCGGCGACACAAAGACGCTACAGCCAAATACAGAAAGAAGCACTATCCTTAGTGTACGCTTTGAAGAAATTTCATCAGTTTCTCTACGGTCGTAAGTTCATTGTGGTTACCGATCACAAACCTTTAGTGACCTTGTTTGCCCCTGATAAAGGTACTCCTGCAATGGCCGCGAATCGACTTGCACGATGGGCATTACTAGTCCATCAATATGACTACACGGTGGAATACCGTAGAAGCAAGGACCATGGCAATGCCGATGCTCTTAGTCGCTTGCCATTTTCAAATGACACAAGTTTTGATGGGGAGGAGATGGAAGATGATGTCGATAGCGTTTGTTTGGTTCGAACCATCAGTCGTCAAATCAATCCTGGCAATCCATTGCTTGTGGTCAAAGAAACTGCCAAGGATCCAATTCTTTCCCAACTAATGCGATTTGTGAAGGAAGGATGGCCGCATGCATTATCGGAAGAGCTTAAAGACTTCAAAAAGTTGGAAAATTCGTTGTCAACAGAGAATGGTTGCGTTTTTTACGGCTTATGGGTAATAATTCCTTCAACCCTACGTAATCATATTCTTAAATTATTACACCTTGGACATTTCGGCATGCAACGGATGAAACAACTTGCCAGGTCAACTGTCTATTGGCCGAGAATTGACTTTGACATCGAGGATTTATGTCGCAAATGCACTTCCTGTGGCCAATTTCAAAATAAGCCGGCTAAACCTTCAATCCATCCGTGGATGATGTAGGGATATTAGAACACCGGGATCAACAACTCATTTTGGCTATTTACGTTAGA
Organism: Diplosoma virens; assembly: GCA_963680785.1. Taxonomy (NCBI): domain Eukaryota; kingdom Metazoa; phylum Chordata; class Ascidiacea; order Aplousobranchia; family Didemnidae; genus Diplosoma; species Diplosoma virens. The sequence continues at coordinate 35,072,858 of OY796895.1, read as the reverse complement.
AGGGCTACTGCGAAAATAGCGTCAAAAGTCATACGAAGCTTCGAAATCTTTTGTTTGAAAGTTAAATGTATTTTAGTTATGGTTTAAAGATTTCTTGACGGTTATTTGTTCAAAGAAATTGAAATCTTTATTTCGATAAAGGCATTAAGCAATATCACATTAAGAATACTAAATATATATTGGCTAAAGTTATTTAAGGAAAACAAAAATAAACTAGTACATGCGAAAAGAGTAAAACTAACTAACAATATAGCATGCAATAAAACTAAAAATAGCTTGCCAAGAAAGAAAAATAAACAAGTATTAAGCTTAAAATGCAACAAGAAGCAACAAAACTATCAAAATAAGAAAAAACAAACTATTATACAATTAAAACTGGGAGCTTTTTGAAGTTAATTTTCGCAGTTTTTTGACTGATATTTCTGGCATTTCAACTTTAAATGCATTTATCTGTTTAAGTTCATTCTTTGCAAAGCAATTAAAAGTAGATTTAACCACTTCTTTGAAATTCAAATGACCGGCAGAACATTGCTGGGACAATAGGTTACTGAGAGTTTCAGTTACAAAAGGTTTGGTGAGTCAAACCAGCATTTCCTGATTGTTTCCACCGAATATATTTGAAGCTGCTTCAAGATATTTCAAATTTACTTCATCAACTCGTATAGGTGCACACAATTCATCATTTTTTCTAATCTCTGAAAAAATACATTGAACGTAAGATAGTGATTACAAGCTTGGCATTTAACTCTATAAAAATATAATATATCAATGTCTATTATATCATGCTATGGGTAAAACAATAAAATCAACTAATTTTGGAGATTAATCTAAACGCAGGTAGTGTGATACACGTTTTGTCTATGTACAAAAAATTACCTTCAAACGGTGTTTTAACCCGTAAAATTTTCCAAATTGTGTTGATGAATTTTAAAAACCGAGAAGTTTCTAGAAATCCTGGATGCTCTTTACTATAAAACTCTAATGCTTGCACCGTTGATTCATGAAAAACACCTGAATAAGTACAAGCAATCAATTTAAAATATCTCGTACTTGATTGTGGTTGAGTACTACACACTACTGTATATTCAATACAATTTAAAAGCCAATTTTTTTTCAAAAGTTACCGAAAATATTAGGTTTGATATAATAATTTAAAATGCTATCTAAAAGTAAGTAAAACTTACCAAATGCATGTTGTGGTGAAGTCCGTGCAATGCCACTGGGATTTAAAGATACTTTTTTTAAAGCATGTGCGATTTTTAAAGGTTTGTGCTCCTCAATCGCGTACACGTGTTTTAGATGTGAGAAGCAGGGTGAACATGTTTTTCCAAGAATGTCTTCATTCGCATGTGTAGGAATATTAAATCTACCCTTGTTGATGAAATTGTTAAAAATGTTTTTAAAATTATGGGTCGTGTCAAACAACAGAAACAGCTTTTCATCAGATCGAGTAGGATGCACAATGCAGTGTTTCAACTGACCACCCCCAAGTTCTATGTACATCTTTCTGCAAAATAAGTTAAAAAAAGGATTAAAAACAACAGAGAATTTACGTTTAAATGTAGAATTATATTTATGAAATTAAGAAAATTACCAAAGAAATAACTGACAAAAACACACCTGTTGCATATATGATTGTCGACAGAAACGGCAATAACCAAAAAAAATTTGTCCAAAGCAAACATGACTCTTTTAAACCATGAACACAAAATTTTGGTATTCAATTTATTGACGGGAATTATGCAAACCACATCCTTATAATTACTGCATGTAGAATTTACCATAAAAGTTAATGCAGTTTTTGCTGGGGCACCATCTGCAGTCAATCCGACAAAGGAACCATTACTGTATTCTACTCTTTGCGCAGTGTAAACTTCATCAACAAGTAAAGTAACAATTTTTTGTTCAGATGTTAAATTTACAGTTCTTTGATGAAGATAGTTCAATGTAATTTCACCAGTTTCTACAGTAGTTCCAACAGACAGCTGTCGAAGCCTGTTTATTGATGGCAGAATAAAAAATTCTTGCAGCTTTTTGTATAATGCAGTGTTTGTCAACTGCCACATATATGAAGAAATAATGGTTGCTGTAGAATAACGTCTGCCATGTTTGGAAACTTGAAGCAAATTCAATTGTTCTATTATAAAACAAACTAAAGACATGCTAGATTGTGATAAATCTGCTACAACTGCTTCATCAGAAAGGTAACTTTTTAGCAAAGATATAGCTAATTTTAATGCTGATTTTTGATTGTTAGAAACAAAATTAGACATGTCTGCTAAAGCTTTACACCAGGCAAGAATATTAGATACTTCAGTTACTGTCTGCAGAGAACCACATGAAAGCAAATGCATATATTGATCTTTTGGTATCAAATTAGAAAAAACAAAAGCTTTGATTTGTAGCTCACTTGAAATTATCACAGACACTACAAGTTCTGGAGCAACTTTATAACTATCATCATTTTTAACAAAATAGAATTGAGCAGATGAAGCTGAATAAACACTAGTATATCCAAAGGGAAGAACTGCATTTTTCATTTTGCTTCTAAAGGATGAAAAATCCGAAAAAGAGTCTTGAATGAGAAAATCAGCATTTTGCTTTTGTAAAATGATGTTATCTTTTTCACGTCTAAAAGAGGAACTGGTAGAGGAGGTTGCACGCATTGTTGGTAAAGGTGATGAAAGGTATTTTGGCAAAGAAGGAAAAATTTTAGGAACAGCATCAGGTTTCAGATGCACTCTTTGCAGTTTTAGAGTACTTCTAGATTTACGTCTGGTACTACAAGTATCAGTTGAGATGGTTTTAAAATCACTTTCATGAAAGTGCTGTGCACAAACTTTATGAGACTTTGATACTTTCCAGTTTTGCCTTGGGATAGCCCTATACCATTTATCACAAAGCTCAGAATTTATAGGAAATTGAAATAATGCAACTTTTTTTCCATTCTTATTGGACCTATAGCCAGAATTGCAAGCTGGCACACAGCAAGTGTTCACCATTGTTAAAAACTTTCTGTAGTAGGTTACTCAAAATTCAATTACCTAAACTAAAAAATGCAGCAAATTTAATAACATTTAATTTTACATAAAAATTTAGTATTTTTAAAACCATAGAATTTATTTAAGAAAAACACTGACAGTGAAAGTAAAAATTTTTTATACTTATATGAAATATAAAAATAAATATTTGAATTGTTCAATACCATATTACACTCAATAGCATACCATGGAAAATATGAGTAATTACACAAAAAATTAAATTGTACAATAATTATAAATATTTCACAACACTAATCTTTTATTAATCAAAAAAATCACTTTTGAATAACCAAATTGTTAACTACACACTTTAAATTTTAAAACATATTATAACTAACTTGAAAATTTTGTAGAATTGGCAATTTTCTCACCATGCCATTTTAAATAAAAAAAAAACTTTTTCACTTTGATCTATTAATTAAACACAAAAATTTTTTTTAATTATTTTTTTAACTACCATACTTTATTTAAAAAATAAATGTCTTTTTGAGTAATCAACCTAGTCACTTAAAATTTGATAAAAATAATAATGAAAAGTTTTTTTTTAATTAAAATGCTGGAAATTCAGGTTTTTAATTTATTATTTTGTTAATTATTTTAATGACTGCCTAAACAACTCATATTACTAAATTTTTTATATTTCAAAACTTTTGTTATTAGATCAACTAAATAAAAACTTAACTTTTGCTAAAATTAATTTTTGACTATAATACTTAAATTTTTTTAAAATAACTGTTTTATTAGAAATATCAGAGTAGGTAACCAAGTCACTTAAAATTACTTTAATTTCATTTGTTTTTATAGCTAGATAAATTTCCATTATTATTATTTTTTTTTTGTTCTAATCAATTTACTTAAAATTTATGATTTTAATTTGGTAATTTGAGTAACTGCCAAGTAACCTGTTTTTCAATAATTTTTTGATTAAATCTTGACGACAACTATTAAGTATAAAAAAAGGACATAATTCTTTAAAACTGTTTTATCTTTATCCATTAATGAATATTACATAAAAATTTTTTTATTCACTCTAATAATGACTAACATGAAGCTTTGCTTTAATTTTGATTTGAAAGCTTGACCCCACTAGCGTAAACCAAAAACTGGATCCAAAACGGAGTTGTACATCCCGATATCTAAAATCCCTAGGATGATGCCAGAAAAACCATGGTCAAGACTTCACTTGGACCATGCGATCAATTTTCTGGGAAGAAACTGGTTAGTCCTTGTAGACGCTTATTCAAAATATCCTTGCATTCATCCAACAACCTCAACGTCTTCGAAAAGTACTACTGCTATACTTGAACAAGAATTTGCTCATTTCGGATATCCCCACACGTTGGTGACCGATAATGCCACAACATTCATGTCTCAAGAGTTCCAAGCTTGGTACAAACAACGAGGCATTGTACATCTCACCGGAGCACCTTATCATCCAGCAACAAACGGTGCTGCCGAGCGTTTGATACAATCGTTCAAACAGGCATTGAGAAAATCCTCGTTACCTCCAAAGGAAGCTTTGCAAGAATTTCTAATGCAATATAGAAGAATTCCTTTTGCATCGGGACTGTCACCAAGCGAATTGTTGAATGGAAGAAGAATTCGCACCAAAATTGACACTTTGGTTCCATCCATTCCGCATCTCCTGCAGGGAAGACAGTCAAGACAAGCGAGCAAGCATTCAAATGCTGAAGACTCGGAAGTGGTTTCGAAAGTCGAACATCATTACTCACTAGGAGACCCTTGTTACGCACTGTACTTCGGCCCTAGAAGAGATCGTGACCCACGATGGGTGCCTGCGATAGTTACGAAAGTCCATGGTACACGAAGTGTCAACGTACGAGTCATTCCTCGAGGACCAACTTGGAGAAGACATCTTGATCAACTTCGACCTCGATACGGTTCGGATCAAGATGATGATCCCTGTGAAATCCCAACGAGCGTTTTGTCTACATAAACACTTCCAGCCGGGACTGACCACGCATCTAGTTCTTCTTCGATGAACCAACGCAACAATCCGAGATTACCAACCGGAGACGAGTACGGGCGATACAATCCACGACGATCAGCGAGAACAAAGAGACCTCCAAAAAATATTGTTGCTAATATGTATATATATTTTTTGTCGTAGTTTATTTGGGGAGGTGTTGTGATATTGTGCAATCGATGACGTAGTGTTTTCTTAAACGCTTCTAATCTTAATCAGCGCCTTCTGCTCGATCAATTATTGGACACGCGTATCTCCAAGCATAATTGTAACCAGTTAAATTTGCGCATCTATTTCGGTTCATCAGTCAGTTCAAAGTTATCAAGCTACTACAGCAAACGAACTAAAAGCATTCTATTTCATTACGGTTGTTTTTGGCTAAGTACTTTTTTGTGAATTTTAATTATTGTTTTTTAATAAACCTGTGTATTCGTGCAAAGATACAACACATATCTACTCTAAATAAGCCCTTTCTCGCTGTTTTGTATGCTATGTAATTAAAATTGCTGTTTTTTTAAAATAAGGTGCACCCAGCCACTTTTAAAAATCTGTAAATAGTGATGGCTTAGTACGGAGCAAACGAAGCGGCCGCTCCAGAAATCCCCTAAAAAAAAACGGCAAAAAGTGCAGGGGTGGTCGGCAGCGTGGTCGAGTGATTGAAGCGCCGGGCTCGTGACCAACACGATCTCGTTCAAAGCCTATTCGCGCCATTCTGTTGTGTCCTTGGGAAAGACACATTACGACACTTTCCCCTGCTTGGTGTTGACAAGCAGTTCTAAATTAAAGTCATATCTCTATTAAATTACAGGAAGACAGCAATATCTTGGCATCTCCGGAAGCAAGTCGGGGTAATTGTCTACCCTATGTATTAGCGCCTCCGTCGCTTTCCTGCGAGTCAGGAGGATAAATATAGTGATAAAATAAAAAATAATGTGCTCCCCCTAAGCAAAATATAGCTCTATTTTTTATTAGTAGCACAATGACGGTAGCCCCCCTGTCTGCACCTTAACTTCACTGATACAGCTGGGATAGACAAAGTTACATTGCAAACGTTGTAGCCCTCGATCAAAAAAGTTTTTCTTTTAGCGAAATTTGTCAGTATGATCTTTCTGTTTTTTTAATCACGGCTACTTATTTGGCAAAATATTTGGACCAACATATAATTCCTTCATTTTTAACCCAAAAAGTGTAATAAATAGGAATCAACGTGTGTGTACGCTGCGGAGGCTGTGATAAAAATACAATAATTGTCTTACCAGATAATGAAGTAATTAAGTTTTCATTTTTTTCTATAATTATCCTTCTGACTTACGGGAAATCGTCGAAGGCGTTACATTTAAAAGCAACCGTCCAGCGACTACTCCGACCTGCTTTCTAGATGCCAAAATATTGCTGTCCAGTTGAAACTTTTTTGTTTTTTAGAGGTATAACTGTAATTTAGTGCTATTTGTTAGGACCGACAATAACCGACAAGCAGCGGAAAGTGCCATAAAGCGTCTTTTCCAATGAAAGAACAAAAAGTGAAAACCAAAAAAAGAATGCTTTTAACTTACCCAAATGCCGTAATTAGAGGCATTTACCGGAATGAGTTTTTAGCAATAATTGTTTTTTTTTTTAATCTCCCGAATACTTTCACCACTGAGCAATGTAAACGAAATTGTTGACTTATTTTACCATACTTTTGGCGTATTGCAAACTTGAAAACACTAAACCATGGGTAGGAAACCTGCGGCCAGCAAGATATTAGATTGTGGCCCGCGTGTGGTCGGGAAGAAGCATATAGAAAAATGCTTAAGAAAAAATTAGTGCTCCGCTACCGATGTACCTGTTTTGGGTTTTTTTTAGTCATCACTGTTTTCTAAAAAAAAACGGTAAATTTAGAGTCGTTTTTTTTTAGTCATCACTGGTTTTTTGGGACGCAAATGTGTCGGTTAATGTCATAACTTCAGCAACGCAACATGATCAGACTTAAGGCAACCGTCAATAAGATTTAAGCAAAGCTGTATTGCCTACCAAAAGTTTCATGCGGCTTGAGAATCATGTCAGGTTTCCCAGACCTGCACTAAACCGTCAATGGCACATGTCTGTTTGAAGAAAGTTGACAATGCGGCTGAATTTTTCAAATAGCAGCACAATACACCCTGGAGTTTTTTGGCATTTTTATCTGAAATAAAAATTGCATCTCCATTTTTTTTCAAAAATTCTGTAATGTACGCTACGTACTTTTGACGTCGGAATGAAATAAGTTAATAAATGTACATTTTGTTTTACAGTCGATTCAGTGGGGAAGGACTCATGAAAACACAGCAATCCTCAATTACGAAAAGATGTTTAACAAGGCGGTTACAAAATGTGGGCTTTTTGTGTCTAACAGGGCATGTTGGCAGGAAGCCCTGATAGTAGTATTTATGAATGTGGTGAGCTGCTTTTATTGGAAATGAAGGGCCCGTGGAAACATCGTAATACAATATTCAATAATTCTGCTCGACATGCTGCTCAATCAGATAAACAGATTTTTTAGCAATTTGAGAAAGTGGCGAGTTGTATTTGAAACCTGATCATCACTACATGCACCAAATACAAGGTTGTGTGCACCTTGCTAATGCTAATAAATGTCATTTTGTTGTTTGGACTTTAAAAAGTATTGAAGTCATTTTTGTGTTTCGCGATCCTACCTGGAATTTGTTTTTATCACAGTTAGAAAGTTTTTTTGTTGAGTTTATGCTGCCAATTATTTTGACAAAATAAAATATTTGTTTTCAACTCGGCATACTAACTATCGATTGCAATTTTTCTACCTTTTTTAATTTACGGCTGAACTAGTTAAAGAGTTGCCAGATAAAACCAAGAAATTTAAATTGCCGAAATACCGTAGGCAAAGACATTTACCTGAACCAAGTTTCATCAATATTTGTTTTTCCCAAACTGGGTTCCACGGCATTTTCATTACTGTGCCGATGTAAACAAAATTGTTGACTTAAATTTATCGTACTTTGGCGTATTACAAACTTTAAAACACCAAACGAGCTACGAAAAGTTTACCCCGCAGTTCGTTCCTTTTGACTGAATTAGGACGATAATTAAAAAAAAAGACTTTGTATTCATTAACCTCGGTTCATACTCTCAAGTAAGGAAGTATTTTCTTTTGCTTTGCCACCTTAACAATTTTCCTGGTGTAAATTATTAAACGATATACAACTTAAACAGAATATTTCAAACGGACAGGGCGATGAGATAGAGCCATCTGAGTCTAGAACTAGGGGGGCTTAAAATTTTATGTTATGATAGTAAAAATTAAGAATAAAATTACTCTTCACTTTACTTGCCAAAAACTTTTCCATATATACCCCCTCATGGGTCCACAGCCCCCAGTTCAAAAACCACTAGTCTAGAAAATTGATTCGATTAAAATAAAATAAACGTAACTGCTATTGATAAAAAACAAAGAAGTAGAGTATCACATTCCTTATACACAGGGCCGTGTTAAGCGCCCCCCAAACCCCCCGGCCGGGGGGGGCCCAGCGTCGTATAGGGGCCCACTCATTTTCCTGAAAATAATTATGGTTTGCAGATTTTGCAATATAAGTATTATAATGGTCTAAATGTTTGGTCCGATTAATGTTTTAACTACTTTTTACTATGTCTTTGCAACCGAAACGTTATCTACTATGACGTCATACAATAAATTTTTCTCCTCGTGATTCAATTATTGCGAAATTAGTTAGTCAGCAAAGATATTGCGTTTAAACAGCTAGCAATAACAATGTACTGTGCAAGTTTTTATCACGTTTTTTAATCCAATAAGAAGCTGGATAAACCTCAACTTTTAATCGTTTTAGCCTAATTTGACTTAGTTATTTCTTGTTTATTAAGTTTTGACTTATTTGGACTAGTTAGTTCAGGCTAAGTGATTTGCTGTTGCTCAGTAAACAGCGCATCACAGTACAAGTATTTTCGTGACTGTAGCTAACTACAGTGTCAGAAACAATGTTTTTATTTGAACTTCACACTGTATTGCCTTTGTTTTTTCACATAATAACTGCTGATTCGCTCAATATATTTTTTGCAATTTTTTTAGTTTTGTCCAGATCTAGTTAATTATTTCCAATTGTATTTTTTCTGAACTTTCTGTGGCAGCACAGCAATCTAATTTTTAGCCATGAAGAAGTATAAAAGTGGAGCGCAGAAGCGTAAAAAAGCAGCTTTAGCTAAAGAGTCTGCCCAAAAACTAACCAAAGTAACCCACTATTTTTCGGCTGTATCAACATGTGTGAGCGATGATATTAATCAGAGTGAAACGTCAAGCATTGATAATGCTGAAACAGAACCACTTGAAAATTGCACCAAAAATTTGCCCGGAACGTCAGTAGTATATAAAAGGAATTTTGGTTGGTGTTTCCGTTAGTGGCGCTAGAGAGCAGGTGGAGCGCGGTGGAGCGCTGACGTCATCAGTGGCGCGGTGGCGGAGGGTGGCGCTAGAGAGCAGTGGCGGATCCGAATCCTATTTTAAATCCTAATCCTATTTTGAATCCTACTCCTATTTTAAATCCTACTCCTATTCCTAATCCTACTCCTATTCCTACTCCTATTCCTAACCTACTCCTATTCCTAATCCTACTCCTTATCCTACTCCTATTCCTAATCCTACTCCTATTTTTAATCCTACTCCTATTTCTAATCCTACTCCTATTTCTAATCCTACTCCTATTTCTAATCCTACTCTTATTTCTAATCCTACTCCTATTTCTAATCCTACTCCTATTTCTAATCCTACTCCTATTCCTAATCCTACTCCTATTCCTAATCCTACTCCTATTCCTAATCCTACTCCTATTCCTAATCCTACTCCTATTCCTAATCCTACTCCTAATTCTACTCCTATTCCTAATCCTACTCCTATTCCTAATCCTACTCCTATTTCTAATCCTACTCCTATTCCTAATCCTATTTTATTCTTATTCCTATTCCTAAGAAAGACGATGATCCTGAGTTCAATTCTTAGCCATAACAATATAAAGCCTAATCCTAAAAAAGACAGTAGTCCTGAGTTTGACTCCCTACCAAGACTGTAGAAATCCTAAACCTAACAAAGGTCCTGAGCTTGATTCCTACCCAAGGCAGTATAAATCCTAACCCTAAGAAAACCAGTGGTCCTGAGTTGGATTCCTACCCAAGATAATATAAAGCTTAATCCTAAGAAAGACAGTAGTCTTGAGTTTGATTCCTTCCCAAGATAATATAAAGCCAAACTCTAGGAAAGACAGTAGTCTTGAGTTTGACTCCTTCCCAAGATAATATAAAGCCAAACCCTAAGAAAGGCAGAAGTCCTGAGTTTGATTCCTACCCAAGACAGTATAAACCCTTACTCCAAGAAAGGTCCTGAGTTTAATTCTTATCCAAGACAGTAGAAATCCTTACCCTAAGAATGTCAGAGTTTGATTCCTTCCCAAGACAGAATTAACTCTAACCTTAAGAAAGTCAGTGGTCTTGAGTTCGTTTCTTGTCCAAGACAGATGTAAGATTCAAACCTAATCGTAAGAAAATTAGTAGTCCTGAGTTTGATTCCCAACCAATATAATATTGATTTTAATCCTAAGAGAGACGGTGGTCCTAAGTTTGACTCCCGCCCAAGATAATATTAAACCAAACCCTAAGAACAGCAGTAGTGTTGAGTTCGTTTCTTGTCCAAGACAGAACCAAGACTTCAAAACATAACATCAGATTATTTCAAAACATTCTGCAAGAATTTAAAGCAATAAAGTCAAAGTTTTTCCGGTTTTTTAAGCACTCCATAGAAAAAACCTGTCAAAATATGTTCCACAAAGGGCAAGTTTGGACAAGTCAGGTCAATACTCAGTTTTTCCATGGGGATTTTCCATGGGGATTTCCCTAGGGTATCAGAAGAACATTGCAAATTTGTCTTGATTTTTGTTATATTTATGTTCAATTTCTCAATTTTTCCCTAAAAAAGTTTGGTTTTTAGATACATTTATTCAATTTTAAAACTTTTTTCTAAAAAACCTTGATTTTTATTATAACTTTGTTTAATTTTTTCTCATCAATCTTAATTTTTTTATAACTATTTTCAAAATTTTTATAGGCGAGCTTGATTTTTGTTATACTTATGTTCACTTTTTCAAAAATTTTTCTAAGAATCTTGATTTTTAGATATTTATATCTAATTTTTTTTTTCTAAACAAGTTTGATTTTTGCTATACCCTTGTTGAATTTTTCCAAACTTTTCTTTGTCAACACGATTTTTATTATACTTTTGTTGAATTTTTAAAAGTTTATCTTGATTTTGTCATTCCTATCTTCAATTTCTTCTAAACAACCTTGTTTTTTGTCAAACCTTTGCTTAATTTTTCCTAGGCAACCTTGATTTTTATCACATCTACCTTCAATTTTTCTTGGTAACCTTGATTTTTGTCATATCTAACCTTAATTTCTTCTAGACAAATTTGATTTTTGTTGAGCCCACCTTCAATTTTTTTTTTCTAAACAATCTTGGTTTTTGTTACACCTAGCTTCAATTTTTTTCTAGATAAATTCGATTTTTTGTTATACCTTTGTTCAATTTTAAAACATTTTCTCTAAACAACCTCGATTTTGTTATACCGCTGTTTAACTTTTCTTGAAAAAACTTAATTTTTTTATAATTATCTTCAATTTTTTTTTCCTCGGTAATCTTGATTTTGCTATATCTACGTTTAATTTTTGCTTGGTAACCTTGATTTTTCTCATAACTTTGTTTAATTTTTCTTGGTTACCTCGATTTTTGTCACACCTATCTTTAATTTTTCTTAACAATCTTAATTTTTGTCATACCTAAACTCAATTTCTTTCTAAATAACCTCTTCAATTTTTTCTTAACAACCTCGATTTTTGTCATAATTTTGTTTAATTCTTCTTGGTAACCTTGATTTTTGTCATACCTAACCTCAATTTTTTCTCTAAGCAGCCTTGATTTTTGTTATACCTAACCTCAATTTTTTCTTGGCAACCTTGATTTTTATTATGCTTATCTTCAATTTTTTTCTAAGCAACCTTGTTTTTGTTATACCTAAATTCAATTTTTTTCTTGGCAACCTTGATTTTTATTCACAGTCAAAGTAATCGTTAAAAGTTTTAAACAAAAATTTTTATTAATAGGATATTTGTGTTCAATAAACAGATGTATCATAATAAAAAATTCGTCTTTCTTCTTTGTTATTTAGTAAATCAAATTCAAACATAGTTATTATTTTTATGAAGTATAAATTCGCTTTCTAGTGTTAATATTTTTATTGTTTCAAAAAATAAATTCAGTTCTAAATATGTTTAATCTTTTGGTCGTTTTTATAAACTTTTAATAATAAGAAAGCTACCCGTAATCTCTGTAAGCGTGACAATATGCTTTTGATAATTGCGTCAAATTCTCTCTCTTATACAAAAGCTTGGACCGTATCCTGTTCATAGCGTATTGCGTTTCCTGTTAAAACTGTGACATATTCATGATCGGAGTTTGAAAATCTGGTTACCGTAATTTTCAGAGTAAAAATAGAGTAAGCGAAAAAACTTTCTATGATACACCTTGATTTTTATAGTTTTTTAACAACCGTATGTAAAAAGAAATTTTATTACAAGCTTGACCCAAAAAATTTGACTTCAAAACACCGACTTAAGTTTAGTTTGATCCCCAGTCAATTGCAACCGTTTATGTTAAAAAGTTTTGCATTTTTTCACTTTTACTAAAGAAATTCATCATAAAACTGAACATTTTAATACATTTTGCCAACTAAATTTTCTAAAATTAACATAAAATTTGAAATCAAATAAGGCCAACGTAAGTAAGATCGATTCCAAGAAAAGTCAGTTGTTTTTTGAAAATATAATAAGATTTATTCTAGCAAGTCCTATCACAGATAGTTCTTATGCCTAAATGAAAACAAACCAAGCTGAAATTATTTAATAAATTTATTGACTAGCTCGAAATCTGAAAATAAACCTTTGGAAAATCAGGATTTTTTTAAAAAATAACTAAAAATTTTACTTTCAGGATACGGTTTTGCTTGGGGTAACAAACACAAATAAAGTAAGAAATCAACAAATTCACTCTTTTATCTTGAGCGTTGCTAACCTCTGAAAAAAAAAGGTTTGGACAGTGATCTTGTAAAAGAAACCACCTATGGATATTAAAAATTAGACTTTTTAACTTTATTTTCCGCAACAACGTTTTAAAGTACTGTAGAAAACTTTTTAACAATTCTCTTAAAAATCGAAAATGTAAAATATCCAATAAAGCGTAAGACTTCTTTCACACATAATTTTAACTCGATTTCAGTCAGGTGTAACAGCAACGTTTTTACATTTTAAACAAAATTCAACTCGCTTTTAATATTTTTAATTCATTCTTCTAACTTTTTATTTAATTTATTCCAACGTAACATTGTTCGACTTCTTAAAAAGAAATGCTATGCAGAAACTCATTGGTTAATTCCAAGAAAAAATTTTAAAATCATTGAATTAGACACGGGGCGTTGATTAACAACCAATTACGATCAGTCATCATATCCCAAACTTAACGGTAATCATTAGGACAAACCGAGTAAAAATGATTCAAGTTAAACCAAATTTTTTATTTTCACTAGCTTAATAAATCTTTGAAACATCAATTTTTAGAAAATGACCGGTTGACACTAGTTAAACCGAAAATATTTTAGTTTTTCTTTTTCCAAATAAACGTATTAACCAAAAACTTCATTAATTGATGTTAACAATATGATCCATGAATATAATTTTATACAGTTTTCACACGGAGGTTTTGTGGTCAGGTTCTTAAAATTATCACTATTTAAAAATTTCCTCAAGAGCCTCACATTGTAAAGGTTTTCGTATGGAAACAGTAAATTCCTTCTACGTGAAAAAATTTAACTTTTTAAAAGGCCGACCTTTTTTCCAAGTGTCTTACATTTTAAAGTTACAAAAACACTAGCTTACTTAAAAAATCTAAAAAATTTCTCCTAAAAAGTGTACGTTTCTTCCAAGTGTCACAGAAGTTTGTTAGTTTTTGGAACCAAATCCTAAAAAAACTACTTTACTTTAGGTTTTTGCTATTTTTTAACACATAACAACAACTCAATCTCAAATTTTTTATCACAATATTGCTTTCTTAATTGCGCAAATGTTGTAATTTTGTCAAACTCTTTGTATAATTGTTGCACAGAAGCAAATATTTCGATTTTTGCACGGTTCTCATTTTACTTAGTTTTTTCTTTCCAAAGTAAAAAGAGTCGCAAGGTTTTAGTTTAACTAAATTTCGATTTGTTTGTTTTAAATACTAAACAACAACACAAACATTTCAAAGTAAACTAACAAAAAGTTGACTAGTTTAGACTCATCTCTTCATGAAAAAATATCAATTTTTGACTTAAAGAGTTTTTTCACCTTGTATCCTAAACGTTTTCAATCTACTTTGCATTAAAAAGGTGTTTAGCATCACAAAATTTCACAAGAATTTCTCAAGTTAAAACCGTCTTGATTGAAAAATAGCAAATTTGGCGTTAAAAGTTGTTCGATTTGCAAATCAATATCTGTTTTTAGAAACTGTTTATTCATTGTGTGACCTAAATGCGATGCTTTAAATTAACTTTATAATAAAAATCAATCAACCTTACAAATTTTAACTAGTTTAAGTTGAAACCGTTTGTGCCTCAAAAAATCAGAAACATTACGTTTCAACATGATTTAATTTTGCATTTTTAGAAGCAAACTTTTCGAAACAAATCTACATTTTACTTTGTTCACGTTTCAATAGCTAAGTTTGTTGTTTCAAAAGTAAAAACCAAGAAAAATTTTTTTATTTTTCAATTTGAAGTCACAACTTGTGTATTTTGATTTATAAACCTAAACTTTCTTAATCTATTATGCATGTAAATTGTAGAGCATATCAATTTCTATGTTTTCAACAGGTCTGTTACATTTTTATTTTAAAAAATTCTCTCGACTTTACGTATCGTTGTCTTTAGTTATAAAAAAATTATCACATTTGTTAAGAATTTTCTTTTATCATCATTTATAAGTTCGTTTGATGGTAAGATATTAGATAAAAGTTACAATTTGAAAAATTTTTATAATAGTGTTTTTATTGCTTTTGAAAACAAGAGTTTATGCACAAACCTTGAAAAATACACAGATCGTCATGAAAAGTTTTATTTAAACCATAGTGTTGTCTATTTTACCAAGTTTTTTGTATCATTACAGCAATAAATCTATTTCTCAAGTCAACTGTTGAACTTTGCGTCATAAACACAGTTCTTCTTCTTTCTGTTATTTTCGTTTTCAACACTATCTTTGTCATTTTTAAGTTGATAACGATTTCTTTTCTTGTGTTTTTTGCTCCATGTAATCATTACCAACCCATACAACCTAGTTAATTTTACACTTTATTTATTTTTGTTGAGATTCACGTGTCTGTTTTTTAGCTTTTGCTTAATTTTTTTAATTTTTTTGCAATTTTAAAAGGTTTCTTGTTTTTTATTTTTATTTTTTATTTTTCGAAATTGTTATTATTTTTAACACTAAAACATGTGAACTTTTGGTGTGGACAAATTGTGTGGCCGAATTCCTTTCAAAATTGCAAACGACGCTCTTACACGATTTGCGGCGAGAAAGGTTTCCTGTGCAGAAATCGCCGTCATTTATACAAAGCAAATTTAACTTTTCCGACTTACAACAGACACTTTCAAAGTCACAGAGCTAATTTTAAACAAAACTCTGACGTAAACCAACCACAACTTGAGCCACTTTCTAATAGCCAATCTTCAGGCTCAGTTATGCATGAATCACGTCCTACATCTCGTTACGGGCGGCCCATCAAATTTCCGTCCAAATACAAAGACTACATTGTATAGTGCGCATTAAAAAAGCTTGTTTGTTTTATTTTATTTTCAGTGTGTCATTTGATTTTTTTAGAAGGAAGATGTAACATATCGATTAACTACGCTCATAAGCTTCATAGTGACGTCACACTACTCGCACGTTTTATCTGTATGTTCGTTTTGCTGACCATTGTAAATACAGCTTGCTTTCAAGTTAGACGCGTGTTAGAAAACATTACAGTCATCTTCTTGTCCGAAAGAAATTTGGCTTTTAGAGGTTCGAACGAAATATTGGGATCACCACAAAATGGAAATTTTTTAGGACTATTTGAATTGTTGGCAAAGAGGGATTCTGTTTTAAGTGAATTAAAAAACAGAGTAATCAGGCACACAACCAAGCAGCACTATTTAAGCAGCACCATTCAGAATGAACTAATTCATGTCGTAGCAAGAGAAGTTGAAAAAAATCTTCTAAAGCAACTAAAAAAGGCCAAGTATTTTTCAATGATTCTCGATTGTACTCCAGATGTGTCTCATGAGGAACAACTAACAGTTATCTTGCGTTTCGTTCAATGTGACGAAGAGCAAGGAGCTATTGTAAAAGAAGCATTTTTTGGCTATTTGAGAGTAAAAGACAGTTCTGGAAAAGGGTTGTTGGAGACATTTTTGAAACGATCTGCAGAACTACAGCTAAATCTATCTGACTGCCGAGGACAATGCTATGATAACGGTGCGAACATGAAAGGAAAAGAAGCTGGCCTTCAGGCTAGAATTCTAAAAATTAATCCCAAAGCATTATTTGTGCCATGCGCAAATCATTCATTGAATTTAGTTGTTGTAGATAGTGCCAAATCTTCCACCGAAGCTCTGTTATTTTTTGGTGTGTTAACGCAGCTGTACTCATTATTTTCTTCTTCTACTCAGCGTTGGACTATACTGAAAAAGCACGTCCAGTTGTCATTAAAGTATCCATCTGCTACCCGTTGGGAGAGCAGAATAAATTGCATCATACCATTACGATATCATTACTCACATGTAGTGGCAGTATTGAAAGAACTAGTCAACCATTCTTTGGAAAAGAAAGATGGGAAAACTGCCACAGAAGCTCAGTCTTTGATAGTTCACATTACATCATGGAAATTTATTTTTTCGGTCGTCATTTGGTACGACTTACTCTTTCATATTAACAAAACCAACAAAATCATGCAAACCTGCGGCATTTCGTTAGAGATTGTAGAGCTAGAAATCAAAGCTACTCTAGCATTCTTGGAAAAATATCGCAATGATGGGTACAGTACTGCAATAATAGAGGGTCGTAAAATTGCGAAAAATTTGGATATTGATAGCACCTTTGCTGAAAAAAGGCACAGAAAGAAAAAACAACTGTTTAGTTATGAGAACGAAGATGAGAGTGATCATGACTCCGAGGAGATGAAATTCAAGACGAATTTTTTTCTGCAATTGGTAGATCGCGTTATTGAATCGATTTACGAAAATGCATGATGTGGTTGAAATCTTTAATTTCCTTTTAAATCAACAAAATCTTTTAAAGGAAAGTGAATGTAACTCGTTCAATGCTTGCCAAAAGTTTGAAGAAAAGCTTGGAGATATCGATCCTCTTGAAATGAAAGATGAGTTAGTGCGTTTTGCGCTTCTTATAAAAGAAAACAAAAAAATTTTAAAAACAGCCAAAGATTTTTTTGAACTATATTTGCATGAAGCATTTGATGGAGGTATACCCTAACTTATTTATTGCTCTAAGGGTACTGTTGACGTGCCCGCTTTCCATAGCCGGCGCAGAAAGAAGTTTTAGTAAACTTAAGTTAATTAAAACATTCAATCGATCAACAATGATGGATGATAGGCTATCATCATTAGCAATTATTTCAATTGAAAGTGATTGTGCACGGTCCTTAGATTACAACCGCGTAATTGATGTGTTTGCGGCAGAGAAAGCTCGTAATAAATCGTTTTAGTATTTTCATGCCAAATTGATAATCTGTTGTAAAAACCTTTAGCCTACTTATTGTGTCTATATTAAGCGATTTCTTAAGTTTGTGTATATTTGCTACATTGCCAAGTTTAAAAATGGACAATACATTGTTATTTACTTTTCGTATAATGATTTTTACAGAGAATAGAGCCAAGAGTCCTTTCTGCTTACCGGTGATCGCAACTTACATAACTCGTATTAAGGTGTCTAGTTACTACCACATGTAACTGCTATTAAATAAAAGTTGGCAAACAAAATAGGGGCCCACCGGTGAGATTTTGGGGGGGGCCCAAGATTAAGCTCACACGGCACTGCTTATACATATTTTAATTCGTATTTTTGTCAAATGAATCTCCAGCAATTGAAATCAATATCAAATCAATCTCTTTATTCACCAATTGTAAGAGGTATGACAGTACAGTCAAAGCTACAGTAGCAATTTAGAACTAATAAATTACCCAGTCATAACTCTCTTATTGCAATAGCAATTCACAGTCTAATAAAAAAATTAATTTAAATTCCTAAAAAAACATTTCAAACCTAAATTCAATGACATTTTTTAACAATTTCAAACCTACAAAATACAATTCTTCTCTGACTTATTGCAAATTTATATTATCGTAATAGCGCTAAAAATCCTGTTTGAACCAATTCAGTTGTGGAATCGAGCAATTTTACGCCCTATTGAAATGGGCTTGCCTTGAATAGCTTGGGTTAAGATCAATCGCTTATAGACTGGTGTTGAATGATTTTGTTCGTTCATACAAAAATGGGGTGGTGCTGCTGCCATTGAAAGTGCGGAGCCATTGAACAAACTGCAGACCACGATCTAAGGGCATGCCTCCTAGCCTTGCGCATCACATGGAGCAGGTGGTTGACGCTTCATGTTGACAAAATCTAATGCTGGCTCAACACCATCGCTGCCAGCATCTGATCCGGGCAGTACAGCAGCATGGGGTAGTCAAAGGATAAACTCTCGGGCCCAGTCCTGTTTGTGTCTGACCCAGAGTGGATGCCTTTTCATACTGCAAAGACGACAACCTTTTTTTAGTCTTCACTTTTTTTTTATGCAGTTTTTTTACAAGCGAAATAGGATAAAAACAAATTGGGTTTTATGCAGGTGAAGACTAAAAAATTGATCTTCGTGCGCTTGAGTTAAACAACTGTTATGAGCTGTCAAGATGCGATTTTTGATTAAGAACGTGCCATTTTTAGTTATCAGTAAACAACTTTTGATTTAGTCACATTTTACATAAATTCCCCCTCAACGATAATTCCTCCTGACAAATTACAAATTCCTCTTTTGAGGCCAAGTGGCTCACTTTAAGAAACACTGAGCTAAATGTAGTTGATTTCATTTTTGTATTATTGCTTTGTGACTGTAACTATTATTAAAATTGAGTTCGTTTTGAGCTGAATTAATTCAATTTCTCAGTGAGCTTAACTCAAGGAAAATTTTATTGATAGCCTACCGTATTTTTTCGAATAGAAGCCGCGGCTTCTATTTATTTTTCGATCATTTTGAGCAGTTCCTATTTAAAGGCGGCTTCTCATCGAGGACGGCTTTTATAATTTTTTACAATAATAAATAACAGAGCTGCAAAAATTTATCCAACACAAAAATTTTTAAATCTTTTGAAAGTAGGCTTTTTGGCAGGAAAATCCTACAACTTTTTTATAGTAATTACAACTACAGAGTGGAAGGAGAGATATCCAACAGACTGTCTGGAAATAGCTGGGTTTCTAAATTCTTTGTGTAGGAAATTAGAACCGGTTTAGGTTGATTTTCCGTTGCGTGTCGAAATCTTTGGTAAGTCAAAAATTACGTCGTAAAGTTGCAGGGTGTAGAAGCAGTTTCATTAAACAAAGTGTCATTTGAAAAGTAACATATTACAGATGTAAAGCGGAGAATTCCGACTGTACCTGTATTCTTGGGGCTTCTTTTTTATTTTTTTATCATTTGGTGCGGTTTCTATTCGAGGGTAGCTTTTAATCAAGGGCGGTTTATATTCAAAGAAATATGATATTTAATTGTTATGTTTACGATTAGGTGAAAATATTCGTGCAACTGCAAGGTGATCAAAACCTAAATATATCTGCATTACTTTTTAATCTAAGTTTGAAAAAGTTATCGGTTCATGATCAGGATCATTTATAGTAATCGTGATTTTTGGTTCGCAAAATCCCCCATGACAAATTTCTGGATACGCCACTGCACGGAATTATACTTTTTCAAGGTTGCGGAAGCGTGGAAGGTTATCAACAATGTTACCTACCAATACAGCCAATAAATATTTCATTTTCCAGACAGTTTTCTCGTAATATTGTGGACTACTATGTTTATTATAAATAAAGAAGATGATTTTGAAGAATGCATTAGGTTATAACATAGAACATGATAGATTGGTTATCCAGCATCAACGTGCAGCATTAGTAAAGAACGTTTATATTATACATTTATACGTTACGTTTATGTAAACGTCATACGTTTACGAATGGTACCGTACAGTTAACCAAATTTTTATCTGAACAAAAAATGTACAAGTAATGTAACAGCGTGTTTTATATTGTTGCTTGGTCTATAAAAACTTATCAAAAATGAACGTTTTTCCAACGTTAAAAATTCTGTAATTATGTTTAAAATTTTCATCAAAGTATTTTTAATTTTGGCAAAAAAATATAAGAGAAAATTTAAAGCAATATAAGCTGCACCTACAAAACAAATTAGTGTTTTTAATTGTGTTTAATCAAAGCTACCGTGGAAGTAAGTTTTAGCATGATTGTTTTTATTATTAAAAATGACTTTTAAAAAACCTACTTGCAGACTTTACTGAAAGTTTTTTTTAAGCAGTTGACAATAAGATTTTAATGCTTTATTTTATGGAAAAAAATTGGTCAATTTTGTTAAAATAGTTACATTGAAAAATACACAGCACTTTTCCAGCTACTAAATTGAACATTTTAATTAAGATTTATCCTCACAATTTATTGTTTCAAAGTTTTCATTTAAAAACATAAGTTTACCATCAACTTTTATTTATAAGTTAGTAAATGTAGAAGTTATTTATTTTTCGCTAATTTATAAAAAGGTTTTATCAAAATTTTATTTGGCAAAATTTATGTTGGTTAGCTATTTTTTATTTTTTCAATTGTATTGCAAAATATTATGGGTCTCGTCAAAAAGTCATCATAAGCAATTTTTGTTTGTAAAACTAACCTGGATCTCTCCTGTGGTTACTATTGTTTCTTGAAAAGATCCTTTTTTATTCCACTGTGGTGCTGTAGTAAAACAATAAAACATTTTGAGTTAATTTCACCAAAAAAAACTATTTGGGTGACTTTTTGAAGAGACCCATTATTATATACTGTTGCTTTTCTTGCAATGTTGTAGACTACAACAATATGAAAAAGAATTTTAACATTGCCAGTTGAATCACTTGTATAATATAAATATATAACAAAGAATTAAATATAAAAAAAATTATCAAGACAAACAAAACTTCAAAATTTGAAACAAACAAATGAAATATCATTTTACATAATTGCTCGTAACCTTACCACACAATACCAGGTAATATTCAGTTACTACATTTTGTTTAGATGTGTCTTGAAAAAAGTTGTCATCATACCCAATCAACCCAACTTATTAGCTGTTATTTTAATTATGTAACAATTTAACCTTTAAAACCTTTAAAGGATTAAAAATAACTTGTAGTTTGAGAAATCTTTGGCTTTTACCAAAGGTTTTCAACTTGTATAAATTCACAACATGTCAAAGTCTAAGATTTACACAAACAACCCCTGTGCCAAAAAAAGTTTTCAAGCCAGCAGTTTAAAAACAGTTTTTACTTATAGCAAACTGTTAGAATAGATTTATTTCCAAAGCCAAGCACAGAACAAAAAAAGGTCTTTATTTAAAGTTTAACCATAAAATTATTTTGAAAGTCAAATGAAGACTTTTTTTGGTCTTCATTCAACTTCCAAAATAAATTTTATGTTTAAACATCAAAACATCTTTTTGAATAAAGTTGGATGGCCATTGATCTTAATTTATTGAGCACCCTTTTAGTTTTGAAATGATGCACCTGGGTGTTGCAACACACCAGTTGGAAATTCTATCTTAGACTATGAACTATTGTCTGCAATATTTCCAAATAGTAAGGAGCAGTCCAATTTATATGTTACGTAAGTCTCCATTTTTTGGTATACTATTGAGTCCTTAACAAAGACACTTAAAACACTTTGCTGTGCTTTTGCTTCTTAACAAGCAGTAAAAATTACAGTAAACCTCATTTAATCCAGATTCAATTTGATGCACAAATTGATCTGTATTATGTGAAAATCTGGATTATTTGAAGGCTATTGTTTCAAGCCAGACGTTATGCAGAGTAGTAAGATGTAGCTAAAAATCACCTTATTTGAATATATAAAAAACTGAATGGTACAATTCTTTGAAATAAACTAATTTATTTATACAGTTCAAACAAATACATACCAATTACAGCAAAAAAATATAGCAAAACAACAAACACACTCCCTAGGTTGAACTGATATAAATTTTAAGTAACAAGCAACATAGCTGATGCTTGTAAACCATAACATGGAATAATATTTATGATGTTGACAAAAGACATTGTGCTACAGTTGTGAAGCGGAAAAATCCAGATTATGAATATAAAAAGAACAATTTTTATTTGGAATAGGCAAAGATCTGAATTATCCAAAAGTTTTTATTAAGAAAAACATTAAAAATCGTTCATACTTTCAGTTTTATCCAGATTAGGCAAATATCTGGATTAACCAAGGTTTACTGTATTTTAAAAAAACTAAGAACAGCAGCACATAAATATCTTTAAAACAATTTGGGTTAAGTGTTTGACAGTTGTTGAAAATTTGTTGAAAATTGTTTGATGTTTTTTATGCTATGTAAAAAAATTTTTAAACCATTATATTAAAATATAGATTTTTTTTTAGTATTTATCTCAGTTATTGCTTGTTTTATTTCTTTCTGTACATTAATTTTACTTTTTAAATAAATGGATCACATGGTTCACAAGAATTTATTATCTTTTTGTTAATTATTTACTCAAATAAAATAAAAAATTCATATTTATTTGTTCTTGCTGGTTTGTAAAATTGACCAATGCCCAAACAATTGTAAGTTTTTAGTTAATTTGGCTTTGATTGCTTTTTTTGTGATTTAAAAAATAAGAATTTGCCAATGAAATACTTTATGATACATCACTGACATTACCAGTTTTATTTAAGCAAAACAATCATTTTCTTTTTAAATTTTATTTTTTTATAGGATTAGAAAAAACTCAAAACTTTTTTACCAAGTTGTTGCAATTCAATTATATAAGACATAGACCTTTTCCTAGAATAGTAATTGCATTATCTTAAAATATTATTTTATTTACTCAAATACACAGAATGCTATTAAAAGATATGCCATTCTTTAATTACTGTTTGTCTATTTTGCAATCAGCATTGGACAAAGGCAAAAAATCAAATTTTTACTTCAGCCTAAGTAAATAATCTAGATCCAGATTCCAAATTCTGGGGATCAAAGTTTTTAAAACATACAAATCAAAACACTTTCTATGTTTCTAATTTAACTTGTTTACATTATTTAAGGTACAAAAGTTTTCTTGTGGTAATTTTTTAATTGTTGTTGAAAAGAGTTCAACATGACTCTTAATAAGCTCAGTTTGGATAATGTTGATGTAAAGGGAAAACGAATCCTTATGCGAGTAGATTTTAATGTGCCCTTAAAAGATGGAAAAATTACTAATAATCAAAGAATCGTTGCTGCTCTGCCATCAATAAAACATTGTTTGCAACAGGGAGCACAATCTGTTGTTTTGATGAGCCACCTTGGTCGGCCAGATGGTCGTAAACAAGATAAGTATTCTTTGGCTCCTGTTTCAGCAGAACTTGAAACTTTATTGATGACAAATATTACTTTTCTTGATGACTGTGTTGGACCTGATGTTGAATCAAAATGTTCTAATCCACCCTCTGGTTCTGTCATTTTATTAGAAAACTTGCGATTTCATGTGGATGAAGAAGGAAAAGGGGTTGATGAAAGTGGTAAAAAAGTTAAAGCTGATTCTGATAGTGTACAGAATTTTCGTAAAAGTTTGTCAAAGTTGGGGGATATTTATGTCAATGATGCTTTTGGTACAGCTCACCGGGCACATAGTTCAATGGTTGGAGTTGATCATAGTAAACGAGCTGCTGGTTTTTTGGTGAAAAAAGAACTTGAATACTTTGCCAAAGCTTTAGAAAAGCCAGAATTTCCATTTTTAGCAATTCTTGGTGGTGCTAAAGTTCAAGATAAAATCCAGCTAATTAAAAACATGCTTGATAAGGTTAATGAAATGATAATTGGTGGTGGAATGGCATTTACATTTCTAAAAGTATTAAAAGGAATGAAAATTGGGAATTCCTTATATGATGAAGAAGGAGCAAAAATAATTCAACAGTTGATGGACACTGCTAAAGAAAAAAAGGTTCAAATTCATTTGCCTGTTGATTTTGTCACTGGTAATAAGTTTGCAGAAGATGCCACTGTAGGAGCAGCGACTGTTGAAGAAGGAATTCCAGACGGCTGGATGGGTTTAGACGTCGGCCCGAAAACCAACGAGTTGTTTGCTGAGGTCATCCGGCGTGCAAAATTGATTGTTTGGAATGGACCTGCAGGCGTTTTCGAGATGAGCAGTTTTGCTGCTGGTACAAAATCTATAATGGACGAAGTAGTCGCGGTTACCACCAAAGGAGCTACTACTATTATTGGCGGTGGAGATACTGCAACTGCATGTGCAAAGTGGAACACAGAAAGCAAGGTGAGTCACGTCAGCACTGGTGGCGGCGCGAGCCTCGAATTGCTGGAAGGGAAAGTGTTACCCGGGGTTGCAGCTTTATCAGACGCATGACCTTTCGAAATAGCGCTTAAAGTGATTATTTTTTATCGTGCACAACATAAAATGGAATTTATGGTTTAATTTTGTTTACTTTTTGTTTTGGCCTTCGAAAATAGATTGAAGTATATGCATGAAGCCAAGGAGAAAGTGAGAATACTAAAGCGTCAAAAAATTTTGAAACCAGTTCCTTTGTCACCGCTCTGAAATAATTTTATTGGTATACTGTATAATGTTGATTCTTTGTATTCTTACAGTTTCAAATTATTTTTTGGCTATACTCGTATAGACACATCTTACTGCTATCCTGTATTATCGCTGAACTATTCCATTTAATATTATCATTAATAGGCTGATGCTTAAAATTGATATTGTTAATGACAGCATGTGAATAAAGTCTACTCACTGAAGGAATCTATTGTGATGTCTCATTATATTGTGAAGTCTCGGCAGCGTGGTCGAGTAGTTAGAGCGCCGGGATTGTTATCGACATGGTCTCGGCTCAAAACCTACTCGCGCCATTCTGTTGTGTCCTTGGGAAAGACACTTTACGGCACTTTCCCCTGCTTGGTGGTCTTGCAAACAGTTCTAAATTTTTTTCATATCTTTATTAAATTTCCAAGCGGACAGCAATATATTGGCATCTCCGGAAGCAGGTCGGGGTAATCGTTCACCCTATGTATTACAGTCCCCGCTTTTCTGCGAGTCCGGATGATAAATATAGAGATAAAATAAATAGCAATATATGAGCTTGTGACGACAATAAAGTTGCCAAAAACGCGTTTACGTTATTTTGTGTTATTTCGCAATCGTAAGCGAAAATAAAGATTGAGTAATAAAATTCTTTCATTAAGCAAATGTTGACATTTACGAAAACTGGTCACTGGTCAGGGTAATCGTTCGACGGATGGCCTTCGAGTTGAGAGAAAATATAAAGATGATGTCACAGTTTTCACTTGAAAATTTTCATAAATCAAATGGAGTTCATTAAATACGCTTTGCTGGCGCATAATTACACAGCAATGTTGTCATAGCTTGTTTATCTTAAACAAAAAATTACGTAACGACGACATGCCGGCGAGATTAGTTTGTCCCGGTATAACCGACCCTAAATAAGTAAAGTGTCAAGGTTGAACTCGAAGGTCTATCAAACTAGGACTCCATACATAGGCCAACTGCTTCCAAACTCACAAAAGTTTTATTAAATTCTAGGAATGTGCCGAAGCTTCGGCATGGGCAAAATTCTGGCTTTGGCACATCCCTACTAATTATTAGTCTTTAGCTTTTTATGCATGCTATAATTAACATAAAATATTATTTTTTGCTTTAATGAAAAAAACATTTATAATTTGTTTCAAAGTAGTCAAATTCGGCAAGTCCTTATTAAATTCAAGTAAATACTTTTTTATTACACTTTTATAAAACAGTTTTTATCTTTAAAACTTGGTCTCTTTTTCCAATTTTGCTCATTAGGCTACTTTATACAAGACGCTTAAGACTTGCTTTTATTACTTTTCAAGATTAAAAATAAAAAACCGTCGTAGCAAGAATGACCTTTTTTCAAAAGCGATCTTGCTCTAGTTGCAAGAAGTACACTTTGCAATATAAAAAAGCCCTGTTTATCATTTCCTCCGGAATTCTCAAGATATTACCTTTACGTTCATCAACAAGAAAATTTTCTGGAACTTCTTGAGCAATACAACAATCATAAAAAACTTAGGTCTCGTTCATCATCAATTTCTATTAAGTTTTGGTGATCCTTAGGCAGGAAAAGCAGTAATTTCTTGTTTCCGACTTCGAACATCAGCTCAACTCTCAATGTAATAAGACAGATAGATAGGCTATGAATTTTTAGAAGTTATTTACGATGTTCGAAATTCTTGAAGCTTAGGTTGGTTGTCACTCAAATTTTTTTTATTTGCAATTAAATTTTTTTAGCTTTAATAATCCAGCATTACCGATACCTCGAAATACTCAGTGCTAACACTTTGACTTGCCAGGAGAATATGCCGAGTTTGATGCTTTACTTATGCCGGTAGGCTGTTGGAAAAGACACCTTTTTTTATTCATGAAGTCATGCTGCTTTATTTTCTATAACAATTCCGCTTATGACAGAAAGCAGTAACCAAGTCAATACAAGTGATTATACTTTGTTACACGTTGGCTGTTTTTGACATTTCTCCTTTTGTAATTAAATGCGCTTGCTCAACGAGATTTTTTTTACATTGATTTGAAGCAATTTTGGCTAAATCAAAATAAGAACCTATTTCTATAGCAGATGAATAAGACTTAACGCGTACGCCTGCACCAAAAATTGTCCACATGTTCTGAGAAAACAAGTTGTTTCGCACAGCAAGACGCTATTTTTTTTTTTTTTATTGTATTCTCTAATTATCCTGCGGACTCACAGCACAACGTAGGAGCTGTTATACTTATGCAGCCGTCAAGCGATTACCCCGGTCAAAGATCCTAAGATATTGCTGTCCAGTTGAAATCTTTTTGTTTTTTTAGTTTTTTTATAGAGATATGACTGAAATTTAGGACTGTTGCTAAGACCGCCATGCAGAGGAAACTACCGTACAGGTTTTTTACAAGGACACAACAAAATGGCGAGAGCAGATTTTAAACCGCCACCATGCGGTTGCGTTCACCATCGGTACGGCGCCCTTCATCGCTCCAAACGCTGCCCAACTTGATCGGAAATAAGCTCGAAATAAGGATGAAAATAACAAAAACGTACTTGATTCAAATTTTATTTTTTCAAATTTAAAACAGTTTGGGAAAATTAAAAATGTCTTAAAACGTACTTGATTTCAAATTTTATTTCTTCAAATTTAAAACAGTTCGGAAAAATCTCAAAAACGTTCGCCGAACAATCTGCAACCAAGAAGGATAGCCAACCTGCGCCTCGGCTGGCTCTGGTGCAGTGTTTCTCAACTTTTTTTGGCCATGCCCCACCTAATCACTTTTAAAATTCTGATGTCCCTCAAGTGGTAATGCATAACCCACTGGTTCTCAACCGGGAGTTAGTTGGCTCTCTATGGGAGAAAATTTGTTTATAGGGGGAATTGGGGAGGAAAAATTAAAGAAATCACAATTTTAAATCCTCTGGAACAGTGGCGGCTCGTGCAGAGGAACTGCAGCACTCCCAAAAATTTAAACAAAATTTTTTTAAATTAAAAAAATAAATAAGTTTTTTTAAAACGCTTTTGACGGTCTAAATAAAAAATATAATTTTTTAATTCATATGAATATGGCAACTCTGGCAGGAGCTGGACATTTCCTTTGCTTCAAATTTTAAAATAAATAATAATAGCCTACAAGAAATAAAATTGCGTGTGAGTTTCAATATGTAGGCCTATGTAAATTTGCAGGGTTAAGGAGCTGCATTTTCTTACAGCTCAAGTTACGTTGTTTGAGTTTGTTTAAATCCAAGATAGATTTGAGTTGCTTAATTATTTTTCTATTAGGAAAAGTTTTGTATATTGTTTAACTAGGCTAAGTGAACAATATCAGTACTCAGTACTACAGGCAAGCAAAAAAAATGGTTGCCAAATAAGCAAGAGTAGAATAATTTTAAAGCCTTAAGTAGTCTTGTAGTTTGGAAGTAATTTTACAAAAGTTTAGCATTAGTTTAAGAACAACAAGTTTACAGCCAGGGTTAAACATAACTAATTGACAATGGTTTTGTTGTCTTGCTTTTTTTTGGTTATGTACTGTAGCTATGTAAATTAAAGTGCTATAAATTGATCGATATTAGTTAAAATTCTTGTAAAGCAAAATAAAATCACAAAAAACGCCCTTTTTCTGTTGCACCTTAAGCATTTGTTTACAAGCCGCAACTGCTCTGGAAAATAAATGTGACTAATGCTGTAACAGTAACGGTACAGGACGTACCACACATACTTTCGATATTTCGGCTGATGCGTTTATTGTTGTTGACTATTTTTCAACCATATAGTGCAAAAATACTATTCGAAACATAAGCCAAAAGAATTTCAATTTTGAAAAATGGTAAAACGTACAGTTTTAAAGGAAGACCATTTATCAAACTAATGTAAGAAGAAGATTTGTCTATACCAGTGGTGTAGTCGAGACCACATGACTCGAGACCGAGACCGTAAAATTTTTTCGAGACCAAGACCGAGATCGAGACCGGAAAATTTCGAGACCTAAGGTTCTAGACCGAGACGAGAAATTATCGAGACCGAGATCGAGAGCAGAATATTTTTCGAAAAAAATTTAATTTATTAACGACATTAATTTTTATTTTTCCAAAATTCCAAAGCTACGTTTCAAATAAACTAGCATCCCTAGCATGTTATAAGAAAGTCTTGCTCTATGTGG
Organism: Diplosoma virens; assembly: GCA_963680785.1. Classification (NCBI taxonomy): domain Eukaryota; kingdom Metazoa; phylum Chordata; class Ascidiacea; order Aplousobranchia; family Didemnidae; genus Diplosoma; species Diplosoma virens. The sequence continues at coordinate 35,043,708 of OY796895.1, read as the reverse complement.
TCGCATAAAGAAAGTCTTGTTTACTTCACAATACCCCAGCAAATGCGCAAGTTTTTTTATATACATCTGTGCGTTGCTTTAAAGTCAGAATTTTTTATTACCAAAAAACATCTAAAGCCCCGTAACAAACGGAATAGAGATAATTTGTTCAATGTAATAAATTATATTTCAGCTAATCAGGTCACAATTATGAAAAAACTTTATACTATAGAGCAGGGTTCCCAAACTCTGTGCCGGGATTAAAGTGTGCCGCGAAATTTTCGTGTTTTTGACGGAGTCAATGGTGAATATTGGGTGAGGCGAATGAGGCAGTTGCCTCGGGCCCCCCTTGAAAATACCGCATATAGTTTCATTTTGCTGTATATGATTTTTTAGAGATCACCATGATTTTGGGAGAAAAATAGCGAAATATGAGATCAAATCGAAGTGAAGACCTTTTTTTGTTTTTTTTAGAGATCACAATGATTTTGAGAGAAAAATAGTGAAATATGAGATCAAATCGAAGTGAATATAATTTTTGTATGTGAACTTAAAGAGTATATTAAGTAGGCTTTTGCCTTCATGAAGTACGTGTGCCGCAGGCAAACTCAGAATTTATTAGTGTGCCGTAGTAATAAGATAGTAAACGGGAAGGTATTTGGCCCAAAACGCTTCAAGGTCCAGTACTTTAAATTTGTCTTTGGATGCTGAGTTAAATTTTAACTCGAGAAACTGCTCTTGTGCTTCATCAAAAATGTCGCCTATTTCGCACTGTAATTTGTTTCTTGCTTCTCATCTATAGAAGAAATGTATTTGATTAAATTTTTTTTTAAATCAGATACATGAGTTTTTATTTGTGCTTTAATTGGGATTCACAGTTACCGTTTGTGAGAGCAAAATCCAATTAAAAAAAGCTTGCTGGATTTCGTTGTTCAATTCGATTCTTGCTGAGGTCAAGTTCCCTGTCATTTTGAGTTTTAAAATTAATAAAGAATGTGTTGTAAAACATTTTAACAATCGCGCCTCCTTGAAAATTTACGTTAAAAACCACTAACTAAATCATTTATTGACTATGTTTACTCAAAAATTTTACTAGGCAACAAAAGGTTTTTAATTTTATTTCGCAAGGGGAGTTGTTTATGGTGAAGAAAGCAGTAAATCATCATAACTACATCAACCCGTTTCCTGCGTAAAACAGAAAACTCGTCTTTGGCAATCGCATTGTTTCATAGCGCAACTTTTTCTGTTGTGAAGCAATTCAACAGTTAACAGACACTGTTTGACAGCTTCCCGCATTGCTTTGTTTGAAAGCCGTTTAATTAACTCGGAACGGATTAGGTTTTACTGGTTCGTAACTTTTATAGTCAACGTCCACAAGAGCTCTTTGCCAATTTTGAAATATGTTATAAAAAAAAATTTAGATGGAAAATAAAGATTTTTTACCAAGACTCATTGTTTGAAACTTGATTTCGAAACTTTTTAGTTGAAGAAATCATGATTTCGTAACAAAATTCAATGTTTTGCTTAGTTTAAGGAAGTGTGCTTGAAAAAATTGTTAGTCAGAGTTTGAATGGCGCTATAAACAATTGTATTTGCTTACGGTACCTTTTTTTTCAAGTTCTATTACGCAACTCAGTATTATCAGGCCTTGACATTTACTTCGTTTAGTATTTTAATTCGTTTGGAATATGAATATTTTTTGAAAAAACGTACAACTTTTCGAAAACAATTCGGTGTCTTAAAACATAATACAGTTGAATAAAACGGCGGTTGACATGGAACAACATTTATAAGATAAAAATTTTTTTAATCTCTATATTTATCCTCCTGAATTGCAGGAAAGCAACGGAGGCGCTAATACATAGAGTAAACAATTACCCCGACCTGCTTCTCAAAAATACCAAGATATTGCTGCCCGCTTGAAATTTAATAGAGATAATACTGAAATTTAGAACTGCTTGGCAAGATAACCAAAGCAGGGAAATATGGCGCGAGTAGGTTTTGAACCGAAACCATGTCGAGCACAATCCCGGGTGCTCTAACCACTTGACCATGCCGCCGATTATTTATATGAAGGTTAGCATTTTGTGGCTATTGTTATGATTTTTCTTAAAACTCTAGTTTTTTTCAGAGTACCATATTAGTTTTCCTACGAGTTTCGAAATATTTTGTTGCAAGATTAAAGACATATTTTGTTTTGTTTTTTATGATTATGATCAGTGATGTTTTTAGTACGGAATGAACGGAGCGACCGCACCGGACCCCTAAAAAAAGTCCAAAAGTGGCCCCCTCTAAGCGAAATATTGCTCTATTTCTTTATAGTAGCACCATAACGATGGTCTCTCCTAAAGTGATGACTGTTTTTTTAGAGATCGCTTTGGTTTGGAAGACAAAAAAGTGGTCCTCCCTATTTTTCTGTTACCGGCCTTCCCTTTTTGTAAGATCATCACTGATTATGAGCTTTAGAATAAGGTTTTGTTAACTGGTAGAAGCAATTCACAAATATAACATAGAATTACCAACCCTGTTTTTTATTCAATGGCATTTTCAATTACAATTAACTTAGTCAAAGGTGCGACAAGTAGAATGGGTAAGCATTAAAAGTTTACTTTGTCGGGTAAATAGGCTACTAAAAGTAACGTAAACATTATAGTTAGTACAGTGCTTCCTTGATTATCCGGTCTAATTGGGTAGTTACTTTCAAAAATATGAGCGGATAAGCTAAAAAAACCTTAATTTTTATTGTCAAAAGCAAAAACCGCTTAATTTTATTGAATTTCTATTGTCAAAGCAACAAAAGTATACAGTACGTAAATATTCACTTTTTAGATCTACACTCAGGGGCGCCGGAGTTTTTTTTTCCAGGGGGTGCAAATTTCAAAAAAAGGGCACTTTTTGTTAAAAAGGCACTTCAACAAAAGTCGTTTATAGCAACCATGTCGCAATCAAATTAGCGTATTCTCTAAAAAAAAGGTCTTCACTTGTAGTTGATCTTCGCCCCAAAATCATAGTGTTCTCTAAAAAAAAAAAGGTCTTCACTTGTAGTCGATCTTTGATTTTCCTATTTCGTCCCAAAATCAAAGATCTTCACTCAAAATCGTTCTTTCACTCTAAACAAACATCTGCCTCATTCGCCTCACCCAAAATCCATCACTACCTAAAACTTACGATTTTCGCGACTTTCATTATTGTACCATGATTTACGGATGTTTTTAATTTTGGAAACATCATTGCATTTGATGGTGATCGAGATTACATAGGTTATATGTAGAGCAGATCAAAAAATATTTCTGTAAGACAAATTTCAAAAGGCACAATCTGCCCCCTGTGCCCCCGTGTTTTCAGAATATTAAAAGACAGGGGGGCAATTGCTCCCCTGCCCCCCGCCCCCCGCTTCCGGCGCTCCTGTCTACACTGTACTAAAAAATGAATTAATTTTGCATTGTTTGCGAGTAGATTCACGTTTTTTCAGTAGATTTCGAAATAATTGTACTAATGTACTGTGGTATGCACTACAGCTGTGATGTGCCAAAATATATTGTACAAAATATAGTGGTCGGATAATTGAATGCCAGATAAACGAAATGCAAGTAATCAAGGAAGCCTTGTAGTTGCCATAAAGCCAATTTGTTGCTAATAAATTTAAAACTAAAATGCTATAAAAAAATTTGGTGCTGGTTTAGTATGTGATCTACTTACATGTTTCTAGTTTAGCTTGTGATCTACCTAAAAAACGCCACGATAGTTTAAAACAGATAAAAAAATACTATAAATAGATAAAATAGATAGATAAAAATAAATAACAAAATAGATAAAAAAAGATACTAAAAAAGATAAAAAACGGGACGATACCAAGATAGCTCACTGTCAGTTGATTCGGCTCTTTCATCACGATTAAGAAGACGACCTCGATTGTATTTTCTTCTTCCAGCAAAGCGTGCTTCATCTCTTTCAACAGGATTTACTGCAGTTTCCACCATTTGACCTCTCCTATTGATAGACACTATTGAAGAGCAAACTTCTCTGCACATCTTGAACCAATCACATATAGTTGGCCTGCTTCTTCCAGTCATTTCTTCCGTTAGATCTAACGACAAATCCTTCACAAAGTAAAAAACCAGCTCCAAAATTTCGGACAGCGTCAGCTTGCAATTCATTTTATTATTCAGGTCAGTGTAGCAAAAGAAGATACTTTCATGGCGAACAGATCTAAATGTCTGGCACCCCTTCTTTCGCAGCGGAAAACAGGACGGCTTTCACCTTTTATTTTCCTTCGCTTTTCAGCCATTTCGCCTCCACATTTGCTACAAGGAGCAATATCAACTGGTTGTTCAAGAAGTTGATAGCGCCTAAGAAATTCCGTAGCAGCTACTTCATCTCGGATGCTCTTGTGTGTACAGTTCCTTAGCTCTCATCATGGGCTGACCTGATCTGGACTACCTGCTGACCAACTGTTCTGATAAATGTAGTAGATCTCCGGGTTGTTTATTTGTTTAATTGAAGTTCACACAAGTCGTCCAAGATGAAGTAGTAGTAATCTGTCTAATCCCTTTTGCAATCATGTACTCTCTTATCGTATCGTACTCACAGGTAGATCACAAGATGTAGGTAGATCACATACTAAACCAGCACCAAAAATTTTTTATCCTGAACATTGCATCCAACATTTTCTTATGATCGAAACCTAGCATCTAATTATCAATTTGGTTAAAAAATGCAACTGCTTTTTTTGTATAATTTTTTCACCGAACAACTAAATAAATGCATCGAAACATCTAAAAATAGTAAATTTATATGATCATAAGTTTAATTTTGTGCAAGTGTATAGTACTTTTCATTTCAATTATTGGCTATTATTTGAAGAAGGATTAACTCTCGTCTGTCTGAGTTTACGACTTCTAAAACAGATTAATAGGAAAATCCCCTCGCCATAGCAAGAAAAAAGTCATTTTAAAAAGCGAGGCGCATTTTAATTACGCACTGAGAAACGGTTTGTGAAAATTTAATTCCGCAGTTAATGGGTCAAATAACAAAAAATGTCCGGTCTCGAGACCAATTTAAAAAGTACGAGACCGAGACCAGGTCATTACGAGACCAAGACCGAGACCGCCAGCAAAAGGCCGAGACCGAGACCGAGACCGAGACCTTGAAAATTGGTCTCGAGGCCTTCATCACTGGTCTATACTGTATCACAGTGGCGTGTGGTGACCTTTGAGACTAGTCATGCAATTGGCATGCCAAAACCGGGTCATAAAATTGGGTTTATTCAAGACCAATTTTCGTCCTAGATTTAATGTGATCTCTAAAAAGAAGGTCATTACTTGAAGTCATTCCCTGATAAAGCAGTTTTTGTCCCAGAGATGCAGTGATCTCTAAAAAAAGGTCATCACTTGAAATCGTTCCAGGCAATGCATTTTTCTTTCTCAAAATGCAGTGATCTCTAAAAAAAAAGTCATTGCCTGAAATTGCTGCGAGTAATGCACTTTTCGTCCTTAAAAAAAAAAAAGGTAATCACTTGTAACCAGGGAGTCGAACCGTTTGATTTTACCGGTTCAGGTTCGGTTTGGCTTCAGATCAATTGAAACGCTCCGGTTTAGGTTCGCTCCTGTAAAAATTACCTCAAAACCGGTTGATAAAGTTTCGGTTCGGGTTCGCAGCATCATTAGGAAAATATTAAGATAATTAAGAAAATATTGTAGTATTCTCTAAATATAGCGTTCTTCAAAAAAAAAAAGGTTTTCACTTGGAATCGGTCTCCGAAATTCCTATTTTCGTCGCAAAATCATAGCGTTCTCCAAAAAAAAAAAATCTCCACACCGCATGCGGCCTGCGGGCTTGTAGTTGGACCACACTGTGCTACAGTAAGTGATACGGGTGACGTCACGGACCGAACCGGTTTTTTCAACTGATTCGAGTTCGGTTAAGGTTCACGATTATTCAAATTATTTGGTTCAGTTCCGGTTCGCTCTTTTTGATTTTTAAAATTACGGTTCGGGTTCGGTTAAGGTTCGGAAAAAATGGTGTAAAACCGGTCTATAAAACTCCGGTTCGGGTTCGGTTCGACTCCCTGCTTGTAACCAGTTTCCGATTTCTTACTTTTTGTCCTAAATTCACGATATTCTCTAAACAAGTAATATTTCTCATCGAATTCATCGATATCTACCTCATCGCACAAAAGTTCGTCATGCAATTCCTAAAAATTTGGTCATGCAACGAATGACTTTCATGCCCTGACCGCACGCCACTGCTGTATCAGCTATCTGAAGTTAGGATTTGTTCCGGATGATCAAGATAAAAATAAACCGTATTGCTTACTATGTTCTAAATTCCTATCTAACGATTTAATGAGAAACAAAAAACTAGAAGACCGCTTAAAAACATCCACCCAGAACATGTAGAAAAACCTCTCGCATACTTTCAACGTCTGAATGAACGCAGGCAAAGAACAAGCAAATGTCACTTATGCCAATATTCAAAAACCAAAGTAATTAAAATAAACGTGGATTGCAAGCTAGCTATGAACTTAGTTTCCTACTTGCGAAAAAATCCCCACCGCATGCTAATGGTGAAGAATTGCTAAAACCGGCTTTTGAGATATATCTTTGAACAACGCTTCGCAGTGGAAAAGTAGGCCACCAACTTTTTTCTTTGGCATTAAGCAATGATACTGTTTGCCGCCGCATTGACGAAATTGCCAATGATGTCCAACCACAGTTGAATGATATTCTCTGGAATATAAACTTCTGCCATTTTCAACCACTTATTTAGTTGAATGTGCTTTTAATGCTGTTACGGACATGTTGACTAAGAGAAGAGAAACATTTGAAATTTTCGAGCGCGGAGATCTTTGACCAAAGTTGACACGTTTTTCTCCTCGATTTTCGCTCTTAATTTCTCAACATAAAGCTCAAAAGTCTCATTAAACTTGAATAATGTATTTGTTGATTTTTTTTTTTCTAACTATTATTCTGATTGACAATGAGGAGAAAATGACGAAGTTTGGGTCTGTAAGAAAGGAATATAAAAAAAAGTTGAGAACCATTGACATAGCCGTAACAGCCGAAAAATTTTTGGTGGGAATGAAGTTTTGCCCAAATTGTATATGTTTGTCTGAATCATTATTATGCAGTGTTGTATGGTAGCATTGGTTTTCATTCTTTAATAGCTCGTGGCGCCTTTCCAGAAACTCTAAAAACTCGTAGCCCCCTGTTAGAATTTTGTCTTAAAAGACTAGCAAAGACTAAAAAAAAGTCATCTCCATGAAACTCTGTCTGATTTTTTCATTTTTGTCCCCAAAGGCTAGTGAAGACTAAAAAAAGGTTATCGCTTTCAAACTTTGGGGGGTCGAGGGCCCCGTTTGAGAAACCTTTAGGTAAGCGAACCAGGTCAATACATCTACCAAGTCAGTTAATTGGAAACAAGTGCATTTTCGTTTTGTATTTTCCCACCAAAATTGTTTCGTAATGTCTTAAATCTCCCTGCTTTACCAAAATTTTGCCAAGCCCCACGTTGAGAACCACTGCTCTAGTGTAATAAAATGTGTTTTATGATATTTTTACACTCTTAAAAAATAGCGGTCACTTCTTAACTTTTGTATCTTTTTTCTTTCGGCTGATTACACTTCATGCAACTATTTAACTGAATATGCAATTTATTATTTAGAAAACAAGAGAGCACATACCAACTTAATCGAATCGAATTAACAAGTAACTTGCTCATATTAAAGTTTTATGAAAAATAAGGCATCAATTTTAGCCGTAAATTTTTATAAAACTATGTACAAGCTCTGTCCGAGTCCGGAAGCGGAGCAGAAACATTTAGTTAGATTTGCCTTTACAATGAAAGAAACTCGAGCAAAATATCAAATCGATTGAAGGTGAAGGCTTTTATTTTGGTTTTCGTCTTCACCTTAAATTTGGGACAAAAAGGGAGATTTTGGACACTGAATGGAAGTAAGACTCTTTTTTTAGTCTTCACTAAATTTTTGCGCTGAAAACGGTCGCAATTTAAAGTTGAAACCCTGTAAATTAGAACCAAATCACGGAGTCCTTGAACGTCAATAAAATTTGAACAAGATTACATTGCCCCCCAAGTTTTTTTGGCCAGTACAGCTATAAACCTTCACGAGAAAAGTCAAAAAACAGTTAATATTTTAAAATTTTGCCCACATCCGCTAAAAAATTTTCTGGCACCCCTGTTTGTATTGTCAATATACTCAAGAAACTTATCCAAACACAGAGCAAACAATTATTAGTGAAGATAAGAAAATATTTTGTCGCTTTGAAACCTAAACAAATCAATAGTTCACATGAGCAAAAAACTCACACATCAGCCTTACTTTACATGAGCAAAAAACTCAAGATGCCGGTACAGAAAAATTATTGATTCAGTTCAGTTCAGTTCAGTTCAGTTCAGTTTTCTTTTATTTCTGCTCCACCACATGAACAAGATAACAAAATGTTGAAAAGTTTGTGTGTTGTTGAAGACGGGGTCAGAAAAAGGAAGAAGCAACAAAACGAGTTGACGTTGTGACTTGCTAATTAGCGATGAAAAGTGTGACTTGTTGTATAATTTAGAAGCAAGGTTGCTTCACCTCATTATTAATAGTCGTAGGGCTCATTTTTGCCAGTGGCATTCTAATGTGGTTGGTTGAACTATTTACGAATAATGTCACGATCGAATATTTTCTTTTTCATTTTATCTCTATATTTATCCTCCTGACTCGCAGGAAAGCGTCGGAGGCGCTATGCACATGGCAACTATCCAGCAATTACCCTGACCTGCTTCCGAAGATGCCAAGATGTTGCTGTCCCGTCAAAAATTTTTACTTCGTTTTTTAATTTTATAAAGATGTGACTAAATTTAGAACTACTTGCCAAGACCACTAAACTGGGGAAAGTGCGGTGAAGCGTTTTTCCCAAGGGGACAACAGAATGGTGCGAGTAGATTTTGAACGATCAGGTTGATTACAATCACGGTGCTCTTAACCACTCAATCACGCTAGCGACAAACACGCAATATTTAAAACAAACACTCAAACTTGTTTTTCTGACGACTTTTTATGACTATTTTGTCTTTTTCTTTTCTTTATTCTTATAATTGAGGACTTGGTTATATAGGTCACATCAGGGTGTCCATAAAGTCTCTTTACAATTTAAAAAAATTATTACAAAGTGAAATGATGAGATATCGCAATGAGGGTTGTTTTATCTTAATCAGTATTTTATAAAGTTTTTATTGACACTAAAATTTATTGTTTCAGATAAAATTTCTTAATTAAAATTTCTTATGTTTAGTGATTGAGTTATATGAACTGAAACCCTAAAAAATGACTACTTCTCAAAAAATAGCGCAATGCGTATCCTGTTTCATTGAGATAAAATCAGATGTTTAGACCCAGCGAAACTACAGAAGTAAGTATGGAAGAGACCCTGTGCACTGTTGAACGTGGTAGTTCCAATTGTCTGGCAGCAGTATGGATGGATTTCATAGGAGAACGTTGAAAGGCTTGCCTTACACGCTCGATGTTTTCTTCAGATGTTCTTGGTCGCCCACTCCTCCTTGTATCGAACACTGTCCCTGTCTCCATAAATTTCTTGTGCCATAAACGAATTGAAGGACGTGACGGTGGGTCTCTTCCCTACGTACTTCTGTAGTTTCGCTGGGTCTAAACATCTGATTTTGTCTCAATGAAACAGGATACACATTGCGCTATTTCTTGAGGAGTAGTCATTTTATGGGGGTTCAGTTCATATAACTCAATCACTAAACATAAGAAATTTTAATTAAGAAATTTTATCTGAAACAATAAATTTTAGTGTCAATAAAAACTTTATGAAATACTGATTAAGATAAAACAATCCTCATTGCGATATCTCATCATTTCACTTTGTAATAATTTTTTTAAATTGTAGAGACTTTATGGACACCCTGTATATTTTTTTTATCATTATCAGCATTATTTTCAGGAAAAATATTGGATTAGTCCAGTATGTTTCCCTTTTCCCGCTTGTCGTTTTGGGGTTGCAGGGGCAGCAGCTCGAGTTGGGATGTCCAAGCATCCCGATCTCTTGCAACTAGCGGCAATTTCGCTGGTGGAATTCCAAGACGTGACCAGGCCAGTTCTTCAACATAATTCCGCTAGCGAGTTCTGGGTCGCCCTCTGGGCCTTTTGCCACTCAAAAAAGCATCCATTAGTTGCTTTGCTGTTCGCTCGTGGGACATTCGCGTCACATGGCCATACCAGCGCAGTTGAGATCGTTCTATGCGGAGTAACAGCGGTTTGATGTTGAGAGATTGACGAATGTCAGTGCTTTTTATCTTGTCAAGTAGGGATAAATTTCTAACTTTTCGCAAAAAAAAATTCCGGCCGCTTGTACTTGGGATCTCACTCTGTTGGTCATTACCCAACACTCATGACCATAAGTGAGGATAGGAACAAAAACTGATCTAAAAACAAAAAGGTTTGCTTTTGTACAAAGCTCTCGTTTAAGTACAACTGATCGGTAAAGCTGGCGCATTGCTGCACTTGCTTTTTCAATACGTGTGTCCAGTTTGTTGCCCTGTCTACCATCACTCGAGAATATGACTCCAAGATACTTAAACTTTTCTGTCCGCTTAAGAGTTATTCCATTTGTTTGGAAAGAACACTGGACAGGGTGCCCTGACAAACGCATGATCTCAGTTTTAGCCGTACTAATTTTCATTCCAGCATCCAAACATGCATCAGAAAACCGATCAAGTGCATATTGGAGATCACTATTGTTTGAGCTTAACAATGCAAAGTCATCTGCAAACAGCAAGCACCAAACATTACACTCCCGAAATGTGACGCCACTACAAGAGGAACTGTCTTTGTCTATCTTGTCCATGTATATAATGAACAGAAGAGGAGAAACAACATAGCCCTGTCGTAGTCCAAGACTGACACTAAAAGATTTTGTTTTCATGCCATTGACACGAACACAGACTTTTGACTGTTTGTATAACGATTTGACAGCAGTTAATATAGCTGACCTCTCACGTCATACTCCAGCAGTACTGCCCACAGCTTGTCTCTTGGCACACGGTCATACGCTTTTTCAAGGTCTACAAAGCATGTATACAACACTTTTGCATATTCCCACGATTTCTTAAAACTTGCTAAAGGACAAAGATCTGGTCCATGGTGGATTTGCCAGAAAAAATCCACAATGTGCATCCAAAAGTTGAGGACTATTTTTTTCCAGGCACTTTGCATAGACCTTTCCAAGAAGACTTAATAAAAAAATGCCCCTTTAGTTAGTGCATTTCGTCTTGCTCCTTTTTTGTAAATAGTTATCAACACACTGATCTGCCATTGCTTCGGTACCTCACTGTCACAAACTTTGTTCGGGAATCCCAAAGGACCAGTTGAGCTAGGTAACCCGAATACCTGCGCTGAAACAAAGCTGTGTCTAAATTTTATTTTATTCCGGCTCAAGAGGTAGTCTTGCTATGAGCCTGACAGTTTATACAGTTGGTTAACGAAAGCTCGGATTGATTTCGTTGAAGATTCTTTTTTTACAACAAACAGAGACCCTTGTCTCTAATAAAAGCAAATGTATTACGAAAATATCACGTCCGACGAAACTTCTATTCCACGTTTTGCCAAACTGCAAAGCGAAATTAACACTATAACTCGACTCAATCAACACAGATAATTCTACCTCTGTAGAACAAAACTGCCAACCACTGGCACAAAATAATTTCAACAATTGTCCACCGACACACAATCTAACGGTCCACCTCCTGTGCCCAAACAAAACCACCTTCGCTCGAGCCTCCACTCGAGTCGCTTCAAATTACCTCACAACGATAATAATCATTTCTCGCTACGCATCGGCTTTATATAGAAAACAAAGTCACGTGACGTAAAGTTTCTCGTAATTTCGAGATTCAGCCAGAAACCCCTGGAGAGATCGTTACGCGAATCAAGTGGCATATACGCGAACCTTCCAGTACAATGACGTTAGTCAAAAACATATTACGTCAATACAAAGAGAAAAAAAGAGAAAAAGATACATGTATCGAGCCATAGAACAAATTGGACGTATATCGCAAACAGCGCTCAAAGAGCCGCATTTATTCTCTTATAATAAAACTACGAATTGCTTATAACGGGGATACACTACATCGTTATGATTAAAATTATGAATGAAGTGTGACACTCACCAGTTTTCTAAGCTATTTGGCACACACGAGTCAGCCAACGAACCCCAAAGTTGCTCACGGCCTTTAACATTTCAGGTCGAATATCATCTTTACCAGATAGGGGCCTTGCCAGCTTTCAAAGATTTGATTGCTGTGCTCACCTCTGTTTTGGTTAGATGAATTTCTTCATCAAATTGTTCCTAGGATGTTTCCAAATGTTGGACTGTTATTGGATTTAAGAGCTGACAAAAGTATTCTCTCCAACAATTTAGGATGCCCTTCTGATGCTTCAGAAGCACACCATTAGTATCTTTGATGAAAGTGGTGTTCGTTTGCCGCGAAAACGATGTATGGTTTGCCAAAATAGTTTTTTTTGCCAATCTGTAATTTGTATCCAACTTTTGTTCAAATTCTTTCCATGACTTTTCTTTATGACTGTTTGACAACAGTCTTACGTACTGCAGAGTACCGCAATCGAAGCTGCTCAGATGACTTGTTTGTTAACCAAACTCTAAACGCAGTTTTTTTCACGAATAGCTTCTTTAGCTTCTTGGTTTCACCAAGCAGTTGTTTCCTCACTACCCATTTGAGCTCCCACACGTTTGCAAACACAACTAGCAGCTGCATATGTTATTGTAATGACTGCTGATTTAAATAAATTCCAATCAGTCTCAACGTCTTCAGTATAGTCAGGAAGTTCTCTGAACAAGGAAGCAACTTTGCTTGTAAAAGTGTGTCTCATTTTTTTGTCGGCTAGTAACTCCCATTTTATTCTGTATGCTCTTCGTGCTCTGACTTTTTTCCTTGTTCTTGGATGGTTCAGGCCTCTTAGGATGCAGACAACTAGGTGTTGGTCGGTAGACAGTTCAGCTCCTCTTCTAACAGGAACATCGACCATAAAAGCAAATCCGTCGAGACAATACAGAAATCAATGATAGAACGCTGTCCCAGCGAATCTCTGTACCAGGTGTACTTGTGAAGCTCTTTGTGTCGAAAAAAGGTGTTCATTATGCAGTTCATTGGTGGCACAGAACTGCAGCAAAAACCTTTAGTTTGTGTTAATGTCAGAGTTTCTTTGTCTTCCAATAACACCCGTCCATGTCTTGTCGTCAGTACACACATGTGCATTGATATCACAAGTAGGACAATTGATTCTGCAGATGTAACTTTCTGCAAAGCAACACCTACTTTATCTAAGAATGAGTGGTATTGTGTTTCAGGGTTTGGTACGTACACCTGCAAAATGCACAGTGACCGCTCCTGTAACCTAAGCTTAAGGAGACAAACCTTTCCTCCGAGTGGAATCCAATCAGTGACACAGTGGGCCAGGCGAGGGCTTACAAAAATGCCTACCCCTGCCTGAGCAGACATGGTTACATCTACACCTAAGTAGAAAAGTTTCCAGTCTTCATTCAACTCAACAGTATCAGAGCCACAACAGTTGGTATTTTATTAAAATACAATTTTGCTACAGACTAATCAATTGTCTCTTTGAAAAAAGCAGTATATACAAATTATCAGGAACATTTGTGCAACTACAACTTTTAAACAAGTCCATAGTTCAAAGAGGGTTGAAATTCCAATCGAAAAAGGCCTGCTTTATTTTATAAACCCTTTTTGACTAGACATTTGAATATTCATTTAATTAAGTTTAACACGCATAAATTTTATATTGAAAAGCAGGTTTATAATACGACTTTTAAATGTGCAAAGTTATCACATGATTAATCTCTGAGTTATTTCTTTAAAGCAAAAAAGCAAAAAAAATCTTTTAGGCATTTTAAGAACACAGTTGAAAGTATGGGTTAAAATCTCGCCGTTGTTATGCATATATAATGAGTAAAATGAAAAAACATTGCATCAATCGAAAAAATAGAGAATATAAAGTAGAAAAAGTTCAGTGCAATTTAATACAATGGTTTTTGTGCAAAACTAAATTTTAAAAAGTGCATTAAAAAAATCGTCGAGGTAAAAAGTGCATTAAATCAAAATTGAAAAACACAAAACAATATAATAAAAATAGTGTTGAATTGGATTGGAATATCAGCCGATAAGCCACGCTGTCTTGAAAAATTTTTAATTTTCCGATCGCTTTGAACTAAAAAATCAAGTGAATGACAAGACACTTTTTTGTTTCTCATAAATCAAGTGTAAATAGCAAGTGAGACCACTCCATCAGATTAGTGTCATAATCAGTGTAAACCAGTGATGGCAAAACTATGACACGCGTGTCGCCCCCACGCGTGTCACTAATGACACGCAAAGAGATTTTGTCTGACACGCTAGTGAAAAGTTAACAGGAAATTTTCGGTGGTCCCTAATATGAGCAGTGGTGGATATTGGGGTGAGACGAGTGAGGCAGTTGCCTCGGGCCCCCTCGTTTTTAGGGGCCCCCTTTAGAAATACCGTATATAGTTTCATTTTGCTGCATATGTTTTTTAGAGATCATTATGAAGTTGGAACGAAAAGTGGGAAATACGAGATCGATTCGAAGTAAAAACCTTTTTTTTTAGAGATCACCATGATTTTGGGAGAAAAATACGGAAACACGAGACCGATTCGAAGTGAAAATATAAACATGCCTAAAATTAAAAAACTGTTATTTAAAAGTGACAGGCGATGAAAATACAAAAAAATTTTTTTCATACACCAACTGAAAAGTCTTGCCATCACTGGTGTAAATCATCACGACACCAGCAACACGAAAAAATTCCCCTGCTTAGGGTTTAATAGAACTTATTGACTTTTACTTTTCATGAAGAAGAGTTTCAAAAACTGGTTCAACGCAAACGCTCATAATCTTTTGAAGTGATTTTACAGGATAGGAACAGGATAATTGAAAAAAAGAGTTGCTAAATCTTTTTTTGCCTTTTTTAAGCATTGCTTTTTTGCATCGGTCTTCTATGTTCGGAGAATAAATTACATTTTTGTTTTTGAAAACTTTTTTGAGGAAATTTTAAATAGCTTGACTTGATAGATTCGAAGCAACTGCGCGAATTTCAAAAAAATTGGCACCAAACTTTTGAAAAAGAAATTTTGTCACATATATGTTTTATGCATTTTTTCTAATCTCAACAAAGCGTTGCATTGGGGACGATCCTTTACGTAAATAAAGCTATAATGTTAGAAAGGAATGAAACAACAGTAGCAATTAAAGAGCTATTGCCACATGTACTTTTTACTGTGGTACATAAGTAATTTAAAATCGGTTAAATTTTGATGAAATA
The DNA here is from genome assembly GCA_963680785.1 of Diplosoma virens. Lineage (NCBI taxonomy): Eukaryota > Metazoa > Chordata > Ascidiacea > Aplousobranchia > Didemnidae > Diplosoma > Diplosoma virens. The sequence goes on along the minus strand of OY796895.1, from coordinate 35,028,331 downwards.
TTTCAAAAGATTTTTAAAACACAAAGTATTATCTTTAATAAAACTTACGTAAATTTTCTCACAACGAACCATCTTTCATCTTTGTCGAAGATCGAATATCTTCGCTGCTTGATTTTGCGATGTTCGGGCGACACAGATCGCTCGATCACCTACGCGTTCGAGCAAAATGGATTTTAGCAGAATAGTTAGCAAATAGAAATAGACGTAACTTGCAAGTGTTTAGAACTTTTTTTAACAGAAATACTTGTGTATAATCAAATGAATAAAAATTATTAAATGTTTTCGTGACATACGACCCAAAAATCATCTTCGATAACCAGCCAACCCTATTGCATGAGACTCATAGAAAAGTTATCTAAAACAGCTGATTTAAAAAATATTTTAGGCTATAATGCAACTAATAGAAAAATATAAAAAAATTGGACACAAACTACAATTGACCGGGATTTGCACTTTGCAGTAGTCTACACAGTTTTAAAAAGGGTCAGAAATCTGAATTATTGAGCTTGAAAAGTAACCAATGAAATGGCTTTTCGTGTACAACGTCATCAATTCGGTTCCTATTCAACTTTCAAAGTTTCTGACAAAGTGGCGAATGACGTCACCGCGAGCATTCACAAGCAACTAACCAGTACGATCTTGGCCCACTGCCGCTGCCACTCCCACCTCGTTTCGGCGATCTTGGTGAAAGTGTTTCCGAACATAGCGATGAGGACGTTGATCAGCAGCACGGTTCCGAGGATCAAATAGATCACGAAGAGCAACTAAAAAGATCGTAAAAAAAAAATCTCGTGAGAATATGTCGAGTTGTTTCTGTAAAAAACTGCCTTGTAAAAGACGGGAATGAAATCTATACAAATTTGAAAATAATACTTTTTGATTTTTCAAACATTTGAGAAAACTTAAACGTAATAATCTTATTATTTTAAAACAAATACGATGCATCCTAATACAAGTTTAAAGGCACTTGAAGAAGCGCAGCTATAATGATGGTAGTTTAATGAGTTAACTAACTTTTGCTGCGTTTGGGTTAAGCGTTGAATCAAAGTCTTCGTAAAGATCAGTAAATTCCCCCAATGTGATGATAAACATGCCTAGGATCGACAGAACTGGGAAGCTAAACAGCGGGTGCTGGACCCCCCGGAACACGACGTACATTGCTAAAAAATAAGATGTAAGTCTAAAAACAACAAGTTATTTATTTAAACAGTGAAAACGAGTAGAATTTTAAATAATGAAGCAATAGCTCGTTGATTCATGTTTATAAACCAACATACTGTCTAATCGTTATTCTATTTTGGCCTAACAGAAAGGCGCTTTAAAACAAAATTTCACGGAAAGCGATTTCGCTTCCCTAGCTTGCTGTACATTTCAAATTTTTGAAAAGTTGACATATTCACAATCATATTTCAATACCAATAACAAAATATGAAATTAATTGATTTATACCTAAATAGCAAATGCAAAATATCTTTTCTCTTACCTTGAGAAAACCCCATTAAAAACACAAGATAAATAATAAGAAACCGCAAAAGGTCGCCTTTGATCATGTTGTATATGGCTACGATAAAAGGTCCGACAATTTTGAAACCTCTGTAATTGATGAAAACGAAATTTAAAAAAACAAATATAATGACGTGTATCATAAAATCAGTAAAAAACTAAATATTTGCATTGATTACAATAGCTCGATCCAAACCTGCAAAAAAAGAAAAGATACGGAATGCAGGTGAATATCGCCAGAGTTAAGATCACATTTTCAGCCACAACAGAACAGGAAAACCGGCACGGAATGAGAGAGATTATCAGCAGACATGCGATGTGAAACGATCCTTTGGATGGTGCGTTGAGGATTGTCAAAAAGAACGATAAAATACCCTGTTTAAAAAAGTTCGTCTTGTTATTATTATTATTTTTTATTTCTGTTTTTATCCTTCCAACTTGCGGGAAAGCGACGGAGACGCTATACGTAGGGCAAGCAATTACCTCGACCTGCTTCCGGAGATGCCAAGATATTGCTGTCCAGTTAAAAATTTTTTAGCTTCTATTAAAGATACGACTGAAATTTAGAACTGCTCGCCAAGACCGTCAAGCAGGAAAAAGTGTCGTAAACTGTCTTTCCCAAGAGTCACAACAGAATAGCACGAATAGGTTTTGAACCGGAACCGAGTCGATCACGTTCGCCATCAATCACGGCGCTCTTAACCACTCCGCCACGCTGCCGACTAAAGTTGGTTTATAAAATTAACTAATATTTCCTCATATGTAAAAGTTTAAACTTATCAATTAAAGTTTAACAGTTTGCTTCGTTAGAACAATTAAAATCTACTTGTTATAGCACATTGTAAACTTTTCAAATAAGTGATTAGTCGTACAAAATTTGAAGATAGCTAACAAAAAACTCATCTCGAAGCTTTTCGTCCGACACTCGTCAGGAGATAAACATCGGAATGAAGAAAGAAAAATTCAATTGATTTTGAAATAAAGCTGGAAATTTTGAAAATTTTGAAAAAATTTTCAACACTTGCTATAAAAAATATTGCTTTGCAGTAGAACGACGTGTTATTTTTACATCTTGTTCACTTCTTTTTGCAATTAAAAAGGATGTGTTGTCTGCTTCGCTTTTAAGCAATGTAGTTTATAATTTTTTGTGTCACTGTGATAGTCGGTACGTAGCCCGCATATCTCAACGATTACAGGACAGAATTCGCCAACATGTGCCAAAATTTATTAGAACCGGCCAAATTCCAAACTCTCGCAATATTTCTACTCGTTCTGGAAAATCTTCAACTCCAGTTATGTTTAGTGAATCTGCGATTGGTTTTAGATGACCCTATTTAGATAACCCTATTTGCGCCGAAAATTACAGTGATGAAAAATTTACTATTCTTTCATTTGGTCGTTCGTCTTTTCATTTATCTGCTTTGGAAGCCGTGTACATCAAATCATGCAAGCCAAATTTATGCCGCCAAAAAGAGTTTGTTTACAACTTGAAACTCTTGCGTTGATCACGTGTTGTGACGCTTCTCTCATACAACCAATCATCTTCGTCCAGCTTTATTTCAAAATCAATTGAATTTTTCTTTCCTTCATTCTGACGTTTATCTCCTGTTGAGTGTCGAACGAAAAGCTTAAAGAGATGAGTTTTTTTGTTCTGTAAACTTTTCGTAAAACTATTCACGTTTACGAAAGTTTACAGGCAACATGGCCCCGTTTCAACGTAATAATGAAGCAACTGTTCAAAAGCTACAGTACTCAACTCCCATTTTCTTTAAGCTGTTTGTTCATGCGCCCTTTATAAAAAGTATCTTACGTCCTGTAAAGAAATATCACAAAACATTTTTCAAAATCCAATAAACTTTTTATTTTTTAAAATAATTGTGATTTGGCGTAGAAAACAATTAAATAAATTGAATCCAGAATAACTTTTTTCAATCTGGATTCAATTTCAAAAACTTACGTTATAAGCTGCTAGTTATGAAAAAAATTACCTCGTAATATATCTCAGAAAAAGCCAAACACAGATAAATCCATGCTCCTAGGACTACAACAATCTCGAACACGAACCGAACTATTTGCACGCCATCAGAAGCAGCCAGCAAGTAGCAGTTATCAATAATAGTAATTGTTGTTGAGGTATTGGTAGAGACAATGATTTGGGGCTGCGATAAAAATTGGAATTGATCACACGTATGTACTGCGCATGCGCATGAATACACGCATGTATTGCGCATGTGTATGAATATCTTGTAAAGTACGAAGAAACCCAGCTGTGAAAAATAGCAGGATTTGAATACAAAAGTAAGCAAGAATTTGTGCCTTTTTGATCAAGAATTTGTGCTTTTTTGATCAAGTTAATTTTGAAATATTGGCAACCACTAAAAACATGGCAGTCGCGATAAAAATTCAGCTCAAAAACGTAATGCCACTCCGGTTCTGTTTCTAAATTTACAACAAAAAAACAATTATTAATGAAGTTATATAATAGGGTTACCATATGTGAATAGGCGCAATCCCTGACAGACATAAATGTATCAGCCAAAAAAATTTGGGGGGCGATGAAGTTTTGCGCAAATTTTGTGACATTTGCCCGAATCATGATTTTTTAGTACTCTACAGATAGAAAAAAATTGTCTTGAGATTCTAAGACGAAGACAAAAAAAATAGTCTTCACTTGGAATCAGTCTCAGATTTCTCAATTTTAGTCCCAAAATCATGGTGTTCTCTAAGAAAAAAAAAAGAAAGTCATCACTATCATTTGAGTGCATTATCCCTACTTTCGCTTTAAAGTTACGTCCTAAACCTGAGGTTGCGGCCGCTCCGTTTGCACCGTGCTAAAGCCATCACTAAGCATAATTCGAAAATCCCTGACATTTTAACACATTTTAATATTTCTCCCTGACGAAGATTTGAACATTAAAATCCTGACGTATGACAATCCTATTATATGACAACAACGGGCAAATTGCAGCTCGCGAGCCGCCTGTGGCTCGCCGACCTTTCGTTTGCAGCTCTTCTAGCTAAACAATAATAACAAAATTGAACAATGTACAATTGTTATTCACAGTTGAATTTGGGTCAAACGAAGATTTCTAATTACGTGCTAAGTCGGATTATAGCGTGGAAATAAAGCATTTCTTTGTTTGTTGTTGAAAACTATTTACACTACAGCAAAAACTTAAGCAAAACGAGCGCCATCCTTCTTTCATTTATTTCTCGCCCGTCGAGACATGCTGTTAACATTAGAATAAAAGAAACAAAGATAGTGCTCGCTTCTCTGTAATGAAATTTGTAAAATCATAATATTTTGCAAGTCTAACAAATGAAGATTTGAGAGAATTAATTTACACCGCTTTGACTTCATACCGCCCAGATTTTCAAAAGCTAGTTAATAAAGCGGAAACCCACTTTAGATCTAATGCTGGTAAAATCACGAAAAAATTGTAAATCGTGTAACGTTGTATTTGTTTTTGTTATTTAATAAAAACTTGCTTTGTTTACTGTATTTGCATGAACACCTCAAACAGAATTTGTAGCCCTCTGCGGTTTTGAGTTTTCACGTGTGGCTCTTTCATTGAAAACTTTGCCCACCCCTGTTATATAAAGTAGCGGATAGCAAATAGTAGATTTTATGTAAGGTGAAAAATCATAAAAATATCGTTTCACGCTCATAAATTAAGCATGGGCCCCACAACCAATTGGGTCATGGCAAAAGAAAAAAGCAGATTGTAGAATATAAATACATGATTGAAATCAGATTGTAGTAAAACAGTCAAGTACAATTACCGGAGGAGGCTGTAAATAAACAGCGGCAATAAAAAAAGCCACAAAGAATACGAAAAAGAATCCTTTCTGATAAAAGCGGACTTTTCCGTATTCCTTCCACTTCTCATGAAGAAGTTGATAAAGTAGTCCATCCAGCATGGACAAATGCTCTTTTGTGTCGGAGTTTAAAATGATGCTGAGAGCACTGTGGTTGTTTATTTTCCCGTTCTTCGGATCAATCTACGTAAAAAAGTAATAATCGTAAAAAAGTAATAAAAAAGTAATAAATATCGTATGAATTCTCAACTAAACAAAACAGCATTTCTTAAATCGTTGTACAACTAGCATCGTAGCAACAACAGGCAACACAATAACGATGTGTCAGCGAACTTTTAATTACAGTACAGGAACCTTAAATGGAACGACACAAAGCTTTGTATTGATATAAAGCTTCATTCTTTAATTTTTTTTTTTTTTTTCGATTCAACTTCGACAACAATAGCAGAGAAACGAGAGCTTAAAAGTAACAACCGTCCATAAACAATGACTTAACAAAAAGTAAGCGTTTGAAATGCTCTATTACAACGGTGGCCAAACCGTTGCTCGGCTCGCCTACCTCTTGTTTGTGGCTCGTATGAATTCTTACCATAATCTAAATTGCTTTTTCATTGTCATTTGCTTTTTCATCTTAATTTTTGCTAGAAGTTGCACAAAGTGTTGATTCACTAACATTAAGTTTTGAATACATTCTCTGTTGTTGTTTTTTCAGTTTTCACCTTTAATTTTCGACGAAAATAGAAATTTTGGACACTGATTGGAAATTGATGACTTTCTTTTCGACATCACTATTTTACGCTAAAAACGGTCGCGATACATAACATCGCAACCGTTTTCAGCGTTTGCCCTCCTTCCTCTTACAAAATGGCTTTCTGTCGTGCCCTGTAGCCTAATGACTAAAGTGAGTTTCCTAGTAGCGTGGAATATTCCAAATGCTTAACCTACCGTACATTAACAATGAATTATTCTACCTAACACGAACTAAAAAAAAACCTAATTAACGTTGGTCTCTTGACAAAACTGATTCGGATTACCGTAATAATTCTTATCGCCATGACCTCAAGCGACTAGATAGCATTGTAGATGTTCACACTGTTTGATTAAATAAACTGATTTATTTTCATTTTTGCATGATTAAAACTTAAGAAAATTTTGAGGCTCTCAACATTATTAGCTTATTGAAAACGGCTCATGCTTGAAAAACTTTGGCTACCCCTGCTCTATTATATCATAAAATAGTTTCTGTAAATCTTTGGCGTTTTGTCTATCCTATTGTTTATATCAAAATTTCCATCGGCTAAATTTTGAGTTTAAAAATAATTAAAAATAATATTAGTTGACTTATAATAATAAGTAATAAAAAATAAAAGATTGCAACAACGATGAAAAACATTGGTTAACGTTTTGTACTTAAGTAAGTTTCTTAATTAAATGACACTTTATTAATATTATTTTTCAAAAGAGAGTATAAGCTGTCCGTGTTTAATAGAGTTATAAATAACAAGTTAATCGAGTTAGAAATTCACCGTGTCTACGTCAGTCAATGGATAATGGGCGCAAGTGACGTCACCGAACACCCAAGCGATCTCGCGATTGAGTTCGAGTATGTGGTCAAGCATTTCCTTGTATGCTAGTTTCGCCGAAAGCGTCAAGGGCGTCAAATTTTGCCTAAAAATAACATCGAAATTCAACACTTTAATTTTGTATAAACGCTGGGGGTGACCCACTAGATTCTCAGGTTTCAGTTTCTTGCACGAATTCTTTGCGTGGAAAGACTCTAATATGAAAAAATATTTAAAAAGGTCAATTTTTTTTAGACCCCAAATGAAAACGAGTTATGGGCACACAGCACTGAAGACCCCCATCTGCGGCATTGCGCATCATGCACAGCTGCACTCCAAACCCAAGCTCACTGCCTGACCATAGTTTCGAGTGTTGAACTCTCTTTAAAGAGAGTGTGCTTGCTCAGGTTATGTTGGCAGAGCTTATCATAGAAGAAATATGTGAAGTAAAAAAACTTCTTCATTCGATCTATCCTATAATTTTACTAGAGTTGCACATTTGTATTTTACCTTATTTACAGCAGAATTTGAAACTACATAGTTGAAAAAAAAGATAAAGATAAAATTTTTTACTGAGGCAATCTTAATTGTTAATTTGCATTAAAAAATATGCAAAGGCTATAAAGTTTATGAGTTGAATTAATCAATCAATCATATTATTATTGAAAACATGAATCCAGGAGCTGATTGTAGAGTGCATAATGTTGAATCAAGCAAAGTACTTAGACAAAAAAATCAATTGCAAAACGTTCACATGCAACCAGAGTTCATGATGCAACAAATGCAGAATGTTGTAGAAATGTAAAAAATATGTATTTTCAAAAAAGGAATTAAACCACAAAAATTTATGATTTAGCACAATTGCAAAATTACTGCAAATAAAATTTAATATTATCAAAAATAAAACTTCATGAAAATACAGGCAGAACCAAATTAGTACCTACCAAATGTATGCAACAAGTGTTATGTAAACAATGAAAACACAAACAGTTTTAAAATGTGGTATTGATTTATTTTTCTCTTTTTTTAGCAAGCAAGACTTAAAAATTAAGTTTTTAGTTTTTTCAAATAAAACCTTTCATAGAATCTTTTATAATATATTTTTATTTGGTACTAGTATAGTATGTGGCCTACCAGATTGAATGTGGCCTATCGTTGTCATCGTTTGAAGGGCATCCACTCCAGGCCAAACATAAACAGGACTGGGGCCAAGGGTTTATCCTTTTACTACCCCAGACTGCTGCACTGCCTGGATCAGATGCTGGCACTGGTGTTATTAAGCTAGCATCGAGTTTCGTCATCCCAAGCTGTCAGACCTCTTGCTCCATATGATGCCCGATGTATAGGGCATGCTGTTAGTACATGGTCTGCAGTTTGCTCAGAGATGCCACACTTGCAATTTGATAAAGGAGCAAGACCTTATTTGTGCATGGACAAATGGAATCGCCCAACACCAGTCTGCAGGTGGTTGAGCTTAACCCAAGCTGCTCAGGGTAAGCCCATCCCAACAGGCCTGACACTGGTCCGGTTCCATTTGTGATTTGTCCATTTAGAAGCGTGGATGCCAAGTCTGGCAAGGTTGTCTAAGAGATTCTGCGCAGCTAGCACAAATGGGCGTCTGAATCTTAGTCTCACTTGGCAAGTATATGAGAACCCACTTAAAAGACCATACAAGATATGATCGGGGTCCAGAGATCCACAGTAAGCCAAGGAGAGTGTCGCTCCCATTCAGTGAAGCTCAGCTGGCTGGATGCCTGAGAGTACAGGTAGGTGGTCCGTTGGAGTGGGACGCAGGCATCCAGTAACTATGCGCAAGGCGTCATTCAAGACACTGTTGATGAGGCAAGTGTGAGCACTGTGACACCAGACTGGCACACAGTACTCAGCTGTTGAGTAGACTAAAGACAAGGTGGCTATGCATAGTGTTTTAGCACCAGTACCCCATACCGAACCCATGAATCGCCTCAACAGTGTGATGCATAAGGATAGTTTTTTGCGCAATGCCACTAAATGGTGATGAAACATGAGCAATCTGTCCAGTTTTACCCCAAGATAAGTAGGGGTTGGACAGAATGGTAAAAGTCTACCGTTGTTGTAGACCTTTAGCTTACATTTTGCCTCTTGGTTTTTTAAGTGAAAGGTCTTAGTGTGACTGAACTTCAACCTCCAAATCTGGAGATACGCTGACAGTGTGGACATGTCTTGGCTTAAAGTTCCCTCCAAGTCCTTCCAGTTTCCAGAAGAGTGCAACAATGCTAAATCATCAGTATAAGCAAACTTTCTGGAAATCATGGAAGGAAGGATGTACGTATAGATGTTAAATAGGAGGGGAGCCAAGACCAATCCCTGAGGAACGCCGTATAGCCTGCTTTGCTTGCTGTCAATGGTAGTAAGAGTGAAACTTCGATTTCGGATAAGCTCCATAATCATTCTTACCATGTGCTTATCCAGAAGTAGTCTCAGCAGCTTGCAGGTAAGGCCACAGTGCCAGACAGTGTCATAAGCAGCTGTCAGATCAACAAATGTGGCACTGGCCTTCTTTTTAGCCTCGAAAAAATCCTTAATGTTCTGGGTTAGCAGAACAACTTGATCTATGGTTGACTTCCCGCATCGGAACCCAGCCTGCTCTTTAGGGAGAAGTGGATCAACTAATGGTTTAATACGGGCGTAGATAAGCTTCTCGAGGATCTTGTAGGGCACACAGAGCAGAGATATCAGTCAATAACTCTTTGGGTCCCCCACAGGCTCTGCTGGTTTGGGGATTGCAACCACAAGCACTCTTCTCCAGATCTTGGGAATTTTGAGTCAGCGCAAACAGGAAGAAATGAAGTCATGTAACCAGGACTTTAAAGCAGCTCCAGCATGGAGTATAAGCTCTGAGCAGATGGAATCAGGACCCAAAGCTTTACCTGGTTTTAAATGTTGGAGGGCAGCAGCAAATTCTCTCTGTGAAAAATTGTCAGAGATATTTACTGCATCTGGTGTTGTGGCCCTCCAAAGGTCAGACATTTCTGAGAGACAAGTCAAGATGACTTGCAATCAACAGCCTTGTATTTCCCATTTCTAACCAGCAGAGATGCAATAGCATGAGCTGGCAGTATAGCAATGTGGCCTATGATATTGGGTTGTTACAAAAATAATGGCCACTTGAAGTACTGTGTTTTGCAAAACTGTTTTGACATTGTATTTGTTGTTTATTTTAGGTCAATTTTGGTATACATAATAATTGATGTGTACTCTTAAAATATTTTTTAACTTATTTTCAGGCGAAAATATTTTTAAAGCATATAAGCCCTTAATTATAAAAACAAAAAACATGGCCTTTGCTTACTTATGTTGCATGAGTTCAAACTCAGTCACAATGCCTTCTAAACTGTTGCCAATATCAACAGAGCATGGGGAGATGGGTATACAAGTGATCGGACAGTATGAAGGTGCTTCCAGAAATTCCGTAGTGTAGATCAGAGCCTTAAAGATGAAAAAGGCAGAGGATGGGCATGTAGTCTTGACAGTGAACAATTGCAAGCAATTGTTGAGCAAAATTCACAAAAGTGCCAAAGAAATGTTTGAGACACATTTCCAATACCCTGTAAATGAAGCTGTTACAGTGCTGTTGCAGTGCTGACAGCAAGGATCTCAGTCTCAGTCACAGACAGTCTTTGGCATTTTGTCAAAGATTTTGCTCAACAACTTGCTCACAATTGCTTGCAGTTGTTCATTGTCAAGACTGCATACCTGTCCTCTGCCTTTTTGATCTTCAAGGCTCTGATCTACACTACGGAATTTCTGGAAGCACCTTTGTACTGTCCAATCACTTGTATACCCATCTACCCATGCTCTGTTGATATTGGCAACAGTTTAGAAGGCATTGTGACTGAATTTGAACTCATGCAACATAAGTAAGCAAAAGCCATGTTTTTTGTATTCATCATTAAGAGTTTATATTATTTAAAAATATTTTTGCCTGAAAATAAGTTAAAAAATATTTAAGAGCACATATCAATTATTATGTATACCAAAATTGACCTAAAATAAACAACAAATACAATGTCAAAACAGTTTTGCAAAACACAGTACTTCAAGTGGCCATTATTTTTGTAACAACCTAATATTATGTGACTGGAAAAGTAGGTGGGTTGGGATAGGTTTTTTTTTATGTTTTTATTCATTAAATAAATCTGGTAGGCCACATATTATCAGAATTAAAGCAATAGACCACAAGCTATACAACATTACACCACACCTACTTGTTTTTGGCCTCCAATAAACTTTTCTTTTTCTCACCAGCCACGTTGTAACAAAAATCAAACATTTTCTGCAAAACATGCTTTGCAATAATTAACTATTCTTTTAAATAAGATGTGTTTATTGCTATTCTTACAAAAACAACTTAGTAAGTACAATTTTAAAAATTTCAAAAATATTACTCTAGGTTAACTTTACAATCATAAATTTAAATTTTCACCTAGAGCAGGGATGTCCAGCCTGTGGCCCATTGCTTACATAAATTTTTTTAGTTATATTTTCATAACCATATCGAATTTGATGTCACTGCTGTCATAGTAACGTATAGGAAAACAAATTGAATAAGTCATTTGATTGCTACATCGAGTGATGTCCAATGAACCAGTCCATGAAAAATTTTTTGGGCAGAATTCATCATAAAGGCACTTGCCCCAAGCATCATTTCTAGTATTCATATTGTTTTGCAATTAAGATTGAATATGTTATTTTCAAACATTTTTTACAATATCAAATGATAGCTGTCAAAGACTTATTGGTAGTAAAGATAGTAACTTTGAACCAAGCAGAGTGCATGGTTTGGAATAAGATTACTACTGTATAGTAGCAGCAATGCTGCTGGTGGAAAAAAGGGAATCATGTAGATTTATTAGGAGGGTGAAAAAAGAATCAGACATTTTAGAGATTCTGGGTTTAATCTAAGAATTTAACATATCGCTTTCAGACACAAATTCAAATATACTTTTGGACAGCCTTTTGAAATAAAATTCACCTTCTTTTGAATAGCCCTCGTCATCGTTTGAAGGGCATCCACTCCAGGTCAGACACAAACAGGACTGGGGCCGAGGGTTTATCCTTTTACTACCCCAGACTGCTGCACTGCCTGGATCAGATGCTGGCAGTGATGTCATTAAGCCAGCATCGAGTTTCATCATCCAAAACCGTCAGACCTCGTGCTCCATGTGGTGCTCAATGTATAGGGCACGCTGTTAGTACATGGTCTGTGGTTTGCTCAGAGGTGCCACACTCGCAATTCGGTGAAGGAGCGAGACCCCATTTGTGCATGGACGAATGGAATCGCCCAACACCAGTCCACAGGCGGTTGAGCTTAACCCAAGCTGCTCAGGGTAAGCCCATCCCAACAGGCCTGGCACTGGCCTCGGGCACAAAAGCACGGAGCCTGGAAGCATTTTCACAGTACTTCGTGTTCCATTTGTGATTTGTCCATTCAGAGGTGCGGATGCCAAGTCTGGCAAGATTGTCCAAGAGATTCCGCGCACCTGGCACAAACGGGCGTCTGGATCTTAGTCTCACTTGGCAAGTATATGAGAACCCACTTAAAAGACCATACAAGATATGATCGGGGTCCAGAAATCCACAGTAAGCCAAGGAGAGTGTCGCTCCCATTCAGTGAAGCTCAGCTGGCTGGATGCCTGAGAGTACAGGTAGGTGGTCCGTTGGAGTGGGACGCAGGCATCTAGTAACTATGCGCAAGGTGTCATTCAAGACACTGTCGATGAGGCGAGTGTGAGCACTGCGACACCAGACTGGCGCACAGTACTCAGCTGTTGAGTAGACTAAAGACAAGGTGGCTATGCATAGTGTTTTAGCACCAGCACCCCATCCCGAGCCCACGAGTCACCTCAGCAGTGTGACGCGCAAAGATAGTTTTTTGCACAATGCCACTAAATGGTGATGAAACATGAGTGATCTGTCCAGTTTTACCCCAAGATAAGTAGGGGTTGGACAGAACGGTAAAAGTCCACCATTGTTGTAGACCTTTAGCTCACGTTTGGCCTCTCGGTTATTTAAGTAAAAGGCTGCCACCACCGTCTTAGTGTGACTGAGCTTCAACCTCCAAGTCTGGAGATACGCTGACAGTGTGGACATGTCTTGGCTTAATGTCCCCTCCAAGTCCTTCCAGTTTCTAGAAGAATGCAACAATGCTAAATCATCAGCATAAGCAAACTTTCTGGAAATCATGAAAGGAAGGTTGTACGTATAGATGTTAAATAGGAGGGGAGCCAAGACCGATCCTTGAGGAATGCCGTTTTTAAGACGACGTAGCCTGCTTTGCTTGCTGTCACAGGTGGAAAGGGTGAAACTTCGATTTCGGACAAGCTCCATGATCATTTTGACCATGTGCTTATCCGGAAGTAGTCTCAGCAGCTTGCAGGTAAGGCCACAGTGCCAGACAGTGTCATAAGCAGCTGTCAGATCGATAAATACGGCACCGGTCTTCTTTTTAGCCTCGAAAAAATCCTTAATGTTCTGGGTTAGTAGAACAACTTGATCTACGGTTGACTTCCCGTGTCAGAACCCAGCCTGCTCTTTAGGGAGCAGTGAATCGATTGAATAGCCCTGTGAAGTTTGGAGTGGCAATTAACAATTTGGAGAGATTTCTGACAAAACCCAGAGAGTATATTACACTTGAGTTAATAGCTCAATAAAATGATACAACTGTGAGTGCAAAGAGAAGAATTTCTTGCATATCGGTTACCCACTGTTTTTTTGCTATTCAGAGTTGCAAGCGCAGATATTTGAATTTTGATGTTTTTCTCGTCAACATGGCTGTGTGAGACTGGTTTCTCTGCATTGCTTGGGAGAAAGAACAAAGCCAGGAATAAATAATTTGTAGAGCAAGATCTGTGGTTTGCTCTGAATGCTAGAACCCATTAAAATAAGATGGGACACAAGTCATATTACAGTGTTGTTTTATAGATGTCAAATTTAATTAATGAGTTTTATTGAACAGAGTCAATTGTTTTAAATCATTTTTTATTTAATGCGGCTTCACAAATGCATGAAATAACCTACATATGCTTACTTGAAAAAAGGGAAAAGGGATTCATGATGAAAAAGGGGATTGTTAAGTTACATTGGGTTGCAAAATGGGATGCAGTGTAAAAAAGGTTGAAAACCACTGCTCTAGATAAACTTAATTATGGGTGATGATGACCAAGCTTAATCAGATGTATAATTAATGTTTAAAGTAGGACCACCATAACTGATAAGCATTTACTGCCTTTGTTTCTGTTGTCAACATCACAGCTATTTCCATACAGTTTTACAGTGTTTCTTATAGCTTAGTTAAGATTTGATATATTAATCTACTGCTCCAGCAGCCAATCAGCAAACTGCTAAACCACTTGATAGGAATCTGGCATTCTTGAACAAACCGTAAGCCACTTTAATGTTCAATTGCATTTTATATTATATTATAGTTTTGTAAGATGTGTCTGTTTGAAATAAAAGATAAATTCTTAAGCATTTATATAATTTTATAATACAAAGCTTTAACAAGGCTGCATTATAAAAATAGAAACCTAAGCATTTAGCCACAAGCCTTGTTTCAATTGACACAAAGTGTAAATGTACCTTTGCTGTTTGTTCTAGTTATCACATCTAAACTTATTAAGATTTCGTATCAAAAACTGCTTGCCATAATTTGTACTGTTAGCTGGAGACAATCAATACATTTAAACACAGTTTAACAAAAATTGCCACTGTTGAATGGTCTTCTGTGAAGGATAATTTAAAGAGCATCTCAATTAAACAGCAGTTCTAGCTGTAGGTTTGACTTTATAAGATTTAAATTTCAAATTCTTTTTTTTTGATGAGTAAATTCAAATTCAAATTTTACTTTATAAGTTCAGAGCGCCATTGCACCAAGGCATAAACCAGATAGCATCAAGCTTTTCCTACGTTTGCTGAATTTATGTTCTCCCAAGTATGAAATTAAGCCAAAACTAAACAGCAGCTAAGGAAAAACCACTCGACTGTTTCCTTTTGTATAATGCCTCAACATTTTCCTTTGAGTCAGGAAGATAAATAGAAATAAATTTTAAAAAATAATAGCTTGTGCTAAAAGGATGTAACAGGCAGCAAATTATAAGTCATATGTTGTCGTTGTCATTTGGAAAGACATCTACTTCAGGTCAGACACAAACAGGACTGGAACTAAGGGTTTATCCTTTTACTACTCCAGGCTGCTCTACTGCCTGAATTAGATCCTGGCAGTGATGTTGTTAAGCCAGCATTGAGTTTTTTCATCCAAAACTATCACACCTTATGCTCCATGTGGTGCCTGATGTATGGGGAATTCTATTAGAATGTGGTCTGTGGTTTGTTCAGAGGCATTGCACTTGCAATTCAGTGAAGGAGCAAAACCCCATTTGTACATGGACAAATGGAATCACCCAACACCGGTCCTCAGGCAGTTGAGCTTAACTCAAGCTGTTTGGGACAAGCTCATCCCAACAGGCCTGGCACTGGTCCTCAGTTTAAAAACATGGAGCCTGAAAGTATTTGCACAAACTCTACATTCCATTTATGGTTTGTCCACACAGAAGTGCAGATGCCAAGGCTGGCAAAGTTGTTTAAAAGATTCTGCTCAGCTGCCACAAATGGGCATCTAGATCTTAGTTTCTCTTGGCAAGCATCTGAGGATCCATTTAAAAGACCATACAAGGTATGATCAGGGTTTAGAGATACACAGTAAGCCAAGGAGAGTGTCGCTCTCATTCCGCAAAGCTCAGCTGGCTGGATGTTTGAAAGTATGGGTAAGTGGTCTATTGAAGCAGGAAGCAGGCATCAGGTGACTATGCACAAGGTGTCATTCAAGAGAGTGTCTATGAGGCAAGTGTGAGCATTGCAACACCAGACTGGTGCGCAGTACTCAGCTGTTGAGTAGACCAAAGATAAGGCAGCTGTGTATAGTGTTTTGGCACCAGCACCCCATCCTGAGCCTACAAGTTGCCTCAGCAATGTGATGCATGAGGATAGTTTTTTGCACAATGCCACTAGATGGTGATGAAACATGAGCAATCTGTCCAGTTTTACCCCAAGATAAGTAGGGGTTGAACAGAACAGTAAATATCTATCGTTATTGTAGACTTTTAGCTCATGTTTGGCCTCTCAGTTATTTAAGTGAAAGGCTGCCATCATCATCTTAGTGTGACTGAGCTTTAACCTCCAAGTCTGGAGATATGCTAAAAATGTAGACATATCTTGGCTTGGAGTCCCCTATAAGTCTTTCCAGTTTTTAAAAGAGTGTAATAATGCTAAATCATCATCAAAAGCAAACTTTCTGGAAATCATGGAAGGCAGATTGTATGTATAGATGTTAAATAGGAGGAAAGCCAAGATCAATCCCTGAGGAATGCCATCATAAGTTAATCAAAAAGATGAAAAACACAGTTGCTTTTCTCATAAAACTGTTTAAGGATTAAAAATATAGAAACACAAATCAAATCATTTTTTATCCATTTAAATCAAAGTTGCAATGCACTACAAATGCTCTGCTATAAAACTTGACTTTAACCAATCTCGATACAGAAAGTATATAAACTGAATCAAATCAAGTTTAAAACTGAACTCACATTAAGTAAACTTCATCTGTCCCTATAGAGATGACATCATAATAGTTTTTCTCTTGTAATTGATTTTTTACTTAAGATTTCTGTATATTTAATTTTAAAAGCTTCAAGTAGGAGGACCATGCACGAAATCTTAATAGAAGTGGTACATTAGCTAGTTATCAAGGTTACTTTGCAGAAGCAAAAAAAACTTAACTTATGGCCTACACATTGGCTTCATATTTGAGTTTCAATCATTCAGTGGCATAATTATTAAATTTCACTTTTTTAAAAATAAAAATATGCCATGATGACAATTATAAAGAAATTGAAAGAATAAGTTTTTTTCAATTACTTTAATACAAAATAGCAATGAACAGAGTTACAAATAGTGTTTTAAAAAAGTAGAAATCTTTTTGTGATAAACTAAAGGAATCATTGCTTTTTATTTAAAATTTATTTGAATGTTATGATTTTGAAATCCAATTGGGACTGCAAAAATTGCAAAGCTGGGAGAAAAACTTCGGAATGTGAGGCTACGTTGGTATGGACATGTAAAAAGGAGAGAAGAAGACTACGTGGGGAAAAGGATGATGGAGATGGCGGTGCCAGGCAGAAGGAAAAGAGGAAGGCCAAGGAGAAGGTGGATGGATTTGGTGAGAGAAGACATGGAAAGGGTTGGAGCTAGGGAAGGAGATGAAGTAGACCGAGTGAAATGGAGATTACTATCGCGCTGTGGCGACCCCAAGTAGGGAGAAGCCGAAAGAAGAAGAAGAAGATTTTGAAATCCATATTGAAAAAAGTAGAAATAACACAGAAAGATTTTTTGGAAAAAGTTTACAGTTGCTATGTCAATAAAATAATTAGTGAAATGTCGTTTGTTTCCAAAAAAAATCTATTTTTAATAAAACTTGAAACTTTTGATTTTTCACAACATATTCATACTTGTGTTCTATTTCTCGTGATATGGCAACATAGTTGTAGTGTAAAAAACAAAAATCTATTTTTATTGAACAATTGCACAAAACAATATTATTGTCTCTGTACCATGTTTTTATGGATAACCATAAGATGTAGCACATTGTTTCCATTGGTGTCCTTGGCCAGTATATCTGCATTTTCCTTCATCAACATCATAACTAGATCATATTGATCAGAACAAGCGGCAAAAGATAAAGGATATTCACCCCAATAAACTAATCTGTGAAACAGGAAGATTTTTTAAGATAATTTCAATTTAAAGTAATATTGAGATTCTATGACAACTTTTATGAGTAAACTTAAGCCATCATTGTTATATCAAGTGTAATAATAGAGATATTATGTTTGCAGTAATTGTCAAACTATTATTCAAACCAGCTTTGAGAGATATTCTAGCAAACTTTTGACCATCATATTATTCTTAAACTATCAAGTGCATGCATGCATTTATCAGACCACTGCATTTCAGCTTATTGCATAGCATGTAATAGGTTGTAAGTTACATTATTCTCATACTACTAATCTTGAGCTTTATTTTACAAGCTTAATTCACTGCATTTAGTTTACTATACTCTGCCAATTTCCTTCCTTTTGTTGATCAACTTTTTAGCTAAAAGCAAAATTGGAACCACATCAATTTTTAAAATTAATTTTATTTGCAACAATCAACCTGTATTACAAAAAAATTGGTCACAATAAAATTACCTGATTCTTTTATAGAACAAACCTAATCAAAGAGTAGTACTTAAATAATTATTTGATTGCTTTTTGAATTTATGCCCAAAATCATTTCACTAGATTACTGGGGAAAACTAGAACACAAAAATAGACTGATTAGACTTAAAAGAATAACAAAATTCATCTAAAAATGAAAGATCAATATATTTAGGTACACATCCTTGTAGTGCTCATATTTATTTTATCTCTATATTTATCCTCCTGACTTGCAGGAAAGTGTTGGAGGCACTAATACATAGGGCAAGCAATTACCCTGATCTGCTTTTGGAGATGCCAAGATATTGCTGTCTGCTTGAAATTTTTATTTTGGCTTTTTAGTTTTATACAAATAATATTGAAATTTATAACTGTTTGCCAAGACCACCAAGACAAACACATTAAGTGTCTTTCCCATAAACACAGTAGAAAGGCATGAATAAGTTTTTGAACCAAGACCATGTTGAACACAATCAAGCATTCTAACCACTTGACTATCCTGCCAACAAAATGACTGTTAGTTCAAGCTGCTAAGGTTGGACAGGATTGAATTGAGATGCTGCCAATCATTAAAGAGTATTTAATATCATTTGCAATGATACCAACAAATTGCTTTAAATTAAGTTTATCATGATTAGAAGAACACAAATTCACTGCTATGGCAGAGCATACACTTTTTAATGTTAGCAGCATGGTCAAGTGGTTTAAGCGTCATGCTTATGATCAACATGGTCTCAATTCAAAACCCATTCACACCATTCTGTTCTGTCCTTGAGAAGGACACTTTACAGCACTTTCCCCAGCTTGGTGGTCTTGGCAAGCAGTTCTAAATTACAGTCATATCTCTATTAAATTACAAGCGAACAGCAATATCTTGGTATCTCCAGAAGCAGGTCAGGGTAATTTCTTACTCTATGTATTAGCACCTCTATTGCTTTCCTGTGAGTCAGAAGAATAAATATAGAGAGAAAATAAAAAGGTACTAAATCCAATCAACACAAGTATGCTGACACATAGAAAACTTTACATTAATCAATTAAGTGGTGAAAGCAGATGAGTAGGTAGTTGTGATTTGTACTACATGCTACACAAGTTTATTAATTTTTATAATCTAAATAATATTAATTACAATTTGTGATTAACATAGTCCTAAGTAGTAAGTTGTGCATCCCAAGCTGGCTTGTAGCATTACTAATTTTTAGCAAAAAAAACAACAGTGGTCAGCAGACCTGCTTTAGTAGAGATGGTTTTGTTTTATTTCTACAGTAAATATAAATAGGTTCCCAATGATATGTATGCTTACCCTATATAATTTGTTTGCACAGGCACTTCAACTTCTTCTTTATCAGCAACATCAAATCTTTCAAAAGTCTGATCCTTGGGTGAAAAAAACTTTCCACAGCATCGTTCCTGAAGATTTAAATTTACCTGTGCAGAATATATTAGTTTTATTTAGATTTATTGAAAACAAAAACTTTAAAAAATAACATTACTTAAATAGAATTGGATTAACCCAAATTTATACTATATAAAATTTAACAATTTATAACAAAACTTTTATTGTAAAACACAAAACTACAGGTACATTACAAAAAAAATCTAACTTGATAGCATACTTTTTTGCCTTCTTGCAGAATAAATCTAACAAATTCTTTGTTTTCATTTGCTATGGCCATATGCAGAGCATTTTCCCCATAATATTCATCATTAAGATAAATATCATGCACTAAACAAACAAAAAAGTATTGATAAATCAATAAAAGAGATTTTTGTACAGAGCCATAAAACTTACATAAATTTGGATAAACTTTGATGATTTCCATAGCAAGTTTTAAGTGTATTTGAGTATTGTTGAGAAGACAGACATGGAGGGCTGTTTCACCCAAAGCACCTCGTTTGTCAATGTGCCAGCAACATTTTCTTGTTTTCCCATCTAATGAAAAAAACTTTTTGTATCAAATCCAAAGAAGTTGTTTTCAACTTAGTTTAAATTCTTAAAACTAACATTAGGACTGTTTATAAAATTCTCAAAAATAGTCTTGACAACCTATGGTATACTAAAACTAACAAAAATAAGACAAATTTTTGTGAAAAATCTCTACATTACTTTATTTTTTTCTCAAGTTTAATTTAAACCAGAAGTCACCAAACTACGTAGTCATTTGCCTACAGTCCATAGGCCAGATGCGTCCTGCTGCAATAATTTTTCCAGCATGCCACATGTTATCTTAAAGCAGATAGATGCAATGTTTTATAGAAATACAGAAATTAGTATCAAAATTTGAGTTGTCAGTCCATGAGAAATGCCACAATGATTTTATATTTTTTGTTTCTGATTATGATTTCTGACTATTCACAGTGTATTACAGACAAATCAGTTAATGATTTTTCCCAGTAGGTTGTTGCTCACTTGAAGCAATTTGTTTCAGCATTCAGTTGAGCCAGGTGGTTTACATTTTGTTTACATTTGTTTACATAATGAGATTGAAGGAAGCAGTGGATAAACTGGCAAGAGCAAATAGTGTGAAGTGTATGGTCATGTTTTGAGATGACCTGAAAATGTTTTGATGAAGGCAATGGTACATGAAGTGGATGGAAAACATAAACAGGGTGAACCAACGGTGAAATGGAGGGAGCAAGTTGAAGGAAACATGAAAAGGATTGGTTTGAGGAAAGAAGATGCAGCAGATTGGTGTAGGTGGAGAAAAGGTGTATGAAGAATTGCAGAAGTAGTGAGATGCATTGGGCCACCTCCATTCACTGGAAATACTTAAACCAGATTAAAACTGGATTGATGATGATGATGAGTATTTTTTAATATTTAGTTTTTGCTATAATTATACCTTTTTAAAATCACTTAAAATGTTTGTGAAAAAACATGTTCAAATAAAATAGGTGAAGTCACAGCATTAAATGAGATTGAGTCATAAACATTTGAAAGTAATTCTCTTGGTTGGATGCACCAACACCAAACCAAATCTTAATGACATACTCAGAGATAAACAACAGTTTCATAAATCTCACTAAATTAATTTTTTGTAATGATTTTGTTCATTATACTCGTACATGTCATTATTTGATTTTTAAAATTTCATACAGTATTTCATTTGTATCTGGCCTGCTATTGTCAGTCCTCACAGTTATCTGGCTCTTCATGAAAAAACTTTAGTGACCCCTGATCTAAGCCAAAGACTAAGATATCTTATCATAGTGAGTTCATTAGCAAATAAACAGAAAGGTGAATATGACAAACTGATTTTTAATGAGAACTAGCTTGAGAGTTAAGGTGCAATGAAAGCATAGCAAATAAATGCTAAACACTTCTATGAAATATATACACAGATTGTCAATATTAAACTCTGAGGATGAGTTAACTACAATATCATTTTGCAATAAATATTGTAATATGTGAAAAATTTATCATTTTATAAGAGAGCACAGCTGGATATAGTGATTAAGAAAAAAAGTTCAAACAATACACAATTGCATGGATCTCGATTATCTAGCCAACCATCTATTTCAACATGTTTGAGTTATATTTAAATAATTTATTTGTCATCTATTCAAAATTATGTATTTGTCATCTTAATGGTGGTAAAGATTTCTTTTAAACTTTACAGTAAATATACTGAGCTCTAAATGAAATCTTATCCTGACCATAGCTTGAAAATAAACTGTTATTTTTGATTTTATAACAACAACAAGTTTGGGATGATTCTCTATTTTTATTAAATGTGAAATACTTAAGTGAAACAGCAACAATGATTTCTATTTTTGGAAAACATTAATACAATAATAAATGATTTATTTAACACAGTTTTTTAATTTAAATCTCAAGTAAATAGTTTCTTAAAGCTAGGTGATTTATAAAAGCACAATATAGTAGGCGCTAACAATTAACCAGTACAAAAACTGGGCAACATAGAAACATGACACTATAAAATCAGGTGCAATTTACTTGAGTTTATTTGTCTGAGAAAGAAATACAATTAAAATAGACAAATTTCTTTCTTTCTTTCAGGCTGCAAACATCAAACAACTCCTAGGGCAAGTAGTCAAGATACTTTCAGAATGTTATAAACATAGAACTTTGATAATATTTACAAAGACATTTTGTGAGCAATTTGTGAAACACTCTTACCATCATTTTAAAAGTTTGTTAAGTGTAAAAAATTTTTTACTTTTCTTCAAGTTAGAGATGGTACTAATTGTTTTCCATAGCTTTGGAAAGTTATCATTAATATCATAGATGCTTTATTATAATATTCTTTAAGCATTAAGTGGAAATTATTATTATTATTACTTTTTTTTTATGAGGAATGAAAAATCAAAGCAAGACTATTCAGCAAGGGATAATTTAACAAGACAAATTTGTCACCAAGCTAATTCGGCAGAGTCAATCCAGCAAAAAATAAATAATTTTGATTTTTGCATTAAGTAAAAGATTTTTCTTCCCAAAGCTTTTTTTCTCCGTCGAACCACATGTTATTTTCAACACCTGACAGCTCCTTCCAGAGATTAAGAAAGACATGTTACTTTCCCATCATCACAGCAATGTTATTTACCAGTTTTTGTGCCACTGCGATAGTCGGTACGTTGGTCGCATGTCTCAACAGCTAGAAGAGCAAATTAAACAACACATTCCTAGATCCATCACCAATCCTCATGCCTCAGCCAACCGCCAAAGTCTTTCCCGCTCTTGCAAGAACAACACATGCCCACAACAATTTCACAAATCTGCCATTGGTCAACATCTTCTTGACAATGCCCAATGCACCCTTCATTACAGCAACAAAAAATTTTCTATTCTCGCTCAAGGTTGCTCTACCTTTCACCTTTCTGCTCTTGAAGCGACTTTCATTAAATCTCTCAATCCCCTTCTGTGTAAGCAAAAAGAATTCGTCTACTCTTTGAAAATTTCTTAATCTTTTCTCTCATTGGCTGACTTCTTTCAGCCAATGAGAACTCTACTTTCTTCCTTTATAACTTAGTTCGGTTTCAATTCTGCTTCATTCTGACGATTTCCCCTGAAGAGTGTCAGATGAAAAGCTTTGGGAAGAAAAATCTTTTACTTCACGCAATCTTCAAATTCTGTACCACCAAATGTTTATTCAAATTTTGATTTTACTTAACTAGTGTTGAAGCAATAGCACAAAAGTTTTCTTATGTCACGTTAAGGTAATATTATACTAGAATTTATTCTTAATATACAATGCTTACAATTGCCATTGTTACACAAAGTCTGTCCAAAAAGTATTCAACCTTATCTTCTCCTGCCAAAAATAACGCCACACCAGCAAAGTTTTTTTGGCAGATTGTAATGTCACAATTATTGCCCACACATACAAAATTTTAAACCGATAGTTGATGTCATTCTCTTTTTTTGAAGCATTTAGTGCAGTCGTATAGTGCATAATCGTCAATTTTTTGCTTGCAAGTGTAATGACAGAAAGCATTGAACAAAGATATTGTATCAAGTTCTGCCAAAGGCTAGGTAATAATCAAATTGAAACAATTCAAAAGATTTAGCAAGCTTTTGAAGACAAGGTCTTATGTCAACCTCAATAAAGGAATGGTTTAATTACTTCAAAATGGTCAAATGTCAGTGAAGAGTGAGGCACACTCTGGCAGGCCATCCACAAGCTGAAACAAGGAGGTGATTGAGAAGATTTGCCAAATTGTGATAGAAGATCGCCATCTAACATTCAGGAAAATTGTTGAAGAAGTGGGAATAAGCAGAAGATCAGTTAACTCCATTTTAACTGAAGATTTGTGCATGCAGAGAGTGTCAGCCAAATTCATTCCCAAGCTGCTGACAGAGCAACAGAAGGAGCACCATGTGGAAATCACTCAGGACATGCTGGATTGTGCAAACAATGACCTAGAATTTACAAAAACTATCATAATTGGTGATGAGACCTGGGTTTATGGTTGCAATCCAGAAAGCAGATTTCAATCTTCACAATGAAAGCATCCAGAATCACCAAGGTCCAAAAAAGCACAACAAGTTCACAGCAATGTGAAAGTGATGCTGACCTGTTTCTTTGATTCCCGCGGCATAATACATCATGAATACACACCAGAAGGTCAAAGAATCAATAAAGAGTACTACTTGGAGGTTTTACATCACCTTTGTGATGCTGTGCGAAGAAAGCAGCCAGACATGTGGACAGGAAAGAACTGGTAGCTTCACCATGACAATGCTCCCACTCATTCCAACCATGTAATTAAAGGTTTTTTGGCCAAAAACAATATAGCACTTGTGCAACAGCCTCTTTACTCTCCTGATTTGACACCATAGAACTTCTGGCTATTCCCCAAGTTAAAAAGCATGTTAAAAGGGATGTAATTTCAGTCATGTAAGGACATTATGAAAAAAAAGGCAGCGGAGCTCAGGAGCATTCCAGAGGAGGAGTTCAAGAGGTGTTTCCAAAACTGGAAGAGGAGCTATAAAAAGTGTGTGCACTTACAAGGGGAATATTTTGAAGGAGATTAAATAAAATTTGATATTCATTGTGTTGTGTGTTTTACACCCAAAGTTCAGATACTTTTTGGACAGACCTTGTATATTTAAAAGTAAACTGTGATACCAAAACTTCATTAATTCATTCATTTAATTTTATTGGCAATCAAGTTATTATGTTTTTTAAGCTGTTATGAACAAAGTGATTACAAAATAAGAAAAGTGGCTAAACCCTGGGTTTTTAAACTGGGGGAAACATCCCCTCATGTGGCATGAAAGGTTCATAAGGAGGGCATGAAAACTTGCTGCAAACTGAATAGACAGCTGCATTGACATAAAATAAATAGGAAAAAAGGAAGGCATGACAGTGATTATTGTATTGTTCTATAGATTCTACAGTGAATAGTCAAGTGGTACCACAATGCATGATATGCTATGAAAATCTCAGCAATCACACAATGTGGCCAAGTTGTTTCTAGCGTCATCTTCAGACAATATACTCTGGCCATAAAGGTAAGCTTTTAGCCTTTTTCAAGGCAAAAAAGATTGTCCAAAAATATTAAAAATTGTAAGTAAGTGCTTTTGCTAATCTTCGTCTGTACAGAAATAGTAGAAGCGTTATTTGAAATCACCCACATGATTGCTAAAGAAAATAAACCTTACAACATTGGTAAAACATTGATTAAACAATGCCAGTCAAAAGCAGCTGGGCTTGTATTGGGAAAAACATAAAGCAAGAAGATGGCAAAAATTGTACTCTCAGATTCTACAATTACAACACCCATTCATGTGCTTGCAAAAGACATGGAGTGTCAAGTTCTCAAAAAATTACAAGCCACACTTTTTTCGTTCAATTCAATGTCATGAAAAAACTAATACTGTCCAAATGTTGCAGTAGTTAGTCTATGCTAGATTCAATAAAAAAGGATATGCTGTTTTGCAGACCCCTACAAACCACATGTAGAGCGGAAAATGAATTTAAAATTGTCTCCATGTTTATTGCAACAATTGAATAGGCTACCTTAAAAAAACTTTTAGGTTTCTACTTTGATAATAGACTGACAATATTTTGGTCTTAAAGTATGGTTGCCATATCTGAATAGGCAAAATTCCAAATAGACATAGGCATACTAGCCAAAAAAATTTTTGAAGGAGCAGACAAAATAAAATTGTCTGGCATTCTAGGATGAAACCAAGGAAACAAAAAGAAAAAAAATCTTCACTTGGAATCAGACTCATATTTTTCAATTTTTGTCCTAAAATCAAACATACAAGTTTTATGAACAAGTTCTGAAAAGTAATTTACTGGATGCCAAAATTCCAGACATTTGAAATTTTTTCCAGACATTTGAGTTTTTTGACCAAAATTCCAGATGGTACAGCAATCCTATCTTAAAGTGAATTAATTGCAAAGATAAAGAAAAAAACTTTCAATGGGGTTAGATCTTATTGTGTGACACACCAAGAGCCTTTGAGCCTTACTTATTGCCATGAAAGTTAACCTTTGCAACAATCATACAAACCATCAACTACATAAAAGCAAGTGCTGTCAATACAAAACTGTTTACCAAGCTTTACAAAGACATGGATTCCTATTAGAGACTCTGCTCTTTTTCAAACATCTGTTTGATGATTATCAAAAGTTAACATGTTAGCCCGCATGTATGAAATAAAATGCTGTTTTTTTAAATTCATGGGAAACAAGATCTTCTTTGTCTAACAAATTAAAGGAGTTTTATCTGATGCAGGCAAACTTTGTGGATGTTTTTAAAGTGTTAAATGTTTTAAATTTTCTCAGATTTGAACGACATTAAATTTCCTGAATTGAAGAT
Source organism: Diplosoma virens (assembly GCA_963680785.1). NCBI lineage: Eukaryota > Metazoa > Chordata > Ascidiacea > Aplousobranchia > Didemnidae > Diplosoma > Diplosoma virens. Next base: position 35,001,858 of record OY796895.1, on the reverse strand, counting down.
GACAAGGATTTTTTTCATCTGAACAATGATATTCTTTACAAAGATTTGCAGGAAAAGTTTTGAAAATGAAATGTAACTCCACTGCAAAAACAATTTTGAAGGTATGCCACTGACTGATTTCTGGAAGAAATATTTGTACACATACAGGAGTGTTAGGTGCTGTTGCTATACATACACTCCTTCTGTTTTCATCAACTTACATGAGCGAAAATGGCTTTTCTTCCTAGATGTAAAGACAAAACACAGGAACAAACTTGATTGTAAAGCCAATGTGTTATCAGTTGCTAAGTCACAAATTAAATTTTTGGCTTCTAAAAAAACAGCTACATCCTTCTTATTAACAAAATTTAGCTATTGTTGTTCTGTTCAATGCTGTTAGATTTTTTAATATGGTAGGGCTTGAGTGTTGTTGGTATCATCAAGGGAGGAGCAAGTTTTGTTTGCATGATGAAAGGGGGCACATCTCAAAAAGTTTAAGAACCCCTGGGCTAAACAGTATATGTTATTACACACATAACATCAATTGTGTGCAATTGCTGTACCTTTAAAACAAAGTAGCTAAGTTAATTTAAGAAACAAACAAAAAAGAAAATGATTATGATAAAAAAAAAGCATATACATTTTCTTTTTTAAACAACTTGTTTTTACCATCTGTTGTTTAGCCGATAAGAGTAAAAATTTGCTTTTAAAAATTGTTAAGTGCATTAAATTTAGAGATATTCCTACCTGAATATTAATTTATTAAAATTTACACTGGCTTAATTTTGAATATTTAAATTAAAAAAAGGTACTTAAATTGTTAATTTTTGAACCAAGTTCGTTTAACATAGCGTGTTTTTTTGATTTTTTACAAAAAATCTCAACAATATACTACAGAGACAATAGGTTTAAAGTTTTGCAAGCATACAAAATGATGACACCATAATAAGCATTATACAGTATACAAACATTTTTGTACAAAATTTTTTAACTATTTTTTGTTAGCTCCAAGTTTGCTTCATCTTTTAGTCCTGTCAGAAGGCAATCAAAAATCTAAAATACAAATACAAAAAAGAAAGCTTAAGAAAACAATAAAAAGTCAGCAAAATAACTTAAAAACAAGAAAAATGCTGCAGTGATCAAAAAAGTAAAACTGATTACAAATTTTTTTATCAAATTTCAATGTATAAAGTTTTTTCCATTGCTTAATGCTGGTGTTTCCAAAGAACAAACAAATTTATTGGAATAGAGTTATTTAAAAATGCTATTAAAAAATCAAAGAATTTTAAAACATTCTATAAACCCAATAAATTCATCCATTATTTCAACAATAGCTCAAACATGAAAAACTTTTTTGCTGTTTTTTAATCATTTTGATGAAAACTAAAATTAATAAAACAAAGCAATTGTGCTTTTTGTATTTGTTTACAGATTTTTATTCACCCCCTGATAAACCTAATAAAACAAACAAACAAATATATATAGTGATGGTCAAAAGTTTAAGATTTTTTTGGAATATTTTTATTTAATTGGCTATAACTTTTTTGAGGTTCAATTTTATTAATTCTGTAATACATCACTTTAAAGAAGAGACTTTTTTAATCATATTTTATCCAACAAATAATATTTTTTATTCTACTTTTTTGCTTTTTTTAAACTTTAAACTTTTTTGTATAAAATGTGCTTCCACAAAACTTTAAGATTTTTTATTAAAATCACAAAAAATCAATTTTTAATGAACAAAATTAATAATTAATGGCTAATCCTTTTTGTTTAATGATTTCTTTGAGTCTCTTTGGCATAGATTAAATGAATTTCAAACAAAGACCTTTGGAAATCTTGTTCCAAGTCTCAATTTTTTTTTTGAGACCATCTAATTTTTGAGATTTATCTTTTTTAATTTGGGCTTTTATTATACCCCACAACTTTTCTAGGGGGTTGAAATCAGGGGACTGGGCTGGCCAGTTTATCACAGTCACAGAATTTTTTTGAAAAAAGTTTTTGACTTTTTTTGTTTTGTGCCAGGGTATGCTATCCTGCTGGAATGTCCATTCTGGGGGCAAGTTTTCTTTTGCATATGGTAGCAAATGTTCATTTAATAATTCTATGTATTTGTTTTGATTTAGAGTTTTTTCAATTTTAACCAATAAACCAGTTCCATAACAGCTGAACCCTCCTTAAAACATTAAACTGGTACCACCAAATTTTACAGTTGTGATTACACATCTTCTGTCATACGACTCATTTTTTCTTCTTCTAATATATGTGCGGCCATCAGAATCAATTAATTTAAACTTAGATCTGTCACTAAAAAATTTATTTTCCCAGTCTTCTGGGCTCAAATTCTTGTGCGCTTTTGCAAAATGTTTTCTACATTTTCTGTTTTTGACTGACACAAGTGATACTCTTCTAGCCACTCTGGCATTAAGCCCACTTTCTCTCAGCCAACATCACACAGTCTCTCCTGAAAATTTTACATCATAAAATTTATTACTGTGAAATGTGGTGGTGGCAGTTTAATGTTTTGGGGAGGGTTCAGCTCTATTTTTAATTTTCTTTTAATGTTTTATGACAAGATTACCTTTTCTTTTTCTTTTACAATTTGAGGCCCCAAACTATGCTTTCAATTTTTCTAATATTTTATGTCTAGATGAACAATTTTTTTCCAAATTAGCTAGCTTGATTATTGTTTGGACTTTACCAAGTCAATTTTCACCAGTAATTGTCCTGGCTGTTGAAAATTAGCGCAATGCGGTCATATACAGTGAAGTACCAATGTGATGTTGGTCAAAATCAAATGAGTCTTTGTACTTTTGCACAGCAATGTGTCATTTGCCTTGATGGTAAGAGATCAAATTACCCCTGTGTGTGCATTTTCTTCATCAGTTTAATATATTACAAGCCAAAAATGATTTTGGTCATATTTATTAAAGCAGTGGTAAAGTTAGGAGTGATTCCTTATACTCATCTTTCTATAATAAATTTCTTGCTTGCTATAAAACTAACGATTTGTTTTAATTTTTATTCATACACTAAAAATCGTTCCTTTTGAAGGCATTTTTAACTTGTTTTTTTACCATATTTTTCAGTGCAGTCTATTTAATCAAAATTTTAACACACTTAAGCAAACTTTTTTTATCCATTATTTTAAAACAAGAGAGTGAGCTACATAAAAACTTGCAATAAATTTTATTCATTGATTAATATTACAGCCATAGTTCTCTTCTTGCTGTTTTACATTCTTTTGCTGACATCCAATTTTTAATTGCCCCTGACAAGCCTTTAATGTTAAATAAATTTTGTGGTCTAAAAATTTTATTAATTATATATACAGTGGTGGAGTCAGAAAAAGTTTTTCTGACTCCACAATTCTGGTTAAAATTATTATGAAGCATTACAATTTTCAATAGAAAAATTTTATACTGTGTAATGATTATTATGATGTCCTCATTTTGAACGCTTGAAAAACTTTGAACCTGTCATCTCTGTCATATATTGTTGTACTTTTTGTAAAAAATCAAAAAAACATGTTATATTATACAAATTTGGTTCAAAAATTTAACCATTTAAGTACTTTTTTTTAATTTAAATATTCAAAATTAAGCCATTGTAAATTTCAATAAATCAATATTCTGGTAGGAATATCTCTAAATTTAATGCACTTAACAAGTTTTAAATGCAAATTTTCACTCTTATTAGCTGAACAACAGACAGTAAAAACATGTTTTGGTATCATAGCTTACTTTCAAATATGTAACAATGGCGATTATAAGTTTTGCATATTAAAAATAAATTCTAGTATAATATTGCCTAAGTGACATAAGAAAACTTTGGTGCTGTCACTTCAACACTACTGAAGTTAATTCAAAATTTTTTATTTTCCTGCCAAATTGGCTTGCTGCCAAATAGTTACATATCCATAAAAAAATAAAGTCAAATTTAAGGCTTGAAAACATGACTTAAACATGCAACTACACTATTTCTAATGACACAAAATAAATGCTAAGAATTATGAGTATAATAAAAGGGTCCTACAGTATTTGATCAAACAAAAATTAATAAAATGGCCTTAATAGAGCAAAGACAGTTTGTTTTTTTTAATTATTCTTCTGCTTTGCAATCCATAATATTCAGCAAATTAAAGAGATATTGGTTTTGCTTATTTAAATGTTTTATCTATTAAATCTTAAATATTACAGATTTGTCTTTTTTCAATATTTCAGCATTATTTTTAATTTAAAAAAAATTTTTAAACAAATAATTGGCTGCTTATTAACATAAAAAGAACTTTGAAGTATTTGAAAGAAAATTTATTTATTTAAAACAATATACTAATTTTATTGAGTTCTTGAATAGTTTAGCATTGCAAAGATTTAATATAGCTATCAGATAATGTTAAGATGGCATTATCAGAAAAAAGCATAAGCTTAAATAGCCTTGCTATTAGTATATCATTTGTACAAAAAAGACTACAAGAGTCCCAAAGAAAAGAATTGATGGATATTTCAGGGTATTTTGATATGCAATCTAGTAAATTGATATACTGTATTTTCTTCACAACTCAACTACTCATAAAATTTAGAGACAAGCCACCAAAATCATTATATTTTCTTTTTTTTTATAAATATGTGTCAAATGCTTTTGTTAAGTCAAAAAAATGCTTTTGCTAAGTCAAAAAAATGCAGCAGAATATAAAACATTACTCCTTTTTTTTTAATGATTTTTTATCTTATGTATTTCAGATTGCATGTGTAGCTGAAAACTTTGCTGAAATTAAATTGTCAGTAAGAGATCAGAAAAACTTTTCAAGAATGTGATGAAATCTATTAAATATTAATAGTCTCCTAATTTTGATACAGTGGTAATGGTCTACAAGTAGTGCATAAGATTAAAGCTTTTTTCAAAATTAAATTAAATATTATTAAAAAAGTTTTTTTTTAAATTATCAACAATTGGTAAAACACTTATACCATCATATTTAAAATCAGTTTAGTGAAAAAGTTTTTTTGCATAATTTTGAGAAATTGTCATTAATATCATTGTTGTTTGATAATAATATTCTTTAAATTTGCTAAATTTATGATTATAATTTTTTTCAGTTTTATAAACAGTTGGTATTTTTGTTAATAGTAGCTTTGTAGCAAACTTATCATTTGTAAAAATGCTTTTAGTACATGCAAACATGTTTATTTTGTAAGTGTAATCCAAAATTTATGTTTTCATGGCTTTTGTGTTAGTTCTCTGAAGTAATTTGCCAAACTTACCCACTCTTTTCACAATCAACTCACAAGCATAATTTTTGTATTTTTATTTTTTTTATCTTCCTTAAACAATCATTGACTGATTGTAAAATCAAGTCTATTATCACCTAAATTTTACACAGTTATTCACCCCAGAGGCATACCAGCCAAAAAAATTTGGGGGGGCAATGAAGTTTTGCCCAAACTTTGTGACATTTGCACAAATCATGATTTTCTAGCACTTTACAGATAAGACAAAAAACTGTCTGAGATTCTAGGATGAAGACCAAAAAAAAGGCCTTCACTTGGAATCAGTCTCATATTTTTCTATTTCTTCTTTAAAAAAAGTCTTCACTGCCCAAAAAATTCTGGCTTTGCCCAAATACATACTTCCTTGTCACTAAATGAATAATTATCATTTTGCCTAAACTGTTGCCCTCCCTGCCCCCCAGCAGGTACGGGTATGATTTGCCCACTCATTTCCAGAAAACGCCCATCACATGACCTAATATTGCAGGGATTTTGCTTCAAAAAAAGCCAAACATCATAAACAAAAATAGTAAGTAAATTCACTCATAAAAATCATTAACCATTCAGTAGCTAGAAGTTGGCACCTGGGGTTTAAGCTGCAATCAACCTAATGAATCATAGATCTTTGTCATCATTTAAAAAGTTCTATATTAGCTGTGTTAAAGTTGTTTTCTCTGTTGACAAATTTTGGCCAATACTCTTAGTAATAAACTGAATTGATTTTTTTATTCTTGTGCCATTGAACTCATTACAACCATAATGATTGATTGCTATTGCATAACATCTCATAATGACAATGAATCTGATAATTTCAAGGTCCTGTGTCAAGCCTGAGTTTAATGCTCACTCAAGGTAGTGAGTTGTTGCAGATGAATCAAAATTACAAAAGTATCTTGATCAAGTTCCTCAAAAAAAAGAAACAACAATGTTACAAGTTTACGAAAAACTTCTAGCACCAATTATCCAATTATTGAATGATTATAATAACTAAATTTCTTTATTATTTTTGTTTATGGCATTTGGCTTTTTTTTAAGTGAAAAATCACATGGTATTAGGTCACATGATGGGCGTTTACTGGAAACAAGCAAGCAAATAAATAAAATAATGGAGGCAATTATATGATCAGCTATCAATTGTCTAGGGAGGACAAAAAACTAAGAACACAAAAATTAAGCTTGCAAGTAAGATGGTTGCAAAAAGAGCTGGTAAGTTTGGCAAATTACTTAAAAGAACTAACCCAAACCCTGAAAACATACATTTTGAATTACAATAACAAAATCAATACATTTGCATGCACTAAAAGTGTTTTACAAAAGATGAGTTTCCTACAGCTTCAATACCAACATGATTACCTAATTTACTTTCACAAAGCAAATGTTCAAAAAGATTTTTTCAATTATTTATTCAATTGTTTGTAAATAGGCATTAATTGTTTTTTCTTACTGTTTGCTTCACCAAAACAAACAATTTTTGTTTATATTATTTATGTTAGACTTATGGTTCATAAGAAATACATAAAAAACACTTAGCAAATATATAGAAATAGAAATTACTACACAGAATAGACACACATTAAAAACAAAAAAAATCATAAAGCACTTGAAGTCAATCCCAAAAAATGATGTATCTAAAAGAACAGCAGTTACAAAACAGGTATCACATTTAAACAAATAAAGTGTACTGTTCAAGGTATGACAAATTAAAAAACAATAAGCGGTCATTAGAGAAAAAATTAAGTTATTTTTTAATCCAGAACAACAAGGCTTCAACCTAGGCAATGCTAAAGTAAAAACAAATCATTTTATAGTTTTTAGTTTTTATTTGGCTCAGATTTTGTATTTTCATTTTGACACCAAGTTCAGTGCCTACTTTATTTGTTCTAGCAGACTGCAATTCGTCTGCTTTCTGCATGTTAAACTTATTTCATTTTTAATACCAGGCTATTAAAACCCATATGTTTTTCTTTCTTATTTAGCATTAATAAACAAATAAGCACTAAAATATATTTTACTTGCATGATGACCTAAGCATGAATTGATGATTAATTCATGCTTAGGTCATCATGCAAATAAAATAAATTTTACTTACATGACAAACAAGTCAAAGAAGAACTCTAAAGAAAAAAAAGACTTGATTATTTTCCAACAACAGTGTCACAGTCATTATTATCATTGCAAGTATTATCTCATGTACATACAGGACAACATTAAAGACATATATCCCTTATCAACATCAAATTTTTTAAAAATTATTTTTCTGTCATGAGATAAGTCAAACCTGTGATTTACAGTTAAAATACAACAATCTTTTAACTTAGAAAGCCAACAATAAAATTTTGTTTTCATAAAAAAAATAAAGTTATGATATTTGGTTTTTTTCAAAAAAAAGGCTAATTTTTATAAGTGAAAAAACTATCTATTATGATTGTAAAAATTTTAGGAAATTATTGGTATTTAATGTATGCAATAAGTGAATACCGTATATCCCAGCATATAAGACAACCCTTAAAGTGCAAAAACGTAACAAATGTAACTCTTGTAAGAAAAACATGCAAGAAGAGAAAAAAGTTATACGACTAAACAAACATGGTTTCGTGATTTAGCAGTCATTTTATACAACCGATATATGATAAATGTACAAAATTTTATTCAAATTTTGTACCTCGTCTTATCTGACGGTCATCTTATACGCCGGGATATACGGTAATTACTTTGCAATTTAGCTGGCAAAAACTCATATCTAAGCTTTTTGTCCAATACTCATCAGAAGATAAGCATGGAAATGAAAAAAAAAATTCAATTGATTGTCTAGTAAAGCTGAACAAAAATGATTGGATGTTTGAGAACAGCGTCAAAATGCATGACCAGCACAAGATTTTTAAGTTTAAACAAACTCTTTTTGGCAGCATATATTTGGCTTGCATAATTTGAACTAAATAGCTTCTAAAGTCAATAAATGAAAAGACCAACAGTCAAATGAAAGAATAGTAAATTTTTTTATTACTGTGATGTTTGGTGCACATAGGCTTATCTATAAAGTGTTGACCAATTGTGGATTCACTAAACATGACTGGGCTTGAAGATTTGCTAAAACAAGCTGAGGTGTTGTGAGAGTTTTGGATTTGACCAGTTTTAATAAATTTTGACATGTTTTGGCAAATTCTGTCTTGTAATTGTTGAGATATGTAACCTATGCACTGACTATCACAGTGGCACAAAAAATTATAAAATGCATTGCTTAAAAGCAAAGCAGGCAACACATTCTTTTTTGATTGCAGAAAGAAGTGGGCAAGATTTAAAAATAACATGTTGTTCCACTGCAAAAAAAGCATTTTTCCATCTTCTTCTACTTCTCCTTTCAGCCTTTCCCTTTAGTCAGGGGTGGCCACAGCGTATCATCATTCTCCACATCTTTCTGTCTTCAATATCCATCTCCTTCACACCAACTTCCTTCATATCTTCTTTTACCACATCTAAAAATCTTCTCTTTGGTCTCACTCTTCTCCTCTTTCCTGGTAACTCCATTTCCATCATCTTTCTTCCTACATACTCTTGGTCTCTCCTCATGACATATCCATACCACCTCAGCCTGCCCTCCCTCATCTTCATTCCTAACCGTTCTACCTTAACAGCACTCCTGATGTGCTCGTTTCTAATCTTGTCTTTTCTCATCACTCCCATAGTAAACCTCAGCATTTTCATCTCTGCAACTTCCATCTCTTCTACTTGTTTCTTTGTGACTGCTACTGTCTCAAGTCCATACACCATTGCTGGTCTTACCACTGAACTGTACACTTTTCCTTTTACTCTAGCTGGTAACCTCTTGTCGCAGATTACTCCTGATACTCTTCTCCATCCGTTCCATCCTGCCTGTACTCTCTTCTTTACTTCCCTCTCACAACCACCACTTTCTTGCACCGTTGATCCCAAATACTTAAATTCCTTTACTCTTGGCACTTTTGTATCCTCCATCTTCACTGTTTCATTGCCATTTCCTCCTTGTATGCAAAGATATTCAGTCTTTGACCTACTTACTTTCATCCCTCTTCTTTCTAATGCATACTTCCAGGATTCTAATCTCTGCTCCACTTCTTCCCTGGTCTCTTCACAAATCACAATATCATCACCAAACAGCATCGTCCACAGTGGTTCTCTCCTTACTTCATCTGTTAGCCTGTCCATTATCACTGCAAACAGGATCCCTGGTGCAGTCCAACCTTGACCTTGAAACTTTCTGTAGTTCCTACTGCACACCTCACCACTGTTTCGCTTCCCTCATACATATCCTGTACTAGTCGCACATACTTTTCCACTATTCTGGATTTTCTCATGCAGTACCACAGCTCTTCCCGTGGAACCCTGTCATAAGCTTTCTCTAGGTCCACGAATACACAATGTAGCTCTCTTTGACCTTCCCTGTATTTTTCCATTAACATTCTTAAAGCAAACATGGCATCGGTGGTTCCCTTTCCTGGCATAAATCCATATTGCTGTTTGCTGATCTCCACTCTATCCCTTAACCTGGTTTCAATAATTCTTTCCCATACTTTCATTGTGTGGCTCATTAGCTTTATTCCTCTGTAGTTTCCACAGCACTGTGTGTCCCCTTTGTTTTTATAGATTGGGATAAGCACACTCCTTCTCCATTCTTCTGGCATCCATTCACCCATTAATAGTCTGTTGAACAGTCTGGTCAAAAACTCTATTCCCATCTCTCCCATGCACTTCCAAACTTCTACTGGCAACTCATCTGGTCCAACCGCTTTACCTTTTTTCGTCCTTCTTAGTGCGTTCTTTACTTCTTTTCTACTGACACAATTTACCTCTTCCTTAACCACTTCTGCTTCCTCTGTTCTAGGTTCTCTGTTATTTTCCTCATTCATCAGTTTCTCAAAGTACTTCTTCCATCTCTTTACTACTGCTTCTGAATTTACCATAACATTACCGTTTTCATCCTTTATAACCCTCACGTGCTGTACATCTTTCCCTGCTCTGTCTCTCTGCCTAGCCAATCTGTACAACTCCTTTTCACCTTCTTTTGTTTCCAATCTTGCATACAAATTGTCATATGCACGTCCCTTTGCCATTGCAACTGCCTTCTTTGCCTTACTCTTCTTTTCTTTTGTAGATCTTTTTAGTATTTTCATTTCTTGTTTTGTCCCATGCTTTCTTTGCCTCTTTCTTTTCTTTTATGCTTTTTTGAACTTCCTCATTCCACCACCATGTCTCCTTGTCTCCTTTTCGTTTCCCAAATGTCACTCCCAGTATAGTTTCAACTGTTTTTCTTAGCATTTCTGCCGTTTTGTCCCACTCATCAGGTAACCCATCCTTGCCTCCCAAAATCCTGGTCACCTCTTGTCTAAATGCTTCTTGATAGCTTGTCTCTTTTAGTTTCCACCATCGTATCTTTGGCTTTACTTTCTCTGCTTTTTTCTTTTTCACCATAAGAGCCATTTTGCATACCACCATATGGTGCTGCTTTGCAACACACTCATTCAATATTACCTTACAATCGCATATTTCCTTCAAGTTCCTCCTTCTGCACATCACATAATCTACTTGGGTACTTTTTCCTCCACTCTTATACGTCACCCTGTGTTCATCTTTCTTCTTGAAATAAGTATTGACAGTTGCCAAATCCATCCTTTTCCCAAAATCCACAACCATTGATCCTTCTTTATTTCTTGTTCCAGCACCGTACCTCCCCATTATTTCCTCATCCCCTATGTTTCCTTTGCCCACATGTCTATTAAGGTCTGCACCAAGAACTATCCTCTCTTCTTTTGATATACTTTCTATCAATCCATCCAGGTCTTCCCAAAAATCATTTTTCTCCTCCATGCTGTAGTTAACCTGTGGAGCATATGCACTTACTATATTTAGGATGGACCCATTTACCTCCAGCTTCATGGCCATCAGTCTGTCTGACACTCTCTTCACCTCCAGGACACTTTCAGCCAGATCCTCCCTCAGCACTATCCCTATCCCATTTTTTCTTCCATCAGCTTCATTGTAAAATATTTTACATCCACCTCCAATGTTCCTTGCTTTACTACCTTTCCACTTAGTTTCTTGTAGGCACAATATGTCTACATTCCTTTGCTCCATCATATCTGCCAGCTCTCTTCCCCTTCCAGTCATTGTTCCAATATTTAAAGTACCCACCCTTATGAGTGAAAATCTTCCTTTCCATGCTTCTCGCTGCTTCTTTACTCACCTTCCTCCTCTCTTTCTGCTCTTATTTTCACTTTGTTTAGCAGTAGCATAATTTCTGCAGGTGCCCTGCTGTGCGACACCTGAGGCGGTCGTTGGTAACCCGGGCCGCAACCGATCCGGTATGGATTTACAATGATTACGCATTTGTATAAATCTGGCAAAAAGTTTTATGCCGAATGCCCTTCCTGCCGCAACCCTCCCCATTTATCCGGGCTTGGGACCGGCATCAAGAGACACAGAAATGTGCCACCAATGGCTGGGTCTTTTTTCATAAATTCATTAATAAAATCATTTTTCCATACTGGCTTTAATTTTATGTCTAACTGAAAGAGTTCCCAACCAAAGCATATAAAGATAAACAGGGCTTTTCTTCACCATATGTGAAGTATGCAATGTAAAATCTTTTAACTTATGAGCAATTTATGGGCAGTTTAATTGTTTAAAAGATTTTACATTGCATACTTCGCATACAATATCTTCATCTGCTCTGGTTGAGAACTTCTTTGATTAGACATGAAAGTAAAATCAAAGCCAGTATGGAAAAATTCTTCTTTGTATTCTTAAATCTTGCCCACTTCTTTCTGCAATCAAAAAAGAATGTGTTGCCTGCTTTGCTTTTGAGCAATGCATTTTATAATTTTTTGTGCCACTGTGATAGTCAGTGCATAGGTTACATATCTCAACAATTACAAGACAGAATTTGCCAAAATATGTCAAAATTTATTAAAACTGGTCAAATCCAAAACTCTCACAACACCTCAGCTTGTTTTAGCAAATCTTCAAGCCCAGTCATGTTTAGTGAATCCACAATTGGTCAACACTTTATAGATAAGCCTATGTGCACCAAACATCACAGTAATAAAAAAATTTACTATTCTTTCATTTGACTGTTGGTCTTTTCATTTATTGACTTTAGAAGCTATTTAGTTCAAATTATGCAAGCCAAATATATGCTGCCAAAAAGAGTTTGTTTAAACTTAAAAATCTTGTGCTGGTCATGCATTTTGACGCTGTTCTCAAACATCCAATCATTTTTGTTCAGCTTTACTAGACAATCAATTGAATTTTTTCCTTCATTTCCATGCTTATCTTCTGATGAATGTTGAACAAAAAGCTTATTGAGTTGTTTGTTGGCTATATTCAAATTCTATACCACAAACCACTTGTTAAAATAATTTGCAATTAGCTTACAAAATAACAAAAAAACTAAAATTTTCTATGAACTAAAGCAAAAAAACTAACTTGTATATTCAAGCAAAAACCTAATTTTTTTATCATGAGTTTCATGTACAAAGTGCTGTTAATGGCAAACAATGAATAGTATTTTGGACTGTGATCATCTTCCCATTTATGAGAATCAAAATCGTAAGTTTGCTACAAGAAAAATCACTATTGTAACATGTCTCATCCCAACATGAATCAAACATATTGTTGATGATAATATAAATTCACAATACATAAATTTAATAACAAAATCAGTCAAAGTTCAATAGACCAAATATTTAAAAGAAATTAAAAACTAAAACTAACTAATTCATAACAAAAAATCAATTTCAATTTAAATAAGAAACTGATGATGATCTTTATAGATCAAAATTGATTTTTTATTATGAAATAGTTTTAGTTTTTAATTTTTATAGTAAATATTTGGCCCATTACACTTTGACTGATTTTATTAATGAATTTATGTATCACAATTTGACCAGTTAAATAAAATCACCTATTTGACTTTACTAAAAAAGGTAAAAGATTTTTGTTAAAAGACTTTTAACAAGATACAAAATCATAAACAATTAAAAAGTCATGAATCAAAACTTTTTAAATGTATCAAAAAATAAAAATAAAATTATGTCAACAAACCAATATTTTTAAATAAGAGCAACTCTTTAAACATAAAAGCAAAATTTTTCATTACCTGTATCATTTATATTGGAAGTACTTAAAAAGTTTGGTTGTTTTTTTGTGATAAACTTATTAAAGATAGTTTTCCTGTCTTGGAGGTATTTTTCATTCCGTTCTTTATTTCGTTTTTTAACTATATCTTGTATCAAAACTTCTTCACATTTACCATCATTGTAAAGATAGTTTTTCAACTTTTCCCTGTAAGCAAAAATACATGCAAACTACCAACGAAATAATAAAAATTATTATAAAAAATCTATTATTTAGAATTGTCTAGAACCAAAAGTTATCAAAAAATTTTTTATTATTTTATATATTAAAACAACTTTTGTTTAGAAAATTTTTTATTTTTTCTATAATGTTTGTTTTGTTAAATCCAATGTTTTATTCTTTTTTATTTTTCCTGCTTTTTTATGGTCAATAAATTTCTTTTTTTTCTGGCTGTAGATTTTTTTGTTATATTTAAAAGTTTGATTCAGTTGATTAAACACAAAAGGTAGTTAAAATAAAATTCAAAAAGTAAACAACTTAGAAATAAATTTCTTCTTTGAAAAAACAGTGCACTTATTCAAAAATGCACTATTTCACAAAATTTTTTATTTTAATAACTCTTTTCTGCTTTTCAGTTCAGTTGAGTTTTTTATTTCTACTTTGCCACATAGTAAAAGTCAAATTATAATTATTTAACAATAAGCATAGTTATGGGTGTAGATCAGAAAAAGAAAAAAGCAACAGCAAATGTATATTGTGACTCATAAGAATATTAATAAAATATAAAAGAAAAAAGCAACAGCAAATGTATATTGTGACTCATAAGAATATTAATAAAATATAAAAGTTGTGTTGCAAGAAGCAAAATTGCTCCACTTCATATAAATTTAATGCATGAAAAAAATTATAGCTAAAGTTTGGAAAAAAGTAAGACCCTTTCTTTATAGCTATTTATTTTTTTGATTCATAAGACCACAGTGGGGACAATAAACTTAAAACAATCTCAAAAAAATTATTTTGACCTGCTTTGGGAGTTGGTAAAATATTGCTATCCAGCTGAAAGTTTTTTTTTGTTTTTTTTTTTGTTTTCATAAGTGATATGACTGAAATTTAAAACTTCTTGCTAGCACTAGCTTTTTTATTCAGTACATAACAGAATAATGAGAGTAGAATTTGAACAATAACTAAGATTATGTTTGCTACTGATATAGAACTCATACCTACTCTGTCATGTTGTGGATGATATGATGATGACAAATAATTTAATATCATACTTTAGTAATAAATTAAGAATTCAGGCCTTAAATAATAATCTTCTATTGTTCTGTTTTATGAAACCAAAAATTGGTATCAATTTAAGATTGTTTTTTTTTTAAAGTCATAAACTTATTTAATTCCAGGAATTGTCATTGTCATCAGCATCATTTAAAAGGGTACCAACTACAAGCAAGACACAAACAGGATTGGGGTCAAGGGTTTATCCTTTTACTACCCCAGGCTGGTGAACTGCTTGGATCAGATTCTGGCAGTGATGTTGTCAAGTCAGCATCAAGTTTTGTCATCCAAAACTGTCAGACCTCATGCTCTGTATTGGTCCTGATGCAGCAGACTATTAGAACATAGTCCTCAGTTTGTTCAATAGCACCACATTTTCAATTCAGTGAAAAAGCAAGCCCTATTTGTGCATAGATGAATGGAATCACCCAACACCAGTTAGCAGGTATTTGAACGTAATCCAAGTTGCTTGGGGCAAGCTCATCCCAATAGCCTGCTAAACTTATTTAATTTAACTTGAAACCCAGCCTGCTTATTAGGAGCAATAAATCAATAATTGGCTCAACATTGGCATAGATAAGCCTTTTGAGGATCTTGTAAGTGACATAGAGCAGAGATATTGGTCAATAACTCTTTGGGTGCTCTAAGGTCTTCATTGGTTTTGGGATTGCAACTACAAGTGCTCTTCCCCAAATCTTGGGAATTTTGAGTCGGCACAAGCAAGAAGAAAGGAAGGCATGTAATTAGGACTTAACAGCAGCTCCAGCATGGATTATAAGCATTGAGAAGATGGAATCAGGGCTGGGAGCTTTTCCTGGTTTTAAGTGTTGAAGGGCAGCAGTGAATTCTCTGTGAGGAATTCTCAGAGATATTTACTGCATCTGGTGTTCAGGCCCTGCAAAGGTCAGACACTTCTTGAGAAACAAAACAGCCTCATATCTGCCATATCTGAAAAGCTGAGATGCAATAGCATCAGCTGAAATAGGACAGTGATGAAGAGAGTGTGTTGACCTATTAGTAAGATTTTTTTAAATACTCCATGCTTTTTGACTAGAGTGTGCAAAATCAATGCTCCAAACTGCTTTGGACCATCAATCCTTCTGCTTTCTGTCAAGTTTGTAAAGTAAAGCTGTAGCAGCCAAAATCAAGTCATCTCCCTGAGGAGACTGCCAAAAAGTTCTATAAAGAGATTCACGCTCAGCATCCCAACACAGAATATACAGTAGACCTCAGTTAATCCAAATTCAATTTGACATACAATATCAGTCCAAATAATCTGAAGCTTTTTATTAAAAATTACAGTATATAGAAAATGATTTGTACTTTGGATTTTATCCAAGTTAAGTGAAATTTTACATTAACTGAATCCAGATTAACTGAGGTCTATTGTAGTTGTTTTGATAACCACATGAGATAGTCTTTTTGGTTGCTTTCTTAATGATGTTACAAAAGTCCTGGTAAGCCGCATCCACATCAAGTGAATCAGGCAGCAACAAGCCTTTGCAAATCTTTTCATCAAAGCAATGAAGTGACTTCATTGGGTCTCGCAGAAGTTCTATCACTTAACAAGCATGCTTGGCACTGACAAAGCAAACCTTGGTTGTGTGATAATCAAGGATTGATATTGTGATCTGGGAAACTCTTTGAGTACATGTCTATCTGGTAAACAACAGTTAGAATCCATGCTAGCAAAAGCTAGATCCAGACTGGATTGAACCATCAACATCCATGCACAACCACTTAATCTCTGATGTCAGTGGAGGTTGGTCCAAGAGTGTACCTATTTGTCACTCATGGACAAACATGGCAAGGCCATGCTCTCTGCTTAAGGAAAACCCAGTTAGTTGGTAAATTGGAAGTACTAGCTTTTCTGCATTAATGCAGTGGGTCTCCTGTAGTAAAATAATAAGTGTCTCAAACTACAGAGTAAAAAAATAGTGATATTTATCTTGCTTACAGTGAGGCCTTTGATGTTTAGTTAGAGACTACTGGGTCTTTGGAACTTGTTGGCAATGTGCACTGAAAAGGGCATTTTTTTTAGACATTGCCCTCTCCTGAAAAGGAGGTTTGCCAATCAGCAGACCTTCACTGAACATCAAGATGGGTAGATATCCTTTTATTTTGACTGGTTTGATTTTGGTCTGTCATGTTCAACAGCAATACTTATGGCTGAGGCTGCAAAAAAGCAACTGTCATCTGGCCATTCCAGGAATTCATTACTCCAAGATTTTTTTCAAACCTAATTCCAGGAATTTATTAGATTTTTTCAATAATTTAGAAACCATTAGCTATATCACACTAAGTTTATAAGAAAGTCATTTTTAAATTTTTTAAAAATAATAAACAGCTAATTGCATGGTGATATGAAAAATGTTGTAAAATCCAGATGAGCATTCTGATATTTTATACATCTCTGAAATTTTCCAAAGGGCACTTAAAAAAGTTTTACCCAGTGTCCTCTGTTTGTTTCTCAACAACTCGCTGGTGATAAAACTAGAATAATTATTGAAACATTAAAGGTTTTATTAAAATGTGTCACAGTACACTAAAATTATTTCAATGATGTCATAATAAAGTGTAAGTGCACATTTCAATTTTATTTTGATTTTTTAGTTTTCAATTAATAATGTAATCATAAATTGAAGCTGCTTGTTGTGACTATCAAGTACACAAAAGTTTTCTCAAAAACAAAAAGATAAAAAGTGGAATGGAGATTGTGTTGATTACAGTTGCAATCAAAGCAGTATTCCATGCCTCTTGACCACTTGGCAAACATTAACATATTAATAAAAAAAAATTTAATGAGTTTTTGAAACAATAAAATAAATTGATGGTAAATTCAAAAAAATTTTGATAATAATATATATGCACTCAAAAAGTTTTGTGGCAGTGTGGTCAAGTGGTTAAAAAAATAATTCATACACACTCAAAACTTTTGTTGGCAGGTGGTCGAGTGGTTGCAATCGACTTAGTCTCAGTTCAAAACCCACTCATGCCATACTATTGTACAACACTTTCTCCTTGTTGGTGGTCTTAGCAAACAGTTCTAAATCTCTATAAATTAAAAATAAAAAATTTTAATCAGACAGCAATATCTTGGCATCTTCATAAGCAGTCAAGATAATAGCTTGCCCTATGTATTAGCACCTCCATCACTTTCCTGTGAGCCAGAGAGATATATATAGAGATAAAATAAAATAAAAAAATAAATAAATTTTTTATAAATATGGCTTAATTGTTTTTTACTGAACCTAACTAAACTTATTGTTACCTAATTTTTAAAAATAAAAAAGTAGTTTTCACAACCTCTATTGTTACAAGAACAATAACATATGACCCACAAAGTACAGTTTAATCAATTTTAGCTCTTTTACTGTCTTAAGTCATGCAGGTCTGAATAACAATTCTGTAAAATTAGCTTAAAATTCTATAGTATGAAAAAGTTTCTAAAAGGCTAAAAAGATAAAGAAAAATAAAGTCTTATTTACTGTTTGCCAAGGCTTTAAGGATTCCCAAAAATTTAATAGTTTATGAAGTAAGCCCAGCAAATACTAAACAAAAATTGAAAAATATATATACCTGTCTATTAAAGAATGGTAAAAATCTTTATAAAAAGGTTTACTATAAAACTTACCGAATAATATTTTGAAGAGGTTCGTAGTTATTGGTTGAAAAGCATTTTGCTGCTTCATCAACAAGAATTCCTCTTCCTTTCTTCTTGTTTGAATTTGGTGGTTGCACCAACTACAAAAAACAATTTAACTTATATAAATTACACTAATGTATTTGAGATAAAAATCACATCTCAACAAATAAAATGCATTTTCCTGTTATTTATTGCCATTTTTTAAAGCAAAATAATAGTGATTTTTTAAGGAATTATAAAAGAAATAAATAATGTAACTTCAAAATTAGTATCAAAATGAGAAGATTGTAGCAGATATTAAAAACAACGTTTATTAATTGTTAAAAAATTCATCTACAACAATAAGTGAATTTTTTGGAAGGTAATTTTTAGAAGGCACTTGTAAATAATAGCAATCAATAGCCAACATTTTATCATTTATACTTGGACAGTTTTATTTTAAAAAAGCTAAAGTTCAAAGATCAAATCAAATACTACTTTCAGAGGTTCATGAACTGATCCAAACAAGTATGTGTAACATGAAATAAGCTATTCATCACTCTTTAGTAAATTTGTCTGAAGATTCAGACATTAAATTTTGATAAAGGTAGAGGGCTGCAGTACTACATACTAGATTATTTTTTTAAATTAGATTCCATAATACATGATTTAACTAAGTTTATTGAAATTATTAATAAAGAAGAAAGCAAATCACACCCTTTAATAGCAAGAGATCAATCAATCAAATATCACATTTTTTAAATATCTAAAGCCATACAGAAATGAAACTGTTCAGCACCTTCTCTAAACTGGATCTACACTAGAAAAGTTATATGGAATAATAAAAGTACATAAAGATAATCCTGGACACCAGGTTATTTCAATGGCGGGCTCTCTTGAATATAAACTAGTTAAATTTTTGGATACAGTTATTAAACCATATATATCAGATAAACACATGCTGCACTCATCTTATAAACTTTTAGAAAAGCTGCAAAATTTAATGAATTCAAATCAGGTAATGGTACACTTTGATGTTAAATCTTTTATTTACAAATGATGTTAAGTCTTTATTTAATTAAATCTTATTAACTGTTAGTTAACAGCTATCTCAGCAATTACCATCTCCTAACTCCAGCTCTATTGATGAGGCATACCAGTACTTCTGTAATACTATCTTTGCACAAAAAAATTGTTAATTCCACCTGTTTGCAGAAACAACTATAGACCATATTGGAATGTGGAGTGTGAACAACTACCCTTAAGTTTTCCTTTGGGCCCTGCAGGGTAAAGCAACTAGATCAGCAGCTTCTGTCTAGCTGTCCACCTTGGTGAAAAACAAAACCATTGCTGGTTCAAGGCTTTCAATAACATCTAACATCTGATTCTTTTACAGATTATAGATTGGTAACTAAGCTTTACAGCTTTTCTAAAAAGTAAGGGTTTGAAATACTGCAATCTGCAATTCAAATTTTAAGCAATCCCTCTATATCTCCTTTGTTAAAAGGTAAAACTGGTATGATTGCCCCAAAGCAATCTCAGCAGAAGTAAAGAGTTGTTATTGAATTTCTACTGTCAGAGGGAGAAACAGCTTAGAACATAAGCAGAAGGCTAAAGCAAGTGTATGGTGATGGTGCGATAGACTACAGCACAGTGATGAGGTGGGTGAAGCAAATTAATGATGGACAAGAAGAACCTGTTGAAAGCGATTTTTGCAATAGACCAAGAAGTGGTAGGCCATCTTCTGCTCACAGTTCTGCTAACATTGATCAGGCAGATGCATTGATTAAGGAAAACAGATGCATAACTATTAATGAGCTTGCTGAGTCATTAGGAGTAAGTGCAGAGAGTGCTGTAATCGATACCATGGGATACTCAAAAGTATGTGCAAGGTGGTCCCAAGGCAGCTCACAGAGGCTCATAAACAATCCTGACTAGAAGCTTGTTCTGAACTTCTGAAGTATTGCCATAGTGACAAAACCTTTTTGCAGTAAATAGTGACCAGAGATGAGACTTGGGTTGACCACTTCAAACCAGAGTCAAAGAGAGCATCAATGGAGTGGTGCCATCCCACCTCACCATGCTTGAAGAAGTTCAAATCTCAGAAATCTGCAGGAAAAGTGGTGGTGACTGTGTTCTGGGATAGTGTTGGTGTGATACTGGTAGACTTCATGTCCAAAGGAGCAACAATCAATTCAAATGTTTACATCGATACACTAAAAAAGTTGGGAGCAAGAATACAAAGAGTCCGACCAGCTTTGGATATATCTAAGGCTTTATTGCAATATGACAATGTTAGGCCTCACACCAGCCTCAAAGCCCATGAGGTCATCAGCTCCTTTGGTTAAACAACAATTTCAAATCCCCCATATTCACCAGACCTGACACCATCTAACTTTCAATTGTTTGGGCCCCCTCAAGAAAGTTTGAGGGGGCGATATTTTTCCAGTGATGAAGAGGTCAAAACTGCTGTTAGGAAGTGGTTAAAAATGCAGCCTGTAGAATTTTACAATGAAGGAATATGTGCACTCATTAAAAGGTGGGAAAAGGTGGTTCAGAAAGCAGGAGATTACATCGAGAAGTAACTATGAAATGCTCATGCTATATACTTTCTTGTGATGCACAATTTTTGTACCTTTAAAACCCAATGTCATGAAAAGAAACCTGGTTGCATTACTTTTTGAACACCCCTCGTATCTCTGGAGGTTTATTCAAGAATAATTTGCCAATGTCCTCTGGCTGTTGAAGTCCAGAAAAGCTCCAGGCCCTGACTCTCTATGCCCAGAGCTAATACTCCATGTGGGCACTGCTTTGAAACTGGTTAAACAGCCTGTTTTCCTGTATGTATTAACTCAACCTTCCGAAAATTTGGAGGAGAGCATTAGTGGTTGCCATTCCAAAGCCAAATAAGCCATTAGGGGACCCAAAGAATTATACACCTATTTCTTTGCTTTGTGTTCCCTTCAAGATCCTGAAGAGACTTATTTATGCCTATGTCAAACCAATTACTGACCCACTGCTACCAAGAGAGCAAGCTGGGTTTTGGTGCAGAAGGTCAATTGTAGATCAAGTCACTCCTAACTCAAGAAATTGAGGATTGGTTTTTAGCTGAAAAGAAGGCTGACATTGTGTTTGTCAATCTCACAGCAGCCTATGGTACTGTATGGCACCATGGCCTCACTGCAAACTATTCTGTCTTCTTCCAAACAGGCATATGGTCTCAGTGATTATGAAAATTGTTCATAATCAAAGTTTTACCCTCACCACCAATGCCAGAAAGCAAAGCAGGTTATAATGCCTCAAGAATGGAATCTCACAGGGATCAGTCTTGGCTTCCCTTTTGTTTAATATGTATACATATGACCTATCAGTGACAGTTGGCAGAAAATTAGCTTATGCTGATGACCTGGCTATCTTGCACTATGCAAGCAACTGACAGGCATTTAAAGGGACTCATTACTCAGGACATGGCAACCTATCCTCCTACCTTTATAAATAAAAGCTCAAGCTCAGTATAACAAAGACAAGTCAGCAGTCTTCCACCTTTACAACAAGGAGCATGATGTTAGCATAACATCTTTGCCAATGGACAGACCCTGTCATTTTGTGTTGAACCTACTTATCTTGTTATGAAGCTAGATAGGAAACTCATATTTTGCCAAAACTTCAAGTCACTGCACAAGAAGTTAACACTTCATGTTGGGCTTTTAAGGCAATTAGCTGAATCAAGCTGGGATGCATATGCCACAGTACTCTGCACGGCCACCCTTGCTTTGGTCCAATCCACAGCTGAGTACTGCACGTCTGTTTGGTGTTGCAGTGCCCATACTTGCTTTATTGACAAGCTCATTAACAATGCCTTGTGCATAGTGACAGGATGCCTGCATCCCACACCAACGACAACCTTTTTTATTTTATCAGGCATTCAACAAACTGAGCTTTGCTGCCAAAAATCCATACTGTCTCTAGCTTGCTGCACTCAGGAGCTAGGAACCTAGAGCTTATATGAAAGGCTCCTGTCTCCACTTGGTGGACAGCTGCAGCAAATTAACCCGTATTATCCCAAGGCCTTTAAAAATCAAAAAAATATCCCAAAATTTTGTGTGGCAGCTGATTTTCACACTATTTGACGATTCTGTAAGTCTCATCTCGTTCGCAATACCAAAAGGCCCTTTTTTAGGGGGGTCTACTTTTGTAGTCAGTGGGATAATCCAATATCAAATTTTGCTCAAATTGATATTTTTCGGAGTTGGAATCTAGCACAGGTTTTGCGTTATTACTGCTCAAAACGAAATGTTTATGCATAAAATGTTGTGCATTTAGAGTCTGGACGGATATAGAGTGGCTAATTCCTCAATATTCAGGCAATTAGCTAAGCTTAGGCTATTGTTACCACTTTCTCCTGATGGTTTACCAGTAGATGATAAGTCTCATTTACTTCTCATCAATAAACCCTTCCTAAGTTTGTTATAGTTGAAAATAAGAAACAAATGATAGAAGCAGGAAAAGATGTTTATTTCTCATGAAACAGTTGAAAACACGTGTTTACATGCAAGCTTTGACTACATTTTCCACAAGAATTACGACAATTTTTTTTACAAATCGCACATCTTCTCACAGAAGCAGGAGAAGGATAATGCCCTATGCCATCTAGACGTATTTCATCCGCCACTTTGAAAGCACGAGCTGGGCGACTTCTGACATCCAGAATCTGTGAAGCAGACCTTCTGATCATAATGCTGACAACTCGTCGACGGAAGTCCTTTTGGGAAAAGACTTCACCAGAAATGATCCTATATATACGTCAACTATATACAAATGCGATGTTTATCGCATTTATGATCAGTGGCCAATACCATTTTTTGCCACGAATTACTGGCCTGAGATCGGACAAAGCATGGTCTAGCAGATCAACACCACCCATTCCACGATTGTATGCAGCAATCACAGCTGGTTCAGTGATGTTTCCTCTTCCCTTCCCTCTGATCCACCTCTTGGCATTTCCCACTGGCTCCACCCCATATGCATTACTTCCAATGGTGACTACTGAGTTATCATTCCACTGCACAATTTCCAGGTTGCTCGCGCTCCTGAAATCGTATGACCCCCTTTCCCTTTTCTTCATATCACTAACATCTGCCAATGGGCATTTTCCAATCCGATTGTTTCTCATGGTACCAGTGGCTCTGAAACCTTTCACATCCAAGTCAACAAGCAGCTTATAACTTGAAAAAAAGTTGTCAAAGAAAACACTATGGTTGACCGGATTGTCGCATGTTTTCAACGCAGTTTTGACAACGCGCTCCCCAAGAGGGACATCTTCTGCATTTGGCGACTTTCCTTCATATATTTCAACGTGGTAAGGCAAACCAGTTGAACTTGCCAGTACCCAAAGCTTATACCCGAAACGAATAGGCTTTCCCCTGATGAACTGTTTGCATGAGTGACGTCCATAGTATGGCACCATGGACTCGTCTATGCTTAGATCCTCATGAACTACACCAAATCGTCTCAGCTTCTCATTCAAAATATCATATAATGGCTTCACTTTCGCCATTCGACAGTCACTCAAGCATTGATTGTTTGCTGCATGCAGTACCAATTTTATTTCAAAAAAGCAATTCCTACTCATAGTTGTGCAAAAAGCATCACATCGTAAATCCAGGTCTGTGCTCCAGTAGTCTCTTTCTGATAGGCGTATATTGTAGGCTGACAGAAAAATCAGTCCAATAAATTGCATCATTTCTTCCATAGAAACGCTAAATTTCAGCTTGTTCTTGTTGCAGGTGGCATATCGGTTTGTTTCATTTACCAAAAATTCTGCCATTTCTGAAAACACACTTTCAAAAGTGTTCCAAATTGTTGCTTGAACAAGCTCAGGATGTTTGTTGATTAACTGTGCTTGCGCCATTTTATCCTGGTCCAAAGATGAAGTAGGTTTTGGCTGAATGTGTTTCTTCTCCCATTTAACATTATTGTTTTTCTTGGCTGATTTCTTTGCTTTTTTGGATGTTGGTTCACAGCTACCTTGCTCTTCCGAGTTGGAATCAGACATGACCTCATTGCTAGTGATTTGAAACACTTCCACTTCTCCTGCAACCTCATTTGGCAGACCTGTTGCATCCAGAATCTCTTCATTTTCACATTCCATATCGCTATCTTCACCTCCAGTATGAGGCCCTATCACGACTATATGAGCGGTTTCAGGGTCATCGTTTTCGATTTGACTGATTGCATCATTCAGTAAACAATGTTGGGTATTCTTTTTACGATAAAATGTTTTAGTGCTTATCATCCTGCTAGTATTCCTGCAAAAACTGTAGCCTAAAATATTTTTATAAACAGTGCATCATCAGTCTCAGGCTTTACAGAATAACTCAACAGTACAAAAAACTTAGGCAAAAAGAAAACTTCTAATTGACGTAATAATGCAGAAAACAATAGTACATGATTACTCTATAGCATAACAAAGATAAGGCAAAAGTTGTAAGAATGTTGAACTTTTATAGGCCTATGTCTAGCTGATAACTCGCTTAGTCAAATTCCTGTCTGGATAGATTTTATGACCTCGTATTATCCCACTGACTACATTTGTAGACTCAGCTATTCCAGCGGCAGTAGCTTTTCTCCGAACTGCAGTATTGAGAAACTTTCTAATGATTTCACATCTATAACTCAAGTACCTTTGCAAGAACTTTCTTTTTTCACGCTTCATTACGCTTCATTGAATTTTTCGCGCGAAAACAAAAACGAGGCTTGTGAACACAAAATTGCGGTTTTTTAGATACAAGAAAACCTATCAAAAATATTCAGAATTTAATGAATTTATGTTGAACTTGAAAGTTTCAACATAACTCTATGTGAAGAAGCGAAAAACTATTAAATTATATCTGTTTTGAGGGTAGAAAGCGCTCTTTGAAAATAGGTTTACTTTTGTAGACAGTGGGATAATTTGGGTTAAATCAAGACACCCTTTTGTGCCTGCTCCATTGAAACTGCTGAACAACCCTGTCCAGTTAGGCATCAGTGTAGCACAATTGGCAGAATATAAATGGAGCATGGAGTGGCAAGAAAACTTCTTTCAACTCCATACATTCATTAAAGATGTTAGCTCTATGTCATCAGGATTTAGCTTTCCCAGATCTGCATGGGTCAAGCTTAATCACCTCCAACCAACATTGGTCTATTCTGCTCAGAAATGCACAAATGGGTGGGGTATGGCTTCTATGGTGGCCTGTGAGTGTGGCACAAAGGAGCAGACAGCTGAGCACTTAATAACATCTTGCCCCATTTATCACCATCCAAATGGCACCTGTGTTCGCTCAGACATCAACAAAAACCTGGCAACCTGGCTGATGAAAACACGTCCAGCCATTTAGTGGAACATTTAGCTCTTGTTCATTTCCCCCAAACAAAGAAAAATGTATAACAATTCTTTTATTAAACCTAAAATTTGCCAATGATTTGAAAAACCAAAAATTGCACAAGTCAATTTTTCGAGTAGGTTGTCGACTTGGTGTTTTGCTACATCAGTTTGTCAAAGTGGTGAATCAATGTTGTGGCTATTGAGTCTCGTGATCAGATTTTTGCTGGTTTGTCCAATACATGAAGCTCCACAATTAGATTTTAATTGATGTACTATGACATTAAATTATTAACACATTGACAATCCAATCAAAAAGTTGACAATCCAATCCATAAAATCGACTTCAATAATTGTGCAATTTCAAATTTTTCAAATCATTGGCAAAAACGTTTAATAAAAGAATCATAATACATTCAAAAATTTAATTCATCTATGATTACTGAAAAACAATCTATTTCACTG
Source organism: Diplosoma virens (assembly GCA_963680785.1). Classification (NCBI taxonomy): domain Eukaryota; kingdom Metazoa; phylum Chordata; class Ascidiacea; order Aplousobranchia; family Didemnidae; genus Diplosoma; species Diplosoma virens. Next base: position 34,975,772 of record OY796895.1, on the reverse strand, counting down.
TATTTATTTAACACTTAATCTTCTTTATTTTACTTTAACAATAGTACTGTGCAGTAAATGTTTAAACTCAGTGTTTTAATAATTTGTTTCAAATTTTTTAAACCAGTTTATTTTATATGTGCCAAAGTTGCTGTTGTACCAATTTAATTTTAAAGTCATGCATATATAACTCTATTTTATTCAATACATACATTTTGGCATTATTTTATTTTGTTACATCATAAATTATCTAAATTTAAATATTCATATTTGCAATTAATTAATTAATTTAACACAATTGATGGTGGAATGAGTTACAATTTTAAAACATCCTAAAAAAACTCTGTTTTGAAATATATTAGCTTTACTTTTTATTTTGCATAAAAACAGTTTGTCTTTTTTAATACAATTATTTTAATATACTAATGTGATTAGTATTCTTTTTTCCCTTTGAAATAAGACTTTGTTGTAATAACTACTGAATTATTATTGCTTTTAATTAGTAATATCAATGTGAACATAATCTTGAGAAAATTGTTGTATATATTGTAGTTTAATTGTATTAAATTGTAGTTTTATGGTCTATTGTTAAATTGTATTAATTTGTATCCTTTGATAAAGACTTAAAAATTCAAAAATGCTCAGCTTTTTTTTAATTAAAAATAAACAAGTATAAATGATAAAATGTTGCTAATGATTGCATTATTCACTAGTGAATTAAATTTTTCTTTCACAATTTTTTTTCACAATGTTCTAAACTTGTCAATAATTTTTAAATTTAAAAAGTTAATGTCTTTCAAAATATTAAGCAAGAAATACCATAATTGTTTTTTGAACATATACAGATTTAAATAATATTTGTTATATATTGTAATATAAATCAAAAAAAGTTAAATAGACTACAAAGTGAAAAAACAACTTAAAATCAACAAGAGCAAAATCAAGCTTGCATAAAAATTTTAAAACTGGTAAAAAATATAGCCATCAAATAATTATTTTTCTATGAATAATAACAATCATTTGCAATCTAATTTTTAGCTAGTTAATGAGATTTCAGGTCTCTTCAAAAAGTCACAGTAAGCAATTTTTTTCAATAAAACTAACCTGAAATTCCCCTGCAGCACCTAGATGGAAATAAAAATAAATCAAGAGGAAATGGATCTCCTTAAAAAGGGATCGTAACTGCAGGAGGATCCGAGTTAGTTTCACAAACAAAAATTGCTTTACTGATAAAAAAAGTTTTCTTTTGAAGGTAAACAATCTAATTTTAATGCTATTACAATAAAAAATAACTTGATAATTATGAAAACAATTTTAGAGTGCAAAACAAATAACAATAAAATCCATTTTGAAAAAATAAAATAGTAACATAGAACAAATGATTACCAAATATATTTCATGAGGACTTTGTGCTTGTGACTGGGCAATAACTTTACTGCTTGCTCCTGAACTATATTCTGAGGAAGGAGCAATTTTATGCAAAATATTTCCCATTTTTAACAAAACAATCCAACAATTATATATAATTAAGTAAAGCACTTTATTGACAAAAGAAACATTTTGAAAACATTTGTTGTTTTTCCAAGAACTTTTAAAAAAATTTCTGAATTTAAACAAAATATGATAATAAGAACCTGCCAAAATATATACTTTTAGTGTATATATAACAAGGAAGCTCATACATAGATAAAATACTCCTAAATATTTATTATATGAAAAATTATACAAACATTTACATTGAATAAAGTTTTCAAAAATTAATGTAGCTTAGGTTATCTTTTTTAATCTTAGAGATTTTTGAAGATTATTTTAGAATTCTTTTAATAAAAACCTTAAAAAGTTGAAAGTCATAGAAGAACCAAGCATTATAAAACTCACAATTACTCTTTATATATTCCTATTGTCTACTAAAAATTTAAAAACGACCTATCAAACAAAACATTTAAAAAACTTTTTACAGCATCTTTGCCAAGGTCTTTTTCAGGGTTTAATAGAAACTAAAACGGTATTACCATCAAAGCAAAGTCAAAGTACTGTCATTTCATATATTTAGTAATTATTTGTAAACACAAACTTAAAGCGTTGGTTGTAACCATAACCCAAAGCGGGTCTCGTTCACTATACGCCGTGGTGACATTTCAGACGGTAAAATCCCCAAAGGGGATTTCCCTGTTTTCTCTCGCGACGGCTCTTTTTCCTTCGTTTCTTTTTTTTCTTAAAAACTTTTTGCTCCCACCACGATCTTACCACTCACGATCTGTTTCTTCTTTTTACGCTTTACCCGATTCTTTAAACTAGATTTAACCGTTCTATTTCGCCACGGTGTCTCAAAAGAAAGCTGGAATTATAACTTTTAAGTCTTCTTATTATAACTTAGATCAATTACAACCACAATAGAACTGTTTATTATAACAATCCTGCATACAAACTTGATTTTTTAAGCTTACATTAATCATTTTATTTCGACACGGTGAATAGTGAACGAGATATTTCGCCATGGTTTACAGTGAACGAGAGTCTCAAAAGAAAGTTCGCATTATAACTTTTAAGTCTCTTTATACATTTTAAACATAATAGAACTGTTTATTATAACAATCCTGCATACAAACTTGATTTTTTAAGCTTACATTAATCATTTAATTTCGCCACGGTGAATAGTGAACGAAATATTTCGCCACGGTTTACAGTGAACGAGAGTCTCAAAAGAAAGTTCGCATTATAACTTTTAAGTCTCTTTATACATTTTAAACATAATAAAACTGTTTATTATAACAATCCTGCATACAAGCTTGATTTTTTAAGCTTACATTAATCATTTTATTTCGCCACGGTGAATAGTGAACGAGATATTTCGCCATGGTTTACAGTGAACGAGAGTCTCAAAAGAAAGTTCGCATTATAACTTTTTATTCTTCTTATACATTATAACCACAATAGAACTGTTTATTATAACAATCTTGCATACAAACTTGATTTTTTAAGCTTACATTAATCATTTTATTTCGCCACGGTGAATAGTGAACAAGATATTTCGCCATGGTTTACAGTGAACGAGAGTCTCAAAAGAAAGTTCGCATTATAACTTTTTATTCTTCTTATACATTATAACCACAATAGAACTGTTTATTATAACAATCCTGCATACAAACTTGATTTTTTAAGCTTACATTAATCATTTTATTTCACCACGGTGAATAGTGAACAAGATATTTCGCCACGGTTTACAGTGAACGAGAGTCTCAAAAGAAAGTTCGCATTATAACTTTTAAGTCTCTTTATACATTTTAAACATAATAGAACTGTTTATTATAACAATCCTGCATACAAACTTGATTTTTTAAGCTTACATTAATCATTTAATTTCGCCACGGTGAATAGTGAACGAGATATTTCGCCATGGTTTACAGTGAACGAGAGTCTCAAAAGAAAGTTCGCATTATAACTTTTAAGTCTCTTTATACATTTTAAACATAATAGAACTGTTTATTATAACAATCCTGCATACAAACTTGATTTTTTAAGCTTACATTAATCATTTAATTTCGCCACGGTGAATAGTGAACGAGATATTTCGCCATGGTTTACAGTGAACGAGAGTCTCAAAAGAAAGTTCGCATTATAACTTTTTATTCTTCTTATACATTATAACCACAATAGAACTGTTTATTATAACAATCCTGCATACAAACTTGATTTTTTAAGCTTACATTAATCATTTAATTTCGCCACGGTGAATAGTGAACGAGATATTTCGCCATGGTTTACAGTGAACGAGAGTCTCAAAAGAAAGTTCGCATTATAACTTTTTATTCTTCTTATACATTATAACCACAATAGAACTGTTTATTATAACAATACTGCATACAAACTTGATTTTTTAAGCTTACATTAATCATTTAATTTCGCCACGGTGAATAGTGAACAAGATATTTCGCCATGGTTTACAGTGAACGAGAGTCTCAAAAGAAAGTTCGCATTATAACTTTTTATTCCTCTTATACATTATAACCACAATAGAACTGTTTATTATAACAATCTTGCATACAAACTTGATTTTTTAAGCTTACATTAATCATTTAATTTCGCCACGGTGAATAGTGAACAAGATATTTCGCCACGGTTTACAGTGAACGAGAGTCTCAAAAGAAAGTTTGCATTATAACTTTTTATTCTTCTTATACATTATAACCACAATAGAACTGTTTATTATACCAATCTTGCATACAAGCTTGATTTTTTAAGCTTACATTAATCATTTAATTTCACCACGGTGAATAGTGAACGAGATATTTCGCCATGGTTTACAGTGAACGAGAGTCTCAAAAGAAAGCTCGCATTATAACTTTTTATTCTTCTTATACATTATAACCGCAATAGAACTGTTTATTATAACAATCCTGCATACAAACTTGATTTTTTAAGCTTACATTAATCATTTTATTTCGCCACGGTGAATAGTGAACGAGATATTTCGCCATGGTTTACAGTGAACGAGAGTCTCAAAAGAAAGTTCGCATTATAACTTTTTATTCTTCTTATACATTATAACCGCAATAGAACTGTTTATTATAACAATCCTGCATACAAACTTGATTTTTTAAGCTTACATTAATCATTTAATTTCGCCACGGTGAATAGTGAACGAGATATTTCGCCATGGTTTACAGTGAACGAGAGTCTCAAAAGAAAGTTCGCATTATAACTTTTTATTCTTCTTATACATTATAACCGCAATAGAACTGTTTATTATAACAATCCTGCATACAAACTTGATTTTTTAAGCTTACATTAATCATTTAATTTCGCCACGGCGAATAGTGAACGAGATATTTCGCCATGGTTTACAGTGAACGAGAGTCTCAAAAGAAAGTTCGCATTATAACTTTTAAGTCTCTTTATACATTTTAAACATAATAGAACTGTTTATTATAACAATCCTGCACACAAACTTGATTTTTTAAGCTTACATTAATCATTTAATTTCGCCACGGTGAATAGTGAACGAGATATTTCGCCATGGTTTACAGTGAACGAGAGTCTCAAAAGAAAGTTCGCATTATAACTTTTTATTCTTCTTATACATTATAACCACAATAGAACTGTTTATTATAACAATCCTGCATACAAGCTTGATTTTTTAAGCTTACATTAATCATTTAATTTCGCCACGGTGAATAGTGAACGAGATATTTCGCCATGGTTTACAGTGAACGAGAGTCTCAAAAGAAAGTTCGCATTATAACTTTTAAGTCTCTTTATACATTTTAAACATAATAGAACTGTTTATTATAACAATCCTGCATACAAACTTGATTTTTTAAGCTTACATTAATCATTTTATTTCGCCACGGTGAATAGTGAACGAGATATTTCGCCATGGTTTACAGTGAACGAGAGTCTCAAAAGAAAGTTCGCATTATAACTTTTTATTCTTCTTATACATTATAACCACAATAAAACTGTTTATTATACCAATCCTGCATACAAACTTGATTTTTTAAGCTTACATTAATCATTTAATTTCGCCACGGTGAATAGTGAACAAGATATTTCGCCATGGTTTACAGTGAACGAGAGTCTCAAAAGAAAGTTCGCATTATAACTTTTTATTCTTCTTATACATTATAACCACAATAGAACTGTTTATTATACCAATCTTGCATACAAACTTGATTTTTTAAGCTTACATTAATCATTTAATTTCGCCACGGTGAATAGTGAACGAGATATTTCGCCATGGTTTACAATGAACGAGAGTCTCAAAAGAAAGTTTGCATTATAACTTTTTATTCTTCTTATACATTATAACCACAATAGAACTGTTTATTATAACAATCCTGCATACAAGCTTGATTTTTTAAGCTTACATTAATCATTTTATTTCGCCACGGCGAATAGTGAACGAGATGGTGAAATGGAAGTCTGCGTTAAAACTTTTAAATCTAATAGTACACTTTAAACATAATAAAATTGTTTATTATAACAATCCTGCATACAAGCTTGATTTTTTAAGCTTGATTTGATCACGTTACATAATCACAATGATCACAATAGAAGTTTTTATTGTAACAATTCAGCACACAATCTTAATTTCTTAAGCTTATTATTCATAAAACCTTGATTTTTTAAGCTTGATTAGATCACATTGCTTAATCACATTGGTCACAACAATGATTTTTATTGTAACACTGATGCATAAAGGTTAAAGTTGATACAAACAACACATTAAGATACGGGAAGACAGCCAGAACAGTGACAACCATGAAATTTCTCAATATGTAGAATTCTATATAAAAAATAAAAGTTAGAGTGTTTGGTTTATCAGCAATGTTTACACTCTTAGAGGTTAACAAATTCAACAGGCTGAGGAAATAATCACGAAATAGTAATTAAATAAATTCCAATGATATTTGCAAATTTGAACACGTTATAAAGAAGGTAAAAAAAGGAAAAATTTGTTTAAAGAAAAGGCCGAATAAAGATGAAACGAGTAGAGACATTTTGGCGGCAACAATGAATGCATAAATTGAGATTTTGTGGGAAGTTAATACTGTATTTTAACACATTTAAGCTATCAACATTAGACGATGTCCGGTAGAAATAAGACAATAAAAAGGTGCGTTCCATCTAAGTTTTAAGTTATGTATGAAATGCGTCAAGAAAATATAATATACTGTACAGATGTCATAATTATTACTTTAAATAAAAAAAACAAAAGTGCGCTAAGAGTTAAACAAATAACAAAGAAAAAGTATATAAAATTTTTTTAGAATCGTTTAGTGTTTGGAGCATTATCATAATAAAAAAAAGAACTTGACACTCTACAAATTTATAAACCTGTTTTTCTTTACTGGTTGCTGTACTTTTTTTTTGTAAGGTCAACATAATTCTCAAGCAAGTAGTAACGTAATTGAATACTTACATTATACTAAAGCGGGTACTGCCTCTTAATTGCTTCAAAAATATCAGGCAGCACCCGCTGCTTTGCACGTGCCTTCCGCCACATGAATTCATCGATATAAGTTGGGATCATAGAACGTTGCATCCCCCTCATTCGTTTAAGTTTAATTTTTAGCTGAGACCACAGACTTTCAATTTTATTTGTATGTACTCCTTCTGCTGTTATATATTCAACAGTATGGTTAACTGTCCGGTGGACGTATCCCAAAGCTGAAAATTAAACAATTTGCTGCTTTTTTGATACAATACACCCAATACGTAAAACACTTTCTGTTGCCTTCTACAGACAGACAACTAGACATCCGGTTATGTTTCTTGAACTTGTACAGTTTGAACAAAATGTGAGCTTTCACGCTAAGATGAACCTCTATCAATTTTTTTACTTCGAAACGTACTTAAATCAATTTCTAGTTTGAAAATTTGCAAGAGAGGTCAGAAAAACTTTCGAAAAGTTTAATTTAATTTGTAAGATACCTGAAATTCCGCGATACGCGGCCCACTCGTCAGACCAGATCTCACTACCTGGTGCAATACATTCTTGTATTATAGGCACCAAAGTAGCTCGATCCCTTTTATCTACCAACCGAAGAAAGCACTGTCTATAAAGAAACAACATTTAAAAGGTTAATGTAGCTTTGCTATAGAAACTATTGAAAACAGAAAAATACCGTATAACTTTCGGAAGTAGAACAAAAATTTTCAAATTTCAAACAAATCCTATTCTGCATAATGTTATTGTTCTTGTTGTGGAGTCGGATTTTAGTTTTCGTTTATCACTATAACGAATAATCACAATAACAGGAACAAAGTTTTCTCACTTGGTCTCGTGGTCAATGCCGCCGAAAATCCACTGCTGACGCACTGGCCGACCTTGCGGATTTCCTTTCGGCCGTTTGGCTACACAAGTTTCATCAATGGAAACCGTATGGCCAACACCGCCGATAGGAGTTCTGTTCGCCAATAATTCCGAGCTGCAAACCTTTAAACAAAAATAAAATATTGCGATTCCTAAAAACTAAGTTCTTGCGTTTTTAATATTAATCCGTTAATTTTCTCGTATAATATTATACCAGATAAAAACATTGACCTTCAATTGACATTGAATATAAAACGAAAACAGTTTATCACAAACTTGAATTTTTTACGTGCTGTCCTACGAGCGAGTAGATATCTAGCAAAACTTTTATTGACTCTTAATTACAAACACTGAGAACAGAATTCTGTGTCTCTACCAATTCAAACCCATTAACTTTTTATCCAACTATAAAAGTAGTTAGCACCATTACACAATCAATCAGGCACACATATTATTAGGGCGATTAAATAAAAAAAGCTCAAAAAATGCAACGTATTTTGAAGAAAAAATGTCACACAGTTTAGCAGAACATATCCAATTAAATGAAATTCTTTAGAGCAGTGTTACCTAACCTTTTTATCGCCGTTAACCATTTAACATTGGACCATTTTTGGGGGACCTATAGCATGATTAGTCGCAATATAAAAAAACTATTCTCGGTGCTATGTGAAAAAAAATAAATATACAGTTTTACGTAGAGATTTGTCCAAAACGACTAGAAATATTGTACAGTTTGCAAACAATTTTTTTAGTGACAATCTAGAATATAGTGTTTGGTGCAAAAATATCAAGTTTACCTCTCGTAAAAATTGGCACCAATCCACTGCTATTCTGTGGCTTACTTCCGCCTCTTCTTCTATTCTAAATAAAGGTGCGTCCTTCGCCCACATATATATTATTATAAGAATTTGGCGAAGAGCCAAATTGCTGCGTTGAAAGAATGAATTTTTCCTTATGGTGGTGGTTGTTCTACAATTCTATTAAAACAGAAAAATAACTTTAAAAAATTTCACTGCCATGCAGATGGCATTGTTAAAACATGCTTGTCATAGTGTTTATGGCCAATAAAATTGCATATATTTACGGTCGAAAAATAGTGGAAAAAAATGCTACGAATCTGTACAAAATTATTTCAACTTTACAAACACTTTTCTTATAATATTTATATTAAAACAATCTTGATGTCAACATTCCTTACTAAACGTTTAATAGATTACGATTAAAATAACACTTTAATAACGTTATTTTCAAGGAAATCTCAATCACCAAGTTAACTTACACTCCATACATTAAAATAAACAAACCAAGTACTTCTACCGCGCTTTTTTTTTCTTGTTTATTTAATGTAATTGCTTGTAACATAGGCTAAAAAACTATAGAAAGACATAGTTTAAACCGGAAAGCATATGGTAAACCTGTGCGATGAGATCATCACTGTGTTTGTTTGCAAAGCTACTGCTATACAAAAACCTAAAGTTTATGAATTTTAAGTATTCGTCATTGCAGCGAAAACCCGACATTGTGCGTCACATATCTCGCGTACCAATTGCTGTCCACAGCGCGGTCGAGTGGTTAGAGCGCCAGGATTGTGATCGACATGGTCTCCGTTTAAAACGTACTCGCACGATTTTGTGTCCATTGTAAACGCAGTTTACGGCACTTTTTCCAGCTTTATGATCTTGGCAAGCAGTTTTAAATTTCAAGCGAACACCAATACCTTAGTATCTCCGGAAGCAAGTCGGAACAATTGCTTACCCGCTGTATTAGCGCCTCCGTTGCTTTCCTGCTAGTCAGGAAGATAAATATAGAAACAACAATAAATATAATAAAAATATACAAGTTGAGGTCAGTTTCTTTTCTTATATTACCTGCTCACACACATACTATATGCACAGTGTCATATGTCATTTGAAAAAGGAATCAAGATTGCAAAAATATATGAGCGGTTTTTTTGCTATATTGCGTTCAGAATGTTTAAATAATTCAAGACGAAACGCATTTGCTTATGCTATGGCTATTTTTAATAACTACTTACATAGTCGCTGCATCTCCACACCTTCTTATCAAGGATATGAGTTTTGTTTTGCAAGGACATGCTCGAAGAACACTTTGAGCAAACACGTCTTTGCGACAACAACCCGTGTCCTTGCAACCAAACGATTGGCCCGTCCGCTGAAGTGCATCCAGTCACTTCAGCATATTTTAACATATTCACCTTTTCTAAATTTAAAAAACTCATTCTTTTAAAATCGAAATTAATAAACTCAAAACTGTAAAGGTTGGCTCTATAAAAACATTTGCTTCTCTATTACAATATTTGTCATCAACAAAACGTAAATGCATACACACCTAAGCAGTAAATTTGTGATACAAAATTTGCTTTTTAATAAAAAGATGATAGCTTTCTTTGGCTTGTTAAAAAAAAAAGAAAGTATACAGTTGTACGGATACAAAATGTATTTTCCCCTTTGAAGAATGCAAGAAAACGCAAACTCCCGCAATGATCGAAAGCGTTGGTTGAAAACATGAAAGATGCCGCTATACTTACCTCACAGTGGGTGTGCAGTTTGAAACATAGTGAATAAATAATCGGTTTTAAAAATAAATTACTATTACAAGACAGATAAATTCCATTGATATTAATTGTTGCATTGAAATAATTAATCGATTTACATTGTCACACCAATCTAATAAAGTTTTATCCAGTTGTTGTACAAATATAACCATTGGTTCAAAGACCAAATTATAAATTCAAATTTTGATATAAAGACTACTTATAAATTCAAATTTTGATGAAGACCAAATTCTTGTTAATGAAGGAAAGACTCTCGACTCCCAAAATCCGCTCCCCGCCGAAAGGTGCCGGCGTGTCCAACGATAAAAGCGGAATTCAATAACTATAACCGTCCTTGAAATGCTGAATTTATCTAAATAAAGTCAGCGAAATTCCTTCAAGTTACAACCACCCTTATTTAAATATGCGTAACTCTATGACGCCCGATACAGAAAATTATAGTTGCAACTTAAATAAAAAAGAGAGGAGTTTATTTTTTACCTACGGTTTCTCACACGCAGTTACTTAACACAATACAGCAAAAATTAATACAACGGTCACCGTTCTCTGAGCCAAATTCTAGTTACTGTGTGATGAGAGTGATCTCTCTCTATTTATAATAAACCCGAATTGGGCCACGTGGCTCAGAAAACAAATTTAATAATAAAATTTGATTTTATGTTCTTATAGAGATCACTACCAAAACGAGGTCACATAGAGATGATTTAATTAGGACGATGCATATAGGTTATTTAGAATGGATACAGGTTATTGCAGTTCATTTAAAAATCTATAAATTGGTTGATCTGTTAAAGGCGTTAATTATATCACATTTCCTCGCTGTTGGCAGTTGCGACTCATTGCATTTCTAATAGGTCACAAAAAATTAATCTAATTTTTTAAAAGGTCACAAAAATTCACAAAGAAGCGATTTGCATTACGTAACAACCATAAACCACTCTTCGATGTCAGATTTAGCAATAAGGTCGTGAAATAAAAATTTATAAAAATATTGAAAAGGGGAAGCTCGGTCCTTGTCATCATTAACGTTCAATTTGTTATACAGTGAGCGGTAGTTATTCCATCAGGTAAAAAATTTCTTTTTATCTGTACTACATAAAAATTTGCATTTTGCCAAAGTTACACTCTGACATGTGGCTATCCTAATTTTTGCAAGTAAGATGCTGTTTTAAATGAACTATTGGATATTTTGGTGCAAAGGATAGCGAAGCATGTAGGATAGCGAAGGTTTCGGCACTGTAACTGGTAGCCCAGAGACCAGTCGAGAAGGAGAGCGAGGTAGCAGTGACACATTTTGTACATTTGATGTGTATCCCTGCACCACCCTGTCCCAGCCCGCCAGGCACCGAACCGTCAGTCCCGGCAGAGATATCGCTGTGAGAAGTAGCTGTGGTGTTACAAAGGGAGGGGGGTCTTTGCGAGACATAGGAATGAGAGATGGAGTGAAATTGTGTAAGTAGATGGGGTAGACCAGGGGGTTTAGGAAGGCAGAGGATTAGAGGTTCACGGGAAAGATGTAGGTTAGGGGTAAGGATATGTGATCTGGAGGAGGATCTCCATGAGCTCTTCTTGAGGCGTGTACGGGGGTTAGAATTCTCAAGAGAGGCTATGGGAAACGTTGAAGGTAGACGGAGGGCTTGTTCAAAGAAGGAGAGGGATTGGTGGGTGAGGGTGACACGTAGTGGAGGAAGAAGTGCTTCTATATGAAGTAGAGGGATGTGGGTGGACGATAGACAGCCTGTAATTACTCTACAGGAAGATCTATGTCTCCACGGAGGTGATGTGAGTAGGAGATGAGAAGGGAAATCATCCTGGGCAAGCGTAGATAAGGATGGGCCAAATGAAGGCTTTATATAAGGTACATAACAATTCTTTTGATGGACCCCAGGAGGCAGAGACGATGGAGCGGAAGGCACGGAATCGGCTGTGAAACTTTTTCATGACAATTTGGGAAGTTGGGGAGCTCAGAAGAAGTTGGGGAGGGGGAGCCAGAGATGGAGCGAAGTCGAGAAAAGACTTCGCTGGGACGGGTTTTAGGAGAAAGGCTAGAGCAAGTTTTCTGCCATGACTTAGCTTTAGCCTTAGTTATCACAGTGGAGGTATATCTAGAAGTGGCAATATAGTGCTGGCGGTCTTCTTCGGAACAGTGTGCCTTTGCGAATGCCTATCGGCGTTTCGCTACGGCATCTGCAACTTCAGAAGACCACCAGGCTTTAGTAGGGCGGTTGATGCTGCCGAAAGGAATGGCAGAAGTGGCAGCATCATTGAGGAGTTTGGTAAAAGTGTGGGTGGCTTCAGAAAGAGAGAGTTTTATAAATTCAGAGGGAGGAGGGCAGTAAGTATCAATATAAGTAAGGTATTCGTCCCAGCGAGCTTTATCATGGTTAAATGAGGGGGGGCGGTGGAAAGAGTTAATTAAGGAGGAAGTAGGAATAGTGATGGAGATAGGAAGATGATCTGATCCGAGGTCCGGAAGGGTCTGCCATGTGCATTTAGAGGCTATTCGAGCAGGAACTACCGAGAGATCAGGGGAAGAGCGGTTTCCGGTGGCACAGTGTAGTAAGGTGTGATGTTCTGGGTTGTTAAGAGGTAATATATCAGAAAAGAGGAGCCAATTAAACAGATCTTTCCCTGATTGGTCTTCCGGTAAGTAGGAGTCCCAATATGAATGATGACTGTTAAAGTCGCCAAAGATGTAAGTGGTGGGGGATGAAGGTAAGAGAAAGGGTGAGAAGGATTTTGGGCGAGAGTCGGAAGAAGAAGAGTGGATAGGAGGGACATAGACGTTGAAAAAATGTATAGGCGAGGCTCCTTTTGTTTTAACCGCGATGGCTAAATAATCGGAGCTGGGACCGATGAAGGAGAGCGATCGTGTGGAAAGTGAAGTGTAGGTTAGACCCTTTTTGACAAGTATGAGTACACCACCTCCTAGGTTTCCCATAGAGTTGGTGGTTCCTCTCCCTCTCATAGAACGGTTCTTTTGGAGGGTTTTGTAGCCGGGTATGTGGGAAGTGGAGTCAGAGGAGGAGGTGTGACTCTTGTACAAAGATGAGATCGTACTGAATATGAGAAAGAAATTGTATGAGTTCAGTACGACGAGGGCGAATTCCATTAGCATTCCATTGTAGAATTCGGAGATTGTTTCGAGAGGGAGAGAAAGGATGGAAAGAGGATTGTGTAGAGGAGAGATGGTATGTTGGGTTTGAGGAGGAGGTATAGATGATGCTGAGGGAAGATAAGTAAAAATTAGTTGGGGGTGATTAGGAGGATCAGTGGGGTTATTTGTGGTTGTTTTGTGGTTGTTTTGGGGTGGGGTTATTTGTGGTTGTTTTGGGAGGAGTTCATTTTTGAAGATAAGGTTTTGTGGGTGTTTGTGAGTCAGGATGGGGGATTTGGAGTGTGAATGGATAAAAATACAGGATTAAGGTGTGAGAGGGAGGAGAGGGGTTGAGAAGAGGATGGGTACATTGGGCAAGTCCAAGAGTGTCCCAGGGAGATTTTTTGTTTAGGTCATATGGGTTTAACAATGCTGTCCATATGTGACCGCGCATTGGACAGCAGGGATAAAAAACGAGAAGAGTTGTCCAAGGGAGAATCATCCGAGGATGAGACCCTCGGGGAATTGACAAGCCATTTCGACCTTCTCCATGGCAGGGAAGGGGACTGTACCACCACGTTGAGGTGGCTTGTCGTTGGTTCTTTTGTGGTCAATGTTTCTATTGAAAAAGGAACTGAACTGTCAACCGATCATCACCTACGAGTTTGCATTCTGAAAGACCTGAATCGTTGAGAACAAGGAAACGATTGAGAGCGCGAAGAGCACACAGAATAAAGCTGGAGTTACTAGCTGAGAAAAAGATGAGAGATACGTTTGCAATCAATCCTGCTTCCCTGTTCAAAAAGTTTCCTCACTTCACTGATTTATCGGTCTTTGTTTTGGCGGCGTAATGCAATCAATGCCTTGTATTGCATCATATGGACATTGATTTTAAGTTAGTACAACAGTGTGATTCTTAAAGTGAGCCTTTGGCTCTCTAAAGAGGAATTTGTAGCTTGATCGGAGGAAGAATCGGTTAGGGACGAATTGCGAAGGAATGTAAATGAAAATTAAATCTATTGACTTAAAATTAATCTATTGACTCCTTAAGGAAAACGTTGTGATTACAATCAAGCCAGATAATACCATATCCATTGTCCAAGCGGTACTTGGCCATAAGTGAAAGCGCTTGATTAGAAAAAGGAAAAGTATTGTTTTATAAATTTTTTTCGCATTGAGTTATTTTGAACTTCTATAGATGCGTTTTTTAGTATTCTTTTAGACTTAGCTAAAAAACGATAATTTAAGGAAAATTACAATCAGTAAGGATTTACATCAACTTTTGACAACAGAGAAGAAATAGAACAATGTGTTTTATGTTATAAGTTCTTGTTCTTCATTCATTAATGCCATCAAAACTGAAACTTGACCTGGAAAAAGTTTATTAAAATTACAAGGATAAAGATGTATACTTTTTAAACAAAAGAAAGATCGTGTGAAGCGTGAAGTCTCTGGCGGAGAGCAGAACTCCCAGGCGGGATTGTGCTAAAGATCTGGCCTGATATCGTCTTGCAATTTCACGGGCTAAATTATCGATAGTTGTTAAAGATCAGGATGTTTGTACATTTTATCTGCAGCTGCCGCCCCCACAGCCCCGAAAGGACAAGTGGGCAAAGGAAACTAATTTAACGCTTTCCTCAAAAACGATGATGATATGGTGAGGATAAAAAATTCTAACGAAAAGGTTTCTTTCTGGCTCTCGGTGTTTCTTTTTTGAGGGACTTGAGTCCTAATGGATTTTGAATAGCTAAGGTTGCGATCTCTGAATCATACTTCGATAATGTAGTATTTTACAGCATATAAGTTAATTTTTGATAATTATTTACCAATAATAAACTATATATTTCCGATTAAAGTAACTATTTCGACGTCATTTTAACTATTTCAAGTGACGTTAAACTCTTGTTATGTATTATTAAAAAAGTAACATTTATTTTGGTTTAAATGAACGGTTATTTCAACGTTAATTAAATAAGTTCAAAATGACATTTTATTTAAGTTTTTCTTTTACAATTTATCGACCAAAAAATGTTTTCAACGTTGCTTTATCAAGTACTTGATGCGATGTTAACATTTCAATCAATCGATCAATTAATCAATCACGGTTATATTTTTTTGTCCAGTACACAGCAAATATTAATATTACAACTCATATAAGTGGTCCAAAAAAAAACATAAATCAAGAACTTCAGTCAAGTTTATTTCATCCAGCGTTTACATAAACTTTTGTTGGTTGAAAAGGTTGAAACACCATCTTGAAGGTCACCCATGTCACCAGCACCATAAGCAAAGTTTTACAAAATAATAGGCGAGTTATTTGAATTATACGTAAAACAAACACATTTACGCAAAGAAGTAAAAACAGGTATATATTTATATAAAACAGAAATTCAACAATTTTTTAAGCATTGTCATTAATTAAAATCATAAAGTTTGTCGATCATTTTCTTTTGTTTTTTCTTTCCTCGATCTTCATTATTATTAATTCTTCTTAAATTTCTATCCATTTTCAATGACATTTTTCTTTTTCTATAATACGAAGATATTAAAAAACTTTGAATTAAACCAATTAGTGAACTAAATAACTGAAATAAAAGCAAACAACCTGTGATAAAAATCACAATCTTTTCTGTAAAAAATATGTAATAAAAATTTAAATTATAGTAACTACAACATCATCCGAGATCACTGCTAATTGCAATCGATATTGAAAACAAATATCTTAGCATCCAATTTGTATTTTTACGGTACATCTAAATAAACTTTTCACATTGTTTTCTTTCTACCCCTTATTTATATACTATTAAGAAAGTAGGCTACCACAATTAAATAAAGTGATCAAATAAAGCTTAAAAGATTAGGGTTTTATAAATCATAAGCTTAAAAAATCCAGTTTGTATGCAGCATTGTTATAATAAATAGTGCTATTTTGTTTAAAATGTATAAGAAGACTTAAAAATTATAATGCGACATTTCTTTTGAGACTCTCGTTCACTGTAAACCGTGGCAAAAGATCTCGTTCACGATTCACCGTGTCAAAATAAAATGATTAATGTAAGCTTAAAAAATCAAGCTTGTATGCATGATTGTTATAACAAACTATTTTGTTTGAAATGTATAAAAAAACTTAAAGTTATAATGCGAGCTTTCTTTTGAGAATCTCGTTCACTGTAAATCATGACAAAATATTTTGTTCACTATTCACTTTGACGAAATCAAATGAGTAATGTAAGCTTTAAAAATTCAAGCTTGTATGCAGGATTGTTATAAAAAACAGTTTTATTATGTTTAAAGTAAATGATAAACTTCCAATTCACCATCTCGTTCACTATTCACCGTGGCGAAATTAAATGATTAATGTAAGCTTAAAAAATCAAGTTTGTATGCAGGATTGGTATAATAAACAGTTCTATTGTGGTTTTAATGTATAAGAAGAATAAAAAGTTATAATGCGAACTTTCTTTTGAGACTCTCGTTCACTGTAAACCATGGCGAAATATCTCGTTCACTATTCACCGTGGCGAAATAAAATGATTAATGTAAGCTTAAAAAATCAAGTTTGTATGCAGGATTGTTATAATAAACAGTTCTATTGCGGTTATAATGTATAAGAAGAATAAAAAGTTATAATGCAAACTTTCTTTTGAGACTCTCGTTCACTGTAAACCGTGGCGAAATATCTCGTTCACTATTCAACGTGTCGAAATTAAATGATTAATGTAAGCTTAAAAAATCAAGTTTGTATGCAGGATTGTTATAATAAACAGTTCTATTATGTTTAAAATGCATAAAGAGACTTAAAAGTTATAATGCGAGCTTTCTTTTGAGACTCTCGTTCACTGTAAACCATGGCGAAATATCTCGTTCACGATTCACCGTGGCGAAATTAAATGATTAATGTAAGCTTAAAAAATCAAGCTTGTATGCAGGATTGTTATAATAAACAGTTCTATTATGTTTAAAATGCATAAAGAGACTTAAAAGTTATAATGCGAGCTTTCTTTTGAGACTCTCGTTCACTGTAAACCATGGCGAAATATCTCGTTCACTATTCACCGTGGCGAAATTAAATGATTAATGTAAGCTTAAAAAATCAAGCTTGTATGCAGGATTGTTATAATAAACAGTTCTATTATGTTTAAAATGTATAAAGAGACTTAAAAGTTATAATGCGAACTTTCTTTTGAGACTCTCGTTCACTGTAAACCATGGCGAAATATCTCGTTCACTATTCACCGTGGCGAAATAAAATGATTAATGTAAGCTTAAAAAATCAAGTTTGTATGCAGGATTGTTATAATAAACAGTTCTATTATGTTTAAAATGTATAAAGAGACTTAAAAGTTATAATGCGAACTTTCTTTTGAGACTCTCGTTCACTGTAAACCATGGCGAAATATCTCGTTCACTATTCACCGTGGCGAAATTAAATGATTAATGTAAGCTTAAAAAATCAAGTTTGTATGCAGGATTGTTATAATAAACAGTTCTATTATGTTTAAAATGTATAAAGAGACTTAAAAGTTATAATGCGAACTTTCTTTTGAGACTCTCGTTCACTGTAAACCGTGGCGAAATATCTCGTTCACTATTCACCGTGGCGAAATAAAATGATTAATGTAAGCTTAAAAAATCAAGTTTGTATGCAGGATTGGTATAATAAATAGTGCTATTTTGTTTAAAATGTATAAGAAGACTTAAAAATTATAATGCGACATTTCTTTTGAGAATCTCGTTCACTGTAAACCGTGGCAAAAGATCTCGTTCACGATTCACCGTGTCGAAATAAAATGATTAATGTAAGCTTAAAAAATCAAGCTTGTATGCATGATTGTTATAACAAACTATTTTGTTTGAAATGTATAAAAAAACTTAAAGTTATAATGCGAGCTTTCTTTTGAGAATCTCGTTCACTGTAAATCATGACAAAATATTTTGTTCACTATTCACTTTGACGAAATCAAATGAGTAATGTAAGCTTTAAAAATTCAAGCTTGTATGCAGGATTGTTATAAAAAACAGTTTTATTATGTTTAAAGTAAATGATAAACTTCCAATTCACCATCTCGTTCACTATTCACCGTGGCGAAATTAAATGATTAATGTAAGCTTAAAAAATCAAGTTTGTATGCAGGATTGGTATAATAAACAGTTCTATTGTGGTTATAATGTATAAGAAGAAGAAAAAGTTATAATGCGAACTTTCTTTTGAGACTCTCGTTCACTGTAAACCATGGCGAAATATCTCGTTCACTATTCACCGTGGCGAAATAAAATGATTAATGTAAGCTTAAAAAATCAAGTTTGTATGCAGGATTGTTATAATAAACAGTTCTATTATGGTTATAATGTATAAGAAGAATAAAAAGTTATAATGCGAACTTTCTTTTGAGACTCTCGTTCACTGTAAACCGTGGCGAAATATCTCGTTCACTATTCACCGTGGCGAAATTAAATGATTAATGTAAGCTTAAAAAATCAAGTTTGTATGCAGGATTGTTATAATAAACAGTTCTATTATGTTTAAAATGCATAAAGAGACTTAAAAGTTATAATGCGAGCTTTATTTTTTTATTTATTATTTATTTTATCTCTATATTTATCCTCCTGACTCGCAGGAAAGCGACGGAGGCGCTATACATAGGGTAAGCAATTACCCCGACCTGCTTCCGGAGATGCCAAGATATTGCTGTCCGCTAGTAATTTAGTAGAGATATTACTGTAATTTAGAACTGCTTGTCAAGACCACCAAGCAGGGGAAAGTGCCGTAAAGTGTCTTTCCCAAGGACACAACAGAATGGCGCAAGTGGGTTTTGAACCGAGACCATGTTGATCATCAGTCCGGTGCTTTAACCACTCGACCACGCTGCCGACTTTTGAGACTCTCGTTCACTGTAAACCATGGCGAAATATCTCGTTCACTATTCACCGTGGCGAAATTAAATGATTAATGTAAGCTTAAAAAATCAAGCTTGTATGCAGGATTGTTATAATAAACAGTTCTATTATGTTTAAAATGCATAAAGAGACTTAAAAGTTATAATGCGAGCTTTCTTTTGAGACTCTCGTTCACTGTAAACCATGGCGAAATATCTCGTTCACTATTCACCGTGGCGAAATTAAATGATTAATGTAAGCTTAAAAAATCAAGCTTGTATGCAGGATTGTTATAATAAACAGTTCTATTATGTTTAAAATGTATAAAGAGACTTAAAAGTTATAATGCGAACTTTCTTTTGAGACTCTCGTTCACTGTAAACCATGGCGAAATATCTCGTTCACTATTCACCGTGGCGAAATAAAATGATTAATGTAAGCTTAAAAAATCAAGTTTGTGTGCAGGATTGTTATAATAAACAGTTCTATTATGTTTAAAATGTATAAAGAGACTTAAAAGTTATAATGCGAACTTTCTTTTGAGACTCTCGTTCACTGTAAACCATGGCGAAATATCTCGTTCACTATTCACCGTGGCGAAATTAAATGATTAATGTAAGCTTAAAAAATCAAGTTTGTATGCAGGATTGGTATAATAAACAGTTCTATTATGTTTAAAATGTATAAAGAGACTTAAAAGTTATAATGCGAACTTTCTTTTGAGACTCTCGTTCACTGTAAACCATGGCGAAATATCTCGTTCACTATTCACCGTGGCGAAATAAAATGATTAATGTAAGCTTAAAAAATCAAGTTTGTGTGCAGGATTGTTATAATAAACAGTTCTATTATGTTTAAAATGTATAAAGAGACTTAAAAGTTATAATGCGAACTTTCTTTTGAGACTCTCGTTCACTGTAAACCATGGCGAAATATCTCGTTCACTATTCACCGTGGCGAAATTAAATGATTAATGTAAGCTTAAAAAATCAAGTTTGTGTGCAGGATTGTTATAATAAACAGTTCTATTATGTTTAAAATGTATAAAGAGATTTAAAAGTTATAATGCGAACTTTCTTTTGAGACTCTCGTTCACTGTAAACCATGGCGAAATATCTCGTTCACTATTCACCGTGGCGAAATTAAATGATTAATGTAAGCTTAAAAAATCAAGTTTGTATGCAGGATTGTTATAATAAACAGTTCTATTATGTTTAAAATGTATAAAGAGACTTAAAAGTTATAATGCGAACTTTCTTTTGAGACTCTCGTTCACTGTAAACCATGGCGAAATATCTCGTTCACTATTCACCGTGGCGAAATAAAATGATTAATGTAAGCTTAAAAAATCAAGTTTGTGTGCAGGATTGGTATAATAAACAGTTCTATTATGTTTAAAATATATAAAGAGACTTAAAAGTTATAATGCGAACTTTCTTTTGAGACTCTCGTTCACTGTAAACCATGGCGAAATATCTCGTTCACTATTCACCGTGGCGAAATAAAATGATTAATGTAAGCTTAAAAAATCAAGTTTGTGTGCAGGATTGTTATAATAAACAGTTCTATTATGTTTAAAATGTATAAAGAGACTTAAAAGTTATAATGCGAACTTTCTTTTGAGACTCTCGTTCACTGTAAACCATGGCGAAATATCTCGTTCACTATTCACCGTGGCGAAATTAAATGATTAATGTAAGCTTAAAAAATCAAGTTTGTATGCAGGATTGTTATAATAAACAGTTCTATTATGTTTAAAATGTATAAAGAGACTTAAAAGTTATAATGCGAACTTTCTTTTGAGACTCTCGTTCACTGTAAACCATGGCGAAATATCTCGTTCACTATTCACCGTGGCGAAATAAAATGATTAATGTAAGCTTAAAAAATCAAGTTTGTGTGCAGGATTGTTATAATAAACAGTTCTATTATGTTTAAAATGTATAAAGAGACTTAAAAGTTATAATGCGAACTTTCTTTTGAGACTCTCGTTCACTGTAAACCATGGCGAAATATCTCGTTCACTATTCACCGTGGCGAAATAAAATGATTAATGTAAGCTTAAAAAATCAAGTTTGTATGCAGGATTGTTATAATAAACAGTTCTATTATGTTTAAAATGTATAAAGAGACTTAAAAGTTATAATGCGACATTTCTTTTGAGACTCTCGTTCACTGTAAACCGTGGCGAAATATCTCGTTCACTATTCACCGTGGTGAAATTAAATGATTAATGTAAGCTTAAAAAATCCAGTTTGTATGCAGGATTGGTATAATAAACAGTTCTATTATGTTTAAAATGTATAAAGAGACTTAAAAGTTATAATGCGAACTTTCTTTTGAGACTCTCGTTCACTGTAAACCGTGGCAAAAGATCTCGTTCACGATTTACCGTGTCGAAATAAAATGATTAATGTAAGCTTAAAAAATCAAGCTTGTATGCATGATTGTTATAACAAACTATTTTGTTTGAAATGTATAAAAAAACTTAAAGTTATAATGCGAGCTTTCTTTTGAGAATCTCGTTCACTGTAAATCATGACAAAATATTTTGTTCACTATTCACTTTGACGAAATCAAATGAGTAATGTAAGCTTTAAAAATTCAAGCTTGTATGCAGGATTGTTATAAAAAACAGTTTTATTATGTTTAAAGTAAATGATAAACTTCCAATTCACCATCTCGTTCACTATTCACCGTGGCGAAATTAAATGATTAATGTAAGCTTAAAAAATCAAGTTTGTATGCAGGATTGGTATAATAAACAGTTCTATTGTGGTTATAATGTATAAGAAGAAGAAAAAGTTATAATGCGAACTTTCTTTTGAGACTCTCGTTCACTGTAAACCATGGCGAAATATCTCGTTCACTATTCACCGTGGCGAAATAAAATGATTAATGTAAGCTTAAAAAATCAAGTTTGTATGCAGGATTGTTATAATAAACAGTTCTATTATGGTTATAATGTATAAGAAGAATAAAAAGTTATAATGCAAACTTTCTTTTGAGACTCTCGTTCACTGTAAACCGTGGCGAAATATCTCGTTCACTATTCACCGTGTCGAAATAAAATGATTAATGTAAGCTTAAAAAATCAAGTTTGTATGCAGGATTGTTATAATAAACAGTTCTATTGTGGTTGTAATTGATCTAAGTTATAATAAGAAGACTTAAAAGTTATAATTCCAGCTTTCTTTTGAGACACCGTGGCGAAATAAAACGGATAAATCTAGTTTAAAGAATCGGGTAAAGCGTAAAAAGAAGAAACAGATCGTGAGTGGTAAGATCGTGGTGGGAGCAAAAAGTTTTTAAGAAAAAAAAGAAACGAAGGAAAAAGAGCCGTCGCGAGAGAAAACAGAGAAATCCCCTTTGGGGATTTTACCGTCTGAAATGTCACCACGGCGTATAGTGAACGAGACCCCTAAAAGCAATAAAAAAAAAAAAAAAACTTAAAAACAAAAACAAGTTGCCAACATTTTATTGATTTGTTCTCTGGTTCCTATTCCCAAATCAGAATTGGGCATAGGTAAAGAATACGGACCCCCCTTGTAAAAATAATTTAAAATAACAAAAATAAAATAGGGTTAGGGTTAGGGTTAGGGTTGGGTTAGCTAACCCTAACCCTAACCCTAACCCTAACCCTAACCCTAACCTTTGACTCGCTTTATTCGTCAATTTTATTTTTGTTATTTTAAATTATTTTTACAAGGGGGGTCCGTATTCTTTACCTACGCCCAGAATTGAAATGACTCGAGTTCAGATTCTACTTGAACAAATCGAGTCCAATATACCTTGTCTTCCCGCAATCAGTAAAGCGGAAAACGGAAAACAAAGCGCTAAATGGCAATAAGAAAAAATAAAAATCAACCCCTGAATTAACTAGTCGTATTCAAAATTTTTTTTTATTTTTATCTCTATATTTATCCTCCTGACTCGCAAGAAAGCGACGGAGGCGCTAATTACTCCGACCTGCTCGCGGAGATACCAAGATATTGCTATCCCCTTGAAATTTAATAGAGGTATGACTTTAATTTAGAACTGCTTGCTAAGATCACCAAGCAGAAAAAAGTGCCGTTTAGTGTCTTTCCCAAAGACACAATATAATGGCGCAAATAGGTTTTAAACCGTGACCATGTCGATCACAATCCCAGCGTTCTAACCACTCGACCACGCTGCCGACAACAAAAAAAAGCTTTACAACTATCGTGATATTTAAGCGATCAAATTCAAATTTATTTATTTGCAGTAAGCAATAAAAATACCGATAAAATACTTATTGAAACAGTATGTTCAGTATTTTGTTTGTGCTATGGTGGTGGAAGAACGTGTGCGATCTCTGCTGATAGAAAAGCAGAAAACTAATCGACCTTTGAAAAACAGAGGTAAATTCCCAAGTTTTGCAAATAACTGATTATCAAACAGTTACAATTGAAGAAAAACTTGATCGAGTTTTGAAAAGAATAAAAAATTTAATTATAAGATTAGTATCATTATCAGTATCAGTATCTTTTATTTCAGTTTCGCTATAAAAAATATAGTGAAGTAGAAAATTTGTAAGTAGTAGAAAGCAGAACAAAAAAAGGAAGAGGAAACAAAGCGATAAACGTTATTGCATGCAATCAAGATAAGAAGAGATTTTTAATAACAAATGTGCATGGTTGCAGTACCTTTTAAAAAAAAATAAATAAATAAAGAAAAAAGAAATGAAATGAAAGAAAGAAAATGAAATAAAAAGAAAAAAGCGTCATCCGAGTCATATCTAGACGCTGTTGTGTCGGCGGAAAATGTGGTAGGATACACAACAGGTCGCTGGCAAAAAAGGCCTGACAGGCAAAGAAACCCACCCAAAGAAATCCTGTCGGGGGGCAAAAGGACCATTTCACTCGTATGACAAGGCAAGAATTACAAACGCATACACAAAAAAAACAAATAAACGGAAAACACCAGATGCAATGCACAAATATTTTAGAAATAATACAAGGTTTATAGTGGAATAAAAGTGATATTTCAATCTGCTTCTTGATAAAGTTTTTAAAAAGTCGACAGCGTGGTCGAGTGGTTAAAGCGCCAGGGTCGTGACCAACACGGTCTCGGTTCAAAAGCCACTCGCGCCATTCTGTTGTGTCCTTGGGAAAGACACATTACGACACATTCCCCTGCTTGGTGGTCTTGGCAAGCAGTTTTAAATTACAGTCATATCTCTATTAAATTACAAGCGAACAGCAATATCTTGGCATCTCCGGAAGCAGGTCAGGGCAATTTCCTACCCTATATTAGCGCCTCCATCGCTTTCCTGCGAGTCAGGAGGATAAATATAGAGATAAAATAAAATAAAAAAAGTCTTCTATTCATTGTAATCCAAGGAAAGTAGAAGTGGGTGCGCCATCTTATAGGGTATGAATTTTCTGAAAAAAAGCAACAAAAACAAGCACCAGAAAGAGAGAATTTTTAAGTTTAGAAAATATAAGAAAATTGATCTGGAACGTTAAGAATTTAAAAGGAATTGGTTCAATTTTTGTTTGAAAACAGATTGTTATTGATTGTTATTGAGTCTCTAATTATAAGAGGAATATTATTCAAAACTTTTGGTCCAATAAATTTTAATGATTGTTGAATAACAGTAGATCGGCAAAAGCTGGTGACAACATTACTGTTGCTTCTGGTTTTCATAAGAAATGATTTTTGGAAGAATATTTTTTCAAAAGATCGAGGCAGTAGGTTTTTATGATATTTGAACCTAAGAATACCAATGTAAAATATTGGCACTGTCGTAGAGACGACCGGTCAGCGTAGAGAGAGTTCCTTTAAATAATTATTCTGCTTAAAACTACCTCAATAATAATTAAGCGAATTAAACTGCCGCGCTCAGCTAATTAACTAAATTTTACCTATATGTAACTTATACTGCAGCGCTAACAGAAGCAACACTTAGCTTAAATATAAATGAAAGTTAAATAACTTACCAAAATTTAATTCCAAAGGTAGAAGAAGCACAATTAATCACACGCAAGAACAGTGCTGAACGAAGAACAGATACAAAGGATAATATGAATGTATTTTAAGGAGAAATTATTACTCCTCTGCTCGCCGACGCAGTCGTAACCAAAATGAACGACAATCAAACGAATTTCGCAATCGAAAACACTTGCCTGCCTCTAGTGGACCACGTGGTCACAAGACAACATAAATTAATAAAAGGGATCGTGTTTCTGTTTCCAACATTCCCACCCCAATAAGGCGCAACTCAAGTACTACCGCCTTATTACAGATTACGGAAACAGAAACCGCCAAATCGATATAATACAGTACAATATCAAGAATTTTATACAGACTAAGCAATCCGGTTTTTACCTAATTAATAATCGTTAAAAACAAAACAAAACACAGCAAGCCATACACAAATACAAACAAAAAAAAAAAATTACTTTAACTGTCCTTCCAGTAGACACAGTTTTCGAATGTCTCTCAGGAATATGGAACCATCCGCTGTTCGCACACGCACCCTTCTCACCAGACCACGTTTATCAGGTAAATTTTCCACTACGATAGCCTTTGGCCATTGCCCACGAGGTGTAGCTTCGTCCATCATCAATACTAAATCGCCGGGCACCATATTAGGAGATGAACCAAACCATTTTTGTTTGGGTTGAAGTAATGGTAAGTATTGATTGAGCCATTGTTTCCAAAATTTATCTGCCAAGTATTCGGTTTTCTTCCATGAATGACGATAGGCGTCAGCTTTCATGAAACTGTCGAATTTTACATCATCGGCCAGAGATCCGCTCAAAATTGCACTGGGCGATAAAGCAGTCCAATCATCAGGTGAGTTGGGAAGCTTAGTAATGGGCCGGTTGTTTAAAATTCGCTCAATTTCTACCACATAAGTAAATAAATCAAATTCATTCAAGGTACATGTAGATGTGATGGATCGAAAAATCTAAAGTTTAATCTAAAGATATGATGGATCGAAAATGGATCGAAAAGTTTAAAGAAGATTTCGTAAAATCCGCCCTGGTGGGATGCACGCGGCGGATTGAAAACCCAGTCAATTTTTCCTTTTAGCAACTTTTGAGCAGCAACAAAATTTCCGCCATTATCGCTGTATATAGTTTTCGGGCTGATATTTCGTCGGTTAGAGAATCGTTTGAACGCCTGCAGAAACGAATCAGCTTCGAGTGAGGGCACCACTTTAAGATGAACAGCTCTCGTAGCAAGACAGTTAAATATACAAATGTAACGCTTCACTCTACTTCGACCAACGGTGATCATTATTGGTCCCATGATGTCTGTGCCAATATTACTGAATGGATGGCTCTCTTGAATTCTTGATGGTGGAAGATCGCCCATTTGTTGTCTCCCAGCGCTCGCCTTCCATACTCGACAAGGAATGCAACCATCCAGCACTCTTTTTATCGCAGACCGTCCGTTCACAATCCAAAAAGTTCTATTCAGGTCTGCTAACACATGATTAACCCCCAAATGACCTTCCTTTTCGTGATGAAACTTAATTAAAAGGTCCGTCACTGGGTGTGAGTGTGGTAGAAGCAACGGAAATTTCGCCTCGTAAGGCAAGGAAGCATTTCTAAGTCTTCCACCAACGCGAAGGAAACCTTGTACAACAAACGGACTTAGTGATTGAATCTCCCGAAGTGCGGTTGAACCTTTTATCATTTGTTCAGTAACAATAAAGGCTGGGTCTGAAACTTCAGATTGGTTCGGCAAAATGGCAAACACCTCAGCAAAGGATTGGGGACTTGAGTTACTCGAAGGATTGTTTCTCGTGCCGCGCAGCATTCTGCGGCCGTTAACGGTCCTGTCAAGGGAATCTGGTTGCAGCTCTTTCCCTTCCATCGCAAGAACACTATAAATCGTAGCATCCAAGCTACCG
This sequence comes from Diplosoma virens, assembly GCA_963680785.1. Taxonomy (NCBI): domain Eukaryota; kingdom Metazoa; phylum Chordata; class Ascidiacea; order Aplousobranchia; family Didemnidae; genus Diplosoma; species Diplosoma virens. The sequence goes on along the minus strand of OY796895.1, from coordinate 34,948,540 downwards.
CACGTTGCAGTCTGGTAAAGTCAGAGTAGTGCGCGAACAAACGTGAAACTAGATCTTCCTTCTGGAACTTTTGGAAACAGCATTGTTTCATCCCTTCGACTTCCTGGTCATCATTTAACCACTCAGATACAAATTTGGGTTGCTCAGGCCAATGTTCACTATTACACAATAAAAACGGTGGCCCTTTAAACCACAAATCAGCCGAACAACACATTTTTGGCGGAATGCCTCGCGACGATAAATCGGCGGGGTTTTCATTTGTGGGCACGTAGCGCCATTGAGTGACTGACGTAAGCGTGTGCAACAGTTCAACACGGTTTGCAATAAAAATTTCGAAACGCGATGACGAATTATTAATATAGCGAAGAACCACAGTAGCATCTGTCCAGTAATATTCCTCATCAATCGTTAAATCAAGCTCGTTTTTAATTAAATTACTTAATCTAGCCGAAAGTACAGCAGCAACTAATTCAAGGCGAGGAATAGAAATCCTTTTAATCGGGGCAACACGAGACTTACCCATAATCAAATTGCAATACACTACACCGTCACTACATACACTGCGCAAGTAACTACACGCCCCATAGCCCACAGTACTGGCGTCAGAAAAAGTATGAAGCTCTACCCGCTTGGTATTGTTATCGGGCAAGATACACCTAATCACTTTTACTTGTTCAAGCTTAGGAAGCGACCCAAACCAACAGTCCCATCCCTGCTCCAGGCCTGGAATTTCGCTAATATTTTGGTCCCACCCCAAGTTAGACTGGCAGGCTTCTTGGAGCAACCTTCTAGCAGGCAGTAAAAAGGGTTGTATGATCCCGAGAGGGTCATAAGTCTGTCCGATCATTGAGAGCAGACCACGACGAGTATTTGGTTTAGTCTTAATATTCACTTTTACCTTTAGCAGATCTGAAAGCGTCCCAGAACACTCCCAACGTTTTATGGACAGGCAACTTACCGGATAGATTCACATGTCCTGCCAAGTCTTCAGGCGACAATTGTTCTAAGACAGTCCTGTTGTTGGATAAAAATTTAGTTAAATGAAATCCCCCACTTGCCAACAAGGGGCAAAGCTGGGTCACCAAATCACTGGCATCTTTCTCTGTAATACATGACACGCACATATCATCTACGTATATATTTCTTAACATCGCATCCACAACATCCTGACTCGCACCCGTTACATTCTCACTTGCTGTTCTCCTCAAAGCAAAAGCCGCACAGCAAGGGGAAGATTTGGCCCCAAAAACATGAGTGCGCATACGATAAGTTATAGCATTTTGGGTTAAATCGTTATCCGGATACCAAAGAAATCGCAACGAGTCCCGGTCGTTTTCATCTACCATTACTTGCGAAAACATTCCCTTTATGTCCGCAACTACCGCAATTGGGTGTTGCCAGAAACGAATCAAAACGCCAACAACAGTGTTAGTCAAATCGGGCCCGCGTAGCAGCTTATCGTTTAATGATTCACCATTGCAGCGAGCGCTACAATCGAATACAACGCGGAACTTACTCTCACCCATGATGCAGTGATGGGGAATATATCGTATCCGACCACTGGACGTCAACTCCTCAGAAACACGTTCGGCATACTTATCTATGTATTCAGACATCTTTTCTGAATAGCGATCGAAAAGAACAGGATCTTTCTGAAATTTTTTCTTAAGATATTTTAAACGCGTCTCTGCTAACGAACGACCATCGGACAACAGTATCGCGTCACCTTTCCACAGGAGACCGACCGAATAATGACTATCTACTTTCTTAACCGATCTGTTTAAAATAAAAAGAGCATGTTTATCTTCCTGCGACAAAGCCAGTGCGTTTCTGCCTTCATCGCAGTCCTCAAAATCTTGGGCTAATATTTCTAATAATCGCTCGCAAGACGTATCTGTGTTTTCAGTGCTTAAAAAATTAACCATTAAATTAGAAGGCTCTTCCAGCCTCTGGTCTCCCCCATCTGTGCCGTAAATAGTCCACCCCAAAGCTATGTGAAGTCCACATGGATCGCCTGGATCACCGACAATCATATTTTTCGTCAAAAATGCTTGGTGTAAATCACAACCTAATAAGAGATCTATATTTTTTTCGGCCAACGAAGGGAAGTTTAAGCTACGAAGGTGAGAATAACCTTGAATTAACTCGTCTGTTGGAATGCTACAACTTACATCCACCACTTCGTCGACTACAAACGCATCCTTCACTTTGAATGCTTCAACCTCATTCACCCCCTGGATGGCCAGGTCACTTACCTTTCGATCCATGACGGACACCGCATTGCTCGTAAGTAATCTCACATTCGTTGCAGAAGGAGACAACCCCAGTCGCTTGGCTAAGCGATCTGAACACATGTTGACGCTTGATCCTTCATCGATAAAAGCGTATGTAAGCACATAGTCGCCAGGATCATGTGCCCACACCTTCACGGGAACAACCTTAAAAATAGCTGATCCGGAGGCGTCCCCAGATAGATTAGTCCTAGAACTAGCTGCACACACCACCTGATCAGCGTCCTGATTCATCTCGTCGTCAGTGGGGGGAATATTAGCGTCAACATTTATAGATTTTTTTTCCCTTGGATACCAATGAAGTAAGGTATTATGCTTCTTACCACAGCTACCACACGCTATTTTAACCCTGCAGCTAGAAACTTGATGCCCAGGGAGTAAGCAGTTAAAACACAGTCCCTTTTTCTGAACAATCAGTCTCCTATCATCCATCGATTTGGATTTAAAGTCAGGGCATCGCCATAATTTATGATGGCCTTCACAGCATGCACACACCAATTTGTTTAAAGGAAGTGATATTGATCTTTGAGCGGTGCAAACTCGCTGGGGTTTTCCTGCAAAATTTCGAGACCTCATCTGGTTTGATTGAATATGTTGCGTTTTATAGAGCAATCTGCCAAACTCGCTCTCGGCTTCCGAGGCCGATTTCTCAACTAAAATTCTCAAATCGTGAAACGACTTAAATCCATCTGTGCTCACGGAAACAAACTGAGATTTAACCCTATGTGGCAACTTTTCAAATAACCCATGCAAAAGCTCTTGTGAATTCAATATCCACATCTTGTCTAATCCTTCAAACGTTACTTCGCACTGAAACATCTTTTTTTTTTTTTTTTTTTTTTATTTATTTATTTCATTTTTACTCACAATCAACTTGAAATTAATCATAGTGCATGTAGAAATAAAGATTGTGAATAAGGAAGCAGCGACTAAACGAAGTACGTTATTACATGCACAACGTAAGTTGTGCATGGTCGCTGTACCTTTGAACAAAGCGATGTGATGTTAATAAGAAAAGGAAAGCGAAAAGAAGATAATTAATACACACATCCGAGCCATAGTCAGAGAATGTTGTGTAATCATGGGTGGGAGAAACAACAAACTCAAAGACCAAAAGGGTCTGGACCAAAAGGGTCAGGCAGGCAAAGAAACCCACCAAAAGAAATCCTGCCACGGGTCAAAAGGACCATTTCAAAAGCATATGGCTGGACAAAAAAAAAAAAAATTATATGCATAAGATAGAACATACAAATAGTGAACAAGAATAGGTGCAAAATAATTAAATTATGTGAATTTTCATCAAACTAGATGGGCCGAAATGATCTGGATGTTGCCTTTGAAGTCGCATTGGGCTTTTATCACCTTCAATTTCTTTGTACAATTTGGTGGAGTTACCTGTAACATAAAAAAGAAAACCAACAGCAGAAGTTTTAAACTTTATGAAGTCTATTACCATTAAAAATTACGTTGCAATAAGATGCTTTTGAAATTCTGTACGAAATTTAGTATATGATTTTATCTGTTTAATTCTTGTTGGGACTTTATTCCAAGCAAGAGGACCTCTGTATCTTAAAGATTGTTTAGTTACATTTAATCTACAAAATGAAGGATAGAATTTGGACTGGCTTCTTGTACATTTAGTGAATTTGTCGCTTATCAGGTTATTTTGAAAAAAATGATCAAAACATGGTGGTAACATGCCTTTTATATATTTGTACATAAAACAAGTTATTTCTAATTCGGTTATTTGATCAATTGTCATTATGTTGTTGTTTCGCAAGATGTCAGTAACGTTAGCTCTATGATGTAATCCAAATGTTAATCGTATGAATTTATTAGCGATTCGTTGAATTTTTGAGGCTGTGGTTTTATTACCAATATGCCAAGTTGTAATACAATATCTTATATGACTGATTATCAGGGAGTTATACAATACAAGCAAAGTTTTTTTGTCAAAGTGTTTTGAAATTTTTTTGATAGTACCATAACTTACGCAGATTTTTCGTAGAACAAAGTTCATATGCAATTTCCAACTTAAATGTTCATGAAATATTATTCCCAAAAATTTCGTTTTTGGTTGCTGAGAGATAAATCTATTTCTAATTGAAATTGTCAGTTTTTTTGAGGGAGGCTTTGTTTTGGGTGTGCGAAAGATCACATAATGTGTTTTGTCAGTGTTTAGAAATAGCCGATTTGCCAGAAGCCACTTATCTATGTTCCCTAACTCCTTATTTGCAGCTTCATATAAGGTTTCATAGCAATTACTTTTTAAAAATATGTTAGTGTCGTCTGCATACATAATGCATTTTCCTAAGGTTAAGCAATTATTTAAATCATTTACATAAATTGAGAATAGTAAAGGGCCTAAAATTGAACCCTGAGGGACACCATATTTTATTGACTTAGTATTGGAGCAGATATTATTTATTTCAACTAATTGTTTTCTGTTGCTAAGATAGCTACAAAACCAATCATGCGCTACACCACGAATTCCACAATGCCATAATTTGGATAATAAAATTTTATGATCAATGGTATCGAATGCTTTAGATAGATCAAGAAATATGCCAAGTACATGTTCTTTGTTTTCAAAAGCTTCAGCAATATTTTCAATTAATAATGAAGTTGCGTGACTAGTTGAGTGATTTTTTCTAAAGCCAAATTGATATTTATAAAAAAAGTTTTGTTTTTTTAAGAATAATACTACACGATTGTACATTAACTTTTCCAATATTTTTGACATGGAGCAAAGTAAGCTGATTGGGCGATAATTGCATACATTAGTTACACTACCCTTTTTATGAATTGGTACTACTTTTGCAGTTTTAAAGTCAGAGATAAATTCACCACAAGCTAACGAAAGATTAAACACATGTGTTAGAGCTATTAATATATTGTCTGGTGTGCTTTTTAAAATAGTTGGGGGAATTTCATCAATGCCAGTACTTTTTTTAGGCTGAAGGTCACTGATTAATTTTTTTATTTCAGTTAAACTAGTTGGATAGATGTCTATATCTTATCCGCAAGAAGCAGCAAACTTTCGGCATCACCCTCTTTGATTATAGGTCCGTTAAGAAGATCAACGCGTAGACGTTCGATAAGTTTTTGAACATCACCAAATCGCTTGTCCAATCTATCCCAAGCTTTAGCATAAGCAGTTTGACTATCAATAAGGCATCCTATTCCTGCGATCACTTCATGAGCCTTTCCTACGCATGCACTATTCAAAAATGCCATTCTATCTTCAAAATTAGTATATACACCTTCCACGTGTCTTTTAAAACGCCTTTTGAAGTCCCAATATTTAAGACATCTCCATCAAAATTATCAAGGTTTAGTCTAGGCGCAGGAGGTAAAGGTATCTGACCATAACCCACTTGCGCTGCTGGAAAATTGTTTACATTACCAAGAAAGGGTACCGCTCCTGGATTTAGAGTTGGCTTAGTAAAGTCTACCTTGCTGTCTGCTTCCAATTTACCTGTGTCAGAACCTTTTCTTATACAATGGATCTGATTTTGCGGCGGTGAAAATTCATTATCATCGATATTCACAGGAAACCTTTCACTAACCTTTACATTAGAGATATTATCAACAGGGATGTCAAGATGCTTACTCAACAAATAACTTGACGCACAACTTTCGTTAACGCTAGACCTTCCGTCAACATCGTACTTTAAAACCCGTGAAACCTCTTCCTTAACTTCAAACAGCACATCCTCTACCCGACAAGCAATTTTACCCAAATCTACGTCAACCTCATCATCATCACACGCAAGAACATCTGCATGTAGCGACGAAATTGCTTCAAAACACCTTTGCCACTCATTCTCAACACATGATGCTTCTTCTTTCACAGATTTACGGTTAAGCTGCCTTTTTAACACAGAAGCTCTTGCTTGAATAGCAATGATTTTTCGTTTTAATTCGTTCTTATTAATGGTCTGTGAATTGCTTTCACTACATCGCCCGGAGCTCCCACTACTCGAAGTCACCGCCCTTTTATCATGAGAACTCATGGTTAAACAATTGGTACTAAAATAATTACCACAAACAAATGAAACACAAGTTATCAATCAAGACAAATGCCAAATTTTAAATAGAATTAAAACTTATCTTAAAAAAAAAAATAATTTCTCCTTAAAAGAAATGTAAAATATTGGCACTGTCGTAGAGACGACCGGTCAGCGTAGAGAGAGTTCCTTTAAATAATTATCCTGCTTAAAACTACCTCAATAATACTTAAGCGAATGAAACTGCCGCGCTCAGCTAATTAACTAAATTTTACCTATATGTAACTTATACTGCAGCGCTAACAGAAGCAACACTTAGCTTAAATATAAATGAAAGTTAAATAACTTACCAAAATTTAATTCCAAAGGTAGAAGAAGCACAATTAATCACACGCAAGAACAGTGCTGAACGAAGAACAGATACAAAGGATAATATGAATGTATTTTAAGGAGAAATTATTACTCCTCTGCTCGCCGACGCAGTCGTAACCAAAATGAACGACAATCAAACGAATTTCGCAATCGAAAACACTTGCCTGCCTCTAGTGGACCACGTGGTCACAAGACAACATAAATAAATAAAAGGGATCGTGTTTCTGTTTCCAACAACCAATTTCCACTTTGTACATATGTTTTATAGTAATTAAATTGTATTCTAACAGTGTGCGACTAACATTTTCCCTGTGAGAAAGATTAAAGGTTATTCTTTTGAATTTGTTGCACAGTCTTTGTAATTTGTCAATCAATGTTTTATTTCCAAAGCACCAACTTGATATACAGTAGCGTATGTGGCTCATGAAGAGAGAATGATGAAGCATTAGCAATGTTTTTTCATTTAAATTAGGTTTTATTTTTACCGTTATGCAAAAAATCTGTCTTAATTTTTTGTATATTAACATGTTGTGTTCTTTCCACGACAAATGCTCATTAACAATAACCAGCGGTGGATATTCAGATTGAGGGGCCCGAGGCAAGGATTTCCAAAAATTGATGTTCTCTAAAAAAGAAAAAGAGCTTTGATCTCGTCTTTCACTTTTTTCTCCCAAAATCATAGTGATCTCTAAAAAAAAAAAAAAAAAAGGTTTTCACTTCGATTTCATCTCTAATTTTACTATTTTGCTCCCAAAATCAAGGTGTTCTCTAAAAAAAAAAGGTCTTCACCTCGAATCGATCTTGTATTTCCCACTTTTCGTCTCGACTTCATAATAATCTCTAAAAAACATCCGCAGCGAAATGAAACTGTATGTGCTATTTTCGAGGGGGGCACCAAAAAAAGGGGGCCCGAGGCAACTGCCTCATTCGCCTCACCCAATATCCACCACTGACAATAACGCCTAGAAGTTTTACTGATGACAACTTTTCTATATCGCATCCTCTAAAGCAGGGGTCACCAAACTTTTTTTCAACGGGCCAGATGACAATGTGAACCTATGGTTGCGGGACAGATTCGAACAAAATATCATAGAGCGGTTATGCAATTTTACTGACTTGTATATTAAACGAATCTAAGAAATTGATAAAACGAAACAAGAACAACAAAGCAAAATTCAATGAACGATTAGTGCGATTTATAAAATTGTTCTTTGTTCTTCATGATATCTTCTATGTTCGGTTCAGTGTCGCTGCATTGAACCAAGAGAATTGCCTTTAAATGTTCATCAGTTAATTGCGTTCAATGTTCCGATTTGACGTTTTTCATTTTTGAAAATGTTTCTTCACAAATGTACTGTAAGTTGTTCCAAACATAGATGCCATACCAGAAGCAAATTTCTTCAGCTTTGGAAATTCATCATTCGGTAAGGAACGGTAAAACTCAAGAAGCTTTTCTTCTCTATGCTTCTCTTTCAACAATCTATTTGCTTGCAAATCAATGAGCTTTAATTGCAACTCCGATGGCATATCATTGGGATTGCAGCTGAAAAGATTCTGAAACAGAAGAACGTCGTCCTCAATCTTGTCAAGATCAGAAAACCTCTCCGAAAAATTCTGGTTTAAGTCGCTGATGATTTTCTTTGAAAATTTAAGTTAACTTCTTCTGCGCTAGCAGTGCAAAATTCTTTAAGGCAGGGAAAATGCGATAAGTTTGACTTCCAATTGAGATTCAAACAAAACTAACTTTCTTCGAAACTCGTTGACGATTCTCTAGAGATCACAAATAAGGTTTTCTTTTCCTTAAAGCTTTAAATTCAAATCATTTACATGGAATGTTATGTCCACCAAAAATGACAATTTTGACACCAACACAGGATTTGATAAGATTGGGTCAGTTTTATTCTTATCCCTAAGAAAAAGGTTTATTTCTTTTCGAAGATTATAAAAGCGAAGTAAGACTTTACCACAACTGAGCCATCCAACTGCTGTGTGATAAGGTAAGTCAGAACATTCAGCATCGATTTCTTTAAGAAAAGTCTGGAAGTGGCGGTGAATTAATGCGTGACTCCGAATGAAGTTCACCACCCAAATGACTGGTTTCATCACGCAAGAAATATCCAAACGTTTCGAACAGAGTGCTTGCTTATGTATAATACTGTGCAAAAAAAGAGCTTTCCCGAGATGAAGATCTTCCAACTTAGACATGATCCGCCCAACCAAAACCCTTTTTCAATCCAGCCGTGTTTTTCCCTCCATCAACCGTAACACATTGAAGTTTGTTCCAATGAAAGCTATAACATTGTTTTAAGTTTTCTCTACTTTAAGAAAAAGGTCTGCACCAGTTGTTGTTCCGTGCATGCTGTAAACCGATGCCAACTGTTCAGTGATTTCAAAATCCAAATTGACACCACGAATAAATATTAGAAGTTGTGAGGTACTTGTGAGATCAGTAGACTCATCCATAGCTAAAGAATACCACAAGAAATTCTCAGCTTTCTGTTGTAGCTGTGCTACAATGTTTTCTCCAAGTTCCATCGTTCTTCGCACAACTGAACTGGCTGAAAGACTTATACTTGCAAACAAATTGGAATTCTTAGGACACAAGTCGTTCACAGCTTCCATTAAGCATTCTTAAATGTAATTGCCATCAGTAAACGGTTTTCCCCGTTCTATTATTTTCTGCACGATTTTATAACTTGTACGAGTGATCGATTCATTTTCAGTAAATTTTTTTACGAATAAACTTCCTTGACCCTGCAAATTTCGTTTCATCAACTGAAATTTTTCAGTGCGTAATTTATCCGAAAGCTTTGAATATTTAGATTGGTGCTTTGTTTCATAGTGACGCCGAAGATTGTACTCTTTCAAAACAGCAATGCTTTCGCTTCACATCAAACAATTTGCGGTGTGGTTATCTGCTTCCACAAAAAATATTTTTCTTCCCATTTTTCATTAAACACGTGACACTCAGTATATGCTTTTCTTTTCTTGGTAGCCATTGAAACAGTATGCCTTCTCGATCAAACTAAAAATATTTTGTTGCATCTTTGACCAACAAAAAATAATTGTATGAATAGTTTGTGATGTCATAAGAATCAGTTGCTTGCTCACTCGCTTAGCGCTGCTGGATACTAGATTTATTTTTCAAACTTCTACCCAGGGGCGCCGAAGTATTTTCTGCCTAGGGGGGCAAAATTTTAAAAAAGGGCACTTTTTTATGTTGAAAAGGCACTGCCAACAAAAGTAAATTTTGGTAGTCATGCTGCAATTTGAAATTATGGTTGACATGATCGAATTTCAGTTGCACAGGACAGACCGGTATCTCGGAAAAGTTTTATTTTGGTTTGATTAATTTTTCAGTCAATGTTAACTCTTTTTAATAAACCTAGAGTTCAAAACCTTAATCTTAAGGTGTGCTGCATCTTGCAAAACCCTTTACGTTGATTCTGCCATGACTACTCACTGCGTTAGCCGCAGTAATAGCCAATTTTGCACAAGTTTTTCTCAGTTAAATTAAACATTAAAAAAATACAATTCTATTAACTGGTTGCTAAACCAAACGCTATCCAACATAGGCTACCCACAACTTAACTTTTGTCAAAAGCACCCAAGCTAGTTTCGAAAACAGCATTCAACAATTGCGACGTTAATGCACGGCAGCCAAAAGCAGATAGATACAGATCGAATGCATTTTGCTTGGAAATGTCACAAAATGTTCTTCACATGCTATTCAGTGAATAGTCTTCAGTTACCCACAACACAACGCTGGCTAAAACATTTACACTGTCAAGAATACCAAAGGTTAAAATGGATAGAACAATAAAAAACTTAAAGAGCTTTTAACAATTGGGTAAAAGAAAAAACGTAATTACATGAGCATGAATGGCCCTTTAGATGGAGGTTTGATGTCAATTATTAAACGCTTCACAATTATAATTTATTAGTGTTTCGCTTGCTTTTCCAAATTCATCTGCAATGGCTTGTAAATTGATATTGTTTTATTTATTTTATTTTATTTTGTCTCTATATTTATCCTCCTGACTCGCAGGAAAGCGACGGAGGCGCTAATACATAGTGTGGCAATTACCCCGACCTGCTTCCGGAGATACCAAGATATTGCTGTCCGCTTGTAATTTAATAGAGATTTGACTGTAATTTAGAACTGCTTGGCAGGATCACCAAGCAGGGGAATGTGCCGTAAAGTGTCTTTCACAAGGACACAACAGAATGGTGTGAGTGGGTTTTGAACCAAGACCGTGTTGGTCACGAGCCCGGCACTTTAATCACTCGACAGCGCTGCCAATTCTGTTCATTGTTCAACAAGTTCTTATGAATGTTTGCGAATATTTGATTATTGAGACTGTTATCTCTCAAACTGCTTCTAAGCCATGTTTTGATTCTTCTCATGACAATGAAAAACCTTTGAAACCAATGAAAAGCCGAAACAAGAGCTACGCCGCAGTAAATTTAAAGCAATTTATGTATTTCCAAAAAGCATTTCTTGCTTGTCGGCTTTTTGTTTAAAATGTATATATGTATGTTTTTTTATTTCTCAGCCGCAACAGCACAAATCAAAGCACAAAAACACAATAAAAGCTGAAAAAAAACGGAAGCAGTAAAAAACGATATACGTTGTAGGACATGCAAATAATACATTGTAAAGATATAACAAAGTCACTATAATTAGCATGCTTACTGCACCGTAAACTATTGATATCTTTGTTACTTTTTTCAGAGGCGTGGTATTTTCTTTGTTAAATAACTTAATATGAGCATGTAGGTCTGCAAGTTCTTCTGTAAACACATCAAAACGAACAAGACTCTTAAAATGTTACGTTGTAATCACAATCATGGCACACATATGTACCACAGTCCTTTAAAAGGGCTAAGAATGTCACGCGTTCAGTCTTGGTGTTTTCATTTTTAGACTTTAATGTCGGCCATAAGTGAGTTTTTTAACATAACTACTGTACAGTAGGTAGGTGAAAGATCTAAATTAATTTCAAACCCTTGAACCACGACTGAACCTTGTTCACTTGGTTCGTCCCATCAACAAAAATTTGATAATATTTTTTGTAAATTATTGTTTTTTTATATTTCTTTTAGTGTTTTAGACAACATGCAGCGGCCGGATAAAATCACCTCGCGGACCGTAGTTTAGTGACCACCGCTCTAAAGGTTAAAATAAGGTTAACTGAAGGCGTTTTTGAGTTAAGCGTTCTGAACAACATGTATATGGTCTTGTCAGAATTTTAAAAAAGTTTATTGGCAATTAGCCTGTTATCAATGTTGAGGTGTTCGTTGCTACCCTTTTTAAATAAGTATTTAGTATTTTCGTCGGACAGTAGGATAGTGGTTTTATTATCTGCAAAGGACAGGCAAGAGCTCTCATTTAAGCAATGAAGAAAATTATTTACATAGATAATAAAGAGAAGTGGGCAGAGTACAGAGCCTTGAGGAACACCAGAAGTTAATTTGTTTATGGTAGTTGATCTAGCACTACAACACTCTGTCTGCTGAGTCCTTCCAATAAGATAAGTTTTAAACTATTTTAAAACATTGCCTCGAACACCGTAATGTTCAAATTTGCTTAATAAGGTATTGTGATCAATGGTATCAAAAGCTTTGGATAAATCTAGGGAAATAACCAAACTTGATTGTTTTTTTAACAAAAGCAGCAGTAATGTTTTCAATTAAAAAAGTAATTACATGTGAAGTTGAATGACCATGTCTGAAACTCTGAAACTAAATTGGTGATCTGAAAATAGGTTAAACCGAGTAAAAAAAGAGTAAACTCGATTGTACACAATTTTTCAAGAATTTTTGAATGGTTGAAGAGTAGGTTAATGAGACGATAGTTCGAAATATTGTTGTTATACCTTTTTTTTTAAAAAGAGGAATAACTCTAGAGTGTTTGAAATATGAAGGAAATTTTTCCTGAGATAAAGATAAATTAAAGATGTAACTAAGAGCTGACAAAAAATTAGAAGGCAAGTACTTCAAGACAAATGAAGGAATATTATCCCAACCAGCACTGAATTTGGAAATAGTTTTAGAAATAATAAGTGAGATTTCATAAGGTGTAGTAGAAAAAAAACATTGAAGAAGGATTTGCAGAGTTTAAATAATCATAAAATTTAGTATTGGCTAAAGGAAACAATTTTACTAAGGATGATGAAATGTTGGAAAAAGTAATCATTGAATATGTTAGAAATCTCAACAGGATCATTTACTAATTTTTTATTGTAATTGATATTAAACAAGTTAGATTTTGGAGTTTGGAATTTTCCGCGTATTTTATCTTCAAAATGGACGTGACGTTCGTCTGATGTCATCATTTCCTCTTTGGGATCTTCCCCTTCGGTGGGGATTGGGCGAATAAAACGTCTATCGCGCCAATAGACTCGACCGCTCGGTAGTTTTATGTGATAGTCGCAGTTTTACCTGACGCCGATTACCAGTCCCGATCGCAACCATTTGTTTGTAATATGGTCTTGAATTCGAACATGTTGTCCAATTTTTAGTGGGTTGAGGTGTTTCGTTCGTTTATTGTATTCAGTTTCTGCTGCCACTTGTATATTTGCTAAAGCTGCGTCCCACTTATCAAATTGAACTGAAATATTTCAGTTTAGCTGTGACGACTGAACGTAGCGGGGCGCCGTATAAAATTTTGGCTGATGATAACCCGTGGGCCTTGGATGTGTTAACCCATTCGATTATGCCGCTGCTAAATTCATCATAGTCTAGACTTCCATGCTCAGCAGTTTTGGCAACAAGGTGCTTCATGGCCTTCACTGCTGCTTCTGCGTGTCCGTTTGACTGTGGGTAATGTGGAGTGCTTATGGTGGAAGTTACTCCCCATTTTTTGAGAAACTGTTGAAACTTACTTAATTTGAATTGCGGTCCTCCATCAGTTCTAATTCGTATTGGTACACCTGTGTCCACGAAAAATGTTGTAAACTAGGTGCTAATTATCTGTTGTGAACTAGGGTCGTGAGAGAACTCGCTGAGCTTAATCCATCCCGACAGACGGTCTACATAAACCAGGTATGTCTTACCGGCATAATAAAATAGATCTGCAGATAAGTCTTGAAAAAGCCTTGATGGGAGGGGATCGCGTTGTAATGGTTCCTGTTGCAAGCTTGGCTGGCGCTCTTGGCATTTCGTGCGGGCCTTAACGGTATTTTTGATATCGCTATTTATTCCAGGCCAATACACTATTTGATGCGCTTTTTGTTTTGTTCTTTCGATGCCTTGATGTGAGGTATGTAGCTTTGTCAATATTTTTTTTCTTTTCTGTACGGGCACCGCAATGCGATGGCTGTTAAGGAGAATTAATTTATCTTTAAAAGTAAGCTGATCTTTTAGCTTTTTGAAAGGTTGAGCTGATAGACATTCGTCTCCTTTAGAAAAGTTGCTTTTAATAGCGGTAACTAAGTGTCGTGCTGCTTCGTCTTGCTGAGTACTTTCTTTTAAGTCTTCGAGCATTGGAACGATAAATATTTCTGCCATAACTTCTGGGTCTTTTCCTCTCAAAATTGCAAAAACATTTTTGCGGATTATTCTGGTTGTGTCTACGTTTATGATATCTTCTGGTTCTTGGTCGCGGCACGGTGCTCGTGACAACGCGTCGGGGATCACATGTTCTATGCCTTTTCTCCCGGCGGTGTGGAATATAAAAGCTCTGAGTTTTTCTTTGAGTCTCAGAATCCTGGGGTTATCCACCATATCGAGTGTCTGGGTATTCAGGATTGATTCTTATGGCTTATGATCTATTATTAGCTCGAAACTGGGTGAGCCTTGCAGATATATTCGGCATTTCCGCATAGCCCAAACTACAGCGAGCAATTCCAATTCAACCGTAGCATAGTTTGACTTAGTCTCAGTTATGAAACGTAATTTTGCTTGAACCAACTTCCATGTTTCTTGATGTTTTTGCAAAAGTGCAAAACCTAGACCTTTCAACCGAGATGCATTTATTTGCAGCATCGTTTGCCGATTGGGGTCAAATGCAATCAAAATAGGGGGCTACAAAAAATTTCTTTTGTCTTTGTAAATGCTTCTTCATGTTGGGCTGACCAAAGAAAAGCATTTTTTGGTTTAAGCAAGTCCCGAAGCGGGTCTGCTGTTTCACTGAGTAGGTGAGTGAATCCGCCCAGTTGGTTTGCCATGCCCATAAAAGAACGTAATTCAGTTATGTTTGTCGGAGCAGGGAATTTAGAGATTGCTTCAGTTTTTCTCGGATCTGCTTTACTACCGTCGCTGCTTACTATATACCCGATGTATCTGACAGCACTTTGTAGTAACTGTACTTTCTTCGGATTAAGAATATTACCGTATTCTCGACATCTGTTTAGTACAGCCACTATGGTATTCAAGTGTTCCTGTGCGGTTTCATCTTAAATAAGAATGTCATCTACCACTTTTTTGACTTGTTCAATCATGGCCTATTAATAGACACGGCCTTATATGTCACATTTGAGAGGCTATAATTAAGAGGCCTTGAGCGATAAAGCCAATGCACAAGTCAAGTTTTTTCTATCATATTTTGTTTGTATTAGATTGCATACTCATTTTACAATACTTGTTCCATAATATTTAAAAACAATGGATTAAATGACACCATAGCTTGGCAGATAAACACTAATTAAAAATAAAGCATATACTTTTCGAGTTGTTTTATGCACCAATAAAAAAACATGCATTCATCTTAATATTGTAGTAGTAAATGGCAAATTGACGTGAAGATGCTGTAATATTGCAAGTTAGATATGGTGTAGATACATATTAAGCATTGGCAAGAAAAAGAGTGACCACTTGCCTAAGTTAAAAATTAGTGTTTTTTCTGTCGTTGTTTAAAAGCTACAACAGCATCCTTTCTGATAGAATTGTTAGTAATCTTTTGCTTATTATTAAAATAAATATTAACAATGATTTTTTGTGCTATATGATCACCCCAAGCAGTATGATAATCACATGTACTGTAAATAAAACATTTGCACAGTGGTAACGTAGAATAAACTGTCCGGCGGCACGGCCAGGGAGGTTTGGACATTGCTGAAGTACACGTTTTTCTGTATAATTTAATATCGCAAAGCACTGAGAAACATACTGTGACAACTCAAGAGAAGGTATTGTCAATCCACCTCAAGTCAAGATATCAAAATATGAACCAGTTGCTGCATCAGCAGCGCATTCTGAAAAACGAGTAGCACAAACATCACAATGCGTTTTAGTATGGAGTTGTTTTGCAACGTAACTTGCAATGAAGAAGGATACTTCTTCAGTTTCTTCACTTTCGTTTGTAAGAGTAGTTTCTTCTGTATAACTGTTCAAGTTTTTCAAAGTTTAGAGTGGGATTTGTCACCAGTGCTGGCTCATTCCAAAAATCAATGTCTTCTTTCACCAAGTAACGGCAAAGCAAGATTTTCTCAAAATTTGTAACTTTGTTTAAACTTACTAAAAAATGACCCCCATTCATTTACTGGTATTGAAAAATCTCCTCTCTATAGGATCACTTTGCATCTGGCCTACATAAATATATGAATATCCTTCTTCCAGTAAATCATTAATCAGCTGAGTTAATAACAACTGTAGTCTGGTGGACATAATTCTTCTGATAAATCTAAAAAACTTTTAATGGTATCTTTTTTTCAAAATGTTGAAGTTGATCATCTTGATAGACACAAATTTTGGGAGTTTTCTAACTGCAGATGGAGTCTTTAAGGTAGATGGTCTTTTCGAGGCAATTTGTGCGTGAAGAGTTGGGATTGGATTAAAGCTCCAATTCAAAGTTTTCTTTGAACCATCACGAATAAACTTGTCCAGAAAATGTTTAGCACAGATAACCGAATTTGCAGATGGCTTCCAATTGGTAAGATTGACAAAACTAACCCTTTTTTAAATAAACTACTTTCATTTGCTGGAAAACGAAATGATGGAACATTTCCTTGTGACTGTTTATATCCAGATTTGCAACCGTACACAAAGCATTTGTTTACCATTCTGCTTTATACAGCCATACACAATTTAACTGTACAAGCTAATTTTAATCAAAGTATTTTTTCTAAATAGTTTAATAAAAGTAGTTTTTCCTCAATAAAAATAAATAAATAAAATAAACTTACTATTAGAAAGCAAACTGGATGCAGTTCATATAATTTTCACTTATCATACTGGTGTGGAAATAATCCAGGGCCAAAACAGGTTGAGCAACATGGCAATTATTGTTTCACAACAATTAGTGTTTCCCAAACATTTTTAAACCGAGGACCACCTACCTCACTAATAATATTCTGCGGACCATCTCCCTAACCTACTAACTATCAATATCAATTAAAATAGAAAGGCTAATATCTGCAACAAATCACGTTTAATACAAATAGTCAAATAAAAGTTTCGGTAAAAACTTTCTTAGAGTGACACCTGACCAAAACTGTGCAGAAATGAATAACCGCTGGCACATGCTGGCACGCTGCAAACTATAGCAAAAAAGCTCTACAGTTCTGAGTGTCAAAAGAGCATGAAATTTAGCTTCCAACCTATTCCTGTAAATTCTATATACTGTACTATGACACTTTTAATGTATGTTTTTATTGTTTTGACTGGCAATTAACAGTTCATAACTGCATGGCTGTTTCGCCATCTCCTGACCAATAATTTCACACATAACGCTAGTTGTTACTAGTTTTGGATTTTCTTTGTATCAGCATCCAATTACCCATACGCGTTATTATCCATAAGCATTAAAACTTATTATCCATAAGCATTAAGTATTGCATTTAAACTTAACTTTACCTATTTGCACGGCTACAGCAACTCAGTAGCTTCTTTAATGCTTTTACGACATATGCGTTCTTACGCTTCTTTTAGCATTAAATCCTGTTCTAACTTTAAAGTCAACAACAAAAAATATATATGTACAGTAGACAACTGAAGCTATACATCTGGCTTTACAAACGCTTTTACATGCTTGCAGCTTTGCAACACTGTTACGTTACATAAAAGTAGGCTGCTTATAACCTAACTGCTCTTGAAGCTTGCCTAACTCTTGCAAAACGCAACTGGCTGCTACTGTATTTTAAATAAATTTTGTTATTCTACGTTTGTTCGGCAACAATCACATAATAGCAAACGTGATTATGACGCAACAAAGGCAACCAAACGATTAGTCACAAGGATAACAGAAAAAAAATTTCTTAACTTTATTCTTAAATAAAAATTAGTTATTCCATTAAGAATAAAACATGGTAGAAAAAAACTTAACTCGTGCATTTGTTTTATTTATCGCTCAAGGCCTCTTAATTATAGCCTCTCAAATGTGACATATAAGGCCGTGTCTATTAGAAGGTCATTGTTCAATGCCTTGCAGAACTTCATCGCCTCTTGCGCAATACTCGTCTTGAGAAGAAGCTAGTTCCATCGGAAGTCGAAGAAATTTTTATCTTCCAAACGGCGTAATGAATGTGGTAAAGTCGTGACTGTCTTTTTCCAAAGGTACTTGCCAGTATTCTTTAGTGGCATCTAATGTTGAGAAAAATTTAGACAAAGACGAAATATTCAAAACAGCTTCAGCAGGTAATATGGACGGCGTACATATTTGTTCAATTTCTGAAAATCAATACAGAGACGTATTCCATCATTGGGTTTTGGTACAACAACCATAGGGTGCACCCAATCAGTTGCTTCTGTTACTGGTGCAATGACTCCAACTTGTACAAGTTGGTCAAGCTCTTTCTTCACCATCCTTGGGAAAGCTAAAGGTATTTGGCGTGGAACAGGTAAAGTAAATGGAATAGTATCATCTGTCAAAGAAATTTTCGTGGGACACTTCCCGTAATGTCGTGTCTTCAGAAAACACATCGCTGTAAGATTTTATTAATTTGTTCTCAATTTTACCAATTTCGCCTTCAGTTGGGTTCTCTAAAATAATGAATCTTGTGTTCTCTGCTTTTAATATGCTTGCTAATTTTCTAGGTGTTTTAACAAATTTATAGGTTTAGGATACGTATCAGGTAGAATATTAACCTGTTGACATACGTACCAAGCAAGGAAAAAATTTTCTACAGTACATCAGGACAGAGGTAAATGGTTTCTTTCACGAATCGGCCACAGTATTCGATGATCCACGGGAAAGTCCCCCGCACGTTACGGCCCGCCGACTGCACTAAGAGTGTTTTGACTTGGCGGCATTAAGTTACCTCGTATCAAGGTCTATTCCGGGCCGTTGAATGATGTTTACCGCAACAAGACTTGCTTCGGCACCTGTATTTGGTGTAGTTTCCATGAAACCTAACGGGTCACGACGTTTAAGTGAAAAAAGATTAACAGTTATTTTGGGAGCCGTGAAGTTAGCAAAATTTGCGTTAGGATTGCATCTACGCTTTATTTGTCCCGTTAATTTTCTCTTCGTTTTTTCGTGTCTATTAAACCCAGATTTGTTATAAAAGCACACTGATGAAAAGTGACCTTTTTTGCGACATATTGAGCACTCTATATCTTTTACGGGAGAGTGGTTTTGACCTTTTGGTGGGCAGGTCTTTTTACCACATTTTGTACAGAGCTTTTTATTGCGCTCTTTTGCTTTGGTACTTTGGTACGCTCTTCTCTCATTCAGTTGTCGGCTTATTAGTGCGTCGTCTAGTTTTGCTGACTCTTCCGATTTGCATAAGTCAGTGACAGTTTGAAGATTAGGTAATAGTGACAATCTGAAGATCAGCTAGAAGCTTTGTTCAAGTCTCTTTGTCATATATTACCGACATGATCTTTGTGACTAAACGACGATTTAAACATTTATTGCACAAGTCTGCGTCTCTTGCCAAAGTTATAATCGTGATTAAAAACGAATCGAAATTTTCGCCAGCCGCTTGCTTTCTCTCTTCAAAGCGACACAGTCTGACGCTATATTTCTTTGACTCCGGATGTAATGTTTGATTTTATCTAACACTTCGTCTGGTTTAAGTGTCGTATCATCCGGGATAAGAAGTACGTGTTCTACGGCTTCTCGCATTTCCATCAAAAAAAACCGCGAAGCAATGCCAACTGACTGCTCAATGGCAGCTCTGTTGCAAGCGAGACCGTAGCATAATCGTTGTACGATTTGCGGCATTTTGAAATTCACCTAACGAAATTCCCACCTGCAATGTGGAAGACTTTTGTGCGTTCGTTTTTGTTCGCCTTCCCTCGTTATTAAAACTGCGATATCATCTGTTTGCTCACGTGATTCGCTTCTCTCGCTATCCGCGGTTTGAGGCAGCTGCATTTGTTGCATTTGTCGCTGACTTTCAGCATTCTGTGTTACTGGTAGCGTCTTTATTGTACGCTTGTATCTGCACGACTGACATTGCACTAAAAGCGCGACGCGTTACATTGCATACGAGCGCGGTAAACACAAGAGACAGGGGCAAACTTAAATTAATTCAGCAACATTTTGTTCTTGTGCTTTTCTTTGCAATGACAACTGTGCCTCTAAAAAAGTTTTTGCCAAGAGGGAGGTTCACATTACTAATATTACTATTCGTGTTTTGGTTAGACTGAGATTGTTTGGCTATACAGTACGTTTGTTTGCTGCTTCTAAATCTGCTTGCAGCTCTCGTTTATTTTTCGCCATTTTTCTTTTATCTTCAATTTTTTGCTAAATCTCCAATCACTAACTTGCAGTGTACTTCTATAATGATTCGTAAGCTTATTTTTTTCAAACACATTTATAAGCTGACTGTCGACGACGACCTCAAGGTTCTGTTTTAAGCCCTCTCCTATTTTTAATTCATATTAATGACCTACAAAATTGTTTGAAAAGTATCCAAAGAGTCTTTGCGAACGATATTGCCATGTTAATTAATGCTTCCAATTTACGTGAACTTGAAGTAAAAATAAGTGAAGAACTTTTTAGAGTGTCCGAGAGGATTGATAAAAATTGTCTTACTGTATAATCCCTCCAAGTCGCAAGCCATAATAATAACACCTTTGTTAACAAAAGTAGTTTTGCCAACTAATATTAATATTAAACTTAATTTTAGTACAACTGCAAATGTAATCAGGCATTTTAATTAATTCCAAATTATTGTTTCGTGATCATATACAAAAAGTTCAAAATAAACTCTCTGGAGCAGTTAGTATTATGTATAAATTAAAAAGTTTCTTTGCTCCTTGTATTGTAAAAAAAAACTTTACTTTGCCTTTTTCCATTTGCACTTATTTTATGGTCTTACAATATGGAGTGCTACATACAGTGATGGCCTTACAAAGAGGGGACACTATTTAGTGTTCTCTAAAAAAAAAGGTCCTCATTTTAGGAAGGGGCCACTGTTAAGTGTTTCAAAACAGTGTGATATCTAAAAAAACTCATCGTTTTATTTTGAGGGACCACTTTTTAGTGTTAGACAAAGTGATCTCTAAACAAAAAGGTCTTTATTTTAGACATGCTACCGTCCTGATGCCACTATGAAAAAATAGAACAATATCTTCTGTAGAGGAGCCCACTTTTTGATGTATTTTAGGGGGGCCGGTGCGGCCGCTCCGTTCGCACCCTATTAAAGCCATCACTGGCTACCTATAAAAGTTATCTCGAATCTTTAAAGAAATTGCAAAATAAATCTATGCGACTGATCAATAATATGCAAATGTCAGCGAGTGTTGAACATAAAATGAGCAGCTTGAAAAATTGCAAAAATAAGCAAAAAATAAGTTTTTGTATATAAAATTCGACAAGAAAAAATATTGAACAATTTTGCCTTTATTTTAAACAACCAAAACTATAAGGTTGTGTAAGTTTCATGATGTACTAAAACTTTATTGATTTTAGCGAGCGTATCAAAGTCAATTGAGCCGTATCAATTGACTTTGATACGCCAGCACAACGTCGTTCAGGGCGAATTTCCCCAGACCTCCGTTTTCGTAAAGCAAATCTCCTTTCCGGCAAAAAATTTAATTACTGTCGTGACCTTTCATAACGTGAATTCTGCAGCTGCCAATAGCGAGGAGATTTGATGTATTTGACGTTTTTAAATGATCGATCAATTTATAGCCTGTTTAAATTAGATGTGATGACATATCTCCGCTGTTAATCATCGTGAATGCATCTTTCTAATTGAGTAGTAGCGATGTGACCTCGCTTTGGGCAGTGATTCTGCGTGGTGCATGAAATTGATTTCATTAAAAGTTTTTCGTCTGAGCCACGTGGCCCAATTCAAGTTTGCTATAAATAGAGTGACATCGCTCTCATCAAAAGTGTGACCATGATTTCGCTGAAGGAACAGTGACCGTAATTTTTCTGAATGGTCAAGTGACCATTGTTTTGCTGAACAAGTCCTAATGCTTTGCTAAAGAAGTTTGCTGTGTTGTGCTAAGTTGCTGCGCTCGTAAAACCTCAGATAAAAAATAAATTGTTCGTCTCTTTTCGAAGTTACACCTATATTTTTTCTTGCTCGAGCGTCAGAGATACGCTTATTTAAATATAAGGGTAGTTTGTAACTTGGGGGATTTCGCTGACCTTATCCAAAAAGTTCAGCACGACGAGGACGAAAAAAGCAATCGAATTCCGTTAAATTACTGGACGAGCCACCTTCTTTATTAGCAAAAATTGAATTTAGTCTTTAAACCAAAAATTAAATTTATAATTTCTTTTGAATTTTAACATGCCTGATTCTACTACCAACAACGTGTCGATATAGCCATAAAGGCTCAGTTTTAAGAATCTAGTTATGATTTTTAGCAACTCACTAATGCCTTGTGAGCAGTGATGGCTTTAATAGAGTGCAAACGGAGCGGCCGCGCCGAACCATCCCTAAAATAAATCAAAAAATGGCCCCCCCACACAAGAAATTGGTCTATTTCTTTATGGTAGCACTAGGATGTTGATGGCATGTCAAAAAGAAAAGAAAAAAATTTTTGAAAAAAAAAGGGGCATCGTAGGCTGATGACCTTTTTTTTTTAGTAATCACTTTGTTTTCATGTACTAAAAATGGCTTCAGCTATTTTTTTTAGTACATTAAATAGTGGCCCCCTTACGTTTCTTACACCAAGCCCCCCTTTTTGTAAGGCCATCGCTGCTCGTGAGCATTTGCTATTTTAAACAAAATTGTGGTTGTGGGATTAGTGTCTAGTAATAGTATAGCAATGCCTAATGTAGCCTAATTGCGTATTCAGAATAGCACTTTAGAAAACTTTCTCCAGGAAAAAACAAGAAATTTAAATTGATTGTAGCAAAGTAATTTTAAGGAAGGAGATGAAAAGAACAGAAATTTTTGAGGGGAAAAATTTTCCAGGGGGTTCTTTAGCCTCCAGGCCGCTAATTTCAACGGCCTTGCTTGTCACCTATTTTCAGCGTATAATAGCCGTATAATAGCCTACAAATACTCGATATCAAAAATAAAATTACAAAAAGTTTTCTCTTGTATTTTTAGGACTCGCAAAATTAGTTTTAGCCAGCATTCTTCAATTTTATTAAATTTTTATACAAAGTTGGTTTTGCAATTCACAACTAAATAGCTTGCCTGTGAATAGATTTAGTGTTTAACTTTTTAAAACTTAAGTTATATGTTTATCAAACATACCTCCACTTCTACACTTAAGAATGCAATTGTTTGCCATAATCCTCCAAAAAACGTGCCAGTTGACGCCCATAACATACAGTATTATTTGGCTACAAACATAGCTTTACAAATTGGGAAAAATAGGGGCATCGTCGCATCTAACCGCTAACTGTTTTTTTTAATCCGAACCGAAATTAAACCTTTAAAAATAAAATTTTCCTAACCTGAGCCGGGACTGAAACTGAAAAAATAAAAGTTGCTGAACCTAAATCGGAACTAAACCATTAAAAATAAAATTTCTTGAACCCGAACCGGAATTGAACCATTAAAAATAAATTTACTGAATCTGAACTTGAACCGGAACGTTATTTTAAACGGTTTGATATCTAACCCATTTTTTCTCTAATTTTAAATAATTTTATCTCTAAAAGTATATTTAATTTATAGCAATCGATTTGTCGAATAAAAATTGTGCACTTTTGTCGAAAATCTTGAGCTAAAGGACATGTTTAAAGAATCACTGTCTTTGTGTCTGAAATTTTTGTCTTTGCACGTAAATTAGTTTATACAAAACAGATAGGTAAATACAGGGGTACCGCCAACGTTTTAGAGAGGCCAAGCCAAACGGTTCTGAAAACCCTGATCAATTTATAGTCCGTTTCAAATATTATTTTAGGCAGAGATTGAAGTTATCTGAAGTGGGAAGCAGTTTCAAAAGTGTAGCTGATTTAATAGTGAAAAAGCAGTTCATTAATTCTTGTTCTACGGAGCTGTCTGTTGATTTGATGAAGAGGAAACTTTAGAGTCTTAGGAGGTTAGCGGCAAAACGGAACAGTATTTGACCGCCCATCACAAGAGGCTTTCTAATCGAGACTTTAATTTGAAGAACGTCACTTGTTCTCCAAGACTTGAAGTAAAGAATACAGATGCTTTTTCTGCGACAAGAAGAATAAAGTGCTATAGCTGTGGGAAATTAGGACACAGGGCAAGTGAGTGCTTTTCGCGTGTGCAAGATAAGAGTAGAAAAAATATTGCTACCGGCGCGGAGGGACTGATCTACTTTCATGTAGTGCGAGGAAAGAAATCGATCACCACAGAGTGGGCCTAGTTCACAAGAAAAGACTTATAAAGTCGGATGCGCAATACCTGTCAAAAAATTGGATGAGCGGTAGCTTATAAACCGAAAAAAGAAAAATGTGAATACATATTATTTTATTAATTGTCTCTATTTTTAACTTCCTGACTCGCAGGAAAGCGACGGAGGTGCTATACATAGGGTAAGCAATTACCCCTACCTGCTTTTGGAGATGCCAAGATATTGCTGTCTACATGAAATTTTTTATTTTGGTTTTTTAGTTTTATAGAAATATGACTGAAATTTAGAACTGCTTTTCAAGACCACGCACAAGCGGGGGAAAGTGTAGTTCACAAGGACACAACAGAATGACGCGAGTAGGTTTTGAACAAAGAAAGGGTTGTTTACAATCACGGCGCTCTAACTATTTGGCCACACTGGTAACCGCATAAGCGAGAAAAAGAAAAACGAGAATGAGAATAACACCCGTCAAAATACAGAAGAATATTTCGAATAAAAGGATATAAAAAATCAAGCCTTGAATGGTGCGTCTTTTGAAGTCAATTTTGATAATCAGATGTGTACTTCAAATGGATTAGTTGGAAATGAGCCAGTTATAGTCTTAAGAGACACAGGCTGTTTAAGGGTAATAGTAAAGAGGGATTTGGTAAAAAAAAAGCAGTTAACAGGTAAGGTTGGTCATGTGATGACGGCCACACGCACTTTGTAAAAGTTTTTTTGTAAATGTTAAAGAGCACGCCCTATTTTAGAGGTACAATAGAAGCTTTAATGTCTAAGGCAATGGTTCTAAACCTTTTCGTGCCTACAGCACACTTGGACCAGAGTGCAAATCTTGATTTTTGTCACTGAAAAATAGTGTTCTCTAAAAAAAGGTCTTCACTTTGACTCTGCCTCGAGTTTCTTAATGTTTGTTGATGTTCGTCCTTAAAAACTCGTGTCTACTAAAAAAAGGTTGGGCAAAAATAACCTAATGTGTTTTAAAAAGTTTTGCGGCACACAAGTTGAAAATCATTGGTCTAAGACAGGGTTGTCCAAACTTTATGGGACGCGGGCCGCATTCAGCAAGGAAATTAGATCGCGGGCCGCGGTTGACATTTTTCCTCTTATGCACTGTCTCACCGTACCAGATGTAAAGTAAAACACGTACATGTAAATGAATCTTTATATTTATCATAAAAACATATTCCCGGGGAATAGATTAAAGAAGCTAAGATGTGAATACTACGAATAAGAGAGTTTTGGAAATTTTGAGCAACGTCAGTAGACCAGGAAACCTTAAAAATAACTGACAAGTATGAATAAGAATAAACCATAAATTTATTCGTAAAAAATATTTAAGGAAGTACGTAAAACGGTACAGTTTACTTAAAATTCAGTGAGATGGGTGTGCCTGCATTTTGGAAGCCAGCTCCTTTGTGTCAATGTCAACTGAGGTTAAGGCTAAACGAAGGCAGGCTTCGAGAGATGTTTGATTAAGTAGATTCCTCTCTTTGGATTTAATCGACTTCATTGCGGAAAATGCTGCTTCACAAAGGTAGGTACTGCCAAACATTGACAGCAAGTGCAATCCAAAACGGCGTAAATTAGGATAATGCTCTTCAGAAAGAAGAGGCCAAAATTGAGTGATTGGCAGTGTAGCTTTGCTTAATAAAAACTGGTCACTTTGCAAGTCACACAATTCAAGCTGCAAATCTTCATCGGCTTCTGATATAGTTATAGTCAGCGGAGCATTGAATACATTGAAGTTTTTCTCAAGGTGCTGGAAATCTTGAAATCGCTTGTTGAAGTCTTCAATCAGGGTATCAAGAGTTTCAACAAAGCAGCAGAAGTTATTGTCCTCTATTTCTTTAGAAATAACATCACAACTTGGAAAGTGAATCAGAATGTTACTTTGCAGATTACTTTTGAAGAGACATAATTTTTTGCGGAAGCCATCTATGAAACCATACAGAGAAGCAATTGTTTGATTCCTACCCTGTAAACTTAAATTGAGCTTATTCAGATGCTGAGTAATATCCGTGAGGAATGCTAGACCTTTCAGAAAGTTGACGTCTTGCAATAAACCTTTAAACCCATCAGTGTCTGCATTCAGTTCTTCTAAAAAGTTTAGAATCTCATTACGCAGACTGAAGAACTGCTGCAGACATTTCCCAGCACTAAGCCAACGAACAGTAGAATGGAGTGAAACGTCAGAAAATTCTGTATCCAAATCTTTCAAGAAATTAACAAATAGACGATGTCTCAGCGCTTTATTACCGCCTCTAATGAAATTAATAATTTTCATTACATGCTGCATCACATCAGATAAACGTATACAGCGACTAGATAACGATTCTTGATGAATAATGCAATGAAACATTGGGCAGTCGACTCCAGCATCACTCAAGTACGCTATAACCCCTCTTTTAGCTCCAGTCATTGATTTGGCACCATCTGTAACGATGCAAGAGCATTTCTGAAATCCACTATACTTGCTCACTAAAGAATTCAGCGCTTCATAAATATCAGATCCTTTCGTAGTGGTAAAAAGTGGGAGTAAGCCGAGTAACTCCTCACTGACATTAAACTGTGAGTCAATACTTCTAACAAAGACAAGCAACTGGCTGACATCCCTTATATCTGTGCTTTCATCAAGAGCGAGAGAAAAATAAACACACTGCTGAATTTGATTCATGACCTTCTCCTGAACGAAATTGCTAAGCTCTTCAACACGTCTAGCAACAGTTTGATGCGAGAGTGGAATTTTTTCAAACCCACGAGCTGCATCGTTAAAGCCCATGGCCTTTCCCATAGCTATTGCACATCGCTTAATGAGATCACCGTCAGAGAATGCCTTTTTGGATTTAGCCATCAAAAGTGATACATCATAAGAGGCAATGATTGTAGAAGACGAAGGCTTCACTAATTGAAACATCTTTTCTTGACGCTTACGCAGGTTTGATTTGAGATCATTGAGTAGGGCTCGCCGCGCCTCACCAGTGTATTTATCATAGCCAGTGACATGAAGAGTGCTGTAGTGTCGTTGTACATTGTACTCTTTCATAACAGATATGATTTCATTACAAATTAAACATAAAACTCGACCACTTTGTTCTTTCACCAGGAATCTCAATTCCCAACTATCCTTGAATTGACGCTTTTCATCAGAGATTTTTCTTTTCTGAGCCATCGTAAAAAATGTGGCACTAAGTCTGAAAAGAAAAAATAGAACAGAATGTAATGGAGGATTAAGTAAAACTGAAATTATAAAGAATAAATAATATTCCAATTCAAACTTAAATAAAGTTTAGTAAAAAATAACTTTTTTCGAAATAACTCAATAGATGTCTAAATAATACTAATTTTTAAAAGTTTTCTAGAAGAGGCTGCGGGCCGCATTGAAGGAGGTCGCGGGCCGCATGCGGCCCGCGGGCCAGACTTTGGACAACCCTGGTCTAAGAGATCCGTTGTATGAGTTAATCATTGGAAATATTTCTGAAGCAAGAACACCCGACTATTTAGATAAACTTGGTGCGTGAAGGCGGCAGCAGTTAACCGAGCACTTGCTTAGGTGAACACTGAAACAAAACCGTTGGAAGTTTTGAAAGTCACGGATCAGTTGACTATAAGAAGGGAAAAACTTCTCCAGCTTCAAGAAGAAAACTCTTCCCTATCTAAGTATTTGAAGAAAGAAGGAACGCTAATCAGGAATATGAAAGAAACCAGTTACGCAAGCGGAAAAGGATTAAGTACCGTTTTACGAAAAAGGTTGGTGCAGAAAGAGAAAAGCTCTAACAAATTCTAGTGCCGAAAGTCTTGATAAAAAAAGTAATAAAGGTTGCGCATGATACGATGCTAGCTGGACACATGGGTGTCAAAAAAATGAAAATATGATAGTAACCAAATTTTATTGGCCAGGGATTTATCAAAATTTTGGTGAGATTCTGCAGGTTGCGTGATATGTGTCAGAGGTTGGTATCGAAGGGTAGTGTAGGGAAAGTTCCCTTGGGCAAAAGGCTGTTGATGCATTTGCTTTTTAAGCGTATGCTAGTTGATTTAGTTGGCCCGATCACGACAGCAAATGACCAGGAGCACCGTTATGTGCTTACTCTAGTGGATTCTGCAACACAATAACCAGAGGCTGTCCCTCTAAAGAATATCGGTATCAAAACGGTGGCGGAAGCACTTTCGAATCTCTATAGTCGGCTAGGAATACCAAAGAAAGTATCAAGTGATCTTGGAACCCAGTTTGTATCAGATTACATGCAGGAAGTGTCAAGGTTGCTGTCGATTAATAGGTTGACAACGACTCCTTATCACCCAATTTGCAATGGGTTGACCAAAAAGGTTAACGGCTCGCTGAAGAAGATGTTGAGGCATCTATGTATCAAACAGCCAAATCCGTGGTATAGATACATAAATCCACTTTTATTTGTGTAGAGAGAAATTTTTCAAGTGTCCACCTGTTTTTCACCTTTTAAGCTTTTGTATGGTTGCATTGTAAGGGGACCTCAAAATTTTGAAAGAGTTCTAAAAAAGCACAAGTAAATCCCCAGACATAAAGACCAGCTATTAATAGGTTTTAGAGCTGAGAGAAAGATTGGAAGAAACGATGAAGCTGGTTCAAGAAGAATTAAGGAAAATTCAGGTCAGGTATAAGAAGAATTATGACAAGAAGACAAAGGATTGATTATCACTGGTCAACACCCAAATTTTTGCCACAGATATTATATTGATTTTAGGGTATATCAGGTGCGTAGATTTCGAAAATGACATTCATTTTTGCTAGTTGGCTCTAGTTTTTGAGATAATTGCATTTTTTGTAAAAATATTACTTAGACTGTGTTATATGGCATTGTTGTTCATTTAATGCTATTTAATCAATACTGTACTCTTCGATCTTCTTTTGTAAACGCAGTAAAACAAAAATGCAAAGCATCCATGCAAACTACAATGCTAAAAAAGAATGCAACAGCAATATTTACCGTTAGTTTGCAAGAAACGTATTGGAACTAAAACCCAGTATTACAGCGTATAAATGTATGTTGCCGTTATTTATTTAAACAAACGAAGCTTGAAAATACTGAGCTTTAACAACTACCATTCTGTCAAATCTACAAAACCAATCGCCTCTTGTAAGACTTTCTAGCGTGAGGAGCAAATGGCTTATGTCGTTGAAGATTCCAACAATAGTGCGCCATCATGTGGGTGTCCCATCGTCCTTGATACCTTTCTTCCATTACTTTAATGTCTTGATGGAATCTTTCTCCTTGCTCTTCACTTAATTCCCCAAGATTTTCTGGAAATCTATCTAAATGGCTAAAGAGGTAATGAATCTTGATGCTCATCTTTGCTCCCAAACTTTGAAATTTTGAAAGCATATCTTCAACTATCTGAATGTAATTGTTTGCTTTATTGTTTCCCAAAAAGTTTTTTACAACCACAGTAAAAGAAATCCAAGCAGCAAATTCCTTCTCAGTCATAGAGGCAGTGAAGTTTGGATTGTTCAT
The DNA here is from genome assembly GCA_963680785.1 of Diplosoma virens. Lineage (NCBI taxonomy): Eukaryota > Metazoa > Chordata > Ascidiacea > Aplousobranchia > Didemnidae > Diplosoma > Diplosoma virens. Next base: position 34,918,750 of record OY796895.1, on the reverse strand, counting down.
CAGCTTTCGAATTTAAGGACCATCAAATATTCCTGCTTTTAGTTTTTCATTGCTCATCCCTGGAAATACTCTGCAAATGTAATTAAAACAATTTCCGTGTACTGGCAAAGCTTTCACAAACTGCTTCATTATAACCAATTTGATGTGTAGAGGTGGCAAAATAATTTTTTCTCTTGGGACAAGGGGCTCATTGATGACATTACATTCATTAACTGTTAGTGTAATTCTTTCAGGCCATTCCTTCTTCACCCAGTGGTCACTGCGAGCACGGCTGTCCCACAAACAAATAAAGCACGGATATTTAGTATAACCACTCTGCTGACCAAGCAAAAAGTTGACCATTTTCAAATCAACACATATTAACCATTGGTGGTCACAGTAGTTCAATTTTTCTAGCACTCGTTTAATATTGTTGTATTTTTCTTTGAGCAATGTAGAGTGGCCAATGGGAATCGAGGCATACTTGTTTCCATTGTGCAGCAATACACACTTCAAACTTCTTTTTGAACTGTCTATAAATAAACGCCAATCTTGAGGTTTATATTCAGGTATTCCCATTTTTAAAAGAAGTCCTTCAACATCTGAGCAGAAAACAAGCCCTTCTTCTGAACGATAGTACGGAAGTAAGTCGCTCTCCCTTGTGCGGTAAAAGGTTACTTTCGTACCAACACTAAGGCATTTCTTGTCTTTAAGCCTGGATGCCAATACTTCAGAAGCTTCTTTAGATAGATTAAGATCTCTTATGAGATCGCTCAGTTCCTCCTGATTAAACTGCTTCGGACTGGTCGAACTTTCTTCAAAAATGCTTGAAACATCACTTTCACTACAGCTTTCTGAAGCTTGGTGGACAAAGTCCCATTCTGATGGTTTTTCTGGAAGATGACTAAATTGTGGCACGGGTATATCTTCACAGTGGGGTACAGGACGCCTAGCAGATTCTAAGTCGGGTAAATCCATGATTTTGTCTTGTGACGATTAAAACCCTTCAAATCTACCATACAAAAATAACAATCATCAAAGTGGTTTTTCTGTTCTCGCCACACCATTGGCACACCAAATCTAAAGCTTTTAGTTTTTCCTTTTGTCCACATTCGTAAGTGCTCAACACATGATTTGCAGACAACATGTGGAGCCCATGGCTTGTCTTGGTCACCAAGTTTAACTCCAAAGTAAGCACGGTATACTTTGCGAACAAAATCTGTAATAGACCTTTTATACTCTTTAAGAATATATTCTCCACATATGTAACAGAAACTGTCAGGGTCATTACAACAACTTCTTCTTCTTGAACAACTCATAGCAGGCAACATAAAGCAATTGAAGGGTTTAGAACGAAAAGTAACTAAGTCACAAAATACTGCTTTTGAGTAAATTGCATTTAATGTTTTTAAATGAATCATAAAATCAGGTTTCACAGCGATTTTTGTTTTTAGGATTATTAAGCATTTACATATTGTATAATGAACTTATTTCATCATTTACAGATATTTTGGATGAACATGTCAGATGATATTAATAAAATACTAGATTGGACTTAGGCACTTTTATTGTGATTTTATGGACTTAGGCACTTTTAACCACAAACTATGGACTTAGGCACTTTGCTTTTAAAGTCCATTAGTCATATTTAAGTAAAAATACTTAATATTGAATTATTTACAAAGAGAATTTCAGGACACGTCAAAATATCCAAGTAATTACTCTTTTTCATTGTCCTTGTAACTACCTTATTAGATTTATTGGGTAAAAATTAGCTGTAACTTCTGCAGTTGTCCTGCTATATTCTGCCATTTCATCACTGCGTAAGGCTTGTAAAATCAAATGCTCCATAACAATAATACTTACAAACTGTTTCTCAATGTTTTAAAAATGCATATGACACTAAAATTGTTAGGTCCGTAGTCAAAGCACTAATAAGATTTATGAAAAAAAAATTCGAAGCAGTAAACATAGGGTGAAGTTTAATTTAAGCCTCTCCTTCTGTTCATTACAAACAATACTTTTATTTACAAAAAGTTTATTGATGAAGGTGATGCTTAAATTTAAACCCTCTCAAACAGGAAATGTCTGTTAAAAATTTTTGAAAATGAATAAAATGTCCGACATATATTTAAAATACTTTGATTTTACCATTGCTCACAAAGTACGCTTATAAGTAAGCAAAGGTTTGCCAACCTAGCTTTTAATTCTAATTAAATTCTCGGTGTTTACTTCATTCTTGATTACTGTAATCAATTTAAGAATTAAACATTTTAATAGAATATTCGTGCATATTTCTTTGAAGCCTACACCTATATATGAGTAAACTAAAAATGAAACCTAATTTACCAGTTTTTATGTTATATAGTCAAAGCACCAAGCTACAATATTAACAAAACTGATTTCGTATCACGTGACTAAACCTTACAATCTGATTGGATAAAATGGACTTAGAAACTTTTAAAAAAATTCAGCATTTCCAGCAAAACCTTGCATTCAAAAAAAAGACTTAGTAACATTTTTTAGAAATAATATTTTGCATGGTGATTAAGGACATTGAAAGCAACGCACTACAATGGCTAACTCAATTCGGGTAAAAATGTGACTTAGTTACTTTTCGTTCTAAACCCTTCAATTAAACCTAAAAACATGAAAACCTAAATATAGTAAAAGTTACTGCATTTCAACTTTTCATTAGAATTTTTTTAGACTCCAAGATTGCTAATGGTCAGTTATTGACTTTTCTGCTTTGTTAACCTTTCTAAAAATGAGACAACTGGTCCTTTATTGCAAAACAAAATCTCCTTGTCAGCACAATTGCCTCTTACGTGTAGTTTATATGGCCGTTATCTGAGCTTTTATAGCCAGTTATTGTGTCTGCATTATCTCAAAAACTAGAGCCAATTCAGCAAAAGTAAAGTCATTTTTGGAATCAGCGCACCTGATATACTATAAAATCGTTGAAAGATTTATCGCAAAAAGAAAAAAATATTTTTTTGTTGAGCTGTGTTATTCAGTGAAGACCACAAAATTATGGTCATGCTACCAACAAGTAATAAGCTTTTGATGCAGTGAAAAAGTTCATAATAAAGGATTTAGAAGATAGAGAACAACGATTATAAAATTCTGGTTGGAAATAAAGAGAAAAATAATCATGCTAATATGCATAAAAAATATTAGGCCCGAAAAGACAAAACAGAAAAGCGAAGGTAAAAAGGAAGACCTGAAAGTAACGGTTCATGCGGAAGTTGTATTAGAAAAAGAAACACGAAGCATAGACGAGGCATCACTGTTAGAATTAGACACGAGCTTGCAGGCGAAAGGAAAGTGTAAGTGATGTCAGACTGTCAAGGTCGAGGTTGAGTTAAAGTGAAGCTAACCTCACTACTCGGCACTCAAACACACACACCATTTTCGGGTAGTCGACAGTCAAATTTTTGGATATGATGTCGGATAAGACTGGACAACGCCGAATGATGAAAACCTGTACAAACCGCACGTGCGGAGCGGTCAGTCACGAAGAAGGAAGTTCGATCTTTCTTCGGGTTGCTCGGTTATACCAAAATTATATTGCTTCCTTTGCAGTGATTGGGGCACCATTGACGGACGTGACAAGAAAATAACAGCCAAACTTTATGAAATGAGGTGAGGCCCAGGAGAAGACTTTTAATACGTTGCGAGAAGCTTTCTTAAAGCGGCCCATATATTGGAATTGCCCGATCACTCACAAGAATTCATCCTTCGTACGGACGCTTCCAACAACGGTATCGGCCTTTTGATGCAGGAGTATGAAGAAAAATTTCACCACATGTCATACGCAAGCAAAAAGTTAACTAATGCCGAGACAAAGTACTCTACGCTCGAAAAGGAGTGCTTAGCGATAATTTGGAGTATCGGAAAATTCCGTCTTTTCTTAGCCGGAAAAAATGTATTTTGCAAATAGACCACACACCATTCAGTTTTCTTAGTACCACTCATTACAAAAACAATTGCATACTCAAGTGGATCCCCACAAGGGCATGACTTGTGATGAAGGACATTGCCGGCAAGGAGAACGTTACGCCCGACTACCTTAGTCGGATAATCATATAAAGTGTTTTGTTGTGTGATTATATATTTACGGGGGTATATATCACACTTCATTCTTAATTCCAATTTTAACTTTAACTTATAAGTAATTTTCAGTCTTTTACCGTAATTTTTAAGCTTTTGATTATAAATTCATATTCTCCATTATGAGGTTGTGATTGCGTAATCGGTATGCCACCCCCCTACTTAATTTATTTTGTCTGCAAGTTGTTTTTAAAAGTATCTATAAAGAGTCGTTTTACTGTTTAATCCAAAACGCATTGATTGACTAAAGTTTTTAAGTCATTTGCGAAAAACAATGCGGAAGTAATAGCGTAATTTTTAGTATATTCTGCTATTGGAAAGCAAGTCCTATTTTATAGGTTACATGACAAGGTTTGTTTTTGATCATGCGATTGTAATTGCGACGTCATAAAGCGCTTTATTCGATTGCAAAACCTATAAAACAATATATATAAGAATTCTTGTTTGTTTCAGTGTATTTGCTTTTTACCTGATCATGTTGGCTGATACACACACCAGGGCCGGATTAAGGCGGGGGCTGATGGGGCTGCAGCCCCAGGCCCACACCCAAATATAGGCCCACCACTACACTAAGTCAATGAAACAACTAAGGTAGCCTAGGCTAATAGAAATCTCCCAGCTATTATTGAAAACACTGTCCATGCACTGTAAAACCCAACCTGCTCACTATGACGCAACAATCGCTTTTTCTCGGCTGCTAGGCCAGTTATGTCATCGATAGCCTTGTGATTTTCTTTCAGTTAGTATATTGCAGCTGTTCTCTCAACTTCTCTGTTGCTAGCTGTTTTTGGGAGGATTAGGCCAGTGTAGATTTAGTGAGAGGCTGAGGTTAGTTAGGCAGGATTGTTAGTAGCCTACTGTTTTTAGCTTGGCTAGGTTGCTGATACGGGGAGTGGTAGACTCGGTGACTAATTGGTCTTTTACCGTTTTTCTCATGCGCTGATTTTGCGTCTTGAAAATAAAAAAGCTGACTGGTTGATAGTCTCTGTGCGCTCTTATTCTACTTTAGCTTAGACAGGTATTTAGGCTTTGTCGCTAAATTAAGTAGGTTAGGGTGACACCTTATTGTGTGTTTAACTAATTTCAAAAATTTAAATTGTGTGTTTGACTTATTGTGTGTTTTGCAGTGACAGTGTTTTCCATATGTAGCTGGGAGATTCCATATGTAGGCTAAAGTAATTTAAAAATAAAAATGAAGAAATATAAAAGCGGTTGGGAAAAGGAGAAATCTAGAAGAGAAGCAGAAGCTAAATTGAAAAAAGTTGTAGCAGGTTCAAAAAAAGTGACTGATTTTTTTGATGTAAGCGAACCGAAAAGCAACATTGCAGAAACAACGTCCAGTAGGCCTAATGCAACTGCTTTGCGACCATCTACTTCGAGTGACTGTATTGCAGAGCCAGAGCCACATATAAATATTGTTTCATCGGAACCAAATTTAAAAACCAAGTCATCTAATGTTGCTGAGGATGAAACACATGGGGTAAAAGAAACTATTCAACACGACATGGATGTTGGATGCTGGGGAGTAATTTCTGACCAGCTGAGAGATTACTGCTGCCAAATAGGAAGTTTAGAATTTCAACATCTTGATGCAGATTTTTCAACTTCAGAGATGTTGTATCTTTGCACGAATACACAGGTTTATTAAAAAAACAATAGTAAATATTCACAAAAGTACTTAGCCAAAAAAAACCGTATTGAAATATAATGCTATTAGTTAGTTTGCTGTAGTAGCTTGATAACTCGAACTGACTGCTAAACCAAAATAAAGGCGCATATTTAACTAGTAACAACTATGCCTGGACGCGCGCGCGTCCAATAATTGTTCGAGCAGAAGGCGCTGATTAAGATTAGAGCGTTTAAGAAAAACACTACGTCATCTATTGCACAATATCACAACACCTCCCCAAATAAACTACGACAAAAAAATATATATACATATTAGCAACAATATTTTTTTGGAGGTCTCTTTGCTCTCGCTGATCGTCGTAGATTGTGTCGCCCGTACTCGTCTCCGGTTGGTAATCTCGGATTGTTGCGTTGGTTCATCGAAGAAGAACTAGATGCGTGGTCAGTCCCGGTTGGAAGTGTTTCTGTAGACAAAACGCTCGTTGGGATTTCACAGGGATCATCATCTTGATCCGAACCGTATCGAGGTCGAAGTTGATCAAGATGTCTTCTCCAAGTTGGTCCTCGAGGAATGACTCGTACATTGACGCTTCGTGTACCATGGACTTTCGTAACTATCGCAGGCACCCATCGTGGGTCACGATCTCTTCTAGGGCCGAAGTACAGTGCGTAACAAGGGTCTCCTAGTGAGTAATGATGTTCGACTTTCGAAACCACTTCCGAGTCTTCAGTATTTGAATGCTTGCTCGCTTGTCTTGACTGTCTTCCGTGCAGGAGATGCGGAATGGATGGAACCAAAGTGTCAATTTTGGTGCGTATTCTTCTTCCATTCAACAATTCGCTTGGTGACAGTCCCGATGCAAAAGGAATTCTTCTATATTGCATTAGAAATTCTTGCAAAGCTTCCTTTGGAGGTAACGAGGATTTTCTCAATGCCTGTTTGAACGATTGTATCAAACGCTCGGCAGCACCGTTTGTTGCTGGATGATAAGGTGCTCCGGTGAGATGTACAATGCCTCGTTGTTTGCACCAAGCTTGGAACTCTTGAGACATGAATGTTGTGGCATTATCGGTCACCAACGTGTGGGGATATCCGAAATGAGCAAATTCTTGTTCAAGTATAGCAGTGGTACTTTTCGAAGACGTTGAGGTTGTTGGATGAATGCAAGGATATTTTGAATAAGCGTCTACAAGGACTAACCAGTTTCTTCCCAGAAAGTTGATCGCATGGTCCAAGTGGAGTCTTGACCATGGTTTTTCTGGCATCATCCACGGATGGATTGAAGGTTTATCCGGCTTATTTTGAAATTGGCCACAGGAAGTGCATTTGCGACATAAATCCTCAATGTCAAAGTCAATTCTTGGCCAATAGACAGTTGACCTGGCAAGTTGTTTCATCCGTTGCATGCCGAAATGTCCAAGGTGTAATAATTTAAGAATATGATTACGTAGGGTTGAAGGAATTATTACCCGTAAGCCGTAAAAAACGCAACCATTCTCTGTTGACAACGAATTTTCCAACTTTTTGAAGTCTTTAAGCTCTTCCGAAAATGCATGCGGCCATCCTTCCTTCACAAATCGCATTAGCTGGGAAAGAATTGGATCCTTGGCAGTCTCTCTGACCACAAGCAATGGATTGTCAGGATTGATTTGACGACTGATTGTTCGAACTAAACAAACGCTATCGACATCATCTTCCATCTCCTCCCCATCAAAACTTGTGTCATTTGAAAATGGCAAGCGACTAAGAGCATCGGCATTGCCATGGTCCTTGCTTCTACGGTATTCCACCGTGTAGTCATATTGATGGACTAGTAATGCCCATCGTGCAAGTCGATTCGCGGCCATTGCAGGAGTACCTTTATCAGGGGCAAACAAGGTCACTAAAGGTGTGTGATCGGTAACCACAATGAACTTACGACCGTAGAGAAACTGATGAAATTTCTTCAAAGCGTACACTAAGGATAGTGCTTCTTTCTGTATTTGGCTGTAGCGTCTTTGTGTTGCCGATAGAATTTTAGAAATATTGAGAATCGGACGCTCGCTTCCGTCTGCAAAGCGATGAAATAATACCGCTCCAATTCCGCATTCTGAGGCGTCACAAGATAAACCCAACGGAAGAGATGGGTCATAGTGCGCAAGTACAGTCTCTGTGCATAGTAACCGTTTGATCTTTTTGAAAGATGTCGCTTCTTCTTCACCCCACTTCCACTGTTGTCCTTTGCGTGTAAGCTTGTACAACGGCTCGGTGATTTCCGAAAAATACGGAGGTAAGAATTTGGAATAAAACTGCACAGATGCTAAAAAAGATTTTAACGTAGAAATGTTCTTGGGTGTAGGCATTTCTAGTATGGCATCAACTTTGGACCCTTTTGCAATTCCTCGACTTGATAAAGTGTGACCCAGGTAATCAATTGATACTTGGGCGAAAACACATTTCTCACGGTTGCAGCGAAGACCTTTTTCTTCTAGTCTTTTGAACAAAGCTCGCAGGTTCATCAAATGATCTTTTGCGTTGTCACCACTTACCAAAATATCATCGAAATACACGGCAACTCCTCGCAAATTTTGCGTTAACTGTTCCATGATTTCTTGGAAATACCCTGGTGCGGATTTAATTCCGAAAGGAAGTCTTTTCTGCAGTAAAACTCCTTTGTGAGTGCTGAGAGCCAGCTTCTTCTGGCTGTCAGGAGAAAGACAGATTTGATTATATGCATTAGCTAGATCAATCTTACTAAAGCAGTAACCACGTCCTAGCTTGCGCATTAGATCTTCTGGGAGAGGGATTGGTTGACGATGGTCTTCCAGTTGCGAGTTTACAGTCACCGAATAATCTCCACAAACTCGGATGCTTGCTTTTGCTTGACCTGGCAAAGGAGACTTTCGAATAGGAACCACGGGGGTGCCGTACGAGTTAAAATCTGTAAGCTCCCATACACCTCTCTTAATTCCTGCTTCGTATGCTTCGTTTAAATCTTGTAGGATTGAAAACGGAACAGGTCTTGGCTTCTTGAAAATAGGTTTAGCTTCAGGTTTAAACCGTATGTCTAGTGAAAAATCTTTTAGACAACCCAATGTAGATTCAAATAAAGTAGGAAACTCTCCACATAATTGAATACATGCCGCATCTAAAGAGTTTTCTGGACCAGTTGTAGTGACGTGCTCTATCGTTGCAGTAGATTCAGCACAACTTAGGTTTTCTCTGAAGTGATCAGTTAAGTTGGTGAGTTTCAACTTCATCATCGCCAGACGACCTAGTAAATTTAGATTGGGCACCTTAGTGACAATTACAGGAAAGGTCACGTCAGGTGATTTTCCATCAATACTTGCAGTTGATTGGAATTGTCCCACGACGGGTAGCGGGCTACCTTCAGCAACTTGATATTGAACTGATACAGGTTGTAGAATGGGTTTACCCAGCGTTTGCCACGTCGCTTCACAGCAAAATGTGTCACTGGCTCCGCTATCAATTTCAAACTTAATTCTGTGGTCATTAAGTCTAATAGTTTGATAGATGGGTGAAACAGAACATTGGATTTTGTGCACCAATTTCACCTGTTGTTTCACAAGCTTGCTGTTATCTCTGAGTCGAGACATGCATACAGATTGCAGATGACCTGTTTTCTTGCAGAAGCTGCAAATAGCTTTAATGTGGGGACAAGCTTTGCTAAAATGTCCAGAATTTCCACACCTGAAGCAGGCGGTTTTCTTTTCTTGCGTTTTGGAAGTTTTGGACTTTGCGTGATAAACTTTCTGCACCGACGTAGAAGGTTGACCGTGTACGGTTTCCTTTGCTACCTTGGCTGCTTCTTCCACTTCTTGAGCCACTCTGATGGCGTTGCTAAATTTCAGTTCATCGTCCTTGAGCTTGAAGAGTGTCTTCAAAACTGCTTCGTTGTCTACTGAACAGATAAATTTAGTTCGCAAGGCTTCATCTAAAGGATCTTTAATGGATTGAAAATCACACGTAGCTGCATCTTGTCGTATTCTGCTTGCCAGTTCAGGAATAGTTTCGCCAGGTTTGCGTTTCATGTCAGACCAAAACTTGAAACGTTCTCTGACAACAAACCGTTTTGGATCAAACTGCTCTGCCATAAACGTCTGAATATCATTCATCGTTAGCTCATGTATGCTTTTGACAGGTTGTTGCTGAGCCGCTAAGTTGCTAAGCATTTTGTAAACGGAGTTAGATTGGTTGGTAAGAAAAATTTGTGCTTGCTTGTTGTCGGGAATAGAGTTAGCAGTGACGAATGTTCGGAACCTTGCCAAATAATCAGTCCATAACTCAGATGTAGAATCGAATGGTTGAAAACTTGCCATCGGTGTTGGAACATTTTCTCGCGGGTTGTTCAAGCTGCTTTGTAGAATTTTCAGCTGCTCTTGAAGCATTGTCATTTGCTCTTGATGTTGCTTGTTCTGCTCTTGGTATTGCTTATTCTGCTCGCGATGCTCGTCGCGTAAAACTGCCATTTGCTCTTGGTGTTGCTTGTTCTGCTCTTGGTGTTGCTTATTCTGCTCGCGATGCTCGTCGCGTAAAACTGACATTTGCTCTTGGTGTTGCTTATTTAACAACAAAATCAGTTCAGAAATTTCACTCATATCGACAATTCAAGCTGTAATGCAAAATCAACAAATTTTCTTTTTTCTTTCTTGACGCAGTTGAGTTCCTTGAATCCTCGTCGCCACTTTTGTCTGTTGTATCTTTGCACGAATACACAGGTTTATTAAAAAAACAATAGTAAATATTCACAAAAGTACTTAGCCAAAAAAAACCGTATTGAAATATAATGCTATTAGTTAGTTTGCTGTAGTAGCTTGATAACTCGAACTGACTGCTAAACCAAAATAAAGGCGCATATTTAACTAGTAACAACTATGCCTGGACGCGCGCGCGTCCAATAATTGTTCGAGCAGAAGGCGCTGATTAAGATTAGAGCGTTTAAGAAAAACACTACGTCATCTATTGCACAATATCACAACAAGAGACATGTATTACTGGTGATAAATTTAAACGGCGTTGTTCTAAATCGCTATTTTGGCGAGAACAATTGAACGGCGAAATAGTGAAACGCGAATGGTTGTGCTATTCGCCTTCAACCAAAAAACTTTACTGCTTTGTTTGCAAACTTTTTGCGTCTGATTCTGAGAAAATCATGCTGGCATCAGTTGGTTATGGCGACCGGAAACATGCACCACGCGACCTGGCCAGGCACGAATCTACTAACAAACACTTAAGTTATCTTTCAACATATTTCTTTCGAAGAGCAAAAAAAGGAAGCATTTGCAAAGATTTGGAAGAGCAAAAAGAATCTGACAGAAAATATTGGTCCAAAGTATTGGCTCGAGTTTTAAGCGTGATAAAATTCCTATCATCCAGAGGGCTGGCCTTCCGCGGAAGTAGTGAGAGGGTTGGTTCTCCACAAAACGGTAACTTCCTTGGAATTTTGGAGTTGTTGGCAGAATACGATACTTTCCTTGCTGAGCATATTCAAAAGAGAGTGAACAAAGGCAAGGGACACGTTTCGTATTTCTCATCGACTGTATGCGAGGAATTCATTGACTCAATTGCAACAAAAGTATTAAATATTATTATTTCCGAAATAAAACAAGCAAAGTATTATTCAGTGTCCGTGGACTCAACACCTGACATTGCAAATGTTGACCAGTTAACAATAATTTTTCTGTATGTTTTACCTGATGGTCCCGTGGAACGATTTGTCAAATTTATGCCCACCCGTGGACACACTGGTCACCGATTGGCTTATATACTTTTGGAGTTTATAGAAGACAATGGGATCAGTTTGAAAGATCTCCGAGGACAATCTTATGACAACGCTGCTAACATGAGCGGAAAATATAAAGGTATGCAAGCTATAATAAAAGAACGCAACCACCAAGCAGAATATATTCCTTGTGTAGCACATTCCTTGAATCTTGTGGGGAAATGTGCTGCTGAGTGTTGCCAATCCGCGGTTCGTTTTTTCATGTTTTTTCAAGGACTCTATGTATTCTTTTCAGCTTCAACACACAGGTGGAATCTTCTTGTTGATGCACTGAAACCACTTCAATGTCCAATAATTAAGCCTTTGTCTGATACACGTTGGGAGGCGCGATATGATGCGCTACATGCACTAAGAAAAGGTTACCAAGCGGTTCTTCAAGTCTTGAAGGCAATATCTGATGACAATGATGAAACATATCAAACTAAAGAAACAGCCAGGGGTTTTGTTTCATCGATGAAAAAGCTTGAAACTGGTATTTTACTCGAGGTATGGTCGTGCATAATGGAACGGTTCCATAAGACGAGCCAGGCTCTGCAGGACAGCAAAATGACTTTGAATAAGGCAACAAATTTGCTTCAGGGTCTACAGAACTTTATTCAACTTCTCAGACCCCAATTTCAAACATTTGAAGGAAGAGGTCAAGCATTAAGTGGCTGTCATCATTACACTGAAGAAATTTCAAGAAAGAAAAGAAGAAAAGTAGGGTTGGATAGCGAAGGTGAATCTGAAGACACATCACTTGATTCACCGAGCAGATTCGACGTAGACTCATATCTGCCGATCATTGACCAAATTCTTTCGTCTATGAAAACCCGACTAGAAGCTTACGACGGTCTCCAAAGAAAGTTTTCGTTTCTGATAGAATTGAACACCATGTCTAACTGCAAAATTGAAGCAAGTGCGAAATTGTTACTTCAATATTATCCAGATGATCTGGAGGAGTCATTGGCTGAGGAGATGATTCATTTTTCTACACTGATAAAACAACACCATTTCAACAGTGAATGCAAAGAAATTCAGATGTTTAAGTTCATAAATGAAAATGAATTCGTGCATGCATTTCCTAATGTATCTGTTGTTTTCAGGCTTTACCTTTGTCTGATGATTTCTAATTGCTCTGGCGAGCGCTCATTTTCAGCGCTAAAAAGAGTAAAGAATCATTTGCGTTCGTCTATGGGTCAGAAAAGGTTGAATTCCTTAGCTCTACTCTGCATTGAAAACGACATTTTGCAAAAAATAGACACCTATAACATTATTAAGAGCTTTGCATTGTCTAAATCCAGAAAATGCGTCATTTGAATGTGTGCATACAAAGTAAATATATACTTTGTTTATGTATTAATATTTGTTTTTCGTTTCAATTGTGGTTAGTTTTTAGTACTATGTTTCAATTGTATTAATAAAAAATAGGCCTCTGACTATCATAGAGCCCCAGGCCCATAAAAAGCTTAATCCGGCCCTGACACACACACACACACACACACACATATATATATTTTAATTCAAGCTCTAACTTTGTTATCGAGCACTTTAGAAGAACTGATTTTCATACAGCGTTATATATATATATATATCTGTTTGCTTTACTTCGCCGGTACAGAGCTCAATAACCAAATAGTTAGAGCAGTATTTATTAATGAAAGCACTAAAACAGATTAAAAATTTAACAATTTAATATCCACGACAGTCTGTTTCATCCTAAGAATCGTCAGGTGGAAACTTATTCAAATAGAATTTTTCAGAATTTTTCAGAATTTCAATTCTATTTGAATAAGTTTCCACCTGACGATTCTTAGGATGAAACAGACTGTCGTGGATTTTAAATTGTTAAATTTTTAATCTGTTTTAGTGCTTTCATTAATATATATATATATATATATATATATATATATATATAGCAGGAGTGAATCGATCTTCCCCGCAGAGTGCTCAATGAAAAAAATCAGAGCAATTTAATACAAAATTTATTTAATCACTGTTTAAAAACCACAACAGTCCGTTTCATTGTGCATGTGTGCTTTCTTGTCCGTTATTAAATCCGCTTGTATTTTTCACTGTCGTTTACGCCATTTTTTACTCACTTTACTTTTTCATCTTATGCGATTTTTCTTGTTATTTTTTATTCCTTTGTGGATTATTTTCTTTCCTTTTATATCTTTCACTACATACCCAACTCGCCTTCACTCACCTTCAAATGAATGCAAACCTCTATATTTGCATTTACTATATTTTGAGTTGTTTTTCCTTGTATGACGTCATAGTAACCGTATTGTTTGCTTAATTTAACTACATATCATTTATTCATACGCATTTTTTTACCACTAATAACTACATTTTTTATTTTTTTTATTTTTCTAGTAACCACCTGACGAATCTTAGGATGAAACGGACTGTTGTGGTTTTTAAACAGTGATTAAATAAATTTTGTATTTTATATATATATAATCCAGTAATGTTTCACTTTGCCGGTACAGTGCTCAATAACACACGGTTAGAGCAAGTATATTATATTTATTTAACACTACACTTTATAAGTTAAAACCACAACAGCCTGTTTCATCCTATTGAATCGTCAGGTGGTCACTAGAAAATCAAAAATATATAGTTATTTGTGGTAAAAATAATACGGTTGAAATAAATTACACGTTGTTAATAATGCAAATAATGCAGCTCCTGTGACATCATACAAGAAAAATAACTCAAAAATATGGAAAATGCTTGTATAGAAGCTTGCATCCATACAAAGGTGAGGGATGGCGAGTTAGGCGTATTGTAAAAAGTATAAAAGGAGGGAGGAAAAATCTACAAAGCAATGAAAAGATTACGGGAGAGATCGTATGAGGTGAAAAAGTTAAGTAAGTGAAGTAGAGTGCAAATGATAGCGAATTGAAATAACGGACAAAAAAGGTAATTTAATTAATTTGAATTTGTGCTTATAGCGATGTTTTCCGGTAAGCTTCGATCGTTAGTAGGGTGTTGTTGGTTTGATAGTAGTGGTCTGATTCAAATGTAAAATAATTCTAATATTGAGATAGGTAAAGTCGCGAATAATTACAAAAAGTTTTTTAATTTAAATTTGTTTTTATAACGGCATTTTCTATTTAGTTCCGATCTTTTATTCAGCATTGTGGTAGGGTCCGCTAGGAGGATGAAAAGTTTTTCTGCTAAGCAGAGGTTGCACCATCTAGCGCCCGGATGGTATGGTGTGGTGCGGGCCGCGATGCTCCATTCAATAGAGGGGTTCTTTCCTGTGTTTTTAGCTTGCCAAAAAGCCTTAGATAGCTCGGTGGCATTAGATTTTTGCCGGAATTTAAAGCTCTGATTATGGTTGTAGAAGCGAGCTTTAAATTCGGTTTCGCTACAACCATAATAATTTTTGGCAATGCCATCTGTTGTTGGGGTGGCTTTGTAAATTATGGAGCTTTCGCGGCATTGTCCCTTCATCGGGCAGCTGGTTTTAGCCCTGCAGTTGCAAGGTGGCACAGTGCTGGTAGGCTCACTTCTTTGGGCAAGGAGTGCTTTATTGTGTCTGGAAATTATAGCTGCCATGTTGGGCATGCAGCTATAGCTCATAGAACTATATAATAAGGTCAGTTGATACAGGTGTATCAACTGACCTTATTATTTCTGGATTTTAGTTTTACTTGTTATTTTTATAATTTGCTTGCATCTGCTCTATTTAGTTTTTTTTTGGTTTTGTTTAGACTACTTCCATTAATCTTCAAATGAAGATTGGGTTTGGGTGTAGACTTAGGTATACAGATAGGATTTGGGAAAAGAGTTAAATAAAAAATAAATTGTAATATGTTACCATGTATCTTACACTGCTTGGCTTTACTCTAGGGTTTTTGTAGCATGGAAGAATGGTTTTAGCAAGACTTAGTGTATTTAATAGAGAGATAACTGAACACATCTACTGGTATTACAAGACCCAAGTATAAAGGGTAAAAACTAGAAAACTCCCACCAAATTTTTTTATTTCTAAACTGAATTTGATACTGACTGTGTAAATTAATATACATATGCCAGTGTAAGCAATTGACTTATTGATAAAGTTATATAGCCTAGATTTAATTATAGTGCAACTGAATAATTTTGGTAGTCTGTTTTCTGTAAAAGTAAAAGTATTTTGTATAACTAACAGGCAAATGCCTCAACATTACAAAAGAAAAACTAACAGAGCAACAAGGATTCCAGCTGATGTTTTGCAAAGAGCTGCAGATAAAGTTCAACAAGGCACTTCTATTCGTAAAGCAGCTGCTAGTTTCAACACTGATAAAATGACATTATCTCGTTATATAGCAAAGTGTAAAACTCAGCCTCAACCTTCTGTTGGATATGCAGCAGTTACACTTGCTAATTATACGTATAATACCTACTGATATGGAAAGTGATCTGGCAAGGCACATAATTACCTTAGCTGATATATTTCATGGCGTTTCTCTTGAAAAATGCAAAGAATTGGGTTATGAATTTGGTTTAAGAAATAAACTAAAGTTGCCATCTTCATGGGTTAAAAATAAAAAAGCAGGAAAAAGTTGGTGGCTTGGATTTAAGGCTCGGCATAACTTGTCAATTCGCTTGCCTGAACCAACTTCAGTTGGACGTGCATCTGCTTTCAATAAGCACACAGTCAATGAATACTTTGATAATTTGGCCAAAGTAATGGATGATAACAAATTTACTGCAGAACAGATTTTTAATGTGGACGAAACAGGTGTAACAACTGTTCAAAACCCAAAATATGTTGTTACGGCAAAAGGAACACGAAACGTTGGCTTAGCCTTTCACCAACAATCCAAAATGAGTTAATTGAGCTTTTTGGAAAAAAGGTAAAACATCTCATTCTGGAGGAAATAAAGGCAGCAAAATGTTTTTCCATTTTACGCGATAGTATTCCCGACATCTCTCATATTGATCAAATGGCTCTTAATGTTAGATATGTAAAAGTTGACAGCAATGAGGTATAAATGAAAGAGTCGTTTCTAAATTTCTTTCCATTGCACAGAAAAAACGCAGATGAAATTATTAAGTCTATACTCGATGAGCTTCAGCAAAATGGTTTGGCCGTAACGACGTACAGAGGTCAAGCATACGACAATGCTTCCACCATGGCTGAAATCCGTTTTGGAGTACAATGCAGAATAAAAAAAAATTAATTCTAAAGCAATATTTATTCCATGTGCTAATCATTTGCTCAACCTCGCAGACGTTCACGCAGTGGCATCGTCTAAACATTCTGCAACATTTTTTGCAGTTGTGGAAAGGGTCTCCTCCTTTTTTTCTGCTTCTACTCAGAGATGGGAAGTGTTACTTAAGCATGTGCCAATTGTGGTAAAAAGAGTGATTGACACTGGATGGAGTGCGCATTACAAAGCTGTGAAAGCCCAGCATTATTTCCTTGATGCAGTGAGTGCATTAAACGAGCTATTTAATCAAAACCAAAATATTGATACATGAGGACAAGCTCGTGGCATATTGAATGCAATGCAGTGATTTTCCTTTGTTTCATTTTTACAATTTTGGATGGAAGTTCTAAGAGAATCTTTTGATACCCAAAAATATTTACAGCAAAGAGTTTTTCACAGGAAAACTGTTCCCACAAAGATAAATGCTTTTATTGCTTTTTTGGTCAATGATTGCGATGCTCTGGTTAAGCAAACTGCTATCAAGATTTGCGAAAAGCAAGAAATTCCGGTTGAAGAGCGACGTATCCGAAGGAAGAAAAAGATCCCTGGCGAACATGAAGAAGACGTAGGTCTCTCGGCTGTTGAAGAAATCAAGAGATGCATGCTAAAAGCTATGGACCGATTTCGGAGTGAAGCAGAAAAGCGGTTCAGTGAAATTTGTATGTTAATGAAGTATTCGGCTTTTTAAATTTCCACGCGTTGTTGCAAAGCGAAAATATCGAAGAAGATATGAACAAATTTAAGAACATATATGCTGATTACGATAATTTTTCTGAATTAACTTATGAAATAGCCAGGTTCAAAAGGCTAGTACAATTCAGCGGCACTGCATTTCACAGCGATGCCACAGCGCTGGATGTGCTGCAGTGATTGACCAAATATCGTTTATGTAAATCAACACCTTATTTATTTTTGTGTCTTAAGCTTTACCTCACTTTTGTTGTTTCTACTGCAAGCTGTGAAAGAAGTTTTTCAAAGCTTACATTGATAAAATCTTACTTGAGATCGACTGTGGATGAAAGCAGGCTGTCTGGTTTAGCAATCCTGTCAATTGAAAGTGATTTCGTCCAGATGCTATCTTTTGAAGATATAATTTCGGAGTTTGTTTCAATGAAAGGTCGACGTATTCAATTTTAAACTTTTGATATGAATTAAACTATCGCTATTATTTTTGTATTGCATAGAACTTTATTAAAATGTTCTTCGTTTTGATGGTGTTAAAGGGCGGCAGTTTGTGCAAAAAATCCAAGGGCGGCAGGTTATGCTGCTACGCCACTGGATGGAGCTTGTTGATTTTGTAAATTTTATAATTAAAACTGTAGTGTCTTGCTGTTTGTAAAGAGAAGTTTTTATAGAGAATTCATCGTACTTAGCCCGAACTTACTGTATCAAAAACTTCAGTCCGGCGGCAAATTACGTATTTCTTGAGCCGATATAAAAAACAAATAAAATAAACACAGCTTTCTTCAGCGCAGGTATTCGGATTACATAGTTCAAGTGGTCCTTTCGGATTCCCTTGTAAAGTTGTGACAGGCATCAATTTTTTAAAGTAATGTTGTAATATTTATTTATTTAATAAAAAAGAAACTTGAAGCATGCTCTCGAATTTAGCTAAATCCTTCTTTGTTAAAAACATGTTCCGCGTATAAAATTTCTGTTTCTTTAACATTAGAATTGAAAAATTTGTTCATTCAGATTTTAGAACCAGATTTAGTACTTTAGGTTGTAAAATCTTTACAGGAATTTGACTTTTAATGAAAGCCTTTGGTTTTACACGATTTCTAAACCATTCATGAGCGGGTGTAGGGGGCCAAAGGACCTTACGTATCTTAAAAATTATGGCAGATAATTTAATTTTTTGGGTCAAAGTAGAATCAAAATTTTTTGTTATCTTCAATAAATTCTCTTTAATGAAGTAAAAAAAAACAAAAAACATCGTAATATGAAAATTTAAAATTGTGGAGAGCATAGATATTTATGGTGGAGAGAGAGAGAGAGAGAGAGAGAGAGAACTTAAATCAGGGTTACCAGATCATATTTTTAAAAAACGCCAACTGACTGTTAAAAAAAGCCGAACGTAACAAAATAATGCCAAATTGTTTTTTTTCTATTCTCGACTCAAATTTATGGTGAAGACTAAAAAAAAGGTCATACGTTCAATCGGTTCCAAAATGTCTATTTTCGTTTTAAAGACAAGGTAAAGTCTAAAAAAATTTACTCATCTAAAAGTTTTGTAAGTTTATAAATAAATTTAATACAAATTTTATAAGCTTATTAAGTATTTTTTATAAGTGGTTAAAGATATCAACGTCAAGGTAGGACATCTTAACGGCTCTTAATGAGCATAAAATAGGTAGTCGGTGCTTATTAGCTTGTTGTTAGATCAGTGCTTTCCAAGCTGTCTGTCGCGATACGTTAGTGTGTCGCTTGTAGTATGATAGTGTGTTGCCAACTGGACTTGAAACAATATTTGACACTAGCTGTTTACCGTTCAATAAATTATATTATAGGTGTTTTCGACCAACAGTATAACTTTTGTAAGCAACAGTTCCGTTCAGTTTAATTTTCTTTTATTTTTGCTTCACCACATAGTAAAAATACAACTATAATTATTTAATAATAAACAATTTTGCTATTTTTATTTTTAATTTTTTGCAAGCATAAATATAACTTTTGTACATTTGCAAAGAGTCTTTTTAATGCTCAAGTTAATAAAACGTGGAAACTTACAAATACTTCAAGACAAAATGCCACTGTCTTTATCTTCCATTCAACCAAATATTATAATGTTGTGTTCAATCCACCAAGCTCATATATCTCATTAAAATCGCAAGTTAAGATTTTGCTTTTAAAAACTTTTTTATTAAAATTAAATTAAACTGTTTTATAAATTTATTTGTGGTTTAAGAGTGTGCCACTTACACAAAAAGTTTGGAAACCATTGTGTTAGATTTTGAGCGACAATTCCTAAACCTATTTTTGTTGATTTTAGTGATTTATGACAATCAGCAAATGTTTGGAAAGAGAAAAAGTTATATTTCTGTGCTGTCACAAATGAGACTCAAAACTTCATTGTTCTAACTCGTATTTTCATTGAAATAAGAAAGAGCGTAGTACAGTTTTTTTTTTTTCTTTTACGTCGTTGTCGTCGTCATTTGGAAGGGCATCTACTCTAGGTCAGACACAAACAGAACTGAATTCGAGGGTTTATCCCCAGGCTGCTGTACTTCCCGGATCAGATGCTGGCAGTGATGGTGTTAAGCCAGCATCAAGTTTCGTCATCCAAAACCGTCAGACCTCGTGCTCCATGTGATGCCCGATGTACTGTACAAGACACGTTATTAGACGTGGTCTGCGGTTTGTTCAATGGCGCCGCACTTGCAATTTGATTATTTTACGTGATCCCCAACTTCAAATTGCAGCACTTGCTTATAATAGCGATTCGTTCACAAAACGCTGCTTTGTAAATATTCTACCATATTGAAATAATACAGGCAAAGTTTAAGAAAAAATGACAAAAGCAAGGTTGAGGCCAGAAAAAATTGGTTTCGGGGCAAACTAATAAATTAAACATAGATATGATTTAATTTTTCCAAATGTTTTTGAAAATAAGATTCGTTTTGCAATTCAATATTCTATTATTTTTACAGGTGGACACTGCCTCTTTTTCTTCCTCAGAACCGCACGTCCCTGAACTGTTCTTTATGAAATTTTGCTAATCTATTTTGTATTTGGAGCAAATGTATCGAAAAAGGGGGATGGTATAGCATTATTGCCTTATTTTTTGGGTGTGCAACTGATCTTAAAATCTGTGTAAAGAACTGACCCACCATTTTCTAATGGTCATTTGAGAGTTTCCGGCCACATATTTTTTTAATGACCACACTCCAAGAGGCACAGTTGGTCTAAAATTTTTATTAACGCTGTCTCACAAAAAAAGTTTTTCCAAATAGAATTAAATTTCGAATTACAAACTTCAAAATCGCCCCATTGACTCTGCGTAAAAAAACGAGACAAAGTAGATTGTGCTTGGGCTACATGAATTAAAAAAAAAAAAAACTTTAACACAAATTTAATAAGCTATAGCCTTCTGTCTTTCCCATCATTTTGAACAATAAAGCGGGATGTTTTTCATACTGCTTTTTAAAAGTTCAAGCCAGTTTCAAGTTTTTAATTGTGATTTGCCTAAAATGAATCAGTTTGCAAATCTTATTCTTATATCTATGGTCACATATGTATTTCAGAGCATTAGATCTTGATAATAAGCAGCAATGTGGTATTGCAATGTCTTGTTTATAATGAACTGTGAGTCTGATTTAAATAATTAAATAAATCTTGTTATGGACTGTGAGTCTGATTTAAATAAATAAATAAATAAAAAATAAATAAATAAATGATTCAAAACACTTGTTTTTCTCTTAGGTTTTATCGCTCTCGAAATATTTTACATTGTAAATTACCTTGCTCAATATATTCACCTCACACCGATCAAATAGAAAAAAACCTAAGACCACACAAAACTAAGAATACTTCTAGTCTTAAAAATCTTCATTACTTGTCACAAGCTTACAGCTACAATATATAAGCATTACGGCTTTACTAATTTTGATACTTCAAAGAAAAAAAGTCACCTTGAAAAAATCTCCGGTTACGGTATACACTTTTGAAAAGCATTATGTAGGCTAATTAATCTAAGCAAAGGTTGCCAGGTCAAGTTTTCAAAAAAGGCAAACAGACATCAAAAAATGCCAAATGTAACAAATAAAGTCAATATTTTCTCTACTTTTATCCCAAATTTAAGGTGAAAACTAAAAAAAGGATCATCACTTTCAATCAATGTTCACAATTTCTATTTTTGTTTCCAATTTAAATCCCAAAGATCTCAAAAGATTTTAAAGTTTCAAAAAACTTTAAAAATGCCCAAATTTTTCAGATTTATTTTTAAAAAGGCCAATATGGCAACTCTGTATCTAAGATGTATTTAATTAAAGTATAAGTGTTTTTATTTCAAGTAATTACAAAAAGAAATTTTTTATAATGAAAAAAAGTACTGTTTTATGTTATATCAGAGCAATATTCTTTTGATTTATTTTGTATGTCGCTTGACAACAGTTGCAAAAAATAACAATTTTGTGTAACTAAATAAACTGAGTTTTAATCTTCGACAGATATGTAATTTCTAAATCTCTCCGAACATTTTTACAAGTTGCTTAAAGGTGTAGATATTGTTTCCGCAATTGCATCCGCCAATTCTTTATTGTTTCATCGATGATTAACAAACGCAATTCGCTTCGATTCGGACGAAGTAAAGCATTTATACGTAACGTAACAGCTTCTTGAAAATACAATGCGTCAATGGTGCAAGCTAACCTGAAGAAAAATTGCTTTAAAGTTTTCAAAAGATTACTTAACCTATAGACGTTGAGTTTTTAATGACAAAATAATTTTTTGATTTATTTGCAAGTTTGTTTTAGCGTCGAAGAAGCAACCTCTTGTTTAGTACGTATCAAGTAGCTACTAAAACAGTACAGTTGATAGCTGGAGTCAAGCAACTTCTTTTGAGTATTTCCACTGTTAGATCATAACGCGGCTTTCATCCCAAAAACAAATATTTTGCGACACTCCGAAAGCAAGTTTTCAACTATTTTCACTTTCAAATAAAACTAAAATCTAAAATCGGAAACGAAAATATAATCTTAACTGCTTTATGACCCTTAAAAACAGCGCATCGGGTGACATCGCGAGCAATTGACTTATACAGTATTTCTACTTTTCCTCTTTAGAGTCTGTTTATAAATAAGGTGAAAAGAACGTGTGATAAGTAAAAAATATATGAAAAACAATGGTTGGATATTTCTTTCATGTATCGATTCATTGGAGAATAAAGAGGTAGAGAGATTGACAAAAGAGAATGCGAAACAAAATAATAAAACGTGGAATGGGAGAACAGAGCTGAGAGTGTGCGTGCGCTATCAAAGTTAAGTTTAAAGTGTGAAAATATACGGATTATAGGGCAATTTTTTAGTCTGGTACGAGGGGTAAGTTTATGGAAAGTTTTTAATAAAAAGATGTGGAAAGGGTGGGGCAAATATTCAAATAATGGTTTCAATAACTGGGGAAAAGTTTAAAGCAGTAGAAAAGAAGAACCTCTCTAGATAGCTCTGCATGATGATTTCTGCATCTTTTCAAATGATAAAATCTATAAGTTAAAAAAAAAAGAGTACAAATTAAGAACTGCGTAGATAAAGAAAATATTTAAAGAATTGAAAAGATAAAGATATGTAAAGATTTGAGCCGTAGAAAGATGCGGCAGGCTATATAACTGGAGCTGACCTTAAAAAATTAAACTTTTTATCACGATCATGATGTTATGATACATTAACAGGATAGGCATATGGACTAAAACTCTTGTTTTATGTAATTTTTATTTACGCAGCAGTCTATTATAAAAGCTTACCTGTCATTGTTAATTTTAAAGGTTAATAGAGATTTTATTTATTTGAAGTATCATTTAAAAAGAAGTTTTGGTTTATTGGTGATGTGGAAGTTGTTATTCATCATACTTGCTGTGTATGTGGCCATATCTAGTAAGTTTTTGTTAAAATAATACAAAACTGTCGATAATTAAATCAAGTCCAAACTTCCAATAAGTCATAGATCCATTGTAGGATAAATAAACTGGGAAACTTATTTTTAAAAACCGTTTTTAACAAAAAATCTTAGCCAGATACCGCTCAATTCTTATTTCTATTTGAGATATGAATGGAATTTAGCTAAAATTTTTTGTCATTGCGTAAAATTTTTTTATCAAATTTTGTATGCAGGGGCGTGCAGAGGCCTGGTGACGCCCGGCCCCAAGCCCGCTTGATTGTGTGCCTTATCCCTAACTCTAGTCTAGCATAGAGAAATGTGAGAAAGACAAGCATTTGATTTTCGTAAAAACTACTGTACAATGGTATCGACAAAAAATTAGATTTGGAAATTTAAATTCAAGACGATTAAAAAATCATTGTTGGTTTTTGATGTTAGTTGTTTTTCTATAATATTTTGCTTATTTTATTTGTTTTATTCTATGGACCTGAAGCATGTGATTATAGACACAATACGTCTATTAAAGAGTATTCTTTTACTAAAAAAAAACTAGATATTGTATTTATGAATTCAAATAAGTATATAATGGGCCCACCAAAAAAGGAAGCACTTATGAGGCATGATAAGAGATAGAGTTGTCTACCGTATATGCTCGTATATCAGTTGAATTTTTGGCAAACGATTTTGAGGTAATATTTTTGGAATCGATTTATACATAGGTAATGTTTATAAAAATGCTACTGAAGAGTGGTATACAATGTGAATGTGAAAAGAAAACTCCGTTATTATACATGTTACATACGTCGGCGTTAACAAACCCTCATATTATGATGCTTCACCTTAAAAAATGCTCACATCTTGACATTACTTTACAAAAATATCACTACTGCATACAACGTAGTCGCTACTGCGTACAACATAAGGCCTCATGGTACTGCCACACTGGTCTAAAAATAGTGCCTGTGCATGGAATCTGTAGTTGACTTCTACACAGGTAATATTTAAAATGACGCAATTTTTGGTCTTAAAATACTGTACACATCGACTTATACACAAGTATATACGGCATATTTCAATTAAAAAAATATTCGTGACCCGACAGTTGATCGAACAACACGTGATCGAAATGACACTTAATCGAATAATGAAAGGAAAAATTTATAACTTTAAATCTGTCCCGGTTTTGTCAATTTTTCGTCCCAAAAACATAATAATCTAAAAAAATTTTTCTTTTAAATCTGTCTCTGATTTCTCCAAGGGGTCTCCAAGGGTGGGGCCATGGCACAATACCCTTCCTAAATACGCTAGTGACTACAATGTAAAAAGAATGCAAAAAATGGCAGTGATAGGCATCTAACGAAACATAACTACGACAATAGATCTACTTGTTTCTTCCCTTAAAAATGCTTTGCCCAGGAACTTTGTTAAGGAATTCCATCCTTGACATTGGCAAAAAATTATAAAAAATAAAAAAAATGTTTGCTTACTGATAGCCTATGCTTTTTATGAATCTAATTTACAGTAGCAAAGAGATTGTATATTCACAAAAACTTACAAAAGTAAATTTATATATATTTTTTTTATCAACTGTCATTTCGATGAAGTGTCGTTTCGAACAAGTGTCGTTCAATCAAATGTAATTTGATCAACTGTGGTAGTAGCCTACCACAAATATTAAGTAAAATTTTACAACCATGTCATTTGGTGGTTTTTTTCATCTCTATGTTTATCCTCCTGACTTGCAGGAAAGCTCTGGAGGCGCTAATACAGTAATACATACCATAGCAAGCAGTTATCCTGACCTGCCTCCGAAGATGCCAAGAGATTGTTGTCCAGTTGAAATCTTTTATTTTGTTTTTAGTTTTATAAAGAAATGACTGAAATTTAGACTGCTCGCCACGACCACCAAGCAGGGGAAAGCGCCGTTAAGTCTCTTTTCCAAGGACACAACAGAATGGCACGACTTGGTTTTGAACCGAGACCATATTGATCATAATCACGATGCTCTAACCACTCAACCACGCTGTATTGCTACCCTTTATGTTTTTCTGAACTATCAGTGAGTAGTAACACAGCAACGTTAGTTGGAGTGCTCGTTCGAGAGTGGTGCACTATTGTTTAACAGTTTACTCGCACTTCAAGACGATTTTTAACCTCCGCGACTAACATACGAAATGCTGAAAAACTCATAAGATTCCAGATATTTTGTATTGCACTGTAAAGTACAAAAATTCACTAGGCCACTGCTTAAAAACAGTTTCAATCCAAAAGTTGGCACTGTACAGTAAAAGTGTAATCACATTATTCACGTAAGCTCAGCTTCAGTATGATATCTTTACTAAATAACGCTCACGACTAAGTTTGAATATGCGCCCTCACAATAAAAATAAAATGCACGTTTCACTAGCACCAGACAAAAAAGCCAAGCACAAGCCATAAATAGACTTTGTATTTTACACAAAATTCATACAAATTACGTTACTATTTTATATTCAAAGCATTCTGTTAATTGCACTATTTACCGTATTTCTTCGAATAGAATGAGCACATTTTATTTTTTTTATCACGAGTTTGTGCGCATTCTAAACAAGGGCACATTCTATTTTTTGATAACAACTTTCGGCCAACTTTAACTCTACCGTGCTCTATTTTAAAGTAGCTTTGACCACCTTAAATCCAAAATAAGGGGTGTTTTTATACCGAACAAGTTATAAAAGTGCTCATGTAGCAGGCAAGCAGCACTAGTTTTGCACTGTCCGCTAGGTGACGTTATATAGGCTACAAGGTGACTTTATTTATGCGCAGTGTATTCAAGGGCGCATTCTATTTTTTTTATTGCGAATTCGTGCGCATTCTAAACAAGGGCGCATTTTAATCAAAGAAATACGGTACTTCCTCAGGCGTTAGATAAACACTTTTTCGCTTGGCCTTTTTCACTGGAAAGATGCTGAGTTATAAGAAAAGTTTAACACAGATAATACTTGCATTGCGTGCAAACTCTGAAATTTAGATTCCAAAAAAACTACGCCGGTACCTCATAAAGTAAGCATGAGAGACTTTACCTCACAATGCAAATTGTGCATCGAAACCATAATCGATTGGTGTATTAATACATGTGATGCTGGATTTTGGGCAAGTTGAATTGAATGAAGTTGAGTTGTGTGCAAAATAAATTGTGCGATTACAAGTCAAAAGATAAACAAAGTTGAAACAACAGTAGGCTATTATATCGTGCAAGGAGCAGACACAACAGAAAGTTAAAAAGTTTAGCAAGCCCATGGAAATTTGAGATATTGTTTAAGGTTTGCAGTCCTTCCTCTCTCTATCGGACTACCTAACATTCTTTTGCATGTCCCATTCAAGCAAGTTTCCATCAATTTTATACAGAATATGTTATTAGCCTCGTAGTATGAAGAAGAACTCAACAGTTACAAAATTTAAATAAAGCGTAATTCTTTAAATTTCACTCTTTAGGCTTGATTAGGGTTACCATATTTGATGAGGCACAATCCTGGACAAATTTACGTCAGTCATGTTTACCATTTTTTCGATCAAAGCACTTTTATTATGGTATAAATTTTGGATGCATTCAAGCACATTGCCGCTGTAGCACATTTCCAGTGAGAGTAAGATAAATACAGAACAAAACGATGAAAAAAAATACAATTTATGAAAATATTTATTAAAACAAATGAATAGAATAGAATTAATATAGACAAGAATCCAAAAGACAAATACAATAAATAAATCTAAATCGATTTACAAACAGTACTTTCTCCAACTATTCGTATTTTTCCGAAGATCTATAACGAAATAATAAGGAATAAAATGGTAACAGACGATATAAATATTGAAACGTAATGTAAAACTGTTAAAATTGAGGGGAAACAATCTAAAGATAAAAATACGATATCGTACGTTATCAAATTAGAAAATGAGATTTGGCTGAAAAATTCCGGACATTTAAGCTCTTTTTAACTTTTCTCCCTGACGAAGATTTGACCACTAAAATCCCGGACATATCTGGGAAAAACCTGACGTATGGCAATCCTAGGCTAGACGCCCCCTTTTCTTAAATACCCGGAGCTGGCGCCCCGTTTTCCCTCCCTCTGCACGCCACTGTTTATATGACAAAAATGTATTTCTTTCCGGTTTGACTTTTTAAGAACAAGGGAGCAACAGCAAAAAATTAACCAGCCATGGATGTGTAATGATTGTGATCGGGATTATTGTGCTTATAATCTTCCACCATTCTTTCGTGGAGCAAAAGCCGGAGTAATTCCAAGAAAAATTCTCAACTTGCTCCAACCAACAAG
This sequence comes from Diplosoma virens, assembly GCA_963680785.1. Classification (NCBI taxonomy): domain Eukaryota; kingdom Metazoa; phylum Chordata; class Ascidiacea; order Aplousobranchia; family Didemnidae; genus Diplosoma; species Diplosoma virens. Next base: position 34,891,150 of record OY796895.1, on the reverse strand, counting down.
TTCTTGGTTGTTCAACAGGCCTATTCCAACTTGTTTTAGCAAAAAAAGCTTGTTAGGAAATCTTTCTTAAGGCATTTTTTGTTTTATTTAAGCTGAGATCTTTTAGTTCAAAAAAATAGCGGCTCAACAAATAACAATTTTTAAATCAATAGTATGACTTTTTTTGGTTGTGTCCGCGCCCCCCTTTCTGCTCTATTTACTGCAGATAAAGTTTTAAAAGATATTAAATAAAGTTGCAATTTCCCTAAACAGACTAGGCCGCCCTCACGGGGTTGTTCACGGATCTCTGGCTGAGGAAAGCTGATCTATAAGAGTCACTAGCTTTTCCAAGTAAAAAAATGTCTTTGATTTTTCATAAGAATCTTACTTCCAACGCTTGCATTTGTGATCGTATTTTTTTGTCATTGCCAAAAACTCATGACCATAATTAAAAATGTAAACAAAAGTATTCAGAAAATGGAGAATTCGTTCTTTCGCAATTATCGTTTTATGACAACTGAACGTTGCAAATTTACTGCTTTGCCAAGTTTAACGTCTGTTTTTTTCGTCTTGTCCGTCTATTACTCGTGAATGCTACCCAAATTGTTTGAGTAAAAGTCTATCAATTGCCAAAAAGCATCGATTTTAATTCTGAAAAGATGCAGGAAGATAAATATAGAGATAAAGATAAAAAAGAAACCTCAGCTTTAAATTTTTCTGTTTGAGGAGTTACATATGCAGTTCGAAAACCACCTAAACTTAGTAAAAATAAAAGTTCGACTCTGAGTAATCAACCGAAACAAAAAAGTGCGCAAAGATCAAACGAATGATTTCAAAGCTTCTGCTTTTGACACACTCATATGTGTTGTTGCGCTGGTTAATGCAATTCATCGTGACCGAAAAATTCATTTAAAACGCACCATTGTAGGAGGCAGAGGTGAGAAAAGCGCAACTTTTGCAACTTGCGCAATTGCGGAAGTTGCGCTGTGCTTTTACATTTTTTTAGAAGCGTTCCGCACTTTGCACTACGCTCTTGGTTAAAAAATTTTAAGTTGCGCTTAATTGCGTTGCGGACCGAGAAAAAAATTACTTGCCCTTTATTGCGCTGCGCATCAAAGATTAAACAAAGCAATTGCGCTTTATATAGTCCTATTTTGCAAAAGCGCAATCCAGCTTGGTTGCTTTTTTAATGTTGACAATGAAAAAACGAATTGGGATGTGCTTATGATTTGAAAAAGTACATTTCGTTTTAATTGATAGAAAATCACGTTGCGCCGCGCTTAATATAGTTTTAAAGTAGTCTGCAATGCGCTTTACATGATTTCAAAATTGCATTGCGCAAGTTGCGCTGCGCCTAACATGAAATCAAAAATACATTGCACTTATTGTACTGTGCTTTACACGATCCAAAAAACGCATTGCGCAAATTGCGTTGCGCTTTCCTAAAAAAAGAAATAATGCCCACCTTTGGTTGGAGCCCAACGCCCAAATAAAAGGTTTTAGTTGTTTACCATTTCCACAAACATAAAATTTTAGCTGACAGTAATGGTAAACAAAAACTGATTATTTATCATACTCCTGCATTACCTATTAAAACTTTTTTGCAAGGTATTTAACAGTACGCAAATCAATTTTTCATATCTACAAAGAACGCAAAGCATCCTGAGAAAATTTTTGTGATTTTTTGAGCCTTTGCCTCAAAGGAAAGATTTGATTTTTGGCGCTATGACTCGATCGAAAACGACACTGCCCATCCTCTATCTAATAAACGCGTCATTCCATTAGTCAGCATTATTTATCAAGACACTTGCACAGATTTTTTTCGCAAGCTAAACGACGGCACTTCTATGTTGTCGCTGTAGTGTTTCTAATCGTTTTTCTTAAAAAAATAGTTATATTCATGCTAAAAGATTCATAGATTGCAAACTACTGTAAATTGCAATTGAATCTAGGCTGGGTTATATAGCAATACGTATGTTGCAAATCGTAGTTCACCAAAAATTAACCGAATTTTTACACTTTTGCAGCCTATAGTAATTAATTTCATACGTTAAAGGATATAGCGCAATTAGTAACCTCTTATCTATCTTTTAGTTGTGATAAAACTATCAATTTTCTGATTATTTTTGCTTAGTATCCTACAATAGGCCTACTGCAGTGGTTCCCGACCGTTGTGCCGCGAAGCAATGTCCTTGAGGCATCAAAAATTTTGCTTAGGTTTTTGGCTTTTCTTGGCTTAATATTTTGGCTTCCAAGTGCAAAGTAGCCTTGATTTTGGGACAAAAATTGAGAAATCATTGACAGATTTTAAGTGGAGACCTTTTTTTTAAGAGATTATTATGATTTTGGGACAAAAATAGAGAAATCATTGACAGATTTTAAGTGAAGACCTTTTTATTATTAAGCAATATAATGGGTGGGCCGCGAAAATTTAAACAGCTTAGTAGTGTGCCGCTATATAAAAAAGGTTGGAAACCAACGACTTACTGTAAACTATAACATTTGTTCACCTAATTGGCAGTTATTCTATAAAACAAACTTTTGATGATTTTGTTGATTCTGTTGTGGTATGTTCATTTAAGCATCAGTTAAAAATACTGTACAAGTGTTGTGCGTTGACGGCGTCAATTTTTCGGTTACGCTGACGCTTATGTCTCTAAATTTTTTTACTTGACGGAAAAAGTGTTGCCGTAAACTTTTTCCTGATTGCAACTTCAAATTTATTACAGTCTATTTAAAAAAATTCTTGGGTGAACTGAAGCTAATTATTACCCAAAAACTGAAATATAAGAAAAAATTGCAACTTAAAGCGGAAATTAGTTTTATTTTGTAATTATGACTTTCATTAAAACTGCCTTCAAAATCAATATCTGTGGCCACTTACGCATTCCTTCTTTAAACTCACAACTTTTTCTGAAGCAAGCTTGCATCGTACAAAAATAATCCTTTTCACATGATAACAACTTGCATTTGGAGAACTAGCCCACAGCTGCACAATTGAATAAAAAAATTTAGAAACCAGAAAAAACATAACAAAAATTTGAAACTACGAAAAGTCGTAGCTGGAAATAAGTCAAATTTTATCTAACTTTAGTGTCATTTAAGTAAAATGTACTGTTCCCGACAGTCACCAAGCATAAATAAATTACCGGTAATCTTGCAAAACGAACAATTACTATCGACTTAAGGCAAACTCTCAAAGGCATACATATAGACAAACACTGAAGACGTATTTTTTGTTCTCTTTGTGCAAAACTGGGACAATGAAGTTGGCTATAATAAAGGTTCATTATCTAAAACTATCTAAATTGCCTTTTTAAATTAAATGTAGAAAAAGTGACAGTAGGGCTATATAAGAGGAACCTTTTGTGACCACATTGTTGTTATTATTATTCAGTTAGAGTGTGATTATTACTATTCTTGAATCCCTAAAAATAGAGAAAGTTTGGTACCCAGAAGCTAATTTTTAAAATCCCGCTAAGGACTGAGGCAATCAGCGGCGTGGTAACATCTATTCAACATCGTCCCGTAAAAAGTTGAAATGTTGTTGATGCAATAAAGTGTACCATAAATTTCTCTAGTCAACGAACTAAAAATTAAAACGTTGTTTATAGGAGTATAATAATAAATATTCTCCAATTAAAATTATTAGAACATGTCATGAAGCCTAGGCTAAATGCTTGAGTAGATTAGTATAAATTGGTCGATTAAATGAAAATACCAAAATCGATTCAACTCTTGTTTACACTCAAAGAAAATAATTTCAAAACCTGTATTAAAATTTTATCAGGTTGTTATTTTTTCACTTTCTCTATTTCCAGTCATGTAGAAAGCTTTTTGTCTTGCACATTCGTAAGTTAGCTATTATAATTAATTTTTTATAACTACAATTCGGCTATTACGATTTTAATTTATAGCAACAAAAAAAAAAATCAAAGCGGTGCCGGAGATGCAAGAGAAAATGTGAACCATAGCTTTTACGAAAATCCCGACAAAGAATTTCGCGTAAACTCAATTGAAACATTTCTAAATAAAATTCTTAAAAACAATTGATTGGAATAGTTTCCGAAATAAAAAAAATTAAAGGTTAATTTTTAAATATAATTCTATTATTCCTTCCAGTGCCGCTGTATAGCGTCTTTTCTCCTTGGTAAAGACGTTTTAAGGTTAAAAAAAATAACATAAATAGGGGCGCCTAAAGCAGGGGGGGCAGAAGGGCAATTCTCCCCCTTTGTCTGCACCTTAACTTTAGGACGAAAGTAGGATTCATCGACTCGATGGAAAGCCTTAGAGATCACTATGTTTTTGGGACGAAAATAAAAAATTTGGACACTGATTGAAAGCGATGACTTTTTTTAGTCGTCACTAGATTTTTGCGCTGCAAACGATCGCGATACGAAGTGGCAACTCTGTTAAACCTTTTTTCGAAAATAAAAGTGTTTTTTTTAAATAATCGGTGCCTTTTTTTCGGATTATGCCCGTCCCAGCAAAAACTCCGGTGACTTTGAGCATAACCGAGAAACATTTTGATGTTACTATTTTTGGGAAAGAATAAAAAGTAAATAATGTTCTTTCAGTTTGTTGCATTGCTATTTGCTAGATTAAAAGGCGTTTTATCTTGCATTCATTAAAAAATTAAGTAATCCTAATTTTTGTTTGTAATTTACGAGAAGTTATAAATTTTTCTTCGGTTTTCTTCGTAATAATTTTTCAAACTTGAATTTTTAACATACGGGTGAATTTTTAACAATTTTTTTGTGCATGTTATAACGTATTTCGTTTAGTTGCCGTCTTCCTATTTGCAACCTTTACTCTATTTTGTCTTCAATTATTATCAATTGTTCTTCTGGATGCAAATAAAAACAAACTCATACTACTATTACTACTACTGATTTTGTTGGTGCTTACGGTTTAGCTGACACCGTTAATATTTTGAGATATTGACGTTAACGCTAGCGTCGTCAACATTTTTTGCCTTTGGGCACAACACTGTGTAGGCTACAGTTTATAACAAAATACAGGGTGTCCATAAAGTCCTGGACACATTTAAAATTTTAATATCTCAAAAACCGCATCAGGTAAAAACTTTAAATATTTTTTTTATTTTATCTCTATATTTATCCTCCTGACTCGCAGGAAAGCGACGGAGGCGCTAATACATAGGGTAGGCAATTACCCCGACCTGCTTCCTGAGTTATCAAGATATTGCTGTCCGCTTGTAATTCAATAGAGATATGACTGTAATTTAGAACTGCTTGCCAGGACCACCAAGCAGGGGAAAGTGCCGTAAAATGTCTTTCCCAAGGACACAACAGGATGGCGCGAGTGGATTTTAACCGAGACCGTGTTGGTCACGAGCTCGGCACTTTAACCACTCGACCACGCTGCCGACAAAATTTTAAATTTTTATTTTTTTAAATATTTATTAAGCCACCACAAAGTTTTTTGTTATTTTTTACAGGTTATTTTATTGTTAAAATAAGCAAGAATAAGTCATTTTTAATAAAGGCGTAAGTTTGCAACAAAGTATGAAACATGTTGACCCATGGCCTACTAATAGACACGGCCTTATATGTCACATTTGAGAGGTTATAATTAAGAGGCCTTGAGCGATAAAACCAATGCACAAGTCAAGTTTTTTCTACCATATTTTGTTTGTATTAGATTGCATACTCATTTTACAATACTTGTTCCATAATATTTGAAAACAATGGATTAAGTGACACCATAGCTTGGCAGATAAACACTAATTAAAAATAAAGCGTTGATCAGGATCCAGAGATCCACGGTAAGCCAAGGAGAGTGTCGCTTCCAGTCGACGAAGCTCAGCTGGCTGATGCTTAAAAGTATGAGTAAATGGTCTGTTGGATCGGGAAGCAGGCATCTGGTGACTATGCGCAAGGCGTCATTCAAGGCACTGTCTATGAGGCAAGTGTGAGCGCTGCAACACCAGACTGGTGCGCAGTACTCAGCTGTTGAGTAGACCAGAGATAAAGCAGCTGTGCGTAGTGTTTTGGCACCAGCATTCCATCCTGAGCCTACAAGTCGCCTCAGCAATGTGACGCGTGAGGTTTTTTTTGCAATGCCACTAGATGGTGACAAAACGTGAGCAATCTATCCAGTTTTACACCAAGATAAATAGGGGTTGGACAAAATAGTAAAAGTCTATCATTGTTGTAGACTTTTAGCTCATGTTTGGCCTCTCGGTTATTTAAGTGAAAGGATGCCGTCACCGTCTTAGTGTGACTGAGCTTCAACCTCCAAGTCTGTAGATATGCTGAAAGTGTTGTCATGTCTTGGCTTAGAGTCCCCTCCAAGTCCTTTCAGTTTCCAGAAGAGTGTAATAATGCTAAATCATCAGCATAACCAAACTCTCTGGAAATCATAGAAAGAAGGTCGTATGTATAGATGTTGAATAGGAGGAGAGCCAAGACCGATCCCTGAGGAATCGGTTTTTCAGACGGCGTACCTGCTTTGTTTGCTGTCACTGGTAGTAAGGGTGAAACTTTGATTTCGGACAAGCTTCATGATCATTCTGACCATGTGCTTATCTGGCAGAAGCCTCAGCAGCTTGCAGGTAAGGCCACGGTCACAGACAGTCTCATAAGCAGCTGTCAAATTCAAAAATACACACTGGCCTTCTTCTTAGCCTTAAAAGAATCCTCGATGTTCTGGATCAGCAGAACAACTTGATCTATGGCTGACTTCCCGCGTCGAAACCCTGCCTGCTCACTAGAGAGCAGTGGATCGATAATTGGTTCGGCGCGGGCGTAGATAAGCTTCTTGAAGATCTTGTAAGACACACAGAGCAGAGATATTGGTCGATAACTCTTTGGGTCCCCCACGGGCTTCATTGACTTTGAGATTGCGACTACAACCGCTCTTCTCCAAATCTTGGAGATTTAGAGTTTGCACAAGCAGGAAGAAACAAAGTCACGTAACCAGGACTTCAAAGCAGCTCCAGCATAGATTATAAGCTCTGGGAAGATGGAATCAGGGCCCAGAGCTTTACCTGGTTTTAAATGTTGGAGGGCAGCAGTAAATTTTCTCTTCGAAAAAATATCAGAGATATTTACTGGGTCTGGTGTTGTGGCCCTCCAAAGGTCAGACACTTCTTGAGAGACAAGTCGAGATGAATTGCGGTCAACAGTCTCGTATCTCCCGTTTTTGACCAGCTGAGACGTGATAGTGACGAGGAAAGTGTTGTGACCTATTAGTAAGGTTGTTCAAAATACTCCATGCTTTTCAACTAAAGTGTGAAAAGTCGATGCTCCAAACTGCTTCGGACCATCGATCTCTCCGTTTCCTGTCAAGCTTGGCAAGTAAAGCTGTAGCAGCCAAACTCGAGTTGTCTCCCTGAGGAAATTGCAGAAAAATTTTATAGAGGGATTCACACTCTGCATTACAACACGGAATATAGTTGTTTCGATATCCACATGGGATAGTCTTTTTGGCTGCTTTCTTGATGATGTTACAGAAGTCCTGGTAAGCCACATCCACATCAAGTGAATCAGGCGGCAACAAAGTCTTTGGGAATTTATTCGTCAAAGCAATGTGATGACTTAATTTGGCCTTGCCGAAGTTCCATTGCTTAACAGGCATGCTTGGCACTGACAGAGCAAATCTTGGTGGTGTAATAAGCAAAGGTCGATGTTGTAACCTGGGGAACTTTTCAAGAACACGTCTATCCGGTAAGCGACTGTTGGAACCTACGCTAGCGAAAGCTAGATCTGGATTGGTGCCAATATTCCAGTGGTGGGAGTAAAAACTGGCGGCGTCCTTGGCATTGCATAGGAGGGCAAGACTCAGTGGTGGATATTGGATGAGGCGAATGAGGCAGTCGCCTCAGGCCCCCTTTTTTGGGGCCCCCCCTCGATTTTAGGGGCCCCCCTTCGAAAAAAGCAGATACAGTTTTGAATCCGCTGCAGATGTTTGTTCAGATTTTTTTTTTTTAGAGAACACCCTGATTTTGGGACGAAAATAGGGAGATCAGAAATGAAATCGAAGTGAAGACCTTTTTTTTTAGAGAACACCCTGATTTTGGGACGAAAATAGGGAGATCAGAAATGAAATCGAAGTGAAGACCTTTTTTTTTAGAGAACACCCTAATTTTGGGAGAAAAATAGAGAAATCAGAGATGAAATCGAAGTGAAGACCTTTTTTTTTAGAGGAACCATGAGTTTCGGAGAAAAATATGCAAGCTAAGATCAGACCTCTTTTTTTTCTCAGACAACATCAATTTGAAAATTCTTGCCTCGGGCCCCTAAATTGAAATATCCACCACTGGCAAGACTATTAATACTTGCCCAGCCTGACAAGCACTCATCATCCAGACTATTGTTATCATAACCTCAATCAACATGACGGTAGTTAAATTCGCCAGTATAAAGACAGGGGTGAGGAAACACTGGGAGATCTAAGGATCACAGTCGCGTTGGTGGAGGTTTGTAGACGTTGACTATTTTATAACCATCAACGTCCACGCACAACCACTCGATCTCCAATGTCGGTGGAGGTTGGTCCAAAAGCGAATATCTTAGTTGCTCGTGGAAAAACATGGCAAGGCTATGTTTCCTACTTAAAGAAGACCCAGCTAGTTGGTGGCTAGAAAAAAACAGCTTCTCTGCATCAGTGCAGTAGGTTTCCTGTAGTAGGATGACGAATACTTCAGACTGCAGAGCAAGATAATGAAGAACGTTCATCTTGCTTGCGGTGAGGCCTTCGATGTTCAGCTAAAGAATAGTGGGTCTTCGGGACTTGTTGGCAATGTGCTCTGAAAAAGACAGTTTTTTCCGGACATTGCCGCGTCCTGAAAAGGACGTTTACGGATTAGCAAACCCTCGCTGAACATTGAATGGGTGGGTACCCTTATGTTTTAGCAGATTTGGTTTCGGTCTGTCATGTTTAAAAGCAATAACAGACTTACTCATGTCCCAGGCTACGAGAAAGCACCTGCCATCTGGGGACAGCTAAAAGCAGTAGTGGAAGAGGATACGTCTCAAACAACGCGTACTTGAGCAAAAAGATTTAATCTTTCGATTCCTACTGTATTGGACAATTTGAAACAGATAGAAAAACTTTTGCTTTTTGTTTATGATATTGTGAAATAATGTATGAGTTTTAGGTGGCATATTTCATTTTTATTTTTTCCACTACTGCTTTCAGCTCATCATTATCGATCTTGGTTGCAGGCCTACCACAGGGTTGATTTTCAAGACTGAGATCACCAGACCGAAACCTCTCACACCTTCGGCGCACAGTTCGCTTGTTCGCCACATTATCACCAAACACCTTGTTAATGTTTCTAGCCGTCTGAGAGGCATTTGTCCCACGACGGAATTCGCATTCATAAGCAATACTAATTTTTGATTTATTCATGGGTTCCAAGATATTCATTTAAAATATCTAAATGACGGAATTATGTGTTACCCTGAACTGCATCTGCAAGGTGATGAAGTTAAGGTCCTTTGATATGAAATTATGAAATGATAATAAAAAAATGTGAAAATTATAATTCGACAAAAATGTGATTAATCGAATCGGACATTTCATTCTTAACGAGTTAATTTATCACCATTACCATCGAATCGTGTAAGTAGGGGCGCCATTTTGACGGCGAATATAATTAAGAAGGTTTTGGTTCCACTTAACCTCGTCATTTTGTTGTGTCTTTGAAAAACTTACTTTTTGGCACTTACTTCTGCTACTATTTTTTGAGGATATCTATATTTTTGGATCTCTTATTATGATTGAAAATATAAGATATTTGGCATTTCCGTCCTTTTCTCGCTCAAAAAAATATATATAAAAAATTTTCAAAAAGACAGAGAGAAGAACAGTCATATAAAAAACTTTTTTTGCATAAGCAGTCGAGCTAGTAGAGCGTATGACTTTGAAGCGATAGACTTGGATTCCATTCCAAATCGCGTCAAAAAACGTAAAAATTAATATTCACAGCTTCCCTTCTTGATGCTCAACATTATAAATATAATGCAAAAAATGCTGAAACTTCTTTGACAAAAATATCCCAGTGTACTTGGTGTTGCCCCATTATGGTCCCAGCTAGTGCTGTCTTTGCAATTTAAATCAAAATTTGACTATTATATAAAAAAAGTTGGCAATCTAGTCTGCTGCAAATTCCAAACAAGGTTTGAGCCAAAGTTACTAGAAAATACAAGTTATGTAACGCATTGTTCTCTAATCGGGACCAAATATGGCGACCATGAAATCATATATACAATATACAATATATATTGTATATATGATTATATAATATACACGATAAATCAGTCTTGCATAACTTGTTTTTCTAGTGACTTTGGGTTTGAGGCCAAATTTTGGCTTGTCTTCTTTACTCTAGTTTATTATGTCTATTCTATATTGGTACTTGTAATTGTCTCATTAGCCTATGCTTTCAGTGGAAGTATGAGTATGATTGTCAGAGATATGTTAACACTAAATTAAGTAAGAATACATTTGGTTGCAAAAAAACATGGCAATTTTAAAGAAGGATATTATAGACTTTTCTATTGCTCATAATAACCAAGTCAAAATTGCTAAACATATAAATAATTAAGTCTGCAACCTCTTTTCAATAAACACTTGGATCATATTCCCTTGCCAACATTTTTAAAACGTAATTTAAAAAAGTTGTAAACGAAATATAGCAACAAAAATGTTATATGATCCAACATTTTTAGATTCAAATTTATGTATAAAAAAAAGTTAAAAAACATTGATGTTGCCAAGCTTATCACTATGCTGTGTCAGCATGGTTTCAGCAATTTATTATTTTAGTGAGATCATTCAAAGGTATGATAAAGGAATCACTTAAAACAAATAAAACTTTAAAGGACAAAATACAATGGTTTTATTTCTAATAATTTAGCCACATCACCATGTGATAAATTAATTGCTCAGCTGAAAGATTAGAATTTTGCCTCAATCATTGTTAAGTCAACAGATGTACCTGTTCAAAAATATTTAGAATTTTGTTTGCTTGTGTCCATTCTGTGATACCATTTGATGTTCTTTAAATAAGACAGTAAATTTATATTGCTTCATTTTAAAAATTGTCTTATATTGAGATGTGATTATGCTCTTAAAAATATTTTAAAATCAAGTTTTATGACACACTAAATCCACTAAATCTTAGACAGCAATATTTATTATTTTTATTGGTTTATAGGGCAGTGGTTTTTAACCTTTTCAACTTATATCACATTTACAATCTATAACTTTTTTGATAGCACACCTGGTGCCAAAAGCAAATGAATTAATATTATAATTATATTGCCATGGATTTAGCTGCATTTGAGAGCAAATTTAGACTAATTGGGTTTTTAATAATGAATTGGAAACATCGTTTATGACTTAATAGCAATTATTTTTCTTTGTGTTTTTGTTATACTGTAAAACAGGGTAACTTTGTTCAGTGGGGTAACTTTCATCAGTTGGGGTAACATTGTTCAGTAAGCTTTGCAATATAAAAAAATTCAGAAAAGGGCAAAAACAAAAGACTAAAAATGTTGAATGCTTATGTAATAAGTCAGTTTGCTACTAAAACTTTATCTTGCATTCAAGAGTAGTGCGCTAACGATTCAGGGGCAGTGCTGTGTTAAGAGAGGGGATGGCAAGCACATTGTCTTTTGGTCTGAACAATTATTTCTATCCTTTTGTTAATCACTGCCAATGCTTCAAATAGCTCTTAAAGCATTCTCAAATTGGTGCTTGTGACATCATAAATATCATTTGCTTGCCACGTTTTTCATTTCTACAGTCACAGCATTCTTTAACAACCTCTTTCAATGTGTTTGCTGGGTTTCTGTAATCTCAGAAATTTATTGGTTCAGTTTTATCTACTGAAAAGTAATTTAATAGTTGGTCATTATGTTTTGGAATTGATATTGTATAAATTAATAAAAGAAGTTAAAGAAATTATTGACTGATTATAATAGAAATTAAGTTAGGAAGTTGGACTGGATTGATTGGCTGTTTCTTCTGTTCAGGGCAGCTATTTTCCACAATTTAGTTTCTGTAGCTGTTGCAAATTTCACTTGTGTCAGGAACATCTTTATTCTGTCAGCTCCAAGTGGCTCGTAGGTAGGAGTTTCTATTGTTAGTGGTTAGAAGTAAACTTAAATGCTTTCCTGGCAAAACTGGCATATGAATCCAATAACAGGGAGAGCCCACATGGCAAATATTGCCCCATTACCAATGTTAATAAATTTTTGACCAAAGGCATTTTTTTCCAAATTCATACCAGTATTGATTTAATTGTAATAATAATAATAACAATGTTTTTGTAGACTGCTCTATACCGTGAGATTTTTAAAGTCATATGGTCTCAGGGTGGAAATCTGAGAGTTTTGAAAATCTGAAAGAGAGGAAATGTTACTTGTATTCAAACAAAGCACAAAATGATAAAATTATACAGGGTGTCAAGAAAGTTCCTGATCGATTTTTAAATTTAATGTAATTCAAAAACTTCAATGAATTATGATAAGTTCTGTACGTCATTTTTCCACTTAATCCTCCTTTTCAATGTTTCAGATACACTTTTCAAATTTTTTTGGCTAAAATAATAATAAAATGAGTAAAAGAGCTGCAATCATTCAACTTCATCGTGCGGGACATTCAAATTCTAAAATTATGAAGTTGCTAAAAGCACCAAAATCGACTGTTCGCAATACAATCTTGCGCTTCCAAGAACTTGGAACCATGGAGGATCGGGATAGGAGTGGACGACCTTGATCCGCTTGCACTCCAGCGAAGATCAAGGCCCTCAGGGAGAGAATTCGGAGGAACCCCAAACGATCCTTGAGGAAAACGGCTAAAGACATGAATATCAGCCATGAGTCTGTCAGAACAATTGTTGAACAGGATCTCAAAATGTCCCCGTACAAAATCAGGACAAGACAACTCCTAACTGACCTCCAGAAGCGAAAAAGAAAGGAGAGGGCCAAAATTCTGCTGAACCGTCTGAAGGGAGGCACGGAGAAAGGCGAAATTGTTTTTTCAGACGAAAAACTCTTCTCGGTGGAGGCGAAGTTCAACACCCAGAATGACAGGATTCTCGGAAAGTCACCCAAGGACCTCCCTGATCATCTTTGATTCGTTTCACGCTGACAGAAACCCTCGTCTGTGATGGTATGGGGTGCGATCTCCAAATCTTGGAAATCTCCCCTCATTTTTGTTAAAGAGGGGGTCAAAGTGAATACAGATTCATATGTCAATGATATTTTAACCCCTGCCCTCGCATCGATGAAGGAAAAGTTCAAAAATAAGTCCTTCACCTTCCAACAAGACGGTGCGCCTTCTCACACATCAAAGAAGACGCAGAAGTGGTGCAAAGAGCACTTTCCTTCATTCTGGACCAAAGATTTGTGGCCACCATCTTCGCCCGATCTCAATCCTATGGATTTCTGTGTGTGGGGTATTCTGGAAAAAGAAGCCTGTTCTTCACCCCATAACAATCTGGAGGATCTTCGAGCTTCCCTGAAACGAGCATGGGAGAAAATTCCTCAAGATGCCTTTCGTGCTGCTTGTCAGAATTTCCGACAGAGGCTCCAACGTGTTATTGATACAGATGGGGGTCATTTTGAATAAACCAGATTTTTTTATGTTCATGGAGCTTTGTTCTATCACCACAATAAACCTTTTGTTGATTTAACCTTCTGTCATTAGCCCTATATAATTTTGTTTAGGATCGGGAACTTTCTTGACACCCTGTATTGACCAGATCAGAGCATAATCTGGTCAATACAATTTTATCCTTTTGTGCTTTGTTTGAATACAAGTAACATTTGTATTTTAGGAAATTGTTACTGTAAATATTTCATCTTTTTGGATGATTTTAGGTTTTTTTGTTTTTGCTAAACAAAAATATATCAATGACTTGCAAAAATGAAAAGTTGGAAGTCGCAATTATAAAACTTCTTATACAAATGACACCTCAAAATCTGCTTTCAATGCAGTTTGCATAAATTTATTGTCAATTAGAAAAGCAGCCAGGCAGTACAAAATACCATTTGGAACGTTACGAAATAAAGTTAGGGGTCAACATATGGAAAAGTTGGCAGACTGTTTTGCCTTACCCCAGAATGGGAAGAGCATATTTTGGAAGTGATTCAGTGTTTTGCTGCTTGGAAAGTCTTTCTAAATGGAAATGATATTTGCTTTCTGGTTAAAATTTATCTAGATTCACGTGGAGTTATGGATTCGGTGTTTTCTAACAACTTCCCAGGACCTAATTGGTTGAATTTATTTACAAAAAGGCATCAGTTGACTAGGTGCCTGGCCAACAATGTTAAGAGTATTAGTGCCGAAGTTTCTTGGACCATCATAAACAATTATTTTGATTGTTTAGAGCAAACAATTGGTTCTATTCCACCTGAGAACTGCTTCAACTATGATGAAACCACCTGAGAACTGCTTCAACTATGATGAAACATAAGCAATGATCTGGGATGAAAAAAGTGATTGGGCAAAGAGGGATGACATGTTTTTTTTTGTAAAATATTATGTTGCTATAGGCAAATATTTGGCAACTGTTCTGAAAAAAATTAATGTCTTACAAATTTTTCTGGTGAGATAGTTTGAAAGCAATATGGCTGTCGGCTGACAGGGCTTTGATTTATTAAAACTACTCATGCTCCATCCCCAGAAGCTAGCAAATTTTGTAATATCTTTAATACACATTTTGGGTAATATTTAGTCTCATATTGTTGCAGTATTTCATTTGCAGTTTTACTGAAAGTTAATGGTAATATAGTACATATATTTTGGTAGGGTTTTAACCCCCTAATCCCTCCTAAATATGGCCTTGCTTACTGGTACATTATAACAGTAAAAGTACAGTAGGTTGCAAAACCACGCACATAGACAACATAGTAAATTAATTGACATTTATTGCAGACACTGCTGGTTCATAGAAAATGAAAATGCATATAAAAGACCTCAGGCTTCCTATGAAAATCCTCCCTTTCCAAAAAACAGAAAGTTACATATATTCTCAAAAAACTAAAAATTATGTTTTTGAACACTTACAATATTTTAAAAGTATAAACAGTAATCCCAGTTAGCCTATATGTTGTTAACTTTCTTCCTATGTTAGTTTTTCTAATGCTTTTCAAAGTTACCCCATACTTTGGGGATACTTTGTTCAACAGTTTGGTTGAAAGCATTCAGCTGCAAAACTATTATGATGTCATCAAAATATTTTTTTCAATTGCTCAGAGGCAGTGTTATGATTAGCAGGAAAACAGTTTTCTTGTTGACAGTGTCAGGTTGTTAAAAGCTAGAAACCTCCAAAATTGATCAAAGTTACCCTGTTTTATGGTATGTTTCAAAAATATTTAATTGGGTAAAAAATCTGCGGTACTTTTGTTTATAAATGTTTTAAAAGTTGTTATGGCAAGCAGTTCCAAAACTTATGATCAGAAAAAACAATTGTTTTTTTTTTGTAGCATTTGGCTTTTTTGGACAGTTTGTTTGGTCTTTTTTGAAAACTTGATCTGGCAACCCTGATTTCAAATTACATTACAGCAAATAACTTGCATTTTACATATTTATTCAGCTTATTAAAACTGTGACGTTCTTGTAATGATGAAAACTACAAGTGGGCTAGATGCAAATACAAAATATGAATATTTTGTGTTGGTATCTGACATTATTACCTATATAAGTATCAAGTAGAAGTTTATGGAAACATTGATGACTTTTGTATTGAGCAAATGGAGCCCCCACACCAGGTGCCTCCTAAAAACAACGTAAAAATCTGGGTATCTTCAAGAAGTCACTGTAAATGATTTTTTTGGTGAAACTATCCCGGAATTTGCTTTTTAGCACCAGGATTAGAATAAAGAGAAAACCAAGAAAAAATGGATCTTTCAAGAAGTGATAGTAACTGCAAGGGGATCTGGTTAGTTTCATGAACAAAAATCACTTACGAAAACTTCTTAAATAGACTCAAAAGTCCCTCCTAAGCAAAATATTGGGGTCTCTTTAAAAAGTCACCGTAAGCAATTTTTTTTCAGTGAAACTAACCTGGACTCCCTCTTTCAACACCAGGATAAAATAAAAAAGAAACCAAGACAAAAAGAATCTTTTAACCCTTTAAAGCACAGTGGTACATATATGTACCATGATTGTGATTGTAACATAACAAAAGCACTTTTGTGAAGGCAATATAATTCTAATTTTTAGATATTTGTTGCATCATTATTAAACCATTATCATTTTATTTTACAATCAAATTCTTATATCCTTTCAAGGATTAAAAAGTGATAGTAACTACAGGGGATCTGGGTTAGTTTCACGAACAAAAGTCACTTACGGTGACTTTTTGAAGAGACCCAGATATTGACCCTGTCTTCATAGTAACACTGCGACAGCTTAGAAAAATAGTTAAAATAAGGATCCTTTAAATTTGAAACAATAGTAGTCTACATTATGATCTATTCAGTTTTTAAATGTTGCGCACCAGGTACAAAATGTAAATTATTGGATCTCTTTTACTTGATGTTTTACTTGATGTTATTTCATCTTTGGCTTGTCTGTTCAATATTTTTTTGTGTTAAAAATCTTACAAATATTCAATAGATAATAGAAAATACATTAATAACACTTTTGCTACTATTTTTAGATTCTGTTGCTTAAAAGCAAACTTAATTTTTTTTGGAAACATTATATCAAACTGAATTAAGTAGAAGTCTTTAAATTTTATTTTTTTATTAAAAATTAAGGTAATGGTTCATATTTCACAAAGATACATATTATCTGGATTTTCTTTACCTTCTTTTGTGACAACTAAAATTCTTTTTCTGATAATGTTTAGGCCATTGGCTTGCAATTGTTATGACAGAAATTATTGTGACATTGGGAACACAGCATAATTCTTGGGATTAATCTCATTTTGCTCTGTTAATTGTACTGTAAAGATTGGGTTAATAATGTTTTGTTTTAATGATGTCCATTGTTCATAGGTTTAACAAAAATTGTTGTTGCTATGTAATCAGTAGAAGTTCATTTTTGCTGTTTAATGAAATCAAATTTTTGTTTGTAATCAAGTCAGTCCAGTTTTCAGTTAATAAAAATATACAGTAAAAAAAAAATTACTGTTCGAATCAGTATTTTTTGAGACTTTAAAAACTTTTGGCATGAATTTCAATAGTTAAATGGTGGCAGAGTTTCAAAGATATAATTCTGATACATCGTGCATATACTGACATTTACAGTCAACATCAATTATTAGACTACTTTCAAGATTGCATGGAGTCCAAGTCCACTAAAAATTGAGTCTTTGTAGTCTAAATTTGTGAAAGCTTGAGTTTGATCTTTGAATTTACTGTACAAAACTATAGGTCCAAAGCATTTTTACTCATTCCATATTATGCTTACTAAAAGTTAAAGCACACAAATATACTGTAACTTTTAAGTTGTGAGTTGATTTGAAAACTTAAATTGAGTCCTTGTTCTTTGTAATAATAAACTTTAAGATAGATTTAAAAAGCATGTTCATTCCTTAAAGACTTTTCATCTGACATTTATTGGGAGGAATCGTCAGAATAAACTGAGAGCAATCTAATTATGCTTATATAAAAACAGAAAAGGAGTCTAATTGGTTAAAAAAGCAATCAATCAGGAATAGAGAAGAAAGCAAAAGTGCATCTGATTGGTCATGACAGGTATGCAATCAGAAGCAATAGAAAAAGATCATTAATGAATGAATTTTAGACTGTAAAGAAATTCTTGTCAATATAGATTAGGTTGAAAAGATTAGATAAAAGTAGCTTCAAGAGCAGAAAGGTACAAAGGAGTATGTCCTTGGGCAAAGATAGAGAATTTGGTGTCACTCTATTGACTGGCACAGGAAGGGTTTTTCAAAAGAGTCATGGGCAATAATTTGAGAGGTGCTCTTTGTCATGTAGGCATGGGAAAGATTAGTGGTCTTGGGAAAAATGACGATTTCTGATTGACCTAAGAATGTGTTGCTTAATGTGTTCTTGCAACCTTTGGGATGTATGTCCTATGTACCAACTATTGCAGTAGCACACAAATTGATAAATAACATTATTGTGGTGATAAGAAGATAATACATCCTTCTTGGTTGTATTATCTTCTTATCACCACATCATCTTGGTTGAGGGAAGAAAAGGCCTGGTTGTAAAAACAACATGTGTTTCAACAGCAAAGTAGCAACACTGAATGGCTGTAGTAATTTGCTTTTTAAATTTTGTTGAAACATTTTTCAGCCATGGTAGATGGAGATAAACCGGGCATTTCTCAAGTCCATATTGAGATGACTAGTTAAATTGTTGGATCTTCTTGGTAAATGTGAATGTAATAATATGGTTTGGATTGCCATTAGCAACCATGATAAATTGAATTTTGTTGAGCTTGGCCTGAAGTCTGCTGCTAGAACAGATGAACATAGTTTGGTGAACCAATGTAGCCACAAGATTGATTTTTCACCTCATAAGGCTAAAAGTATTGGCTGGTTAAGGTGAGTTTTCTATACACAAATGTGATAAATTCAGTTTTGTGCTTCTCAACTAGGATGTCAAGAAACAGGAAAGAAGAGATAAGTTCTTTTTCGAACATGAAGTATAATGAAGAGTGAAGAGAATTGAATGAAGAAGGAAATCTTTCACAATCTTCTTTGTTTTCAGAAACTGCAAAGGTATCATCAACATAGCAGTAATAAATGAGAGATTTCTTCATGTTGAGAAAGAGTTAAATTTTCTGGTAACCAACAAAGATATTAGTGATGGCTGGACCTAACAAGGACCCCATACCAATTAGCCACACTATCAGTCTGCTGGTACATGGTGTTGTTGAAACTGAATTTAACTGACAAGGTAGCTATTTCCATCAATTCAATAAAAATTAAAAATTTTCCTGGGAAACTGAGGTGGTACTATACCATTTACAAGTCTATTTTGCAAAGATAAAATTAACTTTAGCACAATTGAAATTCAATTTAGCATAAATGAAATTTTATTCAGCACTAATTGAAATTCAGTTTGGCACAAATGAAATTCGATTTGGCAGAAGTAAAATGTAATTTGGCATAAATGAAACTTAATTTAGCAATAATGGAATTTATATCCTGTTTCTTACTTCCTATTGTCATATATTGGCAAAATTTCAAAAAATTTTCTTTTTTTCTTACAATAGTTTTATTAATAACAAATAATATCAGCGTTTATATATACTTTATATATATAATTAAAAATTGAAAACTGGCAAAATCACAGAAATTAAAACATAGTTAAAACCCAACAGACTGTTTCACCCATAAAAGGGATCATCAGGGGTATCTTATTTAAATAGAATTTTATTCAAATAGAATTATTTGAATAAGAATTTTTTTTAAATAGAATAGAATTTGAATAAAATACCCCTGATGATCCTTTTATGGGTGAAACAGTCTGTTGGGTTTTTACTATGTTTTAATAGAATTCTATTTGAATAAGATACCCCATGATGATCCCTTTTATGGGTGAAACAGTCTATTGGGTTTTAACTATGTTTTAATTTCCATGATTTTGCCAGTTTTTAATTTCGAGCTCTAACTTTGTTTTTGAGCACTTTTGAAGCACTGATTTTGCAACATTGTTACTGTATATATATATATATATATATTAAGTTAAATTACAAAAGCCACGTAAAAAATTTTTTATTGAAACCTCAACAGTCTGCTTCGCCTTTTTGACTTCACCTCCTGATGAGCGGAAAAGGCAAAACAGACTGTTGAGGTTTCAATAAAAATTGCTTTACATGGCTTCTATAATTTAACTTAATTTAATGCTCTGAGTTTTCATTAAGCTCTCTACTGATAGTCTTGCCACTTTACTATTACCAGTATATATATATATACGAGTATATATTTTAATCCAGTATTGTTTCACTTTGCTGGTACAGTGCTCAATAACACAGAGTTGGAACAAGTATGTTATATTTATTTAAACACTACACTTTATTAGTTAAAACCACAACAGTCTGTTTCATCTTATGGAATCGTCAGATGGTTACTAGAAAATTAAAAATATAGTTATTTTTGGTAAAAAATAATACACTTGGAATAAATAATATGTAGTTAAATTAAGTAAATAATACAACTCCTGTAACATTATACAAGAAAAATAACTTCAAAATATAGTAAATGCAAGTATAGAGATTTGCATTCATTTAAAGGTGAGGGAAGGCCAGTTTGGCTTATTGTAAAAGATTTAAAAGGAGAAAGGAAAATCTACAAAGCAATGAAAAGGCCACAGGAGAAATTGTATAAGGTGAAAAAGTTAAGTAAGTGAAGAACAGTGTGAATGATAGTGAGACATATACTGGTAAGTGGATTAAAATAACAGACAAGAAAGTTAATAATTTGAATTTGTTTTTGTGGCAATGTTTTCCAGTAAGTTTTAATCATTTGTAGAGTGTTGTTGGTTTGATAGTAGTGATCTAATTCAAACACAAAATAATTCTAATATTGAAATAGATGAAGCCGTGAATAACTATGAAAGGTTTTTTAATTTAAATTATTTTGTGATGACATTTCCCATTTAGTTCTGATCTTTTATTCAGCATGGTGGTAGGGTCTGCTCAAAGAATAAAGAGTTTTTCTGCTAAGCAGAGGTTGCACCATCTAGCTCCTGGATAGTCTGGTGTGGTGCAGGCCACAATGCTCCATTTAATGACAGGGTTCTTGTCTGTATCTTTAGCTTGCCAAAAAGCTTTAGACAGCTCAGTGGCATTACACTTTTGCTGATATTTAAAGCTCTGATTATGGTTGTAGAAGCAAGTTTTAAATTCAGTTTCACTACAACCATAATAATTCTTGGCAATGCCATTTGATATTAGAATGGCTTTGTAAATGATGGAGCTTTTGCAGTACAGTCCCTTCATTGAGCAGCTGGTTTTATCCTAGAGTATGAAGAGGTTATGCAAAGAAGCAGGCATTCTGGTGAGTTGCAGTATCAATCAATCAATCAATCAACATACTTTTATTTGTGGGAAAAAAATAAAAACACATAACGAATTCAAACACTAAAATCAAATAAAAAAAAAAAAATAATAATAATAAATTTTTTTTAACTGCAGGGAGACTGCGATTTGACCTTTCGGTCTTCTAGTCAGCAGCCAACCTTGAGAGCAAAACTACAGATACAACAACTTGTAAAATTTAACTGTTGCAGAGAAGAGGGTTTTTCATTTTAAATAAGGTTTTTTTATTTTAAATATAAGGTTTCAATAAGTATTTTTTAAATTCATATTTGAAAACACGGTAAGAAGCATTTTGAATTAGAATGGGAATTTCGTTCTATATCTTAACTCCTTGATATTTTATACATCTTTGTAATCGTGAAGTTTTACAAAAGGGAATATGCAAAGTTTTTTTTGATTTTTCATTTAATCTAGTGTTTTTTTCGGAGATCTAGCTGGTTAAAATAAAATAATTAGACAAATTTTTGGGAAGCATTTTTTAAAATTGGAATGAATAAATTTACCAACTTCTAGTTTATAAAGATCTTTAAGTTTTAGAATCTTAAGGCGTTTGTAATAAGGTGAGGAATTATCACAAAATTTAGCTGCACATATAAATTTAACGGCTTTATTTTGAAGAGTTATCAATTTTTGAAGATATGTCGGGAAGGTAGATCCCAGATAATAAGGCCATATAATAAATGGGAATGTATCAGAGTATAATAGATTTTTAATAGTGCTGTTTCTGGTAGATAGTGTCTAATTTTAGAGATAATTCCAACCGTTCTTGATATTTTATATGCTATATTTGAAATGTGGAAATCAAAATTTAAATTCATATCAATAGTTAAACCTTAGTATTTAATATTTATGCATTGTGGAATAGAAATATTATTTAAAAAAACATTAGTTTTTGGGAAAGGTTTGTTTAGTTTGGGAGGTATGATTAGGAAGTTGGATTTAGAGGGATTAACTATAAGTTTATTAGAATCAAACCAAATTGATAAATTTTGAAGTTCTTTATTCATAATTGTAGTAAGGGAAGCAAGGTTAGGGGCCGTAAAAATTAAGCATGTATCATCAGCAAAGAGTATTGGCATACAGTTAACCGCTTGGGGCATATCATTAACATACAAGAGAAATAAAAGAGGGCCAAGAATCGAACCCTGAGGAACACCATAATTATTTTGTAATAGCTTAGATTTAGCACCCTTAATGGAAACGAATTGTTTGCAAGATAAAAATGATTTAATTAGTTGATTTGTTGAGCCGCATATGCCATAATGATCAAGTTTGAGAAGGAGAATGTCATGGTTTACTGAATCAAAAGCTTTTGTAGGGTCAAGAAAAACTAAACCAGTGTATTGATTAGAATTTATATTGTCATAGGAGTGTGTGATAACATCAACAAAAGCATGATTGGTTGAGACTTTATTTTGAAAACCATATTGAGAATTTATAATTACATTATGTTTATTTAAAAAATTATTTATACGTTTGTATAAAAGTCCTTCAAAGATTTTTGAGAAACAAATAAGAATAGAAATAAGGCGATAATTTGTAGGTTTATCATGTTCTCCTTTTCTAAAAATTGGAACTATCCTTGCAATTGTACAATTTTCAGGAAAAGCGCCTTCTGTGAAACAAAACTCAATAAAAACTTGAAGATACGGAATAATAACTGAAGAAGCGATTCGAAGAAAAAAAGCTGGAATGTCATCATGGCCAACTGCTTTATTATTTTTTAGAGAATAAATAGCGTTAAAGATTTCTGTGTGGTTGGGTATGTTCAGATAGATAGAAGAAGAAACTTGTTTGGTTAGATAGGTAAAAAAAGACTTAAAGGACGTATTTGAAAAATTATTTACTAAATTTGAGCCAATTGAGCAAAAAAATTTATTAAATTCATCAGCTATATTTTGATAATCTGAGGTCGTGCCACGATCAGTTACTAATGCGTCAGGAGTATCTTTAATTGGTTTAGAGTTTGGAAGCATAGAACGAATTACATTCCATACTTTACAAGCATCCTTCTGGCATTCATCGAATTTAGAAGTATAATATACTTTTTTAGACAAAGTTTTTAGTTTAGTTAATTTATTAGAGTAAACTTTATAAAATGATTTTTTTTTCTTCACATGATTTTTTTTCTTCACATTAGTACATCAGCTTACCCGGCTCCCATATGAGCAAATCCAGAAAGCAGAACATAATGTGGTTTAAACCCACCCTTCAGTGAACATGTAAAGACTAACATTGGCAAAGTTTTCCTTTACTTACTTGCCAAGCACTTTCCTTCCCATCACTGCTTGCATAAGATATGCAATAAAAATAACGTCAAAGTGAGCTATAGTTGCATGCCCAACATGGCAGCTATAATATCCAGGCACAACAAAGTGCTTCTTGCTCAAAGAAACAAGCCTGCCAACACTGTACTATTTGTAACTGCAGGGCTGAAACCAGCTGCTCATAAAAGGAATATACTGCAAAAGCTCCATCATTTACAAAGCCACCCTAATATCAGATGGCATTGCCAAGAATTATTATGGTTGTAGTGAAACTGAATTTAAAACTTGCTTCTACAACCATAATCAGAGCTTTAAATATCAGCAAAAGTGTAATGCCACTGAGCTGTCTAAAGCTTTTGGCAAGCTAAAGATACAGACAAGAACCCTGTCATTAAATGGAGCATTGTGGCCTGCACCACACCAGACTATCCAGGAGCTAGATGGTGCAACCTCTGCTTAGCAAGAAAAACTCTTTATTCTTTGAGCAGACCCTACCACCATGCTGAATAAAAGATCAGAACTAAATGGGAAATGTCATCACAAAATAATTTAAATTAAAAAACCTTTCATAGTTATTCATGGCTTCATCTATTTCAATATTAGAATTATTTTGTGTTTGAATTAGATCACTACTAGTCAAACCAACAACACTCTACAAATGATTAAAACTTACCTGGAAAACATTGCCACAAAAACAAATTCAAATTATTAACTTTCTTGTCTGTTATTTTAATCCACTTACCAGTATATGTCTCACTATCATTCACACTGTTCTTCACTTACTTAACTTTTTCACCTTATACAATTTCTCCTGTGGCCTTTTCATTGCTTTGTAGATTTTCCTTTCTCCTTTTAAATCTTTTACAATAAGCCAAACTGGCCTTCCCTCACCTTTAAATGAATGCAAATCTCTATACTTGCATTTACTATATTTTGAAGTTATTTTTCTTGTATAATGTTACAGGAGTTGTATTATTTACTTAATTTAACTACATATTATTTATTCCAAGTGTATTATTTTTTACCAAAAATAACTATATTTTTAATTTTCTAGTAACCATCTGACGATTCCATAAGATGAAACAGACTGTTGTGGTTTTAAACTAATAAAGTGTAGTGTTTAAATAACATAAATATATATTATTATAAATTGGAGCTTTATTCCTTAAGAGTGTATAAATACAAATCAATTTTGATTTGATTACTTCAGATTTATTTGTATGAAGTAATCAAATCAAAATTGATATGCATTTATATGTTCTTATGGAATAAAAATCCTTATTTATAATAATATATATTGTACTATATATAGGGTCTCTCAATCTATTTTTCAAATACAACAACCAGGTTTTCATATACAACAACCAATTTTCCAATTTATCAATTTTCCAAACTATTTAAAATCTTAAAATTTTCTTATTTTTTAAAAGACAGGAATTATTAAGTGTAAAACATATAAAAGTAATAAAAAAGTGAGGAATATGTAAAAAAATAAAATAAATAATACATAAAATTTATAATAATTATTCTGAAATTTCTTCTTCCCTTTAGGCAGTACTGGCAGACTGATGGTGTTGCTATGGGGGTCCTTGTTAGGTCCAGCCATCACTAATATCTTTGTTGGTTACCAGAAAATTTAACTCTTTCTCAACATGAAGAAATCTCTCATTTATTACTGCTATGTTGATGATACCTTTGCAGTTTCTGAAAACAAAGAAGATTGTGAAAGATTTCCTTCTTCATTCAATTCTCTTCACTCTTCATTATGCTTCATGTTCGAAAAAGAACTTATCTCTTCTTTCCTGTTTCTTGACATCCTAGTTGAGAAGCACAAAACTGAATTTATCACATTTGTGTATAGAAAACTCACCTTAACCAGCCAATACTTTTAGCCTTATGAGGTGAAAAATCAATCTTGTGGCTACATTGGTTCACCAAACTATGTTCATCTGTTCTAGCAGCAGACTTCAGGCCAAGCTCAACAAAATTCAATTTATCATGGTTGCTAATGGCAATCCAAACCATATTATTACATTCACATTTACCAAGAAGATCCAACAATTTAACTAGTCATCTCAATATGGACTTGAGAAATGCCTGGTTTATCTCCATCTACCATGGCTGAAAAATGTTTTAACAAAATTTAAAAAGCAAATTACTACAGCCATTCAGTGTTGCTACTTTGCTGTTGAAACACATGTTGTTTTTACAACCAGGCCTTTTCTTCCCTCAACCAAGAAGGATGTATTATCTTCTCATCACCACAATAATGTTATTTATCTCTATCCTTGCCCAAGAATGTAATCCTTTCCACCTTTCTACCCCTGAAACTACTTTTATCAAATCTTTTCAAGCTCATCTATGTCAACACAATAAATTTCTTTACAGTCTAAAGCTCATTTATTAATAGTCTTTTTCTTTTGCTTCTGATTGAATGCCTGTCTTGACCAATCAGATCCATTGTCATTTTCTTTTCTGTTCCTGATTGGTTGATTTTTTAACCAATCAGACTCCTTCTCTGTTCTTATATAAGCACAATTGGATTGCTCTCAGTTCATTCTGATAATTCCTCCCAATGAGTGTCAAATAAAAAGTCTTTGAGTAGTGAACATGCTTTTAAAGCTGTCTTGAAGTTTTGTATTGCCAATTGACTCTTAAAGTAATAAACCTGACTCTTCATGATTTTCACAAATAAAAAAAGGGTTTTAAGTTATTTAAAGTGATGTGTCTGCATTAATTTTTTCATTATATAATAGACTACTTTTGCTGACACATTTTTGAGGAGCTTGGATTTGAATTTTTCTTCATGTCTTTAATTTTGAATATCCACTACTGCCAAAGCCACTTGAAAGAAAAATAAATTTAAACAAAGTAAAGTAAAAAAAGTTTTTACTTTGTTTTGAATTAAACTGCTTTTTTATTATTATTGCTAAATAAATATTTAAAAGTGTCTCCTTTTTTTTCTTGCACCAGGCCACCCCTTTTATAAAGCCATCACTCAATGCAAAAAATTCATGTTTGATATTTTGCAATAATAGGCAAGTAGTTTGTTTTTCTGGGTCTCTTTAAGAAATCATTGGCAGTGTGGTTGAGAGTGAAATAGCAGAGTGAAATAGTCAGCAGCATGGTTGAGTGGTTAAAGTGTTGGGCTCATGACCAACATGGTCTCAGTTCAAAACCTACTTGTGCCATTCTGTTGTGTCCTTGGGAAAGACACTTTATGGCACTTTTCCCTGCTTGGTGGTCCTGGAAAGCAGTTTTAAATTACAGTTGTATCTCTATTAAATTACAAATGGACAGCAATATCTTGGTATCTCTGGAAGCAGGTTGGGGTAATTGCCTACCCTATGTATTAGTGCCTCTGTCACTTTCCTGTGAGTCAGGAGGATAAATATAGAGATAAAATAAATAAATAAAAAATAAAATAAAATCATAAGCAATTTTTGTTAGTAGCCTAAAACTAACCTGGAATACCCCTCCAATTACTATTGCTTTTTGAAAATATCCTTTTGCTCTTAGTTTCTTTTATATTCTCTCCTGTTGCTGTAGAGGAGTTCCCAATTAGTTTCAGCCACAAAAAACAATTGTTGTAACTTCTTGAAGTGACCTGTTTTTTGCATCCAAATGAACAACCTATGACTGAAAAAAAATATAAAGCAAAGGCATTTCAAATTAATTGGTATTTCTTTGGTTTTATTCTTGATATACATTGGTAAATCAATAATGCGTTTAACACTGTAACATAAGCTCCCTTATAATGAATAGATAAACATTCAGATAACTTAAATTATGGGAAAATAATTGGAAACAGTTAAAGATTCTACTGGAAGTAGCAAAAAGCAGATCATATAATGGTCTTGCTGACATTTTTTAATGCAATTCAAGAGAGATGTAAAAAAAATTCATCAGTAAGAAGGCTGTACAATCCCAAAAAGTTGCATGTTGTCTAGTACTGATTTTAAGCTGCAGTAAGGAGTTTAAATTAGTGGTTTCCAACCTTTTTTTTTAGTCATGGACCCCTTTCCAAAAGTTATAAAATCTATAAACCTTTAAATTTACTTTTTGCAGAATATCTGTTCATTAATGTGTTGGCTTCTTTTTTTTGTATTCTCTTTAAGTTCATTGAAAAATTTTAGTGCTTCTTTCCCAAAAACTGATTGCCAATACAAGTTTAAGACCAAAAAAAAGATCAACACACCAATAAACAAGGTATTCTGCAAAAATGTTTGTCTGGGTAAATCATGAAAATTTAGCAATTAAAAGCTTGTTTGATATTTGGAAAGAGGTCCATGATTGGGAACCACTGGTGAAGACCAAAACAATCTTTACTTTGATTTTCAGAAATTTTCTATACAAGAATGCCTGTTTTATGACCTTTTTTTGTCTTTAACTTAAGCTGCTGTCAAATCTATTTCTTTGTAAGGTAACTTTATTAATTTATTTTGAAATAAATAAACATAAGAGTGCTTTTTCAACCAAAAGAATTCCTTGTTTCTTAAATTAGCAAGAGCTGCTTGCACACCCTCTACAACCATTCAACAGACTCCTTAAAGGTCTGTTTACTCCTGGTTTAAATAGTGACATATATATTTTCACTTTTGTCATTCTGTTGTGTTTTTGGGATAAATGCTAAAGAAACTTATCTCTGCTTGTGGAATCTTATAAAGCATCTTTAAATTACAGTCATGTCACATAAAAAAACTGAGGAAAATCTTTCATTACAAAAGCAGGGCTGGAAAATTTAATGGTTTTTCAAAAAACTAATGTCTTTAACATTGTCCTGCAAACAAATTAGGTAAATAAATAACATGATGAAGTGAAAAATTCTGTAGAAGCAACTACCATAAATATCTTAATGTTTTTGCTAAAGCAGTGAAATTTCTTTTAAACTACAATATGAGTGGGAACCCAGTCTGTACTAGGGATGTAAGCCAATACCGATACTACTACCGATACCACCATTTAGAGCCGATACCAATACTGCCGATACCACCGATACTTTTTTATCTATTGAGTACCATCAGTAAAAGTTTTTGTAAGTAACACCAAAGAATGTATTTACTAAATCTACCTTGTTATTGCATTTTGAATTTTTTCCAGGTATATATCTATCATTACACTAGTCTACACAATTTTGGAAACAAAGTAGAAAAGATGTGCTCTTGCTAACTTTGGGACGCTGATTTCAAATCTGATGTTCGTTTTTTCGTATCAGCCTTAATTTTTAAGTAATCTTACACTAACTTTCCCCCAAAGAGCTTTAAAATGCTGTATAGCATACACCAACTCTTTGCAGTTTTTAAAAGCTGCATGCACAAATCTGTTGGCTGATAAGTTTTGTAAATCGTCCACAACAACATTCTTTATTAGAATGCAACATTTTACCTACCTATGTGCTGCATCATCCTGTGTTTTGCTCTGTTTTGCATTTCCATGATGCGTTTCCAGGCGTTTCTTTCTACCATGAAGAGTTAAATGCATGGAAAGCATTCTCTAATGTAGTGAAAAACTTCCAGGGAATATAAAATTCCCAAATTTTAGCAAACTTGTTGAAAGCTTATTATAGGCTTTTCATAACTTACGCTGTAACATGAGGGTTAAAGTACATTTCCTGCATAGCCATCTGAAGTATTTTTTAAAAAACTTAGGGGCATTCAGTGAGGAATAGGGTGAAAGATTTCACCATGATATAAAAGTGATAGAAAAAAGGTATCAGGAAAAATGGAATGTCAGTATGAGAGCAGAGTATTGTTAGGGTTTGATACGTGAATGTTCAGATTCTCATGTTGAGAATTACTTCTAAGACATCTCTTGTCAATCTAAAAAAAGGAAACTTTTGCAATAAAATTGTATTCAATCCATTTATTTTCTCCTTTGTGCTAAGTATGTTCTTTTGTATTCACAGCTTCACATTAATTAATGCTTTTTAATGTGCAGCACTAAAATTTAAAATTGTATTTTCAGAAAAATTTGACCTGCTACGGCAAAATCGATGGCAGATTTGAAATCAGCACCCTCAAATTAGCTAGAAAGCATAGTTTTTATTCTTGTTTTTGATACTCCATCAAATTTTGTAGACCTGTGTTATTCGTTACAATATTATTACAAATCTGTAAAAGAAATCATTAATTATGTTAGAAATCCAATCCAGTTCCAGGGGGGAACAAAAATTTTTTATATTTATACAACAAAAAAAATTTAATATTTTGTGCTTAAAAAGTATTGGCAGATATCGGCTATATTTACCGATACTACTAGCTGATACCACAAAAATAGGCCGATACCACCGATACCGATACCAATACTTAAGTATCGGTACATCACTAGTCTGTACATGGCTAAGTTGGTAGAAGTGCTGTGTTGATGATGTTCTGCTTGACACAATTGCAGTTTAAAACCCATTCTTGCCATTTTGTTGTGTAGTGGTATGTGACCCGACAGTTGATTGAATGACAGTTGATCAAATGACAGTTGATTGAAACAACATTTGATTAAAATGACACTTGATTGAATAATAAAAGAAAAAATTTACAACTTTGAATCTGTCCCAATTTTGTCAATTATTCATCCCAAAAACATAGGGATCTCTAAAAAAAGGTCTTCACTTTGAATCTGTCCTGGTTTTGTTGATTTTTTGTCGCAAAACATAGTAATCTCTAAAAAAAATTGATTTTCCCTTTGAATCTTTTTGTGATTTCTGGAAGGGGTCTGCAAGAGTAGGGCCATGGCACAATGCCCTCAAAATAACAGACTGCAATGTAAAAAAAATGTAAAAAAATGGCAGCAATAGGCATCTAACAAAACATAACCATGACAAGAGATCTACTTGTTGGCCCCCTAAAAATGCTTTGCCCTGGAACCTTGTTAAAAAACTCTGACCTTGACATTGTCAAAAATTAAAAAAAATAAAAACAAACTGTCTTCTTATTAATATCCTCTGCTTTCTTTTGAATTTACAGTAACAATCACAGAAACATACAAAAGTAAATCTCTTTTTTTTATCAACTGTCATTTTGATCAAGTGTCATTTTAATCAAATGTTGTTTCCATCAAGTGTTTGATCAAGTCTTGTTTTGATCAAGTGTTGTTTGATCAATTGTTGTTCAATCAAGTGTCATTTGATCAACTGTCATTGCACCGTAGTAGTAATAATTTTATTTTTATTTTTTTGTTTTTTGTAGTAGTGGTAATAGCTTAAGTATTAAGAGGTGCAATTTTCCTGAAAGTCATTTACAACTTTTTTGATAACCTTATGGATAACTTGCAAAATGTTTTCCCCTTATAACATTATACACAGGGTTACCATTCAAACTGACCAAAAAATAAGCATGGGTAATGCAATGAAAAAAGCCTAAAAATGTCAATTGTTTTGCTTTTTTGCACAGTGAAAACCTTTTTTTGATCTTTGCTTGGTTTTAAATGATTCATGCATTTAATTAAAGCAGTGCTTCTCAACCTTTTTTGTGGTGACCCAAATGTTAAGTGTAAATAGAGAGCAAAGATTTGGAAATTCATCTGAAGCTTGTGATCCACATTCTGCTTATTCTAGGAAGTTTAATTAACATTCAAATATGGACCTGCCTTGGATTTTTTGATTTTTGTTCATAAAAACTAGTGATTTATTTTTTGAACAACTACAATTGTTGGTGACCCACTTTTGAGTTGCAACTCAAGGGTTGAGAAGCACTGAATTAAAGATTAAAAAAATGTCTTCACTTGATCTTTGACCAAAAAATGACATCTTTTTTTCAGGCATAGAGTGAAAACCTTGTAAATAGCATGTTTTTTAAAGTTTTGTTGATAACTAAAATAAAATTAGTAAAAAAAAGCACAAATAAGCACTCTAAATTAAGGATGTTTCTTAGAAATAAATACATTAAAATTTTCTTAGACAATGTTCATAAAAATAAACACAAAATGGTAACCCTGATTATACACTTGTAATAAAACAATCCATTTACCTATGGTATTGTTAAACCATGCAAAAAATTATGTAAGCTTAAAACAATGTTCTTATTTACCCCAGAGCAGAGGTTGAAAATGCATGGCTCACAAACCTAATGTGGCGCTTTTTGATGGCGGCATTTAGCTTTCAAATAAATCTAAACTAACCTTTTTTGAGAGCTCACTTTCATCTGAAAAATTTTTTTATTAAAAATCATTTTTCAGCTTCAAAAGCTAGCAAATTTATAGCTAATTTTTCTTTATTTAAATTCTTTAGTTGTGTAACTTCCCTTTTAAAAACTGCCTAAATTTTTTTTCAACAAAAAGTGCTTATTGAAAAACAATTTTGTAATTATAATTGCATTTAGTTGAAAAAGTTTTTACTTCCTTATCAAAAGATTAAATAAAGCAGCTATATTTAAAACTTTTTATAATTATTTTGGTTAAAAGTCCAACTTTCCAAAAGAGTTGCTTCAAGGAAGTTTTACCTTTACCCATCAAGCTTTTCATGATGACTGTCTCAATTCATTTAAAGGATAGTCTGATACTATTCCTTTGAATAATTTGCAGCTGATTCCTTGATACTTACAAAAAGTTTGTAGGAATAATCTAACTTAGCTTATGCCAATGGTTCTCAAAGGGACCCTAGAGACCCCTGAGGGGGCCATGAAAAGAATCCTTATTTTAAACTTCAGTTTACTTTGGAACAAAATTTACAAAATCTGGAACAGTTTCAAAGTGATTTTGGGACAATATTGTAACCAGAGGGCTATGAGTGTTTAAAAGTTTCTGAAAAGGAATCACTGGCTTATATTTTTTAAAGTTATTGATTGTTAATATTTTGTTGATTTTTCTGGTTTTGCATTTTTTACATTCAATGCCTAAGAAATGAGAAAACACACGTATAAGAAAATTACTTCCTGGCAAAAACCACAATGTTCTGTTTATAAATGAACATATTAGTTGTATTAAATCATTAAAAAATAATACATGGCTCTCATAAAAATGCATTTAGAAATATGTAGTTTTTTGTCTCTCTTAGCCAAAAAAAGTTCTCAAACAGTGCCTCAGAGCAAGATTGAATTGGTTTATATATGATATCTGTACATGTCCCTATTTACTCCCAAATGTAGGGTGAATAGATAATTTGATAAATATCAAAAACAAACTGTGATGTGCCCACAAAATTAAAATTTGCAGATTGTAAAGTTTGTTAACCAAAAAATTTTGTAGACAAAAAACAGTCAAAGCTATCTCTATTCATCCCATTTTATGATACTCTTTTATAATTATGGATTCAAAAGCAAGATCAAACCATTTGATTTTTTAAGCTAGTTATTCTCAACTCAAAGCAAAAAAACCTGATCTAAACTTCAAGCAATCCAATACTTTAAATATGAAAACAGGGCTGCGAACTTGAAGCATTTTTAATCGAGTTCGAGTTCAAGTTCACAAAAAATTTGCAAGTCTGAGTTCGAGTTCTTTAAGTTTCAATTTTTTGAGTTTGAGTTCGAGTTCACAAAATAGAGTTGAAAAAATACAGTCGGAATAGAGTTAAGAGAATAATTCAACCGTGAAAAACTGAGCACATGTTAAAAATGCTTTGTCATCAATGTTACCAATTTTAATCTATTATTAAACAAAATAAAACAAGATAGCAAATTATAATTTGGCACCAACGCTGAGAAATGTTATAGTTAAATTTACTCATTAAATGAACTCAAACATCACAAACTTTTTTCAAGTTCGAGTTCAAGTTCGAGTTCAGAAATTTTTATTTTTCGAGTTCGAGTTTGAGTTTGGCCAAAATTGCCGAGTTTTTCGAGTTCGAGTTCAAGTTCGAGTTCGAGTTTGCAGCCCTGTATGAAAAGGCATTTGATAAAGTTGACTGTGAAAAGTTGAAGAAACATTTTAAAAAAATCGGATTTGACTATAGAATTAAGAAACACATTGATAGACTGTCTAGATCAGCGTGGTCCAACTACAGGCCCGCGTGCCGCATGCAGCCCACGAAACAATTTTGTGCGGCCCGCGGAACAATTTTGCACAATTCAAGTCTTGTCGATCATAAGTAGCGGCAATCTTCTATAACAGCGTGGTCCAACTACGGGCTCGCGGGCCGCATGCCGCATATCAATTTTGCACAAGTCTTGTCGATCAGAAGCAGCAGCTGTAATTTTTTTTTGGAGAACGCTATGATTTTGCGCCAAAATAGGAATTTTGGAGACCGATTCCAAGTGAAGACCTTTTTTTTTTTTTTTTTTTAGAGAACACCCTGATTTTGGAACGAAAATAGGAATTTTTAGCCGACTGAGGCCCGCAAACTCGAATAATTTTGAAAAGTGGCCCACAAGAGTGCAGAAGTTGGACCACCCTGGTCTAGATTAACACTCACAATGCATACAAAAGTAGGACTCACAAAAGCATGCCAGATTGGAAGAATCTATAGAAAGGGATGATTTCTTTCCTACTTTCTATTCAATTTGTAGAGTAGTTGGCTAGTTAGAAAAACAATAGAAGCAGTCATTTATGAGGTAGATGAAAAACTAGTACACAGCTTATAAGATGCAAGTGATTGAAAATGGCTGCCAAAAATAGTAGATCAAAATGGACCAAAACCACAGCCCATAATGTAATTTTCTGTGGATTCCCAAACTATTTTAAACATTTAAAATCTTGTCAATTTGGAGTTCCAGTTTTTACAAAAGCCTAAGCAAATGGTTCAAGAGATTCTGTAGGTGTTATTTAAAGATTGTTGATTTTGAAAAATCAAATCTGAATTTAAAAAAGGTCTTTACCTTTCATAACTATTTTTTTGTTTTCACTTACAGTTTATGGCAAAAAACAACTTTCAAAATAAAAAAAACTCTTTTTGATCTTTTATTTGAAAGTTTTAGATCAACTGTGCCCTACAAATTCTAATATTTTTGAAAAAAAGCTTGCAGAAATAAAGAACTTGGACTATCCTGTGCTAGACTAGACATATATAAATTAATTAATTTTCTGACCATAAAATTTTATTGTTACATTAATTTTATTTGCCCCAACAGATTGTTTTGCCTGCCTTGGCTCATCTGGGGGGCAGTTAAAAATATTATTTAAATAGAATAAGATTTGAATAAGAATAAAATTTGAATAAACTTGAATAAAAATTGAATAACATTTTTAACTGCCCCCTGATAGGCCCAGGCAGGTGAAGCAGTCTGTTGGGGCAAATAAAATTTTGTAATGTGAAATTTAATTAATTTAACTGCTCTTGGACTTGATGTCAAAGAGCACTTTTATGTATATATCATATAAGCAGTTTCAACTAGAAAGTCCACAAAAAAAAAAAATATATATATATATACATATATAATTAACTTACAGACCACAAAATTTTTTAATTTAACATTAATTTTATTTGCCCCAACAGACTGTTTTGCCTGCCTGGGCTCATCAGGGGGTGGTTAAAAATCTTATTGAAATAGAATTAAAGCAAAGAATATTTATATCAATAGAATTGAAGCAATTCAAATAGAATTGAAGCAAAGCAAAGATTCTATTTGAATAAGATTTTTAACTGCCCCCTGACGAGCCCAGGCAGGCGAAACAGTCTGTTGGGGCAAATAAAATTAATGTTAAATTAAAAAATTTTGTGGTCTGTAAGTTAATTATCTAACTGCTCTGACTCGACGTCATTGAGCACTTTCCTGATGAGCACTGACCAAAAAATTTTGAAAAATTTCTATATATATATAAGGTACAGTGCTGGCAATTCACTTTTGACAGTGCTCAATGATTGGAAGATCAGAGCAAAATTATCAAATTAAGTATAAACACTGCAGATAAAATTTATTTATTAAAATTGGCGACAGTCTGTTTCACTGTAAAAACGGCTCATCAGGTGATATTCTTATTCAAATAGAATTTTCTAAATATCGCCTGATGAGCTGTTTTTACGGTGAAACAGACTGTCGTGAATTTTAATAAATAAATTTTATCTGCAGTGTTTATACTTAATTTGATATATATATATATATATATATATACATGTATATATATATTAAATTACAAAAGCCACAAAAGAGATTTTATTAGAACCTCAACAGTCTGTTTCGCCTTTACGGCTCATCAGGAGGTGATTCTAAACGCAGACGAAAAGTTAAGAAAAAACGCACGAAAAAGCTAATTATTGTAGTTAAGAGCCAAAAGTAATAATATTACGGATAAAGTAAATATAAGTTAATTAAAATAAAATAAAATTGAAAATTTAAAGTTTAAAATCTCTTTTGTGGCTTTTGTAATTTAATTTAATGCTTTGAGTTTTCATTGATAACTACAATAATTAGCTTTTTTGTGCGTTTTTTCTTAACTTTTTGTCTGCGTTTAGAATCACCTCCTGATGAGCCGTAAAGGCAAAACAGACTGTTGAGGTTTTAATAAAATCTCTTTTGTGGCTTTTGTAATTTAATTTAATGCTCTGAGTTTTCATTGAGCTCTTTACTGACAGTCTTGCCACTTTTATTATTATATATATATATATATACGTATATATATATTAATTAAGTTTTATTTTAATTAATTAGATGTTAATTAATTTAACTGCTCTGACTTGATGTCATTGAGCACTTTTCTGATAAATACCGACCAAAAATTTTGAAAAATTTCTATATATATACACAGTGTTTTTTTTAAGGTTTGGCTTGAGGAACCTCTAAGCAATTTTGAAAAAGCGCTAATTTTTTTCCTATTGTTCCTGAGCATACTTAGCTTTGTTTACACTATTGTAGTAGCCATAGCTGTACCAGCCCAAAAAATTTTGGGGGGGCAATGAAGTTTTGCCCAAATCATGATTTTAGAGTACATTTCGGATATGACAAAAAAATTGTCTGAGTTTCTCAGACAAAAACCAATTTTGTCCTAAAATCTCTAAAAAAAAAAAAAAAAAGGTCTTCACTTAAATTCAGTCTCCTAATTTTCGATTTTCGTCCCAAAATCAAGGTGTTCTCTAAAAAAAAAAAAAAAAAAAAAAAAAGAAAAAAGGTCTTCACCTAAATTTGGATTATTATTTCTTGCAGTTCCTCATCATCACCTCTCTAAATTTCCTGACTTTGCCCAAATTTTTCATATTGCTGCCCGAAAAACTATGGTTTTGCCCAAATATTTTCTTCTCACTGCCCAAAAAATCTTAATTTTGCCCAAATCTTCGAAACTTGGGGGGGCAATTGCCCCCCCTGCACCCCCGGCAGGTACGGCTATGGTAGTAGCAGATTTTGAGAGACCGCTGGACAATTTTGAGAGACCGTTTCGGTTCCTCAAAACACCTTAAAAAAAACACTGTATATACATATGTTTTCAAAATTATATATATACAAAAAATTTTTCAAAATATTTAAAATTTTTCAAAATATATATATATATACAAAAAACAGATACATGTTGGGTTTAGATGTTTTGAAAGCTTCATGAATAATAATAGTACGTATGTGTGCTGAATATATTAAGAGTTGAATGGGGTCAGCTAAAGCACTTTCAACTAGAAAGCCATAAATTTTGTAAAGATAGGAGTAGAGCTGAAGGATAGGTTGACTAAATGCAACATATGAAGCATATTTATTTATGCATCTGAAACATGATATTAATATTGAAGAAAAAAGTAAGCTTGAATACTTTGAGAGGTGGATATGAACACAAGTGTCCAAGATAAAGCTTCCGAAGTGTCCAAGATGAAAGCATCAGGAATTAATTAGTCAAGGATAATGCAGCTAATTTTGAAAGACAAAATTGTTGGAAAAAGAAACAGGTGTACACCAAAAATTAAAATACTAAATAAAGTTTGTAGCTCACATAATTTAAAAGAGAGCTATTTGCAATGCATCTATGACCATGGTTAAAACCTGCCTGAGAACAGTTGACCAGTAAATGCATAAAATGGTAAATCCTTAAATGACTTGTAAACACTATTTTTTATCATAAAAAAAGACAAAAGCTCTACAACATTTAGCAGCAAATTTTTAACTATTGGTCACAGGTGTTATTATTTCATGTGTGATAATTTTGAGCACACATTTTTTAGTGCACAGGTATCAATTTAAAGCTGTGGTTGCCAATGTTTATTGCTTTCTTTATAATTATAACCCTCTTTGAATATTTTCTAATTTACCTCAAGCCCTTCATGCTTGGATAAACACAAAAATTTACTTCATACTTTATTTATAATCAACTGTTCATCTTCAATGAGATGATTGGCTTTACTTGTTCAGCCAACTTTTAAATTTTATAATTGCATATTTTATTCTCTATCATTCTGTTTCTTTGCTTATTTTTATATTTAAAAAAGTGGAAAAACTATTTTTATAAGGTATGAAGAGCAAAAGGCAGCAATATTTAATTTTGGATACTTGTAAAAAAATTGAGACATATTACATCAAATTTAGTCAGTTACTTTTTGTGTTAAAAATAACATGAGGGTGAATTAATCTTAAGATCAAAAAAATTGATTTGCACTTTATTGGGAGTGTCACTTACCGTATTTATTTGTGTATAAATTGGAAAATTTTGTACCAAATATTTGCCAAAAAGTTAGGGGGTGACTTATACACAAGGGTGCAACTAATACATGAGATTGTGTTAAAAGTTTTAAAACAGTGATTCTATTACAACAGTTTTGACTGTAAGCCAGCATAAATGTGTGCATGCACATACACATGCAAGACAATAGAAATGCATGCGTGACTTTACAATTAAAAAG
The DNA here is from genome assembly GCA_963680785.1 of Diplosoma virens. Classification (NCBI taxonomy): domain Eukaryota; kingdom Metazoa; phylum Chordata; class Ascidiacea; order Aplousobranchia; family Didemnidae; genus Diplosoma; species Diplosoma virens. Next base: position 34,853,221 of record OY796895.1, on the reverse strand, counting down.
CAGTTGGATAAGAAGCACGTGGTTTGCAAGCAGTCTGCAGTTTAAGAGTTACATATCTTATTTGCAATGTCTTCAACAAAGAGAAAGTGTATATTGTACACTGCACAGTATAAACTGCAAGTGATAAGTTTTGCCAGAGAAAATAGCAATTGAGCACTGCAATTAACTGTTTGGTAACAGCAAAGATGAGAGTGACTTTGATGGATAATTGGTTTTTGTGTTTCATTTTAATAAAAAAATGTGGAAAAAAAATTTTGTGCCATTTGAGCCAAAAGTAGGGAGTGTGATTTATACACGAATGCGACTTATACACAAATAAATACGGTACATTTAAAGAGTTCGATAATAAAACTCCTGCAAGTTTAGCTTTTTATAAGTTTAAGATAATAATGTTGGCTTTTTGAACTGAAGGTATTTTACAATAAATGTCTTAAAAGCTTATCAAGTTTTTTACTTTCTTCTATGTGGAAAAACTTAGTAATCTATCAAACATATTCATGTTTTTATTGACTGCTTTTTGCATTAGTTCTTTAATATTGAGATAAATGTCTTCAGATTGTATGTTAGTTGTCTAACATTTGTGTCCTTTTTTTAATGTACCAGGTTTAAAATGTTTAATTAAAAAAAAAAAAAAATTCACACTAAGCAGATATGACTGACAATCCTAAAATGTCAAATGAAGTAAGATGAAAACTTGATTTGATTTTAATGACTTAATATCATTTTTGATCTCAAAAAGTATCAAAAAATTGATAAACTAGCAGCCCATATCTTTAAACATTGAGACAACTTGGCTTTGCTGACTAGCAGCTAACTTTTCTGGGCTCACTGTAGTACTCTGGACCCTGAGCATATATTTTATTTATTTACTTATTGCCCAATCAGCACACAAATAACCACACTTCTCAATCAATGATGAAAAATTACTATTTTCTAAACAGCAACTAACAAGGAAAAACGAGATAGTGAAGTGACCAAAAGAGGTCTTCTAGTCTACTATCACCTTAATCAATAAACATTATACAATAACTAAGTTAATTGTAATATGAATCAAATGAACAATCTAACTGACACCTACGAATAAAAAATCAAACTAACAACTAGACCTAAATCCATATTGAGTAGGAAGTATAATTGAGTGCTTGTTGAAAAATTTGGTTGTTCTAGTGTGTATCAGTTTTTTCAAGATTTTAGAAATAGGGGAAAGAATGGATATTGGGCAATAATTGCTAATGTCCGTTTTTTCTCCAGATTTGTATATTGGTAAAACTTAGGCAATTTTTAGAGAGTCAGGTAAAGTACTCTGTTAAAATAAAAAATTAAATAAATAAGATAGAGGAGCAGCAAGAGCATTACTGCTGCCTTCCAAAAAACACAGAGATCTTATCATATCTGCTTGATTTGGTGTTTTGAGAGAAGATATCACATTGTATATTTTGGTTGGAGTAGAGGGATTGAGAAAGAGTGAATCTGATACACTTTTGTCAAAGTAAAGTTTATGCATATTAAGGTTGGAAGATTTTAGTTTTCCTGCTAGATTTTTGCCAATATCATTAAAATACTTGTTAAACAATTTAGCCATTTCAGTAGAATTTGTAGTGAAAGAGCTGCCTGATTTTAGTTTTTGGGGTAGTGATGAATTAGAGAAAGTGGAGGGAAGTAGTGACTTTATGATATGCCATACCTGAGCTGTGTTTTTTTATTACTTATAAGTTTGTTTGCATAATGTAATTTCTTTGCTGTTACCTTGATCTTTTTCAATTTATTAGCATAGAATTTGTAGTATTGTCTTTGTACATTGTTGCCATATACAAAATGAGATAAGTATAATGTTTGTTTATTTTTGATGGATGTTAAGAAAGATTTAGTTACCCAAGGTTTGCTTTTTAGCTGTTGCTGCCTGTGCATAAGTTTGATTATAGGAGCATGGACATCAATAAAATTTTTTATAATCTGAATAAAGTTGCTAAAAATATTATTATAGTTTTTATCATTTATATTAGTTAAATTTTCAAAAACTAATAACATTTTGTTAGACAGATAATTACAAAATTCATCTGAATTAATGTTTTAAAGATTACATTGGTAAATTGGATTAAGTTTTTTTTCACTGAAAAATTAAAAATTTTACAAAAAATAGGGAATTGGTTGGTTAAATCTACTTTTATCACATGTGGTATTGTATGATGTGTGTGATCTTTAGTTATTATGTGATCAATAATTGTAACTGTGTTTTTGGTTATCTGTGTTGGGACATGAATAAGGGGATAGTATTCATTATTAAAAAGTATATCAATATAAATAAAAGCTTATCTCATACAATTTGTAGATGTTGCTTCAATACCTATGTTAATGTAACCAAGTAGAAAAACTTTATTAGATTTTAATTGTTCAAGATTGCTGTTTAGAATATCATTGAAAATTTGGATATCATTTTTGGAGTGTTTATAAATAGTGCCAATAATAAGATTTAATTTGGGTATATTTATCCATATATTTTTGCAACCAGTTATATTCATATGCATATCTGCTACCAGATTGTACTGAATCATACTTAAAATATACATAGCAACCATTCCAGCTTTAGTATGAGAATTATTGTGTATGAAGCATAACTTGGGAATATTAAGGCTTGAAACTGCATGATTTTTTATCCTGGTTTCTGAAATACAAATTATATCAGGCCAGTTTGATTGTAAAAATAAAAATCCTTGAAAAGCATTAAAATATTTTTGCAGAGATTTCATATTAAAATGCATTATGCATAAAGTATCACTTTTACAATTATGCATAAAGTATCACTTATATACTGCATGGTCTCTTGAAGACCTGCTTGTGAGAGAGACTAAGTTGTAAATGTTTGTTTGTGCCAGCTGCATGGAAATTACTGTAAAACCTGTTTGAATTAGACATCTCCACTGCTCAGTAAATCAATCATAGATTGAAGGCAGAGCACTGTAAAAGTACATTGAATTTTAAATCTCATAACCAATACCAGTGCTATTGTAATGGGCTTCTTAAAACAGTTGGAGTTAAGCTCAATCATCTGCATACTGGTGTTGGGCAATTTCATTTTTCCATGCTTGTATGGGCTTTTGCTGCTTCACCAAATTATGAGTGCAGCACTACTGAACAAACCACAGATCATGTCCTAACTACATATCCCATACATCAAGCACCACTGGAGCACAAGGTTTGATTGTTGCCATTGTGGCCAGCATCTGATTTGAACAGTTCAGCAGCCTAGATTAGTAAAATAGGCTTTTGGCCCCAGTCCTATCTGTATTTGACCCAGAGTGAATGCCTTTTCATTTGATGACAGTGATAATCTTCAAAGTGCTATTTAAAACATGACTTTTACAAAAGTAATGCACAGCTGTGTGAAAAAGTAGAATTTCATACATTGATTTCATGTTTTTGCAGACAGAGTTGTTTAATCTAATGTGTTAAACAAAAACATAGAGAAGCTATTATATTGTTCACCACTGGCTTCACATCTTTAAATATGTCTGTAATTGTCAAAAAAGAAAATTTGTCCAAGTTTCACTGCCTTTGCATATCCAATAACTAATTTAACAGCTTTTAACAAGCACTGATGTATAATTGCTTCTTTTACAACATGTTTTTTTTCAATTTCTATACTGTGACTTGATATGATGCTTTGATTACAATCACATTTTCTGGATGAAAACTTTTACTAACATCAAAAATATGATGAATTGGACCAGTTTAATGAGATCAGAAAAATGGTGCATCTTTTTTAGAATGTTAGAAATGCTTGGTTTCTAATTAGCACTTTAAATTTGATGGTTTCATTGATTTGGCAATGAGAGCAATGTTGCAAAAAACACATTGTGTTTTTTTTAACACCATTATTGAATGAAAAGATAAATCCAAATTTATTATACTTCTAATGCTCAATATGCCAAATCTAATGCTGGCTTAACACCATTTCTGCAAGCATCCAATCCAGGAAATCTGAAAATCTGGTGTAGCAAAAGAATCAGCCCTGGTTCTGTCTGTGTTTAACTTGTTTTGGATTGTCCTCTTTAACAAAGATGTGTAATACTATAAATTGCATTTTTCTTTGAGGTATTTTTCAAATACTGGTATTTGTAATTGCTTTTGTTTTTACAAACTTAAAAAATATTTGATTTTTATTTAAGCTAAATTTTTTATTGATTAAATTGTTACAAAATACCTCAAAGTACTATGTTTTGCAAAGCTATTTTAAAATAGTATTTATATTTTAGGTCAATTTTGGAATACATAATAATTGATATGTGCCCTTAAATATTTTAAAGCTTATTTTCAGGCAGAAAATATTGTTGAACACAGAAAAACATGACCTTTGCTTACTTATGTTGCACAAGTATAAACTTGGGCACAATGCTTCTGAAATTGTGGCAAATATGAACAGGGCACGGGAAATGGGTCCGCAAGTAATTGGACAGTATGAAGGTGGTTCCAGAAATTTTGTATTGGAGATGAGAGCCTTCAAGGAAAGAGGTCATTGGTGTTATGGAGACAAAGCATCAAGCACCTTTCAAACCACCTAACTTTTTGGTGTTCATTGAACTTGTGAGAAACCCATTTATTGAGCTTTTTCACCTTTTTAATACAATGTAAATGGCGTGAAACTGTTGCAGTTCTGATAACAAATATCTGAGACTTTTCTCTGACACTTTGTCATGGATTTTGCTTAACAATTGATTGCATTTTTTTATTGTCAAGACTGAATGCCCTTTACCTTTTTCATCTTTAAATCTTTGAGGGACATTGGGTCATATATGACCCAAGAATACTTTTTTGCAATACAGACAATCTGACCAAAAAATTAAGTTTGTTTTTTGACAGTTGGATTCTTAAAAGATTGAAGTTTTAATTAAAAAAAGAAATTGAAAACTTTTATCTTTTTTAATATGGTTTTGCAAATTTTTTGACAGCAAAAATTGAAAAAAATTTTTGATTTTAATTAGCTGACTTAATTAAAGGAAAATAATCTTATTTTATAACTTACCGTAACTGCAAGCTGTGACTTCTTCTGGATAAGCACATAGTGAGAATGATTATGGAGCTTGTCTAAAATCAAAGTTTCACTCTTGCTACCAGTGACAGCAAGCAAAGCAGGCTACGCTGTCTTAAAAGCAGCGTTCCTCAGGGATTGGTCTTGGCCCCCCTCCTATTTAACATTTATATGTACAATCTGCCTTCCATGATTTCCAGAATGTTTGCTTATGCTGATGATCTAGCATTGTTGCACTCTTCTTGAAACTGGAAGAACTTGGAGGAGACATTAAGCCAAGACATGTCTACACTTTCATCATATCTCCAGACTTGGAGGTTGAAGTTCAGTCACACTAAGATGGTGATGGCAGCCTTTTACTTAAATAATCAAGAGGCCAAACGTGGGCTAAAAGTCTACAACAATGATAGACTTTTATTGTTCTGTTCAACCCCTACTTATTTTGGTGTAAAACTGGACAGATTGCTCACGTTTTGTCACCATCTAGTGGCATTGTGCAAAAAACTATCCCCACGTGTCACACTGCTGAGGCAACTCATGGCTTGGGATGGGGTGCAGGTGCTAAAACACTATGCATAGCTGCTTTATCTCTAGTCTACTCAACAGCTGAGTACTGCGCACCAGTCTGGTGTTGCAGTATTCAGCTATTGAGTAGACTAGAATAATCTTATTTATTCTAGTTTCACACTTGCCTAATTGACAGTGTTTTGAACAATGCCTTGCACATAGTCACCTGATGTCTGCATCCTGCTGCAATGGATCACTTACCCATGCTCTCAGGCATCCAGCCAACTGAGCTTTGCCGAATGGGAACGACACTCTCCTTGGCTCACCATGGATCTCTGGACAACAATCATATCTTGTATGGTCTTTTAACTGGGTCCTCAGATACTTGCCAAATGAGACTAAGATGCAGATGCCCATTTGTGCCAGCTTTGCAGAATCTTTTGGACAACCTTGCCAGACTTGGCATCCATGCTTCTGAATGGAAAAATCACAAATGGAAAGTGGAGTACTGTGAAAATGCTTCCAGGCTCCGTGTTTTTGTACCTGGGACTGGTGCCAGGCCTGTTGGGATGAGCTTATGTCGTGATTCGTATATGCCAAATGCGTTAGATTTTGAAGCAATTGCCGAAGCGCAGAAATCTGACGCGGATATTCAATCTTTATGCAATAGAATTACTTCTCTTCAACTTAAAAGTTTGCCTGTTCGAAATTCGCCAAATTTTATATTATGTGATGTCTCTCAAGATACGCCCCGTATCTTGCTTCCAAAAGCCAAATTCCAAAAGTAATCAGATGATGATAAAATAAAAGCATAGACTCGAACATAAGGCAAGCACGCTGCAATCATGCATTTGGCATATACGAATCACGACAAGCTTGTCCCAAGCAGCTTGGGTTAAGCTCAACTGCTTGAGAACTGGTGTTGGGTGATTCCATTTGTCCTTGCACAAATGGGGTCTCGCTTCTTTGCTGAATTGCAAGTGCAGTGCCTCTGAGCAAACCATAGACCATGTTCTAACAGCATGCCCTATACATCAGGCACCACATGGAGCACAAGGTCTGATGGTTTTGGATGATAAAACATGATGCTGGCTTAACAACATCACTGCCAGCATCTGATCCTGGCAGTGCAGCACCCTGGGGTAGTAAAAGGATAAACCCTCAGCCCCAGTCCTGTTTGTATCTGACTTGAAGTGGATGCCCTTCTAAACAACAACGATGATAATCTTATTTTATATGATTCAAGTTTTAATTTTTAAGATTAGGTTCTTGTTAATGGTTTAAAATCATTATTGAATTACTTAAGCTTTTTGATTTCAAAAACAAAAGTGAAAACTGGAATGGGTCATATATGACCCAGTGTCCTTCAAAGGTAAATATAGGTGATTATAAAAGATGTGGATAATGCTGTAATGCAAAGCAACTGGGTTGTGGCTGACCCGATGACTGTTTTTTTAGTCTTTCGCTGCAACCCTATTGTAGAATTGTTGGAAATTATTGATTATTATTATATTTTTGAAATGTAGTGTTGTATGGATATATTTCCGCTTTGTCTACAATGAATAAACAAAGATTGATTGATTGATTTATTGTATGTTTTGCAATGTTCAGCAAATTTTTTTGTTGATTTTTTTAGTAAAACTGATGTCTTAAATAAAGTATTACTGCATATTTGCTGTAATTATTAATGACTTGTTTCTTGTTTACAGTATGCCATTACCAACCTTGTAGGCTTTGGGGATTTCTCAAAATTTAAAAGATAATGAACTGAATTTGGCAAATAAAGAACGAAAACCAGTAACGTATTTTCTTAAAAAAACAAAAAAATAAAAATTTTTTATTTATAGTGTCTAAGAACACCTAACAAGACATAGAAAACAATTTTTGAATAAAATTAAGATGTAAAAATCTTATGTCCCTTAAAGGGTTAAGGCTCTCATCTTCATTACAGAATTTCAGGACCAATTTGTACTCTCTGATCACCTGTAGACCCATATCCCCATGCTCTGTTGATATTGACAGCAGTTTTGGAGGCATTGTGCTTAAGTTTGACCCCATGCAATCTAAGTAAGCAAAGGTCATCTTTAAGGGGTTTTATGCTTCAAAAATATTTTCTGCCGAAATTCATTAAAACAACATGCTTAAGTTAAAGAATAAATATTGCTTTTAGGTCAAAACCCATGTGCTTCTAATAATGGAGGATGTGATGATATTTGCTTGTGGTCTGGAACTGGTAACAGGTCATGTGCCTGTAATTGTTCTAGAACATTAGCAAGTGATGGAAGAAGGTGTATTGATTCTCTTTGTGACTTAGATATATATTTTGGTATTGATATTGGAGCAACATTTGATTTAAGAGGTTGTATCTTATCTGGGGATAAACCTATCTTCACCGTAAGACTAATAAGTTTTTAAAGTGACTGTATAGAATGTATCAGATTTCTAAAAAAATATGTAAATCAATCAATTAATATCTAATAATTAAATGTATTGGAAAAATAATCAATGTACTGTTAATAATTATAACAGTATATTGGTTATTTTTCCAATACACTTAACTTTATAGTTTTTTGCATAATATCATAAATTTTCTTATGTGTACATCAATTGTATTTGTCATTGAGATAGCTTATTGTGATGATCCTCTGATAAATGAGCAGTAAGATGCAAATTCAATGCTTAATTTATCTAAGTGATTTCTGTTGTGCTTTTTAAAAAACACATTTCCAAATTTATTCTGTTGCTTACCAACAATAGTAACTCCAATTGAAAGTGGCAACCAGGTCAATATCACAGCCATACCAAGAAGAATTTTAATTGTGAGGTATTTTGCTAGAATGTTTGCAAATTATTAAGAAAAATCTAATTTTGTCTTAACCCTGTTGCTTCAAGTAATTAAAGTAACAGAATATAATCATTGTTATTATCTATTCTATTTATCCTGCTGGCTTCTGGGACAGTGTTGAACAGATTAAACAAAGCAAACACCCTGCCCCTTTAGAGATGCCAAGGTAATGCTGCCTGGTTAAAAGTTTTTTATTTGCTTTATAATTGTATGAATAAATTTTATTGTTAAGTTTTTTGGTAAGACTGTCAACCAGAGTAAAGTGTTTTCCCAAGGACATACCCGAATGACAAGAGTAGCAATTAAATTAATACTTTATTTATTATGTTCAGCTTGATTACAGCATTTCTACCTACTTGAGCATACTGCTAATGATGAGTATGACAAATGGGTATAAACTGCTGTAGATTTTTCTAGAAGAAAATTGTTGATTGTAATTTTTGTTGTAGTAGTTTGCTGTTTAGAAAATAATAAAATAAATAGTCTTAAATTTATTAACTTGAAACTTTTTATTCTGATGATTTTCTACAAGTGATATTTTGAAGTTATAAATTCATTACTTTGTTTTTTCTTTATATGGATAGATTAAAAACAGTTATTTATAGCTAGTTATAATTACACCAGCTCAGATGAAGAATTTCTGGTTGACTGGGTAGCCAAGGAAAACCTTTTTTCCCTCTTGTATAACCCTAAAGATGACCCTAGCTTCTCTGGTCACTGGAGCACTGAAATCAATACCGACCTGACTTTTGCAAGTGAAGATTTAAACAGCTCCAAACTGGACAGACATACTTCAGAAGTTTCCTAGGTGCCAACATCAACCATTGCTAATTGCAGCTTCAAAAAATTTAGTTACAGTCTCAACTGAGCTGTACAAGCATTGGAACTTCTGCAACACCAACTGGGAACAATACAATGTCTCAGGAATTAACATCTACTGACTCTAGCTCTATTGATGAGGCATACCAGGACTTTTGTAATACCATCTTTGTAGCGGTAAAATTGTCAATTCCATGTGGTTGCAAAAAAATATAAACTGTGTTGAGATGCAAAGTGCAAACACCTCTACCAGGTTTTTTTATGGGCTTTGCAGGGTGAAGCAACTAGTTTAGCTGCTTCTGCATGCTGGTCTTAGGCTGTCAATAACATTGACTTCACATGCTCCAGTTGGCTGGCATAGATTATAATTAACAACTTCACAAACAGAATCAGACATACATGCCACCTCTACCCCATTACTGCCAACTCAATTACTTTGCAGTTGGTTAAAAATGGAATATACAAAACAACAAACCATGAGTCAGCTATATTTGTCATTAGAAAGATGTCCCAACTCTTAAGCAATGAAATGGTTTCTTCAATACTGTGGCAAACAATTCAATTCCATAGTTACCACCAGGCACAACTTTTAAACTTTTCCAAATAAACTTCCACCAGTACATAGAAAAAAAACTCAAAAGCACCTCTCGATTACTGTGCACTTATTTAAAGTTGGAAAAACAAAGAAAAATACACAGTTGGCAAATTAAACAAAATGAACATGCATGGAAGATCAAAACTCAAGTCTGACAGAAAATCTTTTGATTCAGACATTCCAGTAGTATTCACAGCTTTGTTGGTTACCATAGCATGAATGACTTAACACCCTCTCAGTGGTTATTTTAAGACAAGTAAAATATCTCAAACAAAAAATCATTATCCAATTAATACTTTATGCAAACACCTTGTTTTAACAACATAAATAACAAAGTTTTAGACATGTTTCAACTGTTTACAAATGGAAATGGAATGAAAGAGTTTAGAGAGGAAGAGATTCTCAAGCTTGTTGGCATGTCAATCCCCAAATTAAGTATAAAATATTCTATTTACCTTCTAAATTAGAGTTTTTCAATGTAACATATAATTAAAGTTAAAACCTTTTTTTGGTCTTCACTTTTTTTCAATTAGATGTATATTTTATAATGTTACAATTAACAATGTTATATATAAGCTTACATAATAGAAAAGCCTTCACATTCATTATTTTTTAATTTAGGGTTGTGGCAAAAAGGTTTAAAAAAACTTCTTTATTGTTTCAATAGACCCCAATAGTTATTCAATGACACTCCTTGACCAAAACAAGTAATCCCATGCAAATTAATCCCATAAAATGTTAATAAGGTTACCATAGGACTTCATTGTTCTAAAACTGTCCATACATTGATTCATAATCTGAATTTACCTTCCTGACTTGCAGAACAATGTGAAAGACATTAAACTTATTCAAGTGATTACCATGATCTGTTTTCAGAGATGCCAAAATATTGCTGTATCATTGAAACTACTTTTTATTTTTATTTAGAAATAAGAGTAAAATTTAGAGCTGCTTGCTAAAACCAAAAAGCAAAAAAAGACCATATCTAAGAATTCTTATCTAAGAACACAACAAAAATGCAAGAGTAAATTTTGAACAAAGTTCAATATGTCATCAACAGAGTGATCCTATCTACTCAGCCCCTTGCTGACATAACACCAAACAAAAATATGACCACTTTGGAATAACCTAAATAAAAACAAAAAATAATCTATGAATTTAAAGTGGATCTGAATCTTTATTGAGCTTTTATCTGTTTGCAAAACTTGTTCATTTGGCTGATTTGTCACTATTTTCTAAATCTCTTGATGTAAAAAATTGAGCAAACTTTACTAAGTGTGTTTATTTAGCAACATGGTCAAGTAAATAAAAGTACTGTATTCAAATAAAGTATTCAAATAACACATGCCTTAGATTTCGATTTTAAGAGACAAATTAGCCATATTTGAAGCAAATTTTATACTTTTAAAGTTTATACCAGGGCTTCCCAAACTTTTTTGCTTGTTACCCCTTTTAATCTCCAAAAATTTTCTGCGACCCTTTATAGTTAAAATGCTAGACACTGCAAAATATGCATTTATAATAATTTATTAAAAGGCAAAAATTAGAACAAGCTACCATTACTCAAAGCCTACTAATTTACAAGTAGGTAGCTTATTGGAAACAAAACAAAAAAGCAAGCACATTTATTCAATGTGATGAGTGACTGCTTTCAACTGCAAAGCAAGAATTTTTTTCTGTTAAAAAAATCACAACTTTATTTTTCAACATTAATAGCCTTTTCAAAGCTTTGACTTTTGAGAGCCACCTTACTTCACAATGCTGTAAAAGGGTCTTAAACTCCAATTCCGTATCACCGCATAAATTTGCAAAAATATGGGTATTGATTGCGTGATTCTTAAACTCACATTTTTTGAATGTGCAAGTCAGTGTTATATTTGCCTCATTTGCTGCTTCAACATCATCAACAGTAGGCTTATTACTGTTATCATTCAACTTTTTTAACCAGCTATCCATTGATTATAATAATGTTATTAAAAATTGAAAATAACTTCACTTAATAAGATTAATTCAAAGCTTAATAATAATAATGTTAATTGATTAATAATAAATATTAATTTTTTATTATTAATCAATTATTTTTTACTTTTGAAAACAGTTTAAAAACGTTTTTTCCATAAAAATGCTTGTTGCCTAGCCTCTTGTCTGCCAAGCTTTTATGGTGTCATAAACTGAAATGATGAACAAAAAGTTATGCATCCAGCTGTGCCACGTGATACAAATGTGGAAACAATCATTTGCTGTTAATTAACAAAGTCCCACAATTCAGTACTAGAGCTAGGCTTACTTACATAGAATCTACTGTTGTGTTGGGAATGATATTTTGCGCAATTGCACCAGTTTTAACATGTGAAAAGTACAATGGTTTATGCAGTAAATTGTGTAAAATTGGTATACTTTCTGCTCCCCCTGAAGTTTGTTATGCAACCCTGCAAGGGGTTGCGACCCCCAGTTTGGAAAGCCCTTGTTTATACCATGTAGTTTTGCAAAATTTTTACAAATATAACTACTTGTACTGCCGGTGTCAACCAAAGCATGAGCATCTATGTTGTTAATATGAATTGCTGTAAGTACATGTTTGGAAAAGGTTGAGTGTAAATTTGTCATTAAAGCTAAAAAAGATTTTGAAATGCAACTTAATGATTTTCATTTTAAGAAACATTTAACATAGTGTTCTAGTGTAGAACAAAAACCACAAATTTCACTTTTTGAAGACATTGATTTTGTGGATTTTACATGAAACCTTTGCAAAATTGACAAATAAAATTTTAAGACTGTTTACTTGATTGATTTTGTATAGCATTATCATTTTGATTGTTTGTGTTGCTCTGATTAGAAGTTAGTTTATCGAACTGCAAATTATTTACAGTACATACCCAACCAGAATACAGGGCTTGATCTGAAGAATATGATTTTGAAGAAACTTTTGCTAGTTCAACAGCTCAAGCTTTTTTGTAAGCTTTGACAAAAGTTAATGTTTGATTATTCAATTATCTCTGCCTAATTATGTTTGATGAAATACCACTGATAAAAGAGTCTATTTTTATTGCATTTTATATTCTAAAGCATTTTAAGCAGTAAAATTACAATTTTGACTTAGTTTGTCTATACATAAAACAAACTCATCAAAAGATTCACCAATCTTTATTTTTTTTTGTATTTATCTCTATATTTATCCTCCTGAATTGCAGGAAAGCAACTGAGGCACTGATACATAGGGTAAGCAATTACTTTGACCTGCTTCTGGAGATGCCAAGATATTGCTGTCTGCTTGTAATTTAATAGAAATATGATTGAAATTTAGAACTGCTTGCCAAGATCACCAAGCAGAGGAAAGTGCTGTTAAGTGTCTTTTCCAAGGACACAACAGAATGGCGCGAGTGGGTTTTGAATCGAGACCATGTTGATCATAAACATGAGGCTTTAATCACTTGACCACGCTGCCGACATGTTTTGTCATGCTGTTGCTAGAAGATGCCTGGCATAGATTTTATTTCTTGGTTTGACAAACAATTTTTGTAACATCTCAATAGCTCTTTCATAAATAGTTTCTTCTTGTATAAGTTTATACAAAGGAGCTGTTAAATGAGCAATCAGCACATCTAACTTTTTAAGAGCATTATCTTCTAGAACTGCTAAAGTTTGAAAACATTTTAAATCAGAACTTCCAGTCATCCTTAGCAGATGATGAGCTAGGGTCAGTAGCTAATTTTTCTGGTTGCAAGAATTTCAGATTTGCTTGAGCCATCATATGAAAAACAGAATAGCAGAAAAATACACTTTTAAATTGTAATATATTAATTCAATTTAACAAGTATTTACTCTTTATTAAGGCTTTAAAAGCCTATTTTATTGGCATAAAAATATAACTCATTAAATTACAACACACAATGCTATACCACATTTTTATAAGAACTGAAAACATCTTTCTGAAAACCCATTCCAACGACAATCACAACAACCAACAGTGTAAATTGAAGTGTGCTGTTCTGAAATCACCCAAAACACTATGGAATTTAGGTTTTAATCAACTAAGAACATAATTATCTGAACAGAAATGCATGTTAACAGAGAAACAACCAACACAACTTAAAAACAACACATCTAAACAATCACGCATCATGCTGACAGCATTCTGCAAGAGATAGAACGCATAGTACAAAACTCAAAGCAAGAACATGCTTCAGGCTTGACCATGCACAATTTTAATTACACAACAATCTTCCCTTGTTAATGAGAAATGGACTTTCCATATCGAATGAGTGGAACATCCTTAGTTTACTGAGTTGATCTGCACATAGTTGGTTTGAAAGGGGCAGAGAGAAAAGAGTTGTGGCTGTCCTGTTGTTGAGGAAGGGGAGCATTGCACTTTGCCTTTGCATGGTAGATTTTGACAGAGTAGTTACAGTAAATCATCCTCTCCTTGTTCACTAGTTATGTTTGAGGATCCTCTTTGTTGAGTATAGGAAATTAAGATTCTATTTCACTCAAGTTCAATCCTTGTGGGCATGGAGACAGGTTACTTAAGGAAACCCTGCTTTCTCTACCATCCCTGTAATGATTTATGTATTTGGGGTTGCCGTCCAGAAGTTGCACTTTCTTTATGAGGTCATCTTTTTTGTGATTTCAAAGGAATTTGTAAAGCATCACCTGGCCTGGGGTGGACAGCCATGCTGGCAAAGATCTTCTGCTATGAAAATGTCTATTAAAGTTAAAGAATAATTCCTGTGGAGTGGCATTTATTGTAGTATTTAATAGAGATCGAATAGAATGTAAAGCATTAGGTAAGACAAAATGTAAAAGTGTGGTGACTCCAGGATGGCAAAGGGAGGCATGAATTTTGGCTAGACTGGAGACTGACGTCAAACTGCAGAATCCTCTTGTAAGTGAGTCCATGGCAGCATTTTCTTTTCCAGGTCTATACAAAATATTGTAGCTGTAAGAGGCTAATTCTAGTTGCCAGCATTGAATTTTGTTGTTTTTTATCTTTGTGTGTTATATCTAACATAAATGAGACTGACCTCTGATCAGTTACCAGGCTGTTGGGAGAGAAAATGAGTCCATTTTTGAACAGCTTCAATAATAGCAGTTGCTTCTTTTTCTACAACTGGATAATGTAATTTGCTTTCATGCAATGTTCTTGACATAAATGCCACAGGATGACCTCCTTGGTTTAACATTGCCAAAATCGCAACATCTGAAGTATCGCATTCAACTACAAAAGGCATATTTTTGTCAATTGATTCTAAAGCTGCCCTTGTAATTTCTATTTCCAAGTTTTGAAAATTATTTATTTGAGAATCATTGAGTGGAAAGAATTTTGCTTCTTTCAAATGTTTAATTTTTTCAGAAAATTGCTCTATCCATTTTGCATAGTAAGCAAAAACACCTAATACACGTTTTAAAGATTTTGGATTTGTAGGAGGAGGAAGTTATTCTAAGGGACGTAACCTTCTGGGGTCTGGTTTGATTATTCTGTTGCCAACCAAATAGCCTAGGATATTTACTGAAGAAACAGAACTAATTGTTTTATTATCGTTTAAAGTCTACTTTCTACATTGAAGAGATTCTAACAAATATTTCATGTTCCTGTCATGCTCTTCCTGAGTATGACCTGCAACAGTGATGTTATCCAAATAAAGAAAGCTATCTTTCAGGCCCTCAACTTGCACTAAATTATCCATCTCTCTTTGAAAGGCAGGAACCTTGTTTGTTACACCAAAAGGTATTCTTGTAAATTCCCAAAGTTTTTCACAAGCTTCAAAGGTGATAACAGGACAATCTTTCTCAGTTATTCGAATTTGATGGTATACACCAGTGGTTCTCAACCTGTGTATGCAAAGCTATTTTTGGTGGTATGAGAGACACTTGTTCAACTCTTAATTTTTAAAATATTATAATTAAACTTAGCTGCACAACTGCATTCATTTAACAAAAATTTAATTTTAAAATTGATATATTTAAAAATTTAATTTTAAAATCAGAGTGTAATTAATTCCATTATCTTATTATGTCATAATCAGGGGATATACGAGGTCTGTTCAAAAAGTATCCGACTTTTTTGTATAAAGCACACAACACAATAAATTTTGCAAGTTTTATTCAATCTCCTTCAAAATATTCCCCTTGGTGGTTCACACACTTATCCCAGCGCTTCTGCCACTTCTCAAAACACTTCATAAACTCCTCCCCCGGAATGCTCTGAAGCTCCTCTGTCGCTTTTTTCATAATGTCTTCTCTTGACTAAAATGGCCTCCTTTTCAGAGTTGTTTTTAGCTTAGGGAACAGCCAGAAATCACACGGTGCTAAGTCGGGAGAGTAAGGAGCCTGTCTAATAAGTGGCATGCTGTTTTTGGCTAGAAAAGCTTGGACCACATGTGCAGAATGAGCGGGAGCATTGTCGTGGTGAAGCTGAAAATTCTTTGCTGCCCACATGTTTGGCCGCTTTCTTCGCACAGCATCACGAAGGCGACGTAGAATCTCCAGGTAGTACTCTTTGTTGATTGTTTGACCTTCTGGTGCATATTCATGATGCACGATGCCACAGGAATCAAAAAAACAGGTCAGCATAACTTTCACATTGCTGCGGACTTGCCAAGCTTTTTTTGGGCGTGGTGATTCCGGATGCTTCCATTGTGATGATTGAAACTTGGTTTCTGGGTCATAACCATAAACCCAGGTCTCATCACCAGTGATGATTGTCTTGATAAATTCTGGGTCATGATTTGCAACATCCAGCATGTCCTCCGAAATTTCCTTCCGGAGTTCCTTCTGTTGCTCCGTCAGCAGCTTGGGGACAAATTTAGCCGACACTCTCCGCAGGTTCAAATCCTCAGTTAGGATTGAATGAACTGAGCCTGTGCTTATTCCCATTTCTGCAGCAATCTCTCGTACTGTTAAACGACGATCCTCCAACACTTTTTCACGAACCTGATCCATCGCCTCCTCGTTTCGGCTTGTGGATGGCCTTCCTGAGCGAGGATCACTTTCCACTGATGCACGGCCATCTTTAAAGCGTTTAAACCATTGCTTTATCTGAGTTGGGCTTAAGGCCTCATTTTCAAAAGCTTGTTGAATCTTTCGAATTGTTTCAACTTGAGTATCACCAAGTTTTTGGCAAAACTTGATGCAATACCTCTGTTCGATGCGTTCTGTCATTGAAATGAAATTTTCTGAAAATCAAAAAACCGATGAACACGTACTACACGCCTGCACTAAATGCTTTACACAGAGAGATACGAATGACGAATCGGCCTGAAACGCTTCACGATTACGCGTGAATGTGTGTGTGTGCAGCCACGCTTTGCACGGGCAGTTTGCTCATACCTTATTGGCGAGAGGGAAAAAGGTCGGATACTTTTTGAACAGACCTCGTATTCAATTATAATTTAAAAAAATTTTTTAGCCTAGCATAGCCCTGTAATATTGAAAAGTTATTTATTGCTTATGTATTTTGTCTGATGAGGGCTTATGTTAGCTGAAAACGTTCACTTTAATGATTTTTTTGTTAATAAAAAATTTTTGCTAAATGAATGCAGTTGTGCTGCTAAGCTTAATTATGATATGGATAAAAAAAAGACACTTCTCTCCCTAATTTGGAATTTTTAAAATGTATTTTACTATTTTCCAAAAAGCATTTTTTTATAAATTTTTATAAATTTTAGCTGTGTAAACATGTTGAAGAGAAAGTATAATACAAAATACATAAAATATGGTTTCATTTCTGTACAACACAGAGGAGAATGCCTTTAACAGTGTGTGATCTGCATGAAAACTCTGTCTAATTCAGCAATGAAACCCAGTCTTCTCAAGCGTCACCTTGAGTCAAACCACTCAGACAAGAAAGATCAAGATAAGAGTTACTTTCAAAGATTGATTGAAAACGTGAAGAGACAGTGTTTGGACCAGACTGGCCAGAGCTACCAGAAGAGTGCTGGGATTTTCCCTGCTTTTTATGAAGTATCTTTACTAATTGCCAAAAATATGAAAGCTCACATTATTGCCGAAAATCTTGTTCTACCAGCAACAAAAATACTTGTTCGGAACTTAATTGGAGAAAACGAATCTGAAAAGTTGAATTCTGTGTCGCGTTCTAATGATACAGTGAGACGTCGGATCCATGACATTTCTGACGACATTTCTGATCAAGTGACTACTGCGGTAAGAGCTTCAAAATATGGGTTTGCCATGCAACTTGATGAGTTGACCAATGTCACCAACTGCGGTCAATTGCTTGTCTATGTCAGGTTCACAGAAAATGACATAGTTAAAACTGAACTGCTTATAAATAAGGAGGTGTCTGGTACAACAAAGGGCAAAGATATTTCTAACATCGTGGATGAATTCTTCAAGAAAAATGATTTAGAATGGTCAAAATTGGTTGGCTGTACAACTGATGGTGCTCCAGCTATGCTTGGCAGAAAATCAGGATTTTGGTCTTACTTAAAAGCTGTTTCACCCAAGATCATTTTTACTCACTGTTTCATTTACAGATTTGCACTTTGTGCCAAGGTGTTACCTACTGAACTACTTTCATGCTTACAGCAAATCATCAAGATTGTTAATTTTGTGAAAACGTCAGTGTTGAATACAAGACTTTTTGCAAACCTTTGTGCTGATCTTGGTTCTGATCACAAATGTCTGCTTTTTTATACAGAGGTGTGCTGGCTGTCATGCAGAAATATGACAAGAAAGGTTTTTGAACTGAGGAATGAGTTACTCAAATTTTATGAACAAAGAAATCATACTTTTAAAAATGATTTGGCGAATAAGGAATTTCTCTTGAGGCTGGCTTACCTATTGAATATTTTTGACACTCTTAACCACATGAACATGTTTTTCAAGGTCCAAACAGTACCATTGCAGATTTTGTCTCAAAATTGCAAGCGTATGTACGGAAGCTAGACTTGTGGACAACAAACATTGAGGCCAAGCGGTATCACATGTTCAAAGATCTTTCTTCACTTCAATATCAACACAGTGAAAATTTATTTCAAGAAATTTGCTGCCATCTAAAACTGCTAAAACAGAGTTGATGCATTATTTTCCGAACATAGATATTAATCCGTATGTTTCAAATCCATTCTTTGTGGATCCATCCGTTCTATCATGACATCCAGTCTGATGAGGTGGCTAAAATAAAGCATAAAGAATGCTGTCCTATAAATTTCTGGCTAACGATGTCCTCTACATACTCTACTCTGGCTCAAAAAGCTATTCCTCAGTTGCTTGTATTTCCTAGTACTGGGAATGTGAGCAGCACTTCTCTGCCATGATGAGTATTAAAAGTAAAACCAGGAATTGCCTTACTTTGACCTCTCACGACTTTTGATGTGCAGTGACCACAGTGGCTCCCTGCATAAATCAGCTTGTGCAAGAAAAACAGATGCAACCATTTCATTAAATAATACTGTCATTTTTAAGTTAATTTCAATAAATACATTTCTTATTGAACTCAGTGGTATGCAGGTGTAACAAAAAATTGCCAGGTGGTATGTGGTAGCAAAAAGGTTGAGAATCACTGGTATACACTGTGTAGGTCAAACATTGAAAACACATGATACTTTGTAAGATCATTAATTAAAGTTTCAATTCTAGGTAAAGGATAAGCATCAAGCTTGGTAAATAAGTTTACAGTTTGAGAGTAATCAATGCACATACAATGCTTATTGTTATTTGCATCTTTAATGACAACAATTTGTGCATGCCAGGGAGACATACTAGGTTTAATTATTTCCTCAGAATACAAGTGATCAATTTCTTTATTGATAAACATTTGATCATTACTGTAAATGCCTTGATTTTATAGCTATATATAGGCTTACAAGCTTTCGACAAATTATGAAATAATAAAGGGTGCTTGGCTAAGGCTAGTGCCAATGCACACATACTCCAAGAAACAACAAAATCATCTTATTTCCCTTCATATTGAAAAATTACTTGTTTATATAGTAACTGAAAGTCTTGTCCTAGTAAGATATCGGTACACAAGTTTTTTCAAAACTCTTAATTTAACATCACTATAGTTACTACCATTAACAGTAATATCAATATTACAGCAACTATAAATATTCTCAGTCAACAATGTAGTTGCCATTAAAATATTATCAAAACATGGATTATTTCAGTGTTTAAGCACTTAGCTGTGTCTTTGTTGATAAAACTCATTGAGCTACCAGAGTCAATTAATGCTGACACTTCAGTATCTGCTATTTTTGCGATTGGGCTTGGTTGGGTCAAGCAATTAGAGGTTTCATGAATAACACACAAGGTAGAATTCGAAACTTGAGCATTAATATTTTTAAATACTTTTGATTTACATACATTTGCAAAGTGTCCTCTTCTTTGGGACTTAGAACATATTGCATTTTTAGTGGGGCACATGCTTCTTGTGTGGATAGATCACCCACAGGAGGTACACAATTTACTCAGGCTCAATGTAGCTTCTGATACATTGTCTGTAGTTAAAAGTGTTGAAGATTTATCAGCAACAGCAGCTGTTAAATTAGATTGATATTCTTGATTGAGCAAGTAGAATTCGGAGTTTTTTTGGACAAGTTCTATTGACCAAGCTTTTTCAACTGCATTTTTGAGGTTAAGGTTGTCGTCTTTGAAGGGTATCCACTCCAGGTCAGACACAAACAGGACTGGGGCCAAGGGTTTATCCTTTTACTACCCCAGACTGCTGCACTGCCTGGATCAGATGCTGCCAGTGATGTCATTAAGCCAGCATCGAGTTTTGTCATCCAAAACTGTCAGACCTCGTGCTCCATGTGGTGCCCGATGTATAGGGCATGCTGTTAGTACATGGTCTGTGGTTTGCTCAGAGGTGCCACACTTGCAATTTGGTGAAGGAGCGAGACCCCATTTGTGCATGGACGAATGGAATCGCCCAACATCAGTCCGCAGGCGGTTGAGCTTAACCCAAGCTGCTCGGGGTAAGCCCATCCCAACAGGCCTGGCACTGGTCTCGGGCACAAAAGCATGGAGCCTGGAAGCATTTTCACAGTACTCCGTTTTCCATTTGTGATTTGTCCATTTGGAAGTGTGGATGCCAAGTCTGGCAAGGTTGTCCAAGAGATTCCGCGCATCTGGCACAAATGGGCGTCTGGATCTTAGTCTCACTTGGCGAGTATCTGAGGACCCACTTAAAAGACCATGCAAGATATGATTGGGGTCCAGAGATTCACAGTAAGCCAAGGAGAGTGTCACTCCCATTTGGCAAAGCTCAGCTGGCTGGATGCCTGAGAGTATAGGTAGGTGGTCCATTGGAGTGGGACGCAGGCATCCAGTAACTATGTGCAAGGCGTCATTCAAGACACTGTCAATGAGGCGAGTGTGAGCACTGCAACACCAGATTTTCTAATGTGAGCACTGCGACACTAGGTTAAGGTCATGATTTTCTAACAGTCTCTGATGTATTCTATGGGAAGAAAGACCATTTATAAGAGCATCATGAACCATCTCTTGCCTGTATTGCTTGCTTGTACATACTTTAGGCTTGACCATGCACAATTACAATTATGCAACACATGCATTTACACAAACAATAAATTAAATTGATCTGTATGATTGCTGAGTTTGAAACTCAACACCCATTAACAATGCCTTGCATTTAGTAAATGGATATCTGTATCCCCAGCAACAAACAACTTTTTTATCTTTGCAGGTGTCCAACCAACTGAGCTTCCCTGGCAAAAAGCCAAATTGTTTCTAGTTTGCTGCACTCCGGAGCCAGAACACCTCCTATACGAAAGGTTCCTGTCTTCACCTGGTGGTCAGCTGCAGCAACTTAAATCAAGACACCCATTTATGCCTGCTGAACTGGAACTGCTAAATGACCAGCCCAGTCAAGCACCATGTAGCACGATGGGCAGAATATACAGTAGATGGAGCATTGGAGTGGCAAAGCACCTCTTGACTATATACGAGAAAGATTAGCTTTCCCAGACCTGCATGAGTCAAGCTTAATTGCCTCTAACAACTTAATACTGTGGTAGGCAATAAAATTTTAGTTGCCCAAGCAAATGTGTTTGTACAGTTATATGGAAATAAGTTATTTTGAGGTTAGGTCTAGTCTACAATGTACTTATTTTAAACCAAAAAATAATTTATCTGTTGGGAATTTGCTGAATCAGCAATACAAATCGAACAAAAGTAGTTAAACTATATAACTACCCAACACCAAAGATAAAACAAATCACAAATTTTATATGTATACTATAAATGTTAACAAGAAAAAAACTATTAGTATAAACCAATTGACTAATGATAAAAAAATTGCATTATAAAAGTGAAATTTTTGTCAAATTTAAGATTTTTTTGTGGTCTTACTTGATTGTAGTAATTTTTTTGACTTTACAAGTTATTGGTTTTAGAATGCATTGAGCTTGCATAGAGCATTTTTTCCATTTTTTTATCTTTCTCACAGGAAAGTTAGGAGATGCTATACATAAGGTAAGCAATTATCCCACCTGCTTCTGAAGATGCCAAGATGTGTGGTTGAAATTTTTTATTTTGTTTTTTCAATTTTATAGAGATTTGACTGAAATTTAGAACTGCATGCTAAGACTGCCAAGCAGGGGAAAGTGCTGTAAAGTGTCTTTTCCAAGGACACAACAGAATCATGCAAGTAGGTTTTGAACCAAGACCATGTCAACACCATCAAAGTAATCTTAACTACTTGACTATGGTGCCAATGTTTAATTACTTATGTTTGTTTTTACCAAAACAATTAAAGGCACAATAAAAAGTAAGTAAAAAATTGGAAGGTGTTTCCATAAAAAGTTGATTGACAGTATATTTGAAGCTGAGTGAGTCCTTCACTGTCGTTTCAACAGCATGCAAAAATGAAAAACACTGATTTAAACAAGCAAATAGTTTAGTTTTTACTTTATTATTGGACACCAAACTATAACAGTATTACAATATACAGCCAATGTTTTTACAAAAAACAACTTTGTTGGTCAAGTCAGATCATTTCAGTTAGTAGCTCAAGATACTGCAATGTGATAAATAACCCACCAAAGACATAAACACTCAGTTGAACACACTGAATAATGGTGCAATTATAGCAATCAGGTTTTAGAACACAACTGATATTATCTAAGTATTGCCAAAAGCACAATGGACAGTTGTTTACCAGCAAATAAACTAAAGCAAGTAAACCACAGAGACAGCAAATAAATTGCACTGGTACAAATTTAGAGCAAAAACCTGCAAATTAAAACATTTTGGTTTTAAAAAATTTATCAGTACAAACATGTGCCAGCCAAGGTTAAAAAAGTTAAACTTAAAAGCAACCATCAAGCAAACTGCAGACATGCTAATTGCATTTGCCATAAATGCAGTACTTTTATTTACTTGACCATGTTGCTAAATAAACACACTTAGTAAAATTTGCTCAATTTTTTACATCAAGAGATTTAGAAAATAGTGACAAATCAGCCAAATGAACAAGTTTTGCAAACAGATAAAAGCTCAATAAAGATTCAGATCCACTTTAAATTCATAGATTATTTTTTGTTTTTATTTAGGTTATTCCAAAGTGGTCATATTTTTGTTTGGTGTTATGTCAGCAAGGGGCTGAGTAGATAGGATCACTCTGTTGATGACATATTGAACTTTGTTCAAAATTTACTCTTGCATTTTTGTTGTGTTCTTAGATAAGAATTCTTAGATATGGTCTTTTTTTGCTTTTTGATTTTAGCAAGCAGCTCTAAATTTTACTCTTATTTCTAAATAAAAATAAAAAGTAGTTTCAATGATACAGCAATATTTTGGCATCTCTGAAAACAGATCATGGTAATCACTTGAATAAGTTTAATGTCTTTCACATTGTTCTGCAAGTCAGGAAGGTAAATTCAGATTATGAATCAATGTATGGACAGTTTTAGAACAATGAAGTCCTATGGTAACCTTATTAACATTTTATGGGATTAATTTGCATGGGATTACTTGTTTTGGTCAAGGAGTGTCATTGAATAACTATTGGGGTCTATTGAAACAATAAAGAAGTTTTTTTAAACCTTTTTGCCACAACCCTAAATTAAAAAATAATGAATGTGAAGGCTTTTCTATTATGTAAGCTTATATATAACATTGTTAATTGTAACATTATAAAATATATCAGGTCTAATAACTGCCCGACCAGGTGATCAAGTTTAATATCTGCCTGGATTAACAATTAGAACATTGTCTCGCCATATGAATTCTTGGATCAGGTCTAATAACTGCCTGGCTGGGCAGATATTAGACCTGATCCAATATACATCTAATTGAAAAAAATGAAGACCAAAAAAAAATCTTAACATATGTTACGTTGAAAAGCTCTAATTTAGGAGGTAAATAGAATATTTTATACTCAAGTTGGGACTTGACATGTCAGCAAGCTTGAGAATCTCTTCCTCTCTAAACTCTTCCATTCCACTTCCATTTGTAAACAGTTGAAACATGTCTAAAACTTTGTTATTTATGTTGTTAAAACAAGGTGTTTGCATAAAGTATTAATTGGATAATAATTTTTTGTTTGAGATATTTTACTTGTCTTAAAATAACCACTGAGAGGGTGTTAAGTCATTCATGCTATGGTAACCAACAAAGCTGTGAATACTACTGGAATGTCTGAATCAAAAGATTTTCTGTCAGACTTGAGTTTTGATCTTCCATGCATGTTCATTTTGTTTAATTTGCCAACTGTGTATTTTTCTTTGTTTTTCCAACTTTAAATAAGTGCACAGTAATCGAGAGGTGCTTTTGAGTTTTTTTTCTATGTACTGGTGGAAGTTTATTTGGAAAAGTTTAAAAGTTGTGCCTGGTGGTAACTGTGGAATTGAGTTGTTTGCCACAGTATTAAAGAAGCCATTTTGTTGCTTTTGTTTCATCATCTTTGTTTCTTTGGCTTTATTTCATCGTTTTCTGTTTTCTGTAAATTTGTCATCACCATCAAATTATTGTTTAACTGTAAATTCCAAAATTACCATCTTATATATTCTTGTTGCTTGATATTGTACTACAAATCTAAAATTATCTTGTTTTCAATTATCAATAAATTATAATTCAACTGCATCATGCATTACCAAATAAAGATCAAGATGAGGGATGCATATTCTTCAAATTGTAAAGTTTCAGCCTAGTTGATTCTATATATGTTGAAATCAACACTAACTGTTTGGAGTAAAGAACAAAGTCATGGCTCTCAAGTGTTTTAATGTTGGGATTGTTTGTAAAAAGCTTGTACCCTATAAGTCTTTATTATTTTTCACTTTATAGAGGCTATACTATGAAATATATTTATATGGTTTATCAAGTACAAATTTAAAGTTTCTTGCTAAATTTAGTTGACTTTTTTCAACTTTTGGTGCAATCAGTCAAAACCAAGGCTGATTGAACTAATATGCTACGATAAGACAAGCTTATTTTTTAAAGAATATATAAAAATAATTCTAACATAAACAGTGGCTTATTAAAGTTAAAAGATATTTTGAGTCAGAAGAAAGCCTGTTTTTGTTAAGTGTTAATTGTTTGTTATTTTACAGGTATATATAGCAGAAATTATAAATTTTTTACGAACTTTTGCAAGTGAAGATTCAATGCGTTACAGATTTGCAGTTCAAACTTATAGTCCTTCAAGTGCAGCTGGATTTATTACCATTTTACCGTAAGTGTTTCTAATTATATTTCTTGAAAATTTGTTTTTTTATGTCAATGTAAACAAGAAATTCTATAGCAAAAAAAGTATGAACTTACACAGATTTTTTTTATATGTGAAACAGTTCATGGTAAAAACTTTCATAATAATTTTTTAATTTTTTAAATTTGAAGTTTGTTTTTTTTAGGATTTATTATTAAGTTTTTTGAAATTTTTATTGTCTCATAAACAATAGTTAAATTTTTCTTAGCCATCTTTACAGAATTTTTATGATTACTTATGGTTTCATCTATGCAAAAAATAAAGAGTTGATTGCAGTTGTTAATTGGTAGCAAGCTTGGTAAAACCAAGGTTTCAAAAATGGAGCCCAGAAGGTTTTTTGGGTTTAATTATTCTTTAAAGGTTACAAATAAAGTGTTAATATTGGTAACTAAATTAGAATAGTTACACATAAAAACGAGAAAGGTATGTTTATTTACTTGTACTTTGACTCTATCATTGGCAATTTATTATTTAACATATTTTAGCAATACACAAATAGCTTTCTATATTCTAAAAATATTTTTTATTGAAAAGTTTGTTCACTTAACACTTTTAAAAATGGATTATATAAATTAGATCAGTTACTTATTTATTAAAATTATAAGATATTAGTAGTTGCACTTCTGTTGACTGAACCATGACTTACAATCATAAAGGCATGTTTACAGTACTTTTATGCTTAAGTGTATTTTAGTTTAGTTAAGTTTTGCGCAGAACTGTTTGCAGCACAAATTTTTCTAGTTAAGTTAACTTTATGACAATGGTAAAGTCTGAGCATTGTCCATGGCTGGGTTGTAGAATGGTGTATAAGCAAATGTTTCTTTTGTTATTAAAATCACATTTTACAAATAATTTTGGTTTTACAAGTTTTAGACACAGCGTTTTGTAAGAAATAAAAACAAGTAGTAAAAATTTTAATTGATACTTGAAGAAATAAGGCTACTTAAAAAGTAATAAAATTCTATCGTTGTGGAATGTAGTAAGATATTATTTCAATGTTGTATACACAATTATAATGAGAGATTAAAAAGTACTTTTTCTCTGCTGATGCTGTACTGTGGGAAATGGATGCAGCTTAAAAAGACTAATAGCCTGGTTTTATCTCTGACTCAATTTTTCAACCTCTTTGCGCATGCCACTATTTACTCAACTTTTATCTGAGTGTTTAAAATTTGGAAAGGACTGAAACTAAGAAAGCTAAAACAGGGTTAAAATAGATGTTTGTTGTTTGGTAATAAGTTTGAGGCAAATATCTTAAATCCACATGTGTGGTCCTGGATTTAAATAAATATTGCCTCTAACAGCAAGTAATCTAATTATACATGTAGTTGAGCTTTAAAAAGTTATTGTTTTTTAAAAGGTATAAATTAGTCTTTATTATCAGATGAAACAGGAGGGCCAACCAGTAAAGATCAGACTGAAAGCAGAATTAATCCAATTTGTGTGGTTGAAAATCATCCATCAGTGTTCTAACCTTGATAATACTCACTCATTTAGAAAAAAAGTTTCAAAAAATACTTGTGCCAACTATCTGGACATTGATTTTTTAGACTGCGTGATGCCTGAGGTTGCATGAAAAAGATTATTAATTGTCATATCATGATTTTAAAGTATAACCATACAGCATAAGGGTTTTTATCAAAGTTTTCCACTTTGTGAAATATATTTTGTCTTGTTTGGAATGTAAGTAGGTTTTTTTAACTACTCTTACCCTTACCTTTACCTTTGGTTTCAAAATTGACCTATTCTAATATCCATTGATGTTCATGCACAACCACTCAGTCTCAGATGTAATTGGAGACTGATCAACCAGATCCCAGTTTACTTGCTCATGAGGAATTGTAAGAAAGGCATGTTTCCTGCTTAAAGTAGACTCAGCTA
Organism: Diplosoma virens; assembly: GCA_963680785.1. Taxonomy (NCBI): domain Eukaryota; kingdom Metazoa; phylum Chordata; class Ascidiacea; order Aplousobranchia; family Didemnidae; genus Diplosoma; species Diplosoma virens. Next base: position 34,825,857 of record OY796895.1, on the reverse strand, counting down.
TACAAAGCTAGAAATTGTTAGCTTGTCTGGACTAGTACAATGAGTCTCTTGCAGTAGGATGACTTGAGGCTCAAACTGCATGGGAAGATGATGCAAAACATTTATCTTGCTCCCAGTGAGGCCTTCAATGTTCAGCTGTAATATGGTGGGCCTTCAGAACTTTTTGATGACATGCGTTGAAAAGGGCAGTTTATGTTAGACACATGTTATAAAGTAAACTATAAATTAGGCTTTCATTCACAAAAATCAAAACTAACATCTAAAAAGAAAACAACAATAGTAATTTAAATAAAACTAAATGTTTGGAAATAAGAAAGCTGACAAGGTCAATTAAACAATACCAGATTATTATTTAAAGGTAAGAAGTTTACGCAAAGCAGTACAGTGCATAGAAAAGAAGACAATGACAGAAATAAATAGGCAAGATAAACATATGAACAAGGCAAGTGTTAGAGCAGTTCAAATCTAGGTTAAATCATGACAACATGCATTGCACTTTTAGCAATTATTATTATTATTTGTGTTTGTGCTTTTGTATTTATGCTTGCTTAGTTTGTATCATTAAGCACCTGTTCAAAATAGACAAATTATTGCTTAAGTGTTTAAAAGATATTTTAAAACTTTTCCTTTATTTCCACCTGCATTCCTGCATTCCTGCATTTGAACTGAGTGTACATTAGGTCCTAAATATATCCATCCATTTTCATTATGGATTTAGGAACATGAAAAGTTTTCTGCTGGCAGGAATTAGATATTTTTTGCAGCCATGTCCATTGTTTTGCAGCCATGTGCTTTCTTTCCTGCAACTCTTGTTGCAATCCTCATATCTTTTTGTTGCACTTTTAGTCACCATTTTTTCACTGTTTTTTTAGTGTAATCTGCATTGCATCAATGGAATTTGTTTTTGTTGATCCTTTGAATGTTCTTAAAATAATTAGATTTATTTTTTGAGTAAAGTGTAGGAAAGGGCAGAAAGAATAGAACTAGTGAGAAAGTAATCAGACCCTTCTTTGTTGTTGAAAACATCGAAAGTTATCAACATAATAAAAATATATAATGGTTTTTTTCTCTTCCTGAATAATTTTGCTTCTTGGCGGCCAGATAAATTGCTGGCAGACACTGGTTCAAGTGGCAAACTTATTACCACAACATCAATCTGCTGACAGACTTAGACAACCAGTAATTTTTTAGTCTTAACAGTATTGAAACAAATTAGAAATCAGTTTTTAAAAATTACCTCAAAAGTAAAATTAAGGCTGCTTGCTTTTTCTAAACTTAGATGATTTTATTTTATTTATTTATTGCCCAATCAGCACACAAATAACCACACAACACAATAAATGATTAGAAATTACAATTGTCTAAACAGCAACTGACAAGGAAAAAGGCGATTGTGAAGTGACCAAAAGAGGTCTTCGAGTCTTGTACCACAATTATTCACATTAGAATCAAAATTATTCAAATCATAAAAACTAATAATTAAAATAAATTCCAAACTGACATTTTAGGTTCAAATACACTTCAAATTAAGCTGAGTTTACACAAAATTGTATTTCAGTTTTTTGTCTTTGTATCTTTTGTAATTCTAAGCCTAAAGTTATATTTCAGTTTTTTCCTGATGTAAGCATGAAAAGAAACCAGCCTCTTCTTTTTGTTTTCAAGATGAGCTGTTATGATAATCTTGTTAAAATCACTACTGTTTTAAAGATTGTTTTGCTTCTCTGAGCTGGAACAGCATCCTTTTTTTAGTAACTTTTACATTGACTCTATGGAAGCTTGTTTAAGTAAATTCTTTTCTTCATTTTGTAACCAGCTGACATAAATCATGATAATAATAATAAATAGTTTTGTTGTCCCAGTTGTGCAATGTATCTTTGACATCACTGACTGGAAAATCTCAGAACTGAAAAAAATTGACACAAAAGCATGCAAACTATTTATTGAACATGCACAAGATGTTACATCCTAAAGCAGACATGGAAAGGCTGTACATCCCAAGAAAACATGAAGGTAGGGCCTAATTAATGTAGAAGCAGCATTCAAAACAGCAACAATAGGAATTAATCACTATCTGTAGCACAAAGAAAGCCAATATCTAAAGCAGGTGCTTAAATATGAAAGATCTAAAATCAAAAATTCAATATCCAAGAATGCTACTAAATTCAAAAGGTACAGTCGTGGCCAAAAGTGTAGGACCACAAAGTAAAAAGTAGATTTTCTCTGTTTTTTTGCATTTGACTGAAATATTCATTTGCTAGCTTTTTGTGATCACTTTTATTAGCTCATTAAGGCATGATTATAATCTCATTTAATGACTTTTACTTGTTTCAGAGTTTATTTTAGTTAAATTGGTAGCATATATGCTGAAATTTTAAGAGTTGAAAATTGTAAAAAATGGCTAAAAATTCGCCACTTTCAGAAGTTTTGCGGGCTCAAATAATGGCTCTGCACAAAGAAGGGTATTCAGAACGATTGATCAGTCAAAAAATTAAGTGTAGCAAGAATGCTGTTCATAACGCAATCGTAAAATTTCGGATTACAGGGACTTATTCAACTGCCAAAAAATCTGGGAGACCTCGAAAAACCACCCCTAGAGACGACCTCATGATTCGGAGAACAGCAGTTCGTTCTCCAATGAGTTCTGCTAGCAAGATTCGGTCTGCACTGCTTGCTAAGGGTACGAATATCAGTCGAAGAACTGTCAGTCGACGTTTGGTGGACGACTTTGGCTTAAAAGCTCATAAACCTGCACGTAAACCCAGGTTGACACAGGCTATGAAAGTTAAGCGCTTGGCGTTTGCCAAGAAACACGTGCAATGGACAATTCAGCAGTGGCATCAAGTGTTGTTCACAGACGAATCTTCTGTGCAGCAGTTCACTACTCGGAATCGGTATGTCCGTAGACCATCAGGAAAGCGATTTGATGATCGATACACAATACAAACTATGAAACACCCCCCAAGTGTCATGATTTGGGGGGGAATGTCACTAAATGGAACAGCTGGACTCTTTTTTTTGCCAACAGGAACGACAATGAATGGCCAGCGATACTTAGATTTGTTGAAAAACAAGTTGGAACTGCACATGGCTGTCCATAATTGCACAGTTTTCATGCAGGATGGTGCTCCATGTCATCGAGCCAAAATCATGACTCAATTCCTGAAATCAAAGAAAATCCGAATCCTGGACTGGCCTGGAAACAGTCCTGATTTGAATCCAATTGAAAATCTTTGGTCAATTTTGAAGGACAAAGTTTCCGAGAAGCAACCAACAAGTGCTAAGATGTTGGAACAAGCCATTAAAGAAGTCTGGGTGCGTGAACTATCCAATGAGTACTGCCAAAGTTTGGTGGAAAGCATGCCAAGACGTTTGGAAGCTGTCATCAAAGCCAAGGGTGGACCAACAAAATATTGACTTTTCTAAAAATTTCCATGTTAACGTGTGTTATGTATATCCACAAATGTTTTTTATTTGTTGCATGCGCATAATATGTCGAATACATTCTTTTATTAACAATTGAATAAGCAATTTGCTGTCAAAATCAGAATTTTGAAGGGTGGTCCTACACTTTTGGCCACGACTGTAAGTAACAATGCCAGAGATTGAGAACAGTAAAGATAAATCTGCCTTTGAAAATGCTAAAGCTCTTAAACATATGTTTAAGTTCAAGATGAAGTCAATGATAGAAGAAAAGTGGAAAAACAAAGCATTGCATGGCCAGTATATGAAGATCCCAGAGAAGCCTCATGTAGACACAGTTACCACCAACAAATGGTTGTCAAGTAATTTAAAAAGAGAAACAGAGGGACTTCTTGTAGCATCTCAAGACCAGGCAATAAACACAGAAACTACCACAAAGTAATATGTGGCCAGCAAGTGGAGAGCATATGCAGAATGTGTTTGTGACATGAAAAGACAATGGACCATATTGTATCTGGATGTGAGGTATTAGCCAAAACAGAGTACATATCCAGGCACAATAATGATGCAGCATATCTTCATTGAAGCATCTGTAAAGATCATAATAAAAGAATTATTGACAAATGGTATGAACACAAGCCAGAGACCAGGTTGTACAATAAAGAGAACAACATCACTATCATATAGGACATCCCAGTCAATACTGATAAAACTATAACAGCAAACAGACAAGATATCATTAAAACTTCAGTGAATTCCATCTGAAAACTACAGTGACCCTTGTGGTTTTTGGCGCAGTTGGTACAGTAAAGAAGGGCATGGCAGAAAACATCCAGAAAGTATCAGAGAGACCTACTGTCACAAAGCTTCAAAAGATCTCCATCTTGAGATCTGTGTGAATTCTCAGAAAGGTGCTCAATATATGAATAGAATGATTGACTTAAATGACTAATGCTTTAAGTGTGTGATTTGCTTCTGGTTGATGCACAAAAAGAGCACCAGCAAAAACTGTGATGAATCAGAAATAATAATAATAATAATAATAAAAATACACACATTTATGTAGCACTTTTTATGAAAACTAAATTGATCAAAAGCATGTGGTAAGTTCATTTTGGCACACAAATTAACAAAGCTAAATTAATTTATTACAAAGACGAGTCTCATAAGATAACTTGCAGCAGAACAATAATCACAGCACAAGAAGCATGGAATTGAACAAGATTCTCAAAGATGGATCTGTCTGACCATCATCAGTAGTTTGCCTGAACTTGAGTCTCTGCTCTGCACTCTGCCTGGTCACAACCAAGTTACTGCATTTAAACAAATGATTTAATTATTTTTTTTGGTGACGGTTATCCTTTTTCTATACAAAAAGCATGAGATTCCATAATAGGCAAGCAATTTCTTAGTAATATGCGGCCTGATTAACTAAGCAATAAAAGCACCACGAATCTGAGTTTACAATCACCCAACACATACAAAGAGAGCAAATATAACAAATTGAGCCTTGGAAAAAATAACAATTTGCGATTCAAGGTCTGAGAAACCAAGTTTTGCAAGCTGAAGACGAAATATGTAATACAGCAAGCAAATGATTTTTTTCACAATAAACATGTTTGAATGCTTTGTAGAAGATGAGTTTGCTACAGGCACTTCACAACAATTGAAATTAAAAAAATAAAATGAAGTCATGAAACAAATCATTTTTATCCCAATATTAGTTGACAAAAACAAAAGTATAAAGATAATATTTTCAATTGGGAGAGCAATTAAACTATTTTTAATTGATTAGGTAACTTATTCCATAGTAAAGTTGTATAGGAGCAGTATAAAGCGTAGTAAAGCATATATAAAGCATAGTAAAGGATAGAAATGCTAAATCTTATGATAACCAAATTTGAAAAAGGTACAAGGGACAAAAAGAAGGTTAACATCAGAAAGCATAAAGAGCAAGAGGTCTATGTTTACAAATTAAATATTTAAATATAAGGACAAAACACCATTTACCGCCCTGAAGACATGCAACAAAATTTTAAAAAAGAGGTGGAAATATGCAGAGAATCAGTGTAATTTCTTAAGAATGGGAGTTAGGTGAGTGGATTCACATGCTCAAGAAACAAGCCTGGCTGAAGTATTTTGCACTCTGCAACAAGATAATGCAGAGTCAACTGACCATAATATATGGGGTGGTCTTATGTTTGAAGTGATGAATTGCGACATTTGGTCAAAGAAAAAAATTCTTTCCAAAAAAGTCTTCACTTTACTTTGAGTCTTTCTTGATTTTTTTATTGTCATCCCTAAAAAGCAATGATTTCTAAAAAAAAGTCTTTACTTAAAATAGTAAATTTCAAAACACTAATGGTTAACTGGGTGGAACACAAGGAAAAGGCCTAAGAATTGGGACTGTCCCCGATAAAATGGGACAGATGGCCACCCTAATAATACAGAACATTGCAGTAATCTAATTAAGAAGTAGCAAGAGCATTAACCAAAAGTTTTACAATTTTCATCAATATGCTTATGAATTCTACCATTATTATAAATATGACAAAAACTTTTTTAACAGCACTGTTAATTTGGTTGTTTTTGGAAAGGTTAATGTACAAAAATAAACACCTAAATCTTTCATAGAATTAGAAAATTTATAAACAGAGTTACGAAGAATATTTTTAACAGATTTTTGATGTGCAACTAAAAACAATGCATTGAGTTTTATTATTGTTAAACTTTATTTTGTTAAGATGCAGCCTCTTCTCTACAGCATTCAAACAACCAATTAATTTGTTAGGATCAGGTTTATTGTCATCACCAAAAGAAAAGTAAAATTGAATGTTATCAACATAAAGATGAGAATTGAAACCATTAAGAGATTGGGCTTCCCAATCTTTTTTGTCTATTTTTACTTAAGATTTGGATTGCCACAAAAAAAGGTTTAGAGACACTGAGATAGAGGTTTCATGTTGAGAGTGAATAAAAGTGGAGCAAGCACAGAACCTTGTGCACACCTGATGACAAATGAAAGCATTCAGACATATGGTTATTTATGATTTTACAGTGATTTTTGTTACATAAGTAGGAGTGAACCATAAAAGCACTGAACCTCTTATACCAACTAAACAGGAAAGCCTGTGCAGTAAAATATTGGGTTGTTAGAGTCAAAAACAGAAGACATATCAATCATCACTAATGCAGTGCATCTTTTATTGTCCAGAGCATGCAAAATGTCATCAGTAATTTTAATAAGGGCAGTCTCAATAGAAAAACCACATCTATGAGCAAATTGAAATTTTTCATAAAGATTATTAATAATTAGATGTTTGGTTAAATGTTCAGTGACTACTTTTTTCAATATTTTGGACCTGTTTAAACACATGAAAATGAAATAAATCATGCAATGGAGGGTATGAAAATTAAAAGAAAAAGAAACTAGGAAAAAATTTAAGGACAAGGTGAAAGAATTAGTTAATACTGAGGATTTGCAGGGTTCATTTAAGGATGTGGTTTTAAAGTCTTGTGAAAAGCTTTGTGGAAAGAAAAAGGAAGGACCGAGTGAGGAAGGAAGCACATGGTGGAATGAGAAAGTGCACGAAGCAATAAAGAGAAAAAAGAATGCATTTAGAGAGATTTGCAAGATTCGATCAGAGGAGAATAAAGATAATTACAAAAGAGAGAGAAATCAAACAAGGAAAATTGTCAGTAGAGCAATGAGGAAAGAGGCTGAGCAAGAGATGAATATTATAATTTATGTGACAAACCAAACAATGTGTTTAAGCTTGTAAAGGTTTTTTGAAAAAGGAAGGAACAGATGTAAATGGTGGATGATGTTTGAGAGGAATAAATGGCAGATTTGCATTTAGCAAAAAAGGATCAAAAGAGAGTGTGGAAAGAACATATGGAAAAGATGATAAATAAAGAGAATGCATGGGATAAAAAGACTAAGATTGGTATAGTGCAAAAGGTTTCTATAAAGGAAATAACAAATGCAATGAAGAAAATGAAATAAGGGAAAGCATCTGGATTTTTAGAGGGGAGCATGGAAATGATAAATGCTAGTGGGAAAGTTGTAATTGATGTGATGATGAAAGTTTGTCAAAGAGTACTGGATGGGAAAAAAGTACCAAAAGATTGGAAGATTAGTGTGATGGTGCCAATCTACAATGGAAAAGGAGATGTGATGAACTGCAGTACATATAGAGGAGTTAAGTTATTAGAATATGGAATAAAGATCATTGAAAGAGTATTGGAGAAAAGGATAAGAGCATTGGTGGAGGTAGATGATATGCACACTTTGGATTTATGCCAGGAAGAGGGAACAGCATATGCTCTTTTTTAATGAGAAGAATGCAAGAGGAATACAGGGAGAAAGATAAAAAGTTGTACATGTGTTTTGTGAATTTAGAGAAGGTTTTTGACAGAGTTTCAAGTAGAGTAATGCAATGGGCACTGAGGAAGAAAGGACTATCTAAGATCTTGGTGAAAGCAGTGATGAGTCTGTATGATGGTTCAAAGGCAAAGGGTAAAGTTGTATGTGAATTCTCAGAAGAATTTTCTCTAGTGGTTGGTGTACATCAGGGATCTGTTTTGTCACCTTTGTTGTTTGGAATTATTGTGGATGTTGTAACAAAGAATGCAAGAGAAGACTTAATGAAAGAGGTTTTGTATGAAGATGATTTGGTACTGATGACTGAAACAATGGAAGGTCTGAAGGAAAGGTTTCTAAAATGCACAAGTGCATTGGAGAGCAAGAGATTGAAAGTGGATCTTGAAAAGACAAAAGTGGTGGTGTGTGGATCAAAGGTGAAATCATACAAATTAGAATAGACCCATGTGGAATATGTGACAAAAAGGTGACTGTAAACTCAGTGCTATGAACAAAATGTAACTAGTGGATTCATAAAAGATGTTCTAAGTTGAAAAAGTAACTCCAAATGTGGCAAGATTGTTTGTTATAAATGTAATACAGTAACAAATGGTGCAGGAGAAGTGCAACAGGAGGTGATATGTGATGAAGTGAAAACTGTGAAGGAATTTTGCTATCTTGGCAATAGTTTGAATGCCAGTGGAGGATGTACTGTAAAGCTGCAGTAACTGCAAGAATAAGAGTGAGATGGAAGAAATTCTGAGAGTGTGGTGAGATACTGTTCAGAAAGAGATTCTCTTTGCAGATGAAAGGAAAGGTATATAAAAGCTATGTAAGATCAGCTATGTTATATGAAAGAGATATGTGGTGTTTGAAAGAAAATGAAGTAGCTATTTTGAGAAGAGCAGAAAGATCTATGGTGAGGGCAATTTGCAGTGTAAAGTTGGTGGACAAGAGGAATACAGAGGAGCTGATAAACATATTGGAATTGAAGGAAGCAGCAGATAAGTTGGCAAGGGAAAATGGTGTGAGGTGGTATGGTCATGTTTTGAGATGACCTGAGGAAGATGTTTTGATGAAGGCAATGGTACATAAAGTAGGTGGAAAACGTAAACTGGGTTGACTGAGGATGATATGGAGGGAACAAGTCACCATGCCCTCCCAGTGCCACCAAACGCAGATCATAGTCTTTCTTGGATGGAGGTCAGGCTTAATTCTTGGCTTTGGCATATCTCCAGGAGCCACCCATTTCTTTCTTTGCTTCATATTTATATATAGGCACCATTTCTCATCTTCCCTGATGATTTGGTACAAAAAGCACTGTTTGTGACTGCGTCTTGCTTGATGGCAAGCGAGATGTTGAGAAGCAATTTGAAGGTGATTTTCTTTGTTGTTTTCGCTAAGCTTATGAGGCACCCAGACTCCCAATTTTTCAGCAAATCCCATTGAATGAAGATGATTGAAAATCGTTTTTTGATTGCAGTTCATTTTTTTGGCCAATTTACAACTTGTTTGGTAACTTTCCTCCTTCAAAAGTGCTTTGAGATGGTCTTCATCAAATTCAGAAGGTCTTCTACTGCATGGCGTGTTGTCGATGTCAAAATTGCCATTTCTGAACTTTGCAAACCATTTTCTTGCTGTAGATTCACCTATGACACCTTTTCTGTATACCATGCAAATGTCCCTGGCTGCTTCAGCAGCTGTTTGGTTTTGATAAAAAGCAAAGAATAACAGGTTTTGAAAATGTTGCTTTTTACCCTTTGGATATTCCATATGTAAGCCTCACAAATAATAAAATCTCAAAATACTCAAAAAGACAATCAGCACAGTTTTTTTACAGTAGAAAGAGCTCTATCGAATGAACATATACATTATACCAAGTAGTAAAAAATCATTGTAAAATAAAAGAAAATAAAAAAACGCTACACACATATTCCTCAACCCAATAGATAGATTGTAATTAGCGAACTATTAGACAAGCTGGCTTCACAAATATTTTCTTCACTGTCTGTACTGTTTCCTGTTAATACAGCATCATAAACCATACCTAAAGCTACCTCACATATTTGTTCAATTGTGATTTACAGTTTTTACAAACTTTACATTCTGGGATAAATAAAAACTCTTTTTTCAGTTCTTTAGCAAATTCTAAGCTGATTTTTTGCAAACTTTGGCTAATATTTTTTTGTGAATTTTAAAAGGGTTACGACAATATTTTTGAAGAACTCATATTTAATGGGAATAAAGGCTGTATAATATGCACACACAGTTACAACTTCATCTTTTTGTTCAACTAAATCAGTTCTAAATAAAATTTTTTTTATCCTCTATTTTAAGTGATGTAAATAATATCATTGCTTTAGAAGTAACAATTGTTAGTTTATGGCATTCTCTTTCTTTGCTTTTTAGAGTTTCTATGTTGCAAAACTGAACTTCTCTATCCATAATCTGCACTTACAATGGCGAATAAATAGTTAACAACTTCATTAGATAAAAATCCTTGTATATTTTCAAGCTGTTAAATAAAAAAATAAGTGATGTGAAAACATCTAAATGTTTACAATAATTAAATTGCGTGAAAATTTTGTTTAACATTCACAAAGGTAGTTTATACAAAATTATGTTCATTTTAATAACTTTGTTTACACCTTTTTCAATACATTATAAAACTTAATATTACTAGTGAAATTAAAATAAATTATGCATAGAAAGACCTTTCATATGATACTTTACTTGAAAAAAATTGAAGTATCTAAAATTGAGTTATTAAACTTTGAACTTCTGTCATGCTTAATGATTTTAAAAACTATTTGATCTTTGCTGTCATATTTGACCCTTGACTCCTGAATAAATATATAAAATTTTGTGGTTAGATAAAGAATGATTAGTAAACCATTTGAAAAACTAAATTTCAAGTCTTATGTCATTTCTTAACAAAAGTTATGGCTATTTCAAAATGGGTTGTATCAAAATCATTACATGTTATGGTTGAATGAGCACAAAAAGTAGTTATTTTGAAAATGTTGTGATTTGAAAATCATTTATCCAATTTTGAAAAATCAAAATTCTTTTCAATCAGGATTAACTTCTCTTTAACCTTAATTTAATTTCAAGAAAATCTGAGACCTTGGGTCAAATAGCCTGGTTGATTTGACATGGAATGACTCTCAAACAAGCATTGCTTGCACAACAATGTAGCTTTTAATAGTTACAGTAACTATGTTAAGTGACATAACTTATGCTATTCTACTTAACATCCAGGAAATACCAGGAATTTGATACGTAAAACCAGAAAATGGGAAATGAAACAGTTGCTAAATCACGAGAATTCCCAAAATTGGGATTCCCTGTTTTCAAACCTGAATACAAATGTTGTAAATAATGACAATATAATTTTGTAAGGGATAAATTTTTTCCAAATACTGTACACACCTTAGCAGTAAATGAAATTACAAAAAATAAAAAAAGATTTTAAAATATGTTTAAATTTTAAGTTCAGATTTAAAAAATATGTTTAGTAAAAATGATGTTCTATTAACTTTTGATTGATGATTTTAATTAGGATTTGACTTTCTTATTAATAAAGCTTGTATGTTAGTGTAAAATTTGGCTTTACATTTGCATAATATCAAAAAAAGTCAAATTTAACATTTGAACAGAAAACACAGTGTAGTGAACTCATCTCCTAGAAGCAATTCTTAAAGCATTCAGATGTTTTTATTGGAAACAAAGTAATATTTAATAACTGCATCACATATTTTATGCTTAGATTGCAAGCAATCAGAAAGCTTGTTTTTTCAGATCTTTAATTGTAAATTGTTATTTTCCCCAAGCTTAACACTTTCAGTGCGATAGGACATTCAGGAATGTCTTTAGAGAAAATGTGCAGGGTGCGTTTGGACGTTCCCGAACGTCTTTGTAATAGCTGCAATACGTTTGGTGCTAAAAACGTTTTAAAACGCCTATTTATCGAAAGGCATTGGAGCGTGTATGTATGAATGTCACAAGACATTTTGAACACGAGACTTTGCAAAGGCTTTGAGGGTTCTCAAATGCTGAGCTTTGATGATAGGAGAAAAGAATAGAAAGAGTTAGTAATAGAATAAGAGACATAATGCAAAATTTAATCCTAGCGTTCTTCAAACCGAAAGCAATCAGCGCTAAGCATGACAGCTCTGTTATCTCTATAACAAGGTGGAAAAAAGGAGGAGGAGGTGCGATGGAAGAGGTGGAAAAGCCAGTGGTGATTTGTGATTACAATGAGCATATGTCTGGTGTCGATCATGTAGACTAAAGATATTGTACTATCCTTGTACTAGAAAGACTTTGAAATGGACCAAAAAAGTTTTTTTTTACCTAATGGAGCTCTGTGTACCAAATGCTCTCATGTTGTACAAAGCAAAGACTGGAAGTCAAAGTATGATTTTGCGTGGCATTTATTTTACGATTATGCCAAACATCCCAAGATATTAGTGATGATGAAAATGATGACGCTCCACCACCACGCTCATCAGCAGGAGTCGATGCTCCACATCGACTTCGTGGTGGCTTCAAATTTCATATTTTAGAAGAATTGCCTCCAACAGCAAAAAAGCAAAAGCCACAGAGGAAGTGCAAGTTGTGCTCTAAAAAAGGCAAACGTCGAGATACTCGTTATTTTTGCAAATAATCCAAAGTTGCATTATGCCGAGTGCCATGCTATGCTAAATACCATTCTAAGAAAACTTTTGATTGTGTTTTCTTTGAGAATAAAATTTGATCATAAAAAACTTTGTTTTATTGTTTCTTTTCAAACATAGTCTATACTCAACTCTCTACACATGTTTTGAAAAAGTTATTTGCTGATAGTATACTGCAAAGACAGTACAAACAACAAAAAAAGAAAAACAGCGCCGCTCTGCGCGATCGCTTTATACGCGACTAGCGTAGCACTGAATGTGTTAAGTTGTTATATTTTCTCTCTTTATACATGTTTGCTGGTTGTAAAGTCATTTTGATGCTGCTTTTATTGCTTAGGTTATCAGGCAGCATATTACTAAGAAAGTGTGATCATTTAGCATAAAATCATGTGATTTTCCTATAGAAAAAGGATAATTGTCACCAAAAAAAATAGTAATTAAATCATTTGTTTAAATGCCATAACTTAGTCATGACTAGAGACTTAGACAGATTCTGGCAAACTGCCAGAGGTGGTCAGACTGAACCATACTAATTTGAGAATCTTCAATTCTGTTCTGCTGCAAATTTTATAAGACTTTTCTTTGCAATAAAGAAAAAAGCTTTGTATATTTTGTTTATTTATTTATCTTATCTCTATATTTATCTTCCTGACTTGCAGGAAAGTGATAGAGGCACTAATACATAGGGTAGGCAACTATCCTGACCTGCTTTTGGAGATTCCAAGATATTGATGTCCACTTGTAATTTAATAGAGATATGACTTTAATTTATAACTGCTTGCCAAGACCACCAAGCAGAGGAAAGTGCTGTAAAGTGTTTTTCCCTAGGAAAAAACAGAATGGCACAAGTGGGTTTTGAACCAAATCCATTTTGATCACAAGCACAATGCTTCAACCACTCAACCACACTGCTGACACTTGACCACACTATAGACTTGTTAACTTTTGTAGTAAAGCAAATTTACCACAACATTATTAAATGAATGCTATAAAAATCATATTTTATCATGCAATTTTTGTTTAATGTTAAATTTGATTTAAATAACTTGTTGATATCAGGCAAATGTAAATCAAAATTTCACACTAAAATAGAAGCTTTATTGAAAAGAAAGTCAAATCTTAATATAAATTGTAAATTTTTGTATATGCTAATGTAACATTGTTTTTACAAAAATATTTTAAAGTCTGCTCATTTTAATATTTGTTTCATTTAAATTAATTTGCTGCCAATGTGTGTAACTGTACTTGGAGAAAATCTATCTTATTGAACTATAGAAGGTAAAATTTATTATACTAAAGTTAGAAATGAAAAAAGCTATCATCTAAACAGCTTTGATGAACAAGAGATTTACAAATTGTTTTCAAAGCAGCCTTTTCAACTTATTTTTAGAGACTCTTATCATAATTATAGTGTGTCATTTAGTTATGAATCTGGTTAACATTAATGTTCTTCATTTTATATATTTGCCACTTCAATTTGTTTAAAAGTTTTTTTAAGTGCTATTGTGTAAACTTTAAGTATGCTGATCAAATATTTTTGTATTAGTTGTACCAAACCTTGCAAACATAACCAAAAATCTCTTTTTGTGACACTTGCCAGCTGTGGACACATTTTAAATGCACCAACTTGACTAAAGAATTTTATATACAACAGCTTGAAATTTATTTACTATTTTTGTGGGGATTTCAATATTGATCTGCTGCAAAGTGATACCAAAACTATGGTAAAAAATTATTCTGATATTATATTTAGCTAGGATGCCTACCACTAATTAAATATTCCACCTGGATAGCTCACAGTAGTGCAACGTTGATTGATCACTTTTATAGCAACAACATAACTCAAAAAACTACCTCTCATATATTGGCTAAAGATATATCAGACCATATGCCAATAGTACTTTTATTATCTAACATCAAACACAAGACCATAGAGCAAAACATTGTTGTAAGAGATACAAAAAACTTTAATATTGAGAATTTTTTATTGAATTGAGTGAAAACTTGAATATATTTTATAATAATTATGCTGTTAATGAGCAGTTTAAGAAATTTGTTGATATTTTCAACACCACATTAACACTTTGACTGCCAAGCTGGTTTTCTAGAAATACCTCAGTGGGGCCACCAAAAAAATTTCACCATGATCACAGAAAAGAACATCCACCGGGCGACACAGATATTTAATGCCATAGAAATAGCATAGGACGTATACAACAATTGTTGCCAGCACTAGAAACAGACAAATAGCTGTCAACAAATATTGTTGACACAGCCTCATTGAAAACTGCCATGTCAACAGTATTTGTTGACATGATAGTTAAAGTGTTAAGTAAGCATGCTTCACTAAAAATAAAATCTAGAAAAAAAAAATTTAAATGGTAAACTATAGATAATAAAGGGAATATTAATCTCAAGCAAAACAAAGAACAAATTATACATTGCTGATTTAAAAGGATTTGCAAATGATGTACAGTTATACAAAACTTACTGCAACAACTTCACCCATGTGAAAGAGCAGGCAAAGAGAAAATATTATTCAGTGAGAAACAAGGATTTGGGCTAAATCATAAGCAATCGCAATATATACATCGTGAGTGTAAATTACATTTTTATTGCACGACAAGGCCATGTTTCGCCCTATGGGGCTCATCAGGTGCAAGCAAAGATGCAAATCACAATACAAATACGTCAACAAAGGCGAATGATAGCAAACAATAATGAATTTGAAAGTTCATATGTACATAAGGTGCTAGTTTATTGTTCATCTTATTCCACGGAGGTGAATCTCACATTCATAAAAGATCTTCATATTGGTGGAGAGCATCCGGACGAAGAATAAGTAGTTTGATTGATCGTAAGTAAACGAGGAACAGTAGACTTACGACGTCTTCGTTTCTTAGTCATAATAGTGTGGTCTTAATTCGGATTTATAACCGAGGTATCTTATCACCAAGGTGGCCGATCGCACACTATTATTGAAGCAAGAAAACCAGCGGTTTATATACAATTTAGTTATATAATTAAATCACCTAAAACAGGCGCATGAACAAGTGACGTACAAGTAAAGAGCGCACAGAGCATAAACGACGATTAAAATAAAACCGGATTTACCACCAGTAGAATGCACGAAATCCATCGTATCTGTAGACTACAGTAGCACCTTGCACCGGTTGAAAAATAAACTATGAAAGGATTTAAGCGTCGCGCTTATCTGATCCAATCATTTTGGCTATTAATCAGTGAGAAACAAGGATTTGGGCTAAATCATAAGCAATCGCAATATATACATCGTGAGTGTAAATTACATTTTTATTGCACGACAAGGCCCTGTTTCGCCCTATGGGGCTCATCAGGTGCAAGCAAAGATGCAAATCACAATACAAATATGTCAACAAAGGCGAATGATAGCAAACAATAATGAATTTGAAAGTTCATATGTACATAAGGCGCTAGTTTATTGTTCATCTTACTCCACGGAGGTGAATCTCACATTCATAAAAGATCTTCATATTGGTGGAGAGCATCCGGACGAAGAATAAGTAGTTTGATTGATCGTAAGTAAACGAGGAACAGTAGACTTACGACGTCTTCGTTTCTTAGTCATAATAGTGTGGTCTTAATTCGGATTTATAACCAAGGTATCTTATCACCAAGGTGGCCGATCGCACACTATTATTGAAGCAAGAAAACCAGCGGTTTATATACAATTTAGTTATATAATTAAATCACCTAAAACAGGCGCATGAACAAGTGACGTACAAGTAAAGAGCGCACAGAGCATAAACGACGATTGAAATAATTCTACTGGTGGTAAATCCGGTTTTATTTCAATCGTCGTTTATGCTCTGTGCGCTCTTTACTTGTACGTCACTTGTTCATGCGCCTGTTTTAGGTGATTTAATTATATAACTAAATTGTATATAAACCGCTGGTTTTCTTGCTTCAATAATAGTGTGCGATCGGCCACCTTGGTGATAAGATACCTCGGTTATAAATCCGAATTAAGACCACACTATTATGACTAAGAAACGAAGACGTCGTAAGTCTACTGTTCCTCGTTTACTTACGATCAATCAAACTACTTATTCTTCGTCCGGATGCTCTCCACCAATATGAAGATCTTTTATGAATGTGAGATTCACCTCCGTGGAGTAAGATGAACAATAAACTAGCGCCTTATGTACATATGAACTTTCAAATTCATTATTGTTTGCTATCATTCGCCTTTGTTGACGTATTTGTATTGTGATTTGCATCTTTGCTTGCACCTGATGAGCCCCATAGGGCGAAACAGGGCCTTGTCATGCAATAAAAATGTAATTTACACTCACGATGTATATATTGAGAAAATATTATCAGGGACTTGTCTTAGCATCTAAACATAATATGAAGTAAAGTTTCAGTAAAGAGGTTGTTTTTTTTTCAACCAGACAGCAATTGAGAAAAGCAGCCATAATGGATTCAGCATTCTTCATTTTATTAAACAAACATTAAAAAATTTTTATAAAGATGAACTTAACTTTAAATTTATACACACACATAAAAATATGATTTTTAAGAAACAGGCTGTACTTTTGACTAACAGGCTAAATTTTAAATCAAAACGAGTGAGAGACTAAATTGATACATATTCAATTCCAGATTATGATGTCATCAAAGAAAAAAAAAGGAAAAAATATTACAATCTAAATATATTCAATAAATATGAAGCTCTGCTTGCAAACATTTGTTGATTTAATTTTGGACTTAACTTTTTTATAAGTAGAGCTTCGTGAATCTTGGAACAAAATTCTGATTTGCATTTACGTATTACAGTTGGCTCTGCTTAACTGGATCACTTTGGGCCAAGGGCTATTGATCTAGTTACCCGAAAAATTGATTCAGTGATTCAGAAAAGTGGCATACTTTTACATTGAAAATGCTTATGTAATTTGGGACTTAGAAAAATGATCCAGTTATCCGTGATCCAGTTAAGCGGAGCCAACTGTATTATAAAATTGTTTTCATTAAACCGATTATTAAAACATTTTCCACATGATAAAATATGATC
The DNA here is from genome assembly GCA_963680785.1 of Diplosoma virens. Lineage (NCBI taxonomy): Eukaryota > Metazoa > Chordata > Ascidiacea > Aplousobranchia > Didemnidae > Diplosoma > Diplosoma virens. Next base: position 34,808,342 of record OY796895.1, on the reverse strand, counting down.
TTTAATTGCACTATCCAGTAGACTTTTGAAATTCAGATGCTCCTGGACTCTAGTGATCAAATGTCTGGAAGACATACAAATGTTGTCTATAAATTCTTGTGTTCGTGCGATACAAACAAGACATACATTGGCATTGATGACATCATAATCTGGAATTGAATATGTATCAATTTAGTCTCTCACTCGTTTTGATTTAAAATTTAGCCTGTTAGTCAAAAGTACAGCTGTTTTTTAAAAATATACATTGTTTTTTGCTGTTGTTGTTTTTTATGTGTGTGTATAAATTTAAAGTTAATTAATATTGCTAAAATTGTAGAAACCTGATGAGGGCTAAAGTAAGCCAAAAACATTTGTCTTTATAAATATTTTTTAATGTTTGTTTAATAATATGAAGTTTTTATGAAAAATTACTAATGATATCGCCAAATAAAGAAAAGCAATTAGCCTCATCACAGAGCTAGCTTGTGATACAGAAGAAAAAATAACTATTTCGAAAAAAATGGCAAATATGTTAAACAACTATTTCTCTGAAATTGGACAAGAACTGGCTGTAAATATTGAACTATCCATTTCAGTAATATTCTTAGCAGCACTTTGTTGATTACTCAAAAATGCACTTCTTTCTATCCCAGCCAATAACAGAATCTGAAATATTAAAACACATAAAGCAACTGAACCCATCAAAGAGTACAGGCCCTGATGGAATACTCATAAAATATATAGCAATGAGTGCACTGATCAAAACACCGGTTTTAACTAGAATGTATAACAATTGCATTAGCATTGGGATGTACCTTAGCATTTTTAAAATTGTACAAATTGTACTGATTCATAAAGGTGATGCCAAGGATCAGTGCTGCAATTATAAACCCATATCTCTTCTTACTCATTTAGTAAGATTGTTGAAAAATGTTTGTACAAAATAATTTACTTTTATTTAAATAAAAACAAAATATTAACACCTGTTCAATTTGGCTTTAAACAAGACTCTTCTACATCAGAGGCAGTGAGGATTATTTGATAATTTTGCTGAAAATAATGACTAAAAAAATACTTGTGCTGTATTTCTTGACCTAAAAAAGGCATTTGATACTGTAAATCACCAAATTTTGCTTATAAAATTTTAAAAAATGGCATCCCTTGCCACTACAGCTTGCCACTACAGCTCCTTGAAAGCTACTTAAATAACAGATTACAGTTGTGAACAATACTAAATCAAAATTTAATGATGTAATCTGTGGTGTACGACAAGGCTTTACTCTTGAGCCATTAATATTTTTTATATATCAATGACATGTTTCTAGTATCCAATTTTAATATGAAACTGTTTGCAGATGTCACTGTTCTCACATTGACAAACTCTTGTTTAAAATTGTTGAATAAAAATATCAACTTTGAACTGGTCAAAATTGATAGATGGTTGAAATTAAACAAATTGTCATTAAATACTGATAAAACAAAATTTATGGTTTTAACCAAACAAAGATTAGTTAGGAACTTTGGTATTAGAATAAGAAAGACAAGTATAGAACAAGTAAATGAAATAAAATATTTGGGTGTAATCTTTAATGATAACCTTTCTTGGAAGTCTCATATATAACATGTTTGCTCTAAACTCTCCAGTGGTTCCTGGGCACTGCTTAAAATGAGGAACTACATTGACACTACAATGCTAAAAACAGTATATTATGCTTTAATTTACTCTTATCTTCAATATTGTGTCTCAACATGGGGACTGACTTTGACTACTGCCCTGGATCCACTGGTAAGATACACAAATGCATAATAAGAGTTATTACAAATAGTCTTTATTTGTCACATACAAATCCTCTTTTTCAAAAATTGAATTTCTTAAAACTAAAAGATATTGTTAAACTTGAAATTGCCAAAACAATGTTTTGTTTTAACAAAAGTTCAGCAAAAATGAGTCCCAAACTATTATAAGTATAACTCAAAAACACCATTATAAAACAAGACTGGCAGTGAAACAAAATTATTTTCAACCTAGAAAGAGAACAGAATTAGGCAAAAAGACACTTTTTGTTGTATCTTTGCACGAATACACAGGTTTATTAAAAAAACAATAATTAAAACTCACAAAAATCACTTAGCCAAAAAACGACCGTATTGAAATAGAATGCTTTTAGTTCGTTTGCTGTAGTAGCTTGATAACTTTGAACTGACTGATGAACCGAAATAGAGGCGCAGATTTAACTGGTTACAATTATGCTTGGAGATACGCGTGTCCAATAATTGATTGAGCAGAAGGCGCTGATTAAGATTAGAAGCGTTTAAGAAAACACTACGTCATCGATTGCACAATATCACAACACTTTCTTATATTGGACCTAAAATATGGCAAGAAGTACTCATTGAATTAAAGTCACTTTCTTATCATCAATTTAAGAAGAAATTTAAACTTTTGACTAGTCAATATTAGATAACATGCCACAACAATTTGATGAAGTCAGCTGGCATGTGGAAAGTTGTTATTTAATAACAACTAATATTGCTATTAATTCTTTTTCATTTTTCTAAATGTACTATTTGTTTCATAAGTGTACTATTGTGTTTTATTAATACAAAATTATCTTTTTTGTCCTACTATTTAGAGGGAGGCAGTTGACTAGAAGACTATAAGGTCATTTTGCTGCCTTCCTGTGCACTGGAAAATTATATGTTCACGTATTTTTTGCTTTAAAGCACAAAACAAAATAAACTGAAACTGAAACTATCACTGTCAAACGAATAAAGAAAAGAATAGTAAATTTTTCATCACTGTAATAATTTTTGGCTCATATAGGGTTATCTAAAAAGTGTTGACCAATCACAGATTCACTAAACATGACTGGGATTGAAGATTTGCCAGAACAAGTGGGGATATTGTGAATTCATATTGTGTGAAATATTGTGAAAAATTCATCTCAATCATTTTCACTATCAAAGATAGCAAAAGTATCATCCACATATTCCCACATGGACAACACTTTTTTTCCTTTAATTCATGTCTTAAGTATCATCTTTTGCTATCTTAAAGTATCATCATTGTAGCAATACATAGATGATACTTTTGCTATCTTTAATAGTGAAAATGATTGAGATGAATTTCTTCCTCAATTAAACTCCTTGCACCCTTCTTTGTGTTTAAAAAAGAAGTTACTTAATCTCTTCCTTTTCTTGATGTACAGGTGGAAAAGATGGGCTCTAAACTTATTACATCTGTTTACTGTAAACCCACATTTATTGGACAATACCTGAACTGGAAATCCTTCATTTCTGGTTAAAGGAAAATCAGTTTAATTTTCATTCTTGTAAATCAAGCCTTAATGATCTTGCTCAAACTGCCAACTGAACTTTAGAAAAAATTTTTCAATACTGCTTTGAATGGCTACCCTGACCACATTATTGGGAAAACAATTGCTGGTAAATTAAAAGTTTTACATCACCTACCTCACATATGGTGAAGAAATGCCCTGTCTATCTTCATCTGCCTTGGTAAGGAACTTCTTTGGTTGTATTTGAAAATAAAATCTAAGCCAGTGTGCAAAAATACTTCTTTGCAGTAGAACAAAGTGTTATTTTTACATCTTGCCCACTTCTTCCTGCAATCAAAAAGATGTGTTGCCTGTTTCACTTTTAAGCAATGTAGTTTATAAGTTTTTGTGCCACTATGATAATCGGTATATAGGCTGCACATCTCAACAATTACAGGACAGAATTTATCAACACATGCCAAAATTTATAGAACTAGCCAAATTCCAAACTATCACAATATCCCCACTTGTTCTGGCAAACCTTCAATTCCAGTCATGTATAGTGAATCTGTGATTGGTCAACACTTTTTAGATAACCCTATATGAGTCAAAAATTATTACAGTTACAAAAAATTTACTACTCTTTTCTTTAGTCGTTTGTCTTTTCTGCTTTAAAAACTGTTTATGCAAGCCTAATTTAAGCTGTCTAAAAGAGTTTGTTTACAACTTGAAACTCTTTTGTTGATCACATGTTGATGCTTCTCTCAAACATCCAATCATCTTAGTTCAGCTTTATTACAAAATCAACTGAATCTTTCCTTTATTCCAATGTTTATCTCCTGACGCTTCAGCAGTGTGACGTGTGAGGATAGTTTTTGTACAATGCCACTAGATGGTGATGAAACACGAGCAATCTATCCAGTTTTACACCAAGATAAATAGGGGTTGGACAAAACAGTAAAAGTCTATCATTGTTGTTGACTTTTAGCTCACGTTTGGCCTCTCGGTTATTTAAGTGAAAAGCTGCTGTCACCATCTTAGTGTGACTGAGCTTCAACCTCCAAGTCTGGAGATACACTAAAAGTGTTGTCATGTTTTGGCTTAGAGTCCCCTCCAAGTCCTTCCAGTTTCCAGAAGAGTATAATAATGCTAAATCATCAGCATAAGCAAACATTCTGGAAATCATGGAAGGCAAGATCATATGTATAGATGTTGAATAGGAGGGGAGCCAAGACCGATCTTTGAGGAACGCTGTTTTTCAGACAGTGTAACCTGCTTTGTTTGCTGTCACTGGTAGTAAGGGTGAAACTTTGATTTCAGACAAGCTTCATGATCACTCTGACCATGTGCTTATCTGGCAGAAGCCTCAGCAGCTTGCAGGTAAGGCTATGGTCCCAGACAGTCTCATAAGCAGCTGTCAGATCCACAAATATGGCACTGGCCTTTTTAGCCTCAAAAGAATCCTCGATGTTTTGGGTCAGTAGAACAACTTGATCTACGGTTGACTTCCCGTGTTGAATCCCTGCCTGCTCATTAGGGAGCAGTGGATTGATAATTGGCTTGATGCAGGCATAGATAAGCTTCTCGAGGATCTTGTAGGGGACACAGAGCAGAGATATCAGTTGATAACTCTTTGGGTCCCCCACAAGCTTCATTGTCTTTGGGTCATGACTACAAGCATCTTCTCCAGATCTTGGAAATTTAGAGTTGGCACAAGCAGGAAGAAATGAAGTTACATAACCAGGACTTCAAAGCAGCTGAAGCATAGATTATAAGCTCTGGGCAGATGGAATCAGGGCCTGGAGCTTTTACTTGGTTTTAAATGTTGGAGGTCAGCAGTAACTTCTCTGAGAAAGTGTCACAGATATTTACTGGGTCTGGTGTTGTGGCTCTCCAAAGGTCAGAACTTCTTGAGAGACAAGTCGAGATGAATTGTGGTCAACAGTCTCATATCTGCTGTTTCTAACTAGCTGAGATGCAATAGCATCAGCTGAGATGGGATAATGATGAGGAGAGTGTCATTAGCTATCAGTAAGGTTGTTCAAAATACTCCATGCTTTTCAACTATAGTATGAAAAGTCGATGCTCCAAACTGCTTCAGACCATTGATTTCTCTGTTTCCTGTCAAGCTTGGCAAGTAAAGCTGTAGCAACCAAACTCAAGTTGTCTCCCTGAGGAGATTGCAGAAAAGTTTTATAGAGGGATTCACACTCTGCATTCCAACATGGAATATACAGGGTCATTAATATTTAGTGTTACAATCTATATTAAATCGAATTTTTAATACATTTTCCTAGTTTGTTTTTTAGATTTTGAAACTATATATGTAACCCTTATAGTTTTAGAAATTAAAATATAGCTTTTTAGACAAACATACAGCAATTGTTGAGCTGTTTAAAGCAGGAAACTCTAAAAGGGAAATTTGTAAAAACTTGAAAATAAACTGAATGCTGGTGTGGAGGGCTTTGAAACGGTATGAAGAAACAGGAGGCCTTCAAAATCAACCAGAACAAGGGCGCCCTCAAACTGTGAGATCCCTAAAACTGGTTAAGACCACCAAGGATAAAATCAGAAGGAACCCTAAAGAGGTCAATTTAAAAATTGACAAAATAGTCCAAAGTGTCGTATGGGACTATGTCTACGGTGCTTCATAAAGACCTGAAGATGGCCCCATTCAAACATTTGAAGAAACAGCAGCTATGTGCTAAAATTGTTGATAAACATTTTGAGAGAGCCCAAATTTTGCTCTCCCGCAATCAAAGAAGCATGCTGCCCAACCTCATTTTCAGCAACTAGAAAAAGTTTGATGTTGAACACCACTTTAACATCCAAAATCATTGTGTTTGGTCACAAGATGGGGATGAAAGACCTTGAATGGTCACTCAGAAACAAGGTACTGCATCAGTGATGGTCTAGGCTGCAGTGACAGAGTTGGGTAGGAGTCCTTTGTTTTTTGCTGATCAGGCAGCAAACTGAACCAGGAAATCTACCATGATGTCATTCTTGTTGGATCATTGTTGCACTGGGCTAAAAAGTACTTCAAAAAGTGTCCTTGGACATTTCAGCAGGACTCAACACCAGCACATGGAGCCAAAAAGACTTAGGAATGGCTTTTGGCCAATGTTCCACACTTCATTTCCAAAGAGAAGTAGCCCTCATCATCCCATGACCTCAACCCTCTCAACTTTAGCATCTGGGCTTACCTTGAGAGCAAGGTCTTGGCAACACATCACCAAAGTTTGGAGGCTCTGAAGGTGAAACTTCAAAAGGAATGGGCCAAAATTCCCCAGAGTGTAATTCATGACACATGTAAGTCGTTTCAAAAATGTCTTCTGTTGGTTATTGACGCAAAGGGTGGACATATTGAATGATACTTTTTGTACTTTTTTTTTTTATTAATTTTTTTTTAATGTTACATTTGGATCACTTGTGAATTTTTTTTACTTTTGTAAATACTGTCAAATCTGATTAATTGCATATCGGATAATTGCATAATCCATTTTATCACATAGGAATCCTAAATCCCGAACCACAGGTAATCATTTATTAAGAAAATATTTCGGATAATCGCATAGTGGTTTATTGAATAATTCACTTAATTGAATATAATTGTAAACAATTATTCGATTATTTAACAAAAAGTTGTGAAATTTTAGTGACAAAAACATGATTATTTCAAAGTCCTAACAGCAACTGTTCCAATGTACAAAACAAAATCGCCGATTGCCTGTAGCTGTCATTTCACAATTAGCTATTTGAGACCGAGAAACACAATACGTAATGTAACAATGTGATGTCATTAAAAATGTAATGATTTACTCACCAGGCATTCATATAGCTAAAAAGTTCTAAATGTTCTTCCAGTGATAATACTACACCAAAGATTAGTAAAGTATTTTTATTTAAACTGATGTTTCGTTGGTCAGAAATCAACCAATATCTTCTGAGATAAAATGTTCACAGTAATAACTGCTAAAAGCTTGTCATCACTAACTGCAGAAATGTTCCCAACGTTGAACAGTGGGTGGTTCACTTCAATGATCGCTACGGCAAAAGAGTAATAAACAACAAAGCATAATGATCACAGAAGAAACCAATTGACCCCAAGCTCTGCGCACCCATTAATTTAAACAGTTAATGCAAATTTAAATTTAATGCAAATTTAAATGCAAATTTACTCTGCAAATTTTAAAATTTAAAATGAATAAAGCTGGAACAAGCAAGCAAGTAAAGCACAAAGATTTATCATTGGCTGACAAAATTCTTGTCATTGATGAACTTGACAAAAAAACATCACAAAGTGTAGTCACAAAAAAATTTGGAATATCACAATCACAGGTGTCACGAATTCTGAAATCAAAAGAAAAACTTTTGTCTGCTCATCGTAGCAACATAAATCCAACTCGTAAAAGGGCAAGAAAAAGTACCCAAGAAGAAGTTAAGGATGCCTTATTACAATGGTTTAAACGAGTGAAAAGTAGGGGTCTTATAATCACTGGCCCAATGTTATGTGAAAAAGCAAAAGATTTGAGAAAAATAATGAAGGTAGATTTTGATCCATCACTGAGCTGGGTCACTCAGTGACAAGAGCATAATTTAATCATTTTTATGTGTAAGCATGGTGAGAAACAAGACCATGATTCTGATCTAGCTGAAAATTGGATTGTGTCAGTGTGGCCAAAAAATACAAAAGCATTAGTCTTCAAAAATTTACAACTGTGATGAGACGGGGCTTTACTTTCATGCTCTACCACGGGGGAACTTTGTGCTTTAAAAATAAAGAACTCTCGGGTAGCAAGAAATCAAAAGAGCGATTTACCATCTTACTTACAGCCAACATGGATGGTTCAGACAAGCTTTTTGTCTACTGCAACTGTTTGTCATTGAAAAATCTGCTAATCTGCTCTGCATTAGAGGAATTAAGAAACTCGTGGTAACTTACAAATCCAATAAAAATTCTTGGATGACTGCAATACTCTTGCAAGAGTGGTTACAATGGTTTGATGCTTGATTGCAGAAACAAAGAAAAAAGTTTGTTTACTATTGGACAATTGTTCTGCCCACAAAATTGAAGGCAATGAATTTCAGTGCATTGAACTTGTATTTTTGCCACCAAATACAACATCGTCTATTCAACCACTTGACCAGGGGATCATGAAAAATGTTTAAACACTACTACCACCATTGAATGTTATAGAAAATTTTGTTGACAATTGATGCAGACGACAACAGCATGGTGATGGAAGTGGCTTATTTTATTTCTGCATTAGATGCAGTAAATTTTATGAGCGCTGTGTGGAACAATGCGTCTGCTGACACTATTCAAAACTGCTTTTTCTGTAGTCTGACACTGGCTGTACCTGATGAGGCTTTTCTTGGATTTTTCTTGGATGAAGTTCCTGCCTCATTTACCCAAGACACATATGCACAATGTGTTAACCTTGATGATAATCTTGAAATAACAGGGCTTCAAGATGATGCTGACATTTGCAAAGAGGTTTTACTAAACAAACAAGCTGACAATGACGCCACAAATGAAGAAAACTCTGCTGATGCAACTATTGTGATTCTGCCAAAAAATAAAGAAGTGCTACGAAATAATTAGGCGACGACTGCAATTTGAACTGGAGAATATGGACACCTTTCTACAACTAGAAAGACAAATGTAAGATAGCATGAATAATAAAATTAAACAAACAACAATTGCACAGTATTTCACTTGAAGCAAATAAAATCAAACCTCTATTTGCATGTTTTTGTTTACTTTTTGAGCAAAATGTATGACTTGTAGGCATTATTATGCATGATGACCATGACGTTTCAGTTTGATTTCACACTTTTGCATAAATTCATAATTTGCTTAATCGCATAAAAAGGCTTGGAAAATTAACTATGCAATTAACCAGGTTTGACTGAGCAACCTGTTTAAGTTGTAATGATAAATATTTATGACCTGTAGTAATTTTGATATCCACATGGGATAGTCTTTTTGGCTGCTTTTTTGATGATGTTACAGAAGTCCTGGTAAGCCATGTCCACATCAAGTGAATCAGGTAGCAACAAAGCCTTTGGGAATTTATTCATCAAAGCAATGCAATAAATCCATTTGGCCTTGCAAAAGTTCCATTGCTTAACAGGCATGCTTGGCACTGACAGAGCAAACCTTGGTGGTGTAATAAGCAAAGGTCGATGTTGTAACCTGGGAAACTTTTCAAAAACACGTCTATCCAGTAAGCGACTGTTGGAACCTATGCTAGTGAAAGCTAGAGCTGCATTGGTGCCAGTATTCCAGTTGCCGGAGTAAAAACTGGCAATATCCTTGGCATTGCATGAGAGGGCAAGACTATTAATACTTGCCCAGCCTGCCAAGCACTCACTGTCTGGACTATTATTGTCATAACCCCAATCAACATGATGGCAATTAAAATTGCCAGCATAAAAACAGAGATGAGGAAACACTGGGAGATCCAGAGATCACAATCATGTTGGTGGAGGTTTGTAGACATTGACTATTTTATAACCATCAACGTCCATGCACAACCACTCAATCTCTGATGTCGGTGGAGGTTGGTCCAAAAGCGTATATCTTAATTGCTTGTGGAAAAACATGGCAAAGCCATGCTTCCTACTTAAAGAAGACCCAGCTAGTTGGTGGCTAGGAAGAACCAACTTCTCTGCATCAGTGCAGTGGGTTTCCTGTAGTAGGATGACGAATGCTTCAGACTCCAGAGCAAGATAATGAAGAATGTTTATCTTGCTTGCAGTGAGGCCTTTGATGTTGAGCTGAAGAATAGTAGGTCTTCGGGACTTGTTGGCAATGTGCCCTGAAAAGGACAGTTTTTTTCTGGACATTGCCACATCCTGAAAAGGACGTTTGTCAATTAGCAGACCCTCGCTGAACATTGAATGGGTGGGTACTAGGGATATATCTTTTTCCAGTTTTCTAACCCTGTGTCATTTTTCAATGAATAATAATATTGAAATAAACTAAAAAAATACCATTTTTGCATAGATTGGTCTAAAAAGCTTTGTGTGCATCGATCAAAATTTATTAGTTATTTATTTTCTTTACTAAAACAAATTACAATCATGTTTATAATGTTTCGTAAACAATTTTTCTGGCAAAAAAAAGAAACTTTATTTTTATTAAATAATTTTCAAACTCATTAAAAATGGTTGGTAGCAACAAATTTGCTGCTTAGATACTCTTTTGATTGGCTATTTTCAACAATTTCTTGCAGTTTTTAACTGCTCTCTCCACAATTATGTTTGTTCTCAGGATATTAATTTTTGAAGACTCCTGATTATAAAATTCAAAAATGTTGACAATGCTTTTGGGTAATTTTGTGACTTAATTGCATCATGAAGACACTCATACATACTTGTATCATAGAGCTGATTGTGGAACCAAAACCTAGACCAGTCTTTTGAAATAAATTGGTAAATGTTTTCCAATCGATTTCTTGAATTCAGTAAGAGAAAGTAAGCCATTAGAGTATATGAATTGTGAGAGTTCCACCTGGTGTTGTGAAGAGCTGGAAGGTTTTTTCATTGAATTTTTGGCCATTTACAAGTCTCTTTATTTAATTTAAATGCTTTGCAAAGCTGATATAAAAACCTAAAATCATCTCTCCAACCAGGGTTTTCAATCAATAACAGTTCAGAATCATGCTCGTAGTTAGCTTTCAAAACTTTATAATTGTTGGTGATTTCATTTATAAAATTGTATGGCAATTGTGGGCTTCTGGTTGAACTGCCTAATTGAAAATCCATTATATGCCTCAAAACGAGATAAAGAATATGGTGCTGACATGCAATGAACTCAGGTTTTTTGTATCCTTTTTCACTCATGGCTTTTTGAAACTTCACTACAATTCGATTTTCTTTGCCAGTATTGACTGCGGTGGTGTTGCATATTATCATTTTAATGCTCTTCCAGGCATCATATTCGTCCATTAAAGTTTTGATTTCTTTGAAAATAGCTCTAGAAGAACCATTTTTGCAGATAAGAATTCCCAAATTTATTATCCTATTTTCATTTTGAAGACACACAACTTGATATTCCGTTTTTAATATAACTTTTCCATCAAAATGAAGGCAAAATGTTTCACTTTGTAAAATTGCCTTGATATTTACTTTTTTATGCTCTGCCTCTTTGATAACATGTTTCCAAACACCAACCTGAGTTGGTGAAGCTATATCAACACCATCTTCTTTAGGCAACTTACATACGATTGCTGCCTTTTTTGTTGATAAAGAGTGCTTGCTTACAAGCCTAGCCGCAGATGCCACTGAACTATACTTGCTGAATTTTTTTCCACTGGTTTGAAATCATCATTGCTTTCATTGTCAATACTATCAGAGATCACATTATTTTAATTGTTTGTTTCACAACTTAAAGGAGTTGAATGAGAGCCAGAGGTACTTGGTTGACTTTGAATAAACTTTTGTTTTGAAGGATGAATTGAATTCAAATTTTTTTCTTTCCTGGTGCTGTACCCAACTTGACCTGACGTTTGAATCTGCGTGGTGTAAAGTTTCTTATCTTCTCAACATAGCCAATTACGATCTACTTTAGTTATGTCAAAAAGACCTTTCAATTCCTTTTCTACTTGCTCTGATTTTCTTTTTCTATATTTTTTTTATAAAGATCAACAGCACTTTTTGTTTTAGACTGGACTTGTTGGTGTGATACAATGGGAAAATTTAAAGATTTCCATAAATTTGTCAATTCTTTAGCAATCATCTTTATTCTGATAATTCTACTTTTTTCTGAATCAAATAATTTTTTTGTCGGCATTTTGCATAAGTCAGATAAACTTACTGTTATCAACGGAAGGTCTGGTCTTCTTTTCACAGAGTATGTTTTGGGTAAGTTTTTACTATTCAGTTTTTAACTCATGTAAAAAAAGACAATGAAATTTATGGCTCTGAAACAAAGATGAAAAGTATTTGTAAATTGACATCATAGTTTTGCAAATTTTAAATGTAATATAAAAAGAAACAAGGTCAATTCTGTCAAATATTGTATAAAAAGAAAAAAAAAATTAAAAAAATAAGCATATAAAAGAAACTTACTTGTTCCCGGAGTGAAAAAAAGAAAAATTTTGGGCAAAAGTAGCATTTTCAGGCATATTTCCTTAAGCAATGAGCGTCGACTTTTTTTGCAAAAAGCAAAAAAAAAAGCCTTTTTAGGCTCTAAACAAAAAGTTTCATTAAATAAAGTAACAGGCTTTTTGATTTGAAAAAAATGTTTAAAAAGTTATATCCCTAGTGGGTACCCTTCTGTTTCAGAAGGTTTGGTTTCAGTCTGTCATTTTTAAAAACAATAATAGATGTACTCATGTCCCAGGCTATGAGAAAGCACCTGCCATCTGGAACATTCAGGTGCTTGATGTGATACTGACCCATAGTTGAAGTACATAAATAATTTTTTTAGAACTTAAATTGATATATTAAGTGTAATATAGGCTACTGTTATCATCATTATCACTAACAGATGGTCTAATGCTGCTATACTATAATGCATGTCTGTTTTTTAAAAAAAACTTAAGTTGTAGGCTTTTGTTAATGCTAGATTGCAATAGATTGCGACTATTTTATATCAGACCCTTTTGCTATTGTTTCTTATAATGCCCATTTCAATTATAATGTAAGTCAAAGATAAGAAAAATATTGGTGGCATAACATGTTAAACTTTTTGTTGCTTTTTCTTTATTGTAGCATTTGCTGAAAAACATTGTTGAACAAGAATATTTTTGACAAAATCAGAGACATCAAATTAGCATTAAAATTGAAACATACAAGTTTTTTATAAATTTGATTAGAATTAAAATTATCCTTATTTTTTTATTTGTTAAATTAGACATCTAGAATTGTTTAGTTTTTTATGTCTATCTGTTGATGCATAATGTTTTTGTTTACTTTTTGTCACTATTAAAAAGAAATTTTTAATGTTCAATTTAAAATGATAACCTTTTTTTGGTCTTTGGTATGCTTTTAAACACAAAACATTATTTGTGTGAGTGGTTATAAAAGCCTAGTGCTGACTTTTTTTTTGTTTGCTGTGTTTCAACAAAGCACTTTAAAGAAAGTTGTCAAAAAACATTAAAAACTAGTACTTTAATTTAAGAAATTTCTTATTTATTCATGCTTTGAAACATTTGTTTTTTGAATTTGTGCTAGGTTTTCTGGCAACATTTCTGTTGCAGTAAATCATAACTATGCAATTAATTGTCGTGCATCTTCAAGCAATTATTTAGCAACACTTGGAAATCTCTTACCAACAAATCCTGGTACTATGATGTATTTTCCTCCAATGGATTTGGGAGCTTTTCGTAGCAAAACGAGTACAACCAGAGTAGGTAAGGAAATTAATGCATGACTGATAAAAAGCATCATCTATTTTTTCATTTATTCATTCCTGCACATTATGTGCAAAGAAGCCAATTTACTCTGACCTACTTTTAAAACCAGTGGTATGTAGTTAACATAATAACATTATTAAAAAAAGATAAGTAGAGAATCACTACTAACTGTGCCAATGCTTTAATATATATGACCAAAATCACTTTAAGCCTGTAATGTACAGGGTGAAATAAATTTACTGTTACATTGTTCTTTTAATTCAATTTATTCAAAAAATACCCATTTATTTTGAAGTTTCAGATTGATATAAATATAGTTTATGGTTTCAGGTATTAATATTTAATTATGTTTAAAGATATAAATAAAAGAATTGCCATCTTGGAGATTTTTAAGGCAAGCAAGTCTCTGGGTGAAAGTTTTAAAATCTTAAACCTTAAAATTTAACCGAATGCTGGTCTGGAGGACCTTTAATGGGTATGAGGAGACTGGAAAAGTTGAAAATCAAGCTGGACAAGGACAATCACAAAGTGCTTAAACCCAAAAGTTGATCAAGGCCATTATGGAAAACCTTCAGAGAAATTCAAAGAGGTTGATTGGAAGGGCCAAAATTTTTTAGAAAGACATCTGTGCCACTTGCAAAGTGTTCCCAAAATGTCTCCAGCTTGTTGTTGATGCCAAGGGCAGCCATATTGAGTAAAATGTATTTTGTTTGAATTGTTAAGTATATTACAACAATATGTGCTGTGATTATTCCCATATCATGATCATTAAAATAAATATGCATTAAAAACTACGTAATGATAATTTCATTTCACCTTGTACTTAATTGATCAAAATGCTTACATAAGGATAACACTGAAGCAGTGGCATGTGGTGACCTTTGAGTCTGGCCATGCAATTTGCATGCCAAAATCTGGTCATGAAAATGTTATGGGTAATTAACGAGTGAGACATGCAATATTTTGCTGGCAGGAAAAAATATTTGTGTGAGATTGTAACTTTTAGTCATAATATCATGTTGATCAAGACCAATTCTCATTCTAGATTTTTGCTTATCTCTCTAAAAAAGGTGATCACTTGAAATTGTTGCCTGGTAATGCACTTTTTCTCTTAAAAATACAGGTATTTTTTTAAAAAAAAAGTCATTATTTAAAATTGTTCCAGGTAATGCACTTTTCTTCATCAAAATGCAGTGATCTTTGAAGAAAAAACAGGTCATCATTTGAAATTGTGGTCTGGTAATGCACTTTTCTTTATCAAAATGCAGTGATCTCCAAAAAAAGAAAAGTCATCATTTGAAACCAGTCTCCAATTTCTTACTTTTCATCCTAAATTCATGGTATTCTCTAAAATAACACAAAAAAATGGGTTTTCGCCTCGGATTGTTATTCATCTGTTTTGAAACATGTTGTTTACACTCCAGGTTCTTAAGCTGGGGGGCATAAAAGATTTTTCAGGGCGGTGTAAGCAACTGGGTACAAGCTGATTCAATAACTGTACTAATATAAAATGAGAAAAAGAGATATAAAATAGAATATAAAATAAGAAAAAGAGAAAATATGACAGTGGTTTATTAAAGTATGGTTTTATAAATTTCATGGTGAATAGTTAAGTGGTACTACAATGCATGATATAGATGATTTTCCATTTTGGAAGATTGGCTTTGACTACTCATGATTACTGATGACCCGGGTGACATTAACGCTTTTGACTGACAGGCCCATCCAAGTTTGCGCATAACACTTCTAAGGTCTGGTGCTTAAACACTGTGCATAGTTGTTGTATTTGTAGTCTACTCTACAGTACAGCAGAATATGTGCATCAGTTTTATGTTGCAGTGTACACACTCGTCTTATTGACAGTGTTCTTGATGATTGTAACTGGATGCCAGCATTCCACTCTAACGGTCAACCTCCCATTCTTGCCATATCCAACCAGCTAAACTTCATCATCTGGGAGCCACTCTTCTCTTGGCCGACCACAGCATTTTAGACCTCAAACACCTCTTGCATAATCATTTGGTCAGGTCATTATATGAGTGGCAAGAGAGATTAAAATTCAGATGCCCATTTGTACCTGCCACATGGAAACTATAAGATAATGCATCTAAACTAGATATCTGTGTCAGTAAGTGGACAGACTTTATATGGAACATATAGTACTTAAATAGCCTACCTAAACTTTATGATGTCATCCCAGGAGTTTCTTCCAGGCTTCTTGGTCTGGGCCTGCTTAGGTAAGACTTAACTGCTTGCAAACTGGCATTGGGCATTTTTGGTCATCCTCATATAAATAAGGTTTTGCTTTCTTTTGTAATTGCGAGTGTGGTGCACATAAACAAACTCCAGACCACATCATTTCTGCATGCTCTACACACCAGGCACCAAAAAGATGTCGTGGTCTGTCAATCCTAGATACCAAATGCTGGCTCAAGAACATCACTGCCATCATTGGATGAAAGAAGAACAAGCAGATGATCCCAAACAATGATGACAATAACAAATGCATGATATGCTATGAAAACCACAGCAATCATGCAATGAGACCAAGCCATTTCAGCATCATCTTAGACAAAAAAACCCTGGCCATAGAGATAAGCCTTTAACTTTTTTTCAAAACAAGAAAGACAGTCTGAAAAAATTTGAAAGTGAGTGTTTTTGCTAATCTTTGTCTGCAGAAATAATAGAAATGTCATTTGAAATTGCTCACATAAGTGCTGTAAAGAAGAAATCTCACAACATTAATTAGTGAAACATTGATTACACTGTGCATGTTAAAAGCAGCTGGTTTTGTGTCATAAAAACATACAGCAAGAAAATAGCAAAGATTTCATTATCGGATTTTATGATTAAAACACCCATTGATAAGCTTACAAAGGAAATTGAGTGTCAAGTTTTCAAAAAGTACCAGCTTTTTTTCAATTCAATGTGGTGAAACAACTGATATTTTCCAATTGTCATAGTTTTTAGCCTACATTTGTTTTGAGCGAAAAGGATATGCTGTTTTGCATGAAGCAAGACAATTTGGCAGGAAACAATTCGACGAGACAAATTTGTCAGCAAGTCAATTTGTCGACGAACCAATTTGGTGGGAAAATAAATAAAAATAATTTATCTTCACTAGTGTCGAAGCGACAACAAAAAAGTTTTGTTATGTTACTAAGGCAATTGAAAAGGCAATTGCAATTGTTCAGTTGATAAAATTAAAAATTTGCATTTGACAATGTTAAATTTAGGTATGTTCCTAGCTGGATATACATCTCATTGAATTTACAATAGCTTAATTTTGAATATTTGAATTGAACAGAGGTACTTAATGAGTTAAATTTTTGAACCAAGGTCATTTTGACACATATCTTTTACCAAAGTGAAGTTTTGCAGGCGTACTAAAGTTGTGATGTCATAATAAGCTTTGTACTATACAGTATATGCACATTTTTCTACAAATCTATTCTGGTTGGCATGCTTGAAACATTTTTCTGCAGATCGGCATATCAGAAAAATACTGAATAATGGTTAAGTCACAGTGGTTATTATATTAAACTATCCAACCGTGAAAATTATTTTAACTATTTTGTATTAGCTCTAACAGTTTTTTTTTTCTATAGGGCTTGTCAGAAAGCAATCAAATATCTTACAAAGCAATAAAAAGTTGGCAAAAGAACTTAAAAACAAAAAGAAAAACATGGTAGTGATTAAAAAGTTAAAGTGGTTACAATTTTTTTTGATTAAATTTTAATGTGTCAAGTTTTTGTTGCTTGTGCTAATGTTTTCAGTTATGAATTTATTATGGCCAGTATCATGATTAATGATTCTGGCACTGAAAAAAACTTTACACATTGAAATTTAATCAAAAAAATTTGTAACTGGTTTAACTTTTTAATCACTGTCATGTTTTTTTGTTTTTAAATTCTTTTGCTGACTTTTTATTGCTTTGTTAAACTTTCCTTTTTGTATTTGTTTTTCAGATTTTTGGTTGCTTCTGACAAGCCCTATAGACAAAACAAACTATAATAATAACAAAATGAGCTAATAAAAAATAGTTGAAAAACTGCTGTGACTTAACTGTCATTCAGTATTTTTTTGATACGCCAATCTGCAGAAAAATGTTTATACTGTATATAGCAGGGGTAGTCAAGCAGTCAAAGACCAAGAAACATCTTTGCAGTATCACAATTGTCTTTAACATCAAAGAAAGATGATAACTTTTCATGACAAAGTCAAAACTTGGAAATTTTAGTACTTAGATTAATTAAAGTTGGTTTTTTGGTATGGCATCTTTCTGTGCCCTCTTCACTCTCACATGCTTCACTGTCTGTCCTTTCATGCTCAGTTGAGGATCTTTTAATTCTAGTTCTTCAGGTGGTAGGGGTGAAGGAACAGGCAGAACATTTTTATGAGAAACTGGTGTAAGGCAGTGTTAGAATTTGGATATACAGTTTTTTTTTTTTGGGGAAAATCCTTTGATGTTGGTTAAGCAAAAATAGCAGTTGCATAATCTGTCTGCTCATGCCAAACCATTGGTACAGCAAAAGGGCATTTGCTTCCTATTTTTTCCACCAGAGCAATTGAGTTTTGCATAAATTGCAGTGAATATGAGGAGCCCAAAACTTGTCTTGATCACCAACTGCACAGCCAAAATAACACTTGTAAGGTATCTTCACTTTTGAAGAAATATTTGGACGATGTGTAGATGGAGTGTACTTCTGCAAATATAACAAGAACTGTTAGGACTATTCTTACACTTTTTTTGGTTGTTTGAGATTGTCAATAGACTCAGAATTCTATACTATGATATAGCTGTAACACAACTGGTAAAAAAAGCAAATCAATATTTATATTTGATAAAAAAAAGCTTAAGCCAATCCTTTTAATCTCTCCACCTCTATCATGAATTCAGTTGTTTTACAGGGTGGGGAAAAAGTTCCTGGACAAATTCAACTGACAATATTTCAATTATGGTAAAGGAATATTAAATAAATATATTGTAGTACTATTACTAGGACTATCACGAAATAAAATATGTGTCTATATTTTAATATGTCCTTTTTAGCTTTTACTATTTGCTCAAGTCTTCCTCTGAAACTCTCAACTAAAACATGGAGCTATTCTTGTGGTATTTTGGGCCAGGCTTTCTTTAGAGACACCTTCAAACCTTCAATGATGTTGTGTGTTTTAGCATAGGCTTCCGCCTCTAATATTGACCAAATATTGAAGTCCAGAGGATTCAAATCAGGTCAAGCAGGGGGCCACATTTCCTTGCTCCGAAAATTCGGAAAATTGGCTCTGAACCACGCTTGAGTTTTTCTGGACGTGTGGGAAGGAGCACTCTCTTGTTGGAAGGTGAAGTTTTGTTTTCAAAGTGTTTTTTCATTGCTTGAGATGCAGGGATCAAAATATCCTCAATATACACATTTATATTTGGTTTTGTGCCTTGTTTGATGAAAGTGAGGGGTGACTTCCATGATTTGGAGACTGCTGCCCAAACCATGACTGAGACCATTTTTGTTGGCAATAAACTGTTTTTAGATGTTCAGGGATATTATCATGTTTCTTTGCCAGAACTCTATCATTTTGAAGATTGAATTTGGCCTCCACTGTGAACAATTTTTCATCTGAAAACACGATGTCTCCGTTTCATGCCATCCTTTATGAAGTTCAGGAGAACTTAAGCTCTGTCCACTCTTTTTTTTTTTTGAAGATCAGTGAGCTGATGGAGCTTCTTCAGTTTGAAAGGCAAAAGCTTGAGGTCTGTTTTTACAATGGTCCTCATAGTTTTTGGATTAATATTCATCTCTTGAGCCATTTTTCTGATTGATTGTTTTGGATTCCTTCTGACCCTCTCACAAGCTGCCTTAATGATCTTGAATGTACAAGCTGTGCAAGGGCATCCACTTCTAGGACGGTCTTTCTCATCACCTAGCTTCTTAAATCTTGCTACAGTGTCATACACAGTTGATTTTGGTACTTTAAGCTGCTTGATGATCATCAAATTGGACACTCCTGTGTGATGAAGCTCAATAATGGCATGACGTTTACACATTTTTGAAAAATTTCATGGCAATTGAAATTAAAAAAGCAAACTGTAAATGAAGAATGATAATACAGCTTTCAATTGATCATCAATTTATGCTTTAGAGCAATTAAAATTTGTTTAAATTTAAAGCTTAAAAGTAATTCTGGGGACTTTGTTCCCACCCTGTACATCATGAAGTCCTACAATTGTTTCAACCAATAAATTCAATAAAACACTTATTCTCAAACTTTTCATTCTCAAACATCTGAACAATGTAACATTATTGCTCATACAAGTTTGAAGGCAGTGATATAAATAGCAAAGAATATAGCTTGCTAGCATACAGTGATGCAATTGGTGTAGAATGTCTTATAAGACTCCCATTCTGCATAAATTTGATATAGGTTAGGTTCAAATGTTAACTCGCATATGCCTACACTTCAGTTGATTTTACAGTGATGTCAACTTAAGACCAGCTGTACATAGACATTGTTTTGATAGAATTCAATAAATATTGCAATTTGTAGTAGCAGCTATTGTTCACACTTTTAGGGATGTTCTAACAACATGTTGAACACTGTAATAAGAATGCTTTGAGTCAGATTTCATCATATATTCAATATCTCAGAAACTAAACATGATAGAAAAAATTTGATTGCAGATTTGGATTCAGTACTCAAAACTTACCCTAAAATGCTTTTCAGGTTATCAGATACAAAATTTTTGTTGGACAGTGTAATTGGACCTCTTACTATCAATGCAAATCCCACATAATTGTGCAAAAGTACAAAGGCCAATTTGATTTTGACCAATATCACGTTGGTACTTTGCTGTTTAAAATTGCATTGTGTTAAGTTTCAACAACTTGGACAATTAATCTGCATTGTTAAAGTGTTAAAGTGAACAATAATCAAGTTAATTTGGAAAGAAGGGTTTGTCTAGTCATAAAACATTAAAAAAAAAATTAAAAATATAGCCTGGGGATCTCAGTTTAGTGCAATTAATAATTAAACTTATTAAGAAAAAGAGAAAAGAAAGGCAATATTGTCATAAAACAATAAAAAAAAATTAAAAACATAGCTTTGAGTGGTAGTTCTCAACTGGTGGTATGTGTACTGCTAGTGGTACACAAGATTTTAGATTCCAATAGAATCCAACACTTGGATTAAATTGTATTTTTTAAATATTCATTGTTTCTATTCTAATAAATGCATTTATGTTAATTTTTTTTTTTTCATAAATGATAACATTATTGCAATAATCAGAATGTGTACTTTGGTGTAAATTTTTAAAAAAGTTGTGTAAACACTTGCACTGTGTTACTTTAGCCATTTTCAAAGTGCAAATGCAAGTTTAATCTGACAAATAGTGTCTGTCATGAAATTGCTGGATTTTTAATTGTTTGTGTTAAAATGTATTATGTTATCAAACGTTTTAAAAACAAATGCCTTTTTTCCTGTTCAAATCTACACTGGCTGTCAAAAGAAATATGATAAAAAGAATTTTTAAATTAACCCTTTAAGGGACAGGGGTACATATGTGTACCATGATTGTGATTGTAATGTAACAAATGCACTTTTGTGAAGGTGTTATAATTTTAATTTGTAGGTATTTGTTACATCATTATTAAATCATTATCATTTTATTTTACAGTCAAATTCTTACATCCCTCAAAGGGTTAAGGAAAGATTTGCTCAAATTTTACACACAAAGAAATCACTATTTGATTAATCTGAAGTTTTTATTGTGACAAGCTACTTATCAGATATTTTTATTACTCTGAACTTATGAATTTGTTTTTTAAAATCCAAACAGCTCTATTACATATCTTGTTTTTACATTGCAAGCTTCTCTATGAAAGCCAGACTTATAGCAAATGAGCAAAGAAGCCAAACAATATGAAATATTCAAATGCAAAGCAATCTTTTCTCAATGTAAAACAATTCAACGAAAAGATATTCAAGCAATTGACTGCCATCTATAACTGTTTAAAACGTGTTTAGGCATTATTATGTTTCAAGCATAGATAGTTGTATCTATGCTTGAAACGTTGAATTGTTGGGCCTTAAATAGTGTTTGTTGTGAAACACTATGATAGTTATGTCATCAGCATATGTTGTGATTTGTTTGTCTTTAAGGGAATGGAATGTCAAAGTTGTAAATGTTAAATAATGTTGGAGACACAACTCCACCTTGTTGTACTCCAGTGTTGGATTTATTTGAGTTTTGAGAGCTTGCCATTGTATTGAGTGCAAGCTTGTCATCCTTTAGTGTAGCTTGCTATAAACTTGATGATGGAACCATGGAAATATACAGAGGAGCCAGCTATAGACATACTGACAGAGTTTTTTAACTGGCTTCTGGAAGGTGAAAAAAGATTCTATATGTATGGAGAAAAAGTGTCTTTATTGCAATTTTTATAAAAAAAAGACATGCACAAAATTACAGCAATCACCAAGGCTTATCCATAGCATAGTATGAAAATACTGTTATAAAAGTTTGGAAACAAGTTGTGGAAGTCAGACTGTGGCAGGAAGTACAGATCTGCAATAGTATAGTTTAGTATAGAATAGTATAGTATAGTTTTAAGCTAGAAAAGAGCACTATCATGCAATATTTGCTCAAAGGTTATTGATAGAAAAGTAAAGGGAAGGAAAAAAAGAACTGAATTGTTTATTCGTAAACTTAGAGAAGGCATATTAGTATGATGTAGACTAGTATGACAGAGTACCAAAAGAGAAACTGTTGTATGATTTAAGAAAGTTGAGCATCTCAAAAGTGTATCTAAAGTCATACAAGATATACAGGGTGTCAAGAAAGTTCCCGATCAATTTTTAAATTTAATGTAATTCAAAAACTTCAATGAATTATGAGAAGTTCTGTACGTCATTTTTCCACTTAATCCTCCTTTTCAATGTTTCAGATACACTTTTCAAATTTTTTTGGCTAAAATAATAATAAAATGAGTAAAAGAGCTGCAATCATTCAACTTCATCGTGCGGGACATTCAAATTCTAAAATTATGAAGTTGCTAAAAGCACCAAAATCGACTGTTCGCAATACAATCTTGCGCTTCCAAGAACTTGGAACCATGGAGGATCGGGATAGGAATGGACGACCTCGATCTGCTCGCACTCCAGCGAAGATCAAGGCCCTCAGGGAGAGAATTCGGAGGAACCCCAAACGATCCTTGAGGAAAACAACTAAAGACATGGATATCAGCCATGAGTCTGTCAGAACAATTGTTGAACAGGATCTCAAAATGTCCCCGTACAAAATCAGGACAAGACAACTCCTAACTGACCTCCAGAAGCGAAAAAGAAAGGAGAGGGCCAAAATTCTGCTGAACCATCTGAAGGGAGGCACGGAGAAAGGCGAAATCGTTTTTTCAGACGAAAAACTCTTCTCGGTGGAGGCGAAGTTCAACACCCAGAATGACAGGATTCTTGGAAAGTCGCCCAAGGACCTCCCTGATCATCTTCAATTCGTTTCACGCCAACAGAAACCCTCGTCTGTGATGGTATGGGGTGCGATCTCCAAATCTTGGAAATCTTCCCTCATTTTTGTTAAAGAGGGGGTCAAAGTGAATACAGATTCGTATGTCAATGATATTTTAACCCCTGCCCTCGCATCGATGAAGGAAAAGTTCAAAAATAAGTCCTTCACCTTCCAACAAGACGGCGCGCCTTCTCACACATCAAAGAAGACGCAGAAGTGGTGCGAAGAGCACTTTCCTTCATTCTGGACCAAAGATTTGTGGCCACCATCTTCGCCCGATCTCAATCCTATGGATTTCTGTGTGTGGGGTATTCTGGAAAAAGAAGCCTGTTCTTCACCCCATAACAATCTGGAGGATCTTCGAGCTTCCCTGAAACGAGCATGGGAGAAAATTCCTCAAGATGCCTTTTGTGCTGCTTGTCAGAATTTCCGACAGAGGCTCCAACGTGTTATTGATACAGATGGGGGTTATTTTGAATAAACCAGATTTTTTTATGTTCATGGAGCTTTGTTCTATCACCACAATAAACCTTTTGTTGATTTAACCTTCTGTCATTAGCCCTATATAATTTTGTTTAGGATCAGAAACTTTCTTGACACCCTGTATATAATAATAGTGTAACAACAGTTAAAACTTCTATTAGAACAATAAAGATTCTATTGGAGTTTAATGTCGAGGTTGGATTGACATTTGACTAGGTTTGACATTGAGTTCTTTTCTATTTGCTATTGACAGATTGATAGATGGTATATGGGAGATGTAACCCTGGAATATAACAGTTGCTGATGACATTTTATTGTTTAAGGGAAAGGGAAGCAGTACAAACTAGTTTGGAGAGCTAGAGACCTGCTTTGCATAGAAGAATGAAAGTCAGTTAAAACAAAACTTAATATATGGCTGTGAATGAGAAGATTGGTGGTGAATTAAATGTACAGAGAATAAGGTTGAGAAAGTAAAAGAATTCAAGTACTCAGGATCAACTCTTCAGTACAATGGAGGAATTAACTGTGAAGTTAAAACATGGTTAAGCAGGATGGCATGGCCGGAGGAAGGCAGCAAGTTAATTTACAACAAAAAGATATCACCTAGAATGAAAAAAAAATTGTACAAGGTGTTAGTTAGGCCAACAATGATGTATCAATTAGAAACAGTTGCACTCACTAAAAGACAGAAAAGAATCAAAACTTGTGCACTGTAGTTATATGATTTTTTATTAATTGTGCTAGCTGTTGTAAATTACAGCTCACATGTCAGGTGCAACAGAATAAAAATTGTAATGCGATTAAAAAAAATTTACACTAACAGCATTAGACATAATAAAGAGACATATAGTGACATAATGAAATACAAAAATAAGTGTTACATCATTCACGTAATGTATTTGAGAAGTAGATGATGGGTGTGGGTTTTGAGCCAGCGCGCCTTTTGTATCAGTGCTGAATAATCAGTGCTACCTTTAATGCGTTCTCATGCGGTTGTGGGCATAAAGTGATGCCATGTTGTTTGGTAAGCCTTTCAACTTGAGCAGGCTGTGAGTTGGCATTTGAACAGAGCCTTTAGATTGATTTCGCTGCTGTATTTTTTGTCCCTTTGGACGTTGTCTACTTTGGTAGAGAATTAATAATTTGATACTTCCTTTGCTCGTCTGCCCAACATCGTTGGTAAGTTTGTGGACAATGTGTCTACGCATTGAAAATAATTTATGTTATATTGTTTAGAAAACCGTTTCCGACTAGTGCCGCAATTATCGTTTTGTTCTTAATAAAATAAAACCGTAAAGTCTGGTGCTGGTTGTGAAGTGTGTTTGTGCGGAGCAGGAAGGACAAGGCAGTTTTGCGACTCCGTTACAAAAGTTTTCAACGTGTTTTTCCTTTCAAAATCGAAAGGAAAAGTTTTCAACAATTTTCCCTTTCCAAGTCGAAAGGAAAGGTTTTTGAAGGTCTCTTCGTCTTTGAAGACAAAAAAGTTTTCCACATTTTTCCCTTTTGAAATCAAAAGAAAAGTTTTTGATGGTCTCATCGTCATCATTGGCAAAAAAGGTTTTCAACGTCATCTTCATTTTGGAAGTCGAAAAAAGGTCAACTTTGAAGACCCTAACGAAGAAGCTTTATCGGCGCTTTCGTCGTTCAACTGGTGATCAAAAAATTTTCGAAGAGTATCAAAGTCTATGATGGCAAACATCCATCAACATCAACAGCGTAAACGGTACTAAATTTCAATTACTACACTTGAAATCTCATAAAATTATTAGAACGATTTGTAATAATAATAACGTATTTATACCTAAAAAACCTAAAGTAAATTGTGTGACGCGATTTGTGTGACAAGACGTGAGAACTTACAATTTGAACTTATCGTTATCATTGTTTGGTTTATTGTTCATACTGTTTGGCATAATGACATCTGAGGAAGATAAAACTAAGACTAACTTGGCAATCGAAAACTTAAAATCACAACTAAATGAAAGTTATAGATGCGCAGAAAAGTTAATGTCGTTACGAAATCCTGATGTAGACAAACTTAATACTGTTTTTGATAAAATTAACCAAGAGCACAAGACCTTAATTGATTCTATGATTGATAATTGTGTTGATTCCATGCTTATTGCCGCTGTTACTCATAACAAATTTGAGTTTGATACCCGTAGGGAGGAATGGTTTCTAAAAATTAGGGGTTCGTTTTGTTATGATGCCAACCTTCCCTCATCAAGTAAACCTGGTCCCGATTTATTAAGTTCAAAGGCCCCCAGCGAGTCTCAAACTTGAGCTCAAAATCTTCTAACATTTCTAGCACGTCATCGAGAATTAGTATGAGACATCTCCGCGCTTGCAAAAAACTTAAATTAGCATAACTAGAGGCCGTTCAGCTAAAGGAAGTTATTGAGGAGGAAGATGAAACAAAAGATACAGCAGGAAGAAAATGAGATGAAACAAAAGATACAGCAGAAAGAAAATGAGCTGAAACAAAGGATACAGCAAAAGGAGGCTAGCAGAAAATTAGAGTTAGTGAATGCTCAGTACGAAATCTGGATGGAAGCAGATGTCAAGGCAGAACATGACCTTGAGGTAAAATCACGCAACCCTTTGGGCAGTTTGCAGTTAAAGAAAGAGTTCTCTCTTTAAGCTAAACCCTTTTCCCTGGCCATTAGTAACGCCTTTCCAAGTTCATTATCACAATTACTTAAGAGCGGTGCAGAATGTAAGGCCGATATTATTAGAGCGCCAGAGAGTCAGAATGCCCCTTTACCACAAAGTGGCCAAGTAAAGTTTGCTCCTGAAATGACTTCAAATCTATATGACTATAGATCCGCAGGCATTGGGCAACACTATTTTCTGGATGAAACAATCGACAAACTTGGGCCGAGCCATGCCCCGAAAATGGCTCCTGTCTCTTTATTATATACGTACGCAGTGAAATACAATGATCTGTTTTTACCATGCCCAGAGTTATCTAAATTTTCAGGAGACCCTTTGGAGTTTAAGCTATTCATCAGTAACTTTGAAACGCATGTCAAATCCAGATTGCAAGACCAGAGAGCACTTCTTTGTCTACTTGTTCAGCATTGTACGGATCTGGTTAAAGAAAAGATACAACATTTTTCTGAAACAGGTTAAAATTGTTACCGATTAGCTAAAGATCGCTTTTTTAAGGAATATGGCTCACCGTGGATCGTGTCAGATGTCTGCAAACAAAGACTCAAGAAATTCCCTTTGATTATTTCAGGTGATGCAAAGGAACTGAAAAGATTAGCAGAGCTTTTAGAAAAGTGTAGTGTCGTAGTTAAGAACATCAGATGCTATAGCAATCTTGACTCTTTAGACACGTTGACTCTATTAGTAAAAAAGTTATCATACAACCTAAGAACCAGGTGTGTAAAAAGGGTCGTTTAAGTAGAAAACAGGTCTGGAAAATTGGCCAATTTCTCACACTTTAGTGAATTCATGCAACAGGAGTCTGAAGAGGCAAACTCTTTATTTGGCTTAAGATCTTTAAATGTAAAGCCATCAACGTCTAAGGCAAAAGCTTCTTACACTACAACTTCCTTTAACAATAGTGATTGAGAATTGAAGCCCCAAAATCATTGGGAAAAATGTTGGTACTGTAAATCTAGTACACATAGGTTAATTGACTGTAAAGAATTTGTAAAAATTTCAATTGATGACTGCTTTGAATTTATAAAACGCTCAAAATTATGCCATAAATGCTTCAGCTCGAGACATCGCACCCCCCAATGCAAAAGGGTTAATTCTTGTACAGTAGAAGGCTGCACTAACCCATTCCATAACACGCTATTACTTTTTACAAGAAAGAGATCCCCAGTTTCCAAAAGGACAGCGCCTGAAGTCAGCAATCTAAATACTGATAACCCACCAGAAAACACCATTGCGCTCTCTACAGTTTCAAAGGCCACCGCTTCAGATGCAAATGTATACCTTTGTGTAGTTCCAGTTAGGGTTAAGTATAAAGAAAAGGAAGTTCTAACATATGCATTCTTGGACCAAGAATCTACTCACACATTTTGTGACAAGACCCTCATTCAGTCACTGGGAATAACTGGTCGATCCGAAAAAATTTGTTTGCAGACCTTGGCAGGTTTGGTTAAAGGATACAAAAGAATATCATGTGAACTTGAAGTCTCTGGTTTAGATGGAGAGGTGTACTACACCCTACCTAATGTTTTCTCGATCAATGAAATACCAGTTTGGCCTAATCTTGTTCTGACGCAAAGGAAAATTTTGGATCTTCCTCATCTAAAAGGAATAAAGCTCGACACTTTATCTCACGTTGAGGTCGGTTTGTTAATTGGAGTAGACGTGCCAGAGCTGTTCTGTAGTAGTGAATTTCACAAAGGACCGCATGGTACTCCGTCAGCTATTTGTACACCTCTGGGCTGGTCTTTGCTTGGGCCTTCTCTATCACCATCTTATTCTACAAATTGCAAGATTCACTTTTCACGTAAGACAGATGACGCAGCTTATCAACTTATAGAGAGTTTATGGGATTCAGAATTTGTAAAGGGCACAACTGTTTTAGATACTCCAAACTCCAAGGAAGATCGTGCGGCTATTCATTTAATGCAAGATACGATTACCATACACAAAGGACATTATCAAGTCCCGTTACTTTGGAGACACTCTCAAGTAAGTCTTCCCAACAACTATGCGATGGCAAAGCACAGACTCGCAGCTTTAAAGCGTAGGTTCTTAAGTGATGATGTAATAAATGGCTATCTAGAAAAGGGGTACGCAAGAAAACTAACAAGTCCAGAGTTAAGTGTTAATGTGGCTACTAAGTGTTACTTGCCTCATCACCCAGTGGTTAACCCTAATAAACCTAACAAAGTGAGAGTTGTATTTGACTGTGCAACTAGATGCAATAACGTATCTTTAAATGATAACTTAATGCGAGGTCCCGACTTAATAAACAGTCTAATTGGGGTCCTGACACGATTTCGAAAAAACCGCATAGCACTTGTAGGCGATATAGAGGCAATGTTTCATCAAGTGTTTATGAAACCTGAGCATGCTAATGCCTTACGTTTTCTTTGGTGGCCAAACGGATGTATAGAAGAAACTCCAGCTTCTTATCAAATGTTAGTACACATTTTTGGTGCAAAATCTTCACCTAGCTGTGCCAACTTCTGCCTGCGACAAACTGCATTAGACTTTGCACACCTTTATGATCCAACTATATTAGAGATCGTATGCAACAACTTTTATGTAGACGATTGTCTATTCTCGGTTTCATCAGTAGAAGAAGCAATTTGCGCTTAAAGGTCATTATGTGAACTACTTAAAAGGTGTGGTTTTCATCTGAAAAAGTGGCTGTCAAACAATGAGCAGGTTATAAAGGCCATTCCTGATAGTGAACGTGCCAGGTTGGTAAATAATTATTCTTTTGATGTAAGTTCACACGAGCAAGTCTTGGGTGTAAATTGGGACATAAAGGAAGATCAATTTACATTTTTTATCAACCTCCCTCATAACCTGTTTACGAAGTGTGGCGTACTGTCCACCATAGCAAGCTTATACGACCCACTTGGTTTTGTTTCCCCAGTTGTCTTGGAAGCCAAAGTGTTCTTGCATGATCTTACTAGACGAAAGGCGGGATGGGATGAAGAAATTACTAGTTCTGAGTTGGAAAGGTGGTCTAATTGGTTGTCACTTCTTTCTCAGCTTAATGAAGTATCTGTTCCGCATTGTTTCAAAACTCAAGAATTGGCAAAGTTAAAAAATGCTGAAATACGCAATTTCTTGGATGCTTCTTTTTTGCTTATGGAGCTTGCTCATATCTGTGATTAATAGATGAAAATGATAATGTGGCAGGTTCGTTTTTAATTGGCAAGTCACGTGTGTCCCCAATTAAAGCCATCTCAATCCCCCGATTAGAATTGACCACAGCTGTCTTAGCTGTGAGATTAAATGAACAGATGCAAAGGGAGTTGAATCTAGAATCCTATACTTCAATCTTCTGGTGCTGTTGGATAAAGGAGTTTTTATCTAACCTTTCTCGGAGGCAAAAATGGTTTCAGAAAAACAGAAACTTGCAAATAATTGACATTGTTTTAATTGTTAAAGGTATGCAACAAAGATCGAAGTGGGTCCTGGGTAAACATTTCCTGATAAATTGGGTGTAGTTCACACAGTTAGTGTTAAAACCCCTAGCTCCGTGATTACACAGCCTATAACTAAACTTTGTTTGATTCTGGAATTTGATAAGGAAATGAGTAACAAACTTGAATGAGTAAAATTGATAATTATGATTTTGTTGTTCTGTGTTTGCTTTAATATTTTGTTTTCTTTGCCTGCAATTAACGTTCTGTATCGATTTATTTGATTCGTAACTATTATATTTTTTGATGTGTTTGTTTTGTAATTTGTTTCTCTAATGTGTCGGATTGACATCCTCGTGGGGGGAGTGTTACGTTGTTCGCATAATGTACTTGAGAAGTAGACGATGGGTACGGATTTTGAGCCAGTGCGCCTTTTATATCAGCGCTGAATAATCAGTGCTACCTTTAATGCATTCTCGCGCAGCTGTGGGCATAAAGTGATGCCACGTTGTTTGGTAAGCCTTTCGACTTGAGTGGGCTGTGACTTGGCATTTGAACAGAGCCTTTAGATTGATTTGGCTTCTGTATATTTGTCCCTTTGGACGTTGTCTACTTTGGTAGAGAATTAATAATTTGATACTTCCTTTGCTCGTCTGCCCAACATCGTTGGTAAGTTTGTGGACAGTGTGTCTACGCATTGAAAATAATTTATGTTATATTGTTTAGAAAACCGTTTCCGATTAGTGCCGCAATTATCGTTTTGTTCTTAATAAAATAAAACCGTAAAGTCTGGTGCTGGTTGTGAAGCACGTTTGTGCGGAGCAGGAAGGACAAGGCAGTTTTGTGACTCCATCACAATAAGGATTAGAAAAACTGTGCTTAATACAATATGGCAGTATGGTAAATTACAGTATGTCAAAAAAGATACAAGTGTGTGAGAAAATGGCATGCAAACATAAAAGATGCTCATGTTTATTGAAATAGATATTACAAATAATGGGACATGAATGGGTAATCTTTATTTAAACCTTTATTGACATAATCAAATTTTAAAATAATTTTTTGTTCTTTGATTTCCTGTTGCTTTTTTGTACCTTTGTTTTTTGATCACTGCTAATCTAAGATTTTCCAATGTGTGATCTGGTTTATTAAAATGTTGGCTAAAAGTTTGTTTGTATTGTGTTTAATGTTGCTCCTGTGTCCATTCATTTGTTGTCATGTTGAATTGCTGGTTTCTTTAATATAAATTGCTTTAGGGCAGAGATTACACGAAATTGCATAGATAGCATTAAATAAATCACAATTGTAATTTCTAGAGATTTTATAGAGACTCCATTGGGACCAGTTGTTGAATTGGTTATTATGTTTGGACAGAAATGGGCATTTGGGAGATTTGCAGGAAAAGGTGCTTGTGATGAAAATTTCATTTGATAAAGAGGCAGAGGTAAATAAAAGCTTGAGGTTTGGAGGTTGATAATATGATAAAAATGGAAGAGTAGGAAAGATTTTGTTAAGATGGGGGTCTTTGTTTAGTAAAGGTTGCTGTAAATAGGCTGAAGGAATGGGTAGGTTTTCCATATATTGAAGTATGGAATGTGTTGTTTTTAAGTGTTATAGTAGTGTCCAGGAAATTAACTTCTTCAGAAAGTGGTTCAGTG
Organism: Diplosoma virens; assembly: GCA_963680785.1. Taxonomy (NCBI): domain Eukaryota; kingdom Metazoa; phylum Chordata; class Ascidiacea; order Aplousobranchia; family Didemnidae; genus Diplosoma; species Diplosoma virens. Next base: position 34,776,995 of record OY796895.1, on the reverse strand, counting down.
TGATATCAATGTGGTGATCCTTCAAGTTAAAATCTTTATGAAATTGGTATTAATCAGTGAACATTGTAAAATCAATGAAGTCAATTGGCATAAATTACATGTGGAAAAATTTCATTGTTTTTTTTTTGTCAAACTCTGAACTACAACTTGATTGTCACAAAGTATGGCAAAATGACGTCCATCAAGCATATATTTAAGAGATTTAACACTTTTGTAGATAGCCAAAACTTCTTTGTCAAACATAGTGTACTTAAATTGTCCTTTACTTAACTTTCTGGAGAACAAAACAATTGGCACACGTAACTTTCTACTGGGATAAAATTGGTAAAGAGTGGCAGCAATACAAAAATCACTTGCGTCTGTAGACAAAAAGGTTTCTGCATAAGGAATTGGGTATGATAAAACAGTTTTCTTGCCAAGGAGAGCCTTCACTTTTTTAAAATGAAATTTTTGCTGATCTGACCATTGAATAATCATGCCTTTTGGTTGCTTTTGGTTTGAGTTTAGAATCTCATACAATGGTTGTAATAATTCACTACACTTTCCAATTGTTTTGTGGTAAAAATTAACTGCACCACAAAAACAAAAAAGACTTCGAAATGTTTTTGTAAAAAGGTGCTCAACATTAGCCTTGATCTTTTTATCTGTTGCAGAACATGACTCAGCAAATGGTTGAATGACACTTGATCAAATGACTCTTGATTGAAGTGACACTTGATCAAAATGATACTTGATTGAAATGACACTTGATCAAAACAACAGTGGATCAAAATGACATTTGATTGAAATGACACTTGATTGAATGATGACACTTGGTTGAATGAAAGAGAAAATTTACAACTTTGAATCTGTCCCAATTTTGTCAATTTTTCGTCCCAAAAATGTAGTGATCTTTAAAAAAAGGTCTTCACTTTGAATCTGTCTCAGTTTTGTTGATTTTTTGTTGCAAAAATATAATCTCTAAAAAAAATAGGTCTGCTTTTTGAATCTGTCTTTGATTTGTCAAGAGGTCTGCAAGAGTGGAGCCATGGCACAATGCCCCCCCTCCTAAATAACTGACTACAATGTAAAAAAATGCAAAAAAATGGCAGCAATAGGCATTTAACAAAACATAACCATGACAATAGATCTACTTATTCCCCAATAAAAATGCTTTTCCCAGGACCTTGTGAAAAATCCCTGACCTTGACAAAAAATAAAAACAAACTGTCTTACTTATGGTTTTTGATGGCTTCTGCTTTTTATGAATTTAATTTACAGTAACAAAGAGATTGTTTAATCACAAAAACTTTCAAAACTAAATATTTTTTTATCAACTGTCATTTTGATCAAAGTTGTTTCAATCAAATGTTGTTTCGATCAAGTGTCATTTTGATCAACTGTCATTTCAATCAAATGTTGTTTTGATCAAGTGTCGTTTGATCAAGTGTTATTCAATCAAGTGTTGTTTGATCAACTGTCATAGCACTGTTGCAACATAACCAGCAGCACTTACTTTGAAACCAAGATAATTAAGTTTTTCATGAGCAAAAATAGATTTATGCAAATTAATTGCTAAATTATAACTACAGACAAAATCTGTTAATCACATACCGCTTAAATGCATATATTGTTTTATCGAATGCAAATCTGAAATCCCGAATCAAATCCTATCTCTCATTAAGTAAAAACATCAGTTAATCGCATACCACTTAAAGGAATAAATTGATTATTGCATAAGATTTTCGTCACAGTTGCTATCTTCATTCACTTAATCACATTATTTTTCGGGGGGAAAACATTTGCAAAACAACAATGCAATCTACAATGGGATCGAAAAAGTAAACAGCGGTACCTTAATCTGTCATGGTGGCTGCTATTTGCTGTGAAATACAAAACAAAAGAAGCACAATTGCAGCAAAATACAAAACAAAAGAAGTAAAACAAAAAAGTGTTATAATCTTCAAGGTGTGTTATGAAACAGGAGTGCAACTGTGAAAAATGGGGAATACAAGTTTGAGTTCAGGTGAAGAACTTTTTTTTTGGAGATCACCATGATTTCGGAAGAAATACAATGAAATTGAAATGAAGACTTTTTTTTTTAGAGATCACCATTATTTCAAGAAAAAAAACCAAAATCGAAGACAAAATCAAAGTGAAGACCTTATTTTAGAGATCACTATGATTTTGGGAGAAAAATAGCAAAATTGGAGACAAAATTGAAGTGAAGATGTTTTTTTTTTTTTTTTAGAGATTATTATGATTTCGGAAGAAATATAGCGAAATTGGAGATGAAATTGAAATAAAGACCTTTTTTTTTTTGTAGAGATCACCATGATTTTGGGAGAAAATTAGCGGCATTGGAGACGAAATGGAGGTGAAGGCCTTTTATTTATTTATTTTTTTCGGGAGAAAATTGAAAAAACAAAGTTGAGTTGAATAGAAGATTTGAGTATATAAAGTTGAGTATAAACAAACATTAAAATTGTGTATTTTCTTACCAGTGTTTGTACAATGTCTTAATCGCGTAGAAACATTGCAAACCAAATTGGCAATCTACAACATGGTTGAAGGGTAATCACACAAATCGGTTAAACACATATATTGGATAATCGCATAAAAATGCCTGGCAAATTGAATATGTGATTAACTGATTTCATCTGTACTAAGATTTTGACAAATTTGATGAGATTTCAAATCTTTGTATGACTCAAAATGTTGTCAAGATAAACTTCACTATGATTTTTTAATTCAGGAGTGGTTGAATATAAAACTTCATGAACAAAGTGCATAAAAGTTGCAGGAGCAGATTTTAAACCAAAGGGCATGTAATTAAATTCATAACAACCAGACTTTGTTATAAATGCAGTTTTATGTTGGTCTTCAGGTCTTATTGGAACATTGTGATAAGTGCTTTTTAAATCGATCACAGAAAATATGCAATTACTATAAAAATTACCCAATAAAGAATGAATAGGTGGAATCAGATAACCTTCCAATAAACTAATGGCATTTGAACGTCTATAATCGTCACAAACAGATGTTTACCAAATTTTTTTTGGCACTACATGTGAACAACTAGTAAAAGGAGAATCACTTTGACTAATTACACCATCTCTTAACCATTCATTGATTTGTTCATCAAACACTTTTTTTGCATTTCTCATGACATTTGTTTTAATTTACTTTTAACAATTTCATCATTTGTAGCAATAGCATGCTGAATATTTAAAGGTTGATGCTCAAACCTAGAAGTTGGTGTTACTATATTTGGATATTTTTTAAAAATATCTTGAAATTTATTTTGTTTTGATAAGATACAAGTTACACTTGGAGGTTTGCAATAGCATGGATATAAATTAATAAAAAAATTGTTATGAGTATCAATTAAAGAACATTTATTGGTATCAACTGTGAGCTTACAAAAATTAAAAAAATCAAGTCCAATTATTGAAAAATTTATATCAGTTTTTATAAAATCCCAAGTATAGTTGAGAGAAGAATTAATTTTTAAAGTTTGTTTACCAAATGTTTGGATAACATTGGATGGGGCAGAATACAAAACAGTAGAGTCTGGACTAGTTTTTACATTCATGTTTGAAAGCACTAAAGGCCCGTTTCCACTACGAGCGTGGAAAAGAGCATTCTTTGTTTGTTTTATTGATTTTTTCTTGTGGTCGCTTCAATTTTAACCGCTCACTTCAATCGAAGATCAATAAAAGAAACAAAAAAATGCTCTTTTCCACACTCGTAGTGGAAACGAGCCTTAACTAATATATGATGAGCCAGTGTCATTTAAAAAAGAAATATTATTAATAAAATCATAGGCGATGAGCAATTTGCAATTTTGGCTAGTTTGCTGCATAGGAAAAGAATGCAAATTTACACATGAGATACACTGTGTGCTGCAGAATGTTGGATGATTTAGCTGAAAAGCTAATGCGGCAGATTTTGCTTCCAGCCTTCTGCGTTTAAATGATTCATTAGCTGATTCAAATGCATGTGAGGGTTAAAAAATTTGCATTGACAACCTTCACATTTAATTTTTATTTGGAAAAAATTTTGGTGAAAGTAGCAAATATAACCTTGGTTGTGTGAATAAACATGGTCTCAACCTTGAAATTGCAAGTTTCCTGGTGTTGTTAAATTACTTGTTTTTGGGTTTTTGCTGTAGAAATTATGCAATGGCTTACAATTATGAGGTTGATCAGAAATGCAGCTAACCATTGTGCCTTTCAAATTGATCCTTCTGTATAGCCTTCATTTGCTTTCATATACTCAGTTGCACATTTTGCTAGTCCAATTAAATTTGTGTAAAACCAATTGCCACTACATGCAGCTACTTTAGCCAGTAAAGCTTTAAAAAACCGGTCTTTAATTATAGCTTCAAATTAGGAGAAAAGGCTTTCTTCAAGACCAGAAGCAGCTGATAAGTGGCACATTAAATCCATGGGAGATTGATTGCAATGTTAAATTATTTTGCAAAAAAGAGTTTTTCAGAGTCATCTTTTGCATACACGACCTTTATCTAAATGCACAATTTTGTATGGAAATCTGAATCTTGTGGTTTTGGGATATCATATAGTTTTTTAAGTTGGCCCATGGTTAATGTTTCTAAGATTATCATGAATTTCAAAACTGGTGCTTCTATACCAGCAATAGTAAATTTACCATCACCCAAAGCTAACCAGCGATCCACATCATGCAACCAGAAAGGCAGCATTTTAAAATTAAAATTTGAAGTAAAACTATCTCAGTTAGCAGAAAATGTTTTTTATTGGCTGATTGACCAGAGAAACCAGGTTGCTCATTGGTGGAAATTGGCAATGATTTAGCAGAACTTTCAATTATTTTGCAATAGGCTTTAAATATCTCGTCTCACTTAGCTTTACTTGTATTTATAAAATAAAGTTTGAAAGACTTTTATTAAAGAAGTTTGTTGCCAACTGGTCATTAGAATAACAAAGTGAAATCCTTGGAGAAATAATTACTGATCATTACATAAGATTGGCAACATGGCAGAAAATAATAAAAAACAAAAAATTTATTTCTTACCTTTGTTTAATGATGTTGGGGTCACCAAAATGTTAGGATTAGGTTTGTTTTAAAACTAACTCTAACACAGTATAACCAAAGCTTATATCAAGTAAAATTTATTGAATTTATTAATTTATTGTTCAAAAGGAATGTTTCTGTTTCAGAGTAGCTGTTGCGTCGTTCGTGTAAATTATTTGAGAAGTAGATGTTGGGTACGGGTTTCGAGCCAGTGCGCCTTTTGTATCAGCGCTGAATAATCAGTGTTACCTTTTAATGCATTCTCGCACGGCTGTGGGCATAAAGTAATGCCACGTTGTTTAGTGAGTCCTTTGACTTGAGCTGGCTGTAACTTCACATTTGAACAGAGCCTTTAGATTTGATTTGGCTTCTGTATATTTGTCCCTTTGGACGTTGTCTACTTAGGGTAGAGAATTTGGTGTTTGATTTCCTTTGCTTGTCTGCCCAACATTGTTGGTAAGTTTGTAAGTGTCTACGCATTGAAACATATTGAAAATTGTGTTATATTGTTTAGAAAACCATTTCCGACCAGTGCTGTAAATATTGTTTTGTTTTCAAATAAAATAAATCATAAAGTCTGGTGCTGATTGTGAAGCACATTGTGCAGAGCTGGAAGGACAAGGCAGTTTTGCGACTCCATCACAGTAGCAGTATAACATTATTCGTAATTTCATTTGCCTCTCTCCAAAATAGTATACAGCCACATCACTATATATAGTGAGCATAACTGAATTTAGAAACCACTGACTGTAAGACACAGAAATGCTATTGCACAAAATTGAAACAAAGAAACACAGTCTCACAAAATTTCGCATGATAAACACAATGAGAAGTGGGGTACAACTGACAAAACATATGCCAAGCATGCTGCAACTACGTATTCAGCATACACGAATCATGAGATTATAGTTTTTCTATGGTGCTCCAAATTGAATGAGGGTTGTGTTTGTGATCAATTTTGTCAAGATGTCATTTTCAGGTGTTACTTTTGTATTTATTTGTTTTTTTATGTGCTAAGAGTAATGATTTGTAGGTCTTAATCTGTTTTGTTTGCAAATTGGATTGCAATTTTGGATGAGTTTGCAAATATGGCTATGCATGTGTATGTGAGAATACAATTTGCTTTTTTGTGATATACTTTGGATATAAAAAGTCTAGTCAGGAACGCTTACCTTTAAAACTCACATGTGCTGTACATCTTTCCCTGCTTTGTCTCTCTGCCTAGCCAATCTGTACAACTCCTTCTCACCTTCTTTTGTTTCAAATCTAGCATACAAATTGTCGTACATACATCCCTTCGCCATCACAACTGCCTTCTTTGCTTTACTCTTCTTTATGTTACACATCTTTTTAGTATTTTCATCTTTTATTTTGTCCTATGTTTTCTTTACCTCTTTCTTTTCTTTTATGCTCTCCTGAACTTCCTCATTCCACCACTATGTTTCCCTGTCTCCTTTTTGTTTCCCAAATGTCACTCTCAGCACAGTTTTCAGCTGTTTTTTTTTTAGCATTTCCGCTATTTTGTCCTGCTTATCAGGTAACCCATCCTTGCCTCCCAAAATTCTCTTGTCTAAATGCTTCTTGACAACTTGTCTCCTTCAGTTTCCACCCCATTGTATCTTTGGCTTTACTTTCTCTGTCTTTTTTTTCACCATAAAAGCCATTTTGCATACCACCATACGGTGCTGCTTTGCGTTGCACTCATTCACTATTACCTTACAATCATATATTTCCTTCAGGTTCCTCCTTCTGCACATCACATAATCTACTTGGGTACTTCTTCCGCCACTTTTATATGTCACCCTGTGTTGTCTGTTATTTTGAAATAAGTGTTGACAATCGCCAAATCCATCCTCTTGGAAAAATTTGCAACCATCAATCCTTCCTCAATTTTTGTTCCAACACTGTACCTCCCCATTATTTCCTCATCCCCATGTATCCTTTTCACATATCCATTGAGGTCCAAACCTAGAACTATCTTCTTGTGAAGTAAAAGATTTTTCTTCCCAAAGCTTTTCATCTGACACTCTTATGGGGAAATTGTCAGAATGAAGCAGAATTGAAACTGAACTGAGTTGTAAAGGGGAAAGCAGAGTTCTCATTGGCTGAAAGAAGTTAGCCAATGAGAAAAAAGATTAAGAAATTTTCAAAGAGTTGATGAATTCTTTTTGCTTACACAGAAGGGAATTGAGAGATTTAATGAAAGTTGCTTCAAGAGCAGAAAGGTGAAAAGAAGAGCGACCTCGAGCAAGAATAGAAAACTTTTCATTCCTGTAGTGAAGAGTGCATAGGGCGTTGTCAAGAAGATGCTCAAGAAGATCATTGCTGTAGTGCTGTAGTGCTTCATTCTGACGATTTCCCCTGAAGAGTGTCAGATGAAAAGTTTTGGGAAGAAAAATCTTTTACTTCACACAATCTTCAAATTCTGTACCACCAAATGTCTATTCAACTATCTTCTCCTGTTTTCGTACACTTTCGATCAACCCATCCAGGTCTTGCCAAAAATAATTTTTTCCTCAATGCTGTTGTTAACCTGTGGAGCATACATGCTTACTATGTTTAGGATTGACCCTTTCACCTCCAGTTTCCTGGCCATTAGTCTATCTAATATCCTCTTCACCTCCAAGACACTTTTGACCAGCTCCTCCCTCACCATTATCCCTACCCCATTTCTTTTTCCATCAGCTCTGTTGTAGAATAGTTTGCAGCCACCTTCAATGTTCCTCTCTTTACTCCCTTTCCACTTTGTTTCCTGTAGGCACAGTATGTCTATGTTCCTTCACTCCATCAAGTTTGCTAACTCTTTCCCCCTTCCAGTCATTGTTCCAATATTTAAGGTACCCACCTTTATGAGTGTGCATCTTCCTTTCCACAGTTCCTGCTGCCTCTTCACTGACCTTCTTCCTCTCTTTTTGCTCTTTTTTGCTCTTGTTTTCACTATGTTCAGCAGTAGCATAATTTTCACTGGTGCCGTGTTACAACTGAGGTGGTCATTGGTAATCTGGGCCACAACAGATTCGATATGGATTCATGATCATAATGCATTTGTATGTTTGGCAAAAGTTTTATGCCAGATGCCCTTCCTGCTGCTACCCTCCCCATTTATCCAGGCTTGAAACCAGCATCAGGAACACTGGAATGTGCCTTCAATGACTAGGCTATAGTTGGCATTTAAAATTGCCTTTAAACAATGTATTTGTTTGCTTATAAGTATTAGGTTGAGGAATATGTTCGTAGGGTTATTATCAAAAATTTTTATTTAAACAAAAACGAAAAGTTGTGGGTATAAATTAATAAATTATGTATTCTCCTTTGCTGTTTACGACTTCCTCCCACCTCTCAACCAATTTTTAAAGCCATTCTGCTAAAAATCCCTGGGTCTGATATTGAAGAATTTGTTGAGCCAGTTTTTAAGGTCCTCTTCATTGTCAAAGGAAACGCCCCTCATATGGTTTAACAAAGAGCGGAAAAGATTATAATCTGTGGGTGCAAGGTCTGGAGAATATGGCAGATGCTGAAGGACCTCCCATTTGAGCTCTTGGAGTGCAGTTTTGATGACTTGTGCAACATGAGGCCTGGCATTGTTGTGAAGAAGTATGTTTGGCCTTGTCAATGGGGTCTTTTCAGTTGAATAGTCTCATTTACGCGATGTAGCTGGGGTATGTAAAGCTTCTTGTTGACTGTGGCATTCCTTTCAAGCATTTTCCAGTGCACCATGCCCTCCATGCAGATCATGGTCTTTCTTGGATGGAGGTCAGGCTTAACTCTTGGTTTTGGTGTATCTCCAGGAGCCACCCATCCCTTTTTTTGCTTCATACAGTATTTATATATAGGCACCATTTCTCATCTTCCGTGATGTTTTGGTACAAAAAGCGCTGTTTGTGATCACGTGTTGCTTGATGGCGAGTGAGATGTTGAGAAGCAATTTGAAGGTGATTTTCTTTGTTATTTTCGTTAAGATCATGAGGCACCCAGACTTCCAATTTTTCGGCAAATTTCATTGAATAAAGATGATTGAGAATCGCTTTTTGATTGCAATTAATTTTTTCGACCAATTCATGACTTGTTTGGCGACTTTCCTTCTTCAAAAGTGCTTTGAGATGGTCTTCGTCAAATTCAGAAGGTCTTCTGCTGCAGGGCATGTCGTTGATGTCAAAATTGCCATTTTTAAACTTTGCAAACCATTTTCTTGCCGTAGATTTGCCTATGACACCTTCGCTGTATACCATGCAAATGTCCTGGGCTGCTTCAGCAGCTTTTTGGCTTTGATGCAAAGCAAAGAATAGAAGGTGTCAAAGCCTCACAAATAATAAAATCTCAAAATACTCAAAAAGACAATCAGCACAGTTTTTTTACAGTAGAAAGAGCTCTATTGAATGAATATATATATTTTACCGAGTAGTAAAAAATCATTGTAAAATAAAAGAAAATATAAAAACGCTACGAAAATATTTCTCAACCCAATACAATTGTAGTGTAGGGTTTGTCAAAAATAACAATCTATAACATATTATTTAAACAATGCTATTGGCTTTTTGGTAGTTTGTTATTATTTCAATAAAGTGAGAAGATTTGGTTGTGTGATGTATGGTAAGTGAGGTAAAAGTAGGTGATTTGATGTAAATGAATAGATAATTGGCCAGATAGTGCAACCATGCATGTTTTCTGATGCTGTGGTGATGTCTGATGAAGTAGCTGCTGTGCTTGATTGGGTGGTAGTTTGTGTTTATAAACAATTAAGCTTGTCAATTAAGCAGGAAAATTTTTTCTTGTGTGATACAATGATGTAGTTGATAAATAAAAAATTTTTGGACAGTGGTAATCAAGTATATATATGGCAATGAAATTAGTAAACAATAAAAAAAGTTGTTTTTTATTTGCAAGTATAGCTTAAATTAAAACAAAGTAAAAAGTTTAATTTGTTGAAGCAAATACCTGTTATAATTTCTTTTTAGTTAAGTTAAATAATTTGCACTATTCAGTGGTTAAAATTGGCTTCTGCTTAATAATTTGTTGCTTCAAATTTTTTTCAAAACACTATTTTACTGAGCACATCAGCACCTCCAGCTTCAGCTACACTTCAGTGTCAAGACATAGCTTGTTAAAACTGTGTGCACAGGGATGAAATTTGCATTTTTTTTTTTTGTCATTTCCTCTAAAACATTTTTTAAAGAGAAAATAAAGGTTACAGAAACATGAAAGCACTTTTTAATAGACTTTTTCAAATCAACCATTTAAAGTCAAAATATTTTTTGTGACTTATTTTATTAGATTCTTTATTAAGTTTATGAAAAAATTCTTTTTTAATAAAAACTTAGCACTGTGGCTGAATTGGTAAAAGCAACGTATTGATGATTATGTGACCAATGTGGTGGGGGTTCAAAACCTACTTTTGTCCTTCTGTTGTGTCCTTGGTAAAGATACACTTGAGAGCACTTTTTTGTTTGGCAATCCTAGCAACCATTTTTAAACTTAAGTCATATCTTTAAATAAACTCTAAAAAAAAAAATTCAAAACAAAGCAATATTTTGGGATTTTGCCAAACTGATTGAGATACTTCTTTGAAGTTTTTCATAAGTTAAAAGACTCCAAAGTTGTCTTGCAGATAGAGAGGATAAATAGAGATGATGATGATCTAATTATTGTTACTAACTACAGAACTATACTTTTGGGTTATTGCCAGCAGCTGCTAATGTTGCAATCAATAGGACCTGCTAAATTCAATAAAGTCTAATTTTTTTCTGGGCTTTTTTATGTCATAAAATTTACACAATGTTAGTTTTGGTTGGTCAGGAGTATTCTTTACTGAATTTTATAAGTTAAATCAAAATTTTACCTCATCAAATTTTGTGTACAATTACTCATTTCCTGGTTAATTTTTCGATTCTATGAGCAGCTATAAATTATTTTTTAATTTTGTTTTGTCAACTTATTACACGTAGTCCAAAACTTTTGTGGCTACAATTTTTAGCATCAAACTTAAAACTGACAGTTGAAGAAGTATAGTACCTACAACACTTTCTTGCAAGTCCAAGAATAATTAAAGATGAAAATGAAATAAATGAAAAAAAATTTTCTTGAAATTTACAATATCTGTTGCATAAAATTATTTTTTTGAATCCATCTTGAATTTTTATACAATTTAATTGTTAAAGACTCATTGCAACCTTAGATAATGCTTTTTTGAATGTTTGATATCATATTACAATATCTACTGTATGTATCAGACCTGTAGAAAAAGAATAGCTTATTTTAGTTTTAGTGATGTCAAGGTATTAAAAAGTAAGAAAAAACCTTTATTGCAGAAACAAATGAAATAAATCCAGTCAAATGCAAAAATTTATAAATTCTTTTTTTACCCTTCTCAAAAATTTTTTTTAGGTTTTTGTTATTTATTTACTTTTAAATTTGGGTTTAACTTGTATTGAGCTTTGGTTTAAAAGAAGGTCAATTTTTCACATAAATTCAGCTGGAATGAAATTTACAACCTAAATTTCTAGAGATTTTTTTTAGCATGAATTAATAATTTTCAAATTATTTTGTAAAGCCTGGAACTTAACATAATTTAATATCTCAGAAAACATCAACAAATAAAAAATTTGTACATTACTAACTTTTTTCAAATATAAAATATTATTGATCTTAAATTAATTTTGTAAATTTATCAATGTTTGCATCTATTTGTATCATTTTTAGGTGTCATTTTCACTTCTGGACAATTTAGTAGTATGTCCAGTACTGATGTTATTGTATCAAATCTTAGAAATTTTTATGATGACATCATAATTGTTACTTACTTCAATCAAACATCTAATATTGACAGGTAAATATAAGAAGAAATTTTTTTTAGTCTCAATTATTATTAAACAAATAAATCATAAAAAGCAATTATATACATATTAAATAAATACCAAGAAAGGCAAGAGGCAGCATAATGTGATATGTTAAAATATGCAGATGATAATTAGAAGAGAGCAAAACAATATGATTGAAATTTCAACACTTATGTTAAAATATGCAGATGATAATTAGAAGAGAGCAAAAGAATATGATTGAAATTTCAACACATTTCAACACTTATCTAAGTAAAATTCAAGAAATAAGAAAAAAAACAAAAAACAAGAAAATTGAAAAAATGAAATACTTTGAAGCAAAAAATTACTTTAACCAATGAAAGACTAGTTTTTTTTTAATGATTATGGATGGCACAGCTAGTAAGACTTAAAAATTTTGCTTATTGATTTTTTAAAAAATCACATGTAAAAAGATATTAAAAAAAATTTAGGAACAATTGTGAAAAGCAGCCATAATGGATTCAGCATTCTTCATTTTATTACACAAACAATAAAAATTATTTGTAAAGTCTTCAACCCTCATCAGGTTTTTACAATTTTAGCAATTTTTACAATTTTTTACAATGTTAATTAACTTTAATTAACCCTGGACAAACTGCAGACTAAATCCTAATAGCATGCCCCATACATTGTCAGCAGCGTGGTTGAGTGGTTAAAGTACCGGACTAATAATCAACATGGTCTCAGTTCAAAACCCACTCACGCCATTCTGTTGTGTCCTTGCAAAAGACACTTTATGGCACTTTCCCCTCCTTGGTTGTCTTGGCAAGCAGTTCTAAATTACAGTAATATCTCTATTAAATTACTAGTGGACAGCAATATCTTGGCATCTCTGGAAGCAGGTCAAAGTAATTGCTTGCCCTATGTAAAGCACCTCCGTCGCTTTCCTGCAAGTCAGGAGGATAAATAGAGAGAGAGAGAGATTGGGCACCACATGGAGCATAAAATCTGACTTTTTGGATGACAAAACCTGATGCTGGCTCAACATCATCACTGCCAGCATCTGATCTGAGCAGTACAGAAGTCAGGGTAGTAAAAGAATAAACTGTTGCCCCAGTCCTGTTTCTGTCTGATCAAGAGTGGATACTTTTGATGATAATGATGATAATGATCATTGTCGTTGTCATTTGAAGGGCATGCACTCCAGGTCAGACACAAACAGGACTGGGGCCAAGGGTTTACCCAGACTGCTGCACTGCCTGAATCAGATGCTGGCAGTGGTGTTATTAAGCTAGCATTGAGTTTTGTCATCCAAAATCGTCAGACCTCATGCTCCATGTGGTGCCCAATGTATAGAGCATGCTGTTAGAACATGGTCTGGAGTTTGCTCAGAGGTGCCACACTCGCAATTCGGTGAAGGACCCCATTTGTGCATGGATGAATGGAACCTCCCAACACCAGTCTGCAGGCGGTTGAGCTTAACCCAAGCTGCTCGGTAAGCCCATCCCAACAGGCCTGGCACAGGTCCTGGGCACAAAAGCACAAAGCCTGGAAGCATTTTCACAATACTCCGTTTTCCATTTGTAATTTTTCCATTCAAAAGTGTGGACGCCAAGTCTGGCAAGGTTGTCCAAAAGATTCCACGCAACTGGCACAAATGGGTATCTGGATCTTAGTCTCACTTGGCGAGTCTCTGAGGACCCAGTTAAAAGACCATACAAGATATGATCAGGGTTCAGAGATCCACAGTGAACCAAAGAGAGTGTCGGTCCTAGTTAGCAAAGCTCAGCTGGCTGGATGCCTGAGAGTACAGGTAGGTGGTCCATTGGAGTGGGATACAGGCATCCAGTGACTATGCACAAGGCATTGCTTAAGACACTGTGGATGAGGCAAGTGTAAGCATTGTGACACCAGACTGGTGCACAGTACTCAGCTGCTGAGTAGACTAGAGATAAGGTGGCTATGTGTAGTGTTTTAGCACCAGCACCCCATCCTGAGCCCATGAGTTGCCTCAGCAGTGTGACGCACAAAGATAGTTTTTTGCACAATGCTATTAAATGGTGACGAAATATGAGCAATCTGTCCAGTTTTACCCCAAGATAATTAGGGGTTCAACAGAACAGTAAAAGTCTATCATTGTTGTAGACCTTTATCTCACGTTTGGCCTCTCCATTATTTAAGTGAAAGGCTGCCATCACTGTCTTAGTGTGACTGAGCTTCAACCTCCAAGTCTGGAGATACACTGAAAGTGTAGTCATGTCTTGGCTTAAGGTCCCCTCCAAGTCCTTCCAGTTTCCGGAAGAGTGCAACAATGCTAGATCATCAGCATAAGCAAACTTTCTGGAAATCATGGAAGGAAGATCATATGTAGAGATGTTAAATAGGAGGGGAGCCAAGACCGATCCCTGAGGAATGCCGTTTTTAAGACGGCATAGCCTGCTTTGCTTGCTGTCATTAGTGGTAAGGGTGAAACTTCGATTTTGAACAAGCTCCATGATTGTTTTGACCATGTGCTTATCTGGAAGTAGTCTCAGAAGCTTGCAGGTAAGGCCACGGTGCCAGACAGTGTCATAAGCAGCTGTCAGATTGACAAATATGGCACTGGCCTTCTTTTTAGTCTCAAAAGAATCCTCGATGTTCTGGGTTAGCAGAACAACTTGATCTATGGTTGACTTCCCGTGTTGGAACCCAGCCTGCTCTTTAGGGAGCAGTGGATCGATTAATGGTTCAATGCGGGCATAGATAAGCCTCTTGTAGGGGACACAGAGCAGAGATATTGGTCAATAACTCTTTGGGTCCCCCACGGGCTTTGCTGGTTTTGGGATCACAACCACAAGTGCTCTTCTCCAGATCTTGGGAATTTTGAGTTGGCGCAAACAGGAAGAAAGGAAGTCATGTAACCAGGACTTGAAAGCAGCTCCAGCATGGAGTATAAGCTCTGAGCAGATGGAATCAGGACCCAAAGCTTTACCTGGTTTTAAATATTGGAGGGCAGCAGTAAATTCTCTCTGTGAAAAATTGTCAGAGATATTTACTGGGTCTGGTGTTGTGGCCCTCCAAAGGTCAGACACTTCTTGAAAGACAAGTCAAGATGACTTGCAGTCAACAGCCTTGTATTTCCCATTTCCAACAAACTGAGATGCAATAGCATCGGCTGAAATGGGATATTGATGAGGAGAGTGTCATGACCTACCAGTAAGGTTGTTCAAAATACTTCACGCTTTTCGACTAGAGTGTGAGAAGTCAATACTCTGAACTGTTTTGGACCATCAATCCCTCCGCTTTCTGTCAAGCTTGGCAAGCAGAGCTGTAGCAGCCAAACTTGATTCATCTCCCTGAGGAGACTGCAGAAAGGTTTTACAGAGGGATTCACACTTTGCATCTTAACACAGGATATAGTTATTTTGATACCCACATGGGATAGTCTTTTTGGCTGCTTTCTTAATGGTGTTACAGAAATCCTGGTAAGCTGCATCTACATCAAGTAAATCAGGTGGCAACAAAGTCTTTGCGAATTTATTCGTCAAAGCAATATAGTGACTCCAATTGCCCTTGCGAAAGTTCCATTGCTTAACAGGCATGCTTGGCACTGCCATAGCAAACCTTGGTGATGTAATAAGTGAAGGTTGATGTTGTGACCTGGGGAACTTGTCAAGGACACGTCTATCCCGTAAGCAACTGTTTGGATCTATACTAGCGACAGCTAGATCTGGATTGGTGCCAGTGTTCCAGCAGCCAGAATAAAAACTGGCAGCATCCTTGGCATTATATAGGAGGGCAAGACAATTAATACTTGCCCAGCCAGCCAAGCACTCACTGTCTGGACTGTTATCATCGTAACCCCAGTCAGCATGACAACAGTTAAAATCACCAGCATAAAGACAGGGGTGAGGAAACACTGGGAGATCCAGGGTTCACAATCACATTGGTGGAGGTTTGTAGACATTGACTATTTTATAACCATCAATATCTACACACTGCCGCTCGATCTCCAATGTCAGTGGAGATTGGTCCAAAAGTGTGTATCTCAGTCGCTCGTGGAAAAATGTGGCAAGACCATGCTTCCTGCTTAAAGAAGACCCAGCTAGTTGGTAGTTCGGAAGTACCAACTTCTCTGCATTAGTGCAGTGGGTCTCCTGCAGTAGGATGACGAGTGCCTCAGACTGCATAGTGAGGTGATGAAGAATGTTCATCTTGCTTGCAGTGAGGCCTTCGATGTTTAACTGAAGAATGGTGGGTCTTCGGAACTTGTTGGCAATGTGCCCTGAAAAGGGTAGTTTTATCCTGGCATTGTCCCGTCCTGAAAAGGATGTTTGCCGATTAGCAGACCCACACTGAACATTGGAATGGGTGGATACCGTTCCGTTTTGGTATGTTCAATTTCGGTCTGTCATCTTTAACACCAATGAACAGACTTACTCATGGCCCATGCTGCGAGAAAGCACCTACCATCTGGTAATGATGATGTCATTTTGATGATCATGGGGAATGGACTTTTTGGATCAATTTTTAATGGTATTGCCCAACTCCCAATGCATTTGATCCATATTGGGCAAATCAGGAGGCAACAAACTTTTTGCAAGCTTGTTAGTCATTGCAATGTTATAACTCCAGTTGGCCATGCAGATGTTCCAGTCATGCTTAGCAGGGTTGCTTGGCATTGGCAAAACAGAACTTGCTTAAACAATAAGTGAAGGTCTATGCTGTGACCTCGGCACCTTCTCCAGAATAAGTCTGTTTGTTTTAAGAGTTACCACTGATAAATGCCAAGTCTGGGTTTGATCCAGTGTTCCAACTGCCTGAGTAGAAGCTGGCTGGGTTCTTTAGGTTGTAAAGCAGGATAAGGTTGTTAATTCCTGCTCAAGAGGCCAGACAATTGTTATTTTCACTGTTAGAATTGTACCTGGAATCAATATGTGGGAAGTTAAAGTCATCTGCATAAAGACAGGGGTGGAAAAACACTGGAAATATCAGATATTTGCAGTCTGGTAGAGGACATTTGCAATTTGGTAGAGGTTTGCATATATTAAGAAACTCTTATATCCATTGATGTCTATGCACAACCACTTAGTCTCTGATGTAGTTGAAGATCAACCAGAGCTCATTTTAATTGCTTATGAAAAAACATAGCAAGGCCATGTTTTTTACATGAAATTGACCAGCAAGTACAAAGCTAGGAATTATTAGCTTGTTTGCACTAATAAAATGGATCTCTTGCAGTAAAATGACTTAAACCACAAATTGCAAGGCAAGATGATGCAAAACATTTATGTTGTGTGTGTACATCATATATATCATGCTTACAATGGGGCCTTCATGGTTCAGCTGTAATCTAGTGGTTCTTTATAACTTTTTGATGATGGTTCTGAAAAGAGCAGTTTGTGCATTAGACATGCATTGCCCCACCCTAAAAATGGTGTTTATTGATTAGTAGGTCCCAGCTGAACAAAGGAAAAGGTGAATAATTTTCCATTTTGGAAAGATTGGCTTCCACTGTTCATAGTTTGATTGTCCATAGACAACCAAACAATGTGAATGCTCTTGCCATCTGGGGCAAGCAGTTACATGATGCTTTGAGTGCAATTTTTTCATAATTTACCATAACTTTAATTTTTGCCAACTTAATATAATTATAAAAGCTGTACACTTGTCATGAACAGATTCAAAACAAAAAACAGATGTATATTTCAAAATATAAAGTTAATTTATTGACCTACTTTCAAAGATCAAGTTTCACTTTGTTTATCATATCAAATAGCTTAACTTATATTAATCATACAGACATAGAAAAAGCATTTAGACAACTTTGTACAGAAAAAATTCAGAATGCTGCTAATTTTCTAAATATATCAATACAATATGGGTATACATTTTAATTTATTGCAAGTTCTGCACATTTTTGAAAAACTGTTAGTAATGAATAAAAGTTACCAACTGAAGAGTTGTAAAATGCAACAGAAGGTGTTGAGGGTTATTAAAACTTCTATGGCTTTTAATAATGTTAAATTGCTGCTTTATACTTTTTTAGCTTTTTACTAACAGACTTCATTATATATTTATATTTGTTTATTTGATTCAAGTTGTATTTGTAAATTCAATTTGTATTTGTAACTTTTATAATTGAAATAGGTTAATTTTTTACAAGTTGATCATAAAATACTAAAAAATTATTAAATTTGACCAAAAAAAGTAAAATTATTGCTTACTCATATGTTATATTTTCTCTTTTATTATAAATTAGTGTGAAGGATGACTTTAAATGCGTGATTCAAAAAATTAACAATTGATTTTTAGTCATGTTGTATTATAAAAATACTGTAGATTGGCTGGGTAAAAAGTTAAATAATAATGTGAAGTTCAAATATCTAAAGGTTGCATTCATTGTGACAAAAGGCAAGACTTAGAAATAAACATTGAAAGTAATGAAGTAAACAGTAATACAAAACAAGCTCCATTTATTTCTCAAGTATTGATACTTGTTTAAAAAGGCAAAAGTACATATTTTCACCTTTTTTGGTCCACATTTTTAATTATGACCATAAAGATTGGCTAATTACCAAAAGAGTGTGATGTGCAAACAAAATTTAAACAATTAAAAACTCTTGGTTGCACAAAAAAATCACACACACAAGTGACACAACAGAAGCTTTTGCTTTGGAGTTAAAACAACCATCTCTGATGTAGACAAAATGAAAACTTTCAAATAACAATTTACAAATACTACCCAATGCACCAACAAAATCAATAAGCACATTCACTGAATAATCAAGAATCTTTCTTCTGGTGGTATTCAATTAACCATTATTCAAGTTTTTAAAATAAATTTTGAAATATGGCCAAATCATCGGTATTTTGACTGTTGATCTATTAGATTTAGTTATAGTTTTTTTTAGATTAGCTTTAAATGGTTAAGCTAAAATTTAATCTTCGATTAGCTGTGCCATTCATCATCATTATGTAGACCAGTGCTTTTCAAACTTTTTTTCACTACTTCACACTAATAAATTCTGAGTTTGCCTGCAGTACACTTACTTCATAAAGGCAAAAGTCTACTTAATACACTCTTCAAGTTTACGTACAGAAATTATTTTTAATATATGATAGCAGCAACACCTAATGAAAGGGTGTGCCTACAAAATTATTTTGATACTGGCAGTGGTGAATATTGGGTGAGGTGAATGAGGCAGTTGCCTTGGGCCCCTCCTTGAAAATACTGCATACTGTATAATTTCATTTTGCTGTTTATGTTTTTTTATAGATCGCTATAATTTTGGGAGAAAAATAGTGAAATTAGAGATCTTTTTTTTTTTTAGTGATCATTATGATTTTGGGAAAAATAAGGGAAATATGAGATCAAAGCCCTTTTTTTTTTAAGATCACCAATTTTTGGGAATCCTTGCCTTGGGCCCCTAACTTTGAATATCCCAAAAAACAAACAACTTTATGCAAATGGCCTCTTTTCTTTTACATTTTTACTGAAGCAGCCTATATTTAAGATTTTTAGCAATATTAAAATTACTAAAACGCATTCGTCATCCATAGACCAAGACTCTATGGCTTTCTGTCAAAACATAAAAATTTTGCAGCACACTTTAATCCTTTTCATGGCACACAGTTTGGGAAACCCTGATGTAGACTAATCATGCACTAGTTAAAGAATCTCTAATTTGTTTTACTGTTTGCTTCATGGTATTTTATATAGTCTTATCTCCTCACTTTTTTCTTCCATTTCTTATGTTTTACTTGATCAAGGTCTCAGCCATGCTTTCTATGATATTGTTTCTGCATTCTTCTGATTATCTTCTGCGTGTTTTAATATTTGATGTTGTGCTGCTTTTTCCTTTCCTTGATTTATCTATTTGACTTATTTATTTAATAATAATTGAGAATAAAAATAATGAATGAATGAATAAATTATATTTTTAATAAAACTAAAACAATGTTGATGGTTATATATTTCAAATTTTCATTTAGAAAGATGAGTTAGAAACACTTTTAATTTGCCAATATTTTTATGAATATAACTAAAATCATTGTTTGCCCATAATATATTTAACTGATTGAAAAAATCCACAAACAGGGGTAATCAGACCTTTTACTATAGCAGCAAATGACACATTACTATGAAATAGCACAAACTCATTTGATTTTGACTAATATCACATTGGTACTTTGCTGTTTACAATGGCATTGTGCTAATTTTCAACTGTTAGGACAATTACTGGTGAAAATTGACTTGGTAAAGTGCAAACAATAATCAAGCTAATTTGAAAAAAAGTTCATCTAGTTATAAAACATTAAAAGAAAAAATTGAAAGACTTTGGGAAAGTGCAATCAATTATATCAAACTTATTGAAAAAAAAGAAAAAAAGGTAATACAGAAACATTAAAATAAAATTAAAGACATAGCTGAGAGCATATAGCCAAAATAAAAAAATTTCTTTTTCTTGCCATAAAACTAACAATTTATATTTAGAGTTTTGAAATTTTGTCTGTATTTTTAGTTATAAGTGAAAATTTTTCAGAATGTTTAATTTTGATTTATAATTAATTACTTTTGTTTTGAAAACTGTAGTATTTTTAAGGCTTGTTTCATGTGGAAGCTCATCTCTTCCTTGCAATAAAAACTTTTTATTTCGAAATCAACTAAATTCTTTTGGGCTAAATTTTTCAAGACCTAATTTTGATTCTGTTATCAACAGTTCTGCATGTTTATCTCGAAGGGGCCCTGGTAAGAACTTTTTTCTCAATATATTCTAAAAAAATAATTAAAATTTTTATGTTTGATTTGCTTAACCTAATTAACCTCTGCTTAGTTAGATTATTTAGAAAAGCTGTTTTGGTTTAATCTAATTTAACCATTTGTTATATTCTCTATACTTAAAATCTAACATTTTTTATTCTTAATTTGTAATTTGTATGATTTGTTAATCTTGTCAATAAAAAAAAAAACAGCAAAAATAATTTTTTATTAAATTATAGAAAATAATTTCTTCACACTAATGGAATACTTTTTTTTAAAATAACCTTTTTAATTTTTTTTTAAAGACTTAGGTACAGTTTTTTAAAAATTAATCATTGCTATTTACTCTATTGAAATTATTTGCAATAAGCACGAAAATTTGTGCTTACTTGATAATATGTATTTTACAGAATAGATTGTAGACAAATTTAAAATTTTTGTTAAGTTTCTTGTGAGTGGCTGGTGACCACTACAAAAACTTCAACTATTTTTAGTCACAATCACTTCAAAAAAAGACTTTTTTGTCATTGAATTAAAACATTCTGTTTGGTTAGGATTTTACTTTAGAAACAAACAGGAGTAGAACCAAGAGTTGTTTTTTTTTTAGTAATCATATGCTTGCAATGATGTTCTTATGCCAGCATTAAGTTTTATTATTCAAAACTGTCAGATCTTCAGTTATTTTGTGCGAATTTATGGGCTGTGCAGATCAAATGTGATGGGTGATTTGTTGGGTGGCACCACACCTGCAACTAGATAAAAAAGCAAATCCAACATTGCATCCAGCCAATGCATACAAAGAGAGGAAATATCACAAGTTAAACTTGGCAAAAATAAAAATTTATGATTGAAAGTCTGAGAAACCAAGCTTTGCAAACTAAGGATGAAATACATAATGCAGCAAGCAAAAAATATTTTGCATGATAAACATGTTTAAATGCTTTGTTGTAGATGAGTTTGCTACAAGATCATATAGTTTTTCAGGATGACAATAATCAGCCCAAAATGCAGCATTCTTTGCATTCTGTAACTATAGGGTATAAAAAAGAAAAGTTTGGTTTAATGGTTATTCAAGGTATCTGCAACTATTCTTGCTTCACACTTGCTTTCCTGGCTACTCCCCCACCAACCATTTGAAAATACAACTTTAGTTTGATCAATGGTTTAAATATTTCTTAGCACCATTCTTTGACACAACTGCCTTGTTTTAGCATACTTCACAAAAGACATAGTTGATTGGGACCCCTCATCATTCATAGTCATGATCCTGAACAGCTCTTTATTTGTCCTCTGCAAAGTGTGGATTTACTAAACCAAGCTGGAATCTTGGACATTAGATGACCAACATTAGATAATATGCTTTTAAATGCACCTTAAATGCATAGCTGCAAAGAATGGCCAGTGCACTTAAAGAGAAATGCTTCAGGTGAATCTGTCTTTAGCTGACTCTACACTGAGCTATGTCCTCCAGTATTTGCACTTGCCCCTTCATAACAACTACAAAGTACTTCGAGGTTTGATACTTGGCCCTCTCTTATTTCTTTTACATTTCAATGCTTGCCACAGTCAGTTAAATGCATACCAAGACTTTTTGCTGATGATACTTGCTTGATAATATCCAACCCAACTTTGTCTAGTCTAAACAGAAAAATCTATAAAGAACTTGAAAGACTTTCTTTGTGGTTTGAAACAATTAGACTCACAGTCAATCTTTTTAAATTAAGTTTTTAAATCATTTTCTTTATACTAAATAAACCGTTTCCACACACAAAATTTGTTTTAAATGATTTTACTATTCCACAATCACAAAGTTGTAAATATTTAGATTTAATTATTGATATGAACTTAAATTTTGAATCACACATTACAACCGTTGCTCATAAAATCTTTAGATCAATTGGAATTGTTTCCAAAGTAAGACACTACTTACCTAAAAAAGCATTATTAAAATTTATTATGCTCATATTCACTTGTACTTAATGCATGGACTTAAAGTTTGGGGGTCTACGAATACTTTTTCAACATATCTTAAGAAATTGACAACTCTACAAAATAAAGTGATTAAATTCATTGGAGGGCCAAATTTAGTGAAAAAGCAACACCATATCATTATCATTTTGAAATTCTTAAACCATTAAATTTGTAATAGCTTTTAACAGCAAATGCTTCATCTAAAGCTCTTTTGTTAAATAAGTAGCCTTAAAAAAGGCTATTTTGAAAACTCGAACGTTTTCATCTAGCTCTCTTCAGGAGGTTTCGCTAGAATGAATTGCAGAACTAAACGTAGTATTTCAAAAGTTTTAAGACTGATCCTGATTGGCTAAAAATTAAGGTTAGTAGAAGTTATCATAATAATTAAAAGTATTTAATAAATAAAACCATGTTTCGTCAGCATAAGAAATTTTTGCCAAAAAAAAAAAAGGAACAAAATTATGCAAGCTTTGTGCTAAAATTTGGAACTAAAAAGACAATTTTTTACAATTATACTAACAATTTGTGTTTGTAAACAAATTCTTTCTGTCTACACAAATTAGGTTTTCAAAGAGTGATGAAAATTGATTCCAAGACTGATAAATGGAAATCGGATCGTGCTTTAGAGAGAATAAAAAATTGATTGTCCTTATAGTGAGATGCACATTTTTGGTTATGTAACAGATGGTTTCCAATTGCTAAATCACAGTGTGGTATTGAGTTCACTAGTTTTCCTGGGTGTTCTGGTTGTTTACGTTCTTGACTGGTCCTGTTCCGAATAGACTTTGGCACATGCTGGCGGATTCTGTCCTGCAAACGTTGAGACGTTCGACCCACGTCTCAATGTTGTCAGGACAATGGAATTTGCTTTAAGAAGCAAATGGAATCTGATTTTGTTACAAAAGCTTGTTGGGGATTGAGCTACAGCATGCTTCATGGAGGTATTATCTTGAGAGGTTGTTTTTCTGGGTTTACCACTTTTCTTTCAATTACTATAAATTCCTTTATTTTTAAATTTAGTTATTGCTCTTTGAATAAATGACTTGTTAATGCTTAGCTGTTTAGAGATTTGGCATTGTGACAGTCCATTTTTGTGAAGAGCAACAATTTGAGCACATTCTACTTCAGTGTGATATGAATTTTTGGTCATTTTTTTGCAAAATAAAAATATGGGAAAACACTAAAATAAATAGATAAACTGTGAGTGAATGCGAAATAAACTTACTGCACTGAACTTTAGAAAAGAACTGACAATTATGGAATGTCTACATGTGCTTTGTTATTCTGAATGATGCAATAATTACCTTAAATTTCCAAATAGACATATTTTTGAGGTGGTCCAATACTTTTGCAAATGACTGTATTTCCACAAGTACCTGATAAGAAGGAAAAAACTTGAAGCATTTTTCTTCACTATAAAACAAATCAAATAAAAATATCTCAAAAAATAAAATTTTGAACAACTTTGAAAATTGTAACACTAATTTATGGACACCCTGTATATTCAGGGTGTTAAAAAAGTAACACAAAATTTTTTGTCATTGCAATAAATCATGACACATATAGCGATTCCAATTAAACTCTTAACATAGAAAGCTAATTCATCATACTTCACTTTCAACACACTCAGTTTAGAATTTTCTCTTTCACGCAGTTACCATAGTTACCACATGCATTCACTTTGCAAGCACACATTCATTTTCTTCATGTATGAAGTCTACCAGTTGTGCAAATTATAGCCTTGTGTAGATGGCTCAACGTTTCACTATCAAAGAAAGGATTGATTTGGTGAGAAATTACTACTCATCAGGAAATAATGCATCAGAAGCTGCAAGGAAAACAGGTGAGAACCCACCTCATGCTTCCACAGTAATTTCTCAATGCTTATTTCTCAACAGTTGCAAACAATTGACATAAGCCTTTGCAGAAAAGTGTGTACTGTAGGTCTGTGCAAGACAGAATGGCAAAGTGTATTCAAAATGAAGGAGGACACTTCGAACATCTTCTTTAGTCTTCATTATCCTCATCTTTTTGCTCAATGTGATTTATAAATGAAATAAAACTTTCAAAGATTAAATTTTGCATTACTTTTTTAACACCCTGTATTTATACTCGTATATATATTATTAATTAAATTTCAGACCACAATTTAAAATTTAACACCAATTTTATTTTATTTGCCCTAACATACTGTTTTGCCTGCCTGGGCTCATCAGGGGGCAGTTAAAAATCTTATTCTATGTATTTGAATAAGATTCAAATAAAAATTTTCTTTGAATGAGATATCTAACTGCCCCTTGACAAACTCAGGCAGGCAAAACAGTTTGTTGGGCAAATAAAATAAAATTATTTTAAATTAAAAAAATTTTATGGTCTAAAATTTAATTAATTGTTTAACCACTCTGACTTGACATTATTGAGCACTTTCCTGGTGAACACCAACCAAAAATTTTGAAAAACATTTACATATATATGTATATATTTATACATATTAACGTCAGAAAAGGAAAAAGAAATGTCACAA
Source organism: Diplosoma virens (assembly GCA_963680785.1). NCBI lineage: Eukaryota > Metazoa > Chordata > Ascidiacea > Aplousobranchia > Didemnidae > Diplosoma > Diplosoma virens. The sequence continues at coordinate 34,751,929 of OY796895.1, read as the reverse complement.
TAATTATATATTATATATAATTTTATATATTAGAAGTTTTTCAAAATTTTTGGTCGGTGTTCATCAGAAAAGTGCTCAATGACATCAAGTCAGAGCAATAAGATAATTAAATTTCAGACCACAAAAATTTCTTAATTTAACATTAATTTTATTTTATTTGCCCCTACAAACTGTTTCATCTGTCTGGGCTTGTCAGGGGGCAGTTATAAATCTGAAAAAATTAAAAAATTGGTAAAAATACAGTTTAAACAAAGTGCTTGAATGCCAATGAAAAGCATAAAACAACAACAAGAGAAAACTACGGTTATAATATTGATCGATAAATGAATATTATTGTCAAAGAAAAAGTTTTTTACATACCTTGCTCTATTGTTTAAAAATAATGGGTAATTTTGAAAAGTTTGCATTCAAAATGCATTAAAATTTTGATTAAATAGACTGCACTGGAAACTATGGTAAAAGGTGCATAGGAGATGTGTTTAAAAATGAGAATTAACAAGGTACAAATTAAAATTAAAACAGTAGAAATTTCTTACAGGGTATAATTTAAGAATTTTGTTAGTTCTATAAGTATGTATTGTAGAGATGGGTTATTTTATGTACTGGTCAAGAAAGTGGGTAAAGGTGAGATGTAAAAATAAGGTAAACTGAGTGTGTAAATTAGTAAATGTATTTATTAATTGTCAGCATAATTAAAACTTTGTAATTTAAATTTAGTTCGATGTCAACATTTTAAGACCAACTCCAAGCATTTATTTAGTAATTTTTTGGTGTTAGCCTGAAATATTTGTAATTTTTTTGATAAGCATAAGTTGCATGTTTTAGAACCACACTGATATGGAGTTGCATGGTGTACGATTTTCCATCTTATTTCTGGCAATTTCCCTGATTGTTTTAATTTCCAAACGGCTTTTGATAGTTCAGTGGAGTTAATTTTTTTATTGTCTTTAAAAAATTGGTTATGGTTATTATATCAGAGTTTAAATGATTTTTCACAGCTGCAGCAATAAAGTTTGTCTGTTTGAGCAGTTTTTAGGGAGACTTTGTATACTATTGAGTTTTTGCAGCATTTTCCATTAAGAAGGCAATTTATGGGCAATCTACAGTTACATTATTTGGGGTCTACTTTGTTATTTGGGTTGTTTAGGCATGAAGTGTTTTGGTTGTTTATAATAGATTTCACGTTTGGCATACAACTGTAGCTTAGTTTTATGTTGTTTTTGTTGAAAATTTTGTGATATTGTTGCTGGATGGAAAATGCTTATTGAGGAGGGTGAAAAATTCTTTACCAATGTTAATGCTGACTTCATTGAAAGGGGATTAAACCAAATAATCTTCTTTTGTTTCTTGATTGGTTTTTTGAGGTTGAGCTGAATTGATCTGTTTTATTTTTTTAGTTCTTGTTTTACATAGGTTAAGTTTTCCTTGTAACCCTTTTTTCAAGGGTTGATTGATATTTTGAGATTATTTTATTCAATTCTTGTAAGCTGTAATGAATTTTTTGATAAGCATGACATAATCATTTTTGTTAATTGCTTTTTTTATATTTGGAAGGTGATTTGAGTTTGCATTGATATAAAGGGATATGTCACTGGGTTTGAAGTATGGCCAGTATTTTTCTGTAGTTAAATTTAGGGTGATATCTAAAAAATCCATTTGTAGAAGATTAGATTCTGTCATTATTTTGAGACCATTGTTTTGAAAAATTGTCAATAAATTTTTCTTGATTCTTTCAGATATAGAAAGAATCAAAAGAATCAAGAAAAACATAAGAACAGATAGATAAGAACAGGAGTGTCACATGACAACATTCTAATAAGTGCACTTGATCCACATTGTATTATTCTAGTGTAAATCTAATCTGATTCAAGATTCAATTCCAGTGTGTAGAATTAAAAGCAGTGAGCCCAGTTGATTAAAGCAGGGCTTTTCAAACTTTTTTGTTCTGTGACCCCATTTTAAAAAATAAATTTTGTGCAACCCCAATCCCCAATATGTTTGGGGTAATTTTACATTAAATTTTTTCTTTGAAAAACTATGTAGCTAATAATAACGAGAAATGGAAATATTAATAGTGACCTAAAGTGAATTAACAAAATTATAAAACACCAGGTATTCTCTACAAAAAAGTGTCTTTACTTAGAATCAGGCTCTGATTTGCAATTTTCATCAAAAAGGAAATAGTAACCTAAAGGAAATAACTAAATTAGAAAAAAACAGGTGTTCTTTTAAAAACAGGTCTTAACTTTGATTCAGGCTTTATTTTGTCGATTAAATGCCTCAAATGCCTACAATGGATGCAACAATGGTATAATGACACTTTACTTTTTCTAGTTTTTGATTGTCAATATACAGTATATTATTGTAAAAAAGCCAATTTCAAAAATACAAAAAATTAATTTGATTTGCGACCCCAAAATTTTTTTACACAACCCCATTTGCAGTCACAACCCACAGTTTGAGAAGCCCTAGATTATAGCATTGTTACAGTGTCATTGATTAACAAGTGTTGGAATTGTTTTACACCAGTGTTTTGGGAGATTAATTTTATACAGATAGAATTATATCTGTGTCGAACAAATTTGAGTTTTAGCGCTGGAATCGCTTTGCAGTTTAGCAAAGCATAGAAGACTTTTTGTCAATTGTCAGTTGTGTGATTTTTGGAATACATTCCCTTTAGTTAGAAACAGTAGTCTCTGTCTGTTTGTGGAGAGAAGTTTTCAAACGAATCAACTCAAACTTAGTTGAAGCCAACTGTATAAAAAAAGCTTCAATCTTGCAGCAAACTACTTCTTGAGCCAAAATAGATAAAAAAATAGACACAGCTTTACTTCAGCATAGGTATTCAGGTTACCTTGTTCAACTGGTCCTCTAGGATTCCAAAGTAAAGTCTGTGACAGACAGAATATAAAATTTTCTAGTCACAATTAGATGAGCAAAATCTTTTGTATTCAGCTAATTTGTCACTAAAGTGTAAGAACTGCAAAATAAAGATGGTTTAATTTATGGCAGATTATTGAAAACACACAACTGTTGATTAATGGTAATATAAATTTTTTTATTATAATGAAAATTGTTTTTAAACATGTTTGCCTAATACTAAATTGGAACCAGATAAAATGAAGATATCTCAGTTTAATTATTGTTAAGAAAAAAAGTTGAAATTGTTATTATATATGTCAAATTACTTGATACAATACAAGCCAAAAAAAATAACTTGCCAAAAAGTTTTTCCAATGTTTCAGATTGTGAAAAAATCATGATGGCTTTGCAATGTTTTGTTGAAAAATTTCTGTCATGATTCGATCAATTCTCAATTTGATCATTTGTTGTTTTGATCAATTGTTACTTTAATCAACTGTCCTTTTGTTTAACTATCCCTTTGATCAATTGTTAAGTTATGACACTTAACCCCTTAATGGATTATCTTGAATATACTCATGCATCACAAGTGCCGAGTGCCTTAGCAAAGCATTCAACCCACTTTCTCTTCAGGTCTAAATAAAACTTGCTTGCTATAGCTGTAAGAAACTGAACTGATTCTAAATTAGAAGTGATAGTTTCATCTGCCTTAGCAAATCTACATCTTTTCATCAATATTGATAATTTATTTAACCTCTCTGGTATATCTTTGACCAGCTTGGGAAAACCTAATAGCTGCTCCTTGCATGCTAGAGCTATTATATGAGGTTGACCATACAATCTTTTTAATTTGATCCAAGCAAGATCATAACAGTCCACCCCTTCATGTAGATCTGCAAAATGTTGAATGTTCTGGTATGCAGTTGGTGTGCAGTGTTGCAGTAAATATAAAAATTTGCATTTAGCAGACAACCAATTCAGTGAATGACTTTGAAAACAGTTAAAAAATGCTCAGAAGTTTAAAGGATTTCCTGAGAAAGTTTGAATGATAGGCTTGGTAAGATATGCATTGAAGTCATCTCTTCTTACATCATGCTGAGGCTTGTTGGACCAAGACACTGATTATGCTTGGTCAGGAATATCTCTATTTATTTTTGGGTAAGCTACTGAGGATTTAAAGTTTTTGGTGCAGGATGTGCCAACATGGCATGACTGCAATAAAGCTTCTGACATCAGAAACGTTTGCATGGTCATTGATTGCAAGCCATGTAAAATGATTTACAAAGCCTTGAGAAATGTTAGCACCTGTCTGCTTCACATCCTGCTGCATTGCTGGCACGCACACAGGGGTGAGGATTTGTTTGCTAAACCAGATTGTGATGGTCTATTAGGCATATTGACTGCAAAGCAGGAATAAGGCCTATCCCTGACTTGGCTTCTGTCAGATAAGCACTGACTATCAATTCTCTGCATAAATAAAGCAGCTTCTAATTCAGCAGCTCTAATCCTACAGGGTGTCAAGAAAGTTCCCGATCCTAAACAAAATTATATAGGGCTAATGACAGAAGGTTAAATCAACAAAAGGTTTATTGTGGTGATAGAACAAAGCTCCATGAACATAAAAAAATCTGGTTTATTCAAAATGACCCCCATCTGTATCAATAACACGTTGGAGCCTCTGTCGGAAATTCTGACAAGCAGCACGAAAGGCATCTTGAGGAATTTTCTCCCATGCTCGTTTCAGGGAAGCTCGAAGATCCTCCAGATTGTTATGGGGTGAAGAACAGGCTTCTTTTTTCAGAATACCCCACACACAGAAATCCATAGGATTGAGATCGGGCGAAGATGGTGGCCACAAATCTTTGGTCCAGAATGAAGGAAAGTGCTCTTTGCACCACTTCTGCGTCTTCTTTGATGTGTGAGAAGGCGCGCCGTCTTGTTGGAAGGTGAAGGACTTATTTTTGAACTTTTCCTTCATCGATGCAAGGGCAGGGGTTAAAATATCATTGACATATGAATCTGTATTCACTTTGACCCCCTCTTTAACAAAAATGAGGGGAGATTTCCAAGATTTGGAGATCGCACCCCATACCATCACAGATGAGGGTTTCTGTCGGCGTGAAACAAATCGAAGATGATCAGGGAGGTCCTTGGGCGACTTTCCGAGAATCCTGTCATTCTGGGTGTTGAACTTTGCCTCCACCGAGAAGAGTTTTTCGTCTGAAAAAACGATTTCGCCTTTCTCCGTGCCTCCCTTCAGATGGTTCAGCAGAATTTTGGCCCTCTCCTTTCTTTTTCGCTTCTGGAGGTCAGTTAGGAGTTGTCTTGTCCTGATTTTGTATGGGGACATTTTGAGATCCTGTTCAACAATTGTTCTGACAGACTCATGGCTGATATTCATGTCTTTAGTTGTTTTCCTCAAGGATCGTTTGGGGTTCCTCCGAATTCTCTCCCTGAGGGCCTTGATCTTTGCTGGAGTGCAAGCGGATCGAGGTCGTCCACTCCTATCCCGATCCTCCATGGTTCCAAGTTCTTGGAAGTGCAAGATTGTATTGCGAACAGTCGATTTTGGTGCTTTTAGCAACTTCATAATTTTAGAATTTGAATGTCCCGCACGATGAAGTTGAATGATTGCAGCTCTTTTACTCATTTTATTATTATTTTAGCCAAAAAAATTTGAAAAGTGTATCTGAAACATTGAAAAGGAGGATTAAGTGGAAAAATGACGTACAGAACTTATCATAATTCATTGAAGTTTTTGAATTACATTAAATTTAAAAATCGATCAGGAACTTTCTTGACACCCTGTACATTCATCCTCGGCATTTATTTTTTGACGTTGTAATTCATGTTCTATTTCTGCCTTTAACATTCCATTTCAGCTTTCATTTCAGCTTCTGCCCTCTCTTCATGCAGTTGTTCTTCATTTTACAATTGGTTAACTGAGCTAACTCTAACTTAATTTGTGCCTCTTCAAGTCTACTCGCTGAACTATAATTACTAAAATTCCTATATTTATATAATTTGCTCAATACTGACCTTAAACATGAGGCATGGTCAACCTGCTGTCTAGGGGCCTAAAGATCAGTCTCTCAACCACTTAATTTCAAAAGAAGAGTAGCTTCTGGCTAAAATAAAATCTGCTCAAGGTTGTTATGCACTGGGTTACACCTCCAAGCTCAGGTTTTATACTTACCTTTTGTGGCAAGGTTGAAGAATGAGCAGGTTCAGTAGAATCAAGATTGTACAATGTACTTATTGTGGGGTAATGTACTGTAGAATCAAGCATAGACAGTTTATCAACAGGAGAGGTAGTTACGTTTGTTGCTGTAGTGCTGAAATAACCTATAGGTACAGTACATCATCTCTTAATCTATTTTCAAGCCATTGCTGTACTGTTTTCTTAAACTAATTGTAACCTGTTTTAAAGGTGATCTTTGTACAGGTGGTAGCAGAAATTATTTTATTAGCATCTAGGTGAGAGCAAAGCAAAGTAAAAGTAGTTCAAGAAAGATTAACTTTATGCAAAACATCATTAACAATTTCAACATTATCTTGAGAAGACATTTTTGACTCTCCTAATTTGAATAATCATTCAAAGAAGCAACAGCTTGTAAAAACTCATTTGGTTTAAATTCAAAATTCATTATGTTATTAACTTTACTGCTTCTAAGTTTCATAGGTGAGCAATAATACTTAAATAACTTTAGGTTATCATAAAAACACTTCAAATATTTACCATATTTTTTGGACCATAAGGCGCATCGTATTATAAGGTGCAGTATCAATAAATAGCTTCTAATGTTTTTATTTTCATACATAAGATGCACTGGGTTATAGGGTGCACCAAATAAAATGAAAATTCACTTTGTATTTTACTTGTATTTATTCAAAAGAAATGATCAAATGAACAAAGAAACAAATTAATAACAAACTTATTATCTAACACAATGGTCTGATAAGTTTTTTGCATAACACTATGGTCTGTTTACAAAACAACTCCTGTGGTTTTGAATGCACAAATGGCAATCTTGGAAATCAGACATGTGAAGGTCTCATAGTTAAGCTGTACCTAAATAACAATTACTGGTATATAAATAAATAGCACTGTCAGAGCTTTGTTATAAAACACAACTTGATCCATACATAAGACACACCAGAAAATAGGGCGCACATTCAATTTTTGAAAAAATTTAAGGATTTTAAGTGTGCCTTATGGTTCAAAAAATATGGTAAAAATAGTTTTACTGCAAAAAATATTCAAATATACTAATAGGCTACATTATACCAAATAAAATTTAAGCTTAAAAGGTAATTTCTAAATAACATTCACAACATATCAAATTACTAAACAATAAAAATTTTTAGTAACATGTAAGTTTCTCCAATTAAACGTGATTTGTTCATGGCATGATAACTTATGAAGCAATTATGCCACAATTGACCAAGTCACTACATATGATTAGCTTATAATTCATTATAACCAAAGAGGACTGTTACTTGCAACAATGGACAGAAACAAGTCTTTTCTAAACAAACAACAAAGGATTGATGCACACGTCAATCTTATAACTGGTATCTGATATAATAAATACTCTTAAACTAAGTATTGTTTCCTGCAGCAACAAGCAGTAGCAAATCACTTCAAAAAATAACAAAAAAATAAATAACCAACAAGATTGTGATAAAAAATAATCGACAAGCCAATCTAAAAAGTATCACAGTCAGTTCAAACCAATTACCAACAATAACTTCTCTTGGAGATAAAATTTTGAAATGAAATTTTAAAGAAATTTTGATTGTTAGTATTGAAGAAACTTGGTTGATTTAAGTTTGTTGGAATCAACAATGTGGCATTGTTGGCAGGATATGAACCTATGTGGGATTATTTAGTTATTTAGTTTTTGGCGTAAATTACAAAGATAAATATAATTAAGAACAAGGCTATAAGAAAGGCAGTGGAGGTTGAACAATTAAAAGGACAGAGTTGAGAGGCTTTATTGACATTGTCTGAACATCTCTGCTTGTCGCACAGCAGTTAGTTACTGCATTTTTGTTCTCACTCTTGGCATTCATGTTTCTGAGATAAATAGATACTGTTTATGTTGCACTGACAGTTTCATAATTTAAGGCACCTTCGATCTTAGTCATTTAGGAAAAAGGCAGCATAAAAAAGTGATTGATATCATTATTTATAGAGCAAGGAAGTGTATTTATTAATGGAAAGGTGTTGGAGATAGAGCTGCCAAGTACGAGAAAAAGGACTTATTCAGCTAAAAAACATGCAAATATTAATGCATTGATAAAGATTCAAAGAGTGTAGGTTAAAAAACTTTACTCACTGGAAAATTTCTGAAAAATAGCATTTCAAAATAATTTTGAAAGACTCTGAAATTAACTCTAGTAATTGCAATTGTTTTATCAATATCTTGTATGTTTTTGCTTATCTTTTTGATTTCATCATTATATAAAACTTATGCATTAATTGACCAATTTATTTTTACAGTTCCTCCTCCTGTAATGAGATGTGGTATTGTTCCTACTCTTACAATTATGAAATGTTCACTAAAAGGCCTGTTGTTATCTCAATTGCAATTTCAAGATTCGAGTTGTAATCTTCAAGATTTTGCAACTGATTTAGGAGATGCTTATGAAATTATAATTAATCCTGCTAAATGTGGTGCCACTGTTGTAAGTTAAATTTTTGTATAAATTTTTGTGTATTATTAATATAGAAGATAGTTTATCAACAAAAATCTTTCCCAAGGTTATAGCTGTTTTTTCTCTTTATACTTGAAGATTCTCTGACTGTAGTTTACTTATAAGTTTAAGTTTATAAAATAAGTTTACAAAAGAAGAGATAAATTAGGTTGAAATAATCCAGCATTTATAATTGTGTTAGATTAAGTTATTCTAATGTCATTAAAATGACCAGTGGTAGTGTTGAAACCATTAACTCTTAATTTATGATAGTCTTTAAAAAGACTGTTTTCTTTAAAAAATTTTTCCAACTCCCATCAGAAGAAATCATTGGCATTGACAAACTGCAAAAAACCTTGGTTTACATAGAGTTAATGCAAACAATTGCATGCTTACTTGCACTATAAGCAAGAAAGCTTTAGTCTACAAATAGATTCTTTCTGTACCAAAGAGAGGGTTCAAGTGTTGGCTTCAAGCATTGCCAGATGAACCAATGATTGTCCTGTAGCTAAAATTAAAAAACACTTACGATTGAATTTTTCTGCACAAATCTTATTATAATGACCAGTGGTATTGACAGAATCATTAACTCTTTCAATTATAAAGAAAAAAAATTGTGCACTGAAGTTGACTGAGTTTTTATTAATTGCACAAGCTTTTGTGAACTACTGCTCACTTTGTCAATAAAAACTCAGTCAACTTCAGTGCATAATTTTTTCTTTTTTTCTGATTGATTTTAATAGTTAACATGGCTTTCCCATTTTTATTTCTTTCAGTCCTTCATCCAATTGTGGTAGTCTTTAAAAAGGACTATTTTCTTCAGAGTTTTTTTAGCCTATTTTTATTTGAAGAAAGCAGTGTGTTCAAGAAAATGTGGTATAGAAACATTTTCTTGTATGTTTTTTTGTTTTTAAAAATTAAAAGTTTTTTTAAAGACCACCAAAATTAAAAAAGTTAATGGTTTTGTCAATATTGTTGGTCATTTTAAGGTTTGTTCAACCAAAAATTTATTCAAATCTTGTTATCTAGCAAATGTTGCCTAAAATCAAGAACCAATAAATATTCAATTTTTTTTTTTTTTTACAAATTTTATTACTACCAAATTTTGACCAGTAGCTAAATCCAAAATAGGTGGATTGTTGTAGATTTGCAGTAGTGTTAAGAATAGAGGTTTTCAATCTTTTTCATTTCACAACCTAATTTCTAACCCAAAGTAACTAACGACCCTCTTCAGTGAACAAAATTTAATTTTCATTGCAAAATTCTGGTGATCTCTAAAAAAAGAGTTCTCACTTAGAATCTGTTTCTGCTTTCTCGTATTTGTGTTCTCCAAAAAAAGTCTTCCCTTTAAATCAAGAATTCTATTTCTCAAATGCTTCCATGACCCCCAGGTTGAAAACTGCTAGTCTAGAGAGATTGTTTTCAAGTTTAACATGATTTTTAATTGATTTTGAAACATGTCAAATTTTTCTTCCAGGCATTGGGTTGTTTGACCTATGTACAAGCCATTACAATGGCACAAGTACTTATGAACAACATTGTTTCAGTGAAGAGTGGTAAAACATCATTTTAAACAGAAGGTAACATTTTTTAGAAGGAAAATTATTTCTTGTGACAAGGCATGCTATGGAATGGAATGGAATAGAAATCTTCCATATTTATATCCATCAAAATCTTCAATTCCATTCCATTTCATACTTAATTTCTTCCATTCCATATTTCATACATTTTTCATATTTTGTGTTATATCAAAAACCCTAAATTTCATACCATGTAAATTTTAATAAGAAACACTTATTAAAATTTACATGGTATGAAATTTGGTGTTTTTAATATAAGTGGGTGGACAAACTTTTTAGCTTGAGGGCCGTATTGAGCAATTGCTTTTGTTTGAGGGCTGCATTGTAGTGATTTCTAAAAAAAGGTTTTCATTTTGAATTTGTTCTGATTTTCTTGATTTTTGTACCCAAAAAGTAGTGTAGTGGTTAAGGGCGTTATGTTCAAGTTTAATTTAGCGTTGTTGAGTGGTTAGAGCACTGTGATTGTAATCGACATGGTCCTGGTTCGAAACCTACTTGTGCCATTCTGTTGTGTCCTTAGGAAAGTCACTTTACAGCACATTTCCTTGCTTGGTGGTCTTGGAAAGCAGCTCTAAAAAAGTCATATCTGTATTAAATTACAAGTGGACAGCAATATCTTGGTATCTCCAGAAGCAGGTCGAGGTAATTGCCTACCCTATGCATTAGTGTTTTTGTCACTTTTCTGCAAGTCTAGAGGATAAATACAGAGATAAAATAAAAAAATAGAATAAATAATTCTGGCCGTTCAAACTCAGATGGTTAACTACTAATTTGATTCTGTTTGAATTCTGACATGTCTGTGTATTCTCTTATTCAAATAGAATATAAAAAAGCAAAACAAGAATTAAAACAAACAATTACAATATTAAAGACAATTTTATATAGCATAATCATAACAGAACTTTGACTTATTTGACCAATGTCTACTGGAGAGTAATTTTACTATACTAGAGTAACCCACATTGCTGTATGAAAGTCACCATATTATCATATGATCATACAATCTGGATCAGCAAGATGTTAAATACAAGAATGCATAAAAATAGAGCATGAGATGTAATTATGTAATTAAATTTAAAGTTTTAAATAAAAGTTTATAGTTCCAATAATAACTAAAGTTGTATTTCGAGTGAAAATATGAAATTATATTTGGGCTATCCAATTAAACATTACAGTAGTGAATCTGTCTCAGATTTTTTTACTTTCATCCCTAAAAAGTAGTGATTTCAAAAGGTTCTTCACTTTGAATTTATCCCAATTTTCTTGATTTTCAAGCACCTAAAAATCAAGGATTGCTGAAAAAAGGACCTAGAATTTGATTGAAGACAAGCAGAAATTAATGATTTTTAAATTATTTGTTTGAGGCTTTCACAGTCCCACAGAAGATTGTTATGGGCTGTAGTTATACCCACTCCTGGTCTAACATGTCCAAATGATAAATCTGTAATTTTAGTCTTTATTTTGATAATGTGCATTTAAATGTGTAGACAATCTAAAAATTTTCTTGTTTTGTTTTTTTGTAGTTGTTGTGGTGTTTTTCATTCATGCTTAACTGCTCTGAGACTATATGAATTTTCCAAATAATAGAGTGATTTATAAACACATCTTATTATTATTTAAACTGCAAATACTCCAAAAGGGCAACCAAGCAAGTTATCTATCTCTGCATTTCCAAAGGGAGACACACATTGCAAGCAAACCAAACACTCAGACTTGAACTTTAAAACTGGCACTATATTGAAGTTGCAAATTGTTTAAAAGCCAATGTTGAAATAATCACTAATCTGGTTTTACTTTCCATTCTTTTTTCCTACCCTATTCATTTGAATAGATCTTAGGCAACTACTTTTTTTCATCATTTTGTGTGTCTGATCAAAGGTGGCTTTATTAACTGCACTTCATATGTAAACAGCCTTAAAATTCACAAGTATGGAATATATATGGAAGTATGGAAAATTTTTTCCATTCCATTCCATACTTCAACAATTCCTTATTCCAAACCTACATTTGTTAGTGAGTATTAATATTAACGAGAGCCAAGGTTCTATTGTTTTACCACCTTGAAAGCACCCCCAAATTTGTCATCATTCACCTGGTCATTTGCCAGTTACTGCAACTTACCATGTGGAGGTTGATGCATGAGTCCCAATTTGTCAAGTTGAAAGAAATTTTGAATTTACCAATGTTCTCCACCTATTAAAGCCTGGAAAAGCTTCAGGTCTGATGCTCTATGCCCAGAGATAATACTCCATGCTGGTTCTGCTTTGAAGTCCTGGTTAAACAACTTCCTGTCTTCCTGCATGTACCAGCTCAAGCTTACAAAAATTAGAAGGAGAGCATTTGTGGTTGCCATCCCAAAGCTGAATAAACCATTAGGGGACCCAAAAAGCTATAAACCTAACTCTTTGTTTTGTGTCTCCTTCAAGATTTTGTAGAGACTTATTCATGCCTGCATCAAACCAATTTTTGACCCACTGCTACCTAGCAAGCAAGCTGGGTTTTGGTGCAGAAGATTGATTGTACAATCAAATCATTCTTCTAACTCAAGAAATTGAAGATAACTTTTCAGCAAAAAAAAAAAGCCAGTACTGTGTTTGTCAATCTCACAGCAGCCAGCAGTCTATAATAATGTATGGCACTGCAGCCTCACATGCAAGCTACTTGGTTTTCTTTCAGACATGGTCTCAGTGATTATGAACTTGTGTATAATTAAAGTTTTATGCTCACAACCAGTGCTGGAAAGCAAATCAAGTTATGATGCCTTAAGTATGGCATTTCACAGGATTTGTTTTGGTTCCCCTCTTGTTTAATATCTATTTATATGACCTGCCAGTGACAGTTGGCAGAAAATTTGCTTATGTTGATGACCTGGCTATCTTGCACTATGCAAGCAACTGACAGGCATTAGAAGGCACTCTTACTTAGGACATGGCACTCCTATCCTCCTACCTTTACAAATGGAAGCTCAAGCGCAGTACAACAAACACTATGTTAACAGTCTTTTATCTTTAAAACAAGGAGGCACAATGTGAGCTTAATATCTTTGTCAATGAACAGGCCTTACCATTTTGTGCTAAACTCACATATCTCAGCATAAAGCTGGATAGGGGGCTCACATTTTGCCAACACTTAGAATTACTGCAAAGGAGGTTAACATCTTGCTTTGGGTTTTTAAAGCAATTAGCTAGATCATGCTTGGGTGTGGATGCTACAGTACTCCAACCCTGCCTTGGGTCATTGTTGCCTTGGTCCATTCCACAGCTGAAAAGTCTACTATGCACCTGTTTGGTGTTGCAGTGTCAATACTTGGCTTATTGACAAGCCCATTAACAGTGTCTTTTGCATAGTGACCACATATCTGTGTCCCACACCAACAGACCTTATTTTTATCTTATCAGGCGTCCAACCAAGCTCTGCCACCAAAAAGCTATACTGTCTCCAGCTCACCATACTCAGAAGCCATAACATCTCTTATATAAAATGCTTCTGTATCCACTTCATAAACACTTGCAACTACTTAAATCAAGACACCATTTGTGCCTGCTGCACTAAAACTATTGAACAACTCTGCTCAGTCAGGAAACAGTGTAGCACAATATAGATGGAGCATGGAGTAGCAAGAAAATGCCTCTAGACTTCATACATTTATTGAAGGTGTTAATAATGCCACCGAGAATTAGCTTTCCCAGACCTGCATGGGTCAGGCTTAACCTCAGCAATGTTTTCTATTCCACACAGAAATGCACAAATGGGGTATGTCTTCTGTGATGGCTTGTGAGTGTGAGCAATGAGGAGACAGCTGAGCATGTAGTAACATTTTGCCCCATTTATCACTATCCAAATGGAGATTGTGCTTTCTCAGATGTCAACAAGAACCTGGCAACCTGGTAATGTAAACATGTTCGGCCATTTAGTGGAACATCCAGCTCCCATCCAGCTCCCCAAACAAAAAAAAATTTTATCTTTATATTTATCCTCCAACTTGCAGGAAAGCCTTGCAGGTGCTATATGTAGAGCAAGCAATTACCTTTAACCTGTTTCCAGAGATGTTACGATATTGCTGTCCAATAGAAAATTTTTTTTTGATTTTTAGTTTTATAGAGATATGACTATAAATTAGAACTGCTTGCGAAAAGCACCAAGCAGGAAAAAGTTCTTTAAAGTGTCCCAAGTTCCCAAGGACACAACAGAATGGTGCAAGTAGGTTTTGAACCAAGACCATGTCAATCACAATAACACCGCCTATGCTTAATATCAATCAGTTGATTCAAAAGTAAATTTCAACAAATTAAAACCACTAGATTTATGAGCAAGAATTGTTGTTTTAGCAAAATTCAGCCAACAAATTAAGTGAAGACCTTTTTTGCTTTTCACCTTAATTTACATGTAAAATTTTTTAAAATAACTGGGATCAGCTAAACAATTCAAACAAAGACTTCTTTTGTCTTCATTTTGATTTTTAATCAAATTGTAATCTGCATGAAATTTTTAGGCCAAAATTTCACTGATGCAGCCTTCATATGTTTGCAAGTTTGGCATACCTGTTGAAAGATATATATACAAGTAACTGCATGTTTATTTATTTAATTTATTCTTATATGAGTGTAAAAATATTTCATGACCCAACAGTTAATCAAATGACACTCAATTGAAGCACTACTTGATCGAAACAACACTTGATTGAATAATGAAAAAGAAAATTTACAACTTTGAATGTGTCACAATTTTGCCAATTTTTTGTCCCAAAATTTAAGTTATTAATCAAAGAAGATAGCAATAAAGCTTTGCAGTAAACCCTTTAGTAACAAATATTTTAATATTGTTGCTAGTTTGATTAATCAAGACTTTTAGCAAAAACTTTTTTTTTAATTGCAGAAAACATTTTGCAGCATTTGCTGTGATATGTATCTTGATGTTACAAGTCAACAGGTTTCAAATTCAAACTGAGAGTTACAAATTTTTAATTTATTAAAAATTTGGTAATTTTTTGAAGATTTTTTTAGAAAGATTACTTAATATATATTTAGAATAATATTTAGAAAGATTACTTTAGAATCCCTCCTAACTCTTTCAATGCTTGAATGAATATGACCAAAGTCATGCAGTTTTGGTCAGCAATGTATTTAACCAATTGAAAAAATGCACACTTAGGCATAATTTGACTTCTTACCATCAAGGCCAATGACACATTACAGTGCAAAAGTATTTGTTATTGAATGTATTACAATTCAAAAGTGGTTGTAGATCATATTCATCAAAGCATTGGTAGAATTAGAAGTGATTTTTTACTTGTCTTTTTATATTAAATTTTTCCTTGCCATAAAACTAATGATCTAACATAGCTCTTTTGAAGATTCATATATTACTTTGTTAATGGTAAATTGAATAATGTAGGTATATTAGGACAATAGCAAAATTTTTTTAATGTGTTGAAGATAAGAATGCATTTATGTCATGGCTTAATTTATGTGTCTGCTACCTTTAGCATTAAAAGAGAAATTTGGTCTTGTTTCCACCAAACTAAAACCTCCCTGAGCCTCAACATCTAGTTAATTGCTTAAAACAAAAAAACTTAATGCTACATGTGTGATTAAAATTAATGCTTTACAGTTACATGTAACATCTCTAGTATGCTCCTTTTATTATATTAATAAAGAAAGTAGAACTTGTTGTATTTAATATTTCAACAGCATCCAACTGTCAAACTGACTGGAAAACATAACTAATTGGTTTATGGTCTGATATAAACATACACATAGTCTTTTAATGATTTATTTCACTCAGCTAATGTGATTTTTTTCATTTTATCTTTATATTTATCTTTCTGACTCACAGGAAAGTTGCAGAGGTGCTATACATAGGGCAACCAATTGCTTTTAACTGCTTCAGAAGATGCCAAGATATTTCTGTCTGCTTAAAATTTTTTATTTTTATTTTTAAATTTTATAGAGATATGACTGAAATTTAGAACTGCTCACCAAGACCACCAAGCAGAGGAAAGTGTCATAAAGTGTCTTTCCCAAGGACACAACAGAACAGTGCAAATAGGATTTGAACCAAAACTATATTGATCAAAAGCATGGCACTTTAACCACTTGATGATGCTGCCAATGATTTTTCCTCCCAAATTTCATTGCATAGCATATCCACATCAGGTATCTAAGACAACATTTTAAATTTTATGCAAGACTGCAAACTGTCATCTGTGAGCTGTGAGTGATGTTTACTTTTGATGTAATTCAAAACAAAAAAACTACACTCACACAAGTACGTGGATCCAAAGATTGAAAGGACTCAAAATGCATATTTTTTCATGTTCAGATAAGAGTCAAGAATGGCATTTCATGTATCAAATACAAGTTTGTTTGGTATAAGAAGGTTGTCAATGTTGCTCCATTTATGGTTTTAAGAAAAAACGGCCTTCTGACAAGCAAGATTTTTAAGATCTGCAGTTAAGCCTTGGAACTTCGATACCTGCATGTCTTTGTCAGCTATGTCAAAAATTCAAGTTCAAGATTGGTTAGTCTTACAAATGTAAATGGTGTTGTATTCAACAATGATAGGCCAACATTTAGAGGAGTGATGGGAAAAGATAACATGTTTTTTCCTTCCTTAAATCATAGAATCTTTCTAGAAATGCAGTTTGCATATTGACAATAATGTATTAAAAGTATGCAGTGTTGAACTGATTGTTTGCTTCTTGAAACTTTTTCATAAAGGGAAAGTAATGGAGTATATTTTTGTGTATGAGTGTCTGTGGCCAACATTGTCATCTTGTGCTTTTCTTTGCAGACTTTTGTTCAACATGTTAAGATGCACTTTCATATCTTCTTTGAAGTGCACCTTCTGCATCCAATCTGGCTGGTCCGTCTCAGAAAAAGTGAACCTTTTGATTTTCAAAAAAGTTTTTATGTGTGGCTGACACACAACAAAGCATTTTAGTACCTCCTTTTTTAATAGCCATCAGAGATTGTTATGCAGCCAAAGATTGAAATATATGCTTTCAAGTTTATGTAATAGTGAATGGAATTGTCAATAGTTTAATCCTTGTGTCATTATTTTGTTTGTCACTATCTAAATGATAAGATTCATCATGTTCTTTCACTCTGGTGGAAAAGTTTGAGCACACAATGCCTATTTGAATAAGATACAGTAAAATGGCAGCTGCTTTTTATCCACTGACATCTGAAGTAAACTCATAAAATTCCCACTGTGCCCCTGTCATATTTGGTGCTACAACAGCAGCCACTAAAATCAAGTGGTTAGTTTTTAACTTTTTTTGTTCTTAAGCAATCCAAAATAGCTTCACAGATGTCTTCAACATGTTTTTAGCTTTTAAGTGGTATTACATCAATCTTTTTTTTGTTTCAGCATAGTTTACATATGAAATTGCTCAATATTGCTAATATCTTTTGACTGATTACAGGCAGTAGAGTAAGCTAATTTTATAACCTAGACATAGTTGTCAAAATAAAAAGTTTAAAAATAAAAAAAAATCTGAAAAACACAAAAAGAATAAAAAAGAATAAATTAGAAATTTTGGCAATGGAGTACATGTAATGCAAGGAATATTTCAATAATTTTCAGGATTTAAAAAGGGTATAAAAATTTTGAACACCCCAAATACACTAAAACTGAAAACAATGAAAAAAAAAGTTAAAGTCAACTTTCAAATGAATTAGATAATTGTCTAAATTGTTAAAATTTTTTGTAGGCCAACAACAATTTTACACAAACAATTACAGTACGGTCAGTAAATCCTTTGCAAGATTTTCCAAATGTCAGTTTTACACTTTCTTGTCCACTTTTTACAGGTATTGTTTTTTATTTATCACATTGTAATTTTTGTGTTTTATAAAAGCAGCTGATTTTTGGACACAAAATTATATGTTAAGTTTATTCATTATTAAGTTTATTCTTGCATTACTCCATGTTTCATCTGTAATTAGTCCACTGAGAAGCACAGATGCTAAGTTTAGCAAGGTTGTTTAAAGGATTTTCCACAGCTGGCACAAGTGGGCATTTTTATCTTAGTCTCTCTTGGCAAGCACCAGAGTACCTATTTAAAGACCATACAGGATATGATTAGGGTCCAGAGATCCACAGTAAACCAAGGAGTGTGTCACTGCTAGTTGGTAAAGCTCAACTGGCTGGATGCCTGAAAGTATGAGTAAGTGATCTGTTGGATTGGGATACAGGCATCCAGTGACTATGCACAAAACATCATTTAGGACACTGTATATGTGTCAGTGAGTGTGAGCATGAGTGCTGCAACACCAGACTGGTGTGCAGTACTTAGTTGTTGAGTAGATAGGGCAGCTGTGTGCAGTGTTTTGGTGCCAGCATCCCATCCTGAGCCTACAAGTCGCCTCAGCAATGTGATCTGCAAAGATAGTTTTTTGGGCAATGCAATTAGATGGTGATGGAACATGACCAGTCTGTCCAGTTTAAACCCAAGATAAGTAGGGATTGACAGAACAGTAAAATTCTATTGTTGTGGTAGCCTTTTAGCTCACATTTGGCCTTTTGGTTATTTAAGTGAAAGGCTGCCATCACTATATTATGAGAGAAACAAAAAATTGTGCACTAAAGTTGACTATTTTTTATTAGGGCACAAGCTTTTGTGGGCTACTGCTCACTTTGTCAGGTGCAATGGAATAAAAATGCAATCAAAACAAGATTTACACAATGGCATTAAATGTAATAAAGAGACATATCTGACGTAACGAAATATAAAAATATTAGATAAAAAAGACTAAGTTTGAGAAAATATGGCAGTACAGTAAATTACAGCAATTTAAACAAAAAACAAATGCGAGAAAATGGCATGCAAATATAGAATGATGCAAAATGGAGAAAAAGCAAAAAACATAAATGACCCTCATGTTTACAAAAATAAATGCTACACGTAGTTAGACATGAATGAATAATCTCTATTTAAACCTTGGTTAACTTATTTAAACCTTTGAGTTTGAAAATAATTTTTTGCTCTTCCACTTCCTGTTGTTGCTTTGTTTTACCTTTAACTTCCTTGATCACAGCTAATCTGAGATTGTCCAAAGTGTGGTTAGGTTTATTAAAATGTTCGGCTACTGGCTTGTTTCTGTTGTGTTTGATGTCGCTCCTGTATCCATTCATCCATTGTCTGATTGAGTTGCATGTTTCTCCAATATAGATTGCTTTAGGGCAGAGATTACATGAAACTGCATATATGATATTAGATGAATTACAGCTAAAATTTCCAGAGATTTTTATAGGGACTCTGTTGGGACCAGTTATTGCAGGATCAGTATTTATGTTGGGGCAGAAATGACATTTAGGAGATGTGCAAGGAAAGGTACCCATGATGAAACTTTCATTTGGTAAGGAGGAAGATATAAGTAAAAGTTTGAGGTTAGGAGATTGACAATATACGAGGTCTGTTCAAAAAGTATCCGACTTTTTTGTATAAAGCACACAACACAATAAATTTTGCAAGTTTTATTCAATCTCCTTCAAAATATTCCCCTTGGTGGTTCACACACTTATCCCAGCGCTTCTGCCACTTCTCAAAACACTTCATAAACTCCTCCCCCGGAATGCTCTGAAGCTCCTCCGTCGCTTTTTTCATAATGTCTTCTCTTGACTGAAATCGCCTCCCTTTCAGAGTTGTTTTTAGCTTAGGGAACAGCCAGAAATCACACGGTGCTAAGTCGGGAGAGTAAGGAGCCTGTCTAATAAGTGGCATGCTGTTTTTGGCTAGAAAAGCTTGGACCACATGTGCAGAATGAGCGGGAGCATTGTCGTGGTGAAGCTGAAAATTCTTTGCTGCCCACATGTTTGGCTGCTTTCTTTGCACAGCATCACGAAGGCGACGTAGAATCTCCAGGTAGTACTCTTTGTTGATTGTTTGACCTTCTGGTGCGTATTCATGATGCACGATGCCACGGGAATCAAAAAAACAGGTCAGCATAACTTTCACATTGCTGCGGACTTGCCGAGCTTTTTTTGGGCGTGGTGATTCCGGATGCTTCCATTGTGATGATTGAAACTTGGTTTCTGGGTCATAACCATAAACCCAGGTCTCATCACCAGTGATGATTGTCTTGATAAATTCTGGGTCATGATTTGCAACATCCAGCATGTCCTCCGAAATTTCCTTCCGGAGTTCCTTCTGTTGCTCCGTCAGCAGCTTGGGGACAAATTTAGCCGACACTCTCCGCAGGTTCAAATCCTCAGTTAGGATTGAATGAACTGAGCCTGTGCTTATTCCCATTTCTGCAGCAATCTCTCGTACTGTTAAATGACGATCCTCCAACACTTTTTCACGAACCTGATCCATCGCCTCCTCGTTTCGGCTTGTGGATGGCCTTCCTGAGCAAGGATCACTTTCCACTGATGCACGGCCATCTTTAAAGCGTTTAAACCATTGCTTTATCTGAGTTGGGCTTAAGGCCTCATTTTCAAAAGCTTGTTGAATCTTTTGAATTGTTTCAACTTGAGTATCACCAAGTTTTTGACAAAACTTGATGCAATACCTCTGTTCGATGCGTTCTGTCATTGAAATGAAATTTTCTGAAAATCAAAAAACCGATGAACACGTACTACACGCCTGCACTAAATGCTTTACGCAGAGAGATATGAATGACGAATTGGCCTGAAACGCTTCACAATTACGCGTGAATGTGTGTGTGTGCAGCCACGCTTTGCACGGGCAGTTTGCTCATACCTTATTGGCGAGAGGGAAAAAGGTCGGATACTTTTTGAACAGACCTTGTAAGTGGTGGTTCAGAGAAGATTTGGTTAAGATGTGAGTCTTTGTTTAGTAAAGGTTGCAAATTTTTCACAATTTTGTTGATAGGTCTAAAATAGGGGTGATAAGTAAGGATTAGGGGTGTGCAATCAGATTCTGATTTGGTTTGATATTTGAGAAAAACTTCTTGGGGAATGGACATGGCCTTAATTATTTGGTTTTTGACAGTTTTGGGTTTGTATTCAAGTGCAGTAAATGCATTTTTTAATGTTGTCAATTGTAAATTTAGCTCTTTTCCATCAGAGCAGATATGCTTGTAGTGTAGAGCTTGGTTAAAAATTATGGAGGTGAAGATGTGTGGGGGATAGGAGCTGTGTAAATAGGTTTGAGAATGGGTGGGTTTTATATATAATAAAGTTTGGAGTGTGTTATTCTTAAGTCTAATAGTGGTGTCCAGAAAATTGACTTCCTCAGTCGAGTGGTTCATTGTAATGTGAATATTCGGGTCCTTCACGTTAACATTTTTGTAAAATTGCAGTAGTTTTTCTTCTCCGTGTGTCCATAATAGAAAGATGTCATCAATGTATCTGAGGTATATTAATGGTTTATTATGGGTATTTTGTAAGAAGTTTTCTTCCAGATTGGCCATGAAGATATTGGCATACTGGGGAGCCATTTTTGTTCCCATTGCAGTACCTTTGAGTTGTAAGAATTGTTGGTTTCCAAAGTTAGAATAGTTAAGTTTTAAAATGAATTCAGTGGATTGGATGATGACATCAGTTACTTGATTGTCAGGAAGTCGGTTTTTAAGGGCTTCTAGTCAGTTGTTGTGGGTTATATTAGTGTAAAGGAAGGAAACATCAAGGGTAGCCAGAATGGTATTTTGTGGTATTGTTTTGATTTTCTTTAGCTTGTTTAGAAAGTCAGTTGTATCTTTGATAAAACTATTGGCAGCCTGTGCATAAGGTTCAATTAGTATCTCTACAACATGTGATAAGTGTTCAGTAAGAGTGTTATTGTTAGAAATGATGGATCGGCCTGGATTATTGGGTTTGTGGATTTTGGGTAGAAGGTAAAATTTTCCAGGTTGTGGATTGGGAGTAATTTAGGATAAGAGTAGGGATTTATAGGGATCTGGAAAAGATTTAATATGTTTAGTTAGCTCTAATTTGAAATTCTTAGTTGGGTCTAAAGAAAGTGATTGCTAGTTTTGTTGGTGGTTGAGTTGATTTTTTCCTTCCTTTATATAATCTGATCTGTTTAGAATCATGGTAGCTCTGCCTTTGTCAACTGGTTTAATTATAATATTTTTGTTTCTTTTTAAGCTTTATATAGCTGCTCTTTCTTTACAATTAATGTTGTCATATGATTTCTGATCTAATTTCATGATTTTGGCATGCGATTGTTTTCTGAAGCATTCGATATAAAGATCCAGGGTTTGGTGATGGCCACTTGGTGGGGTCCAGTTACTGTTATTCAATTTTGACTGTGGTTGATTTTTGTTAAACGTACCTACAGAGTGGGTCAGAGTGTTGGGAGAGGTGTTGTTGCAGAAAAATTTTTTAAGTCTTAAACGGTGGAAATACGACTCAATGTCACTAAAGAATTGTATTTTATCTATTTTTTTTTGATGGGAAAAAAGATAAACCTTTTTCAAGAATCGCTAGTTCATATGGACTAGGTTTATAATAAAATAAGTTAAAAATTTTATTTGAGGGAGAAGCAATTTTTTTAGAAGAGGGATTTAGTTGTTGCAGTTAAGCCAGTTTATTCTTTAAGAGTTGAGAAATCTTCTTGTTGCAAATATCTTTAAAAATAGTTTCAATGTTAGAATTTGGGTCACTTTCATAAAAATTACTTTTTAAACATTCTAATTGTGACACTAAATATCTTTGTTTGCTGTATAATACTTTAATTAGATGGTTTCTTAATTTAATTCCAAAATCTTGGCATAATTTTTGACTGTAAGAAGTATTATACAATGTACATACTTGCTAACGGATTTTTAATGATTAAGCCTTTAGGTATAACATTACTTTGCTTGCATTTAGACAAGAAAATATCTGATCTTACTTTAGCAATTTTCTTCATTGTATCAATAATATTCCATTTGAGTCAGCTTGGATTTGCTGTGCTTTGCATTCTATCACCAAAGAATTAGAAGGAATAAAATTGGGGGAGCTGTGTCAACTTTTCAAATCAAATGAAACAAAAAAATTAACAAAGTCTTAACAGAGTTGTAACGATGTCCTAATGGAGTCCTTATAAAAATCTCTGGAAATTTTAGCTGTAATTCATCTAATATCATATATGCAGTTTCATGTAATCTCTGCCCTAAAGCAATCTATATTGGAGAAACATGCAACTCAATCAGACAATGGATGAATGGATACAGGAGCAACATCAAACACAACAGAAACAAGCCAGTAGCCGAACATTTTAATAAACCTAACCACACTTTGGACAATCTCAGATTAGCTGTGATCAAGGAAGTTAAAGGTAAAACAAAGCAACAACAGGAAGTGGAAGAGCAAAAAATTATTTTCAAACTCAAAGGTTTAAATAAGTTAACCAAGGTTTAAATAGAGATTATTCATTCATGTCTAACTACGTGTAGCATTTATTTTTGTAAACATGAGGGTCATTTATGTTTTTTGCTTTTTCTCCATTTTGCATCATTCTATATTTGCATGCCATTTTCTCGCATTTGTTTTTTGTTTAAATTGCTGTAATTTACTGTACTGTCATATTTTCTCAAACTTAGTCTTTTTTATCTAATATTTTTATATTTTGTTACGTCAGATATGTCTCTTTATTACATTTAATGCCATTGTGTAAATCTTGTTTTGATTGCATTTTTATTCCATTGCACCTGACAAAGTGAGCAGTAGCCCACAAAAGCTTGTGCCCTAATAAAAAATAGTCAACTTTAGTGCACAATTTTTTGTTTCTCTCATTTGATTTGAACAGTTGACACGGCTCCCCCTATTTTATTCCTTCTAATTCTTTGATCACTGTCTTAGTGTGACTGAGCTTTAACCTCCAAGTCTGGGGATACACTGAAAGTGTAATCATGTCTTGACTTAAAGTCCCCTTCAAGTATCCATAAGAGTGTAATAGTGCTTATTGGTCTGCATAAGTGAAGTTTCTGCAAATCATGGAAGGCAAATCATATGTGTCGATGTTGAAAAGGAGAGGAGCCAAGACCAATCTCAATATGCTTTTCAGGCAGCATAGCCTGCTTCGCTTGCTGTCACTGGTAGTAAGAGTGAAACTTAGGTTTCAGTCAAACTCCATGATCATTCTGACCATGTGCTTATCTGGCAGAAGCCTCAGCAACTTGCATGTAACACCATGTTGCCAGACAGTGTCATATGCTGCTGTCAGATTGACGAAAATGACACTAGCCTTCTTTTTAGCCTTGAAAGAATCCTTGATGTTTTGGGCCAGCAGAATGACTTGATCCACAGTAAACTTCCTGCATCAAAACCCAGTCTGCTCATTTAGGAGCAGTGAATCAATAATGGATGTGACACAGATATAGATAAGCCTCTTGAAAATCTTGTAGCAGACTTAGAGCAAAGATATCAGTTGATAACTCTGTGGGTCTTCCACAGGCTTTGTTGTTTTTGGGATTGTGACTACAAGTGCTCTTCTCCAGATCTTGGGAATTTTGAGTCAGCACAAGCAGGAAGAAAGAAAGTCACATCCAGGCTTTGTGTTTTCATACCATGTTTGAGGGGAGTAAATGGTAGATTTGTGTTCAGTGAGAAAGATCAAAAGAGACTGTGGAAAAAACATATGGAAAAGACAATGAATAAAGAGAATGCATGGGATAAAAAGATTGAGATTGGTATAGTGAAAGATCCAGTGAAAGAGGTTTTCTTAAAAGAAATAACAAGTGCAATGTAGAAAATGAAATTTGGGAAAGCATCTGGACTTTTAGAGGTGAGTATAGAAATGATAAATGCAAGTGGGAAAGTTGGAATTTATGTGATGATGAAAGTTTGTCAGAGAGTACTTGATGGGAAAGGAATGCTGAAAGATTGGAAGACTAGTGTGATGGTGCCAATCTACAAGTGAAAAGGAGATGTGATGAACTGCAGTGCATATATAGGAGTGAAGTTATTGAAGCATGGAATGAAGATCATTGAAAGAGTATTGGAGAAAAAGATAAGTGCATTGATAAAGGTAAATGATATGCAATTTGGCTTTATGCCAGGAAGAGGGCAACAGATACTCTTTTTATAGTGAGCAGAATGAAAGAGGAATACAGGGAGAAAGATAAAAAGTGGTATACATGTGTTTTGTGAATTTAGAGAAGACTTTTGTTAGAGTTCCAAGAAGAGTAATGCAATGGGCACTGAGGAAGAAAGGACTACCATAGATCTTGGTAAAAGCAGTGATGAGTCTGTATGAGGGTTCAAAGATGAAGGTTAAAGTTGGATCTGAACTCTTATAAGAAGTTTATGTAGCAGTTGGTGTACATCAGGGATCTGTTTTGTCACCTTTGTTGTTTGCAATTGTGATAGATGTTGTGACAAAGAATGCAAGACAAGATTTAATGAAAGAGGTTTTGTACACCGATGATTTGGTACTGATGACTGAAACAATGGAGGATGCAGGTGGAAAGAAGATGTAAGAAGAGTAGCAGAAGTAGTGGGATGCATCTAGCCACCTCCAGTCACTGGGGATTAAATCAGATTAAAAGTTGATTGATGATGATGATACAAAGGACTAGTGCCAGGCTTGTTGGAATGAGCCTACCCTGAACAGCTTGGCTCAAGGTCAATTGCCTGTGAACTGGTGTTGAGTGATTCTATTTGTCCATGCACAATTGGGGTCTTGCTCCTTAACCAAATTGTGATTGTAGTGCCTTTGAACAAACTGCAGACCAAGCCCTAGTAATATGCCCCATACATTGAGCAGCACATGAAGCATGAGGTCTGACAGTTTTGCATGACAAAACTTGATGCTGGTCAACACCATCACTACCAGCATCTGATCCAGGCCTGGGGTAGTAAAAAAATAAACTTTATGCTCCAGTCCTGTCTATGTCTGACCCAGAGTGGATGCACTTCCAAACATTGATGATGAAGACGATGATTAAGATTATTACGTTCAATTGTAAATTAAAATTTTTTTTTGCTTTAAACATATTATTACATCATACCTTAATTATATTTTAGAACATCTTGACAAGAATGATTAACTGTTTCATGACCAGAGTTTTGGCCACTAACAGTGCTAAAAATGAGTTTTTCAAGAATTAAGCAATATCGAATTACAATTTCCTCATTAAATATAAAAAAGCTGTTTAAATTTTATAACATTGAAAAGATAATTTTTTCATGACTACAATGATATAAAATTTTTAAAGATTTGTTAAAAAACAAGTTTACAATAAACAAAATAAGAAACCTCATTTTTTCTTATAAAAAACTATTTTTTCTCTCATAATCAAAACTAGCAGCAAGATGATTCAGAATTTTAAGTCACTACGTGTCACTAGAATTGCACTCTATCTAGTGGAAAAAGTTTTGTCTGGATATGATGCAAAATGCATGTGATACATTCTATTTTGTTCTCAAATGAATAGAGTGGATGGTTTATTAGTTATTAGACCAACCAATTTTTGAAGTTGATCCAAATGTGTGTGCTTGTTTGAATCTTTGTGCACTTGACATTGACCAAGAAAAAACTTCAGCCTTTTTTTTCCTAACAAATCAAAAGAAAAAAGTGAAGCTTTTATGGGTTGTTCAGCAAAGTAATGCAGTTTCTTGTCACTCAATAAATGCTTATGTAACAAATTTCAGTTGAGTAATGTATTTTTGCTAAAACATAAAACTACACTTGTATTATACTTTGGCAAAATATTTTTAATCAACTGATTTACAATTTGTAACTTTAGCAAATACAATAGAAAGTAATAAATCAATTTTTTTATGCAAATACTAAAATGTTTTATGTGATAAGCAATAAAGCATCTTTACAAACACAAGGTCACTGTGCAAATGAAACCCCAATGCTTTATTATTTTTATTTTTGATTTTCATATCTATCTTTCTCACACACAAAAAATCTTTGCAGACACTACAGGGTGTACAGAAAGTTCCCAGACTTACTTAACCTACAATAATTTTCAAACGAATGTTTTTCCAAGGAAGATACTTTTTCATTTTAATAATATATATAGTATCTAAAAAGGCATCCATTTATTTTTCGATATGGCCTCCTTCTAATGCGATTACTCTTTCGATTCTCCCTCTAAAACTTTCTACTGCTGCACGGATTGTTTTTTGTGGTATTTTCTCCCATTCTCTTA
The DNA here is from genome assembly GCA_963680785.1 of Diplosoma virens. NCBI lineage: Eukaryota > Metazoa > Chordata > Ascidiacea > Aplousobranchia > Didemnidae > Diplosoma > Diplosoma virens. The sequence goes on along the minus strand of OY796895.1, from coordinate 34,724,730 downwards.
CCAAAGTTTTCTTCAACGATTCTAATGTTGAATGAGGCATAGCACAAGAATTTTTTTCCAAAATTGACCATATTGAAAAGTCCATAGGATTAAGATCTGGCGATGATGAAGGCCAAATATTCTTGGGCCTAAAATTTGGGAAATTTGTTTTGCACCATTGTTGTGTTTTATTTGCGGTGTGAGAAGGCCCACCATCTTGCTGAAATGTGAAACCAGCATCTTTGAAATGTTTCTTCATTTCTTCCAGAGATGGTGTGAGAATCACATTTATATACGACTCTGTGTTAATTTGGACTCCCCTTTCAACAAAAATTAGGGGAGACTTCCACGTCTTTGAAACAGCACCTCACACCATAACAGATGTCGGATTCTGACGATGATAAGTATGCGTGAGCTCTTCAGAAACATCTTTTGAGCTGTTTGCGAGGACTCTGTCATTTTGCTTGTTTATTTTGGCCTCATCAGTGAAGAGTTTTTCATTGGAAAAGACAACATCGCCTAGCTTCGTGCCGTCTTTGAGATAATTAAGGATTTTCTTGGATCTTTCTAGTCGTTTTCTTTTTTGAGCTGCTGTCAATAAGTGTTTTTTACGAATTTTTAACGGAGAAAATCCAAGATCCTTTTCGACAATAGTCCTCATTAATGATTTTGAGACAGACATTTGTTTGGCCATTAATCTCATAGATCTTTTGGGGTTTCTTCTTATTCTCTCTCTGACAGCTTTTATTCTTTCTGGAGTTTGTGCAGTTCGAAGTCTTCCAGTCCTAGGACGATTGTTAGAGTTCCCGAGTTCTTTGTAACAGCTGATTGTATCATAAACTGTCGATTTTGCAACATTAAGCTGTTTTATAATTGATGGAGCAGCAACGCCTGCGCAATGTAGTTGAATTATCGCATCACGTTTTGTTATTGTTCAGATAGAATTTTAAATGTAAAATTTAAAAAAATTTACCAAACACCAAATTAATGTATACTCTACACATTTGAACAGAAAATCAATGTTTGAATAGTTATTTTTTATTAAAATTGTTAAAAGTAAAAAAAGTCCGGGAACTTTTTGTACACCCTGTAGAATAGAGCAATTGCAAAGAAAGTTTTCTGACCTGTTTCCAGAGATTCCAAAATATTGCTGTCAGGTTCAAATTTCATATTTTGGTTATTTAGTCTTTTATTTAGAGATATAATTAAAATCTAGAGCTGCTTGCTAAGACTGCCAAATGGAGGAAAGCACTGTCTGGTGTTTTTCTCAAGCACAAAATAATGCAAGTACAGGGTCTGCCATATTTATGGCAATGCACATTTTATCAAGGTCCTCAAGAAAAACTAACAAAATTGAACTTTTTTTTGCATTGAATTATAGCATATATCTATGCTTAACAATAATTATCAACATTTATTTGATATGGCCCCCATTATTTTTAATGACAGACTCCAATCTGCCCTAGAAAGCTTCACTGGAGTCACACACTATATCTTGGGGGATTAAGTCCCATTCTCGTCACAATTTTGACTTCAACTGGTTCACCAAATCAGAGGGTGTTCTGTTGACTCTGCTCTCTAAGATGACCAACAGAGAAAAGTCAAGAGGGTTCAAATTGAGACTCCTTGAGAGCCATTCATCCTTGCTAATGAAAGCTGGAATGTGAGTCCTCATCCAACTTTAAGTCATTTTTGAGCTATGTGATGGCACAGAATCTTGTTGGAAAGTCCACAGCACTCCATCAAAGTGCTGACGTGCCCAGGGAAGCAGTTCAGCTTCCAAAATGTTGCAAATGAAGCGATGGCTATTCAGTTTTTCTCCTGAGAGGACAAAATCAGGGGGGAATCTCCCAGTAGGTGTGATTGCCACCAACACCATCAAAGAAATTGGATTTTGGCATAGGCTAACTTTCTTGGCTTCCTCTGACCCATCTTTACTCCAAACTCCATCATTTTAATGGTTTAAGCATTGCTAAACATCAAATTTCTTCTCATTGGTAAACACCAAATTGAGCAGCATGCCCTCATTTATGAGATCGAGAATGTGTTGAGATCTCTTGAGTCTCATACGTTCAAGAGTATTTGAAAGTTCATGCCTCTTTTGCATTTTGTAAGAATAGGTTTTTAGGTCTTTAGGTATGTGCTATAATTCAATGCAATAAATGTTCAATTTCGTTCATTTTTCTTGAGAATCTCCATAAAATGTGTGTTGCCATAAATATGGTGGACCCTGTAGTTTTGAACCGATACTGTGTCAATCACATTTGGTGACGCTGTTACCTTTTTATAACTAATACACAATTCAAAACTTATAAAAGAGAAGGATGATGAAAGGTTGACACAGGGGGTGTAGCAAGGATCTTTGCAGGGAGAGGCCATACAATCACAATCAAATATACTTTGTGGAAAATTGTTTTTAGGTAGTAAAAAAAAGATTTTCACTTTTGAATTTGTTTCAGTTTTGTTGATTTTTTATCACAAAAACATAGTGATCTCTTAACAGTTTTTACTTTGAATCTGTCTCTGATTTCTTCTATTAGTGATCTACAAGGGGAGGCCATGGCACAATGCCCTCCTCCCTCTAATTACACTAGTGGTTCACACTAAGGTGTCACTGCTGCAAAAGTTTTAGAATACCTGTATAGAAGTGAAGAAACCAAAAATTAAAAATACAGTAAATGTCTTTTGTGTAGATAGGTGTTTAAACAAATATTTATTGATCATTGAAACCACTGTTCTACCTTGGACAATGTGGCTTTGTTCTTGTCTCATACACAAAAAAACTTTTTTATAATTGTGACCTGATTAGTTAAAATATATATTATTATGTTAAATGACTTATCTCTGCCATTCCTCATGGGGCTTTCAGATACTTTTCAGTTGATTATGAATTCTGACTTCGCAACACACACAGCTGTATATAAAGGAACATGTGCTTGCAAAACCTTTGATGTTAACAATGAACATCAAAGGTTTTAACCTTGAAAATTATGCAGAATTTGTTTTTCTGCTCACCTTGAGTCATGTGACATGACCTTGTATAGGTCCCTTGGTCGTGAAAGAGTTAAACAATTTTAAATAAAATGTTAGCTGAACTCTTTTTGATATTTGGAGTAATGCTTAACTCATTATTTATAATTTTTATAAATATTGCATAGTTTTTATAAAAATTCCATTACAAATAGTGTTTTCATCAATATACAGTATTTACTTGATGCACTAAAAACAGTGTTTATAAATAGCACTATGGATAAATAATACAAGAGCATTATGTTTTCATAAATAATGCATTGCAATGATGAATTAAACATTACTCAAATCATTAAAGTTAAATGATTGCATTAAAATGATTGCAGCCCTATTAAATATCTTTTAATTTAATTTGCCAGAGTAAAAAACAAAAAAATTAAACATGCACTTGCTGAATTATTGCTGAGTGTTATATTGCTTGAACTTTGATTCAATATATTATTTTTTAATAATAATTCTACCAATCATTTAAATAAAATAGTCATAATGTTGTAACTATGATTAAGTGGGTAGGAGCAGGTTTATGATGAAAATATCAGAATAAAACATTAGCATTTCATATGTGTACAAAACTGACATAGCTCAAAGCCAACAAATCACCACTTTTGCAAAGTTACCTATTGTGAACCATGGTTCTTACATGCCACGATCTCCACTATGCTTGACACACCCACATCACACTAATCACCTCTTTAACTGTAATTAAGCACCAACACAACTTTGTGAAAAAGCCTTTGGAAGCAGCAGAAGTAATCCCACTCTTGCAAAGTTACCTATATATAGTGAACCATAATACTTACATACCACGATCTCCACTATGCTTGACACACCCACATAACACTAATCACCTCTTTAACTGTAGTCAAGCACCAACACAACTTTTTTGAAAAAGCCTTTGGAAACAGCAGAAGTAATCCAAGAGTAGAAATCTAGATTGGCTCTATTGAGGGTAAAAGATGGCTACTCCAAGATATTCTTGAAGGAGAGGCAACAACAACAACAACATCTGAGGAAAATGATCAAAAAAAGAAACATTTTAACTTCTAATAGTGTCATTTTATTTTATACTCAAGAAAGACTTTTTCTTCTGTTTAATGCTTAGCCAAAAATGCTAAATTTTTGTTCTTATCTTTCTGTTTAAGCTAAAAAACTTTTAACCAAACAGCAATACTGTAGTATCTTTATAAAGTAGGTTCAGTTGATTTCTTGAGGTTACCCTATGTTAAGCGCCTCCAGTGTTGTCAATCAATCAAAAAAATAAATTGATGTAATGATGCAATTGAATTAAAACAGCAAGAATATGCTTTTGGATAAAAGAGAAAAATTAATGAAGTTAATGAGTAAAAAATATATTTTAGATATAACTTACAAAAAGTTTGGAAGGATTGGAAAGAATAAAAATTGGGAAAGCCATGTCAACTATTGAAACCAGTCATAAAAGAATCAAAAAAATTATGCACTAAAGTTGACTTAGTTTTTATTAAAGGCACAAGCTGTTGTGGCCAGGTGTAATGGAATAATAATGCAATGCAATTGGCCAGGTGTAATGGAATGAAAATAATAATGCAATCAAAACAAAATTTAAACCAACATCATCAAACGTAATAAAGAGACATATATGATGTAATGAAATACAAAAATATTGGTTAGAAAAGACAGAGGTTGGGAGAATATGACAGGACAAGAAACAAATGTGAAAAAATGGCATGCAAACATAAAACGATGTGAAATAGAGAAAAAAATTAAAATCATAAATGAACCTCACGTTTATGTAAATAAAAATTACATATAATGAGACATGAACAAATAATTTTTAATTAAACCTTTATTGATACAATCGAATTTGAAATATTTTTTTGTTCTTTTACTTCCTGTTATTATTTTGTTCAAATTTTGACTTTTTTGATCACAGCTAATCTGAGATTTTTCAAAGTGTGGTTAGGTTCATTGAAATAATTGGCTGCTGGTTTGTTTCTATTGTGTTTGATGTCGCTCCTGTGTCTATTCATCCATTGTCTGATTAAATTGCTTGTTTCTCCAATATTGATTGCTTTTGGAGAGAGATTATACAAAATTGTATAGATAACATTAGATGAGTTACAGTTAAAATTTCGAGAGATTTTTATAGGGACTTTGTTGGGACCAGTTATTGTAGGATCAGTATTTATCTTTGGACAGAGATGGCATATAGAAGGTTTGCAGAGAAAGGTGCCCCTGATGAAAATTTTATTTGGTAAAGAGGCAGATGTTAATTAAAAGTTTGAGGTTAGGAGGTTGATGATATGATATAAGTGGTAGAGCAGGAAAGATTTGGTTAAGGTGGAGGTCTTTGTTTAGTAAAGGTTGCAGATTTTTTTTTAGATTTTGTTGATAGGTTTAAGATAAGGGTGGAAGGACTAGGGGTATGCAATGTGATTCTAATTTAGTTTGGTTTTTTAGAAGGACTTCTCAGGGATTAGACATAGCCTTAGTTATTCACAATCAGGCTTGTAGCCAAGTGCAGTAAATGCATTTTTTATTGTTGTCAGTTGTAAATTTAATTCTTTTGCATTACAGCAAATCTGCTTGTAGCATAGAGTTTGGCTATAAACTATGGAGGTGAAGATGCGTGAGGGATGGGAGCGGATGGGGTGTAAATAGGCTTGAGAATAGGTGGGTTTTATATATAATGAAGTATGGAGTATGTTATTTTAAGTCTTGTAGTAGTGTCAGTCTTATAGTAGTGTCCAGAAAATTAACTTCCTCAGCCAAGTGGTTTATTGTAATATCAATGTTGTGATCCTCCAAGTTAAAATCTTTGTTAAATTGCAGTAATTCTTTTTCTCCATGTGTCCATAATAGAATGATGTTATCAATGTATCTAAGGTATAGTGAGGGCTTATTATAAGTATTTTGCAAGAAGTTTTCTTCTAGGTTAGCCATGAAGATATTGGCATATTGAGGAGCCATTTTTGTTCCCCACTGCAGTACCTTTAAGTTGTAAAAATTGTTAGTTTTCAAAATTAAAATAGTTGTGTTTTAAAATAAATTCAGTTGATTGGATGATGATGTCAGTTAATTGATTGTCTGAAAGTTGATTCTTTAAGGCTTTTAGCCCACTGTTGTGAGTTATACTGTATTGGTGTAAAGAGAGGAAACACCAAGATTAGCAACAATAGTATTTTGCAGAACTGTTGTAATTTTTTTGAGTTTATTTAAAAAGTCAGTGGTATCTTTGATAAAACTATAGTTTATTGTAAGCTTAATGTGATGATTTTGCGAAATGGTAATAGATTTTCTTTGTGAGACTACAACAGAAAAACATCATTAGTGTATCTGAGGCAGGGATGTCCAACCTGCAGCCTGCAAACCACATTGCAGCCCACTGCGTAATCAAATTTTTTGTTATTTATAACTTTATGTAATTCAATTTCACTGCGGTCATGGTAATGTATAAGAAAACAAAATAAATACATCAGTTGATTGTTGTGTTAAGTGATGTCCAATAAACTGATCTATGAAAACTTTTGTTGATGGAGCTTGTCATACAAGCTTTGTTTTTAGTATTCACATTGTTTTGCTATTAAATTAATAGCAATTAGATTATTTCCAAACATTTTTTACAATACCAAGTGATTGTTTGTTTATGACTTAAGTGCAGTAACTTTGAACCAATGTGGAGTGATTTGGAACAGGATTACAAAAGTAGCAGTGATGCTGCTAGCAAAAAAAAAGGGACGTGGTCATTTATTAGGAGAATGGAAAGAGGATCAGACATTTTTAGAGATGTTAAGTCCAATCTAGAAATCTAACATATGGTCAGAGTCAGTGATGGTTTTAGTATGGAGAGAACAGAAAGGCAGCACCTGCCTTCCCTTAAAAAAATGTCAAAAAGTGGCCCCTTAAGCAATTGCTCTATTTCTTTGTAATAGCACTATAATGGTAGCATCCCTGTTTGTAATCATGCACTCAACTGAAGGTGATGAAAGTGATAACCTTTTTTTTAGAGATCAGTATACCTTTTGGGATGAAAAAAAGCTCGAAACTCTAAAAAGTAGCATCTCATTTTTTTGCACCAGGCCCCTTTCTTTTGTAACATCATCACTGGTCAGAGTCCAGGGATCTACAGTAAACCAAAGAGAGTGGTGCCTTTAGTCAGGAAAAGCTCAGCTAACTGGATGCCTCAAAGTATATGGATGTTGTCTGTGGAAGTGGGGCACATGCATCCAGTGACCATGCGCAAGGTGTCCTACAGAACACTGTCTATGAGGCAATACTAATGCTACAACACCAGACTGTTGTGCAGTACTCAGATGTTGATTAGACCAGAGATAAGGCAGCTGTGTGCAGTGTTTTGTTATCATCACCTCATCCTAAGCCTGCAAGTTGCCTCATTAGTGTGATGCACAAAGATTGTTTTTGCGTATGCCACCAAATGGTGACAGAATGATCTGTGATCTGTTCATGTTTACCATAAAATAAATAGAATTTAGACGACTTTGTAAAAGTGTAATGCTGCTGCAAACATTTAGCTCATGTTGAGCCTCTTGGTCATTTAAATAAAAAGCTGCCATCACTGTCTTAGTTTGACTGAGCTTCAGCTTTCAAATCTGAAGATATCTTGATTTAAAGTCTCCTTAATGGCCTTCCAGTTTTCAGAGGAGTGCAACAAGACTATATAGTCTCCTTAGATAAATTTTCTGGAAATCTTGGAGGGCAGGTTGTACATATGAATGTTGAAAAGGAGGAGGGCCAAGGCTGATCCATGAAAAATGCCATTTTTATATGACAAAGCTGTTTTGCTTACTGTCACTAGTAATAAGGATGAAACTTTGGTTTTGGAAAGCTCCATGATCATTCTGATGATGTGCTTATCTGACAGAAGTCTCAGCAATCTGCAGGTAAGGTTACAGTGTCAGACAGTGCCATATGCCACTGTCAGATTGACAAAAAAATCGTCATTGTTTTCTGTCAATCAAATGGCTTTTGTGTCAAAACCAAGCCTGCTCTCTAGGTAGCAAAGGATTGACAATTGCTTCAAAACAGGTCTAGATAAGTTTCTTGAGGATCTTGTATGGGACACAAAGCACAGATATTGGTCTCTAACTCTTTAGGTCCTCTAAAGGCTTCATCAACTTTGGGATCCCAACAACAAGCACTCTTCTTCAGATTATGGAAATTTTAAGCAAGTGCAAGCAGGAAAAAAGAAACTCACATAAACAGGACTTCAAAGCAGCTCCAGCACATACATTTTTCATGCTAATTACATAATGATTTCATTAGTTTTACATTTCATGTAGATTCATAACTAGTTAATCAATTTTAAATTTATATTTTAAAACTCATCATTTGGTCATGGTATCTAATACTGAAAAGAGGAAACTTTATATATATATATGTAATTTTGTGGCCAGCCACATATACTTAAATTTAGAATTTGACCTGTTATGAAAAAGGTTGGATATCTTTGATCTAAGGTATAGGAGTGGTTTATTTTAAGTATTTTGTAAAGTATTATCTAAGGTATAGTAGAGGCTTATTTTAATTATTTTCATCGTCATCATTTGAAGGGCATCCACTCCAGGTCAGACACAAACAGGACTGGGGCCAAGGGTTTATCCTTTTACTATCCCAGACTGCTGCACTGCTTGAATTAGATGCTGGCAGTGGTGTTATTAAGCCAGCATCGAGTTTCATCATCCAAAACTGTCAGACCTTGTGCTCCATGTGGTGCCTGATGTATAGGGCACGCTGTTAGTACATGGTCTGCGGTTTGCTCAGAGGTGCCACACTCACAATTTGGTGAAGGAGCAAGATCCCATTTGTGCATGGACAAATGGAATTGCCCAACACCAGTCCGCTTAATTATTTTGAGTAGCGATGGAAACAATAGCTTGTCAAGGAACCATTTTTTTACTCATTGTGGTACCTTTTAATTGTAAAAATGTTGGTATTCCCAAGTGAAATAATATTCTTTTAAAATAAAATCAGTTGATTGAATGATAATATCAGTTAATTCATTGTCTTAAAGTTGTAGTAAACTGATCTTTTACATGCAATTCTGAAAGAGTTTGGTTGTGTTTATTGTACAAAATAATACACAAAGTTATATTTACTCACTCCACTACATACTTTGTGCTTAGTTTGCAAGCAGTTACAAAGCTTGGTTTTTCAGATCTTTTGATTGTAAATTGTTACTTTTTGCAAACTTAATTTGTTGAATTTGCATTCAGATTTGTAGTACTTTTATTGGTTAGTTTATCAGACAGCATATTACTAAAAACTGCCAGCCATTTATCATTAAATCCCCCAATTTTTGTTCAGAAGAAGAATAAAATGTCATTAGAAAAAAACAATTAATCCACCTGTTTACACCTGTTAAGCATGTCTTGTAACTTATGCAACCTCCTGATTTTTTTTCACAAATGCACTTGGCAGCATATGCTGCTTGCAACTAAAAGCTATTTTCAAGTTGTCTGCAAGCTCATATGACATTTATGTCTAAAGAAAACTAAAAGAAAATCATCTTGCAACATTATGAATCCATCTCAAAATTTGTCCAAGATCTCAACACTCAATGGCTGAGAAAACATAACCAAGCCAAATGTTTTTAGTACACAATAGGCATTCATCAGACAAGTAGGTTTGTTTTTATTTTCTTCCCAGGCCATTCTTCATGATGAGCATGGCAAAGAAAAGGCATCTTATAGATGATGAAATAGAACTTATGATGGCTGGAAAAAAAAAATACAAATAAATTATTAAAAAATATGAAAATGAAAAGATAAAAGCAAATAAGTTTATGAGAATGAGTAATAGCAAAGAAAAAAGGCTTTTGGAAGTTGGGGGAGATTGAAGCTTCCAAAACACCCATCCCAGCCAACAATGCTATGCAGGGCTCATGCGGGCCCTGCAAGGGCTGCCTGTACCGATTTGGCCACGAGCACTGCAGTGGTCCCTGCATGGGTTTACTGCACAAGTTTCATGTGGTTCAAATTATTTATGCAAAAACTTCCTTTTTAAAAATAATTAAAAATGTTAGCTTATTAGCATGTTTTAATTTTTGATTACGGCTTAAAATTGAAAGCCAGATTAAACCCGTGTGGTTAGCCCATGTGGGGCCACTGCAGCACCCATGGCCAAATCGGTATGGTTACCATACGGGCAGCCCTTGCAGGGTCCGCATAGGCTCTGCATAGCATTGTTGGCTGGGATGGTAGCAGGAGGTGACACTTAACAGGTAAATGCTAAACCTCAGATGTGTGACTAAACAGAAACAGAAAGACTCACAGAAAACAGGAGATGGTCAGGCTGAACAAGACAGAACTTCTTCAAGAATTTTGTAATTTTTTCTGAGGTTGCAAGGTGGTCAGTTCATTAGTGGCAGCAGTAAGAAAAACTGCTCTTAAAAAAGAAAGTAAAATTTTTCTTTTAAAATTAAATGACAAAATTGTTCTCAACAGTTAAAACAACAGGGCTATCAAAAGTAAAGGGAATTTGAAGGAATTGCAATTTGCTTACTTTGAAAATCAATTATGCAGGAATAAATAATGTCATACAGTAATTGCCTTCCAGACATACTTAAATTTATGGTCTTAATTATGACATCATGAATCTTTCTTTGTGTTACTTCTATTCTGATTTTCACATATTTTTCCAGAACCTCTGATAATAATAAAAGACAGTGTAGTCATCTTAAACTAGAGTTTTGATTTCTTTGAATGTTACTCACATAACAAATTTATTTTGAAATATTAATATTTAATTTGTGTAAATTTAAAATGAACTTTAACATTTAAAAGTGTTGTCAAGTATTGATTTAGAGTCCCAAAAAGTCTTTTCCTAAGGCCTTCCAATCTCCAAAAATGCAGCATAAGTAAACTTACAGAAAATTTTGAAAACAGATGAAACAACGTATGTGTTGATATTCAAAAGGAGAGAAGAAAAGACCATTCCTTGAGGAAGGCTGTTTTTCAGACAGCAGAGCATGCTTAGCTTGCTTTTACCAGTAGTATGGATGAAGTTTTTGTTTTGGACAAGTTCCATCATTATTTAAACCATCAATACTTTTTCAACAAAAGTCTTTACAACTTGCATATCAGGCATGATGCCAGACAGTACTATATGCTGCATTTAGATCAACAAAGTAACCTTCTTAGCTTAAAACAAAATTTTCATATTCTGTATTAATAGAATGACCTGATTTATAGTTGAATTTTTGTGGCATTGCACAGAAAACTGTCTTTGTGTGTTGCACTGTTGAGGCAACTTGTGGACTCAGGATGGGACATTGGTGTCAAAACACTGCATACAACTGCCCTATTTCTGGTCTTTTTGACAGCTGAGCACTACACACCAGTTAAATGTCACAGTGCTCACACTTGCCTCATAGACAGAGTCCTGAATGATGCCTTGCACTTTGTAACTGGATGCCTGCATCCCACTCCAATGGACTACTTACCCATACTTTCAGGCACCCAGCCAGATGAGCTTTGCTGAGTAAGAGCAACACTCTTTTTAGCTCACTGGAACTCTGAACTTTGACCATATGCTGATGGTCTATTAACCCTTTTGGTGCATCCCACTCTTTGGCTGTTCTTCAATAAACGGTTTTTTCTTTCCCAATTAACCCTTTCAAGACTGTTGGGATATATATGTCCTGCTCGATAGCAAATGTCGTCCTGAAACAATTAAGTAGATCCTCCAATACCTGCCAAGAGAGACTAAAATCTACATGGCTGATGGTGCTTTTTGGCAGAAAGTATTTAGCAATCTCACTGAACTAGGCATCTGCATTGCCCAGTGGACAAATTATAGATAAAACACCAAGTATTGTGAGAATACATCCAGGCTTTGTGCTTTCATAGCTATAACCAGTACCAGGCGTGTTGGAATAGGCTTGCCCCAAACAGCTTGGCCTAAGTTCAATCACCTGCAAACTGGTTTTAGGCAATTCCATTTATCCATTCATAAATTGGGTTATGCTCTTTCACTGAATTGCACAATAAGTGTAATTAGCTCATGCTATTGCATTTCAGCTAGTTAGAAGCAAGAGATACTAGACTGTTGACTGCAAATTATCTTGACTTTTTTCTCAAGAAATGTCAGTCAACAGCTTCATATCTTCAACTTCTCACTAAGTGAGGTTCAATAGCATCAGCTGAAACATCTGAAACAGTGTCAAAGCTAGTGTCATGATCTATCAGTAAATTATTTAAAATGCTCCATGCTTTTTAACTAGATTGTGAAAAACTGATGTTTTGAATTGATCTGGAAAATAAAATAATAGAAGCCAAACTCTTTAAGTTACTCTGGAAACTGCAGGAATACTGCCCTTATTAGATGATTTTGTTGTCAAGTTCTAAAGACTTTGTTTTGTTTTCATTCTTTAACTGAAGATCAAAAGGTCGCACTGCAAGCAACTTCAACATTTGTCATCATTATGCTTTTTAGTTTGAGAAATTTGTCATTGGCTTACACAAGATACTCACTACACTAGTGCAGGAAAACCAGTACTTCCAAGCTTAAAACTAGTTGTTTTTTTTTAAGCAAGAAGCTTAGGCTTGTCATGTTTGTAATCTGTTTTAAAATGATAAATATTACTGTTGGTGAAGTTTAGATGTAGTAGATATCTATAACTCGACAGTTGATCAAATAGCAGTTGATTGAACAACACTTGATTGAACGTCATTTGATTAAACAACACTTAATCGAACACTTGATCAAAATACCGCTTGATCAAATAATAAAAGAGAAAATTTACAACATGATATTGCAAAGCCATCTTGATATTCTTTGCAAGAAAGAATCTTGGTTTTGCAGTTTTTATGAATAGGTGCAACTGAAAAATTTAAATTTCTATTGAACCAAAAAAAGAGTGATAGAACAGATAAAAATTTACATTTTACACAGGAAGCAGGTTAAACAAACAAAAAAACAACAAAAAGCAGGAAAAGGCAAAGTTTAATTAAAAACTGCTTAATATGCTATACCAAGCTATGATTATCTTATACTGCTCTCAAAACATTTAAATCTTTATAACTTCAAAAATTAATAAATTTTAGCCTGTTTTGGCCTGCTTCAGCCTTTTTCAAAGATGCATCAGCATGACAATAGCAGTGTTGTTAAATAGTAAATATTTCTAGTGAATTTCAACTAAGTTTAAAAATCTAAGCAGCAAAGACAACTTTAATCTCATGAGAATCACTGTAAAATAGAATATCTTACGTTGTGTCATTAAAATAGGACTACAATGTAATAAGAATGCAAAAAAATGGGAGCAATAGGCATGTAACGAAACATGAACCATGACAAGAGATCTATTTGTTGCCCCCTTAAAAATGTCTTGCCTTGGACCTTGTTGATAAACCCTGACCTTGACATTGGCAAAAAAGCTATAAAAATTAAAAACAAACTGTCTTATAACTGAAAGAGGTTGTTTAGTTGCAGAAACATACAAAAACAAATATTTTTTTTTATCAATTGTCATGTCAATCAAATGTTTTAATTAAGTGTTGTTCAATCATGTGTCATTTTGATTAACTGTTGTAGTATTGTAGATATCATAAATTGATATTGTAACACAATAAGTGTTTGTTTTTTTACTAAATAAAAAGCAGGTAAAAGATTTGTCAATTTTTATAACAAAAATGAAAAATTACCTTTCAAAGTTTTTCTTTTAGTGAAAAAAAATTTGGTGTGTTTTACCATTCAAATCAGTTGTAATTTGTTGCTATGGTTGGAAGGTACTCTTTTCACTGGCAGAGATAGATTCCTGCTTTTTATGATTGTCTAAGGCTATGGTTGATTGTGTAAGGTGATGTCAGATTTTTGGAAATTTCTTCTGCAGCTAAACAATCATTGTTTCATCCAAGCTGATCAGATCATCTATTCCACAAGATGGAGAGTGAAGGGAGCAGTTGGAAATTATATGATATGCGGTTTGATCCTCTGTGCCTTACCTCAACCCCACTTGTACATAGTTGAGTGGAAGTACCCAAGACTGATTCAAAGAAGATTCAGCCAAACCCAGGCACATCATGGAAGATGAATTCCCACTGCCAAATTGGCAACATTAGAAATGAAGTTGTTGAGTCAAGTGTTATTGTACCATTCAAGGTTCCAAAAAATATTTTACCTAGTCATCTGCTCAAATCTTTAGGTGAGCAAGGTCTGTTAGAAGACCTTTGGCAGCAGAAAAGATGTCTTGATTTTAAGCTCTGAGATTGCTCTTGTTTAGAAGCAGTGATCGTAGACCAGGTAGCTGGGCTCCATAGGACCACAGGTAACAGAAAATTTCTTGGTGATGAAGCTCAGCTGGTGGAATGCTTGCTAGTACTGTTAGATATTTCATTCATGTGGGATGCAGACATTTAGTCACAATGCACAGTGCATTGTTAATGATAAGATCAATTAACGAGTTTGAGAACTGTGGCACCAAACAGGTGTGCAATACTTAGCAGCAGAATGTACGAGAGCTAGGGTTACTTTGTGCAAAGTGATGCCAACAGCACCCCAGCTTGTTTCTGCCAAATGCCTGATTAAGGAAACTCATGAAGTGAGTTTCTTATACAATGACCCCATGTATTGTTGTTACATATGTAATTTGTCTAGTGTCACACCAAAATATTTTAGTGTTGCACAGAAAGGCAATGAGTTACCATTTAGACAAACGAATAGTTCACGTTTTGCCTGAGATGGAAGGCAGATGACATCATTTTGGATTGGCTGAGCTTCAGTTTCCATTTTTGGGGATATAACTAAAGAGTTGACATGCCTTGGCTAAGGGTCCTCACTAGCATCTACCACAAGTGCCAAGTTGTTAGCATAGGCATATTTGCTAAACAGAGGTAGAGGGCAGTTGCTTATATAAATGTTAAAAAGGAGGGTTGCCAAAACAGATCTTTGAGGGTTGCCATTCTTTAGGCCCAGAAATTTTTTTGCTTTCCACCAGCAGTGGTGAAAGTAAAACTGCAGCTCTGGCTCTATGATGATTCAGACCATATGTTTGATAGAGCAACCTTAAAAGCTTGTGATAAGGCTGCAATGCCATACTGTTGTGAATGCTGCTCTACATGCTATTGTAAGTGCTACTCTACCTAGGCTGCTGTGAGGTTTATAAACACAGCACCAGCCTTCTTTTTTACTAAAAAACAGTCCTTGATTTCTTGAGTTATCAGAGTGACCTGATCTACAGCATTGAAAACCTGCTTGCTCATGAGGAAACAATGGTTTAATGATAGGTTAAATATGGGCATAGCAAAGTTTTTTTGTAGATTTTGTTGAGAATCCAAAGCAAAGAAATGGGACAATAGCTTTGAGCAATTTTTAAAAGTTTGTTCAGCTTGGGGACTGCAACTACCAGGTAGCATCTCCCCACTTTAGGAATGTTAAGTTGATGCATGCATGAAGAGAGGAAAGCACACAACCAAGATTTTATGACAGGGACAGCATGAAGTATAAGCTCTGGGCATATGTGGTCTGGACTTGGAGCTTTGCCTGACTTTACTCTTTGGAAGGCAGCAGCAAATTCAGTTGGAGTAAAATCTTTAGCCAGAGAATTGTCATTAGGTCTAATTGTTCTCTAGAGTTCACACACTTCTTGTTTAACAAGCCTGTCAGGCTTGTGATCTCTCACTGTGTATGTCCCATTTTTATGACTTGAAATACAAGGCTTGAGCAGATATAATGCACTTGTGGGGGAGTGGTGTCTGGGAGTTTGTTTATGATACTCCATGCCCGGCAGCTAGAGTGCATGAAGTTGACAGAATGCCTTAGTCCATCTTCTGTGCCTCTCCTGATCAAGTCTTTGTAGCAGGGTAGAAAGTAGCTCTGCTAGACTCAAGTCTGTCAGGAGTGCAGATGAAGCAAGCATAGGGGTGCTCACACTCCTCATTCCATCATAGAATATGTAGTTGCATCAGCAACTGCATGGGATAGATTGTTTGGTTGCAAGTCATAGGATCTTGCAAAAATTCTGGTATGCTTTGTCCAGTGTGCAAGTGTTTGGTGATGCTAAGTCCAAACTAAGCTGTTAGTAAGGAGGCAGCAGGGTTTCCAATTGGCCTTACAGAAGTTCCAGCCCTTTACAGGCTTGCTAGGAATGGGATTTTAAAGTATGGTTGGTGTTACAAATGAGGGTCGATTTTGAGACTGGAAATTTCTTGAGAACATGTATGCTGGAAAGCTATTCAATTTTATTGGTACTTGCAGAAGCCATGTCAGGGTTAGTTTCAGTTGCCCAATGGCCAGAGAGAAAATTGGCAGGTCCCTTAGGATTGTAGAGGAAGGAAAGATTGCTAGGTGCTGCCCATGTGTTCAGACACACTTTATTGTCATTGGTGGTATTTGTACCCCACTCTATATGCTGGCAGTTAAAGTCATCAATGTAGAGAAAAGGTTGTGGGAATATGGGTACTGCCATGAGTGTCACTTCCAAGGGTGTAGCTTTGTAGACATTGATGATTTTATAATTAAAAATGCTCATGCATAGCCATCAATCTCTGAATCATTCAAACATTAACCTAAATGATTTCAAATCAACTTCTCCTGAACAAATGTGACAAGTTTATGCTTCCTGCTAATGATTGACCAAGCCATCAAGTATTGGGGTATTATCAGCTTTTCTGCAGAGCTGCAGTGGATTTCTCAGAGGAGGATGACAAGGGCCTGATATTTTGAAGCAAGTTGCTCCAACTATGCTGGTCTTGCTGGCAGTGAGGCCCTCAGTGTTCATTTGCAGAATGATAAATCTTTGACATTTGTGAGCACCAGTGTTGCACTTTGAAAAGGATGATTTTATCATTTGGCACTGACTATGAAGTTATCACCATTCTGTGGAAATGAGGGTTTATTTTTTTACCACCCTGAGATGTGCTGAACCAGTTCTAAGTGCTACCATTTGCCTGCTTTGCTCAGTTTAGAGTACAGACAAATCTGGATATTTGCATTCCAGATAATCACATAATTTACTTTATTGTATAAGGATCAGAAATCCCAAACTAAAACCAATCATTTGCTTAGAAAACACTTTGGTTAGTTGCATATCGGTTTATTGCATAATCCAGTTAATTGAATAAAAATTCAAAGCTACTTATTTGATTAATCAAACATTCCTGCACATCAATGAATGTAACTATCCATTGAAAATGCATTATGAGCACACATGCACAATGCTCTTTCAGCACATTCACAAATAGATAGTCATACAAAACAATGCAAGATCAAAGTTGCTTAAGTGCTACTGTGTATTTTCAAAACATCTGTCATCATCTGATTAAAAAAAAAGAGAGTTTCAACAATTCTAACTGATTAAAAACAACTTGTGCACTTGCTTTTTTTCATTTTCTGTCACTCGCTTACATCATGAAAGAAGAAACAACTTCATGTCCAGAAATGCAGACTTTAAAAGCTTGTTTCCATTACAAGCATAGAATAAAACATTTTTGGTTTCTTTTCTTCATTTTTGGTTTCTTTCTGCACTTAAAATCTATGCAAGTGCTAAGCAAAGTAAAAAAAATCAATAAAACAAACAAAGAATACTCCATTCCACTCTCATATTAGAAACAAGACCCTTATGTAATCAACAAGACTCTAGCTTGCTTTACTTTTCAAATCAATGAAGAAACCAAGCATAATGCCTCCAAGACTTACAGATATTATAGAATATAGAAATTTGTATAATTTCCTGGTAATGCTATAACAAGTTCATTTTAAAATACTTGTCATGAATTGGTACATATACTGACATGATTCAGCAACAATTACAATTAAAAGCAGTTGTTTTCACTACTTTCGGATTAATGCATGATCTGGTTATTTGCATAAAAAAGCTTGAAAAATTGGCTATGCTATTAACTGGATTCATCTATATTCACCACAAGGAGGTTGGTAACATGAATCCCTTATGATTATAATTTGATTTAATTAACAATTTTTGTTTATTTTTTGCTGAGGTTATAGGAGCTTGTAAAGCACTTAAAAAATTTTAGGTGTGGCTTGAAGCACTTTTGGATAATTTTAGTTGTTGAGTGAATATCAAGATTCTTGCTTATTGTAAATAATCTAGATTATCTTAAAGTAAGCTGTTAATTTAAAAAGTTTTGAAATAATCAACTCAATAAGACAAAGGATTTTAAAGTAAAACTTTTGAAGAAGTTAGTGGTTGAAAAAAATGTTAGTTGATAAATAAATGTTTGATTATAAGTGGAAGAAAAAAATTTTCAATCAGAAGTTTCAAAACACTGCAAGGAAAAATGTTGTCAGCTTTTTGAGTTAAAAAAAGAAACTGCAACTTGAAACTGTTAACTTGCTAATCAAAATAATGAAATAAATGGGTTATACAATTATACTATAGAAAAGCTCATGGGGTAGTTTAATATTGCCAGCCTTAACCTTCAAACTATTAACTATTAGAATTTCATAACTACCGTATTACTGATTAGAATAAAGATAGCTGGGCTATGCAGCCAAATGTTTTTTTTTTAGGAAGAGGATACATGTGTATTCTGTTTTTAAAAGTTGGCTGTGTTGTTTGAAATACAAAAATTTTATAAAGGTATTATAATTTAATGGTGTATAAACAAATTAGAAATTTATGACATATTGCATTGGATATAATTTTTTGTTTTCTGATTATTCTGGCCACCCCAAAAAATTGAGCACAATTTAAAGTTAAGTTTAATTTCAGTAAAATATTACATTCTTATGATCAACATTTAAAGTATATAGAAATTGGAAAGAACAAAGTTAAACTATTTTTGGAAAACTTATTACTAATAAACTTTACAGCATAAAGGAAATAAATTTTTTTCCAGTGCCCATTTTTTCATGATACACAAACACTGAACACTTACATAACAAAACCAGTGTTTTTACAATGGGCACCCATCTCAAGTTTCATGCTACTCTACTTTAACAACTTGCTTAAATACAAATACATCCTTTATATCATCTTTGTGCATAATCAGATCCATCCACAAACATGAAAGCCTTAATTCATCTTAACAGTAATCATAAAAACATCATTATTTTCGATCCAAACACCTAAGGATTGTAAAAAAAAAAACTCAAACACATTCACACTACCATCACCTCAATTATAGAAAAAATAATAAGTTACTAACCCCACATTTTATGCATGCAAAAGTGGCACAGCTCAAAGCCAACAAATCAACTGTTTGTAAAGTTACTTACAGGAAATCTTAATACTTGTACACTACAATGTCTACTCTGCTTGACCCACGCAACACTAATCATCTTTTTGATTGAAACAAAGTATCAACACAACACCACACCACTAGTCTGTGAAAGAAGCTTTTGGAACTGTAAAGGTCTTCCATGTGTGGAAACTTTTGAAGGGTAAAGGGATGGCTCCTCTAAGGGAACCTTTTTAGAAGATGGGTAACAACAGCTAAATAATTTGAGAGTAAAGCAATAAATCTATTGGCTGTCAATTATTAAAAAAATCTTAAAATGATAGAAAGCTAATGCTAGGAGGTAGGAAAAAAATTCATAACTAAAGTTTGTTTGAGTTCTACAAGCAAGCTTTATGGGTACCAGTTAAACAAAAAATAAATAAAGAAAATACAAAGAATAAGTATGATCACTCAATACACTTGAAGTACAAAAAAGTAAAAAATGCAAATCAAAATGTCATTTATGTAATAACTTTAATTATCAGGGAAATTAAATAATCACTTATGGAAGCAATCACTGTATCAAACTGATGCAACTAATTAGTTACTAAACTGTGTATTCAATTGTTCAATTGTATTCAATTGTTCACCCAGAAAATCAAACTATCACTTGTCTAAGCAGCCATTGAATCAAACAGATATTGTGTGCATTAATTATTTTAAAAACCAACATAGGAAAAGTAAACAAACCAATTTGTATATGATATTTTTAAAAAGTAACTGGACTGTAAAATAAAGATGAAATACAATTGCCATATAAAGACAACCTAGTGAAATACTGTAATAGTAAAACAAAAAAGACTAATATGTTTTTGTCATTACCACTAAAAAAATTTACTTAATTATTAAACTTAACTTGATTGCTATTTTTCAAGTTTGAGTTTGGAAAAAAACAAAGTTTTTTTAATTCAAGCTGAAGTTCTCAGCTCTGATACCATTGATTTTCATAGGACAATTTTGATCATATCAACAATTATGAACATATCAGCAAACATATAAAATCAATAATATTTTTATCTGTTGCTTATTGTTTTAATTGCTGAAGACACTTTGTAGGCTTAAAGTACAAGGCGTATGTTAATTTTTTTGATTGTTTTATTGGTGAATAGCTGTTATGTGACTATATCAAAGAAATAAGTAATACTTCAAATGGTATAGTTTAGGAAAAAAGCAAAACACCTTTACATATTGTATAAACGCATTTATTATTTAACAAGATTGCTTATACTTCGTAATAAATAAACTATTGAAGCAATTTGGTTTGATTAGTACTATTTTTTTCAATCAACTTCAAACATAGATTAAATTATTTTTTAGTGTAATTTTTTTTAGATCAAAATCCTTGTAGTATGAATAATGGAAATTGCTCAGAGTTTTGTGTTTGGTTACCTGGACAACCTCATGTTTGCTCATGTCAATGTGGAAAAAGGCTGCGAGCACCTGGATATCAATGCGAAGATATAAATATTTGCAATATTGATATGCTTGTAGCTGTTGATGTTGGAAATGGTTTGGATCAAAGAGGATGTTTTTTTAATAATTTCACTGCTTCTTCTTCTCTTGCTGTTAGTATTGGTTTCAATAATTTGTATAAAGTGCTTTATGCTAAATGCTTTATGCTAATGCAAAGCACCATAAAGGTTTAAAAACTTTTTTGTGAGGGTGTAGTGATATTGTAAAAAGTTTAACTTATTGTCTAAAATCTGATTTACAGTATATGACAAGATTTATGTTTTTGAAAATAAAAGCCGTTTTTTGGTCAGCTGCCTGTTTGCCAGGTTCCTTTAAATGTATATCTGCTTATCTATAATTTTGCATTTGCATTTATATAGTTTTACAAAAGTGGATAAATAAGTGGTGTGATAATAAAGTCACTTCTACCTGATTAATTATATATACCAATTGAAATTAAAATGACCACATAACAAATAATTTTATTTGAAATTTATCAACTTTAAGTAAAAACAAAAACATCTAATTTGTATAACTTTTGTTATCTAATATTGGTGTCTTATTTTTTACTTTTTCTTAACAATGCATTTTAGCAGCTTTAAAGAAAGCTGCAATTGATAAACAGTATGTGATGGTATGTTCTTCGTATAAACTATTTGAAAAACTAGATATGTGAGAAATTCAGTTTGATAGTGCCAATCAAAATTTTACTCTGAAGTTGTATTACTGTTTGATTTCACTAAATATCTTGAATGCAAATTAACTTTATCCCAATTTGATAAATAAATATTTGCCAATATTTCACTTTCACTACAATCTAAATATGCATGAGACTTTTTTACATGACAGTACTTTTTTGTCACAGCAGTTTTTGCTTTACAACTTTTTTTGTTTTGATTAATCTTCCATAATTTTTTTTCTAAAGTTTGTTTGCAATCCATTAGGGTATAAAGATTCTAACAAAAAAAAATTGTTACAAAGACACTCCTTGAAATAAAAATATTTACTTTTAAGTTGCTTTCTCTTTTCTTTTTTTGTTTTCAAGCTAGTGAATGTATTGTGCAACGTGAACATTAAAGAAAAAGGTAATTGCTTTAAATCACATAAAAATGGACAAATCACAAATGGACAAATCACAAATGGAAAACGGAGTACTGTGAAAATGCTTTCAGGCTCCATGCTTTTGTGGCCGAGACTGGTGCCAGGCCTATTGGGATGAGCTTACCCTGAGTAGCTTGGGTTAAGCTCAACTGCCTGTGGACTGGTGTTGGGCAATTCCATTTGTCCATGCACAAATGGGGTCTTGCTCCTTCATCAAATTGCGAGTGTGGCGCCTCTGAGCAAACTGCATACCATGTACTAACAGCGTGCCCTATACATCGGGCACCACATGGAGCACGAGGTCTGACAGTTTTGGATGACGAAACTTGATGCTGGCTTAATAACATAATTGCCAGCATCTGATCCAGGCAGTGCAGCAGTCTGGGATAGTAAAAGGATAAACCCTTGGCCCCAGTCCTGTTTGTGTCTGACCTGCAGTGGATGCCCTTCAAACAACAACAATGGCGATGACATAAAAGTAATGTTTAAATTATGCCACAGCCATGTAAATGCCATATACATTCTTCAGCACAAAACTGCTAAGAAAATATTTAGGATGTAAATCTATGTCTACTAAGCAATGCAATGACTCAAAAAACTTACTATTGGTGACACCTTACTAACAGTGACAGCAAGTAAAGCAGGCAACATTGTCTGAAAAACAGTGTTTCTCAGGGATTGGTCTTGGCTCCCCTGCTATTCAACATCTATGCATATGATCTGCCTTTCATGATTTCCAGAAAGTTTTCTTATCCTGATGATTTAGGATTGCTGCACTTTTCTAAAATCTGAAAAGGCTTGAGGGGACTTTAAGCCAAGACATATCTACACTTTCATCTCCAGACTTGGAGGTTGAAGCTCAGTCACACTAAGATGGTGATGGCAGCCTTTCACTTAAATAACCAAGAGTCCAAGCATGAGCTAAAAGTCTACAACAATGATAGACTTTTATTGTTCTGACCAAACCCTACTTGGTGTAAAACTGGACAGATCACTCACGTTTTGTCACCATCTAGTGACATTGCACAAAAACTATTCTTGCATGTTACACTGCTGAGGCAACTTGTAGGCCCGGGATGGGGTGCTGGTGCCAAAACATTATGCATAACCACTTTATCCCTGGTATACTAAACAGCTGAGCACTGTGTATCAGTCTGTTGTTGCAGCACTCACACTTGCCTCATATACAGTGTCTTGAATGATACCCTGCACGTAGTCACTGGATACCTACATCCCACTGCAATGGACCATTTACCCATACTTTCAGGCATCCAGCCAGCTAAGCTTCACCGACTGAGAGTGACACTCTCCTTGGCTTACAGTGGATCTCTGGACCCTGATCATATCTTGTATGGTCTTTTAAGTGAGTGCTCAGATGCTTGCCAAGTAAGACTAAGATCCAGACACCCATTTGTGCCAGCAGCATGGAATCTTTTGGATAACTTTGCTAACTTGGCATCTGTGCTTCTGAGTGGACAAACCATAAATGGAAAGCAAAGTACTGTGAAAATGCTTTCAGGCTCCGTATTTTTGTGCCCAGGACCAGTGCCAGGCCTGTTGTGAGGGGCTTGCCCTGAGCAGCTTGGGTTAAGCCCAACTGCCTGAGGACTGGTGTTGGAAAATTCCATTCATCCATGCCCAAATGGGGTCTTGCTCCTTCACTGAATTGCAAGTGTGGTGCTGCTGAACAAACCGCTGACCACGTTTTAATAGCGTGCCCCATACATCTGGCACCACATTGAGCACAAGGTGTGATGGTTTTGGGATGACAAAACTCGATGCCGACTCATCAACATCACTGCCAGCATCTGGTCTGGGCAGCACAGAAGCTTGGGGTAGTAAAAGGATAAACCCTTGGCCCCAGTCCTGTGTGTGTTTGACTTGGAGTAAATTCCTTTCCAAACAACAATGACGATGATGACAACTCAAAAAACTTAAATTTGCCTCATCCAAGACTAAAAATTTTGACAATTATTTTTGTTTGTAAGACTTGGATAGGTGAATTGAGAACACACTTTATGAATGACCATTTGCAAGATTTTATGCTTTTTGCCTCATATAACTTAATCTGCACTTCTGAAACTTGCAAACAAAAAAATGCATCAATTATTGCTGAAAAAAAAAGGAAAAGATGCACTCAAGTTAACTGTTTTTTTTATGAACACAAGATTTGAAGGAGTGCCCACTTTTTCAGAATAAGAAAAATTTCAGAAAAAATATGAGAAATTTTAAAATTAAGTTACCATAAAATTTTATTCTTAAGTTTTAAGCTACTGCTTTAAAAACTCTATATGTAAACCAACTAGGATTGCTGAAGCTTCAAAACCACTCTTAAATCACATTTATGGAAATAATCTTTTTTCTTTGTAAATTAACAATATGTGATATTTCTAATCATATTGTATGCATTATCGTGTAAAATTAAAAAAAATATTATCATGATTTGAATTATAAAAAAATTTTTCTGCTAAATTTCTTGCAATGCCTTTGTTGAAATTCTGTTTAGTTATATAAGAGTGTAAGACTATTAATACTTGCACAGCCATCCAAGCACTCATTATTTGCACTGTTGTCATCATACCCTCAATTAATGTGATGGCAGCTGAAATTGTCCATAGAGACAGGGGTGAAAAACATTCAGAGATTCTAGTGATTGCAGTCACATTGGTGGAGGTTTTGAAGTTTGACTATTTTATAACCATCAATGTCCACACACAACTACTCAATCTCCAATGTCAGTGCTAATTGCTTCAAAAACATGTATCTTAGTTACTTGTGAACAGACATAACAAGGCCATGCTTCCTGATTAAGTAAAACCCAACTAGATGAAAGCTTGGAAATACCAGCTTCTCTGGATTAATGCAGTGGGTCTGCTGTAGTAGGATGCCAAGTGTCTCAAACTGCAGAGCAAGATAATGAAGAGCATTTCTCTTGCTTGCAGGGAGGCCTTTGATGTTCAGCTGGAAAATAGAGGGCCTTTAGAAGTTGTTGGCAATGTGCCCTGAGAAGGACAATTTCTAGGCATTTTGCAAAAAACTATCCTTGCATGTCTATTGAGGTGACTTGAAGGCTCAAGATGAGGTGCTATTGCCAAAGCACTGCACAGGGTTGCCCTATCTTTGGTTTATTCAACAGCAGAGTACTGCACACCACTCTGGTGTCATGGTGCTCACACTCCCTCATAGACAATGTCCTGAATGAGACCTTGTGCCTAGTCACTGGATGCCTGGCTTCCACTCCAATGGACCATCTACTCACATTTTTAGGCATCCATCCAGATGAGTTACTGTCAAGGAGCAATATTCTTCTTGATTTACTGTGGATCTCTGAAGCCTGACTATATCCTGTATGGTTTTTTAAGTGGGTCCTCAGATGCATGCCAAGAAAGACTAAGATCAAAACACTCATTTGTTCCAGCTACATAGAAACTGTTTAACAATTTTACCAGGCTAGGCTTTTTTTTGTTGCAGATAGGACTATCACAAGTATTAAGTGGACGAATTATAGATGGAACACAAAGTACTGTGACAATACGTTCAGGCATTATGCTTTCATATCCATGACCAGTAAATACCAGATCTGTTGAAATGAGTTTGCCTCAAACAGCATGGGTTAAGCTCAATTGCTTGCAGACTAGTATTGGGCAATTCCATTTTTCTATGCACAAATGTGGTCTCCCTCCTTCACCAAAGTGCGAGTGCTGTGCCACTGAACAAACTGCAGACCACATTTTAATACAGTATATATCTATATATGTCATATATATGTCATATATCGGGCATACAGTATATATCTATATATGTCATATATATGTCATATACAGTATATATGTCATATATCGGGCATTACATGGAAGATGAAATCTGATGATTTTGGATGACAAAACTTGGTGCTGGCTTAGTACCATCACTGCCAGCATTTGATCTATGCAGTACAACAGCCTGAGGTAATAAAAGAATAAGCTCTTTGCTCTGGACTTGTTTGTATCTGACCTAGAATGCCCAAATGATGACAATGAGCTGACCCTGAAGATGTTGCTTGATAAAAGGTTGTTTTTACTCAGAATAATAAATGGAATAACATTGAAAACCTCCCAAGATTGGGAAAGCTATACTTTTAAATATGGGATGCTTTGGGTATAGAGAGTCAGGGCTCAGAGCTTTTCCAGATTTTGACAGCTGGAAGGCATTGGCAAATTCTTCCAGAGAAAATTTTCTAGAGATACATTACAGATATTCTACAAAAATAAAAATGAAAATTTTTTTGGATAATTCAACCAGTTGGTTACATTATAATCAAAAATTTGCAAAAAACTTATTTTTCCAAATAACTTTTTTTTTGTTGCAGATAGGGATTTTTCTTGCAGATAGGTCATAGAAAGTTGAGCCTTTTGCATATTTTGATACTAATTTTATTGGTTTATGATAAATGGTTTTTAAGAAACCTGAAATATGCTAAAACACTAAAGTTGGAACTTCAACCATTGTGTGCCACATTTTTATGATATAATAATGAGCTAAGATTTTGGTGTCAAGTTTATAGCTGAAATTCCACCAGTTGAGAACCCAGGCATTTCAAATTTTAAAAACAGTTAAAATATGAAACACCTTAATCATCATGTTAGTTGAAGAACATATCTTGTGAGAAGTTACCAAATGAGAAATGAAAGAAAAGAGACAAAAAGAAAAGTTTAATCACTTGCATATGAATGACGTATATATACGTCTATGTAAATTTTTGCCAAAAGACAGATGACGTATATATACACATTTTCAGTCTTGTATTTAGTTTTAATAAATGTGGTTTAGAAAAGTTAATTTAGTTAGTCTTATACAGTAAATATTCTTTGAAATATATAGCATGAAATAGTCACTATAAAATGTGTGTAAAAATTTTTTCAAAAATTCGAAAAAAAGAAAACCCATACGCAAGTGGTTAAAGCAATCTATCAAATTATTGGGCAT
This sequence comes from Diplosoma virens, assembly GCA_963680785.1. Taxonomy (NCBI): domain Eukaryota; kingdom Metazoa; phylum Chordata; class Ascidiacea; order Aplousobranchia; family Didemnidae; genus Diplosoma; species Diplosoma virens. Next base: position 34,698,028 of record OY796895.1, on the reverse strand, counting down.
CAATGAAAAAGAAATATTTAACATGAAAGATTGATGACAAACTGAAAACTGTCTACTTCCTAGCATAAAATAATGGAAGACAAAAATGATGATAACAATGCCTATAGTTTACTTATTAAAGATAAAAAGAAATAAAATTGTTTAACCTTTTTCATCTTCATCATCATCATCATCATCAATCCAATTTTAATATGGTTTAATCCCCAGTGACTGGAGGTGGCCAGATGCATCCCACTATTTCTGCAACTCTTCTTACACTTTCTCTCCACCTACATCAATCTGCCACATCTTCTTTCTTTAAAGCAATCTTTCTCATGTTTTCTTTAACTTGTCCCTCCATTTCATTCTCAGTCAACTCTATTTACATTTTCCATCTACTTCATGTACCATTGCCTTCATTAAAACATCTTCCTCAGGTCGTCTTAAAACATGACCACACCACCTCGTACCATTTGCCTTACCAGCATATCTGCTGCTTCCTTCAATCCCAATGTGTCCATCAGCTCCTTTGTATTCCTCTTGTCCACCAACTTTACACTGCACATTGCCCTCACCATAGATGTTTCTTCTCTTTTTAAAATACCTGATTCATTTTCTCTCAAACACCTGTTTTGCATCCATATAACGTAGCTGTCTTACATAACTCTTATATACCTTTCCTTTTATTCACAAGGAAAATCTTTTGCTAAAAAATATCGCTCCACACTCTTTGAACTTCTTCCATCTCACTCTTGTTCTTGCAATTACTGCAGCTTAATATCCTTTGCTGGCATTCAAACTATTGCCAAGATAGCAAAATCCCTTCACAGTTTTTACTTCATCACACATAACCTCCTGTTGGACTTCTCCTGCACCATTTGTTGTTTATCACATTTAGTAAAAACAAAAAATCTTGCGACATTTGGGGTTACTTTCTTTAGCTTAAAACACCTTCCATTAATCTATTGGTCATGTTTAATTATTTTAGTACAATTATTTACACTATTGTGTTTGTATTGCTGTATCTTTATTTGTATAATTTTTGTGTTTCAGACATATAAAACTAGAACAGCAAGCTTTCTTCAAACTTTTATTTCTGATAGTACTACGGCTAGATGGAATATTGCATTTCAAAATTATTCTTCTGGTGTGTCTAGCACTCTAGTGACGTAAGTGCTTGTTTCTTATTATCAATTGTGATTTGCTTTTTAGTAAAAATTTAGTGAGTCACTGTTATTGATAATGTTAATGTTTATCCATGCTTCATTATCCAGATATATTCTCTAATTTGTTCTGTACTTTTAGAAATTTTCATTTATCGAAATGTTGTAATTAACTTAGCATTTACATCTTTAGAACTAAAATGAAGATAAAATGAATGAACAAACCTAAAATCAAAGTTTTCATGTTTGACGTGATTTTTTATGATATTTTATCAAAAATGGCAGCAAAAGTAGTAGTAGGATAATATGTATTGTTTAAACTGTATTTAAACAGAAAAATGTAATTGCTTTTACAACACTACTAATATTAAATATTTAATTGGCATGTTTTTAAATATTTGATTAACTTTATGCTAATAGAATATGGAATGACAATTGATCAAAATATTACTCTATAAACCAACAGTGCATCAAAACAACAGTTGAATTAAATGTGCAGTTTCAATAAGCAATCATTTGATAAATGGTTATTTGATAAACTGTTGTTTAATGAATGAACTGTTGGGTCAGAAGATTGTTAAGCTTCTTGTGATGTAGTGGCAGATGTTATGTTAGACAGTGTATGATGAATATTTGTAGTTGAATTCATGTTGATGAAAAATGACTGAAATTTTTCTGCTTAGGTATAGTACTATTGTTTCCTTTAATGTTTTGGCAATGGATAAAAAAAAGTGATAGGGGTTAGTAGTAGTGGCTAAGCTAATATTGTGGCTTTTTTTGGTTTTGAAAAGGGAAGAGACACTTTTTAAGGGTGTGTTATACTAGTGCTGAGCATGTTGTACATGTTTGTGAGATATTTGATGAGATGCTTCAACAGTTGATCAAATGACACTTAATTGAAACAACCCTTTATCATAACAACACTTGATCAAAACAACATTTGATCAAAACAATACTTGATTGAAATGACAGTTGATAAAAAAAAGATTTACTTTTGTATGCTTCTGCAATTAAACAATCTCTTTGTTACTGTAAATTAGATTCATAAAAAGCAGAGAACATCAGTAAGAAGACAGTTAGTTTTTATTTTTTATAAGTTTTTGTCAATGTCAAGGTCCCTGGCCAAAGCATTTTTAGCAGGGCAACAAGTAGATCTCTTGTTATGGTTATGTTTTGTTAAATGCCTAATGTTACCATTTTTGCATTCTTTTTACATTTTAGTCAGCTGTTTAGAGGACATTTTGCCATGGCCCCACCCCATGCAGACCCCTTGCAGAAATCAGAGACAGATTCAGACCTATTTTTTTAGAGATTACTATGGTTTTGGAAAAAAAAGCAACAAAATTAGGACAGACAAAGTTATACATTTTCTCTTTGATTATTCAATCAAGTGTCATTTCAATCGAATATTGTTTTGATTAAGTGTTGTTTCGATCAAATGCTGTTTCAATCAAGTGTTATTTTGATCAAATGTTGCTTTATTTAAGTATCATTTGATCAACTGTCGCTCAATCGATTGTCAGGTCATGATCTGATGACTAATTGTCCAAGGTAATTAAGATGTTTAATGTTTGTATTATCAGGTCTAGTGAAACTGGTGTTATTATTATTATTAATGTTATCATCTCTATTTATTTTCCTAGCTCACAAGATGACATTTGAGGCACTTTCCTATAAATTACTAGATTATTATGGTGTGAAAGTTGCTGTGTGTCTGAATAATCTGTAAAGCTGTATTGGCCAGAGACTACATCTGATCTATTCAGAACACCCATGCCAAAGAAGTTACCAATAGATACCAAATAAAATGTAATTTACAAGAAGGAAATTTTCAATCCTTTGAGACTGTGCCCATTAGCTGTAGCAAGAAGAAATTTCTAAAATAAAACTTCCTTCTATAGGGATTCACTGCAAGATTCATGACATCCTATCTAGCATTTTTTATGTGTCCTCAAGGGTCGCACAGATAAAAAGGTCCACATTTAGTTACTTGGCAGGGGTATTTGTTTGATAAGCATTTTTGTAAATGAGTCAGTCTCATTAGGGTAAGGTTAGAACACTCGTAGTTGACTTTCAACTACTACAGATTGATATTTCTGCTTCCTGTCTGATCTCCACTGGGTGGAGCCCTTGCTTTATCTTAAAAGTAAACAAGAAATTCTGTTTTTCAATTCACATACATGGTTAATCAAATTCTTGGAGTTGATATATACCCAAAACCAGGACCACAAACACACAAGTGGATTTGTAGTGTTTGTCTCATACCTATCACCAAACATTAAGCAACTATTTTATGTAACCACACAAAACACTGAATGCATTTAAAATCTCAACAATGATTACAGCAACTCATGGTGCTGCAGACTTTATTGCACTTTTAACCTGATGACACAATCAACTGCATAAACAAACACAACATCACTAAAGAATGCAAACATCATCTGCAACAAAACAGATGAAATCAAATTGCTTATTGAAAATACACAGTGGACATTCAAGAGTCAAAAACTGAATCAATCTCACAAGACGCCAAACAGTTCTCACTTCACACTTATCAAAATCAATTGCACTTACTCAAGAAGGAGGCCTCCTGACTTACATTAAAAACAGTATCTGTGTTTTACAAGTTAAACATCAAACACCTTACACTGCAAATTATTCTTTCATTGCAGCTATTACACTTTGCAAACATTTAATTCGATTCAAACAGTCTACCCATCTATCACAAACAGAAGAACTTAATTATATGCAGCACATTTACAACCATAATATATCTTCCAAACACAATCATCACTGCAGATCTTAATGCTCATTTGCCATTATGGTACTTGCCTACTGTCAACCGTAGAAAAAATTGATTAAAAATATCCTGCTTAATTCCAATCCCACCACATTAAACACAAACACTATAATGTCTACCATCCAATCAAACACAACAACCTACTTTGCCAGACATTGCCACAGCATCAGCTGACTTGCATGGTTGCACTAGCTGGCAGACCCATTTACTCCCAAACATCCAATCACCCTCACTCAGCATACATCACAAGACCAAAACTACTATCTCTTGCTTTACAAAAACAATAACAAACTATCAAAAGACTGATTGGGCATCATTTAAACAACATGTTGAGGATCCCATCACCCAAAAGCATCACTCCACAAATGTCCATGAGGCAAGCAAACACCTTGTCAAAGCAATACTAGATGCCAACAGACTGTTTATCCATAAAGGAAATTACAATTGCACAAATTACACTCATCTCCAAATGCATATCCACAAGCTTATTTAATGATGCAATCACATTTTCCAACAAAACAGATTAGACCCCCAAATCATTACTGTTGACCATCACATAAACAAACAAATACAAAAACACAAAAAAACACTTGGAAACAGCCTCATGACGAAATTGATCACATATCTCCACTTTCTTTGAGCCATCATAGCAAAACTATTCAACAAAAAACCACCCACACAGCAGAATAGAAGCATCTACTTTAGAACTACAACACCCATCATTGATATAAAAAAAAGCAAAAGCTTTAACTAAACATTTCAAAAATATCAGTTCAAATAGAACTAACAAAATCAATAGACTCATAGACCATTCAATGAAGAACTTCTACTAAGGAAAAACTGCTTATCACTACTCAATAGCTATTAGCCAACTTGAGCAACACAAACTACTGGACCTGATGGTATAAACATCAAATAGCTGGAACACCTAGAGCCACTTGCCATCAGATACCTCACAAACATGTACAACCCTGCCCTAAACACTGTCTGACTGAACTTATTAATTTATTCATTTATGATTTTTGAAAATAATATGATTGGAATTTAAAGCTGCTTGCTAAGACTGCATAGCAGAAGAAAGTGCCATTTTGTTGCCAATCTTTTGTGTTAAATTTAAATTATAGACCACTAAATATGGTCTCCATGCATTCCCAATGTATTGGGCTTGCTATTAGGATGAATTAGGATGTGTTCTGTGGTTTGTTCACTAGTGCCACAATCTTTTGAAAGAGTAAGACCTCATTTGTGCATGAAGGAATGGAACTGCCCAACACCAGTTTGCAGGCAATTGAGTTTAAACCTAACAATTGGATCTGGTACTGATTCCAGAAAATGAAAGCATAAAGCTTGAGTATACTCTATATTTTGTCTATGATTTGAGTCCTGGGTAAATTCCTTGTTTAGCAAGCTTGTTTAATAGTTTTGATGCAGCTGGTGCAAATGTACATCTAAATCTTAGTCTTACTTTGTAGGCATTTTAAGCCCCACTTAAAACACTATGCTTTATATGGTCAAGGTCCAGAGTGTCATGATTAGCCAAGGAGAGTGTTGCTTCTAATCAACAAATCTCAGCTGGCTGAATGCTTGAAAGTATTGGTTGTTGGTCTATTGGAGTGGAAAGCAGGCATCCAGTGACAATTTTTATTTTTTATTTTATCTCTATATTTATCCTCCTGACTCACAGGAAAGCAACAGAGGCGCTAATACATAGGGTAGGCAATTACCCTGACTGCTTCTGAAGATACCAAGATATTGCTGTCCGCTTGTAATTTAATAGAGATATGACTGTAATGTAGAACTGCTTGCCAAGACCACCAAGCAGGGGAATGTGCCATAAAATGTCTTTCCCAAGGACACAACAGAATGGCACAAGTGGGTTTTAAACTGAGACCGTGTTGATCACGAGCCTGGCACCACTCAACCACACTGCAGACAATTATAAAGCAACATTTAAACATTGTCTTTGAGGTGAGAGTGTATGCTGCAACACCACAGTCACCAAGACATTGCATCTTAGCTGTCAAGTAGGCCAGAGATAGGGCAGCTATATGCAATATTTTGATAACAACATACAATTCTGAGCTTACAAGTCAATTTAGCAGTGTAAAACACAGATAGATACATTGTTTTTTTTTTTTTTGTACTATGGGACAACATAAGCAATCTTTCCATTTTCACCACAAGATAAATAGAAATTGAACAGAATGATCAAAGTTTGTTGTTGTCTTCTAAATTTTAATTCAATTCTTCCTTTTTTTCTTTCTCATTTCTTAAATTTTACCTGATCAAGGTGTTGCACCCATGCTTTCTACCATTTTGTACATGCGCTTTTTGAATATTTTAAGTATGTTTAATGTCTGACATTCCACTGCTTTTTCCTTTTCTTGATCTTTTTAATGTGTATGATTTTTTGCGTAAACTATTTAATAGTGATCAAGATTAAAAATAAATGAATGAATGTATAAATGAAAGGCTGTCATTACTGTCTTTGAGCGACTAAGCTTAAATCTCCATTTTTAGTCTTGGGGCATAACAAAACAATACAAGTAGGTTTTAAACTGTGTTATGTTGATTATGTCTCCACCAATAGAGCACTCTTACCCACATGGCCATGCTATTTGTGTTCTTCAAGATGGCTGAGTGCATTTGAGTAGTGTTCAGGTATAGTTGATCAGCAGAAAAATACTTGGATTGTGCACTATATGTATATAATACAAAATTTATTTAATCACTGTTTAAAAACCACAACAGCCCGTTTCATCCTAAGATTCATCAGGTGGTTACTAGAAAAATAAAAAAAATATAGTTGTCTCCACCAATAGAGCACTCTTACCCACATGGCCATGCTATTTGTGTTCTTCAAGATGGCTGAGTGCATTTGAGTAGTGTTCAGATATAGTTGATCAGCAGAAAAATACTTGGATTGTGCACTATATATATATAGGGATGTTTTTCAAGGAATAGCCAAAATTTTGGCTATATATATATATAATACAAAATTTATCTAATCACTGTTTAAAAACCACAAAAGTCCGCTTCATCTTAAGATTCGTCAGATGGTTACTAGAAAAATAAAAAAAATATAGTTATTAGTGGTAAAAAAATGCATATGGAATAAATGATATGTAGTTAAATTAAGCAAACAATACGGTTCCTATGACGTCATACAAGGTAAAACAACTCAAAATATAGTAAATGCAAATATAGAGGTTTGCATTCATTTGAAGGTGAGGGAAGGCGAGTTGGGTATGTAGTGAAAGATATTAAAGGAAAGAAAATAATCTACAAAGGAATAAAAAATAACGAGAAAAATCACATAAGATGAAAAAGTAAAGTGAGTAAAAAATGGCGTGAACGACAGTGGAAAATACAAGCAAATTTAATGATGGACAAGAAAGCACACATGCACAAAAATAATGGCAATTTAAGCATACGAAATCAAGTGGGTAATTTATTTAATTTAAATTTGTTTTTGTGACAACATTTTCCTGTAAGTTCCGATCGTTTGTTGAGGATTGTTGGTTGGTTTGCTTGTAGTATTTCTAGTTTTTCAGTTAAGCAAACCTTGCTCACAAAATCGGACCAACCCTCAGTGCAGACTAATTAACCCCACAAAATCGAAAATTGGAATCATCAGCAAAAATATTTTAGACAAAATCAACACAAGAATTCGGTCTAGCACCACCCTACAACAATGGCATAACACCAAATCAGTGCTTTCCTGGTTCAAAAACATAACAAACAAAAAATCCTGCAAAATTTTCGAACAAAAAATCCTGCAAAATTTTTAAAATTCGACATCATTCAGTTCTACCCTTCTATAATGGAAAAACTATTCCGTAGTTCAATTAATTTTGCAAAAAGATTCATTAATATAGAAGATTATGAAATTAAGGTAATTTTACATTGCCATAAATCTATACTATTCAGTGATGATAGTACGTGGATCAAAAAACAATAGCAAATTCGACGTAACAATGGGCTCTTACGACGGAGCAAAAATATGTGAACTGGTGGGACTGTTTCTTTTGCACAAACTTTCTACAATCATCCCTAAAGACCTTACTGGCTTATACAGAGATGACGGCTTACCAATTCTCCAAAATTCTAGTGGCCCCAATACTGATCGAATCAAAAAAAGAATTATAAAACTTTTCCAAAAACACAATTTAAAAATAACAATTGAAGCAAACATTATACAAACAGATTTTTTAGATGTCACCCTTAACCTCAAAATAGAAAAGCACTGGCCATTCAGAAAACCCAATGATGAACGATTATATATAAATATTAATTTAAACCACCCACCATCCATAAAAAAAGCCCTACCAAACATGATATCCAACAGACTATTAGAACTTGCTTGTGATTTGGACTATTTTAAAAAAGCTATTCCACCATACAAAAACACAATTAAACAAAGTGGCTACAAAGACAATTTAATATTTAGTGAAACCCAACCGAAAAACAAATCAAAAAAACGAAAAATCATATGGTTCAACCCACCTTTTAACAACTATGTTGCCAACAATATCGGAAAAGAGTTTCTAAAACTAATAAGCCAGCACTTCCCACCACAACATAGGCTTCATAAAATTCTAAACAGAAATAGCATAAAAATTAGTTATAGCTGCATGCCTAACATGCAAACAATTATAACCGGTCACAACAAGAAACTATTGGAAAAGAAAAGCTCTCAACAATCAAAACCATGCAACTGTAAAAATAAAGATATCTGCCCACTAAAAGGATCTTGTCAACAGAAATCTGTCATTTATCAAGCAGACATATCGCATGGAAATGTAACAGAAAACTACATAGGTTGCAGCAAAACAGAATTCAAATCACGATACTATAATCATATACAATCATTCAAAAATATAAAGAAAAGAAATGCCACAGAACTTTCCAAAACATTCTGGAATGCCAAAGAATCAGGTCTCAATCCCACAATTAACTGGAAAATAATCAATCAAGTTATCCCATATAAACCAGGACAAAAATGCTGCAACCTATGCTTAACCGAAAAACTAGAAATACTACAAGCAAACCAACCAACAATCCTCAACAAACGATTGGAACTTACAGGAAAATGTTGTCACAAAAACAAATTTAAATTAAATAAATTACCCACTTGATTTCGTATGCTTAAATTGCCATTATTTTTGTGCATGTGTGCTTTCTTGTCCATCATTAAATTTGCTTGTATTTTCCACTGTCGTTCACACCATTTTTTACTCACTTTACTTTTTCATCTTATGTGATTTTTCTTGTTATTTTTTATTCCTTTGTAGATTATTTTCTTTCCTTTAATATTTTTCACTACATACCCAACTCGCCTTCCCTCACCTTCAAATGAATGCAAACCTCTATATTTGCATTTACTATATTTTGAGTTGTTTTACCTTGTATGACATCATAGGAACCGTATTGTTTGCTTAATTTAACTACATATCATTTATTCCATATGCATTTTTTTACCACTAATAACTATATTTTTTTTATTTTTCTAGTAACCACCTGATGAATCTTAAGATGAAGCAGACTGTTGTGATTTTTAAACAGTGATTAAATAAATTTTGTATTAAATTGTTCTGATTTTTTTCATTGAGCACTCTGCGGGGAAGATTGATTCACTCCTGCAATATATATATATATATCTTGATTTTATTAGCACTCTATGCAGTGATATTTGTGAATTGCTGATTGTAAACTTATATTTGTCAGTGAAGTGAATGCTTCTATTTTGTTGTGTGTGTAATTTATTGAGTATTTTTGCTGTGGTGCTCTAAACAGTATGAATGTTGTGTTAGTTATTAATTTTGTTTTTATAATATTTTTTTCTCTTTGTATATTTGCTTGTTTGTCCATCTGATTTGTTTTATTTGCAAATGTGCTTGCTAATATGCAAGGGTAATTGAGTGTTTTTTTTTTTGTTATGATTTCCTATTGAGAAGAAAAGTTTATATTTTTCGAGATTAAACATGAGAATTTTAATTATAGGTTTTTTTATTTTTTATTTTATTTATTTTCATTTTTACTCACAATCAACTTGAAGTTAATCATAGTGCATGTAGAAATAAAGATTGTGAATAAGGAAGCAGCGACTAAACGAAGTACATTATTACATGCACAACGTCAGTTGTGCATGGTTGCCGTACCTTTGAACAAAGCAATGTGCTGTTAATAAGAAAAGGAAAGCGAAAAGAAGATAAATAATACACACATCCGAGCCATAATAAGAGAATGTTGTATAATCATGCAGATTGACTAAAAACCTTGACTAGGTTAAACAACCTTGACTAAAAAAACAGCTATAGTTCAGTTAAACTTGATAGTGCAACATTTATACATGGTGATTGAAAAGTAACTTCCTAATTTAAATTGTTTTTGATTCATTTAAGTGTCACAAGTTTTTTGTGCTTGTTCCATAATATATGGGAATTAAATTTATATTGTTTTCTACAGATCCATTATTTTGTTTGAATTTTGAAAGTCATACCAAAATGGTTATGTGTCTTACCCTAACAGACCGGTTTCCAGCCAGCAACATGTTACAAAGTTTAAAGATCTGCTGTTGAAGTGCAAAGATGGTGGAGAAGCATTAAAAGAGAACCTTTAGGGAAAGACATGTTTTAATGGTTCTCTACCATCTTTGCACTAAAACAATGGATCTTAAAACTTGGTAACATGTTGCTACTTGGGAAGCTTTTTGTTAGGTTAAGATGCTTAACTATTTTTGAATGACTTTCAAAATCCCATATATTATGGAACATACACAAAATATTTGATAAAAATATTGTGACATTTGATTGAATTATAACTATTTTAAGAGTTACTTTTCAATCACTCTGTTGAACAAATACCATTGATTTTATAATTGATGGTAACTTAGGTTATAAAGCAGATGACACTATAGAGTCCACCTATGCATTATGCATCATGCATGCTGAACCTGAGCTCACTGCTCGACCATGGTTTTAAGTTTTAAATTCTCATCAGGGACAGTCTGCTTACTCAGATGTTAAATGCAGAGCTGGTCATATAAGAAGAGAAAAATCAAAGACTTGTGACTTGTGACATCCACAGGCAATTGCTAAAAATGGCAATGCAGTTTTGCATTTGGTAGAAGCCATAAGTCTTCAATAGTAACTTACTTTTAATTGAAATTAATCCAAATAATCATAAATTTAAATCAACCAAAAAAAGTTTGGTGAGTTCGAAAGGTATTTTTAGTTACCTGCTAGTTTTGTAAAAATTCTTTGTATTATATATTATAACTTTTACTTTTTTTTTATCTTTTTAGAATTTTAATCAAAAGCCATACAATTTGGTTATGTAATAATAAGATAAGACTGCTCATAACAAATTTTTTTAATCTTAGATAAAAATTTGCTTGTAACTTTGAAATATTGCAGATACCAAGATAATGATTTTGCTTCAGCTGTTAACTTTATTTCCACTTTACAAAAGCCAAATTGTGGTGGTTTATTAAGTTATCTTTCACCATTAGAAGACTCTGTTACTTCTAACATTCCAGGTGTGCGAAGAAGCAAAATAAATACTACAAGAATTGGTAAGAAATTTTGTAAAATTATTTTTGTTAAAATTTTGTATTTTAAAAACAGCTTCCTATTTTTAGGTTTAAAGCCTAATAAGTGTTCCATTTTCATGAAAGTGTTTTCCATAGCACTCCTACTTATTCTATACCATGTTGCTACCAACAAATCTTTAGATGTGGCAGTAAATTGAATGTGAAAGAAATTAACAATCAAATGTAAAACTGTGAAGGACTTCAAAAAAATTTTAATATTTATACTTCTTCAAATAAAGACTAACCATAAATAAGTGGTCTGAGATCATCTTTCACTTCCTCATGGCTTTTCTCAAAATTTTTGTGCCTTTGAAGATTTGCGTCCTCAACATTACATCTTCACCATAAACCTCTTTAAGAAGTTTAAAACACTGATTTGGTGGTCTTCCTCATTTTAAACAAAAACTTCAAGTTGATTCATTGTTCCATTCTTAAGCTATTAGCACTTTCATACAACCAACAGCATGGAGTACAAAAACACAACACAAAGTAACAAAATTGTGACAAAGCCTACCAACACTATGTTGCATAAAAGCCTGAAGCACAAAAATGGAATGACTTATGTTAAAGAAATTGCAGCACAATAGAGGGCTAAAAAGTTGTGTTTTATGGTGAGCAATTGGCTTTCCAATTGGCATTGTGCCAAGAGCGTGGTTGATACAGTCGGGTTCTTTTTGTCACACCTTGTAGATCAGTGGTTGTTAAGCAGTGTTCAATAAAACCCCTGGGGTTTGGTAAGTCTGTTTCTAGGGTTTGACAAAGATCAGGACATACATACACACAGCCTACATTCTAAATTTAAAATACTTTTATCCTATTCCAACATTTGGTGGCTGTTTCCAGAAAACGTGCTAAATCATATGTTTTCTTAGCATACAGATGTAAACCCTATTTTTGCAAGAAAACCAACATTCTCATGCAAATTGGCTTTAGAGTTTTTCATTCATTCTTATATTGGTGCAGATGGCCATATCTTTGATGTTCTCAATCAACAGTTGCATGGTGGTAAAGTTGAGTTATTGAAGCAGAAGAACATTTGAAGGCATTTCAGAAAAGACTACTCAGTGAAGACAGAAAACAAAAAATGTTAACTTTGCAAACTTTTCTGGTTGGATAACTGTTCAAGTAAAATCAAAGATGTGCCGTGTCAAGAAATGAAGATATTTTCATATTTCAAGAAAGCAAAACAAGCAATTTCTTTAATTAGATCAGCTAGTGCAGTTTTTTGATAGGTACTTTCCTACCAGAGAAAGCAAATTCCAATGATGAATAGCTCAAAAGATCATTGAAGTTTAGCAGAACCAAGTTCAACAACAATGCTTTTAACATTTTGTTATTATTAAATTTAACTATTTTCTTCTTGCTAAGAAACCCTTGAAATCCTTATACAGTTTGTCACAATGTATCTTTGCAAACAATCATTTTTACAGATAATAAACATAAAAACAAAGAAGAAAAATAGACTCTGTTGTGAAATGATGTCAGTTTGTGGCATTTGCATAGGCATAATTGCACATTTCTAAACTTGTTTCTAAATTAACAACAAAATTCACAATATTTTAAAGAAAATTTTATTGAATTTCAATTATGTTTTTATGGAAAATTCATGTTTTCTTGGTTTTGTTTCTTTAAATAATATTATTATATTTGCAACAGATGCATAATCCATTTTGGACATAAGTTGGTTATTGGTTATTTTTTAAACTTTTACTTGAAGAGCTTGGTTAATGCATGTATAAAATTGCAGTCTTTGATACCTTCAGCAAGTTTAAGAACCATTGACCTAAATATCCTTTTACCATTCTGTGCAGTAGCAACTTATTTAAGACAAAGTAGGACAAATTGCTTACATTACATTTCTTCTTGTAGCATTGCTCAAATAACTATACTTGAATGTCACATTGCTCAGGCAAATTTAGTGTTTGGAGTTCTTTTGCAACATCATAAATTATGATTTTTAAGTAACAAATAACGAAAAATACAATATAAATTACAAATAATCAAACAAAAACAATCAGTTATTGGGTTGAAAACCCAACAATCATTATAATTTGGTTGAAAACCATCAAAGTTTACAACATAAAATTTGAGGGCTTTAGCTTTAATTTACCCTTCCTCCTTTCAACTGCAGAATTTTTATTAGTCAATTGTTGACAGATTTTGTTAAATTTTTGATCACTTCAGGTTCGACACTGCAAGCAGCTGTCTAGATGGCTTTCCAGACTTCAGTTTTTGAGCTGTATTGCTTTCCATCTCTGTAAATTGCAGCTTTCAGAATACTCCAATAATGCTCAATTCGGTTCACATCGGGACTGTTGGCTGGCCAGTCCATCAATGAGTCATTATTAAAGCATTCATTCTTCAACCAGGATTTTGTTTATCTGGAGGCATGACTCAGAGCATTGTCTTGCATGAAGATTAAATTAATCTTAATGCATGATTATTTGTAATTTATATTGTATTTTTTGTTATTTGTTACTTAAAAATCATAATTTATGATGTTGCAAAAGAACTCTGAACACTAAATTGTTATAAAATTGTGAGTAACACTAGATATATAATAAATTGGAAGTTTTTGAGAACAAAAATGTATAATTTTAGCTCACACATAATCTTGTATAAAGTATTATTACAATGAATTAGTTGTCCTACAGGGTGATTCACCAAAGTGTTGACAAATTAAAACTGAATTATCCAACTTACTATAAGGGCAAAAGAAACAAGTTTTTAATAGATAGAATGGAAATTTAATGGGCTTTCACATAAAATTCAAATTATTCAATGTAGCCCCCTTTGTTTTTCACAAGGCGCCTAAGACGTGGAAGTACTTGGCCGCACGTGGCACGCACCACTTCTGGGTCAATTTCTTCCCATGACACCTTCAGTTTTCATTTAAGGGTTTCGATATTTGGATGGGATGTTGAGCAGGCTTTTTGCTCCAGAATGGACCAAATCCCAAAGTCCATTGGGTTCAAATCGGGTGAAGAAGGGGGCCATACTTCCTTCTCCCAAAACCCTTTAAAATTGGTCTTGCACCAATGCTGGACTGCTTTGGCTGTGTGGGAGGTTGCCCCATCTTGTTGAAGCATAATTCCTTCCTCTCCCACTGTTTCTTGAACCCAGGGAATGACTTTTTCTTCCAACATCTGACGACAGATAGTTTGGTTAATTTTCACGCCTTCGTCAATAAAGATTAGAGGTGTTTTCAGGCCTGTTGAAGTGACTCCTGCCCAAACCATCACGGAAGAAGATTTCTGCCTCCTAAATGAACTGCAACGTTCAACTGGCACCATGTCCTTGTTTGGAATCCAAATCCTGTCATTTTGGTGGTTGTGGATAGCTTGGACAGTGAAAAGCTTCTCATCTGTCCAAAGCACTTGAGGCTGTGTGCCAACAACAAGTCTCTTGATCAAAACCTTAGCTCTATCAAGCCTTTTCTTCTTAGTGGCGTTTGACAGGAGCTGCCTCTTAGTAAATTTGTACAGGTAGATGTGGAGATCATCCTTGAGAAGCCTTTGCATGGTGCTCATGCTTACAGAGGTGTCCTTAGCCAGTTTTCTTGCGCTCCTTGAAGGGTTCTGCCTCAACCTCTCCCTGACCTTCTTAATCAGTTCCTTTGTCCTGATGGGTTTTTCAGGAGTACTTCTGATTCTTGGAGCACAACTTCCAGTCTCCCTGAACCTCTTCACAGCCTTGTAAACACCTCCACGACTCACAAATTGCTTCATCAACCGGAAAATTTTCACAGGTGGAAGTCCTTTCTTGCAATACCCTTCAACAATGTCATTTACTGTCTTTGCCATCTTACTTTTCTAGATTAAATATTCTTATTGATATTGAAAACTTACTCTAGAATATATAATAACAATCTGAAGAGGTAATGCGAAGTTAATAATGGAATAAAGTACATGTAATAACAATCTGAAGAGGTAATGCGAAGTTAATAATGGAATAAAGTATTTGTCAACACTTCGGTGAATCACCCTGTAATAATACTTTGGGCAATACCTAACAAAAAACATTTTGCACAAGATCTCCGAACGTAATTTATTGCTGTCCACTTGTAATTTAATAGAGATATGACTGTAATTTAGAACTGCTTGCCAGGATCACCAAGCAGGGGAATGTGTCGTAAAGTGTCTTTCCCAAGGACACAACAGAATGGTGTGAGTGGGTTTTGAATTGAGACTGTGTTGGTCATGAGCCTGGTGCTTTAACCACTTGACCATGCTGCTGTCTTTTGGTTTTAGTTTGTCAACAAAAGCATCGTAAAGCATTATAGAGATAAAACAGAATTGTTGTCATCATTTGAAAGAGAATATGCTCCAGGTCAGACAAACAGGACTGGAGTCAAGGATTTATCCTTTTACTACCCCAAGCTGCTGTACTGCCTGGATCAGATGTTGGCAGTGATGTTGTTAAGCCACCATCAAGTTCATCATTAAAAACCATCAGAACTCATGCTCCATGTGGTGCCCAATATATGGGCATGCTATTAGAATGTGGTCTGTGGTTCAGCAGCATTGCACTTGCAATTCAGTGAAGGAATTAGACACTATCTGTGCATGGATGAATGGAATTACCCAACATCAGTCCATAGGCAATTGAGCTTAACCGAAGCTGTTCAGGGTAGACTCATTCCAACAGACCTGGCACTGGTAGGATGATAAGTGTCTCAGACTACAGAGGAAGACAATGAAGAGCACTCAACTTGCTTGCAGTGAGGCCTTTGATAATCAGCTGGAGAATAGTGGATCCTTGGGACTTGTTGGCAATGTGCCCTGAAAAGGGTAGTTTTTTCCACATATTGCCCTGTCCAGAAAAGGACTTTTGCTGATTAGCAGACCCTTGCTGCACATTAGAATAGTTAGATACCCTTCTGTTTTAGCAGGTTTGGTTTCAGTCTGTCATGTTTAAAAGCAGTAACAGGTGTACTTACATCCCAGACTGCAAAAAGCACCTGCAAAAATAGTTCATGACAATGACAATGAACAAGAGCAGATTTACCTATGGCCTAAACTGCAAAAAAACCAACAACTATCTTAGCCAAAATTGATCAAAAGCAAGAATGGTTTGCTTCAAAATGATCAAATATCATTGTTGTTCCAACCAAAAATGATCTTGATCTTGCGACTGATAACGCTTTATTGTTCCTAGTTTGTGAAACATTTTGCCTTGTGAGTTTATATAACAGATTAGACTCAAATGATACATGTCTGAAAAGCAGTTGCCTCCCTTGTACTTTCTTAAATTAATGTGCCGAAATTCATTTTTAATTTGGAATTTCTTTAAATCATTAAATTTTTTAATTTAAATTACTGTTAAATATGTTTACTTTTTTTTAATTTACAGTAATCTTTGGACCTTGAATTTGATTCAAGTAATGTGATGGGAAAGATTTGTTTCTAAAGATTTTATTACGTTTAACCTGTATTTAATTTTTAGCTGTTATCTTTACTTCTGGTGCGTTTTCAAGTGTATCTCGTAGTCTTGAATCATTCCTACAGCAACCTCAAACTGCTTATGATGATATTGTGGTTATATCATTAACAACACAAAATGAACCAACTAGAAGGTGAATCATTAGTAAAACCTTCATTAGGCAATATTTTTACAAACCTGATCTTAAAGATTTCTTCCAATTTTGTCATCAGAAGAATATGATAGTTTGTTTAACACTGTTTTACTGTTTAAAATTGTGTAAATATGATGTATTTTTTTTATTGTAAATGTACTTCTAGAGTTCTTTTATTTACTATAACAGTTAAGTGACAACACATACAAGGTGATGTATCATAATTTCATTATTTATTTTTTGTTTCTAATAAATAAATAATACTAGTATAAAATATACTCTTATACTTTTTCATCTTTATTATTGGCATTAATTTTTTTATATTTTAATATATTTATTTTTCCTGTTGATTGATTTACAATGATGTATGAGTAACAAAGTACTCTCATACTTTTTCGTCTTTATTATTGGCATTAATTTTTTTATATATTTTTATATATCTATTTTGCCTGTTGATTGATTTATGATATAAGATAAACAGTAAATGTTTGAGTGTCAAATTTTATGATTAAGGTTTGCATGGAGGTTGATATGAAATTGATTCATTGTTTACAGTTTTGAATTAAAAAAATAAATTTATCAAGCAAATTAAAACAATTATCAATTGATTGTGTTTGTTGTGACAATTCACGTATAAGCTTTAGGTTCAAATTTCTGCTCAATAAGGCATTTTATTCTACCTCTTGCCTGGTAGAAAGATGTTAATTGTAATATGACATTTAGCATTCCTTTTTACCTTCCTTGTGTATAGCGATGTCTAAAAAGGTCTGTCTTCAGCTACTTGGCAGAAATATCTGTTCAACTGTATCAATGTATCAAATACAATCAAAAAATGTTTATCTAAACTTTTTAGAAATGAACTAGTTTTTGCTGCTGCTGCATATAGTGAAAGCCAGTATAACAATAACATAAAATATTTTGAATTTTTTTTGAAGTGTGAAAAAAAGTTAGTAGTAAAGATGCTGCAGCGTGGTCAAATGGTTAAGAGCACCGTGATTGTGATCAACGTAGTTTTGATCCAAAACCTATTCTTGCTATTCTATTTTGTCCTTAAGAAAGACACTTTATGGCACTTTCCCTTACTTGGCTTTTTTGCAAACACTTTTAAATTTCAGTTATATCTATAAAACTAAAAGCCAAAATAAAAAATTCCAACTGAACAGCAATATCTTGGCATTTCTGGAAGTAAATCAGGGTAATTGCTTGCCATATGTATAGCACATTTGTCACTTTTCCGTGAGTCAGGAGGATAAATATAGAGATGAAATAAATAGAAATGAATGAAATGCTGGGTGTTGAACCAATAAAAGAATTTTTGAAAAGTTGAAGATTGAGATGGTTTGGGGATGTTAAATGGATGAGCAAAAGAAAGCTCTAACAATAGCTATAGAAATTACAGTAAAAAGTAAGAACAAAGAAAGACCTAAGAAATGATGCATGAAAATTATTGAAAAAGATTTAAGAAAAAGAGGGTTGCAACAAAAAGAGGCTTTGAAAAAGCAAGAGTTGAGGCATGGCTACAACCAATGGCTAATTCCTACTAGCAGGTAAAACATGTCATGTTCCTCATTATCAGACAAAAATGGATACTGATATTAATTCTTAAGTTTTTCCACAAAAAAAAAAAAAAAAAAAGAAATGGTTTTTGATTTAATTTTTCTGTTTTCTTCAGTTAACAGAACAATGTATACTTGATTTTTTTGTTAAGAAAAGCTTTACACAATATGCTGTTAGAAACTTTTTTACTTGCCACTTTTGCCTAAGTATTTTTTTTTGTATTTGCTTTTATGGTTTTCTGCTATAACAATATGTTTATTAGGTGGAGAAAAATAATTTCCTTCATTTGTGGATTGTTCACACTTTTAGTTATGTATTTCTCAAACAAATCTGGAAGATATTTCTTAATATTTTCTGTAATTTTATATGTCACTTTATTTTGCTGTTAAAAAATATTTAAAAGATTCAGTCATTTTGAATAAATTCATGGTTGTACAGAATTTAAAAATAATCAATGGTGTTGATGGAACCATTAAGTTTTTCAATTTTTGGTAGTCTTTAAAAAGACTATTTTCTTAAAACTTCTTTCAGTCAACTCTTGTCAGAAAAAATTGTTGGCAATCACAAACTGCAAGAAAAACATGGTTTATATAGGTTTGAAAGACATTGAAAGTAATGATATCTCTGAGAGGTAGGAGAAATGTTAGTAGTGTCATTGTTTTTTTATTGCAGTGATTGTTTTTTATCGTTGTATCCTAGCACCCAAAAATGACTAAAAAAGTGCTATCTAAAACAATTTTGGCACATTTTGGACATGGCAGTACTGAATGCCCACATTTTATACAAAAAAAGTGGCAGAATTATATCAAGGTTAAATTTTATTTTAAAGTTAGTTGATTGCATCCTTGAAATTCACAGCCAAGAAAAGAATCAATTTGAAAGGGATGATGGTCTTTTACTGACACACCATTGTGTCTTACTGGCCAACATTTTTTCAAAAATATTCTGTCAACACCAAATAAAAAACACCTCACAAAATGGTGCCACATTTGTGCAACTAAAGGAATTTTAAAAAAAAACATTTTTTTTGCTGCAACTGCAATACATTACTTTGTGTAGTACCTTGTTTCAAAATTTATCACACAGTTTTAAAATATTGATAAGTTAAATTTATTTTTTGCATTTTCTTTTTTTCTGTTTATTTGAATTTGTATTTCACTTGCATCTTTTCTTTTTGGACTCTGTCTTTCTTCAAATTAAAATTACTTTGTTGAATTTTTATTTTGCAATTTGTGAGCTTCAATATAAGTGATTTTCCCAAAAGTTCTGTTATCAAAAATACACAACAAGTTGATTTGAAGTCAAGGACCTCCCTGTAAAGCTTAAAGCAATTATTATAATCAATCAAGATGAGAAAAAAAGCATGAGGTGAAATTAAATACGCACTGTAACTTGGATAGTGAAAATTTAATTCTGCAATTAACAAGTTAAACACAAAAAGAAAAATAAAACTATACATTACACTACACTACACTCAATAATTTAAAACTTTATTTCTTATTCTAACCTTATTCAAATACAAACTAATGATTAATTCTCTTATTCTGAAGCATAAATGTGTTGTTAAATATCTTGGTGTAGTTAATGATAAAAACTTAAACTGGTCCTTTCATATAAAATATTTAGGTATCATTTCAACTTTTACTAGTATATGCTGGCATACTCTGCATGACCTCTAAATTTACTAATAAATCATCTCTAAACTTTAATATATTGTAGCTTAATTGACAGTGGTGTATGATATAATATTGCAATAAAAAAGTCATTTTCATGAATTGTCAAGACAACTTAGAAATATCAATAAAAAAATAAAATATTGTAGCAAGTAATGTCCAATTAGTCAATTGTTTAAAAAATTGAAATTTCTAAAATTAAAAAATATTTATATATTTAAAATTGGAAATATATGTATCTGTTTTACCATTGCGTTTTATCAACATCATTAATGAATTCTTATATCAAAATTAAATCAATTCATAAGTATGATGACAGACAAGTAAATAATATCACTTTGGTGCAAACAATGTTTTGATAAATGAATCAGAAAGAATCTACTCAGATGCAGAGAAAACAGTTTATGGTAAGAAATAAATAACTTTATAAAAAATTAAACTGGTACTCCTTCAAAAAAACAATATAAAAAGCTTTGAAAAGCATTTTCATTTCTCAAAGACTTTTCATCTGACACTCATTGGGAGGAATCATCAAAATAAACTGAGAGCAATCCGATCATGCTTATATAGGCACAGAGAATGAGTTTGATTGGTTAAAAAAGGGCAGCCAATCAGGAATAGAAAAGAAAAGGAAAGAAAATGAGAATGAGTCTGATTGGTCAAGAGAGACAACCAATCAGAAATGAAAGTAAAAGTACGTTAATGAATAAGTTTTAAACTGTAGAGAAATTCCTTATGTGGAGAGAGATTGCGTTGAAAAGATTTGATAAACTTAGCTTTAAGAGCAGAGAGGTGGAAAGAAGTATGTCCTCAAGCAAGAATAGAGAATTTGGTGTCACTGTATTGACTGGCACAGGAAGGATTTTTTAAAAGATGCTGGCCAATAACAGAGTCATGGGCAGTGACTTCAGAAGTGCTGTTTTTCATGCAAGGACGGCAAAGATTAGAGCAATCTTGAGAAGAATGATGGTTTCTGATTGACCTGGAAACATGTTGCTCAATGCGTTCTTGCAACCTTTGGGATGTATGTCCTTTCTACCAACTATTGCAGTGGGCACACAAATTGGTAGATAACATTATTGTGGTGATGGGCAGGTAATACATCCTTCTTGGTTGCAGGAAGAAGAGGCATGGTTGTAAAAACAACACATGTTTCCACAGCAAAGTAGCAACACTAAATAGTGCTTTATATGGTGTTGGCATATTCCAAAACGGGGTAAATGATAGCTTTAAATCTAGAAACAAGTAGTTCCTTTTGCTTTCCCATTTGGTGGAAATAAGTTCTTTGAAAATATTAAGAATTTGTTTTGCTTTTAGTGATGGGGACATTTATCTATTGTAAATGTATTAGTCTTGTTCTATAGTAATTCCAAGAATTTTTGGTGTTTGAGATGTTAAACAATTCATAACTTTCTACTTTTTGTTTCTATAGTCACACTTAATCTGGTATTCTCAATTTTGAATATAAGGCACAATATTTATAAACAGCTTCTAATTCTTTTATTTTCATGCATAAGACACACCAGTTATAAGGCACCCCAAATGAAACAAAAACTTACTTTGTATTTTACTTGTAGTTTATTCAAAAGAAATGATTAAATGAATAAATGAACAAATGAAAGAAAAAGTTTATTGCATAATACTATGATCTGTTAACAAAACAATTGCTCTTGTTTTGAATACATGAATGGCAATCTTGGAAATTAGTCATGTGTATGTCTCATAGTTAAGTTGTATCTAAATAACAATTACTGGTATATAAATGAATAACACTGTTTGCAACATAAAATTGGTTCAGAGCTTTGTTATAAAACCCAGCCTGATCCATACATAAGATGCACCAGAGACTAAGATGCACATTCAATTTTTGAAAAAATTTAAGGATTTTAAGCAGGGTTGCAAACTCAATAGATTTTTGAGTTCAAGTTCAAGTTTACAAAAAAATTGCAAGTCTGAATTCAGGTTCTTTATTTTCAAGTTCAAGTTCTATTTGATATCTACACAATAACTTTAAAAAATTGGAAGGCTACTATGAATAGAAAAACAAAAAAATAATGAAACAGGTCATTATATTGGCATACAGGAAAGCAATGAAGGTGCTAATACATGAGGCAAGCAAATACCCCAACCTGCTTCTGCAGATGCCAAGATATTGCTCTATGGTTTAATAAAGTTTAATAGTGATATGATTGAAATTTAGAACGACTTTTCAAAGCCACCAAGCAGGGCAAAGTGCCATAAACTGTCTTTCTTAAGGACACAACAAAATGGTGCAAGAAGGTTTTGAACCAAGACCGTGTCGATTACAGTCTTGATGCTGTAACAATTTGACCATGCTGCCAAATATTTCCTAAGTCAAATACATCTCAGTTGCATTTGAAATTTAACAATATAACATCAAAAGTTAAGTCCAAAATACTATTTATTCTCTTTCCAAAACTTTTCAATAAATGAATTCAAATTTGATTATATATTTTTTGAGTTCGAGTTTAAGTTTGAATTCAGCAATTTTTATTTTTGAAGTTTAAGTTCAAGTTTGGCAAAAAAAGAATGAGTTTTTTGAGTTTGCAACCCTGATTTTAAGTGCACCTTATGGTCTGAAAAACACAGTAACAACACAGTTGCAATTCTAATTATAAAAATATGAACTGGTTTAATAAAATGTTATAAGCAGTCTAGTGTAGGCTTATGTTAAATCATTATTTGTTTGCTTTTTCTGTTTGTCAACTGTTTTTTTTTTCAATTTGTTTACAATTTTTCTTAATGTGTTATTTTAATAAATTTTTTGCTGTCATTTTAGCTCAGGGAGAATTTTGGCTTATTAATTGCACAGTTTTTGCTGCTCCCTGCCATTGTATGTTCACATTGTTGGTTGCCACACATAGTTTTTTGTATTTGTTAATGTAATTTTTGATGTAATTGAAATTTTTTCTATGTATGCATGTGTGCATTGGAGTCAGATGTACATGGAGGTGAAGAGGTTGTCATACACTAATGGCCATGAAACTGAAGGTAAAAAGGTTGATCCTGAACATAGTAAGTGCATATGCTCCAATGTATGCAATGTATGCAAAATGGCTCTTATGGTGAAAAAGAAAAAAGCAGAGAAAGTAAAGCCAAAGATAAGATGGTAAAAACTGAAGGAGACGAGCTGTCAAGAAGTCTTTAGAGAGGAGGTGACCAGGATTTTGGGAGGCCAGGATGGGTTACCTGATGAGTGGGACAAAACAGCTGAAATGCTAAGAAAAACAGCTGAGACTGTGCTGGGAGTAATATTTGGGAAACAAAAAGGAGATAGGGAGACATGGTGGTGGAATGAGTAAGTGCAGGAGAGCATAAAAGAAATGAAAGGAGCAAAGAAAACATGGGATACAATAAGAGATGAAAATAGTTAAAAAGATGTACAAAAAAAAGAAGATTAAGGCAAAGAAGGCAGTTGCAATGGCAAAGGTATGTGCATATGAAGATTTGTATTCTAGATTAGAAACAAAAGAAGGTGAGAAGGAGTTGTACAGATTGGGTAGGCAGAGAGACAGAGCAGGGAAAGATCAATAGCACGTGAAGATTATGAAAGATGAATACAATAATGTGATAGTAAGTTCAGAGGCAGTGTTAGAGAGATGGAAGGAGTACTTTGAGAAACTGATGAACATGGAAAATGACAGAGAGCCTAGGAGAGAGGAAACAGAAGTGTTAATGAAGAGGTAAATTATGTCAGTAGAGAAGTGCATTCTTGCACTGAGAAAGATGAAAAATGATGATGGTGATAATGATATTTTATTCATGCTTAGTGACATTATTAAGTAATATGCAATGTACCATGAAGCATGAAAAGGAAACGTGAAACAACAACGAATGTTAAACATGTAGAAAGTATAGAGAGAGTTGAGAAAGAGAAGAAATGAGAACCACAACCGCATTACCTTAAATTCAAACTAAATATTAATATTTAAAAAGACAAAAAATGTGCAGTGCAGGAACGGTTATGTAAATCATTGGGAGGCACAACTGCCCTTTATTGCTAACTATGAATTTAGCTCAACTGAGCATGGTGAGTAAAGAAAACCTCCTGAAAAGAAACCTCACCAGATCTGGAAACCTTTTCTGGATGCACTGCAAATACACAAACATGAAAATAAAACAAAATATACTTATATATATATATACAATTCAAAGAGAGAATAAAGTAGCATAAGAAGTATAAAGTTTAGAAAAAAGTAGAACATGCCAACTGTGTAAATTAATTTGAATAATCAGTTAAAAAATAAGGTTGATTGTCCATTCAACAGTTTGAATTTGTTATCTCAATTGATTCCAATTCTCTTGCTTAGCAACACTCTTGATAGAGATTCAAACTGTTTTGAAAATTGTGGCCTGATTGAGAATTGATAAGATAACCAATATTGATGATTGCTTCTTAGACAAGATATGTGCTTGAACTACCTGAATTCATATTATCTGAAATAGAAATGCTTTCCCGCAGTAAGTAGCTCACTGAAAATCATTAAATTTAGATCGTATTGAATATTTGATTATACACTATTTCTAGTTACAGATGTATAAAAATGTTGAGAACGGTCTTGGATTTTTAGAAGCCATATTATTGACACCAGCCAAATCACCCTAAAGGAAACACTTCCATAAATATGATACAGTCTAAGAATATGAAGTCTCACCGAAGGAAACTGGCATTCCACACATAAAAACAAATGCAACTCATGGATTATCAGACAAACCGTTTATATATTTTATCTAATTACTTATGTCATTTGTTCGTAGGCCCAAAAGCTGCCCCACAGCAATGCACTACTATAAGCCCACACCACAACAACTGTGCATAAAGCTGGCAATACCTTCATGCACTACCAAGTCATGGTGCCAAAAAGACAAAGTGTCATTAAGATGTGGTCATAGTTTATAACTTAATTTGTAAAATCTTTTATTGATCCTTATTTATATTGATTCATTAAGTAAGAATTTTTTAAGATCGTTTCTAAAACATTTGAAAGTCTGGTTGCTAGTTTTTAAATTGGCTGGGAGAGAATTCCAAATGAAAGGACCTTGATAAGAAAAAGATTGTTGTGCAACAGTTGTTTTACAACGATGTGTTATGTATTGAGCTTTGTTTCTTGTATTTGCATGGGTTTGAATGCAAATTACAACTATAAGCAGATGTGTTTGCACCTTGTATTTGTTTGAACATAAGGGACACAGTTTCCAATTTTGATTTATTTTTAAAATGTTGCATTGTTTCATAAAGCCATTTATGTTGGAGCAATAGGGCAATTCAAATACCATTCTCAAGAATTTGTTACAAATTTGCTGAAGCTTTGTAATAAGAGTTGAATTACCAAAACACCAGTTTGAAATGCAATATTGGAGGTGACTGTTAATTAGAGAATAATACAGAAGGAGTAGTGAATCCTTGTTTACAAGTGATTTTATTTTGCACACTACACCATAACAGCTTCTTAGCTTTGAAATTAAGTATTTTATGTGTAAACTCCAGGAAAGATTATTGTAAATGAATACAACCAGAAATTTTAGAGAATTTACCTGATCAATTTGTCTATTTCTTATTGACAAAGAATGTTTACCTCCAACATTTGAGTTTGGAGTACTAAAAAGCATAAATTTAGTTTTTCCAATATTTATTAACAATTTATTAGAAACTAGCCATCGATCAATTAATTCCATCTCTGATTGCATGAGTTGATATAGAGTTGATGTATTTTTATGGCTATTTCAAACAGTTGTATCATCAGAAAACATAATGGCTTTGCTTTTAGTCAAGCAATTGTTAAAGTCATTTACATATATAAGAAACAGGAGTAAGCCTAAGATAGATCCTTGTGGAAAACCCATGGTTGATGAATTGTTTGTGGATGAAAGATACCAGAACACACAACTTGTTGTTTTCTGTTGAGTAAATAGTTCTTGAACAAGATATATGCTAGCCCTCTTATTTTATAATGGTCGAGTTTTTTTAGTAGTATTTCAATGCTAATTGTATCAAATGCTTTTGATAAATCCAAGAAAAAAGGTAAAACAGATGGCCCAGATGAGTTGCCAGTAGAAATTTGAAAGTGCATGGGAGAGATGGGGATAGAGTTTTTGACCAGACTGTTCAACAAAGTGCTAGTGGGTGAATGGATGCCAGAAGAATGGAGAAGGAGTGTGCTTATCCCAATTTATAATAACAAAGAAGATGCACAGTGCTGTGGAAGCTACAGAGGTGTAAAGCTGATGAGCCATATAATAAAGATATGGAAAAGAGTAATTGAAGCCAGGCTAAGGGATAGAGTAGAGATCAGTAAACAGCAATATACAGTAGATTTATGTCAGGAAAGGAAACTACTAATGCTATGTTTGTCTTAAGAATGTTAATGGAAAAGTACAGGAAAGGTCAAAGAAAGCTACATTGTGTATTTGTGGATCTAAAAAAAGTTTATGATAGGGTTCTGAGGGAAGAGCTGTGGTACTGATGAGAAAATCAGGAATGGAAGAAAACTATGTGCAACTTGTACAAGATATGTATGAGAAAAGTGAAACAGCAGTGACATGTGCAGTAGGAACTAGAGAAATTTCAAGGTCAGGATCAGAATACACCAGGAATCAGCATTAAGTTTGTTTCTATTTGCTGTGATTATGGATAGGCTAACAGACAAAGTAAAAAGAGAACCATCGTAGACAATGTTGTTTGCTGATGGTATTGTGATTTGCAAAGAGACCGGAAGAAATAGAGCAGAGACTAGAATGCTGGAGGTATGCATTGGAAAGAAGAGGGATAAAAGTAAGTAGGTCAAAGACTGAATATCTGTGCTTAAATGGAGAAAATGACAAAGAAACAGTGAAGATGGATGATACAAAAGTGCCAAGAGTAAAGGAATTTAAGTATTTGAAATCAACGGTGCAAGAAAGTGGTACTTGTGAAAGGGAGGTAAAGAGGAGAGTGCAGGCAGAATAGAACAGATGGAGAAGTATTGGGAGTAATTTGTGACAGAATGTTGCCAGCTAGAGCAGGAATCTCCAACCTGTGACCCACTGCTTACTCAAATTTATTATTTATATTTTCATAGCTGTATTGCAGGTTTCTCATAACTGCAGGGGAGGTTAGGGAACCAATGGAGCCAAATTGGAACTTTTTTAAATTTATACACGTTTATAGTTGTAAATCAAGGGAGTCTTTTAATAATTTGATGGTCTATGCTGTACTTGTATCATACAAGATTTAAACATTTTAACAAGTATTGGTTGTATTGTGTATATATGGAAAATGTCTTTCAATTGTCCCCACTCCCAGGAACCTATGGACCAAGGTTTTTTATGGAATAATCATTAAACATTTAATAAAAATAATTTTAATTTTGAATTTAGCATTAAACTAATAAATTACTGATTAGCATTTTTCATGTTAATAACTGATAAGATTGATGTTAATAACTGATTAGCATTGTTGATGTTAAAAACTAATAAATTACTGATAAGTGTTTTTGATGTTAACAAGAAATTGAGAAAATAAAAATATAAATCTGATTACACATTTGCAAATTACTGTGTAAAGTTTTTGAGATTTCCTTCAAATTAAAAAATTCAGAGCAGATCTTTTGTTGCTGATAAGATACATGCTATTTCATTGCCTTTAATTGATCCTAATTCATCTATTTCAGGAAACAAAAATCCTTCAGTAATTTTCTGAGAGCATTTCATGTAGCCTATTTTACTTCAAAGTTACCATCATCATCTTGTCCATCTATAATAAGGGCTATAAAGTGTTTATGCCTGTTTGCTTTCATAAATACTTTCACAATGATGTAATCGCCTACTGTAACAAGATTTATCAGTGGTTCATGTTCACTATTTTCTTCAATATGTGTATGCTAGTGATTATTGTTTTCCTCAGTTTATGATTTGTCATCATTGTCATTATCAGCATAAAGTGACATTGCTAACTTGCTATTGCTAGAAGAAGATAGTTTTGCTACGTTTTTGGAAAAACTAGCTGGACCTATGGACCAGTGTCCCATAGGTCCCCATGCAGCCATTTTTGATTCTATCTTCATTGTTTTAATAATGATTAGAGTTGCACCTAAAACTGTATTAGTTGCTGTAAATAATACTAAGCTGTGGAAACAAGTATAAACACTTTCTAAATCTTCTTGCTACTATACTTTAAATACAAAATTAAATAACCACTCTTTTTTTACAACCAACTCTCAAAAAACAACTTTTTACTTTACAGCAAATTGTTTGCTATTGTTACTCAAATCAACACGTGCTATTAAAAGCAAATGATATCACAGTTCCACAACTGAAATTGCATAACTCATAGCAGGGTAGTCCAAGTTCTTCACACTTGCAGGCCACTTTTCAAAATTGTTTAAGCTTGCGAGCCTGAGCCAGCTAGAAATTGTTTGAAATCATAGTGTTCTCTAAAAAAAAAATTTTGTACTTGGAATTGGTCTCGGATTTTCCTTTTTTCATCCCCAAATCATGGTGTTTCCTTAAAAAAAGGTCTTTACTTGAAATCAATCTCAGATGTTTGAAAATTTCCAAATGGCATGGTAACCCTAGACTTTGTCCCGTAAGCTTGCCATGCCTTGTTACAGAAGGTTACCATTGCCCACAATTGACAAGACTTGAATTGTGTAAAATTGTTCAGCGGGCCGCAGAAAATTACATCATAGGCCACATGTGGCCTGCAGCTGCAGTTTGGACCACCCTGACTTATAGCATACCAGGTAGCAAAATAAATCAATGGTTTTATAGATCCCCTACCTCCCCTATTCCACAAGCTTACTTTTTTGATAAAAATCAAGAAACCAGAGTAAGATTTACAATGAACACCTTTTTTTAGAGATCACTATGTTTTTAGACCAAAATTGAGAAACCAGAGTCAGATTTAAAGTGAAGACCTTTTTTTAGAGATCACTAAGTTTTTGGGACAAAAATCAGTAAACCAGAGTTGGATTCAAAGTAAAGACTTTTTTTAGATATCACTACATTTTTTAGACAAAAATCAAAAAACCAGAGTTTTATTCAAAGTGAAGACCAGGGATGCAGACTTCAATTCGGGACTTGGGACCCATCAATTTGGTGCAATGTACATGGACTGGTCTCAGACTTGATAAAAAAGTAGTGAGTCTGACTTTCTAGAATTTCATACAGGGTCGACAATTTGAAGGTTTTGTAGATATGTTGTTATCCATACTTATTTTAAAAAATCTAAACCTTGAATGAAAAATGAAAGAAAAGTTAAAATATAATGTTTTTCGTGTTATTATTCTTCACTATTCTAAATTTTATAACTGTTTTTTACTATGTTGCACTCAAAAGCATCACTTTTTTGTGCTACCGTGTTCAAATAGGGACAATGGAAAGCCATTTTGTCAGGAAAAAAAAACTTTTTAAAAAGGCACCTATGTTTAAAAAAAGTTCTACAGAGTTTTCATTTCATATTGCAACCATTTTCAGCAAAAAAAATCTAGTCATGGCTGAAAAAATTATTGCTTTTAATTAATGTGCAAAATCTCTCTTTTTTGTCCCAAATTTCAGGTGAAGACTAGAATAAAAGGTCATCACTTTCAATTAAGTCCATGGTTGCTAATTTTGTCCTAAATTTAAGGTGCATTACCAAAATAATTTACTTACAGATACCATACCATACCATTTACTTTAACAAATACAATATTTTGGTCGAGTTTTCATGATTGTAAGGGCAAATCTGACCCAATACTTTTGTATCTATGCACCAGTAGGCTATAATCTGTTTTTGAAAAGAATAGGGGGCAATTTAAAGGGGTAATAGCTCTCTGTCTCTTTGCTTTCGGATGCCCCAGTGTTCAATACTTATACAGAACAAAAATATTGCCAGTTAGATTTTTTTCAACTTATGTCAATTCATAAAAGTCAAAGGGACAATTTTTAGTATTAGAAAGAACTTGGACTTGAGACTCTGACTTGCTTCAAAATTTTGATAAAAGTCACATTGCGGTCCACTGATTATATTTAACTTTATAATTTGGCCCATTATGAAAAAAAGGTTGGACATCTCTGAGCTAGAGTAAAAGGAAAAGTGTGCAGTACAATGGTGGGACCAGCAATGATGTATGGACTTGAGACAGTGGCAGTTACAAAGAAATAAATAGAAGAGATGAGAATGCTGAGGTTTGCTATTTGAGTGACAAGAAAAGATGAGATTAGAAATGAGTACATCATCTGCATATAGTTAAGGTAAAATGGTTAGGAATAAAGGTGAGGGAAGGCAGGCTGAGGTGGTATGGACATGTCATGAGGAGAGACCAGGAGTGTGTAGGAAGAAGGGTGATAGAAATGAAGGTATCAGGAAAGAGGAAAAGAGGGAGGCCAAAGATGATATGAAAGAAATTGGTGTGAAAGAGACAGATATTAGAAACAGAGCTCTATGGAAGAGCATCATCTGTTGTGGCAACTCCTAATTAAAGGAAATACTTGAAGAAGAAAAAGATGTGAATTGGCTAAATAAAAATTTTTTTCTCTCTTTATCAAGCTGTATTTTTCTGAAACCAACTAAGCTTTTTTTGGTGTTTAAAAAAAGAAGACTTTTATTTTCACTTAAATTTTGATGTCATATTTTTGAGTTTGTGTCTGTGCTAACTAGAATTTGGACTTTAAATTTAGTTGAAGACAAAAAAAGGCATTAGTTTCATTTCAAAAATCCTCGTACTTGCAGCTAAAAATGTGTATTGCAATGAAGTAATGATTGTTTTTATAGTCTGCAACTAAATTTGAGGTTTAAATTTTAGTTGGCTAGGACATGAATTTAATTTTATATTAAAATCAATGTGAAAACAAAATAAAGGTTTTATTTTTGTTAATAGAAACCAAACTGCTTAAAATGAGAAGCACCAGACTTGAGTTTCGCTCTTATTAGAGCTCGTCAGTGATGCATATCTCACTGCGAATCGAACTCGCTACGTGTTGTCTTCCAAGCAGGAGACAACACCACTAGACCACTAGACCACTAGACAACACCACTAGACAACACCACTATAATATCATTAAAATCCTTTTATTTTTGTATAATGTGCAGGTTATGACTTGTGGTAGATTTAATAACAAAAATTTGGTCTGTTATAGGAAAGAGATAGATCACTCATGGGTTAAGGCAAATCATCAGCAAAAACAAATATCTTGAAATAAAAAAATATCTATTTTTTAAAATTTTATCTTTATATTTATCCTCTTGAATTGAAAGAAAATGATGGAGGCATTAATACATAGCAGTTAGTAGATTTCTTTTCACTGACATTTGACATTGAATAGATAAAGTCTGGATATATAAAAATTATCATAAGGAATGATGATCATAAGAATGATAAATGATCATAAGGAATGAAAAAAGCAGGTAGATGCCTGGGGTGATGACAAAAAATTTTTGTATATGCACAACCTTTGAAATGGCAAATTCTTCTAGCATCATCCAGAATTGGGCAATGATCAACATTATCACATTGAGACTCTAATGTGGAGAGACCAACCACATGTAATTTTGTCCTTTTTTCAGCATATGTGCAATCATCAATTGATGGTCTACCTCTTTTGATTCCTTTGTTTAGTTTCCCTGCTTTCATTAGGGCAAAAGCAGGACGAAGTTTGTAAAAGGTCAATTTATAGTTATTGGATATCTTGATTTGCATTGCATTAGCAGCTTTCTTATAAAGCAACCAGCTGTTGACTATACTCATATCAAACAAATGAAGATGCTCTCATTGATTTTTTGTAATGACAGATAATGTTGTGACAACCAACGTCTATTTTTTTTGTAATATCTTATCAAAATGTGACACAGTTGCTTTTGGTTCAGTCTTTGCTTGTGACAAAGTAGATACAATGTGGACTATTTTGTTACCAAACCATCTGACATAAGTAACATTATAGTCTTCACACAATTGCTTTTTTTCTTTATAAGCTCCTCTTCCCTTATTCATCAGAGTTTCGTATTCATCAGAATATCAGTTAACATCAGCTTTCATTACATTATTATGATGAAATAATTACTTTCATATGAGTGTTTACCATCATCAGAGCTGCAAAATTGGGATCTCCAATATCATAAATCACTGTCAGCACTGTTAAATGTCATAAAAATAATTGGTGGCTAATTTTTTTCATTGCCATGGAATTTCTTACTGTAAATCCCGGAAAAAGTTGAATAAATTATGCATTACAAATTTGAAATAATGACAGAACAAATTTGTATGCAATAAATGAGCAACACTTTATAATCAAGTGAACTAATTAGTTCAGTATATATTTTGGCAAATAAAATAAAAATAATCATTACAATTGCAGCTGTAATCATTACACATTAAGTTAAATATATATAAAACATTTGTAAAATAAATTTTACCCATTGAAATTTTATAATTGAAATAGATATAATTGAATTGACATAATTGAATCAATATGATATAATTGAAATTTTATAATTGAAATACCCATGGAAATTTTACCCATTGAACACATTGAGGTTTACTCATTGACATCATTTAATTTTACACATCCATACCTGAAAATTTACTAAATAGCTTTAAAACAAACCTTCAACAATGGAGAAATACTTTCAAACTAACATCTTGGTTGAAAAACATACTAAACAAAACAACTGCAAATTTATAAAGTTTGACAACATTAAATTTTAGTCATCAATAACTGAAAATTTAGTAATAAAGTGAAAAAATACCACTGTTCACAGCCAAGTACTGAACAGATTTGCATTTACCAGCAACCCAGGTATACAAGTAGAATTGTGCAATGTAGCCAGCCCATTGGAGTTTTTTGAACTTTTTTTAACAATGAAATCATTGAATTAATTGCAAGCGAAACAAATAGATATGCTGAGCAATTTTTAGAGGAGCACTTGGCAAATTTAAAAACAAGATCATGGTCTGAAGAGTGGACTGATACAAACAGCAATGAAACAAGGGTTTTTCTAGCCCTGCTGCTTTTGCAAGGTATCAATCATAAGCCCATGATGCAGCAGTATTTCAGCAAAAGAGCATCACTGTAACCCCATATTTTGGTGATATAATGGATAAAAACTATTTTATTTTTTTGAATAAATTTCCTTATTTCAATTATAACCAACAGTTCCATCCCAATGAAAATATTCCCACAAAGATTTTCAAATTGTGGCCTATCCTGGCACACTTAAAAGTGAAATTTTTTAGTATTTACCAGCCAGAAAGAGATATTTGTTGAAGAATAATGAGGATTTAGAATTCTTTAAAACAAGCCACTTAAAGATGAGACGCACCAGACTTGAGTTTCACTTTTGTTAGAGCTTGTCAGTAATGCGTAGCTCATGTTGTATCAAACCAAGGACATGTAGTCTTCCTCTACATCAAAGTCATTTGAAATCTGTGAGTCTTCTTCTGGCTGTATTGGGAACTTTTTTGTTTATATGGGAAAAGATATAGTATATCATCCAGACATGGTTGCTAATTTACCTATAGGAAGTAAAGTGATTAACATGCTTGTAAAACGATTTTTTAGTAAAGGTTATTGCATAAGTATGGACAATTTTTTCAGCTCACTGCAACTTTATAATATACTGTGTGATAACTACACTGACATTGTTAGGACTTTGCAAGCTAACTGAAAAGGAGTTCTGAAAGAAATTGCATCTAAGAAATTGAAAAAAGGTGAAATTGCAGCTATACACTCAACATTTGATGGTACTGAAATGGAAAGACAAAAAAGATGTTCATATGCTCAGTACATTTCATGACAATAGCATAAAAGAGATTGAAGATCAAAATGCCAGAAAAATAAAACCTATTGTGTTGCTGTGACTGTAACAACACAATGGATAGTGTCAAACTCAGTGATTGTTTTTTATTGTTGTATCCTAGCACTCAAAAATGACTAAAAAAGTACTGTCTAAAACGATTTCGGCACATTTTCAACATTACATTACTAAATGCCCACATTTTGTACAAAAAAAGTGGTGGAATTATATCAAGATTGAATTTTATTTTAAAGTTAGTTGATTGTGCCATTAAAACTTACAGCCAAGAAAAGATTCAAAT
Organism: Diplosoma virens; assembly: GCA_963680785.1. Lineage (NCBI taxonomy): Eukaryota > Metazoa > Chordata > Ascidiacea > Aplousobranchia > Didemnidae > Diplosoma > Diplosoma virens. The sequence goes on along the minus strand of OY796895.1, from coordinate 34,663,615 downwards.
TTAAAAGGGCAAAGATCTTTTACTGACATATCACTGCATCTTATTGCCCAACATTTTCCCAAAAATATTTCATCGAAACTAAATGAAAAATACCCTGTGAGACAATGCTTTGTTTGTGTGACTAAAGAAATTATAAAAGAAACTATTTATTATTGCTGCAAATTTGACATATCACTTTGTGTAGTACATTGTTTCAAAATTTATGACATAGTTTTAAAATATTGATAATTTAAATTTATTTTGTTTTTGCATTTTCTTTTTGTCTGTTCATTTGAATTTGTCTTTCACTTGCATTTTTTCTTTTTGGACTTAGTCTTCAAATTAATATTACTTTTTAAATTTTTATTTTGCAAATCATAAGTGCAGTATAAATTTTCTTGAAAGTGCTTTTATAAGAAATACACAGCAAGTTGATTCAACATTGGGAACTTCCCTGCAAAGCTCAAAGCAATCATTATAACCAATGAAGACAAAAGAAAAGACAAGACACAAAATTAAATATGCACTGTAACTCAGATAGCAGAAATTTAATTCCATACTTAACAGGTTAAGATCATGTAAAGGGTGTGTTTGTGTTTGAGTCAGTTGTTTAAGTTCAGTAGGATGAAGTTTAAGATGAGTGTCCATTGGAAAGACCTTGGTTTCATCATATAAGTGTTGAGTGTTTGTATCTCTTGTGCAGCCAAAAGCAATTTGCATAACTGTGTTTTGAATGGTTTGCAGTTTTTTGATGTTGGTGTTAGATATAATAGGGCTCCATATAGTGTGTGCATATTCTAAAATGGGGCCAGTGATAGCTTTGAATGTGGAAATGATTGGCTTCCTTTTGTTTACCCCATTTGGTAAAGGTGAGTGCTTTCAGAATGTCAAGCATTTGTTTTGCTTTAGTGATGGTTATGTTTATATGTTGTAAAAATGTCAGTTTTGGATCAGGAGTAATTTTCAAGTGTTCTGTTGTTGGTAGTGTTTGGTTATTTAATTTAAGTGATAGAGGGCTGTCTTAGTTACAAAATTGTTCTGTTGTATAGGTGGTTTTTGTTGGATAGTTTTGCCACAGTGCCCCACAGAAAGTGAAAATTGTGTTTGGGATCAACTTTGTCAAGATGTTGTTTCCAGTTGTTTGTTTCATATGTTTGTATTTGTTTGTTTATGTGATTGTTAAGAGTAATGATTTGTGGGTATGATATGTTTTGTTTGCGAATTACAATGTTAAATAAGCTTGCAGATATGCATGGTTAAGTGAGTGTGATTTCCTTTAGGGATGAAGAGTCTGTCAGCATTCAAAATTGCCTTTATAAGGTGTTTGTTTGCCTCATGAAGATTTGTGCTGTGGGGTCTGTAGGAGATGAAGTCCTTAACATGTTGTTTAAATGATGTCCAATCGGCCTTTTGATAGTTTGTTATTGTTATACAGAAATGAAAGTGAGTTGTTTTGGCTTTGTGATGTATACTGCAGGTGGTGAGTAAAGTTAAGTGATCAGATGTGAGGGAGTGGATGGTCTGCCAGCTAGTGCAGTCATGCAAGTCTGCTGAAGCAGTAGTGATGTCTGCTAAAGTAGGTTGTTGTGTTTGATTGGGTGGTAGACTTGTTGGAGTGTTTGTATTTAGTGTGAAGTGATTAGAGTTAAGCAGGATGTCTTCAATCAGTTCTCCTCTATGGTCTTTAGTTGGCAAGTATAATAATGGTGAGTGAGCATTGACATTTGCTGTGATAATTGTGTTTGGAAGATTGGTTATGGTTGTAAAAATGCTGGATGTAATTGAGTCTTCTTCTGTTTGTGATTTCCTTCTGTAATTGAGTCTTCTTCTGTTGTGAAACAAGTGATAACATGCTGTAGTTTCAGAAAGTATATGCACAGCAAACCAGAAAAATATGGGCTAAAGCTGTTTTTTTGTGTGGTTATCTCACTAATATACACTCTCAATGGAATGCCATATTTTCAAGAAAATCAGAGAAACATGTTGTCATCTTATGTTGTGAAATTCTTTTCTTCATTACTGCACTTTTCTGGAGTGAATTAGCAACTGATTGGTTTAACAGTTTCCAGCTTTCTGCTGACTTCTGAAACAAATCATTTTGCTAGAAACGATGAAAAAAAGCAGCAAGAACTTCACAATGAATTTACAACAGGAAAGGCAAGAAGGATTAGGCCAAGGTAGTTTGGTTTTAGTGACAGGCAAACTTTAGTATTGTATGCACCTAGGAAAAAAAGAGCTGCAATTTTACTTTAAACTATGCACAATGACAACAAAATTGATTATGGTACAAGTTTACCTGAAAAGATACATGACAATAATGATACTAAAACATTTGTTGAACAAGTATATCAATTTTGTTACCATTGCACTGTGTAAAAAAAATCAAAAACTAGCCTCTTGCCTACTTCTACAACTGCCTCAAATATTGCAAATATCAATAGCATGGTGATTATCTGAGCAAACTTTTTACAAAAGAAAAAAGAAGCCAGTCATTGACATTAAATAATTTTGGAAAAGTTAAATAAATACATTAAATAATAATTTTGCTTCATCCATGACTACAGTGACAAGTGCACGTCACACAAATTTCAAAAGCTACAAACTATTATTAAAAAAATGTGGATACAAAATTTGCTTCATCCATGACTACAGTGACAAGTGCAAGTCACACAAATTTCAAAAGCTACAAACTATTATTACAAAAATGTGGATACAAAATTAACATTGACTCTTCTCAATCAGCTTCATATCAGCTTAGAAAGTGCAAAAGTTCACAATGCTCTATCTTTTGATCTTCATGGGATCACAAAATAGCTGATGTGTGCAAGGATTGAGATCAGTCATATTGTTTTGATCAAAAATCAAGTCATAAATTTATACTCCTATTGTTTCAGTTGATTCTTGTGCCTTAGTGTTATCCTGCTTACTGCATTTGAGGATAAAGACATCCAATTGTTTGATTTTTTGTTTCATTTTTTTTAAAGTTAATTATTATTTCAATTTTTTTTAAATAGTAGTGTGAATTGTTCATCATAATTTTTGTTAGGTTTGCATGTTAGATTAGGTAAGTTTTGCACAAAATAAAGATATCAAACTTGCAATTGTTTGCAAATTTTGTTAGTTTTTTATTTAATATACTTTGCTGGGGATAATAATGTACTTGCAACATGTTAATTTGTTGTATAACCATGCTTAAGGAAGATGTTCAAATTAAAAGCTACTTCAGTATTCTCCAGCACTACCGTCCACAGGTTGTCTCTTAGGATATGGTCATACACTTTGTCAAAGTCTACAAAGCATGTATACACCTTTTTGGCATATTCCCACGATTTGTCAAAAACTTGCTGAAGGGCAAAGATCTGGTCCATGGTTGATCTGCCATGATGAAATCCACATTGTGAATTCTGAAGTTGAGGTTCGACTATTTCATGACATCTTTTTTCAAGGCACTTGCATAGATCTTTTTAGGAAGACTTAATGAAGAAATGCCTCTGTAGTTAGTGCATTTTGTCTTGTCTTCTTTTTTTGTGAATAGATATCAACACACTGGTCTGCCATTGCTTTGGTACCTGACCAGTTTTCCAAGCTACTTGGAACACATGAGTCAGCCAACAAACTTCAAAGTTGTTCACAGCCTTTAACATTTCGGGTCAAATATCATCTTCACCAGGAGCCTTGCCAGCTTTCAAAAATTTGATTGCCATGCTCATTTCTGCTTCAGTTAGATGAATTTCTTCACCAAATTGTTCCTTGAATGTTTCCAAATATGGGACTGTTACTGGATTTAAGAGCTGACAAAAATATTTTCTCCAACAATTTAGGATGCCCTTTTGATGCTTCAGAAGCACACCATTAGTATCCTTAATGAAGGCAGCAACTGATGTTTGTTTTCTGTGCAAACAACATATGGTTTTCCAAAATATTTTTTTTGCTGATCTGTGGCCTGTATCCAACTTTTGTCCAAACTCTTTTCATGACTTTTCTTTAGACTGTTTGACAATAATGGCAGCAGTCTTACGTGCTGCAGAGTACTGCAATCAAAGCTGCTTAGATGATTTGTTTGTTAATCAAGCTCTAAATACAGTTTTCTTTGCACAAATAGCTTCTTTAACTTCTTGGTTATACCAAGCAGTTCTTTTCTCACTACCCATTTGACCTCCCACATGATTGCAGCCACAACTAGCAGCTGCAAATGTAATGATTGCTGATTAAAGTAAATCTCACTCAGTCTCAATGTCTTCAGTATAATCAGGAAGTTCTCTGAACAGGAAAGCAACTTTGCTTGCAAAAGTTCATCTCACCTTTTTGTTGACTAGTAACTCCCACTTTATTCTGTATGCTCTTCGTGCTCTGAATTGTTTTCTTGTTCTTGGATGGTTCAGCCCTCTTAGAATGCAGATGATTAGGTGATGGTTGGTAGACAATTTAGCTTCTCTTTTAACACAAACATCAACCACAGAAGAAAACAAGTTTGCTGAGACAATACAGAAATCACTGACAGAATGCTGTCCCACTGAATCTCTGTACAAGGTATACAAAAACTTATTCAAACAGAATTTATTAATCTATTATAATAAAACCATGTCTTTGTCCAAGAGTAGCACTATCTCATTATGCATTATTTTTTTGTCTGTCTACAAAGTGGTACAGCCAGTCACTATATATACGAGGTCTGTTCAAAAAGTATCCGACTTTTTTGTATAAAGCACACAACACAATAAATTTTGCAAGTTTTATTCAATCTCCTTCAAAATATTCCCCTTGGTGGTTCACACACTTATCCCAGCGCTTCTGCCACTTCTCAAACACTTCATAAACTCCTCCCCCGGAATGCTCTGAAGCTCCTCCGTCGCTTTTTTCATAATGTCTTCTCTTGACTGAAATCGCCTCCCTTTCAGAGTTGTTTTTAGCTTAGGGAACAGCCAGAAATCACACGGTGCTAAGTCGGGAGAGTAAGGAGCCTGTCTAATAAGTGGCATGCTGTTTTTGGCTAGAAAAGCTTGGACCACATGTGCAGAATGAGCGGGAGCATTGTCGTGGTGAAGCTGAAAATTCTTTGCTGCCCACATGTTTGGCCGCTTTCTTTGCACAGCATCACGAAGGCAATGTAGAATCTCCAGGTAGTACTCTTTGTTGATTGTTTGACCTTCTGGTGCGTATTCATGATGCACGATGCCACGGGAATCAAAAAAACAGGTCAGCATAACTTTCACATTGCTGCGGACTTGCCGAGCTTTTTTTGGGCGTGGTGATTCCGGATGCTTCCATTGTGATGATTGAAACTTGTTTTCTGGGTCATAACCATAAACCCAGGTCTCATCACCAGTGATGATTGTCTTGATAAATTCTGGGTCATGATTTGCAACATCCAGCATGTCCTCCGAAATTTCCTTCCGGAGTTCCTTCTGTTGCTCCGTCAGCAGCTTGGGGACAAATTTAGCCGACACTCTCCGCAGGTTCAAATCCTCAGTTAGGATTGAATGAACTGAGCCTGTGCTTATTCCCATTTCTGCAGCAATCTCTCGTACTGTTAAACGACGATCCTCCTACACTTTTTCACGAACCTGATCCATCGCCTCCTCGTTTCGGCTTGTGGATGGCCTTCCTGAGCGAGGATCACTTTCCACTGATGCACGGCCATCTTTAAAGCGTTTAAACCATTGCTTTATCTGAGTTGGGCTTAAGGCCTCATTTTCAAAAGCTTGTTGAATCTTTCGAATTGTTTCAACTTGAGTATCACCAAGTTTTTGACAAAACTTGATGCAATACCTCTGTTCGATGCGTTCTGTCATTGAAATAAAATTTTCTGAAAATCAAAAAACCGATGAACACGTACTACACGCCTGCACTAAATGCTTTACACAGAGAGATACGAATGACGAATCGGCCTGAAACGCTTCACGATTACGCGTGAATGTGTGTGTGTGCAGCCACGCTTTGCACGGGCAGTTTGCTCATACCTTATTGGTGAGAGGGAAAAAGGTCGGATACTTTTTGAACAGACCTCGTATAGTGAGTATCACCAAATGTACAAATCACCAACTACGGGACACAGAATTACTGTTGCACAAAATTTTGCATAATAATTATTATGAAAAATGGAGCACAATTGACAAAATAAACGCATAAGCCAAGCCTGCTGCAACCACATATTTGGAATACACAAATCATGATGTACCTTTTTTGGCATGAATATTTCTAAAAAAAAGAGATGAAATCTCAGGCCAACACAACTTTACAGGTCACCAAGACCTGCAAACTTTCCCACCAGGGTAAGGTAGTAGTTCATAGAAAAGTTGCTTTTACAAGTGAATATGTAGGCTTTGCATGAAACTATCATTTCATTTTCATGCAAATTGTACATGAAAGACAGATGCTTTTTTACATCTTCTAGAAAAATGATATGTTTGATGTCTTTATTCATTGTAAGCTTTTAAATTTTTATAAAAATTACAAAACTAATGTTTATGAGGACATCATTTAAATAAATTAAAAATAATCCCAATTTCATTGTGATTACCAAAAACCAAAAATAGGTCATCTACACATTAACAAATGGTGAAATAATTGCTTGTTTTCTTTTCAACCTCATCAACAAGCCAGTTCATGAAAGGAAAACAAGTTACTGAAATTGGACAATAGACTTGAATTCATTCTTTGGTCTTAGAGCAGCAATTCTCAAACTTTTTTCATGTTAATTTAAACTGAATTACTCTATCAAAAGGAATATTAATTAAATTATAATTTTAGATCAGAATTTTTAAAAATAGTTGAAGAAAAATTTTGCTGAAATCAACTTTACTTAAAAGCGCCAACACTGACACTGCTGCCCTGAATCATCCCTGTACCTATTCTTACCCAAAAAGAATAAACTTGATAATTGCAGAAGACACCTTGTGATTCAAAACAGTGTCCCAAATTTTTTCATAATGGTAAGATTATTTTTTGACTCATCAAATGAGGCTTGCCTGTTTTTGCAATCATCAAAGACAGTTGTCAGACAAATGTATTCTAAAATTGTTTTTGAGGTAAGTTTAAAAATATTGTCCCAACAGTTTTTTGAAATTGTCACAGAATGATTCAAAAAAATGCTGCATTTTTGCCTGCTTTATTGGAATGAATTTTTGTTAAATGATGAAAAAGCCTGAACAGTTTTATTGTTTTATTAAGAAATTACATAGCAAATACAATGGCTGCAAATCAGAATTTGGGGCTCAAATAAATCCGTATTGGAAGTAACTTGTACTGTAGTGATTGCATTTTTGTTTATCATAGTCATGATGGCACTCTAATATTTAGGTTGTAATACTGGTTTAGTCTAATACGCAGACAACTCTTTTCTACATATTACTACTGTTGTGATATTGTGCAATAGATGACGTAGTGTTTTCTTAAACGCTCTAATCTTAATCAGCGCCTTCTGCTCAAACAATTATTGGACACGCGCATCTCCAAGCATAATTGTTACAATTTAAATATGCGCCTTTATTTCGGTTCTTCAGTCAGTTCGAGTTATCAAGCTACTACAGCAAACGAACTAAAAGCATTATATTTTCAATACGGTTGTTGTTTGGCTAAGTACTTTTGTGAATATTTACTATTGTTTTTTTAATAAACCTGTGTATTCGTGCAAAGATACAACAGGCAAAAGTGGCGACGAGGATTCAAGGAACTCAACTGCGTCAAGAAAGAAAAAAAGAAAATTTGTTGATTTTGCATTACAGCTTGAATTGTCAAAATGAGTGAAATTTCCGAACTAATTTTGTTGTTAAATAAGCAACACCAAGAGCAAATGGCAGTTTTCCGCGGCGAGCATCAAGAGCAAATGGCAGTTTTACGCGACGAGCATCGCGAGCAGAATAAGCAATACCAAGAGCAGAACAACCAACACCAAGAGCAAATGGCAGTTTTACGCGACGAGCATCGCAAGCAGAACAAGCAACACCAAGAGCAAATGACAATGCTTCAAGAGCAGCTGAAAACTTTACAAAGCAGCTTGAACAACCCGCAAGAAAATGTTCCAACACCGATGGCAAGTTTTCAACCATTCGATTCCACATCTGAGTTATGGACTGATTATTTGGCAAGGTTCCGAACATTCGTCACTGCTAACTCTATTCCCGACAACAAGCAAGCACAAATTTTTCTTACCAACCAATCTAACTCCATTTACAAAATGCTTAGCAACTTAGCGGCTCAGCAACAACCTGTCAAAAGCATACATGAGCTAACGATGAATGATATTCAGACGTTTATGGCAGAGCAGTTTGATCCAAAACGGTTTGTTGTCAGAGAACGTTTCAAGTTCTGGTCTGACATGAAACGCAAACCTGGCGAAACTATTCCTGAACTGGCAAGCAGAATACGGCAAGATGCAGCTACATGTGATTTTCAATCCATTAAAGATCCTTTAGATGAAGCCTTGCGAACTAAATTCATCTGTTCGGTCGATAACGAAGCAGTTTTGAAGACACTCTTCAAGCTCAAGGACGATGAACTGAAGTTTAGCAACGCCATCCGAGTGGCTCAAGAAGTGGAAGAAGCAGCCAAGGTAGCAAAGGAAACCGTACACGGTCAACCTTCTACGTCGGTGCAGAAAGTTTATCACGCAAAGTCCAAAACTTCCAAAACGCAAGAAAAGAAAACCGCCTGCTTCAGGTGTGGAAATTCTGGACATTTTAGCAAAGCTTGTCCCCACATTAAAGCTATTTGCAGCTTCTGCAAGAAAACAGGTCATCTGCAATCTGTATGCATGTCTCGACTAAGAGATAATAAGCTTGTGAAACAACAAAGTCCAATGTTCTGTTTCACCCATCTATCAAACTATTAGACTTAATGACCACAGAATTAAGTTTGAAATTGATAGCGGAGCCAGTGACACATTTTGCTGTGAAGCGACGTGGCAAACGCTGGGTAAACCCATTCTACAACCTGTAACAATTCGATATCAAGTTGCTGAAGGTAGCCCGCTACCCGTCGTGGGACAATTCCAATCAACTGCAAGTATTGATGGAAAATCACCTGACGTGACCTTTCCTGTAATTGTCACTAAGGTGCCCAATCTAAATTTACTAGGTCATCTGGCGATGATGAAGTTGAAACTCACCAACTTAACTGATCACTTCAGAGAAAACCTAAGTTGTGCTGAATCTACTGCAACGATAGAGCACGTCACTACAAGTGGTCCAGAAAACTCTTTAGATGCGGCATGTATTCAATTATGTGGAGAGTTTCCTACTTTATTTGAATCTACATTGGGTTGTCTAAAAGATTTTTTACTGGACATACGGTTTAAACCTGAAGCTAAACCTATTTTCAAGAAGCCAAGACCTGTTCCGTTCTCAATCCTACAAGATTTAAACGAAGCATACGAAGCAGGAATTAAGAGAGGTGTATGGGAGCTTACAGATTTTAACTCGTACGGCACCCCCGTGGTTCCTATTCGAAAGTCTCCTTTGCCAGGTCAAGCAAAAGCAAGCATCTGAGTTTGTGGAGATTATTCGGTGACTGTAAACTCGCAACTGGAAGACCATCGTCAACCAATCCCTCTCCCAGAAGATCTAATGCGCAAGCTAGGACGTGGTTACTGCTTTAGTAAGATTGATCTAGCTAATGCATATAATCAAATCTGTCTTTCTCCTGACAGCCAGAAGAAGCTGGCTCTCAGCACTCACAAAGGGGTTTTACTGCAGAAAAGACTTCCTTTCGGAATTAAATCCGCACCAGGATATTTCCAAGAAATCATGGAACAGTTAACGCAAAATTTGCGAGGAGTTGCCGTGTATTTCGATGATATTTTGCTAAGTGGTGACAACGCAAAAGATCATTTGATGAACCTGCGAGCTTTGTTCAAAAGACTAGAAGAAAAAGGTCTTCGCTGCAACCGTGAGAAATGTGTTTTCGCCCAAGTATCAATTGATTACCTGGGTCACACTTTATCAAGTCAAGGAATTGCAAAAGGGTCCAAAGTTGATGCCATACTAGAAATGCCTACACCCAAGAACATTTCTACGTTAAAATCTTTTTTAGCATCTGTGCAGTTTTATTCCAAATTCTTACCTCCATATTTTTCGGAAATCACCGAGCCGTTGTACAAGCTTACACGCAAAGGACAACAGTGGAAGTGGGGTGAAGAAGAAGCGACATCTTTCATAAAGATCAAACGATTACTATGCACAGAGACTGTACTTGCGCACTATGACCCATCTCTTCCATTGGGTTTATCTTGTGATGCCTCAGAATGCGGAATTGGAGCGGTATTATTTCATCGCTTTGCAGACGGAAGCGAGCGTCCGATTCTCAATATTTCTAAAATCTTATCGGCGACACAAAGACGCTACAGCCAAATACAGAAAGAAGCACTATCCTTAGTGTACGCTTTGAAGAAATTTCATCAGTTTCTCTACGGTCGTAAGTTCATTGTGGTTACCGATCACAAACCTTTAGTGACCTTGTTTGCCCCTGATAAAGGTACTCCTGCAATGGCCGCGAATCGACTTGCACGATGGGCATTACTAGTCCATCAATATGACTACACGGTGGAATACCGTAGAAGCAAGGACCATGGCAATGCCGATGCTCTTAGTCGCTTGCCATTTTCAAATGACACAAGTTTTGATGGGGAGGAGATGGAAGATGATGTCGATAGCGTTTGTTTAGTTCGAACAATCAGTCGTCAAATCAATCCTGACAATCCATTGCTTGTGGTCAGAGAGACTGCCAAGGATCCAATTCTTTCCCAACTAATGCGATTTGTGAAGGAAGGATGGCCGCATGCATTTTCGGAAGAGCTTAAAGACTTCAAAAAGTTGGAAAATTCGTTGTCAACAGAGAATGGTTGCGTTTTTTACGGCTTACGGGTAATAATTCCTTCAACCCTACGTAATCATATTCTTAAATTATTACACCTTGGACATTTCGGCATGCAACGGATGAAACAACTTGCCAGGTCAACTGTCTATTGGCCAAGAATTGACTTTGACATTGAGGATTTATGTCGCAAATGCACTTCCTGTGGCCAATTTCAAAATAAGCCGGATAAACCTTCAATCCATCCGTGGATGATGCCAGAAAAACCATGGTCAAGACTCCACTTAGACCATGCGATCAACTTTCTGGGAAGAAACTGGTTAGTCCTTGTAGACGCTTATTCAAAATATCCTTGCATTCATCCAACAACCTCAACGTCTTCGAAAAGTACTACTGCTATACTTGAACAAGAATTTGCTCATTTCGGATATCCCCACACGTTGGTGACCGATAATGCCACAACATTCATGTCTCAAGAGTTCCAAGCTTGGTGCAAACAACGAGGCATTGTACATCTCACCGGAGCACCTTATCATCCAGCAACAAACGGTGCTGCCGAGCGTTTGATACAATCGTTCAAACAGGCATTGAGAAAATCCTCGTTACCTCCAAAGGAAGCTTTGCAAGAATTTCTAATGCAATATAGAAGAATTCCTTTTGCATCGGGACTGTCACCAAGCGAATTGTTGAATGGAAGAAGAATTCGCACCAAAATTGACACTTTGGTTCCATCCATTCCGCATCTCCTGCAGGGAAGACAGTCAAAACAAGCGAGCAAGCATTCAAATGCTGAAGACTCGGAAGTGGTTTCGAAAGTCGAACATCATTACTCACTAGGAGACCCTTGTTACGCACTGTACTTCGGCCCTAGAAGAGATCGTGACCCACGATGGGTGCCTGCGATAGTTACGAAAGTCCATGGTACACGAAGCGTCAATGTACGAGTCATTCCTCGAGGACCAACTTGGAGAAGACATCTTGATCAACTTCGACCTCGATACGGTTCGGATCAAGATGATGATCCCTGTGAAATCCCAACGAGCGTTTTGTCTACAGAAACACTTCCAGCCGGGACTGACCACGCATCTAGTTCTTCTTCGATGAACCAACGCAACAATCCGAGACTACCAACCGGAGACGAGTACGGGCGACACAATCTACGACGATCAGCGAGAACAAAGAGACCTCCAAAAAAATATTGTTGCTAAAATGTATATATATTTTTTGTCGTAGTTTATTTGGGGAGGTGTTGTGATATTGTGCAATAGATGACGTAGTGTTTTCTTAAACGCTCTAATCTTAATCAGCGCCTTCTGCTCAAACAATTATTGGACACGCGCATCTCCAAGCATAATTGTTACAATTTAAATATGCGCCTTTATTTTGGTTTAGCAGTCAGTTCGAGTTATCAAGCTACTACAGCAAACGAACTAAAAGCATTATATTTTCAATACGGTTGTTGTTTGGCTAAGTACTTTTGTGAATATTTACTATTGTTTTTTTAATAAACCTGTGTATTCGTGCAAAGATACAACAACTACCTTACCATGGTGAGAAAGTTTGCATGTCTCAGTGATCTGTAAAGCTGTGTTAGCAGAGATTTTCTTTCTCCTGTTAGGAATATTCATGCCAAAGAGGTTTGCAGATAGACACCATACAAAATGTAGTTCACAAAATGAAAAATTTAAACCTGGGCAGTCAGTGCTTAAATGCTGCAGCAAGCAAGCAGTCTAGAAGAAAAACTCTTATATAAAATCCCCTTGCAGTAGGGTACACTGCAAAACCATGAAAGTCACCTAGAACATCTTTTCATGCTGCCTCAGGGATATTGCACAGATTAAAAAGGTTCAACATTCAGGTACTTGGCAGAGGTATCTGTTTGAAAATTACTTTCCTAAATGAGTCAGCTTTGTAAAGGTTAGGACACTGGTTGTTGATTTTCAACCACTATAAATTGGCTCATTTCTGCTTCCTGCCTAATCTCTATTGGGAGAAGCTCTTGCTTTGTCCATTGAGAAAAGACTCATCTCTGGCTTTTCAAGACAGTCAAGTTTTCGATTTACTCACAAACTGTATAATCAAATTGCTGCTCCTTGGAGGCGACATGCACCCAAACCTCAAACCACAAACACACAAATGGGTTTGTGACATTTGTCTCACAATTATCACTAAACGTCAAACATCTATTTTATGTAACAACACAAAGCACTGGATTCATTTTAAATGCTCCCAAATCACAACAAAAGGTTGCAACAACTTATAATGCTGCACACTTCACAGCACTTTTAACCACACCACACAAACAAACACAACATCACCAAAGAATTTTCTCAAATTCCTGCTACATAATCAAATGGCATCTGCAACAAATAGATAAAATACTACTAAAACTCATTAAAAATACATGAGCAGATGTCATAACAAATACAAGAGACAAAACTTAATCAATCCCACAAAAACGCCAAACATTTCACACTTTACACTTATCAGAACAAATCACACTCACAAACAAGGAGGAGGCCTTCTAACTTGCTTTGAAAGCAACATCAGTTTCTCACAACTTAATACATCAAATACCTTTTTTATTAAACTACAAATCATCAAAATTCAGCTTGCAACATCACAACAATTACCAGGTGTTTAGTAATTCCTGCAACTTTTTGGATACTGGTCTTTAAACCACTATATCTTGCTTATTTTAAGGCATTTTAATAAAATTTTAAACAAAGCAGTTAAATTAATCCTACTTTTTATAATTAATTGATGTAGCCACCCTTGGCCATGATGACGCACTCTAGGCAGCCTCTGAAGGCATGGCAGATGTCAACAATGAACCTCTTGTTAAGTTTGGCCCAGTTCTCAGTGATGCAGGCCTTCAGCTCTTTGATGTTCTGCAACCAAGTCTTACACACACTACTCTCTACTTGCCACCACACACTAGTCCAGGGGGATAAGATCTGGGCTCTGGGGAGGCCACATTGACTTGGGCCAAAAGTCAATGTTTTTTTTGAGGAAGGCCTGCATCTTGTTGGCTGTGTGGGTGGGGGCCCTGTCTTGCTGAAAAACAAATTTCTTCTTGCCAGGCACCTTTCTCATCCAGGGTATTATGGTTGAGGTCATGATGTCAATGTACTTGTTAGTGTTCACCTGACAACCGCCACCAAATAAGACAGGGGCAAGATCTCCCCATTGCTGCACACCAGGCCAAGGAACATCACTGTACCTGACATCACCAGGACAAGGAACATGTTTCATCAAGGAAATGTACCTGACATGGTCCTCCACATTGTCATCAAAGTCCACATACTGGGTTGAACATAAACGTCTTCTCGTCTGAGAAGAAGATGAGATGGTCCTTGGTATGCTTTAAGTCATTAAGCAGTTTTTTTGCATGCTCCAGTTGAATAGCATGGGTCTTTTCCAACAACAGAAGCCTTTTACGATGGCCTTGGACTTTCCTCCAGCCTCCTCCACAATTTTCAACATGGTCATGGGTGCCAAGAAGTGCTTCTTCACCAAGGAGTGCATGAACTTTGTCGGATCCTCCTTCAGCAACTTAATGATCACCTTAGTGGTGTCCTCTGTTCTTGATGTACATTTTCTTCTGGTTGGCTTGGTGCACTTAATCAACTTCCCCTCCTTCATCATCCTTTTGACCCAGAAAACAGTCTCATGGTGGACTCCAAGGCTGTCAATGATGTTGTTGACACTAGATATGGCACAAAGCATTCCGGATATCTCGTTTCTTTTCGCATTATTTAACATGATACAGTAGTTTTACAATTTCATTTTTTATTACACTTTAACTTTTAAAGGACATGGAAACTGATGCTGTTTACTTTTTTAAAAGCACAAAAATTTAAATTCGAATGTAGTCACAGGAATTACTAAACACCCAGTACATATTGCAAACATGTACATTCCAGCCAGCTATCACAAACAGAAGAAGACTCAATTACATGCAGCATGTTTACAACCATAACAAATCTTTCTACCACAATTATCACAGCATATGACAATGCTTATTCACTATTATGGTACTCGCCAAACGAAGACAATAGAGGAGAACTGATTGAAGACATCCTGTTTAACTCCAATCACTTCACACTAAACACAAACACTCCAACAAGTCTACCACCCAATCAAACACAACAACCTACTTTAGCAGACATCACTACTGCTTCAGCAGACTTGCATGACTGCACTAGCTGGCAGACCATCCACTCCCTCACATCTGATCACTTAACTTTACTCACCACCCTCAGTATACATCACAAAGCCAAAACAACTCACTTTCATTTCTGTATAGCAATAACAAACTATCAAAAGGCCGATTGGACATCATTTAAACAACATGTTGAGGATTTCATCTCCTACAGACCCCACAGCACAAATCTTCATGAGGCAAACAAACACCTTATAAAGGCAATTTTGAATGCTGACAGACTCTTCATCCCTAAAGGAAATCAAAAAAGCACAAATCACACTCACTTAGTTATGCCTATCTGCAAGCTTATTTATCATTGTAACCATATTTGCAAACAAAACATATCATACCCACAAATCATTACTCTTAACAATCACATAAACAGACAAATACAAAAATATGAAACAAACAACTGAAAACAACATCTTGACAAATTTGATCACAAGCACAATCCATCTTCCCTGTGTGGCACCATAGCAAAGCTATCCAACAAAAAACCACCTACACAACAAAACAGAAGCATTTGTTTCAGAACTAAAACAGCCATCACTGACATAGACAAAGGAAAAATTTGTTAATAAACAATTTACAAATGTAATCAACAGGCACATAGACCATACAATCGAGTACCTTCTCATTGAAGAAATATGACTTACCACTACACAAGTGCAATTAGCCATTTCAAACAACACAAGCAACAATTCCACTGAACCTGATAGAACAAACATCAAACCCTCAAGTACCTCATACACCTAGAGCCACTTGCCATCAGATACCTCATAAACATGTACAACACTGCTTTCAACACTAACACAATACTACATTTTTTAAAATGTGCCATAATCACTCCTATTTCAAAGCCAAACAAAGATCACAACATTAGAACAAACTACCAACCCATATCACTTTGATCACTCATTGCCAAAACACTAGAGAAAACATTATTATCATATGTAGCAGAAAACATTCCAATCATTTCTCATCAACATGGATTCAAACATAAACACTTCAACACACACTGCTTGCACAGAATCTGCCACAAGTTACAAAAGGTTTCAACAATGCATTGTAGCTGTAGCTTTGGACATGAGCAAGGCATTTGATCAGGGCTGGGGGGTTGGAGTAAGAGGAGTTGGAGTTTTTCCAAGGAGTAGGTGTAACAAAAAATATTCATTACTCCTTACTCTTCTACAGCATTATTGGGTTTGCCATACTGTCTGGAATTTTTAGAACATTGTAATTGATTCACCAAGACTGATTCCAAGTGAAGACTTTTTTTTAAAAAAACTCCATGATCTTTTTATGAAAATGGAAAAATTTGAGACTGATTCCAAGTGAAGACTTTTTTTGTTTTTAGAGAACTCCATGATTTTGTTACAAAAATTGAAAAATCTGAGACTAATTTTAAGTGGAGAAACTTTTTTTAAAAGATTACTCCGTAATAGGATTAAGAAAAAACATTTTACTCCCAAGTAGGAGTAGGAATCACCACTACTTCCTAGCCTTGCATTTGATACAGTGAACATACACAAAATTATATACAAACTCACATTAACAAACATTCCTAACATCATCATCAAATTAATAGCAAACTACATAAAAGGACAACATGCATGCACTTAATACAATGGCACACTCTCAAAACTCATAAACTAATCAACACTGGCATACCATAAGGTGGAGTTCTGTCTCCAACATTATTCAACATTTACACTTCTGACATTCCACTTCCCCCAAAAGGCATACAAATCATAACATATGCTGATAACATAGCAATCACAGCATCTTGCACCAAACACCATAAGGCCAAACAACTTATTCAACCATATCTTCAAAAAATATATGAAGCGGCCACCACTAATAATCTTCATATAAACACAAACAAAACTGCCACCACACTTTTTACACCAGACCCAGCTGAATATGGCACAACTCTATCATTTAAATTAAACAACCAAACATTATCAACAACAAAACACTTGAAAATTCTTAAAATTACTCTTAATCGAAAACTGACATTTTCACAACATATGGTCTCGCATGGTGTAGTGGTGTTGTCTCCTGCGTGGAAGACCACATGTAACATATAAACATAACCATCACTAAAGCAAAACAAATGCTTGACATTCTGAAAGCACCCACCATTAATAAATGGGGTAAACTAAAGGAATTGATTGTCTCCACATTCAAAGCTATGACTGGCCCCATTTTGGAATATGCAAACACCATTGGAGCCCTATCATATCTAACACCAACATCAAAAACTGCAAACCATTCAGAACACAGTTATGCAAATTGCTTTTGGCTGCATAAGAGATACAAACACTCAACACTTACATGATGAAACCAAGGTCCTTTGAATGGACAGTCATCTTAAACTTCATGCTACTCAACTTAAACAACTGACTCAAACACAAACACACCCTTTACATGATCTTGATGCATAATTTGATCTGCCAGAAACAAAAATTACAATCTTTCATAACAATGACCACACTAACATCATCATCTCAGAATCAGAGACAACAGCTGAGGAATGTAGAGAAAACCTCAAACACATTCACACTACCATCACCTCACAATACCTAGTTCTAGAAAAAACAACAAAGTTACTAACACCACACTTTATAACATTCATTCATCAGAACAAACATTACCATGTCATATGCATGCAAAAATGCCACAGCTTAGAGCCAACAAATCACCACTTTTGCAAAGTTTCTTACTAAAAGTGAACCCTGAAAGTACATGCCACAATATCCACTATGCTTGTCAGACACATATGACACTAATTACCTTTTTAACTGTAGAAAAGTACCAACACAATGCAACATCACTAGTTTGTGGGAAAAGACTTTGGAAACAGCAGAAGTAATTCAAGAGTGGGAGTCTAGATTGGCTTTTTTGGAGGATTTAGGAATGGCTACTCAAGATGTCCTTAGAGGAGGGGCAACAACAACAATCCAGACAACCAAAGACAGAGAATTATGAGGGTAAATATATATCACTAGAGAGCTGCTTTCCAAGTCCTTTGAAACTCAAAGTGTATTTTTTCAGCAGTCTAGCCTCAATAAATCCAAAACTCAAATACCTCCAGTCCAACAACAACAAATTTATCCAATAAACAATTAGGCACTTGCTTTCTAACTAATTTCTAAGATTATTCCCTATTCAGTGGCAATATAATATTACATAAGGCCTTTGAAAAAAATTGCAAGATTATTACGTAAGGCCTTTGAAAATAATAGTTAATGTAACAATACAAAAAATTGTAAGATGTAAGACAGATCAAATTGACTAGAAATAGAAGAAATTCTAAGATGGATAATAGGGAATTCCTTATACTATGGACAACCAGCAAATTGGACAAGAAAATTAGGTCTACTCAAAGCATAAACTGGAGTAAATTAAGAATGCAAATATTATTATTATTATTATTATTATTATTATTATTATTATTATTGAGATACTATTCTTGTGACTGTCCTAATCTACTTGCAGCACCCCCTATCATTGTAGTCAGTACTTCTTTTGTTCTCAAAAATGTCCTCAAGGTGGTGCTGGAACCCAATTTGGAAACCACTGATATAGATTAAAAAACTGTAAACTCACATAAAGTAGCAGTTTAAGCTATTTTACATAATTTATTTTATATTACTAAGCTAAGTAGTTTTTTAAAAAGTTTGTTTTATACTATAAAGCTCTACTAAATAAACAATGCTGTGTAATTAGAAAACTTGGTTGTAGTCTAATTAATAAAATTTTGTAGTTTTTTTAATTGATTTTTTTTGAGAAACGCAATTTTACTGATATTTTTTATGTATATGCACTTCTCTCAATTGTCATAATATTTTGTTTTTATTACTGTAATTTTTTTAGGTTTACAGCTTGTGGAAATAGGACTAAACCTTGTAATAAGATCTTTTTTTTGAATCAAATCAATGCCTTTAATAAAAGTTTATCTCGAGCCAATTTTGACAGTGTTGTCGACTATAATGCATGTTTCAGAAGACAAAACATAACAGGTACTAAATATTGGTATAAATTAAGCTCATTCTCAAAGCTTTTGTCTAAAAAAAGTTGTTGAGAAAACTATCAAACTGAAGAAAATATTTTGAGGTCATGTTACAACAGTAATAAAGAAAGAAAGTAATAATTGGTAAAAAAATACTTGACAATAATTGCAGCACAAACCACTAGGCAAAATTTAAAAGCAATGCACAAATTCTTTTTAGTGCCATGTTTTAGTTTTATAAGCCTGTAGCAGAGTATGTGGCTCTTACAGCAGATAAACAAAATTTTTATTTTTTATTTTAATCTCTATATTTATCCTCCTGACTTGCAGGAAAGTGCTGGAAGCACTATACATAGGACAAGCAATTACCCCAACCTGCTTTCATAGATCCTAAAATATTACTGTCCGCTTGAAATTTTAATAGAGATATGAATTTAATTTAGAACTACTTGGCAAGACCATCAAGCAGGGGAAAGTGCGATAAAATGTCTTTCCCAAGGACACAACAGAATTGCACAAGTAGGTTTTGAACTGAGACTGTGTCAAACATGATCTTGGCATTTTAACCACTCAACCATGCTGCCAACCAAAAATAACAAATAGAATAAAAATTTCCAACTAAAAAAACCTGTTGAGAATAAAAACATTTGAAGATTTACTAGTATAGAAAAAAATTTTTTTAGTTTGATTTATCAAAATTTACTCAGTTCTGGTTAGTTTAGGCACATATTGGCATTTAATCTTTTCTTCTAACTATTGTGATCTGCAACTTGCCTTTATCACAAAAAATTCATAAATTTTGTTTTAAAATAAAGCAAAATAGCACACTGTTTTTTATTGTAGGAAAGAGAGGTCTTCTCACAATAATAACACTTGATTTAACTGCCAAGAATTATTTGTGGAGACAGTGCCATACCTTACTAATTAATATATTCCAAACATTTTTTGTATTTGAAACAGGGTTGAAAACTGCTCTATCTTCTGTGTAATGATTTTTATAATGATGCCTATTTCTTACTTGAAAATCTTCAAAAAACTAAGTTTTTTTAGTGACTTGAATTTAGGACAACATACGAGTCTAATTCACTTGTATACTTAATAATTATTTTTGTGCTTAAAATTAGAATAATCACAAATCTTTTGTTATTTTTTATGGCTGCACTTTTTTTCATTCATCTTATTTAGAAACTATATACTGAACATTGAGCTTTCAAAACCTTATGTTTACCAGCAAAAATAATTTTTATAATACCTAAAAATTTTGCATTTGTGGTTTGCACTGTTGTATTGGTTAAGTGTTTATTGATCAATCAGACTTCTTTGTTTCCACTATAACATAGTCTTGAAGTTTTTCCAACCATTTAGTGTTTTCTCACTAATGTCTGATTTAAAGCTTTAAAAATAAGGTTAATTATTTCTATCTTTAAATTCTGTGAAACTAACAACTTTAACTTTGGTTAGGACAACTTGTTTAAATATCAATTAACTGGTAGGAAAAAAATTGAATTGCTAAAAACTTTTCAATTGCTCTTGCTAATAAAACATTAGTAAGTACAGTCATATTTGTTAATGCAAATATGGTCTTGTTTGGTGGTAATAATAAATATGTATATAAAAAATATATGTAAATTGACTCTATTTAAAAAGCATTTATAACAGGAAAAAAAACTTATTTAAATGACCAGATAATACAGTATATAAGCTATTTTTGTAAGAGTTTATGACATATCGACAAATTGTATTTTATAAACATCAAAAATGTCTTGCTAATTTTACTCAATTTGTAAACTTAATTAATTAGTAGTGTTCAGTCTTTGTGGAAAATTACGTTTTAAAAGTTTAATCAGTAGTTAGCACTGCTTTATTTTAACATTAATAATGCAGGGTGGCCCAGCAAAATGTGGACAAATAAAAGTTAAGTTTTTTCAGTTATATGAAGGCCAATAAAAACAACTCATATATCAAATGAAAGAGAAATTTATTATATTTAATAACATCCAAGAGTTATTCAATATATCTTCCTTTCTCTTTGATATCCTTGGAGGAGACAAGGAATCACTTAATCATATGTGGCATGCACAGTTTCAGTATCAATTTCTTCCCAAGATTTGGTCAGTTTTTGCTTCAGGACCTCCACACTTGAGTGGGATACAGTGTAGGACTTACTTATCTGAAGATGTTAAAAGATAAAGTTGTTCCTTGGATGAAGAAAGTCACTGGAAATAAAGGAATTACACTTTAGCAGGATGGAGCAACCTCTCACACAGCCAGATTGGTCCAGGATGGTGCAAAAACAATTTCAAGTTATTTTGGCCCAAGAAACTATGGCCTCCATCTTCTGATTTGAATCCAATGGACTTTGGGATATGGTCCATCTCTGTGCTGTATCCCACTCAAGTGTGGAGGCTTTGAAGCAAAAACTGACCGAGTTTTGGGAAGAAATTGATGCTGCAACTGTGCATGCTACATCTGATCAGGTGATTTCTTGTCTCCTCCAAGTTATCAAAGAGAAAGGAAGATATATTGAATAACTCTTGGATGTTATTAAATACAATAAATTTCTTTTTCATTTGATATATGAGTTGTTTTTATTGGCCTTCATATAACTGAAAAAACTTAACTTTTATTTTTCCACACTTTGCTGGGCCACCCTGTATTTATTGCTGTTTTACATTGCTAAATAAAATGTGTTTGGTAGTTTGTAATATTAAAGAAACAAGTTTTTGTCAAAGTATTAGTCAAAATATAAAAATGTATTTTTAGAGTTAGTTTTGAAAAAATTGATCCTAATACTTTCAATTCTTTTTTGTTGTTGTTGTTGATATGCATAACACTAATACATGCATGCATGTGTATATATGAGGTGTGTTCAAAAAGTAACAAGACTGGTGTTATAAAAATTTTATTGAAAAATATTGAAATATACCAAAGTCAATTTCTTTTGAAGTAATTCCCTTCCACTTAAAAACACTTGTGAATTCACCTTTTCCATGATTCAAAGCATTCTTGGAAGGCATTTTCTGGAATCTTTTTAAGCTCCGTCATCACAGCCATTTTGATGGAATTGATGTCAGAAAAATGGGTTTCCTGCAGAACAGATTTGATCTTAGGGAAAAGAAAAAAGCCACATGGGGCCAGATCGGGGGGGAGGGGGGTGTTCCAAAGTTGCAATATTTCTTTCTGCAAGGCACTGACAAATATCAGGGCTGTGCAAGCAGGAGCATTTTATCATGATGACGTTTTACCATGCATGGGCTTCCCAAAGGTTCTTCCCAAAGTCAAAAGTAAAAGTGATGCTCATTGTGGTCTTCAATATTTAAGACATCATTCATTTTGAATTTCTACCCCAAGGCCCAACAATGAACCAAATCATCTATAAAGAGATTCTTTGATGCCTCATAAGATCAGTGTGTGACAAGAGGCAGAGCCTTTGGAAAGCTTATGCACGGGTGCTCCAATGCAATAAAGCACCTGTTCACACAGCCCTAAGTATTTGTTAGTGTCTTGCAGAAAGAAACATTGCAACTTTAAAATACTTCCATATTCCTCCAATCTGGCCGCATGTGACCTTTTTCTCTTCCCTAAGATCAAATCTTTTCTGAAGGAAACCCATTTTTCTGACATCGATTTCATCAAAATGGCTGCAACAACGGAGCTCAAAAAGATCTTAGAAAATGCCTTCCAAGAATGTTTTGAATCAAGAAAAAGGCAAATGTACAAGTGTTTTTAAGTAGAAGGGAATTACTTTGAAGGAATTTGACTTCGGTATATTTCAATATTTTTCAATAAAGTATTTATAACACCAGTCTCGTTGCTTTTTGGACACACCTCATATTGTATTATTAATTCCATTTTCTTGGTGCATCATTCTTTTTTTAATATTTACAATATTTGTTAATTTTATTATTAGTATACAAATTTTCACTGTCATCATTGATTTTCTATGCATTTTTATATGATAAACAATAAGTAATTCTTTTTTTTTTATTTCTTTATTTATTCTTCTGACTTTCAGAAAAGCAACAAAGGCACTAATACATAGCGCAAGCAATTACTCCAAGCTGCTTTTGAAGATACCAAGATATTGGTGTCTGGTTGAATTTTTTTTTGGTTTTTTAGTTTTATAGAGATGTGACTGTAATTTAAAACTGCTTGTTAAGACCACCAAGCAGGGGAAAGTGCTCTGTAAAGGACACAACAAAATGGTGCAAGTATGTTTGAACTGAGACCATGTCTATCACAATCACAGCATTCAAACCATTTGACCATCCTACTGACCAATATTTAAGTGTTTTTTAAACTATTTTTAAAAATTTTGTTTTTAGTTGATCAAGTAACTACTCAATGTATGCCAACTATGTCTATAAGGATACCTATTTGCTTATTACAAGGATTATCCTTAGAAAATTTTCAATTCAATAATCCACAATGTAAAGTTGCTGACTTTGCTCAAATTTCTGGGTCGTCTTATGTTATAACAGTCAGTCCATTGTTATGTGGAATCATAACCACTGTATGTTTTACTCTAACTGAATTGATTTAAATACTTTTGTTTAATTAAATTCTAAATATAATTTTAACAAACATTTTAGTTGTTTACATTATTGTTTTATTGGATGTTTTTTAAGGATAATATGTTGACTTACATGCTTTGCCATTTTTTTAAACAGGTTCAAAATGAAAATTATGTTTTAACACAAAGAATTTTTACAAGAAATATGGCCAACCCTTCTATTCCTTCTTTGTCATTTTCCATTAATTGCACTTTTTCTATACCTCCCAGAAGACCTCCTAATCCATTTGTGTTCCAAGTAGATGGAATTTCAGACTCATCTTTTGACAAAATTGCTTTTTATGCTTCATTAAATGCTACCTTAATTCCTCGTTTACCACCAATGAGCATTGTATGTACTTTTTCAAATACTGTTTAGCTGTTAAATTTTTTAAATGTTTTAATTTTTAAAGCAACTCTTTATTTTAATTAATTCAGTTCTGTAATTTTAAATGAAGTATATATCAAGTACCTTTTTTAGATTAAGCTTTAAAGTTTTTTTCTATTTTTAAGTTTACAGAGTGATTTAAAAGTAGTTGGACTGTTGCAAGATTTATTCAAAACATACTTGCACCATTTATTGCAACGCAAGAATAAAACAAAAACAGTTTGCATAGAAAACAGTAAGTATCTGTTGCCAAAATGCTTTTACAGCTTCTAAAAAATTTTAAGAGCTTTTAAAATGAAACATTTTTTCAAATTACTGGTTTTAACCTCAGGTTTTCACTCCTGATTGAGTTTTTAGCTTTTTTCTGGGGTAATGAAATCTTTTCATAAGCAATATAAAAATTTAAACATTTAAGCAAAATAATATTCAAAATTGTTATTAAAGAAATTTCTTCAAATTATTTATCTATATTTGATCAAGCTGACCATAATAGGATCACCCACACAAATTATTATTTTTTTTTTATATTTTTAAGGGCAATTGTAAACTTTTTGACGTACTTTACAAAGGGAAAGGGAAATGGCCCAACTTGATGCTGCCAACTCGATAGCAGGCAACTGGTTAGGGTTAGTAAACAACAATTTAAAAGTTGAACTGTTAAAAGTTGCCCTGGCATCGAGTTGGCATGGCATTGAGTCAGCAGCATCAAGTCAGTGGCATTGAGTTGTACCTGACCCAAGGGAAAGACAGAGGAGTTTTGGTGTTAAGTGTAATATGTCATAAAAGAAAGAAATTATAGAATTAGCTTAAATAGCCTTATATAATATGTACTTAACCTCTTATTATGTAAATAGTTTTTTTGTAAATGTTAGTTCAGTAACTAAGCATTAGTTAGAAATCATCTTTATTTATTCTCTCTGTTCACAGGACGACATTAGAAATGTTAAACTGCAAGCAATTATCAAGCAATTACTTTGACTGGTTTTCAGAGATCCAAGATATTGCTGTCTGGTTAAAAATTTTTGATTTTAATCTTGTTATACAATGATATGACTAAAATTTAGATCTGCTTGCTAAGACCACCAAACAGAAGAAAGTTCCATAGAGTGTCTTTTCTAAGTGCAAAATAGAATTACAAAAGTAGTAGTTGAAGCCAGTTCATGTTGATCACCTTTATCATCAATACAACTCTTTTGTCTACACAAATTTAATCTAGACTTTTGTTTGCTTAGTAATTAAACTATTGTCAGAATGTCAGCAACATGCCAAGTGGTTAAGAGCACCATATTGATAATATATGCAATGACAGACTTTGTCAGCACGTTCAACAGAATAATGTTACTTTAAAGAAGTTTACTTTAGAGCCCTACCAAATCACTTAACTGTAAAAGATGCATTCAAATAGAAGACCTTTTCTGCATGTTAATCATCCATGGCTTCTTTATACAATATATGAAAAATGCAAGAAATTCAAATACTATTTTCTTGACCTGGCTGTGTGAGACTGGCTTCTTGGTAGTTTTTGTAATAAAGAGCAAGGCCAGAAATACACCAATAGTAGAGTTGGATCTACTTCCAAGAACAGCATCACACCGTAATAAACTTGTTGTCAAAATGCTACAACAGTCATTTCACTAATGTTTAGTCAATCAAAGTGATAATTTTTGGTCATTTTTTGTTAATACTTGTTCACAAATGCTTTAGATAGCCTGCAGAACTTTTTAAAAACTAAATCTTTTTGAAATAAGAGGTTGTTAAGTTACATTTGATGGCCAAAATGGGTTGCAGTGCAAAGAAATTAAAACCATTGCTTTAAATTAATGTTTTAATTTACTCTCATCCCACTTTTGAGTCATTGTTTTGACCAGTCACCAAACATCAATAACTTTTTGTTGACACAATTTTATGTTTTTTTTTTATTTGCTTTTACAAAGGAAAATAAACCTGTAAGTAAATTGCAAATTGACAATGCTAGTCATTGCACTTGATCAAATGTTTTTTTATATTAGATAGTGCAAATAATTTTTAATTTGTTTTTTTTACAATACCTGAGAATTTTTTTCCAAGATTTTTTCTATAAGAAATATCTATTTATAAACATGAAGCAAAACATGTTGGTTTCTTTTGTGATTAAATTTTATTTTAGATCTGATGTTATAAATTCTTAGATAGATCAGGGATAATCCAAAAAATGGGTGTCTAGATTGGCTTTTTTGAAGGGTTAAGAGATCACTTATCTAAGATATCCTTGGAGTAGGGATGAAAACAATAAAGCTATTAAGCAGAGAAAAGTATTATGAACTGTTGTTTCCAAAGAAAGAAAGGAAACAACAGAATAAAAAAGTAGGTTTTCAACCATATCTGTTTCAGTTGTGTTTGTCATGAATAGGGTGATCCCATCTACTTGGCCAAACTTTCGCTGATATATACTCTATATATACATTAGTAATCAACAACAATAAAGATAAAATATAAATTGTTTAAGCCAGGGTTGTTAAATGAATGGCCTGCAGGACAAATCCAGCCCACAGTGTTTAATCATATCCAAAATTTTTGTAAATTGTTTAGGTGCTGTGATGCAACAGAGCATAAACTACTTGCCTATATTTTAAACAAGCCAGTTTAAGAGAGCTAAAAAATGAGATTTTTATAATTGAGATTTACAGTTTACTTTATTTAGACAGTTTTCATTGTCATAAATTTTTTCTGCATTTATAAATTAATTTTTTAACTTTTTGATTTTATTATTCCATTTTGAACATTCGAATTCAATTTGAATGTAGCTATTCTCATTTTGAGTAAAAGTGTATAGATTAGCTACTGTGTTTTGTTTTTTCTATTTTGTACATTTTCTACTTTCAGCATTATATGACTTTGAACCTTTTGCCCCAACATGTCATTATCAAAAAAGAAAAAAGTAGATTCAGAGTGCAGAGGTGTTTCAAGAAAAATGTTCATTATCTTATTTTTTTACAAAAATGAATGAAAAAGCAGTTTGTTTGATTTGTTTAAAGCAGATTGCGTTGCTGAAAAAATATAACCTTTGTTGTCACTATGAAAGTCTTCATGCTGACAAAAATGAAAAATTTCAAGGGCTGCAAAAAAAAAGAGAAGCTGAATGAACTGTTGCAGTGTCTGAAAATCAGCAGTCTGTTTTTACTCACAGTTGAGATATCAGTGACTCTGTTGTGAAAGCTAGCTACTTCATCACTTACAAAATAGCAGTGTCTTCAAAATCATTTAGTGAAGGTGAATTTATTAAAACATATAGGCTAAAGGTAGCAGAGATTATGCTTCCTAAAAAGCAGCAGACTTTTGCTAATGTAAGTCTGACAAGAAATACTATCATAGTCAGTATTTCTGATCTCTCAGCAAATTTAAACAGCCAATTAAAAAACAAAATAAAAAATTTTTTTTGCCTTTTCAGTTGCAATTGATGAAAGCACAGACTTTACAGATGTTACACAACTGGCTATTTTCATCCATAGAGTCAAAAAGACATTAGTTGTTTTTGAAGTGTTTGTGGAGATGGTGCCAATGTCAAGTAAAACAACAGTCACTGATATTTTCACCTCACTCATTGGTGCCCTGAATCGAATTGGAGTGGACTGGTCTCATGGAGCTTTCAGCATGGATACTGATGACACACCATCAATGATTGGTAGAAAAGCAGGTGTTGTAACAATCTTTAGAGAGAAAGTTCAATCTGCAAGAGCAGGATCTGATTTTTGGACTTTTCACTGTATTTTACACCAGAAGGCTCTGTGTTGCAAGTCATTGAAGATGGACAATGTCATGAAGGTAGTCATTGAAACAGTGAATTTCATATGATCTAGAAGTCTAAATCATCATCAGTTTGATAGCCTCCTTAAAGAGAAAGACCACATCTATGGCTTGCCATGCCACACTGAGGTAAGGTGGTTAAGTTGAGTGCTTTTATAACTTACAAGAAGAAATAGGATCACATGTTACATCCCATGTTAGACTAATTTTTTATTATTATAAATGTGCCAGCCTTGAAGTACTTTAAAACATAATAGGTGAAGTAAGTGGTTTTAATTTTGATAAGGTTTGCATATATTGTATAATTAATTGAGTTTTGATAAAAATGTTTGCTGATTAAATAGTACTGTATTATGGCCAGCAAAAAAGTTGTAGTCTCTAAAACATTAAACTGGATGTAAGTCAAGAGCACTTAAATAAAATTGAAGTTGATTTACTAGAAAATAAACAAAAATTGAATCATAAATTTAACAATGCATTGGATCAATTGGAAAATATAAAAAATACCATTCATTTTTATCTGAAAAATTTGATGAGTTGCAGGAAGTTGCTATAATCAATAAAAAATTGGACAAAATTAAATCAGAAAGTCTCTGTCTAAACGCAACTGTTTATGCTTTTAAACAGCAACTTAAGGATACAGAATTTTATTTAAATAATTCTGATCAATATTTAAAGAGAGAATGTATTAAAATAATGGTGTACTATAAAGAGGAATCAATTGATAATATTGTAGTGGATTTAGCCAAAAAAATTGATGTTAGTATAACCATCAAGGATGTGAGCATCTCTCATCAATTCCTTAGTATATGTATTAACAAAATAATTCATGCAATTATTGCAAATGCAAAGTATTTAAGCAGAAAAATTAGAAATCAAGTATTTGGTAACCAATATAAACTGAAGAGCAGACAATCAGCAAGCAGTAATAAATAATTTTATATAAATGGAAGTCACCTCAAAATGGATAAGAAATTTTTAAATGTTTGCAGAATTTTAAAAACAAATAATTTGAAATATACAAGATGTGACAAAAGTAAAGCAAAATCTTGGAACAATTATTTTATGGCTCCATTCATACTTTTAAAGATCATTTAGAATCTATGATTTGTTTTACTCATTTCTCAGTTGATATTTATGTTTCAACTTTTTCTTACAGATAGCATAATTTGAATTTCAAATTTGCTTTATCAATTTCTCATTTTGCGTTACTTTTGTCACATCCTGTATTTGTATCATACAACGCCACACATATTTATAAAAAGCTGTTAATTCTAATACTATAAAAATTTATAGCATTTAAGCATTATCAAAATATGAAATAAACACCAGATTGGATGATTCATCTATTGAAAAATGACTACTAAGTTTAATGGTATTTATATTTAACTATTTCAAGCTGAACTTTAAATGTTCAATTTCAACACTTTAAGTAATTTATTATGGTATTAATTTTTTGATACTATCTTCTAGATATTTATTCTTGCAGTTATTGTTAAGTTATTATGTTTATGATTTGTTGGCATTATAAAGCATAGATATTTCTTATTACAGTTTTTAAATTATCTTTATTCATTATTGTTGATATTTTGTCAAAAGTAAATGCTTAAGTTAATTTTAAAATTTATTTACAAATTTTATATCTAAAATGATAATCACTAAGTTATATCAATAACATATTTTCAACTATCTAAGAACTTTTGCTTTGATGAAGTTGATGAAACTTTGTCACATCTTTCAGATTAGTGTAACGACATATATATGTCATCAAAGTTATCTTTCATCAACAGTAATGACCGTTTCTCTATATTACGTATTAATATGCAAAGTATTACAAAAAATAAAGAAAGATTGAAAGAAGTACCAATGCACTTTCTATGTTCTGCTATAATAGTTTTAAGTCTGCAGCATGGCTGAATAGTTGGAGCACCATGATTATGATTGACATAGTCTTGATTTAAAACCTACTTACACCACTTTGTTGTGTGTTTGGGGAAGACACTTATGGACAATTTTCCATGATTGGTGGTTTTTGCAAGCAGTTCTAAATTTTAGTTATATCTATATAAAAAAAAAAAAACTAAAAAAACAAAATAGAAAATTGAAATGCACCACAGTATCTTGCAGTATCTTGACATCCTTGGAAGCAGGTCAGGGTAATTGCTTGCCCTAAGTATTAGCACCTTCAGCACTTTCCTGCGAGTCAGGAGGATAAATTTAAAGATAAAATAAAAAATGAGCAAAACATTTTGAGTTCAAATAAACTCAATAAAAATAATATTGATGGATTTAACTTTGTTTCTAGTAATGAGTACATAACACATGGAGGGGTTGGTTTTTTTTAACAATTAAAATGATTTAAATTTACTATGTAATAAATGTAAAAGTGTTTGAATAAAATCTCTTTAAATGAAATAAGTTGGTGTTATCTATACACATCCTGGTTACAATTTTAAAGAATTATGTGATTGTATTACACAAAGCATTAAAAAATTAACTTTTAATAAATATACATTTCTTATATGTGGGAATATTAATATTCACCTCCTAAAATATAATAAAAACACCAAAGTTAATAATTATGTTAATGATTTTTTGAGGGGTGTTCAGAAATTAATGCAACTGATTTATTTTCTTGCAGCATTCATTTAATTAACATCTGATTCTTTTACAACTTATAGATTGGTAACTAAGGTTTACAGATTTTGTAAAAAAATTAGGGTTTGAATTACTACAATCTGCAATTTAAATTTTAAGCAATCCCTCTATGTCTTCTTCATTAGAAGGTAAAACTGGCATGATTGCCCCAAATCAATCTCTGCAGAAGCAAAGAGTTGTCATTGAACTTCTACTGTCAAAGGGAGAAACAGCTCAAAACATAAACAGAAGGCTAAAGCAAGTGTATAGTGATGATACGATAGACTACAGCACAGTGACAAGGTGGGTAAAGCAAATCAATGATGGACAGGAAGAACTTACTGAAAGCAATCTTTGTGATAGACCAAGAAGTGGTAGGCCATCTTCTGCTCACAGTTCTGCTAACATTGATCAAGCAGATGCATTGATTAAGGAAAATAAACACATCACTATTAATGAGCTTGTAGAGTCATTAGGAGTAAGTGCAGGGAGTCCTGTAAAGATCATGGATACCCTGGGTTATTCAAAAGTGTGTGCAAGGTAAGTCCCAAGGCAGCTCACAGAAGCTCATAAACAATCCTGCTAGAAGCTTGTTCTGAATTTCTGGAGTATTGCCATAGTGACAAAACCTTTTTGCAGTGAATAGTGACTGGAGATGAGACTTGGGTTGACCACTTCAAACCAGAGTCAAAGAGAGCATCAATGGAGTGGTGCCATCCCATTTCACCACACTCAAAGAAGTTGAAATCTCAGCAGTCTGCAGGAAAAAGTGATGGTGACTGTGTTCTGGGATAGTGTTGGTGTGATACTGGTAGACTTCGTGTCCAAAGGAGCAACAATCAATTCAGATGTTTATATCAATACATTAAAAAAGTTGAAAGCAAGAATACAAGTAGTTCGGTTTGCTTTGGAAATGTCTAAGGTTTTATTGCAACATGATAACGCTAGGCCTCACACCAGCCTCAAAACCCATGAGGTCATCAGCTCCTTTGGCTCAACAACAATTTCACATCACCGATATTTGCCAGACCTGGCGTTGTCTGACTTCTATTTGTTTGGGGCCCTCAAAGAAAGTTTGAGGGGGTGACATTTTTTCAGTGATGAAGAGGTCAAAACTGCTGTTAGGAAGTGGTTAAAAACACAGCCTGTAGAATTTTACAATGAAGGAATATGTGCACTTGTTAAAAGGTGGAAAAAGGTGGTTCAGAAAGTGGGAGATTACATCCAGAAGTAACTATGAAATGCTCATGCTATATACTTTGTTGTGATGCACAATTTGTGTACCTTTAAAAATCAATGTCATGAAAAGAAATTTGGTTGCATTACTTTCTGAACATCCCTCATACAAGCATAAGATGTATTATTTTTATTGAATGACCCACTAGAATAAAAACAACTAGTAGCACTTTCCTGGATCATTTTTATACTTATAAACTAATAAATAACATCAGTAGCAAAATTATTCTAAGTGATATAACTGACTGTTTTCTAATTTTTATGAATATTAATTGTGTGGATATTAGAACAAGCAATTGCTATAATAATTGCTATGCTAGAGATACTAATCACTTTTCACAGAAGATTTTTTAAGAGGTCTTAACAATAACTCACTGTTTTTTTCTGCAATTAAATATAAATATTTTTCTATAAACAGTAAGTTTAAAGAATTTAATAATTTATTTATTAAAACTATAAACAAACATGCTCTATTTAAAAAAAAGCTTGTTATGAACTGCATCAATGACGTAAACAATAGATGGCTAAAAATATACTGCATCAAATAAAAAAGAAAAATTTGCTATTTTGATTTAAAAAAAAAAACTAATAAAATTATTTTAAATACAAAAACTTTTAAAACTCTTTTCCTCAAATTATCAGAAAATTAAAAATATAATATTTCCAAAATGGATTTAAAAAGAAGTCAAAAAAATTGGCAGCAATTTGAAAGATTGTGTGAGAAATTTTAGATCTAAAATGATTTAAGAGTAATATAATCTCATAAATTAAAAATAAAAGTAGTGAGTGTATCAGTGATCCAAACAAAATTTTTAATAAATTAGTTTCTTATTTTTTAAATTCTTGGTTAAATTTAGCTAAAAATATGCCTGACATTACAAACCATAACCCACCAAATATCAAATGCCCATTTATATTATCTACAGATTATGTAATTTTATGTGTCTCAAATATGAATGATAATAAATCGGTATCATGTGACAATGCTTCTATTAAATGCTTTAAAATGGCTGTTCTTATTATTGCTACTGCCTTATATAATTTGATAAATATTTGTATAGATCAAGGTTGTTTTCCTAACTATTTATCAAAGATAGCAAAAATGATTGCAATGAATTTTTTTATTATTTAAACTCCTTGCACCCTTCTTTGCAGTTTACATTTGAAAAAAAGTTAATCAATCTCTTCCTTTTCTTGATATACAGGTGGAAAAGGTTGGCTCTAAACTGATTACATTTGTTTACTGTAAGCTCACATTTACAGGACAATACCTGAACTAGAAATCCTTCATCACCGAATAAAGGAAAACCAGTTTAGTTTTCACTCTTTTATACCAAGCCTTAATGATCTGCTCAGACTGCAAGCTGCAAGCTGAACATAGAAAAAAATTTTTAATACTACTCATTAATGCCTACCCCAATCACATTATGGAGAAAATAATTGCTTGTGAATTGAAAGATTTTATATCACCTACTTCACATATGGTGAAGAAAGCCCTGTCATCTTCATCTGTCCTGGTAGGGAACTCCTTTGGTCAGACATGAAAGTAAAATTAAAGCTTGTTATGAAAAATGCTTTTTGGAGTAGAACAACATGTTATTTTTACATCTTGCCCACTTCTTCCTGCAATCAAAAAGAATATGTTACCTGCTTCACTTTTAAGCAATTAGTTTATAATTTTTCATGCCACTGTGATAGTCAGTGCATAGGCCACACATCTCAATAGTTACAGGACAGAATTTGTCAACACATGCCAAAATTTATAAGAACTGGCCAAGTTCCCAACTCTTGCAACATTTCCATTTGTTTTGGCAAATCTTCAACCCCAATCATGTTTAGTGAATTCACAATTGGTCATCATCTTTTAGACAACTCTATGTGCACCTAAAATTACAGTGATAAAAAAATTTACTATTCTTTCATTTGGCCATTTATCTTTTCATTTACCTCCTTTAGAAGTTGTTTACATCAAATCAAGCAAGCCAAATTTATGCTGCCAAAAAGAGTTTGTTTACAACTTAAAATTTTGCCCTGATCACATGCTTTGATGCCTTTCTCAAACATCCAATCATCTTCGTTTAGCTTTATTAGAAAATCAATTGAATTTTTCTTTCCTTCATTCTATTGTTTATCTCTTGATGAGTGTCAGACAAAAAGCTTAGTGATGAGTTTTTTTGTCGGCTAATAAATAACCTAAAAAAAGAATAGTCAAAATAAAAAAATTTTTGACTATAAAGCTCCTACTCCTCTATATTTCAAATGCAACACTCTAAAAATTACACTCCAAGTAGAAGTAGCTAAACTAGTTCATAATTACTTGGCTAAAAAATTGCCCTATTCTTTTATCAACTACTTTGCTTTGCAAAATGAAATTTATCAATATATTACAAGGTCTTCTGCAGCCAAAAATATCTTAATACCCAGATTAAGTTCAAGGCTGGCTCAACATTGCATAAGATACCAAGAAGCTTTAGTTTGGTCTTAAGTATCAACTTCAATAAAACCTTGGGAATTTTAGTTGTTTAAAAAAAGCTTTAAAGATTTTTAATTAGTAAATATAACTCTCAATGAAGCTTAAAAGTCCAATTTGCATTGTTTTTTTTTTACTTGTATTTTATTAACTTTAAACTCTGTATTTAACTAGTTTGTTTTCTAAAATTGTTTTATTTTGCTTGTTGGTTAGATTTATTGTTATTATTAGAATTTTGATTGTTAGTTAGATTTATTATTGTTTTGCTTAATTTAAGCACTTGCTAGTTGGATTGATAAGTGTTTTGCTTTATTTAAGCACTTTTTTTTTAGAATTTATTATTGCTCTTCTCTATTTAAGCCTGTTTTAGTTAGAGCTGTTGCTATTTGCTTATTAGTTAGATTTATTTTTGTTTTAATTTATAAAGCAATTATTATTATTTGCTTGTTAGATTGTTTAAGCACTTGTCAGTTAGATTGTTACTTTTTTTTCCTGTTAAATTTATTTAATTTAGAAAGAGAGATGATTTTAAAATCCATTTGTAAATAATAGCAAACAAAATCCTACACTTCATTAGTTTGTAAAGTCTACTAAAAAAGCTTAATGTTTTCAACTATCATCAGTCCTTATCAAAGCATCTAAAATTTTACCACAATTTAACAATTAATTATAAATGACACATTCATTCATTTAAAATATAAACAACAGTTTTCTCAAGTTTATGCTGTCACTGTTATTACTTATTTAATTTAAAAGCAATGACAATTAAACAAAAACAACATCAGAATTCACAGAGGAAATAAAAGAAAACAGAGAAAAACTAATAAGAATCACATGGCTAAATTAGAATAGTTGTAGCAAGAAAGACAAGCCAGTTTGATACAGTTCTTTATTAATTTTTGGTTGATGTTTTTTAATTAGTAAAGCTTCATAAATTTTACAGTTGTAATCTGATGAACATGTTTTTATAACAAAATGATGCATTAAACCATACACATTTTTTTTATTTCAAAAATTACATTCAATAATATGTTCTTTTATTTTACTTTTGACTGAAGAACCTAAATTTAAGTGATCCTTTGCTCTTGTTACCACATGACATGTTAACTTATCAATTTAAGTCAGACCCACATTGCGCAGGCACAAAAAGTAATAAACAACATTTCACAAAAAAGTGCAGGCATGTTGGATTTTAAATTCAAATAATTTCCAATTTTGCAAGTTTTATATAAAGGTGTTAAATGCATGGCAGAAATTGCAAAATTGGAAATTATTTCAATTTAAAATCTAACACACCTTAACACCTAACACACTTTTGTTGTCAAAATGTTGTTTATCACTTTTTGCACCTGTGCAATGCAGGTCTGACTTACATCTATAAGTCTACACATCATGTGGTAACAAGAGCAAAAAATCACTTAAATTTAGGTTCTTCAGTCAAAAGTAAAAAAAGAAATATGGTTTCATGCATCATTCTGTTGTTAAACTGTGAAATTTATGAAGCTTTACTAATTAAAAAACATCAACCAAAAATTAATAAAGAACTGTATCAAACTGGCTTGTCTTTCTTGCTACAACTATTCTAATTTAGCCATATGATTCTTATTATTTTTTCTCTGTTTTCTCTTATTTCCTCTGTGAATTCTGATGTTGTTTTTGTTTAATTGTCATTGCTTTTAAATTGAATAAGTAATAACAGTGACAGCATAAACTTGAGAAAACTGTTGTTTATATTTTATTGTCATTTATAATTAATTGTTAAATTGTGGTAAAATTTTAGATGCTTTGATAAAGACTGATGATAGTTGAAAATGTTCAGCTTTTTTAGTAGACTTTACAAACTAATAAAATGTTAAATTTATTTAATTTGATCACATCTACAGAAATTTTATAAATTGTTTGTTTCAATTACATTGTTGTATGTATTGCACTGAATTAATACTTAGTGTAATTTAATTTAAAACCTTTTCTTACTACATGTAATTAAATGTGATTTAGTAGCTTGATGACCACATCTGGTCTATTTACTGATCTATGGTGTTAATCATGTTACTTTTTAATTTGTTATTGTTGTTACTGTATTTTTGCACCAAAACAAAATAAATCAACTTAAACTTAATTTTGTAAGATTAATTATTCTATTAACCTGATTTTTTCTTGCCACAAAAGTAAGAAGTTGGTTAACTAGTTTTAGCTAAATATGTGCTAGAAGTTTTTAGACTTTTTTAGACAAAATACAGAGGTGGGCAGAGCACAACTTCAAGCACAACTTATCAATTGCAGAAGTTGTGCTGCACTTTCATACTTTTTTTAGAAGCATTGCACACTTTGTGCTGCTCTCTTAGAGAATTTTAAGTTGTGCTTAATTGTGCTGTGCATTGAGAAATGAAAAGACTACTTGTTCTTTATTGCATTGCATATCAAAGATTAAACAAACCAATTTGCTCTTTGTTGTGCTGTGCTTTTTTTTATATAATTCTATTTTGAAAAGCACAATCTACTTTGTTTTTTTTTCAATGTCAGTGATTGGAAAACCAATTGGGCTGCATTTATGAGTTGAAAAAGTACAATACATTTTAATTGATATAAAAATCATGTTGTGCCGCATTTAGTATAATTTTAGAATAGTCCACATTGTGCTTTTCACTAATTTCAAAATCAGATTGCACTTGTTGCACTGTGCTTTTCATTGATTTCAAAAGATTATTCCACTGCACTTTACATGATTTCAAAATTGCATTGTGCAAGTTGCATTGCACTTTACATGATTTCAAAATCATATTGTGCAAATTGCGCTACACTTTACATAATTTCCAAAACACAATGCACTTTACATGATCTAAAAAAACAAAAACGCATTGCACAAGTTGCAGTGCACTTTCCTAAACAAAGAAAAAAAACACCCACCTCTGTCGAAAAAGTATTTTTGTAAGTATTTACTATGTGCTGTACATTTTACAACATACCCTTTTTTTTGGCAGGTAATTGTAAATACTCCTGTATATTTTGAAATATCAACCAATTTGAAAAGTCCATTTTTTCCTAAACTTTATTCATGTCATGCTTCCCCATCATCAAATCCTTATCATCCTTTGATGTATCAGTTGTTAGCAAATCAGTGTCCTGTTGATCCCACTTTTACGATTTTACCTGCTGCATCTCATGTTGTTCGATTTTCTTTCCGAATGTTTGAATTTACTGGTGTTAATGTAAGTATTTATTTTTAATATTTTTTGCCAAGACTTTTCATAAAACATTTTAATTTATTGACAGCTAGGAAAGGCGATTTACA
This sequence comes from Diplosoma virens, assembly GCA_963680785.1. Classification (NCBI taxonomy): domain Eukaryota; kingdom Metazoa; phylum Chordata; class Ascidiacea; order Aplousobranchia; family Didemnidae; genus Diplosoma; species Diplosoma virens. The sequence continues at coordinate 34,626,247 of OY796895.1, read as the reverse complement.
TTCACTGTCGAATAGCACCTTGCTTTCCAGCATCTGCATCTACTGCATGCCAACCTGCATCTTGTAGTACAAGTCGTAAACGCCGTGATTTACAAAGTGAAAATTTCCTTGAACATTCATTTGGACCTTTGATAGGTATTGTGTCAATGTGGCTTATTTTATATCTGCCAAATAAGTTATTGAACTTTTGTGAAGTTACTAATTTTGTTCTAGAACTCAATTATTTAGTGTTTGTTTATGTTATTACTTTTTTAACAGGAGGATTAAGTAAAACAGTCTGATGTCACACAAAAGAGCTTTCTTTAAATCTTTTTTTGTACTGCTAATGATGAAAAATCACCATCATAAAGAGTTAAATGTTTAATAGTAAATTCATATGCATTTTAAGCTGTAATATTGTTCTTAAAAATAGAATATTAATAATATTGTTTCAACAAAAATTTTTTTATTTTATATTAAAAGATATCTAATTGCATAGTCATCAAGGTTGATTTGCCATTATTATTTGTTAAAACTGAGATTTTTGTTTTGTTCAGTAAGTAAGACTTTATTCTATAAAAAAAAATTTTTTTTATAAATTAAATTGCCTTGCAGCAATGTTTAAAATACATTATATTTTTAGTTCGTCAATCACCTGGTCTTCACAAAAATGAACCCTTTGAAGAAAATGTTAAGAAAATATATCTTTTTCAAGACTTTCCTTTTTCATTCCAATACATCAATTTTGCCTATTACTGGTAAGTTTTAACAGTCCATGAAATTTCAGTGTGGTCAGCAGCATCGTCAAGTTGGCAGCATGGTCGAGTGGTTAAAGTGCCAGACTGATGATCAACGTGGTTGTCATTGTTTGAAGGGCATCCACTTCAGGTCAGACACAAACAGGACTGGGGCTGAGGGTTTATCCTTTTACTACCCCAGACTGCTGTATTGCCTAAATCAGATGCTGGCAGTGGTGTTATTAAGCCAGCATTGAGTTTCATCATCCAAAACCATCAGACCTTGTGCTCCATGTGGTGCCCGATGTATAGGGTGCGCTGTTAGTACATGGTCTGCGGTTTGCTCAGAGGCGCCACACTCGCAATTCAGTGAAGGAGCAAGACCCCATTTGTGCATGGACAAATGGAATTGCCCAACACCAGTCCGCAGGCGGTTGAGCCTAACCCAAGCTACTCAGGGTAAGCCCATCCCAACAAGCCTGGCACTGGTTTCAGGTCTTCGTTCAAAACTCACTTGCGCCATTCTGTTGTGTCCTTGGGAAAGACACTTTACAGCACTTCCTCTGCTTGGTGGTCTTGGCAAGCAGTTCTAAATTACAGTCATATCTCTACTAAATTACTAGCGGACAGCAATATCTTGGCATCTTCGGAAGCAGGTTGGGGTAATTGCTTACCCTATGTATAGCACCTCTGTCACTTTCCTGTGAGTCAGAAGGATAAATATAGAGATAAAAAATTTAAAAAATAAAAAAAACAGTGCTTAGGTTTTGGTATGCACAGAGCTTTTTTTAATTTTTGCATTAAATATTTTTTGTAATCACACAAAATTTTGTTTAAGTTAGTGACTTTTGCATATTTAACACTTGTTAAGAGAATTTAGTTAATGTACATCAAAGTCATGCATTTATCCCCACAAACATTTAGTGTTGTAAAAAAATGTTTTTTACTGCAAAATCCACTAAACTCAAGCAAGTAAAATAGTTGAACTTAAGTGCAGGGTTGACTTTCTGAAAACTTGAACTTGGACTTAAACCTTTTATTTCTATTACACTTAAACTTTGACTTTGACTTATAACACAAGAACTTGTACTTGCACCTAGATTTTAAAATGTTATTATTGGAACAACCTTGTAACAGTTTATATCATTGACTATACCTCATTCAAGTAATGTTTGCTGTTCAATCAAAAATTGTAACATTAGATCATCAACTCCTTATATCACACAATATGATAAAAGAAAATGTTAATTAAAGAAGTCTTGGATCATGGTTGAGTGGTTTGAGCACCAGGATCATGATCAACACAGTCTTGGTTCAAAAACTACTCACACCATTCTGTTTTTTCCTTGGGAAAGGCACTTTCCCCTGGTTGGTGTTCTGCTTTCCCTGTTTGGCAAGCAGTTCTAAATTAAACTCATATTTCTATTAAATTTACAAGTGGACAGCAATATCTTGGCATCTCTGAAAGCAGGTCAGGGTAATTGCTTGTCCTATGTACAGTGCCAGGGGCACTTTCCTGCGATTCAGGAGGATGAATGAAGAAATAAAAATAAAAAAAGATCTTATCAAATAACACAGGAAAATTAAAAGAAAAATTCAAGTATTTTTAATTTAAAACACTATGCAGCTAGGATAATGCAAGCAAAAAGATTGATAATTAATTTAATGAGCATGAGATCCTGCTGATATTGCATTAACTTTGTCTGTTTGATCTTATAAATAGCAGGGGTTTCCCAAACTGAGATCTGCAGACCCCTGACGGCTGTGATGGCTGCACAGGGGGTCTGCAACATATGACAAAAGTGTCAAACATCTACATTGTAAAGTACATTTCTTCTCACAGATAACTGCCACATTGATTCATAAGTGTTTGTAATCATAAATCATTATTGTTGTGCCATCTTATCAAAAAGTTGTTTTATGACATATGACTCTTCACCAGATGTAAGTATTCATAACTTTACTAAGATCATTTTAACCACTCTGCACATGCAAAGTTAGAAAAGCAACAATTAACAAGTGAAAAACTGTTGCAAGAAAGAGATGTGAAAGAAAGTGAAGTTGTCAAAAAATTAATTGTATGATTATACTGTGCAGTAGTTTGAATTAGTTCCGACATAGCTTAAATTTGAATGTGGTGTAGTTTAAAACTTATGGATAGGTTTTCAAAGCAAAAGAAAAGGCAAATGATTTCGAAAGTAAAGCCCAGCATTTTAAACAAAAATCACTAACATATGATGAAAAAACATTAAGTTTGGCTTTATCGAATGTCCCTCTGATGTTTCTAAGCCTCAATGTTTACTATTTTACAAAACATTGTCAAATAAAGGTAATTTTAAATTTGGCTCAAGAAAAATGTTGGTATCTTTTTCTTCAAGCAACAGGTTTAATTGGTTGAGAAGGTTAAACATGCCTGTCAGGTTTCCCATTCAGGTTCTCCAAAAGATTCCATGCAGCCCATTTGTTTCAGCTGCGCAGAATCTTTTGGAGAACCTTGCCAGACTTGGCATTCATGCTTCTGAATGCACAAATGACAAATGGAAAACGGAGTACTGTGAAAATGCTTCCAGGCTCCGTGCTTTTGTGCCCAGGACTGGTGCCAGGCCTGTTGGGATGGACTTACCCTGAGCGGCTTGGGTTAGGCTCAACTGCCTGCCAACTGGTGTTGGGCAATTCTATTCATCCATGCACAAATAAGGTCTTGCTCCTTCACCAAATTGCAAGTGTGGCGCCTCTGAGCAAACTGCAGACCATGTACTAACAGCATGCCCTATACATTGGGCACCACATGGAGCACGAGGTCTGACAGTTTTGGATGACGAAACTCGATGCTGGCTTAATAACACCACTGCCAGCATCTGATTCAGACAGTGCAGCAGTCTGGGATAGTAAAAGGATAAACCCTCGGCCCCAGTCCTGTTTGTGTCTGACCTGAAGTGGATGCCCTTCAAACAACAACAATGACAACAAGGTTTCCTATGCAAGTTTCCCGAGCCAAATTTCATCAGCTACTAATAAAGCTAAATCCAGATTGTGCTCTTGAACAAAAATTAAAAGCTCTTCTCACTGTTCAAACACGTGATCTACTATTTTATTTTTTATTCATGAAAGAGCTTAGATAGAGTTTACAATTTTTACAGAAAAAGGGACAAAGAAGAAGAATTAGTCAAATAGTCATCAGATCAAACTTTTATGATTAGCTTCAATCAAAAACCTCTTGCATCTTTTTGGTTAAGTGTTGTAGATGAATAGTCATTGTTCTTACAAAAGGCAACTAAAATTTTATTACCTTTTTGTTACTCCTACATGTGTGAGACAACTTTTTCATCTCTTGCAAGTCCAGAATTGCAGTTGAGGCTGATTAAAGAGTTTGCTTGTCACAAATTGCTCTGAGAATTGATATCTTATGCAGTAAAAAGTAACCTCATCCATTATATTGATGTTGTCAATTTTGTTAATGAAAATAATTTAGTTTTATTTATTTTGGGTTTATATTATCTTTTTTCATCGGTTGGGCAGAAAAGTTGATATAAGACTGGGGTCCATGAAAAAAGGATTAAAATAAAAAAAGACATAAAAAAAGAGGTTTGTGACCCAAAAATTTCAGGAAACATGGGAATGGAGCACTTGTTTAACTAGATGAGTAAATATATGAAGATTGTAAGCCAAAATCTGTACATTTCTGAACTCCTGCTACTTTAATTTTTCAATTTTTTGAAAAAATTATTCTTTAAAAATTTCAAATATACAGGGTGAGGCATAAATATGGAATCAAACAAAAACAATTGTAAAAGTAAAAATATAATATATTTTGGATTATGACAAATATGTATGAATACACAAAGATATAGAGATAATGATTCCAGAAGTTTACTCAAAATGGCTTCTTTATAAGGTTACAACTTACAATTTGCAAAATAAATCTTAAAAACCACCTCCAATGTACAGAACAATACATAAGATTTAATATACGCTTAACATTCACAATGTAATAATTAAATTACAAAAAATAATTTAATTATAAATCTGTTTCCAAATTTACGCCTCACCAAAACTGGTGCAGGGACAATCTTTCTTGGTTCTGGTTTAAAGAAATATGGCCTTTCTTGCTTCCCAGACCATAATGTGATTGACTTCTCCATATGGTCGATACTTGAGGCAAAAACTTGCTCAAAAGTTCATTGCACAATAAAGAATCTAAAGCATTCCTAGAAGATAACATGGCAAGAAGTACCTCAGAGCCAACTGCATATTGCAGTAGAAGATGTTGGAAGAAGACTAAAGTCAGTTGTAACCTCAAAAAGAAGCCATTTTGAGTAAACTTCTGGAATTATTATCTCTATACCTTTGTGTATTTGTATATATTCATCATAATCCAAAATATATTATATTTTTACTTTTACGATTGTTTTTGTTCGATTCCATATTTACGCCTCACCCTGTACATATAGATAGCAAGAGAAAATTATTAACAGTTTTGTAGTCAGCTAAGTTTTTAGGTTTATCTTAATATGCACTGCTACATTACTGTGCAGTCTGTGAATCAGTTTTTCTTAGTTTGATAAATGAAAAATAAGTTTCATCTTTGATCTTGTTTTGCCATGAACATGAACAAAACATTTACTAATGTGTTTGTTGTTTTATCCAAGATATCTGTGTTATACACATCTAATACAATAGTTTTTAAAATTTTTACAGAATATTGGCTATGTTTTGCATAAAACTTTGAAACCATTGTATTTTATGTGTGGAGATAATATTTTATAACTTTGTAGTTTCAGTAACAAAAAATATTAATAAATTATTCCTATGCCATTAAATATTGTTGAAACAGATGTCTATAGGTATAGAACTTAATAAAAGCTTTAATTATAGATGAACTTAAGAAAAGCTTCAATTCAATTATAGATACTATTTTGTTTTGTGATAATCTTGAAAAAGACTGTTTTTACTGTTTTTTTGGTCAACTCTCATCAGAAGAAATCATTGACACTGATTGAAAACTGAGTTCTATTTATACAATTCAGTATATTATACAATCAGCTGACTGGTTTGATTGGACAGAAGGAAATATGTGTTGATTGGTTGATTACATACATGACCACATGTGCATCTCAAGTGGGCAATTTCAAATGCAAAAAGAAACTCCTTTTGATGACAAAAAATTGGTTGTAGAGTCTCAATGTAAACAGCTTCCAAAATTGGAAGCTCACTGAGTTGTCTTTGAATATAACAAAATTTTGGAACCTGTTTTCATCAAGACTTTAAAACTACCATATTTATTCAAGTATAACACGCAATATTTTGTACCAAAAACCCCCATGAAAAGCTTAGTGTGCATTATACACAAGTGCACATTATATTCAAATAAATATGGTAATTCTTTGTTGTCAAAAAAAGTTTTTTTATGTATTAAAAGTTGCCCACTTGTGATGCATGTGGTCATGCATTTGATCAATCAATCAAACACATCTCCTCCTGTCCAATTAAACCAGTCATATGATTTCAATTTTCACAAACCATATAAACAGAACATCAATCTTGCTTTTCAATCAATGTCAACAATTTCTTTTAAAAAAAGTTTTAAAAAATGTAGACTTTTATAGTTTTAAATCAAACCCTCTAATCCTAACATTTTTGGTGACCCAACATGATTGAAGTGAATTTGGTCATTTTGGTGACCTAAATTATATGTGCTGCTGACACTAAAATGTATCCTGTAACATACACAAATAAAAAATATAACAAAAAAACAAATAGATACACCGATAAAAAAGCATCCATGAATAACCTACATACATGCATTAAACTGAAATGAACAAAAAAAAGTTATTTCTTACCTTTGTTCAATGTTGTCAGGGTCATCAAAAATGTTAGGATTAGATGGTTTGTTTTAAAACTAACCCTACACAATATTACAAATAAACTTATTCAAAGAGAATTTATTAATTAATTATAATTAAAACATGTCTCTGTCCCAGAGTAGTAGTATAATATTATTCATAATTTTGTTGCCTGCTTTTAAATGGTACAGCCATGTCACTATATATAGTGAGCATGACTGAATGTATAAATCATTGACCATGGGACACAGAAACACTGTTGCACAAAATTTCGACTGATAAACACCATGAGAAATGGGGCATGATTGATAAAATAAAACATGAGCTGAGCATGCTGCAACCACACATTTGGCATACACGAATTACGACAACCTTATCAAGCAACAATAAAAACAAACTGCAAGGCCTTGTTCAGATCCAGGTAAATTAGAGTTTTCAGTACAAAAGTCAAACTTTAAGTCAGTAACAGTTAAATTATTTTACCAGTATAGTTTGAGATGACTATAGAACGCAATGTAAAACACACAAAAATAGTTTTATCTGTTGAAGACAACCTGAAGGTCTGTGATATGGTGTAGAAAAACTTTTTTAATACTGATATAATGTTAAAATGCAGTATAAGAAAGTCAACTGTGTTAGCAGTGATCAATTGATTAAAGCACTTTGCTTGTGATCAACATAGTCTTAGTTCAAAATTTACTAACACCATTTTGCTGGGTCTTTGGAAAAGACACTTTACGGTACTTTTCCTTGCTTGGTGGTCTTGGCAAGCAGTTCTAAATTTCAGTCATATTTCTATAAAACTAAAAACACAAATTAAAAAATTTTAAGTGGACATCAATATCTTGGCATCTCTGGAAGCAGGTCAGAATAATAGCTTGCCCTATGTATAGCACCTTTGTCAATCTACTGTGAGTCAGAAGAATAAATATAGAGATTAAAAAAAAACTCTCAATGACATTTGCAAGGGCAAAAAAAATTTTTATTTTATTTCTATCTTTATATTTATCCTTCTGACTTGTGAGAAAGCAATGGAGGCACTAATATATAGGGCAAGCAATTACCCCAACATGTTTCTAGAAATGCCAATACATTGCAGTCCAGTTGAAATTTTTTATTTTTGTTTTAGGATTTTTATAGAGATATGACTAAAATTTAGAACTACTTGCCAAGACCACCAAGCAAAGACAGTGCCATAAAGTGTTTTCCCAAGAACACAACAGAATGGCATTGGTAGGTTTTGAATTCAAGACCATTTTGATTACAATCACAGCACTCTAACCACTCAACCACACTTCCAACAATTGCAAAACTCCAAAATAGCATAAGGTGAATTAGATATATTAAAGTTTGTAAAGTCCACCAAAGCCATTAAAATTGGTATGTTTCTTAAATGGGACAGCTCTTTATCTGTGGTTTTTATCAGCAACAAGAAAAAGGAATTTCACTGACTGATCCCATTCCTTTAGAAAAGGCCACCAATTTTTGCAGCATTTTTTATGCTGAAAGTCCTAAACCTTTTAATGCAAGTTATGGTTTTTAATGGTGTTTTTTCAGGTTCTTCTAAATCAAAAGTCTTGCTATTGCAAGAGAGAATGTAAATGCTTATCTTTCTACTGACAAGTTTTTCAGTTTTTTCAATGAGCACACAAAGAATCATTCCTTACATCAACTTTTCAATTGTGATAAAACTTGTCAAAATTATAAAATGCTTTGTGGAGACACTTTAAATATGATTCACAGTGATCCATTTGGGACAAAGAAATAGGTAACAATAAATGCTTTCTCTAATGCAAATGGTTCCATTAAACTGCCATTGTTCTTTATGGGCAAAGAATTTTTGTTGCTTTCACAAAGTTGATAAATTGACATTGCCTGCTGTGTTTCAAAGCCAAACAAATGCTTGGATTGATAGTTATATTTAACTATGGGTTTTAAGCTGCTTTTTTGTAGGCCTATCAGATGTTTAGTAAAAACTAGTTCAATTAGCAAAAGAAACCAAAAGCACCTTTGATTTTAGACAACTGCTCAACTCATTCCAAGAAGATGAACAAGTATCCAATGATGGCCAAATTGCCACCCAATGTAAGCTTTTACCTAGTTTTGCCACTCAATGTAATTTTACTTAGATCAGGTGTTTTAGAGTGTCTAAAGAGAAAATATCACAAGTCTATTTTAAAAAAGCTGGTTTTTCAAACAAAAGATGATATGTTTACTTTCTGAAAGAAAGTAACCCTTTCAGACCTGATTTTTTTAGGTTAAAAGAATTTTTTATGCATAAAAACCATTTTTAATGATTGTAAATTATTTATTTCCTTCAAAAAAAAAAAAAAAGTAGAAATAAAGTCATAGTACTGTAATATGGAATTGTCCACTTAGATGGACATCTCATTTCAAGATATAGAAAGGCTATAAGCTCACAGCTGTTAGGAGAGATAGAGATTTCAACAAATTTGCAATTTTTATTGTAATTTTATATTTAAAGATAATTATTTATAGTGAAAGTAACATAAAAATATATATTTAATACATATGAAGAAAATTTTTAACAACTTTAATACATTGTCTGCACAGTATGTTTCTCTTGTGGGAAACAATTTGTTTGTCAGTACACAAATTTTGCTTTAAATTTAGTGCAGACACCCCATACAGCATCAAAGGTCTAACTTTGTACCATTTAGCCCTCTTCAAAATATGCACTATATGTACATTCTTTAGCAGAGACATGAATCTTTCCCTAGTCATGTTATCTATAAATAAATTTATGCCAAAGAGAGAATCCCAATACATTTTCAATTGAGGAAATTTTTAGACAAGCAATGCAATACACAACTGAATAAAGATTTTATTTCCATAAATATTTGTGCATAAAAATTGTGTAACCTTTATGGAGGGCATAAATATTTGTCATCTCAATCATTTTTTTAAATTTTGAGTTTCCTATGAATTTTTAAAAATATGAAAAGAGATCAGGTACAACATAGGAGCTGACTTCATCTTTTTGTAAGGGCTCTTAATAAGGTAAATGAGGTTCATCAAATGATTTTCTTCTTCATTTAACATCTTTTAATAATGTGATATTTTTATAAAGTTGATTAAATATAAGTAATATGTTGCAGTGCAGCAAATCCTGCACTGCAAAAGTTTATTATCTTTGGAAGAAAATTTCAGTTTTTATTAATATATTTATCCTTCTGACTAGCAAAAAGGAAGAGGCTTTAATGCATAAGGTAAGCAATTACTCCAGCCTGCTTTCAGAGATGTCAAGTTATTGTCTGGTTTAAATTTTTTTATTTATTTTTGTATTTTCATAGGGATTTGACTGAAATTTAGAACTGCTTGCCAAGACCACCAAGCATGGGAAAGTGCTTCAAAGTATTTTTCCCAAGGTTACAACGAATGTCACAAGTAGATTTTGAACCAAAACCATGATGATTGTAGTTATGGTGCTCAAACCACTCAACCACACTGCTGACATGCAAAACATGCATAAAACACTTAAAAATAAAACAAATCAGTTAGGTTAGGCAGAGAGTAGCACAACAGTGTAAAAACAACCTCAAAAGTAAATACTGTATTATAAAATAACTATGTATTAAAATTTTTCACCCTTGAATAGGTTTGGTTTGTCCATTTGAATAGACACAAAAAATATATCAATATTAATTACTATATAGATATTAATAAAACTTTTAAATGTTTATTGCAACAAATAAATGAACATTGAACAACAAATATTTAATATTTTCTTTACAATAATGTGCTAATTATTCTTAGTTTTTTCTTAAAAAGAGACCTACCTTGAGAGGGTTTTGAATTTGTCACCTTATAAAAGGCTTTTTCTGATGTGCACTAAAACGGACAAACTGATTTCTGAGCAGAATATTGTTCTGTGCATAAATACAGGCTATTATAAAATTATGTCCATTGAGATGAACACAGGGTCTGAAAGGGTTAATATAATAATAGTTGTCAAAAAAGATAGCAATTGCTTAGGAACAAATAAACCCTGAGATGCTAAGAAAATCTTGGTGAAATATTATTTAACACAAACTCAACCAATCTTTTGCAACAGAAAGAAATGCGATTTGTTCTAAAAATTTGCTGAATTTGTTGAGTAATTTGCTGCACTTGTTGTGGTATCGTGCAATCAATGACATAGTGTTTTCTTAAATGCTTCTTAATCTTAATTAGCACCTTCTTCTCGAACAATCATTGGACGCGTATCTCCAAGCATAATTTTATCAAGTTAAATTTGCACATCTGTTTCAGGTTATCACTCAGTTCAATGTCATCAAGCTATTACAGTAAATAAACTTAAAGCCTTCTATTTGAATAAGGTTAATTTTGGCTAAGTATTTTTTGTAAATGTTAATTATTGTTGTTTAACAAACCTGTGTATACGTGCAAAGATGCAACAGGCAAAAGTGGCTACAAGGATTCAAGTAACTCATCTGCATCAAGAATTAAAAGAAAATTTGTTGAATTTGCATTAACAGCTTGAACTGTCAAAATGAGTGAAATTTCTAAACTAATTTTGTTAAATAAGCAACACCAAGAGCAAATGGCAGTTTTACACGACAAGCATTGCAAGCAGAACAAGCAGCACAAAGAGCAAATGACAATGCTTGAAGAGCAGCTGAAAGCTTTACAAAGCAGCTTGAACAACTCGTGAGAAAATGTTCCAACACTGATGGCACGTTTTAAACCATTTGATTCAACATCTGAGTTATGGACTGATTTTTGGCAAGGTTTCGAACATTTGTCACTGCTAACTCTATTCCCGACAACAAGCAAGCACAAATTTTTCTTACCAATCAATCTAACTTCGTTTACAAAATGCTTAGCAACTTAGTGGCTCAACAACAACCTGTCAAAAGCATACATAAGCTAACGATAAATGATATTCAGACATTTATGGCAGAGCAGTTTGATCCAAAACGATTTGTTGTCAGAAAACATTTCAAGTTTTGGTCTGACATGAAACAAAAACCTGGCAAAACTATTCCAGAACTGGCAAGTAGAATACAACAAGATGCAGCTACATGTGATTTTCAATCCATAAAAGATCCATTAGATTGTGAACTAAATTCATCTGTTCAGTCGACAACAAAGCAGTTTTTAAGATACTCTTCAAGCTCAAGGACAATGAACTGAAGTTTAGCAACGCCATCAGAGTGGCTCAAGAAGTGGAAGAAGCAGCCAAGGTAGCAAAATAAACTGTACACAGTCAACCTTCTACATCCGTGCAGAAAGTTTATTACACAAAGTCCAAAACTTCCAAAACACAAAAAAAGAAAAGCACCTGCTTCAGGTGTGGAAATTCTGGACATTTCAGCAAAGCTTGTCCCCACATCAAAGCTATTTGCAGCTTCTGCAAGAAAACAGGTCATCTGCAATCTGTATGCATGTCTCAGCAAAGAGATAACAGTAAGCTTGTGAAACAACAGGTGAAATTGATGCACAAAGTCCGATGTTCCATTTCACCCATCTATTAATCTGTTAGACTTAATGACCATAGAATTAAGTTTGAAATTGATAGCAGAGCAAGTGACACATTTTGCTGTGAAGCAACATGGCAGGGCTGGGTAAACCCACTCTACAACCTGTAACAGTTCAATATCAAGTTGCTGAAGGTAGCCTGCTACCTGTCATGGGACAACCAATCAACTGCAAGTATTGATGGAAAATCACGTGACCTTTCTGTAATTGTCACTAAGGCGCCAAATCTAAATTTGCTAGGTTGTCTCATGATAAAGTTAAAACTCACCAACTTAATTGATCATTTCAAACAAAACCTAAGTTGTGCTGAATCTACTGCAATGATAGAGCATGTCACTACAAGTGGTCCAGAAAACTCTTTACATGCGGCATGTATTCAATTTGTGGAGAGTTTCCTACTTTATTTGAATCAACATTGGGTTGTCTAAAAGATTTTTCATTGGACATACGGTTTAAACCTGAAGCTAAACCTATTTTCAAGAAGCCAAGACCTGTGCCATTCTCAATTCTACAAGATTTAAATGAAGCATACGAAGCAGGAATTAAGAGAGGTGTATGGAGCTTACAGATTTTAATTGATATGGCACCCCCGTGGTTCCTATTCGAAAGTCTCCCATGCCAGGTCAAGCAAAAGCAAGCATCAGAGTTTGTGGAGATTATTCAGTGACTGTGAACTCGCAACTGGAAGACCATCGTCAACCAATCCCTCTCCCAGAAGATCTTATGTGCAAGCTAGGACTTGGTTACTGCTTCAGTAAGATTGATCTAGCAAATGCATATTATCAAATCTGCTTTTCTCCTGACAGCCACAAGAAGCTGGCTCTCAGCACTCACAAAGGAGTTTTACTTCAGACAAGACTTCCTTTCAGAATTAAATCTGCACCAGGGTATTTCCAAGAAATCAAGGAACAGTTAACACAAAATTTCCGAGGAGTTGCTGTGTATTTTGATGATGTTTTAATAGGTGGTGACAATGCAAAGGACCATTTGATGAACCTGCAAGCTTTGTTCAAAAGACTAGAAGAAAAAGGTCTTCGCTGCAACCGTGAAAAATGTGTTTTAGCCCAGGTATCAATTGATTGCCTGGGCCACACTTTATCAAGTCAAGGAATTGCAAAAGGGTCCAAAGTTGATGCCATACTAGAAATGCCTATGCCCAAGAACATTTCTACGTTAAAATCTTTTTTAGCGTCTGTGCAATTTTATTCTAAATTCTTACCTCCATATTTTTCAGAAATCACCAAGCCGTTGTACAAGCTTACACGCAAAGGACAACAGTGAAAGTGGGGTGAAGAAGAAGCTATATCTTTTAAAAAGATTAAACGGTTACACTAACGGTTACATTAACTCTGCACAGATACGTTCTTGCTCACTATGACCCATCTCTTCCGTTAGGTTTATCTTGTGATGCCTCAGAATGTGGAATTGGAGCAGTATTGTTTTATTGCTTTGCAGACAGAAGCAAGTGTCCAATTCTCAATATTTGTAAAATCCTATCGGCGACACAAAAATGCCACAGCCAAATACAGAAAGAAGCACTATCATTAGTATATGCTTTGAATAAATTTCACCAGTTTCTCTATGGTCGTAAGTTCATTGTGGTTACCGATCACAAACCTCTAGTGACCTTGTTTGCCCCTAATAAAGGTACTCCTGCAATGTTCGTCAATCGACTTGCACAATGGGCATTACTTATGCATCAATACAACTACACTGTGGAATACCATAGAAGCAAAGACCATGGTAATGCCGATGCTCTTAGTCGCTTGCCATTTTCAAATAACACAAGTTTTGATGGGAAGGAAATAGAAGAAGATGTCGATAGCATTTATTTGGTTTGAACAATCAGTCGTCAAATCAATCCTGACAATCCATTGCTTATAGTCAGAGAGACTGCCAAGGATCCAATTTTTTCCCAAGTAATGCAATTTGTGAAGGAAGGATGGCCGAATGCATTTTCTGAAGAGCTTAAAGACTTGAAAAAGTTGGAAAATTTGTTGTCAACAGAGAATGGTTGCATTTTTTATGGCATACGAGTAATAATTCCTTCAAGTCTACGTAATCATATTCTTAAATTATTACACCTTGGACATTTCAGCATGCAGCAAATAAAACAACTTGCCAGGTCAACTATCTATTGGCCAAGAATTGATTTGGACATAGAGGATTTATGTCACAAATGCACTTCCTGTGGTCAGTTTCAAAACAAGCCGACTAAACCTTCAATTCATCCATGGATGATGCCAGAGAAACCATGGTCAAGACTCCACTTGGATCATACAATTAACTTTCTGGGAAGAAATTGGTTAGTCCTTGTAGACGCTTATTCCAAGTACCCTTGCATTCATCCAACAATGTCTTCGAAAAGTACTACTGCTATATTTGAACAAGAATTTGCTCATTTTGGGTATCCCCATACGTTGATGACCAATAATGCTGCAACTTTTATGTCTCAAGAGTTTCAAGCTTGGCGTAAACAACAAGGCATCGTACATCTCACTGGAGCACCTTATCATCCAGCAGCAAATGGTGCTGCCGAGCATTTGATACAATCATTCAAACAGGCATTGAGAAAATCCTTGTTACTTTCAAAAGAAGCATTACAAGAGTTCAAGACTATCACCAAGCAAATTATTGAATGGAAGACAAATTCACACCAAAATTGACACTTTGGTTCCATCTATTCTGCATCTCCTGCAGGAAATACAGTCAAGACAAGCAAGCAACCATTCAAATGCTTGAAGACTTAGAAGTGGTTTCAAAAGTTGAATATCATTACACACTAGGAGACCCTTGTTATGCGCTGTACTTCAGCCCTAGATTGTGAATAGTGGGGTGCCTGCTATAGTTACAAAGATTCATGGTACATGAAGCCTTAACATATGAGTCATTCCTTGAGGACCAACTTGGAGAAGACATATTGATCAACTCTGACCTTGATACAGTTCTGATCAAGATGATGATCCATGTGAGATCCCAACAAGCATTTTGTCTACAGAAATACTTCCAGCCAGGACTGGCCACACATCTAGTTCTTCTTTGAACCAATGCAGCAATTTGAGATTACCAACCGGAGACGAGTACGGGCAACACATTCCACAATGATCAGCAAGGACAAAAAGACTTCCCAAAAATATTGTTGCTAATATGTATATATATTTTTTTGTCATAGTTTATTTGGGGAGGTATTGTGGTATTGTTCAATCAATGACATAGTGTTTTCTTAAATGCTTCTTAATCTTAATTAGCACCTTCTCAAATAATCATTGTATCTCCAAGCATAATTTTA
Source organism: Diplosoma virens (assembly GCA_963680785.1). Classification (NCBI taxonomy): domain Eukaryota; kingdom Metazoa; phylum Chordata; class Ascidiacea; order Aplousobranchia; family Didemnidae; genus Diplosoma; species Diplosoma virens. Next base: position 34,610,897 of record OY796895.1, on the reverse strand, counting down.
TCAAGTTAAATTTGCACGTCTGTTTCAAGTTATCACTCAGTTTAATGTCATCAAGCTATTACAGAAATTGAATTAAAAGCCTTCTATTTAAATAAGGTTATTTTTGGCTAAGTATTTTTTGTAAATGTTAATTATTGTTGTTTAATAAAACTGTGTATACGTGCAAAGATACAACAGCACTAAACATTAAATTAATGGCCTCCAAGTTTTATGGCTGGTTTTAAGCTGATGGTTTTCATTAATGTTGTTGAAAATTGTTTGTTCAACTACACTGAATAATCAATGAAGCACTGTATTAATGTTTGTGTTACATATTTTAGTTTTTGAAAAATAAACTTTACTATTGGCAGATATAGTTTGCTGAAAAATCTGGTAATTTTTTAGCATATTTTATTCTGTAGGTATTTTGATTTTCTCTTTTATAATAAATAATTTTATGTTTAGTGTTCTCTTGCTGTTAGTTTCTTCCTTAATGGTATGTTTATTGAAGAAACTTTTCTCTGATTTTCCCTCTGAAAGTAAGTGCTTTTTAATATAATCATTATTTTTTACTTACACTCTGTAATTAGTTAAAATATTTACACTTAAAAGCTAGTTGTGTGATTTACAGAATTATTTCAAATTCAAAACTACGGTAATTATTTCAAATCATTTCAGTTATAGACTATTTAATTAAGAATTGATGATGTAAGATCCATAAACTACAAATGTGAATAACCATTAAAACAAGAACCAAAAATATTCAAACACAAAATTTAAGAAGTTTTTATACCAACTCACCTGCATTAGTCAGCTTTTTCTTTAAAAGTTAATCATTTAAATAAGTGGTCTAGTTGTTTCAGCTAAGCTAATTTATTTTTCAAGAATTTGGAAATCTTTTTGTTGTAGACACCTTTAACAATAACTCTTTCTTCAATAGCTCACTTTCACAATAACTGCTTTTTAAAAATTTTAGTTGAATCACTAAAACTTTAATTAAATGTTTTTTTAATTTAATCTCTTGATCTTGGTATAAGAATCTTCACCTACAGTACTAAGGTCTTACTAATTTTAAAACAATAAAATGTGATCTTATAAAATTTTAAAATCACCATTGTATTATAAGATACCTTTTATTAAAATAGAATTGAATGAACAATTAACAAGTTAAAAAATATCAGCCAAATCAATCTGTTTTAAATAAAAAAGAATCATTTGTGGTGTTTTGTTGTGGTTAATTTGTTCTATTTTATTACAATTGGCTTTTTGGTTGATGGGATAAACTAATGGCATCACCATTTTAATACATATAAACTTCAATTTTTTAGTTATTTAAAAATTATAAACTTGAACCTATATTTTGCTTTAAAAGTTCCTTCCAACTTGTAACATACAATCTACATTTAGAATGTTGATTTTAAACTTTCTGCATAATATGCATATTTTGAACATTGTAGAAGGTAAGTTGTATAGATGTTGAGCAAAAGGTCAGTCATGATTGCAACTTGAGTGATGCTTTTGTTTCAACATTGCATTTGGCTTCGTTGTTTCTTTTTTTTGGTTGACAGGAATGGATGGGAGCTGAATGTTCTACTAAATAGCTGGACATGTTTCCATCAGCCAGGTGGCCAGGTTCTTGTTGACATCTGAGAAAGCAGGCTTCATTTAGATGGTGATAAATGGGGCAACATGTTATTACGTTCTCAACTGTCTGCTATTTTGTGCCACACTCACAGGCCACCATAGAAACCATACCTCATTTGTGCATTTCTGAGTGAAATAGACCAATGCTAGTTTAGAGGCAATTAAGCTTGAAATATGCCTGAAAGATGAGCTAGTTCTGGAAAAGTTAAATTTTGGCAGTGTTGAGCTAACATCTTCAATAAATGTATGAAGTCCAGAGGTGTTTTCTAGCCACTTCATGCTCCATTTATATTCTGCCCATCATGCTACACTGGTGCCTGACTGGAAAGGATTGTTTACCAGTTCCAATGCAGCAGGCACAAAAGATGTCTCAATCTAAGTTGCTGCAGCTGTCCACCAAGTGGAGACAGAAACCTTTCATAATAGAGGTGTTCTGGCTTGTGAGCACAAGCTAAAGACAGTAAGCCTACAGCTTTCTGGTAGCAAAGCTCTGTTGGTTGAATGCCTGTTAAGATGAAAAGGTTGTCTGTTGTGTGGGACACAGGAATCTGTTCACTATGCACAAGGCATTGTTAATAGGCTTGACAATAAAACAAGCATGAGCACAACACCAAATAGGCACACAGTACTCAGCCATGGAATGACCAACCAAGGGTGGCTGTGCAGAGTGCTGTTGTATATGCATCCCAGCTTGATTCAACTAATTGCTTTAAATACCCAATGTGAAATGTTAACTTCTAGCGCAGTGACTCTGAGTGTCAGCTAAATGTGAGTCCCTATCCAGCTTTATGCTGAGATAAGTAGGTTCAGCAGAAAATGTTAGGGTATGTCTGTTGACAAAGATATTAAGTGTCATGTCATGCCTCCTTGTTGTAAAGATGGAAGGCTGTTGACAAGTCTTTGTTGTACTGAGCTTGAGCTTCCATTTGTAAAAATTGGAGGATAGGGTTACTACATCCTGAGTAAGAGTCCCCTCTAATGCCTGCCAGTTGCTTGCATAGTGCAAGATAGCCAGGTCATCAGCATAAGCAAATTTTCTGCATACTGTCACTGGCAGGACATATGTATAGATATTTAAACAAGAGGGGAGTCAGGACTGATCCTTGTGGGACGCCATTCTTGAGACATTGTAACCTGCTTTATTTTTCGGTACTGGTCGTGAAGGTAAAACTTAATTTACAAACAAGTTTCATTATCACTGAGACAATGTGCCTGTCTGGAAGAAAATGGATTAGCTTGCAGGTAAGATTGCAGTACCATACATTATCATAAGCTACTGTGAGATCAACAAACACAGCGCAGCCTTCTTTTTTGCTGAAAAGCTATCTTCAATTTCTTGAGTTAGAAGTAACTTGATCTACAGTTGACCTTCTGCACCAAAACCCAGCTTGCTTCCTAAGTAGCTGTGGGTCTATAATTGGTTTAATGCAGGCATAGATAAGTCTCTCCAAGATTTTGAATGGGAAACAAAGCAAAGAGATAGATCTATTGCTCTTTGGGTCCCCTAATGGCTAATTCGGCTGCAAGATGGCAACCACTAATGCTCTCCAAATTTTTGGAAGCTTGAGTTGGCACATGCAGGAAGACAGGAAGTTGTTTAACCAGAACTTCAAAGCAGCACTGTAACACCAGGATCAACACCAGGACTTCAAAGTAATAGCTCTGGGCATAGAGAGTCAGGGCCTAAAGCTTTTGCAGATTTTGACAGCTGGAAGGCATTGGCAAATTCTTCCAGAGAAAATTTTCTAAAGACACATTTTTTGGGCAGTGTTGGAATTTTTCAGAGTTGTAACACCTATTAATGACAAGTCTGGCTGACTTGCAGTTAGTTGTTTTATATATTCCATTTTAACCAACTGCAAGGCAATCAAGTTGGCAGTAATGGAGCAGAGGCAGCATGTGTGTCTGGTTCTGCCACTCAAGTTGTTAATTATATTCCATATCAGCCAACTGGAGTGCATAAAGTTGATGTTATTGACAGCCGAGTTTTGCAATCATTTTATTTTTCATCAAGATGGGATAGCAAGGCAGTTGCTTCACTCTGAGGAGCCCACAGAAAAATCTGGTAGAAGTAGAAGCACTCTGTATCCCAACATGATCTATAGTTGTTTTTGCATCCATGTGGAATTGACAATTTTACTGCTGTGAAGATAGTATTACAGAAGTCCTAGTATACCTCATCAATACAGCTAGAGTCAGGCAATGGTAATTTCTGAGATAGCTGGTTTGTGATGAGGCTGTATAGTTCCCAGTTGGCCTTGCAGAAGTTCCAGCGCTTGTACGGTTCACTTGGAACTGAGGCCAAATTTTTTGTGGCTGCAGTTAGCACTGGTCAATGTTAAGACTTAGGAAACTTCTTTAAAGTATGTCTGTCCAGTTTGAAGCTGTTTTAATTCTCACTTGCAAAAGCCAGGTCGGGATTGATTTTAGTGTTCCAACGACCAGAGAACAAGCTAGGGGCATAGGGTTATACAAGAGGGAAAGGTTTCTTTTGGCTACTCAGTCAGCCAGGCATTCTCCATCTAGGCTGGTGCAATTACAGCCCCAGTCAGAGTGTTGACTGTTAAAATCACCTGCTTAAAGACAGTATGGGAACACTGTAATGGCTGTTTGTCTAAGTTGCAAGGTTGGTGGTTTGTAGACATTGACAATCTTGCAAGTATCAATGTCCACACACAACCACTCAATTGCTGATTTCTCTGATGATTGATCCACAAGGGTCCAGCTAAGTTTCTCTTGGACAAACGTAAAAAGCGCTCCCTGCTTGAGACCCAACCAGCCAGTGTGAAGTGTGATATTACTAGCTGGTCTCCATTGGTGCAATGGGCCTCTTGTAATATGATTACAAGAGCCTTATGTTGGTCAGCCAATTGGATGATAATGCAGATCTTGCGCATAGGCTTTTATCATTTAAATGTAGTATTATGGGCACCAATGGACCACATCTAGCAGACTTATTGAGTCTCTTTTGCTTTTGGAGCCAAGTTTATCAAGACAAGCTTTGACCACTCTGGAAGTACCGTGAGTTTATCATCATTTGCCTGGTTATTTACAAGTTATCAGCTTTGTTTATACAGTAACAATAGTTTAACTTAAAATCAATTTGCTTACCCTGTTAGGATTAAAAGGTTTGATTTTTAAACTAACCCTAACACAGTATTACAAGCAAAACTTATTTAAACAGAGTTTATTAATTGATTATAAAAGCACATCTCTGTCCCAAAGCAGCGGTATAACGTTCTTCATAATTTTGTTGCCTGTCTCTCAAATGGTATACAGCCACGTCAGTATATATAGCAAGCATCACCGAATATCCTAATCATTGACCGTGGAACACAGAAACACTGTCACAATATTTCACACGATAAGCATTATGGGAAGCGGAGCACGATTTATAAAATAAAAGCAAAGGTTCGAACATAAGGCAAGCACGCTGTAAACACGCATTAAGCATACACGAATCACGACAACCCCAGGCATCTATTTTTTTTTTCATCTCTATATTTATCCTCCTGACTTGCAGGAAAGCAACGAAGGCGCTAATACATAGGGCAAGCGATTATTCTGACCTGTTCTAGAAATACCAAGACGTTGCCATCCGGTTGTAAGTTAATACAGATATTACTTTAATTTGGAACTGCTGGCCAAGACTACCAAGCAGGAAAATTGCCGTAAAGTGTCTTTCCCAAAGACATAACAGAATGACTCGAGTGAGTTTTGAATCGAGACCATGTTAGTCATCAGCACAGCACTCTAACCACCTGACCACTATCAGTGGATTACATCACATAAAGCAAAAAACTTATTTGTAAAACTGAATTCAACTATATTGTCTTATTTTTTTCCGGAATTAACCATCAAACTTTTAATGCTTTCTGCTCAGTATATATATAGCACTTGAAAGTTTTTCACGTGAAAGTTTGCTTTGTATCATACAAAGTGCATTCTATATCTCATTCAAAGAGCAAAATGGTTGTATTGTTGCGTCATACTTTAGGGCTGACATGGGAAACTATGACCTGCAGGCCAAATCTCGCCTGCCAAACAATTTGTCTTAAGCATGACGTCCGTTATTTGTAAGCATTGTTTTTTAACTGTAATTTAAAAAATTTATTAAAATTAAATGTGTTGTGTGGGGTCATCTGGACCATTTGTCAAAACTTTAAAAAAACATGGTTGGCAACATAAAAAGCTTGCTTCAACTCTGCTCTATCGTTTGTTGAATGTACTTTGGTTGAATAAGCACAGCCACATAACCACTCATTTTTCTTTGCCAATCATAAATTATTTCGTAAAACTTAATTTCTAAACTGCAACCATAAAAGTTAATCGTTTTCCGGAATTTCTGGTCATAACAATTAATTTGTGTTTTATGAAATGGTGTAAAATTTAATGGGCATGTTTATATTAATTTTTCAACAATTTACGTAGTAAGTGTTAAAAGTATAAAGTGCAAAAAGTTATTTGATTCTTTATTTTGAAAGATATGACCCGCCTTGGCCCGGATTTTAAAAGTTTTTGATTCAACTCCTTTTATACCTAAGTTGCACTTTACCTTAATTTAAAAATTAGGTTTATTGTTTCTTTACGATCTAATGAGAATTTCCATCAATGCTTTTCTACAGTCGTACTTACAGCTACTTGTAATCAGTATACACCTACATCAATATTTTAAAGCCCAAATTATATTTTATACTTTAATTTACGTTAAATTATCGATTTTTAATGCTTTTTTTTATTTTTTCTAGATTCTGTAAAATGTGATGAAAAAATTCCACTTGAAAAAATTGGTCGTTTGTGATATGAATGGTTTTTCCAGCACTGAAATTTTCACTTTTGATTTGTTATGTGTTCATTTTGGCATACAAATTTTTAAATAGACCTATACATTGTTTTTTTTTTATTTTATTTCATTCCATACAACCGGTTTTAGTCATCAAATAATCTTGTATTGCATGCTGAATGTGTCTGGCTATTATGCAGAATGTTTAACCAGCTTATTCAATAAATCATGTATTTTTTCCTGTATACAAATAAACATTTTGCGAGTACATTTTAGACAAGTGTTTTCTACATTAAAATTAGCCTACGTTATTTGTCCAAATTTTTTTGGTTTAAAATTAGTAGCGCATAGATTTGTTGTCTGTTTATTTGAAATTGAACAGCAGTGGGCAGTGTCATCGCTGATACTGCATCTGAGTAAGTTTAACAATCATCATGATTGTGCTTGTAGATTGAAAAAACAGTTTGCATGGGCAGTTGCATGATCTTAAACTCGGCATTCGCCAGCAGTAGTGTTAAAAGAAGTTTTTTTGGTAGAATCAAGGTTTCAGGTTTTTGAGTCACGCTTTTAAAGTTTTAAAGGATAAGTTGTTATTTTTTCAGAATTACTACAATTTGAAATTGCTTAGTTTGATGCTGTCTATTTTTAATTCAATTTTGGCCCAACCTCGCTTTAATAGTAATGTATTTTTCTTAAATCCACGCTTGATTAGCTAATTTTTAAAATTTTTGAAATTCTGTTTGTTATCAAAAATTTAGATGTAAAAATTTTTTATCAAAGCCTAAAAATTGTGTGCATAAATTGTTTTAAGGTTTCTCTAGGCTTAAGCCTACTTATCTCAGTTGAGCCGTTTATATCTTGAACAAAATGCAGGACAGGCAAATAACGAAATTGCGAAGAATTTCTGGGTATAAATTTAAAAACAAGAAAAAGCCTGATAATCATATTCGAATTAGACTTGAAACCTGGAACGTCGGCAATCTTTGCGGTAGAGAGACAGAGGTGGTAGAGGAATTGAGGAAGAGAAAGGTGAATATTTGTGGTCTACAAGAAGTACGATAGAGAGGCCCTCCTTGACCAGCTGTGTGAGAGTGTTGTTAAGATACGAAGAAGTAATAGAATGATGACAATGTGTCTTATATTTGGGGAGGAAACGATACGGGTGATATGTGTGTATGCATCTTTTTTACCACTTGGAGCTGACGGAATAAATGTGTTCCTGACGCAAGTAGAATCTGCGACAACCACAGAAACTAGATTGTGGAAAATAGCTGCCCTGAACAGAAGAAACGGCCAATCAATCCAGTCCAACTACCTAACTTAATTTCGATTATAATCAGTCAATAATTTATTATTATTATTATCTCCATATTTATCTTGCTGACTCGCAGGAAAGCGACGGAACCGCTAATACATAGGGTAAGCAATTACCCCGACCTGCTTCCGGAGATTCAAGATATTGCCGTCCACTTGCAATGTAATAGAGATATGACTGTAATTTAGAACTGCTTGCCAAGACCACCGAGCAGGGGAAAGTGCCGTAAAGTGTCTTTCCCAAAGACACAACAGAATGGCGCGAGTGGATTTTAAACCGCGATCATGTTGATTATAAGCACGGCGCTCTAACCACTCGACCACCAATTTCTTTAACTTTTTCTATTAATTTATACAATTTTAATTCCAAAACACAACGATGAACTGTTAAATTACTTTTGGTGGTGGTGGTGGTTTTACCCGACCCATTCCTAGGGATGGGGGCGCGGATCAATTCCGCGGAATCCCAATAGTCGGGCGACTCCCCATGGACGGGACCAGAGGTCCAGAAGAGAAGGGGTGTGGCCGAAAATGGCCCGACGCAGAGGGTCTAGTACAGGGCAGTCGAGCACGAGATGTGAGAGATTCTGTGATTCAGAACCACAGTTGCTGCAAGAAGGAGTCTCGGCTCGACCAACCCTGTGGAGATAAGAGTTGAGGAGAGTGCTGTGCCCATTGCAGCGTAAACGGGAGAGAGCACAGCGAGCGGAGCGAGGGAGAGTAAGCTCCTCGGGAGATACTGTAGGGATTTGGTGTTGGAAGAAACCAGATTGGACACTGCGTCTCCAACTGGTGTAGAGGGATAGCCGTTGGAAGGAGATAAGGGGTGTGAGGGATACTGATATATTGGAGGGATCGAGAGAGGCACCGGCTTTAGCTAGAGAGTCAGCTAAGTCGTTGCCTGGGAGGGAAGAGTGACCAGGTATCCATTGAAGATGGACAACCTTGGATTGAGATAGAGAGTTAAGAAGAGATTGAGTATTGGATAGGGATTTTGGGGTTAAATATGGTAGGGGGGTAGAGAGAGTTGAAAGGACAGATAAAGAGTCGGAAAAGAAGGTGATAGAGTCGAAATTACATGTCTTGGAGTGAGAGATACACCACTCAAGAGCATGTAGGAGAGCGAAGGTTTCAGCACTATAACTGGTAGCCCAGAGACCAGTCGAGAAGGAAAGCGAGGTAGCAGTGACACACTTTGTACACTTAATGTGTATCCCTGCACCACCCTGTCCCAGCCCGCCAGGTACCGAACCGTCAGTCCAGGCAGAGATATCGCTGTGAGATAGAGTGGAAAGATGGGAGGTAGCTGCAGTGTTGCGAAGGGAGGGGGGTCTTTGCGAGAGCATGGGGATGAGAGGCGGAGTGAGATTGTGTAATTAGATGGGGCAGACCAGGGGGGTTTTGGAGGGCAGAGGATTAGTGGTTCAGGGGTGAGGTTATGTGATCTGGAAAAAGATCTCCATGAGTTCTTTTTGAGACGTGTACGGGGGTTAGAGTTCGCAAGAGAGGCTATAGGAAAGGTGGGAGGTAGACGGAGGGCTCGTTCAAAGAAGGAAAGGGATTGGTGAGTGAGGGTGACTCGTAGTGGAGGTAGAAGTGCTTCTATATGAAGTAGAGGAATGGGAGTGGACGATAGACAACCTGTGATTACTCGACAGGAAGATCTATGCATCCTCTCCACGGAGGTGATGTGAGTAGGAGATGAGAAGGGAAACCAGCCTGGGGAAGCATAGGTGAGGATGGGGCGAATGAAGGCTTTGTATAGGGTACATAAGGATTCTTTTGATGGACCCCAGGAGGCAGAGGCAATGGAGCGAAAAGTACGAAATCGGTTGTGAAACTTTTTCCGTAAGGATAAGACGTGATATTTGAAAGAGAGAGTGCGGTCGAAGGTTACACCGAGAAAGGTTCGATGAGGGTTGAATTTGAGAGGGGTGTTAAGAATGTGAAGAGAGGGTTGTATACGTGATTGGTAGGGGTCTAAGCTGAAGAAGGATGTTTCACATTTGAGGGGGTTGAGAGGAAGGCGCCATTTTGAGGACCATTCCACCAGTCTGTTGAGGGCAGCTTGTACTACAGCGGTTGCACACTCAACTCTCGGGGAGGAGGCCCAGATGGCTAGGTCATCTGCATAGAGAGAGGTCTTAACAGATGCAGGAAGGAAAGTGGGAAGGTCATTGATATATAAAGAAAAGAGAACTGGCCCTAGAACCGAACCTTGGGGAACTCCTCTTCGGAGACGGAAAGGACGACTGTATGAATTACAGATACGGACTTTCGAACGGCGATCTGAGAGGTAGGATCGTATCCATTCGACAAAGCAAAGAGGAAGATCTAATGAGAGGAGTTTAGAGAGTAGGGCAGAGTGCCAAACTGAGTCAAAAGCTTTCGCAAAATCCACAGTGGCAAGGACTGTACGTGCGCCTGGCTTAGATTGGTGGAAGGAATCTGCGATTGACTGTGAGAGAAGGAGAACCTGGTCTACAGTCGATCTACCAGGTCTAAAACCAGCTTGCACGGGTGAGAGAATGTCATGTAGTTCGAGAAAATAGGTTAGTCATCCTAAAACCATTCTTTCGAAGAGTTTGGAGGTACATGAAGTGAGAGAAATGGGTCTATATGAAGAAGGTGAGTCAGAGGGTTTTCCGGGTTTGAGAATGGGGATGATTGTTGATTGTTTCCAAGCAGACGGGAAGGTGTGTGTTGACCAGGAAAGGTTGAAGATATATAGAAGAAAATGTAACGCAGATTGTGGTAGGTGGGATAGAAGAGGGTAGGTAATTTGATCAGGGCCGGAGGAGGTTGATGTTGAGAGTTGAGAGATAGCTTTAGAGAGTTCAATTGAGGAGAATGGTGAACAGAAAGTGGAATGCAGGGTGTTGCAGTGTGCAGTTCTGATTTGCTTCATTTGGGCTTTCTCGGTGCTTTGAAAAGGTTTTGGGGTTTGGGTAGAGAAATGGGACTGTAGGTGTGAGGAGAGATGGTTGGCACAATCTACAGGGGTATGGCAATTTGAGAAATTGGGAAGGTCAGAAGTAGTTGGGGAGGGGGAACCAGAGATGGAGCGAAGTAGAGAAAAGACTTCGCTGGGACGGGTTTTAGGAGAAAGGCTAGAGCAAGTATTCTGCCATGACTTGGCTTTAGCCTTATTAATCACAGTGGAGGTATATCTGGATGTAGCGATATAGTGCTGGCGGTCTTCTTCGGAACAGTGTGCCTTCGCAAATGCCTTTCGGCGTTTTGCGACGGCATCTGCGACTTCAGGAGACCACCAGGCTTTAGCAGGACGGTTGATGCTGCCGAAAGGAATGGCAGAGGTGGCAGCATCATTGAGGAGTTTGGTAAAGGTGTGGGTGGCTTCAGAAAGAGAGAGTGTTGTAAAGTTAGAAGGAGTGGGGCAGTGGGTATCAATATAAGTAAGGTATTCATCCCAGCGAGCTTTATTATAGTTAAATGAGGGGGGGCGGTGGAAAGAGTTAATTATAGGGGAAGTGGGAATAGTGATGGAGATAGGAAGATGATCTGAGCCGAGGTCCGGAAGGGTCTGCCATGTGCATTTAGAGGCTAATCGGGCAGGAACTAGGGAAAGATCAGGGGAAGAGCGGTTCCCAGTGGCACGGTGTAGTAGGGTGTGGTGTTCGGGGTTATTAAGAGGTAAAAGATCAGAGGAGAGGAGCCAATCAAACAAATCTTTGCCTGAATGGTCTTCCGGTGAGTGGGAGTCCCAGGATGAATGATGGCTATTAAAGTCGCCAAAGATGTAAGTGGTAGGAGATGATGGTAGGAGAAAGGGTGAGAAGGATTTTGGGCGGGAGTCGGAGGAAGAGGAGCGGATAGGAGGGACATAGACGTTGAAAAGATGTATGGGAGCGGCTCCTTTTATTTTAACTGCAATAGCTAAATAATCGGAGCTGGGGTTGAGGGAGGAGAGGGATTGTGTGGAGAGTGAAGTGTAAGATAGACCATTTTTGACAAGTATCAGAACACCTCCTCCTAGGTTTCCCGTAGAGTTGGTGGTTCCTCTCCTCGTCATAAAACGGTTCTTTTGGAGGGTTTTGTAGCCTGGTATGCGAAAAGTGGAGTCAGAGGAGAGGTGTGACTCTTGTATGAAGATGAGATCGTACTGATTATAAGAGAGAAAGTGTAGGAGTTCAGTACGACGCGGGCGAATCCCACTAGCATTCCACTGTAGGATTCGGAGGTTGTTTCGAGAGGGAGAGGAAGGATGAAATGAGGATTGTGTGAGAGGAGAGGTGGTTTGTTGGGTTTGTGGAGAAGGAGTAGTCAATGCTGAGGGAGGGTAAGTATAAATTAGTTGGGGGTGATTAGGAAGATAGGTGGGATTATTCGAGGTTGTTTTGGGTGAGGGTTTAGTTTTTGAAGATATGGTTTTGTGGTTGATTGTGAGTGAAGGTGGGGGATTTGGAGTGTGAGAGGATGGAGATGCAGAAAAGAATGAGGATATGGGATTGGAGTGTGAGAGGGAGGGGGGGTTGAGAAGAGGATGGACACATTGGGCAAGTCCAAGAGTGTCCTGGGGAGATTTTGCGGAAGTCAGCGGGAGAAAGACCAGAGCAGGAGAGGTGTACCCAGAGAGAACAGCCGGTACATTGTATCGATCTGTTTCCCCAGGTGACTCTACGGGAGCAGACAGAGCAGGGGTCTATAGGGCCAGGGTTGGGGTGAATGTCACCGCTGATAAGAAGAAGAATAGAGATAAGAATCAGCGGTGAGTGGGATGAGTAATGAAGAGGTTTGGGGTGGAAGGAGGGACGAGGAAGAGATGTCCGAGAGAGAATAGAAGGAGTAGGGGGGCGGTCAATTGGGTTTAAGAGTGCTGTCCACATGTGACCGCGCATTGGACAGCAGGGATAAAAAATGAGAAGAGTTGTCCAAGGGAGAATCGCCCGAGGATGAGACCCTCGGGGAATTGACAAGCCATTTTGACCCTCCCCAGTGCAGGGAAGGGGACTGCACCACCACGTTGAGGTGGCTTGTCGTTGGTGCAGTTAAATTACTTTTCGGTAGATAAACTGAATCAATAAATTTCTGAGATTACAGAAACCCAGCAAACGTATTGAAAGAGGTTGTTAAAAAAATGCTGTGACCATAGAAATGAAAAATATTTTTTATTTTTTTAATTTTTCAAAATTTTTTAAAATTTTTTATATTTTTTAAAATTTCACTTTTTAAATGAATGGATTTAAATGAATCGATCTTTTTAAAAGAATAATTCGATTTTTTGGTCATTTTCATTACAAGCTCAGTGCAACGAAGAAAAGTAGGCTATTCTATTTAACGTTATTTCAAACATAAACTTACTGGGAGGAAAAATGAACGCTCGCCTATCTAGATATTGTACTGTACAGAAACATATAAAAATGAAACAGTTATTCACGTCAAGTCATTTATGCTAAATTTTAATACCGGTGCGTAGTGTTTTAAAATAATTTTCACTGCTTGTTCTGGTTGCAAGCAAAAATATAAGAAAAAAGCTGGAGCAAAGATCTTTTAACTCTGCTACATTTGATGTGTCATCTGTTTGAATAAAAAAAAGTCAAATAACCTCTGTTGGGACGTTTTCCGTTAAGTTCAATATTAACACTTAAAAATGATTGTGTTATTTTTTGTGGTAATTACAATTTTATTGGTTGATTTCATTTCAGTAACCTCTTTTCATTCTGTTAAAATTGTTGAAAAATTGGAATTTAAATAAAGTTTCAAGAAAAACACATGTATTAGATATGTACAGTATGTAAAGGTCGAATGACATGTATGTTATAACATGGTGTGTAACTGTGTATGTTAGCTGGTTAGAAGTAAAATTAAACGCTTTCCTGGAAAAACTGGCATATGAATCCAACAACAGAGAGAGCCCACATGGCAAATATTGCCCCATTATTAATGTTAATAAGTTTTTGACCAAAGGCATCTTTTTCCGAATTCATAACAGTATTGATTTAAGTATAATCTGGTTAATAAATTTTATCATTTTGTGGTTTTTTTAAATACAAGTAACATTTGTTTTTTAGGAAATTTTTATTGTAAATATTTTATATTTTTGGATGATTTTAGGTTTTTTTGTTTCTGCGGAACAAAAATTTATTAATTACAAAAACGAAAAGTTGGAAGTCGCAATTATAAAACTTGTCATACAAATGACACCTTAAAATCCGCTTTTAATTCGATTTGCACCAATTTATTGTCAACTAGAAAAGCAGCCAGGCAGTACAAAATAACGTTTGGAACGTTACGAAATAAAGTTAGAGGCCAACATATGGGAAAACTTGGCAGACCATTTCGTCTTACCCCAGAATGTAAAGAGCATATTTTGGAAGCGATTCGGTGCTTGGCTACTTGGAAAGTCCTTCTGAACGGAAAAATTTGCTTTCTGGTTAAAAATTATTTAGACTCACGTGGAGTTATGGATTCGGTGTTTTTTAACAACCTCCCAGGACCTAATTGGTTGAATTTGTTTACAAAAAGGCATCAGTTGACTAGGCGCCTGGCCGACAACGTTAAGAATAGTCGTGCTGAAGTTTCTCGGACCACCATAAACAATTATTTTGATTGTTTGGAGCAAACAATTAGTTCTATTCGACCCGAGAACTGCTTCAACTATGATGAAACCAACATAAGCAATGATCCGGGATAAAAAAAAGTGATCGTGCGAAGAGGGATGAGATGAGTAGAACAAAAAATCAAATATTCAAAACAAGGCGTATCAGCTTTGTTTTGCGGTAGTGGCGCTGGAGTATACTTGCCACCAACGGTAGTATATAAAGCCCAAAATATATATACTAATTGGAGAATCGGGGGTCCAGAAGGAACCATTTGCGATGCTACCAAAAGTGGCTCGTGTGACTCTAGAACTTTTGAAATTTGGTTTATAAAAGTGTTTTTGTCTAATGTTTCTAAATTGTCTGGCCCAAAGCTTCTTATCGGCGACAATGCTGAACAATTAATTTTTATGGTATTGTTTTGTTCTTTTAAAAATTTTTTGTTTTGCTGATTTTTTTTGTAAAATGTCGTGTTGCTATAATATGTGACAACTGTCCCGAAAAAAATTAATGCCTTACAAATTTTTCTGCTGAGATAGTTTGAAAGCGATCTCCCTAAGGGGATTCCAACTGTGAAATAATTTTACTTTTAATCATACGATCAATCAAACTGCCAAAGTCGTTATCTTTCTAAAACCGATCTCTCCTTTTCAGCCAATTTACGAAAGTTTAATACCTTTGGAAAACTCGCTTTTTTAATCCGAAATAATATTTTATTACAACATTTATGTATCTCTATCCAAAGAGTGTGAAATTCTTTTTCTATACAACCTTGAATGACACTTTTAGCGCTATAGTCGAAATATAAGCAAAGAGCGACGGCACTTTCCGCCTCGCCCCCTCCCAGTCGTACAAGTTCTACAAAAAGCCCAGTCTGAATAGAGTTAACACTCACTGCGGGAGCATTTTATGACTAAAGCATTTTTATACGCTAACCCTTCTTGTCATAAAATTGTGTATTTCGCATTTTTTGGCGTCTATCTCGGAAGACTGTTAAATACCAATCAAACAGCCATAATCTACGTATAATAAAGTGCTTCTGTTGCAAGTTACAGTTAGTTAAAATTATTGATTTCGTTTGGGTTTGCATTAGCTTACTAGCAAAAGAAGTATGTTTTCTTTTGCATTTTGTTACTGAAATATGAAAATCTATCGCAAGAAATTTCTCCTCATTCTATTTTCCTACATACCTCTGCATACCTCTACATATACAGGGTGTCCCACAAAAAAGTTTATTTTTAAAATTTTTGTAACGCAAAAACTTGTAAAGATAAAGCAATGAAAGTTTCACCGTGCATAAATAATGTGTTGGAGATTTGTTTGCCATCAAAATCGTCGTTATCCATTTTACTTAGCTGATGTTACTGGAGCATAAAAATAGTCATATATTTTGATGATGCTGCTTAAATAACATGCTCAATGTGATCGCCATGGCGCAGAAGGCATTCCCTTACTCTCACAGCAAAATTCTGAATTACTGCTTTGCATGTGTCAGCGGAAATGGCTCTCATGAACGTAGTTATTTCTTGTTTAAGTTCGGAAATAGAGGTAGGCTTATTTTTATAGACATTATCTTTTGCGTAGCCCCACAGAAAAAAGTCCAGTGGGCTAAGGTCAGGAGAGTGTGGAGCCCAGATGTGGGAAGCTTTCAAGGAAATCAGCCTGTCTTCAAATTTTTCAGACAATAATTTTCGTGTTTCCACTGCAGTGTGAGGTGTTGCCCCATCTTGCTGAAACCATAATTTTTTCAAGTCAAAGCGACGACCACGAAGACAAGCAGTAAACTTTTTGATGACGTGGCGATAGTTTTCTTGATTAACCGTCACCGCATTCTCAGCATTGTCTTCAAACCAGTAAGGCCCGATGATTCCGTCAGAGCTAAGCGCACACCAAGCTGTGCACTTCCTGCTGTGGAGTGATTTGGTGGTAACAACGTTTGGAGGTTCAGTGCCCCAAATACGGCAGTTCCTACGGTTTACTGATCCATCCAGATGAAAATGTGCCTCATCTGAAAACCATATCTTGCCAACCCAATGTTCATCATTTTCCATCATTTCATTAAACCATGTGCACATTTAAAAACGTTGTTCTTTGTCCCTATCAGTCAAAGTTTGCTTTATTTCCAGTTTGTAAGGATATAAGTTGAGGTCTTGCTTCAATATTCTTTGAACGGTGGACTTTGTCAAGCCAAGTTTAGATGAACGCCTCCGTATTGATTTTTTTGGGCTACGCACAGTCGATTCACGTACAGTATCAATGTTTAATTCGGTGCGAGCAGACACTCTCCTTCCAGAATTTCCTTTATTTCTGTTGTGGCAGGTGCCATGCACTTCAAACTTTTGAACAATTTTCTTGATTGACGTCACAGATGGAGCTTCTTTTACACCAAAATGCTTGCGATATTCCCTTTGGGTTTGGACCAGTGATTTAGTTTCCAAATAGAACTTTACTATTTTTGATCGCTGCTCAATTGTGAAAGGCATGATTAAGATAAAGGCTTCAAAATTTCAGGTATAAAACTCCTATTACCATAGAATAAAACCTGAAAAAATAAAAGAGTCAAATGCTCTAAAACAAAAGTAGTTAAAAATTAAAAAATAAACTTTTTTGTGGGACACCCTGTAGGTACGTACAGTACGTACACCTTCTTGCTACGTACAGTAGAACGTAGCAAAAACAGAAATAAGTTTAGCTTTTTCTTTAAGATAATCAAAAGAAAATAATCGATATGTTAAGATCATTGTGGTACAATAAATAAAACTTGGAATTTTAACTTAAACACACAGCAAGCTGTCTTCAGTGTTTAAAATTTTTATAAGTTGAAACTGGATAATGGCACAAAAACGCCAGTCTACTATCCACAGCTTTTTCAATAGAACAAGAAATTGTTTTATAGAAAGGCCTAGACGTTGTAGACTAATAAAATAGTACAGTAGTAGTAGTTTGTTTTTAGTTGCATCCAAAAGAATAACTAATTATAATTGAAAACAAAATAGAGCAAGGGTTGCAAATAGGGAGACAGCAACTAAACTATATACGTTATAACATGTACAAAAAAAATTGTGCATAGTCACTGCACCAGTTGTGCAAAAAAAGATTGATTATCGTGTTTATTGTGCAAAAAAAGACATTGTAGCCAGACATGGGGTAATCGTAATCAGTAATGGTAATCGATTACAATTATAATCGATCATGTAATCGTAATCGTAATTGATTATATTGACAAAAAGTTGGATGTAATCGTAATTGAATACATTGACAAACACTTAAATGTAATCGATTACATGGAGCTACATTCAAGTGCGGCAATTGCTTTTGTGACGTCATATATGTTTATCTAACATTTTGCTTGTACTAAGCAGTTTTCTTTTAACAGACGTTGTAGCTTTGAAATGAAATCAACAAGTTAGCTGGTAACAGTGTTGATTTTATGTAAGCTATAGTTAGTCCCGTTTTTAGTTAAGGCCCGTTTTCACTACGAGCGTGGAAAAGAGCATTCTTTGTTTGTTTTATTAATTTTTTTTGCGCTCGCTTCAATTTTAACCGCTCGCTGCAATTGAAGATCAATAAAAGAAACAAAGAACGCTCTTTTTCACGCTCGTAGTGGAAACGGACCTTTACGTTGTAAGCGATTGCTGTCTTTACCCTGTGCGCTATTTTGACACGTGATCTTTTTCGCCGTGTGAGAAGCGTTCTTTGTTGCTAGTGAGTTTATACCATGCCATGGGACAAGATAGAGCGTGAACAAGTGCCTGTGGCAGATAATTATAAAGCATGTAGCGTTGTTTTATATATTTGTATTGTTTATTTATATCATACTTCACAGATGGTACTTGCTATGCATATCAGTTGCTGCTATCTTTAATTTCTACTATTAAATAGTTGTAAAGCGTTTACTAATAGTTGATCAGATATCCACAGAATGTGCAGTAGTTTGAAACTTTGTTCAAAAACCTGCAAAAGAGCTTACCGAGTCACTTTCCCTTCCAAACGTTAATTCATTTTTTAGCTCGTGCTTAATCAGGGCATTATTTTAGTAATATCTCGCATGTAACCTTTATACTGTACAACATGTTTATACACTTATAATAGTACAGTTAATTTGATAAGTTATTACAATTTACAAGTTACATTTTATTTGTTCAAAATGTCTACTAACGTACAGGTTATTCTGCCAATACCGGATTACCGGTAGACTTTAGCTTTGAATTATTTTAGACAAACAAATTATGAATTTTAGAAATCTTGTTTAAGATGGCAGCTAAGTCTAGTGCTAATGAACATTATAGTATTCTAGATCAGGGTTTCCCAAACTGTGTGCCGCGGCACACTGGTGTGTCGTGAAAGGGATTGAAGTGTGCCGCGAAATTTTCGTGTTTTGACAAAAAGCCATAGATAGAGTCTTGGTCCATCTTTTTTTTACAGAACACTTGATTTTAGAGACAAAAATGAAGAAATTGCAGCGAGATTCTGCTTGACAAGCTTTTTGCGGCCCAGCGACTTTGGCTTGATTTAAAATTTGGCCCAAATTAAAGCAAGGTTGGACACAGTGACGGATATTTAAAGTTAGGGGCCCGAGGCAAGGATTCCCAAAAATTGGTGTTCTTTAAAAAAAAGGGGGCTTTGATCTCGTATTTCCCTTATTTTTCCCAAAATCATACTGATCTCTAAAAAAAATAAAAAAGGTCTTCAGTTCGATTTGATCTCATATTTCGCTATTTTTCTCCCAAATCATGGTGATCTCTAAAAAAACATGTACAGCAAAATGAAACTATATGCGGTATTTTCAAGAAGGGCCCGAGGCAACTGCCTCGTTTGCCTCACCCAATATCCACTACTGGTTGGACATCCCTGTTGTACCCTGTATTAAAACAATTTCTGTAGGCACACCCTTTCATTAGGTGTTACTGTTATATATTAAATATAATTTTTGTATGTAAACTTGAAGAGTGTATTTAGTATTGTAAGTGTGCCGCAGCTTTCGTCTTTATAATGTAAGTGTGCCGCAGGAAAATTCAGAGTTTATTAGTGTGCCGTAGTGAAAAAAAGTTTGAAAAGCACTGTTCTAGATGATGGAAAAGAAGGCACATATAAAACAAAGTGCAAATATTGCTCAATATCAATATTCGCAAGGGGCAAAACTACGTCAAACTTGGTAACACACATAAAGGTTTTAATTATTTAAAAAATTAATAAAAAGATTTAAAGACCAGCTACTTTTAATGAACAAAAACTGTCACTGTAACGATAAGATTATGAATGCTTTTATGGAGTCATTAAAAAAACGATGCACGACTTATGAACTTAACGCTGTTTTCAAAATGGCTGCAATAATGGATCCACGTTTTAAGTTTGCTTGGTGTCAAGATGAAGAAGCAGCCTTTCTTCGATATATACTGCCAAACGAGGCAGCATCATTAACACCTTTACAGACTGTTGAACAATCTTTGACTTCACAAGTAGAACCACCAAAAGAACGATGCAAATTATTCAGCTTTATGAAAGATAATGCACTCGTAGGGTGTAGCAAGAAAGGTTCTATTGCGGAGGAAGAAATTGCAAAATACCTGTCAGAATCATGTGTTTCAGAAAATGCAGATCACTTGCATTAATGGGAAGTGCATTCTCCATCAATCCCAATTGTAGCACAACTGGCCGTGAAGTATTTGACCATAACGGCAACATCAGCACCTGTTCAAACGCTTTTCAGCGTTGCTGGACAAGTATTTAAACCAGTAATATGTCATCTTTCAGATAAACAATTTCAAAACCTCATGTTTATAAAATGTAACAAAAATTTTAAATGCTGACCGTTTTACTGTTTAAAAACAATTGTATTCTACCAATGCTTTTCAGAATTATTTTTGTAGTAGGCTATTTGAAAAACACATGATCATTTTGAGTAATCGTAATCGTAATCACCAAATAATTACGTAATTGTAATCGATTACTTTCAAATTTTGAGTAATCGTAATCGTAATTGCAGAATGGATGAGTAATCATAATGATAATTGATTACATTTTTCATGTAATCACCCCATCCCTGATTGTATCTTTGGAAAAATTAGCATTTTGCGTGCAATTATTTCAAATTTTCAGCGCTGAAGCCACTAATTATGGTATATCAAAAATTATAGGACTTAATCTTAGTGTAGCATGATTGAAAAATAAGGGAGCGAGCTAGAAAACGAACCCTCCAAAACCAAGAAAAAAATTTTTATGATACCTAAATAAATGTTGTTCCAATACGAGTATATCTCTTCGCCCCCTTTTAACAAATTCCTGGATCCGCTACTGCAATCTGAAAAGTCATTGCCACAAATACTCAATCAACTAGTAATATTATATTAAGCCTATACTAATAATGCATTTTTTAATTTCCAGTTGCAAACCCGAGACAGATTTAAAGTAAAGACCTTTTTTTTAGAGACACTTCTTTTTAGGGACAAATTTTTGTCTATAAACGAGCGTCCCGGTTTGCCTTTACGAAAATATGGTATGCCTGTTTATAAGTATTTATTTTTTAACGGAGTTTGTGTTATTTATTTTTGGGTTTGTTTTATCTTTCCTCCTTGGTTGGGCAAAAAATTGATGTGACATAAGATTGGGGTCCATGATAAAAAAAATCTGCAAATAGAGGTCCGTGGCCCAAAAAGTTTGGGAAACTCTGACTAAACCACTGTAATAGGTTATATGGAAATTAGTACGATTCCTGACAAACTTTTTTTAACATAAAAACAAAGCAGAAGACAACGTATCAATTAGGCCTTTCATATATCCAAGGTATAATTTATCCGAAAAATTAAGTTAGAAACATATTTACTGCACGTTTCTTACATCCAAAGCATAATTAATTTTTGAAAGTCGACAGTTGGATACGTAGGATATTGTTTTCGTTTTGTTAAATACAGTTTTTAAATGTCAAATAAAATCCATTTGACATTTAATGTATGACAGAGTTTCAGCCATTGCCATTAAATCGTGTTATTCAAAAGTAGCGAGTACCGGTACCGCGGTACTTTTAAAAAGTACCGTGCCCATCATTGCCCCCAAGTAGAAAGCCAAATATACAGAAGGATAAAGTTTATGATGAACTGGTTTATGAATGGGATATAGGTACAAAAGAATTGATTTTGGGAATTGGAGACTTTAATGGTCATAGAAAAATTGGATAGATTTAAGGGTGTACAGGGGGGAAATGGAATTGGAAAGCAAAATTTGGAACGTAGAATGCTGTTAGAATTCTACGATCAGAAAGATTTATGGGTGGCGAATACATGGTTTAAGAAGGAGAAAAGGAAGGTGACATACAGTTCAGGTAGTAATAAAACAAAGATTGATTTTGTTTTGGTGGAAAAAGAAAGTAGAAAGTTTTTGGAAGATATCGAGGTGACTTCTTGGGAACTGCAACACAGGTTATTGGTTGTTAATGTGAAGAAGGAAAACCAGGTTAAACGCATGAAAATAAAACGAATCATGCAATAAAAGATATGAAAATTAAAAGAAAAATAAACTAGGGAAAAATTTAAGGACAAGATGAAAGAATTAGTTAATACTGAAGCAAAGGATTTGCAGGGTTCATATAAGGATGTGGTTTTAAAGTCTTGTGAAAAACTTTGTGGAAAGAGAAAACGAAGGACGGAGCGAGGAAGCACATGGTGGAATAAGAAAGTGCACGAAGCAATAAAGAGAAAAAAGAACGCATTTAGAGAGATGTGCAAGATCCGATCAGAAGAATAAAAATACAAAAGAGAAAAAATCTAACAAGAAAAATTATTAGTAGAGCAATGAGGAGAGAGGCTGATCGAGAGATAAATGATTTATGTGATAAACCAAACAATGCATTTAAACTTGTGAAGTTTTTAAAAAAGGAAAGACCAGATGTAAATGGTGGACGATATTTGAGAGGAATAAATGGCAGATTTGTGTTTAGCAAGAAGGATCGAAAGAGAGTGTGGAAAGAACATACGGAAAAGACAATGAATAAAGAGAATGCATGGGATCAAAAGACTGAGATTGGTATAGTGGAAGGTCCATTGGAAAAAAATTTTTATTAAAGAAATAGGGGAGACCGGAGCACGTAGTAACACTTTTTTTTTTCTTTTTGCTATTTCTCTCATAATCAGTGGCGTAGCTAACCATTGGATATTGTGGATATATCCAAGGCGGCAAAATGTAATGACTTTATTAGCAATTTTCTTTTTCAATTGTGATGCTCTGTGCTCTTTGTGAAGGCATAGATTGCTAATCACTCTGCTGAGGTCATGTCGGCTGTATGCTTGGGCACTGTAGAGTTTGTTCAGCCTATAGGATTAGGGAAAAAAGTATTAAAGATTTGACACCTTTACGCCAGACTTAATAGGTTATAGCTCGGCTACATCAAATTTGCTACTACAGTGTTGTTTAATATTGCAGATTGCAGTTAAAAAATTTAGTTGCTAATTTTTTTAAGTTAATTAATTTATGTAAATTTAGCTTACCAATGAAAGGAGTAAAAGAAAGTGGAGCTTCTTTCAGAAAAAAAAAAGAAAGCCAGGGAAGAAGAGCTGAAAAAAATAAAAGAGCCATTTTGAAGTTTGTAAACATTTCTTTACAGTCCTCACTCTCTTCAGCTAACAAAAGAGATGAGATTAGCAGCTTCAGCAAATCTCTACCTCACACGGAAATGGAAAAGACAGTTGAACTTGAGCAAAGTAATCAAGAAGTGATCATTGAAAGTATTTCTACCAACGAAACACTTATAGCTTAAGATAAAATTGATGGTATAAACGGTGTGGCTACTTGGCCAGAATGATAACTCATAACATGCAAGTTGAGATGGTCAAAGTAGGACCTGAAAGATATCAGAATAAAGAAGGACCGTTCCAGCCAGCGATTAGAGTAATTAAAGAAGGAGACAAAAAAAAGGAGTTGTTAAGCTTTTTGAGGAAGAAGTGGTTTTATAAGACCTTAAAAAACGGTGATGAAGTTCTTAGATTATGGTTGCTTTATTCGAATAGCCATTCAGAATTATATTGTTTCTGTTGCAAGCTGTTTCAATCAAGAAATGATAATTCTCAATTTTTATTTATTTATTTATCTTTATATTTATCCTCCTGACTCGCAGGAAAGCGATGTAGGCGCTAATACGTAGGATAAGCAATTACCCCGACCTGCTTCCGGAGATGCCAAGATATTGCTGTCCGCTTGTAATTTGATAAAAATATGACTTTAATTTAGAACTGCTTGCCAAGATCACCAAGCAGGGGAAAGTGTGGTTAATTGTCTTTCCCAAGGACACAACAGAATGGCGCAAGTAGGTTTTGAACCGAGACCATGTCGATCACAATCCCAGCACTTTAACCACTCGACCATGCTGCCGACGTACGCTACGCCAAATTTGTTTCCAAACCCTTTGTTAATTTTTGGCATATAAACCCATGTATTTTTAATCATGAAAATTTAAAAATTCACAAGCAGTGCTTTGATAAATGGAAGGAGCTTGCACTGAGACTTCAACTTCTACAAACAATTGATAAAGAAATGCAAGATTTTATGGATAAGGAAAAAAATAAATGGAGAGAAATCCTGCATCGTGGAGTTGAAGCGATAAAGTTTCTATGTAAGCAAAATCTTTCTTTACGTGGCCATCGTGAAGACTTTAACTCAAGAAACCAGGGGAATTTTCTTGAAACTTTAAAATTGCTTGCAAAATATAATGCAGTCATTAAGGAACATCTTTCAGTTATCCAACTTTCTAGCAAGGCCATGAAAATGTACTTTTTACAAACAATCCAAAATGAATTAATTGAGCTTTATGGAAGAAAGATCAAACATCTCAAACTGGAGGAAATAAAGGCAGCAAAATGTTTTTCCATTTTACTCCATAGTAATTTCGACGTCTCTCATATTGATCAAATGTCTCTTATTGTTAGATTCGTAAAAGTTGACAGTAATATGGTACAAATAAAAGAGTCGTTCCTAAATTCCTTTCCACTGCACAGAAAAAATGCAGATGGAATTATTAAGTCTATTTTCGATGAGTTTCAACAAAATAGTTTGAACATAATGATGTGCAGAGGTCAAGAATACGACAATGCTTCCACCATGGCTGGAATCCGTTCTGGAGTACATTGTAGAATAAAACAAGTTAATTTTAAAATAGCCTGAAATGTCGCTATAGATGTGGCCATCTATATAGACAAAACTCTTTTATAAAGAGAGGGGGTAGCCTTGAAAAAGGCTGTTTAAGAAAACTCAAACGTTTTCGTGTAGCTCTCATCGGGAGAAATCGCTACAATGAGTAAAGAACTGAAATGTCGAAATTATATTGCTTAAGATTGTCGTTTCGCCGAGTAAGAAATTATACTGAAGCGCAGTTGATTATCGTTTCGCTTTATCGTTTCGCCGAGTAAGAAATTATACTGGAGCGCAGTTGATTAGAAGCATCAGCCACCAAGCGGTCGAAAAGTGAAAAATTTTTGTCGTTTCGTCGAGTTAGAAATGGAACAATTTTTATTGGACGGAATTTGGATGTTTAACTTGGCAAAATTATAGTTGTAATTTGAAGTCTGAAAAAGAATAAAATAAAACCAATATAATTATGTTGATAATTTAAGCCTATAAACGAACTCTTTTTGACGGCACAATGCAGGTTTGCTTGAGGTTATGTGGATGGATTCTAACACAGCAAGATGAAATTCAGATCTGGCTTTGGATAGAATTGAAAATTGATTATCATTGTAGTGAAGGGCGCAATTTGGATGTTTTAGAAGATGAGTGCCAATAGCCGAATCACAATTAGGTGTGGAGGAGTTTATTTTACTTTTTCGCGTTGGCTGAATTCTTTCTTGATTGGTTTTGTTGCGGATAGTTTTCGGGACATGTTGGCGGATTCTGTCCTGCAGACGTTGAGAAGTTCTGCCCACGTACCGGCATTCGCAGCGGCACACGTATTGGTATACGACCATGCTTAGTTGAGAAGCAGGCAGAACGTCTTTGTGAATTGCAGGAAGAATTCGTCTGGTGGTGAAAATAACTCGCGGTTGAACTGTTGAAAAACAATTTAGAATGCTACTCTTAATTTTCTTTTCAAATATAACAGAAGTTTCACCAATCCACGGTAACTTCAAGTAAACGGGGCATCGTTGAGGACCTTCTATCGGATGTTTATGAAATTGTAGGATTTTCTTTGAAATTCTTGCATTGATCACCGATTCTGGGTAACCATTTTTAAGAAATAAAGATTTAATAGTGTCCAGTTCTTGTTGGAGGGAAGATTGTGAACAGATTTTCAATGCACGGTGTGTTAAAGTTGCGATCAGGTTAGTTTTGCGTGTCTTTGGACCAAACGAGTTCCATCTAATATATTCACCAGTAAATGTAGCTTTCCTGTAAACCGATGTAGTAAAATTGTTGGTTGATTTGGTGACTAATACATCCAAAAACGGTAGTGATTGGTTAACTTCTTTTTCACTTGTAAATTTGAGCGAGGTATGCAAAGAATTTAAATTAGTTAAAAATGTTTCAGAATCCACTTCATCTTGGAAGAGAGCAAATGTGTCGTCGACGTAGCGATAATAGATTTGAGGTTTGGAAATTTTGTCGAATAGTTTAGATTCATAAAATCCAACAAAAATATTTGCCAAGGCCGGACCAAGCGGACTGCCCATAGCGACTCCATCAATTTGCCTGTACATACAATTGTTAAAACTAAATTCAACGGAAGATGTTGCAATTTTCATTAAATCAGTAAAAACGTGTTTTGGAATGATTGGCTCAGGAAAATCACCATTGTAGAGAGCTTGACTGCAAATTTCGATCGTTTCAGCTAGAGGAACATTGGTAAATAAACTGCAAATATCATATGAGCAAAGAAAACATTTATTAGGATTGACGCTAAGTTTTTGTATTCTTTCAGCGAAGGTGAGAAGCAATTTTTTCACTTTTCGACCGCTTGGTGGCTGATGCTTCTAATCAACTGCGCTCCAGTATAATTTCTTACTCGGCGAAACGATAAAGCGAAACGATAATCAACTGCGCTTCAGTATAATTTCTTACTCGGCGAAACGACAATCTTAAGCAATATAATTTCGACATTTCAGTTCTTTACTCATTGTAGCGATTTCTCCCGATGAGAGCTACACGAAAACGTTTGAGTTTTCTTAAACAGCCTTTTTCAAGGCTACCCCCTCTCTTTATAAAAGAGTTTTGTCTATATAGATGGCCACATCTATAGCGACATTTCAGGCTATTTTAAAATTTTGTGCCACAAAAAATCTTTTCAACAAGTTAATTCTAAAGCAATATTTATTCCATGTGCTAATCATTCGCTTAACCTCGCAGGTGTTCACGCAGTGGCATCGTCTGAACATTCTGCAACATTTTTTGCTGTTGTGGAAAGGGTCTACTCGTTTTTTTCTGCTTCTACTCAAAGATGGGAAATGTTACTTAAGCATGTACCAATTGTGATAAAAAGAGTGATTGACACTCGATGGAGTGCGCATTACAAAGCTGTGAAAGCCCTTCAGCATTATTTCCTTGATGTAGTGAGTGCATTAAACAAGCTATGTGATCAAAACGAAAATATTGATACACGAGCACAAGCTCGCGCATATTCCAGCGATTTTCCTTTTTTTTTACAATTTTGGATGGAAGTTCTAAGAGAATCTTGTGAATATAAATATTTACAGCGAAGAGGTTTGTCACTGGAGAATTGTTCCCACAAGATGAATGCTTTTATTGTTTTTTTGGTCAATGATTGCGATGCTCTGGTTAAGCAAAGTATTGAAACTGCTATCAAGGTTTGCGAAAAGCAAGAAATTCCGATTAAAGAGCGACTTGTCCGAAGGAAGAAAAAGATCCCTGGCGAACATGCAGAAGACGTAGGTCTCTCGGCTGTTGAAGAAATCAAGAGATGCATGTTAGAAGCTATGGACCGATTCGGAGTGAAGCAGAAAAGCGGTTCAGTGAAATTTGTATGTTAATGAAGTATTCGGCTTCTTAAATCCCCACGCGTTGTTGCGAAGCGAAAATATCGAAGAAGATATGAACAAATTTAAGAACATATATGCTGATGGCGTTAATTTTTCTGAATTAAATTATGAAATAGCCAGGTACAATAGGTTAGTACAATCCATCGGCGCTGCATTTCAAAGCGATGCTACAGCGCTGGATGTGCTGCAGTGGTTGACCAAATATCGTTTATGTAAATCAACACCTTATTTATTTTTGTGTTTTAAGCTTTATCTCACAATTGCTGTTTTTATTGCAAGCTGTGAAAGAAGTTTTTCAAAGCTTAAATTGATAAAATCTTACTTGAGATCGACTATGGATGAAAACAGGCTGTCTGCTTTAGCAATCCTGTCCATTGAAAGTGATTTCCTCGAGATGCTATCTTTTGAAGATATAATTTCGGAGTTTGTTTCAGTGAAAGCTCAACGTATTCAATTTTGAACTTTTGATAAGAATTAAACTATCACTATTATTTTTGTATTGTGTAGAACTTCATTAATATGTTCTTCGTTTTGATGTTGTTAAAGGGCGGCAGTTCGTGCAAAAATCCAAGGGCGGCAGGCTACATTGCTACGCCACTGCTCATAATAAATATTTTTTTCAAAATTCTTGTTTAATACAAAAAATTTAGATCACTCTTTAACTAATAGCAAAAAAAAACTAATTAATTTTCAAAGCTTAGTAGTTAAAATTACGATTTAAATATCGAAAAAAACGTTACCATGTGCCCCTTCAATGGGGTAAGTTATAACACCAGTCAGGGTAATTTGTAACAGCAACAAAATCACTAATAAATGTTTAAATATAAATGCAATCTGAAAAAAATAGCAATATGAAAAAGTAAAGACAATGAAATCACACATAGCCTAGTCATAGATATGACTATCAAGCACAAAAAATGAGGTATTTGGCCGTTGCCTAAAAAGGTTAAAACAGTCTTTTTCACTGCTGGATTAACCCAATCATAAATTTTAGAATCACATTTGTGACAAAAATATGTATTCAAATTTTCGGCACAAGCTAAATGTGACCTCTTTAGGTAACCATAACATTGTACCCAGTGATGGCCTTAGAAAAAGGGGGGCCCGGTGCAAGAAAAATAAGAGGGGGCCACTATTTATTGTGCCAAAAAAAGGTACCCGAAGCAATTTTAGTATATGAAAGCAAAGTCGTCATTAAAAAAAAGGTCTCCGCTTTCCCCATTTTTTCCCTAAAATCATATGGTGTTTTCTAAAAAAAAAGGTCTTCACTTCCAATTCTTCTCCCCTTTCCCAATTTTTTTCCCAAAATCATGGTGTTCTCTAAAAAAAAAAAGTCTTCAGTAGTATGTGATGTACTTTCACTTTCCATTGTAGTAGTATATATTGTGTAATTTGTCGTCAATTACGGAGGTTACGGAGGCTTTTTTTTTCTTCTATTTTGACTTGCCATCAACGTCCTGGTGCTCCTTTGTAAAAATCAAGCAATTTCTTTTGTTGGATAGACCACTTTTTGATCTATTTTAGGGGGGGCCCGGTGCGACCGCACCGCTCGCACCCTATTAAAGCCATTACTGATTGTACCACCCACTCCTCATCAGGACAACTATTAAAATAGGGCTTAAGAAATGTAATGCAACACTACTCTTTTGCTTTTAGTGTTTTTTCAAAAAATTGTTTTTTTTGTGTTTGGAGCTGTACAGATTGTTCCTTTCTGGTGTGTCTGTTAACATACATTTTAGACCTTTTCTTGTTTTGCATTAAGAACTTAGCTTATCTTCAAGTTTTTTTAGCACTCTGTAGAGTTTTACATGGCCAACAGCAATGTTTTGCTACTCAACTTACTGATCTCTTTTAAATTATAGCAACTGCTGCAGCAGCTCTTCAGTTGTTTTGTAATGATGAGCAGGTATTTCTGTTAGTCTTTCTTTTATAATTTCTCATATTATTTACAAATGTTGTTGCCCAAGTTACTTTTAATGTAAGCTAGTTAACCCTTTGCGGTCCAATTGAATTTCTTTTTTCGGTCAGTCTAGGTCCAAACTCTTTTTTGTGATTTTTTTGAAAGATGTTAGTGTGTATGTTAATTTTATGATTAATTTTTGTTCCGCATCATTGCACCTAAAAAGTTATTCAACTTTTTTTTCTTGCGGTCCAAGTACATGTCACACATGCAAATGCAGTTTGAATGAAATTTAATCAATTATTTTTAACACGTATGGTGTCCCGATCTTGCTCTGTTAGGTGCAAAATCGAATTTTTCATCAACAACAAAAGAAACACAGCACTAACAAATATTGAAAACACTGGGTGAAAATGGTAACACAAAAACATAACTTAAATCATTTATTACATAATTATGCACATCAACAAATTGTTTTTCATCAACTTGTAAGCAGTCTATTAGCAATCAATTTTCCATCAAGCAATGCCAGTTTGGAGTTCAGAGTTTGAAATTCTGAAGAGTATGGTATCGCTTGAAGCATTCTCCAGGATGCAAATAAGGTTTTCGTGCACAAGTTTCACAGAAAAACACGGTGGTTTTTCGATTGTCTTTAGCGCTGCATACTTGGCAATTTTTGTTTGGACCCTTCACTAACTTGTTGTTAAAATGAGGAGCTTGGTTCAAACGTTCGGCATCATCAGAAGTACTAAGCCTTCCTCGTCTGTTTGTTGTGTTTCTCACAGTTCCAACAAGTTGTGCAATGAGTTTGTTTCTGTATTTGAGTTGTCTTTCTGCAGTTGGAAGATGATGAAGCTCCTTGAATAAAATAAATGAATTCACCACACAAACTTCCAAAAGCCAGTAAAACATTTTTCGCCACCATTTTAGGGTTTTTCTAGTAAACGAGTAGGATGCACAGTAGTGATCAGCTCGATCAACGCCTCCCATTTTGAAAGTGTAATCACATACAACTGTTGGCTTGATTACTTCTATTTCTTCACCATTAATCCATCGTTTGCGAATTGTAGTATCCGCATTATGCCATGTGGAAAGCATAAGGATCAGTCGTTTATCTTGCCATGCAAGAGTCATAACTTCATCTTGATGACGGTAAACTTTTATTTCGTGGTTTTTCAGTTTCAACTTTTTTAGATCTGAAGGCAATCCAACCCTGTTTTTTTGTACAGTACCAGTAAGGTGAATTTGCTTCTGCAAAAGTTGATTAGCAAGTAAAATACTGGTATAAAAACGATCAGTGTATACATGATAACCTGAACCATCAGCTTTTTCCAGCAGTTGATCCACCAAATGTAATACTATTCTTACAGTAAATGGCATTTGAGGGTTAGGTAGGTTTGCAGTAGTTGGCTGGCCAAAATATGGTTCAAAAGTAGATATATATCCATTTTCACTGTCACAAAGCACATAAACACGTAGTCCCCATTTAGTTGGTTTCTGAGGATTGTATGTTTTGAAAGAAATTCTTCCTTTGAAGCCCACCGTACTTTCGTCAACTGCTATGCTTTGTCGTGGAGTGTAAATTTGAATACATTTTTTTTTAACATAATCAACAACATTGCTGATTTTCCGACTACGAGTAATAGGTTGTGTGGTGGGCTCAGGTGACTGGACATGCAACATCCAGTGAATCTGTAGAAATCTCCTTCGTGAAAAGACATCGAGAAAGAAAGGAGTTTCTTCCGTCCACTCACGACTAAAATAGTCCTTTACATCTGCTTTTTCAATTACAGCCATTTTTAACACCACTCCCAGATAGGCTTTGAATTCAGGAAATGTCACATTTTTCCATTTGTACCATACAGAATTATTATTCAGCGTTCTTCCATGGAGATTTATAGCAGCATAGGCGTTAGTTGCAGTATTATTTCCCTCATTAGCTCATCCGTCATAAAAGACTGAAAACATTCAAGTTCTGTTTGTGGAACCTGCTGAAAATTAGGCCCTGTATTTTGAACAGTAAAGGAAAAATGGGAAAAATCAGTGTCATTTGACATCCATCTTCTCCAACCTACAGTAACACCAGGTATAGTATTGCCTGTTTGGTCATTTGGACTGTCATCATCAGATTCTTCACCGCCATCAGTTTCTGAGTCACTCAATACCATGGTTATATCAAAATCGATAATCCAAATCGATAAAAAATCTTCTCTTTGCATTTGTTACATAGGTTTGGACTTCTTAAAAGGGTAGTAAACTAAATGCATGTGTGACATGAGTTTGGACCAAACAACATAAATTGTTTTTGCATCCCAGACGGTTAGTTGGACCGCAAAGGGTTAAACTAGTTAAACTATGTCGGCAGCCTGGTCGAGTGGTTAAAGAGACGGGCTCGGTTCAAAAGCCACTCGCACCATTCTGTTGTGTCCTTAGAAAAGACACTTTGCGGCACTTTCCCCTGCTTGGTAGTTGTGGCAAGCAGTTCTAAATTACAGTCATATTTCTATTAAATTACAAGCGGACAGCAATATCTTGGTATCTCCAGAAGCAGGTTGGGATAATTGCCTACCCTATGTATCAGCGCCTCCGTCGCTTTCCTGCGAATCAGGAGGATAAATATATAGATAAAATAAATAAAAAATAAAAATAAAATAAACCTATGCACAAAAATATGTGTTACAACTTGCCCCATCAGCCTATGTTACAATTTACTTCATCCCATACTTAGTCAAGTTTTTGTTAATATCTCAAAGAGTTAAGTTTTAATTGCTAAATCTTGTTAAGCATTTAATAGCCTATTGTTTTGTTTCGACTGATATAAAACATTTTAATAAAACTGTACCTGCTATCTCTCCAGAAGACAAAAATTAAATTTCAAAAAATTAACTTTGCCTACTCAAAAAGCTTGTTTTAACAGTAAATCTATTTTTAGTATTGGAAATTAAACAATGTTATTTGCTAGCAATCGGTCTTAATATGACTGTTATTTGCGGCTATTTAAAATTTTGTTGGTTTATGTTAGATTTTCACGAATACGAATGTTACAACTTGCCCCGGTCTTCCCTAACTGAAGGCAATGAAGAAAATAAAATTAGGGAAAGCGTTTGGACTTTCAATGGTGAGCATGGAAATGATAAGTGCAAGTGAGAAAGTTGGAATTAATGTGATGATAAAATTTTGTCAGAGAGTACTTAATGGGAAAGGAATGCCGGAAGATTGAAAGACTAGTGTGATGGTGCCAATCTACAAGGGAAAAGAAGATGAACGAACTGCCGGGCATGTAGAGGAGTGAAGTTATTGAAGCGTAGAATGAAGATCGTTGAAAGAATATTGGAGAAAAGAATAAGAACATTGGTGGAGGTAGATGATATGCGATTTGGCTTTATCCCAGGAAGAGGGGCAACAGATGCTCTTTTTATAGTGAGAAGAATGCACGAGGAATACAGGAAAAAGGATAAAAAATTATACATGTGTTTTGTAAATTTAGAGAAGGCCTTTGATAGAGTTTCAAGAGAAGCGCCAATGGGCACTAAGGAAGAAAGAACTACCAAAGATCTTGGTGAAAGCAGTGATGAGTTTGAATGAAGGTTTAAAGATGAAATTTAAAGTTGATCTGAATTCTCAGAAGAGTTTTATGTAGCAGTTGGTGTACTGTACATCAGAGGTCTGTTTTGTCGCCTTTGTTGTTTGCAATTGTGGTGGATGTTGTGACAGAAAATGCAAGAGAAGGCTTAATAAAAAAAATTTTGTACAAAGATGATTTGGTACTGATGAGTGAAACAATGGAGGGTCTGAAGAAAAGGTTTCTAAAACGGAGAAGTGCATTGGAGAGCAAGGGGCTGAAAATGAATTTTGATAAGACAAATGCGATGGTGTGTGAGTCAGAGGGTGAAGCCATACGGACTAGAATAGACGCAAATCGAGTATGTGGCAAAAGGGTGACTGTAAACTCAATGTTATATAGGGGAGAGTGGGGTGCAAGAATTAAAATAAGCAAAATAACAATACAGCGTGGCTTGTGCTTGCACTCTCCAAACATGAAAAAAACCAGCAAGAAGTTTACTGCAGCAGCAGATAACAAAAAAGTGGTCGAAAACGAAAATGCAAAAGCGTGTCTATGCATTAAAATAGATCAAGATTTCTTTGAAAATAATTTATACATTAGTAACATACATTGAATAACAAGTATGAAAGGTGCTGAGCAGAAAATGTTGATAAACTATCAATGTACATTGAAGAAAAAAAAGTCATAATTGAATTTCAATAAAGATCTTTGACAACTAGTCGATCCACATTCCTTGGGTGTAGGTAACACAACACTAATGTCTTTTTCCTTTACTGAAGCTTTACAACGCTAAATCACTGACCTCAGGAAAGAAAAACTCTGTAACATTGCGTTTCTTCCGCATCTAAGAAATTTTATAATTGCCTTCAAAATCCATGTTTTTGGTGATCTGACCAACAGTTTTGGATTTAGATTGTTTATCGCGAATCTCTCTCTCCACGTAAAAACTTGATTGAAAAATACTCCTATTTTGTACTTGTAATCCTATAGATAATATATACAAATAAATCACTGAAAATAGTTTTTTCTTGAGCCATTTTGACCAACTCTGAAATATCATAAATGGCCAAAGGAATTCCTGGCTTCTGTTGGAGTTGAGCATTCAAAGCTAAAGAATAATAAGATTTAAATGGTCCATAAACCGACACATCAAGCGGCTGTAGTTTATGGCTACAGTGAGAATGAATAGTTAATAAAGTCTCCCCATGTTGCTTGGCATATTCAATGACATCAATTGATGAATGAAACTCATGATTGTCCATAATGAGCCGAGCTTGATTATCAACAGAAGCGTTAGAATGTTTGACAAAGTGCTCCATAACATTTAAAAACAAAGAGCTAGTCATCCAACCTAAATAATAATATTTAAGACAGCTAATAGTCAAAAAGCAGTCAAGAGTTTACGAAAAAACAACTAAAAGTCTATAATATAATATTTTGTGTATAAGAGCAGAAACAAATATTAATATAAAGGATGTAGGATAGACCTAATTATGTTTACAAAAAAGCTTCATCATAAATGATCACCAAGACAAGAGATACTCTATTGATAGAGTCTTTTGGTACAGTTAGAATAAAATAACCTGTCTCAAATGCGTATGATAAATAAAGACAATATATAATTTTGTTTTGTTACTCATGTAATAAGCACGACACTTCATAGCTTAAATATAAATATTTTCAAATTAGTCAAGTAACTAACGTAAAGGATTGTCCAAGCCCAAAGTTCCAGTAGGTGCTTCTTTAGTCATATGTTGCTTGAAATGTACTCGTGGAAATATCATTACAGGAGGTAACGAATAACCTAAAGCCTTAACAAAGCAACATGTTGTTACCAAATTTCCTCTTTCGGAGCTAGTTTCTTGTGAAATCTGATTTTGCCCTTTGAAGGTCACAACGTTTCTTGGTTTTTGCACAATTGATTCGGATGTTTAATTCAAGTTAAACAAGCTAGTTCCATTAGCAAATTCCACATTGCGATCATAAACATTTTAAAGTTTTTTAGAAAATGCAGCAACAGTGTGCTTATTATTTATTTATATATTTTTTTATTTTTATCTCTATATATTTATCCTCCTGACTCGCAGGAAAGCAACGGAGGCGCTATACATAGGGTAAGCAATTACCCCGACTTGCTTCCGGAGATACCAAGATATTGCTGTCCGCTAGTAATTTAGTAGAGATATTACTGTAATTTAGAACTGCTTGCCAAGACCACCAAGCAGGGGAAGGTGCCGTAAAGTGTCTTTCCCAAGGACACAACAGAATGGTGCAAGTAAGTTTTGAACCAAGACCATGTTGATTATCAGTCCGGTGCTTTAACCACTTGACCACGCTGCCGGCAAAATTAAAAGCTGTTGCTCTTGACAAGTTACATGCTTCTGGTTTTCTTAAGCTTAAATCAGAGTTTCTTTTCATAAAACCACATAGCCAGTCATTACCGGCTAATTTTGTTTCATTCCAACGGTTAAAAAATTTTGTTTTACTTTTAACTGCAACTTCATGGGACATCTTTCTAACATTCAGCTTTGTTACACCATAATTCATGTGCAAGCACGTAACTAAATACTCTTTTAAATTATTTTCTTCATCATTATTAAAGACTTGACGGGATGCATAATTCGGTCGAAACCTTTTTTTCTCAATTTCTGAACGGTCAGTTCTTTTTATCTTTTTGACATATTCAGTGTACTTTTATCTACACCTATCCTTTCTGCTGCATCTCTTATAGATACACCATCATTTATTACCATGAACACTGCTTCTTTCATATTTTCTTCAGCAAACATACTAGTAGTAGACTTCCTTTGTCTATTTCTTACCATAATTTTTATAAATGATTATAAAATAATAAATATTATCAGAACTAAAAAAAATTTTTACAATTTATCAATCATATGTAACTTAAAAATTGTTGCTGTCAACTTTAATAAAATTAGTTATAATGTTAAGCCTAATTACTAGTTGTTGATAAATCAAGCGAAGTAGGCTATTGTGCAAAATACATCTATATTATCATCAAGGGGCATAGTCGGACAGTGCCTAGCTGTTCCCGCAAAAAAATTTCCGATTATGCCCAGGCCAGAACTTTTTTTAGTTTTCAAGATAGTGGCGAAAATTAAGGAGTTACTTCAAAATATTTTATAGTATGAGACAGCAAATAAACTAAGTTTTAAAATGTATCAACAGTGAGAAGAATTTAAATGAAAGCTAAGGCAAAAACAGGTTCAACTCTACTCTTTCCAAAATTACTTACCTACACTAAAAATCAAAATTCATTCACCATATTTATTTTACAATAATTAATTTCTTCAAACTAACACGAGTGAATGCCCTGTGATGAAATATATTTACGAGTATGTCTGCAGTTTGAAGTTTCAGAGTTTCCAACTTTTTTTCAAATTACAATGTCTGACTGTACCCAGTGTCCAGCCGAGCCCCACTCTCCCCTACATAATGTGACCAATGGATTCATGAAAGATGTTCTAAATTAAAAAAGTAACTCCACAAGCGGCAAAATTTTTTGTTTATAGTAAATGTGATAAAGCGACAAATGGTGCGGAAGAAGTGTATAAAGTGTGATGAAGTGGAAACAGCGAAGGAATTTTGCTATCTTGGCGATAGGTTGAATGCTATTCAAGGGTGTAAAGCCGCAGTGAATGCAACAATAAGATCAGGATTGAAGAAATTCAGAGAGTACGGTAAGATACTGTTGAGAAAAATATTCCTTTGCAGATAGAAGGAAAGGTATATAAAACTGTGTAAGATTAGCTATGTTATATAAAAGCGAAACGTGGCATTCGAAAGAAAATCGTCGTCGTCGTTGTCGTCGTCATCGTTTGAAGAGTATCCACTCCAGGTTAGACACAAACAGGACTGGGGCCGAGGGTTTATCCTTTTACTATCCCAGATTGCTGTACTGCCTGAATCAGATGCTGGCAGTGGTGTTATTAAGCTAGCATCGAGTTTCGTCATCCAAAACCGTCAGACCTCGTGCTCCATGTGGTGCCCGATGTATAGGGCGCGCTGTTAGTACATGGTCTGCGGTTTGCTCAGAGGCGCCACACTCGCAACTCAGTGAAGGAGCAAGACCCCATTTGTGCATGGACGAATGGAATCGCCCAACACTAGTCCGCAGGCTGTTGAGCTTAACCCAAGCTGCTCGGGGTAAGCCCATCCCAACAGGCCTGGCACCGGTCTCGGGCACAAAAGCACGGAGCCTGGAAGCATTTTCACGGTACTCCATTTTCCATTTGTGATTTGTCCATTCAGAAGCGCGGATGTCAAGTCTGGCAAGGTTCTCCAAAAGATTCCGCACACCTGGCACAAATGGGCGTCTGGATCTTAGTCTCACTTGGCGAGTATCTGAGGACCTTAAAAGACCATACAAGATATGATCGGGGTCCAGAGATCCACGGTAAGCCAAGGAGAGTGTCGCTCCCATTCGGCGAAGCTCAGCTGGCTGGATGCCTGAGAGTACAGGTAGGTGGTCCGTTGGAGTGGGACGCAGGCATTCAGTAACTATGCGCAAGGCGTCGTTCAAAACACTGTCGATGAGGCGAGTGTGAGCACTGCGACACCAGACTGGCGCACAGTACTCAGCTGTTGAGTAGACTAAAGATAAGGTGGCTATGCGTAGTGTTTTAGCACCAGCACCCCATACCGAGCCCACGAGTCGCCTCAACAGTGTGACGCGCGAGGATAGTTTTTTGCGCAATGCCACTAAATAGTGACAAAACGTGAGCGATCTGTCCAGTTTTACCCCAAGATAAGTAGGGGTTGGACAGAACGGTAAAAGCCTGCCGTTGTTGTAGACCTTTAGCTCACGCTTGGCCTCTCGGTTATTTAAGTGTGTTCCGTTCCTAAAAATTGCCCCCATTATGTATATTCACAATCTCCTGAAAAATCTCTTTGATTTCGCTTTGGTCCGGCTCAAATAGCCGAAGAAATGACGGTTTTATAGGTAATTTAAATAATAATTTACATTTATTTACAAGAAAATGGCAACACTGCTTAATTTCCTGATTGGTAGAGAAAGATCCAGAACTATCCGCTTGACCTGTTTTGACTATGACGTAATAGTGATTGTTTGTGATTAACTTGATTTGAGTAACTTTCAGAACGTTCGAGATACTCACGACCGAGTGATATAAATAAGGCTCGCTCGGAAGCATTATTATGATTCGTTGTGGTAACTTAGTATTGGAAATTTGTTAGCTGTGTGAATTCATAGTTTTTGCCCGCAAGTCTCTGGTTGCCTACGTTATTGTGAAGAATTAAGCTACTGAATCTGTATTTTCTGTTGATTTATACTATTGTGGGCTCCTAAGTGGATTGGAGTATATTTTTTAATAAAGAAGTTATTGTGGTAGTCTGAGCTGTGGTTTAGCTAGACTATATTTTTGCTGTTACTGGTTCCTAGGGCAGGTCCAGTAAGAGGATTTAAGAATTTTGTCTTTTGGTAGGCAGCCAAGTTTGCGTTATCGGTGACGCCTTCTTAACAGGCACCGAAAGGTTATAAG
Source organism: Diplosoma virens (assembly GCA_963680785.1). Taxonomy (NCBI): domain Eukaryota; kingdom Metazoa; phylum Chordata; class Ascidiacea; order Aplousobranchia; family Didemnidae; genus Diplosoma; species Diplosoma virens. Next base: position 34,572,656 of record OY796895.1, on the reverse strand, counting down.
ATTAAAAAGCGTACTGAGTTACCGAATTAAGTTTTACAAAAATTTAAATCAACTTCTAGAAAATTTCAAAAAAAATTAAATTTGTGGAAGTAACAAAGTGAAAGACTGCCGTCACCGTCTTAGTGTGACTGAGCTTCAATCTCCAAGTCTGGAGATATGCTGAAAGTATAGACATGTCTTGGCTTAAAGTTTCCTCCAAGTCCTTCCAGTTTCCAGAAGAGTGCAACAATGCTAGATCATCAGCATAAGCAAACTTTCTGGAAATCATGGAAGGAAGATCGTACGTATAGATGTTAAATAGGAGGGGAGTCAAGACCGATCCCTGAGGAACGCCGTTTTTAAGACGGCGTAGCCTGCTTTGCTTGTTGTCACCGGTGGTAAGGGTGAAACTTCGATTTCGGACAAGCTCCAAGATCATTCTGACCATGTGCTTATCCGGAAGTAGTCTCAGCAGCTTGCAGGTAAGGCCACGGTGCGAAACAGTGTCATAAGCAGCTGTCAGATCGACAAATACGGCAACGGCCTTCTTTTTAGCCTCGAAAGAATTCTTGATGTTCTGGGTTAGCAGAACAACTTGATCTACGGTTGACTTCCCGCGTCGGAACCCAGCCTGCTCTTTAATGAGCAGTGGATCGATTAATGGTTCAACGCGGGCGTAGATAAGCCTCTCGAGGATCTTATAGGGGACACAGAGCAGAGATATCGGTGGATAACACTTTGGGTCCCCCACGGGCTTTGCTGGTTTTGGGATCGCGACCACAAGCGCTCTTCTCCCGATCTTGGGAATTTTGAGTCGGCGCAAACAGGAAGAAAGGAAGTCACGTAACCAGGACTTGAAAGCAGCTCCAGCATGGAGTATAAGCTTGGGGAAGATGGAATCAGGTACCGGAGCTTTACCTGGTTTTAAATATTGGAGGGCAGCAGTAAATTCTCTCTGTGAAAAATTGTCAGAGATATTTACTGCGTCTAATGTTGTGGCCCTCCAAAGGTCAGACACTTCTTGAAAGACAAGTCGAGATGACTTGCGATCAACAGCCTCGTATTTCCCATTTCCAACAAACTGAGATGCAATAGCATCGGCTGAAACAGGACAGTGACGAGGAGAGTGTCGTGACCTACCAGTAAGATTGTTCAAAATACTTCACGCTTTTCGACTAGAGTGTGAGAAGTCAATGCTCCAAACTGTTTCGGACCATCGATCCTCCACTTTCTGTCAAGCTTGGTGAGCAAAACTGTAGCAGCCAAACTTGATTCGTCTCCCTGAGGAGACTGCAGAAAGGTTTTACAGAGGGATTCACACTCTGCATCCCAACACGGAATATAGTTATTTCGATGCCCGCGTGGAATAGTCTTTTTGGCTGCTTTCTTAATGGTGTTACAAAAGTCCTGGTAAGCCGCATTCACATCAAGTGTATCAGGCGGCAACAAAGTCTTTGCGAATTTATTCGTCAAAGCAATGTAGTGACTCCATTTGGCCTTGTGGAAGTTCCATCGCTTAACAGGCATGCTTGGCACTGCCATAGCAAACCTTGGTGGTGTAATAAGCGAAGGTCGATGTTGTGACCTGGGGAACTTATCAAGGACACGTCTATCCGGTAAGCGACTGTTTGGACCTACGCTAACGAAAGCTAGATCTGGATTGGTGTCAGTGTTCCAGCGTCCGGAATAAAAGCTGGCAGCGTCCTTGGCATTATATAGGAGGACAAGACAATTAATACTTGCCCAACCAGCCAAGCACTCACCGTCCGGATTGTTGTCATCGTAACCCCAGTCAGTATGACGACAGTTAAAACCGCCAGCGTAAAGACAGGGGTGAGGAAACACTGGGAGATCCAGGGTTCGCAATCGCGTTGGCGGTGGCTTGTAGACGTTGACTATTTTATAACCATCAACGTCCACACACAGCCACTCGATCTCCGATGTCGGTGGAGATTGGTCCAAAAGTGTGTATCTCAGTCGCTCGTGAACAAACGTGGCAAGGCCATGCTTCCTGCTTAAAGAAGACCCAGCTAGTTGGTAGTTTGGTAGTACCAACTTCTCTGCATCAGTGCAGTGGGTCTCCTGCAGTAGGATGACGTGACTCAGACTGCATAGCGAGGTGATGAAGAACCTTTATCTTGCTTGCAGCAAGGCCTTCAATGTTCAGCTGAAGAATAGTGGGTCTTCGAAACTTGTTGGCAATGTGCCCTGAAAAGGGCAGTTTTATTCTGACATTGCTCCGTCCTGAAAAGAATGTTTGCCGATTAGCAGACCCACACTGAACACCGGAATGGGTGGATACCCTTTCGTTTTGGTAGGTTCGATTTCGGTCTGTCATTTATACGACAATGAACAAACTTACTCACGGCCCAGGCTGCGAGAAAGCACCTACCATCTGGGCCATTTTGAGAAAATGAAGTAGGAGAGAAAATGAAATGAAGTAGATGTCCTGGAAAGAAAATGAAGTAGCTATTTTGAGAAAAGCAGAAAGATTTACGGTGAAGACGATGTGTGGTGTAAAGTTGGACAAGAGGAATAGAGGAGCTGATGGACACGTTGGAATTGAAGGAAGCATCAGATAAGCTGGCAAGTGTAAATGGTATGGGGTGGTGTGGTGACGTTTTGAGACGATCTGCGATGAGCTTTGATGAAGGCGATGGTACATAAATTAGATAGAAAACGTAAACAGGGCCGACCGAGGATGAAATGGAGGGAACAAGTTGAAGGAAACATGAGAAGAATTGCTTTAAGGAAAGAAAATGCGGCAGATTGGTGTAGGGTGGAGATAAGTGTAGAAAGAGTTGCAGAAGTAATAAGATGCATCCGACCACCTCCATTTACTGGGAATATTAGAACCGAATTAAAATTGGATGCTCGCGTGGCTCTTCAAAATGAAATGAGATTGCCTAATCTAAACATGGTGATCTATTTATGCAATTTTTTTTAAAGACAATAAAATAATTTGAATAGAAAGTAAAAATTTCCTTTTGCAATGATGACCTTTTTATTTGGTCGAGTGGTTAAAGCGCCGAGCTTGTGATTAACATGGTCTCGCTTCAAAACTCACTCGCTCTATTCTGTTCTGCCCTTGGGAAAGACACTTTACGGCACTTTCCCCTGCTTGGTGGTCTTGGCAAGCAGCTCTAAATCACAGTCATATCTCTATCAAATTACAAGCGGACAGCAATATCTTGGCATCTCCGGAAGCAGGTCGGGGTAATTGCCTACCCTATGTATTAGCGCCTCCATCGCTTTCCCGTGAGTCAGGAGGATAAATATAGAGATAAAATAAAATAAAAAATTTATTTATTTAGTGTTCAACCATATTTTAGGACTGAACACTAGTTGCCCAGAGGTGTCCAAACATGGCTGGCGTAAACATGTACAGTCACTCGAAGGGAAAACCTGTTTGAGTATAAGGTAATGCCTTATTTTTGGTCTTCACTTGGATTCCAACGTAATATTACTAGCCCGCGAATGTATTTGCTGAGTCAAATTGTTTCTTGGCTCAAAAAGGTCGGACGTCTCTGCAACAGTTGTTCGATTTTATACATCAGTAAGTAAATTTACGCATTAATTTACAAATCATCACAGAAAATAAAAATAAAAATATAGTTGAGAAGATAGCCGGTGGAAATGGGGTTTTATCGCGGGTCCACAAGATGGCTCAATAGTGCAAGAAAAACCGGTAGGACACTGCTGAAATGCCGAGCATTCGTGGAAAGAATGGCAATTAAAAGACAGTTTTGAAAGATAAAATGCAAAAGTGAAAGGAGTATGAGGAAGAATAAGGGGAAGGTCAGGTTAGTTGGTACTGGCTTTCTTAAATTTTTGTAATTCAACAAATATTTGGCATCTAAAAGTAATAGCCCAAATAAAAGACTGGTTTGTGGGCTACTTTAATGCATGGTTACAGCATCCGGCTATATCTGGTTTTCATGCAAAATGTTTTGAAACACGAGCACACTCAAGCAATTAAGTTAGTTGATACACCCTTGCTTCTCAGTTGATACATTTTGTTATTAAGCCCCCAAAAAAAATGTTTTATTAGTTTTAACTGTACAGTTTAATAAGTAAAAAAAATACCATATAATTGGTTTTATTAGAAGCAAATTAAAAAAAAACTTTGAGTGAACTCAAGCATGACTTAAGTTTTTAGTAGAAAAAACTCGAAGTCGTCTCGAGCCCTCAAATCAACTAATGACTCTGAGTTTACTCAACTCCAGGTGTAAATGACACGAGTCAGAAAAAACTTTATTTGTTTTTTTGCTAAATGTTGCTCAAGTGCAAGTAGTGTTAAACCTTAAGTTTTTAGTGGCTTACTTCACGTTGGAGATAGAAAAGCTGCTTAAAATAAAATGAGGACCAAAAAAAGGTCTTAATTTTTCTAATCTCTATTATTTTTAAAACTATCTGAATAAAAAAAATTTGTGGATATAAAATTAATTTATGAAAACATTTACTTGGACTTTAGAAGACCCAAGTCCTATACGCTTTTGCTTGGAAGAACTTAAGATTTGATGGACTTGAATTTGACTCGAGTCATGGCTTTCAAGGATTAGGACTCAATTTGAATGTAAAATTGTCAAACTTGGATTGACTCGAGTCCTTTAAATGTTAGACTTGTCTACAACTTTGTTTCAAGCTATTCAGTCTAGCTTAGATCGACAAACTTTTTGTTTTATGCAATTTTGCAAATTAAATGGTTCGTGTATCAACTACCTCACCCAATGTTGTATCAATTAACCTGCAAGGCATATTTTTTAGAACAAGCATTTTTCAGCATGCAACTCTGTAACTTGAAAAAAATCATCCAGACCTTGAAAAATGATCTAATACCATAGGCTACTATCAGGCAACAATTTAGTCTCATACGAATTTATTAGGCTATCATTCACAGTAAATCAATATAGAAAACTACTCAAAAATAGAAAATTGGTCAAATTTTAACATTAAAATTTTTTATGCCCGAAATCACACCAATTCCCAACAGTTTATAACCATAAATAAGCATTAAAATTGGGCTTTAATTGTGACCACTATTTCAATTACAAGTAATTTTTTTGATTATTAGAGCTACTACATCAACTAACATGACCTTCTCCTACTTAATAAAAAAAATGAGTGAAATAAAAAACTTATTGCAGACAAAAATAATGGGCCTTGTCAAAATGTCACTGATAATGATGTAGTGGAAGCACTGTGCGGTATGAAAGCAGGAAAGGCACGAAGTCCAGGCGGAGTCTCCTTTGATCTTCTTAAACCAGGTGGAAGAAAGTGTAAAGAAATTAAAGGACATGGCATATGTTTTTAGATAGAAAAATACCACAAATAAGGAGAATAAATAAAATTTTACCACTTTATAAAGGAAGGGGAGATGCGAAGTGTTGCAGCAGCTGCAAAAGCATAAAATTGTTGGAACACGGAATTAAAGTTGTAGAAAGAGTTTTTGAAAAGTGGTTGAGAAAGTCAGTTGAGATTGATAAAATGCTAATGGGATTTATGCCTGAAAAAGGGACAATAGATGCGATATTTTTGTTAAGACAGATGATGAAGTGCGAGGTGGCAGAGAGGCAACTTTATAATATTTGTAGACTTGGAAAAAACATTTGATCGAGTGCCAAAAAAGCGATCGGGTACGCACTTCGACGGAAAGAGAGGTTTCAGCCAAAATTGAAATGTAGAACTGAAGGACAGCAGCGAGAATGGAAGGGTGAGATCAGAATGGTTTGATGTGAATGCTCGTGTACATCAGGGTTCGATGTTGTGTTGAATGTATTTAGAAATTTTTTATGCAGACGACTTAGTGCATTTTAAAGACAGCTGGGAGAAGGGAAAATATTCAAGATGAAAGAAAGGTTTTGAAGAAAAAGGGTTAAAAGTTAATGTAAGTAAAACAAAAGCCTTCTGTACTAGAGTGAGAGGAACACAGAAATTGGCCACCCAAGTATCCGTAATCAATCTGTGGAAAGAGTGTTTGAGTTAATTCCATCCAATGCAGAAAACAAGTTGACTACATAAAAAATGCTTAGGAATTAAAGGAAGCTAGGCAAATGTAAAAATATTTGAGTGCTATATGTGCGAAATTAGCCGGGTTGCTACAAATTTCCTAAAAAGTGGAAACATAACTGGAGATATGATCGAAAAAGTGGAGGTGTTTTGCCCTCATGGGGATGTTGTGTGCAGAAGATAAAGTTTAAGAAGCAATGACAGCAAAAGCATAAGAGCTGAATGAATGAGGTGTGTTACGCAAGTAATGTTTGTCGGTAAACTTGAAAAGAGATATTACAAGTACAATGAGTTACGGAGCAGAATGCTGGTCAATAAAAAATAAAGTAAAATTATAAAAGGAGAATGAGACCAACCCAAATGAGAATGCTCCAAATGATATGTAGCAAGACACTAAAAGATAAAGTCACAAGTGAGTTATTACTAATGATAACTGGTGTTAAACTATTGAAGGAATTTTTCAGAAGTCAACGTCTGAGGTGTCTTGGGCACGTTGAAAAGATAGCAAAGAAAAAGCTTTGGCAATGACTATGAAAATTACTGTGAAAATTAAAAAAAGACCTAAGAAACGACGATGGTTGTTTCGCAATCGGCCCTTTTGTTAAATTCTAATTTTGTAATTTGTTTATTGTTTCGGAGAGTCATTATCTTTTGTTCAAGCCTAGACCGTTCAATTTTGATTAGAATTGTGCTATTTTGGTTGAAGTCCAATTGTGTTTGTTTTACATTTTGTAGCACTTGGCGAACTAATCAGAACAGCATTGTTTTTTGCGAGGATTTCGAAAGGCATCAACGTCACTGATAGTGAAATCCTCCAGCGGCCTCAAATAATAAAAATATTTCCTACCTCTGATATCATCATACTCAAAACATGGGAGCTTTTCCTTAAAGTGCTATTTGTATTAACAAGTATTTTTTTAGATAAAAGCAGTGATTATTTTATCAAAATTTAGTACCAACATATTGTCTTGGCTGTAGTTGGTTAGTGCCTTGTATACATTTGTTACTACCAGATCTCAGAGACATCCACCCAAAAGTACAAGCTGTAGATCTACATTATTCTATAGGCCTATCTAAATAAAACGTTGGATAAAAATATTTATAGGCTATCATTAAATTAAATATTCTACAAAAAAAAATACTTTTCTCTGTTACACAAAGACTGTATTATGTGGTCATACGAAGTAAACGATTTTGTACATTTTATCACTTCAGAATAAGTGATGAAATTTTAGTCAAATTTTTACCCAAAATCCCATAACACTAGAATCTCGGTCTTTTAAATTTAAAAAATAGAGAAATAACACTTTAATAAACACATGGCAAGGAATAATGGAATATATCCGAACTCGTATTGAATCAAAATACAAAGTGATTTACAAACGTAATTTCAGATTAAAAGCGAACTAAGTAGACCTTACAACCGAAAAAAAATCAAAATTGTTTTTTTCACATTTTAACAGTAACCAGGTAACCATGCATATAATAAAATATTGATAAGCTCTCGATAAACTCGAAACAAAGCAAATTTATTTAGCACTTCTACAATTACAGTATATTCACAGTGACGGGCAGGCAAATCACAGTAGAAAAATACAAAGGAGAGCAACCATTAAAAACTAATCCGATACAAGAAACTACAAAACTGTAAAACTGGGTTTAATGTCAAAATATCAACAAACAAAATTAAGTCTCGCAGGCACTACTCCGTTTAAGGGCGGCACAATGATTTCGAGTTCCAACTAACTTCTATAAAACCAAAAAACCAAAATAAAAAAATTTCAACCGGACAGCAATATATTGGCATCTCCGGAAGCAGGTCGGGGTAATTGCTTACCCTATGTATTAGCGCCTCCATCGCTTTCCTGCGAGTGAGGAGGATAAATATAGAGATAAAATAAAATAATCCTCTCACCATGCCACCAAATAGAGGCTCCTGCATATCGAAAGTGGAAATTTTGTTCGTTGATATTTTGACCGGATACCGTAAAACAGCGCCAGAACGCGATTACGTCATCTGCGCGAGAGCGCGCCTGGCACCGTGCCAGTCTTCACTACTCGTCGGTGATTCCCCTTTTTCATTTACACACGAGTCTTCGTGGAGTGTTGAAAAACTGGGCGCGGGTCCGCCGCTGTGATTCAGCCGATTCACGCCGATCGACGAATCGCCCGTCAGCGCAAACGGATCCAAACGGGTTGGACGGGCGCCAGCGACCGGGGGCATGCCGCTGGATTGATTGCGGCCGGAATTGCGGCGGGCGGAGACGTCGAGCTCTGACGCGCTGGTAGTGGCGCTCTCCTTCCATATTTCAAGATAGCTGTCGAAATTGAGGGAAGTCGTCCACTGGAGCAACTCGTCGACCTGTTACACAGTGACCTCAGCTGACGACAATGACAATCAGTCGGTTTATAATGATGTTGTTATAAAGATACGAAACAATGTCTTAAATGGCTCTCAATTACTTCTTGTAAATTAAAGATTATATATATTGCAAAAGTGAATTGATTTTTCTTGCAGAATGTTGAATGAAAGGAATCAGAGCAATATTTAAATACAAAATTTATTTCATCACTGTTTAAATCACAACAGTCTGTTTTGTGCTATAGAATCGTCAGGTGATTACAAGTAAAAAAAAAAAGAATATAGTCATTAGAAGTAAAAATACGAGGGTGAGTCAAAAAGTAATGCAATTTTTTTGCTATATTAAAAACGCTACGAAAGAAATTATACACCAAAATTAAGCTGCATGTCAGAGGTTCACACTGCTATTTCTCAAAATAGTCACCATCGCGTTCAATAGCTATGTTCCACCTTCGAATGAGGACATGTATTCCAGTTTTGTAAAACTCGGGTGGTTGCTTACGAAGCCAGTGCTTGAGAGCAATTTTCACTTCTTCATTGTTGCCATAATGTTTGCCTCTAATTGCATCTTTCATGGCACCAAAGAGATGCTAATCTGAAGCTGCTAAGTCAGTGGAGTATGAAGGATGTGGCACCGTTGTCCACCCAAAAGAAGTGATAGCTTTCCTTAATCTGATGATCGTGTGTGGTCGGGCATTGTCATGTTGAAGCGAAACTTTATTCATCTCGAAATGGATCGTACACGTCGGATTCTTGCTCTAAGTTTTTGTGGGGTCTCGATATAAGCTTCAGAGTTGATTGTCTTTTCTCTTGGTAAGAAATCAACAAAATAATTCCCTGGACATCCAAAAAGATAGTGGCCATCATTTTTCCAGCTGACTTTGTGTGCCTTGAACTTTTTTGGTTTCGGATACTTCGTATGGCGCCATTTCATTGATTGCCTTTTGGATTCTGGTTCATAATGATGTGCCCAAGTTTCATCACCAATTATTAACCTGTCAAAGAATGTGCTGTCTCTTTCACTAAATTCACGAAGTTTCGTGGAGCAGTTAACCCTTTCGCTGCCATGTTCGGCATACAACTGTAGCTGATCTTCACAGTGTTTATGCTGCAGATTTTGTGGAGGCGATGACGGGAGGAAAAGTGCTTTTCCAGTAAATTAAGAAAAGTTCTTCCAATATTAGTTTTAACATGTTCACTGAAAGGGTGGTTGAACCATAAAATTTTCTGTTTTGGCCGGTATGGTAGGACTGCTTGAATGCTGGTACTTTAATTCGTTGTGGTATCCGCTTTTCTGCATCGTCTCTTGATAAACAACAGTTGCATTGTTGAACATGTGCTGGTTGCAGGAGAGTTGTGATAATCGTTCAGCCAGCATTGATGGTAGTTGTTTTTATAGCTATGCTTTGCATTAAAGTTATGTATTGTTTAAAATATGCTCCAAACAGGCGCAACAGTATTGGCTGCAAACTTGCAGACGTTACGCAAAATTGTCACTCACTCAAATTGATCTCTCTTTTGAGATTTCTCAAATTTTTTGCTGTATTTAGTACCATTAGTTTAAACATTGATGAACTAAAGGCATTAAATACAGCAAAAATTCGAGAAATCCTTAAAGAGAAATGTGTTGGAATGAATGACAATTTTGAGTGACGTCTGCAAGTTTGCCTATAATACTGTTGCGCCTTTTGGAGCATATTTTAAACAATACATAACTTTAATGCAAAGCAACCAAAATAACTAAAACTTTGAGGAATGATGGTACAAAGATTGATATTTAAGTCGACCAAGTTTTTTGAAATTTTATTGATGTCGACAAGATTTAATAAAATTTGTATGGGTTCTGTTTTTTGGGTCACTCTGTATCATACAAAACTTAATTAAGTATCTTTTAAAAAACCACATTAGTCTGTTTCATTCTATACCGCAGAATCGTCAGGTAGTTACTGGAAAAATAAAGAATATAATCATTATTAATGAAAACATAGTACGTTAAGCCAATCATGTGCTTTAATAAATAACACACAGTTCTGCGAAACATCATTTATAAGAGGTCGCTAAAAAAAATTTTAAAACATTCTAAAACTAAAAATATTATTTATTTAAGCTTTTCAAATTTTACGCTTTAAAATATAAAGTTTGTTAAACTAATCAAGCAAATAATGCAATTCGTGTGATGTCATATAGGAAAAAAACGACTCAAAATATAATAAATGAAAGTACAGAGGTTATGCATTTATATTAAGCTGACCTGACCCCTTCTCTTACCTTAATACGAATGAAACAGACTGATTTTTATTGGATGAAACAGACTGTTGGGTTTTCTTTTTTAAACAGAGTTTAAGTAAATTTTTTAGTAATTTGCTCTGATCTTTTCATTAAGCACTCTGCAATAAAGATCAATTCACTCTTGCTCTCTCTCTATATATATATTGCAATATTTTATGAAACTCTTGGAGTTTAGATAAATTATAAAAAAATTAAATGGACATGTTTTTGTAGAGTGCTTTAATGTAAGTCAGAACAAATACATAGATATTTCATTTGTTAAAAAAACAGCCTGTTTCATCCTTTTCTTAATTTCTTAATCAGATAAAACAGACTGTAGAGATGTTTTTGTCTTAATAAATGAAAAAAAAAAAATATATATATATAACACAAAATTTATTTCATTAATGTTTAAAAATTCACAACAGTTCATTTCATCTTATGAAATAATCACGTGATTATTTATTTAAATAAAGCAACCACCTGACGACTCCATAGGATGAAACAGACTGTTGCGGTTTTTTTAAAATATTGTTAATTGCTCTGATCTTTTTATTGAGCATTCTGCAAAAAAAATTGATTCACTCATCCACTGTTTATAAATATATATAGGATGGGAACATTCGCTGCCACCAATCATCTGTCGGCAGGCGGCCACCATCAATTTAGGTTAGGGTTAGTAATGATATTGTTGTTAGGGCTCGTTTCCACTACAAGCATGGAATGGAGTATTCTTTGTTTTATTGATTTTTTTGCTTCACCACGGAAAGAAGTAAAAAAAAAAAACAGACAAAAAATGCTGCATTCTACATTCGTAGTGGAAACGAGCCTTTCAAGTTAGTGATGGTTGGTGACAACTTGCCGTGGACAATTCGCCACCAACCCATGATTATAATTGTTCTAAAAAAGAAACTTTCTTTTCATATATGCGCAGGCTCAATGATAGTGAGGCACATAAAAAAAGGCAAATACATGAATAAATTAGCAATCGTTTTCAAGAATCGAAATTTTCATGAAAAATCTTTTGATTCCAATTAATCGTCATCTCATCACTAATATATACTGCATATTGTTCTAAAAAAGAAAATATCTCTTTTTGTAAATATGTACATGCACCATCATAGTGAAGTACTGTATATAAAAAAAAGAAAATATATAAATAATTAGAAATCATTTTTTAAGAACCAAAATTCTTATTAAAAATTTTTTGATTCCTAAAAGTTCATCGATCCTTTTGATTCTTGATTCCAATTAATTATCCCATGATTAATTAAAATAAAAAAATCGTTTTGTTTCAAATTCCAAAACAATTACCTCCCAATCCATCACAGCTTCCGACCCCTGCGCATCCACCGTATTGATCAACCCTCGAGCTGCTTGCTCGACTAGATGCATTGTTTCGTCATCAGCCTCCCGCGCTTTCAACATTCCCTCCCTGCAATAAAGTTATTGTTATTGTTATTGTTTGTAATTCTAGCGTGTTCATCATGGAATTTTCCTTCTTTTTTTGTAAAAACCAAGCTAGAAAAGAAAACCAAAAGACAAATATATAACAGGTTATTCCAAACACATTAGCAGGGATTAAATAAAACGTTATTTTAATTTCTTTCCTAGACTCGCAGGAAAATGTCGGAAGCGTTATCCTTAGCGCAGGGGTTCTGAACCTTTATTCTCTCATTTGCCCCATGGCAAATTTCAAAAGTAAAATTTACACCCCAAATTTTTTTATATTTTCACTTCTATCAATTTCCCATTATGAGTCAAGTGGCTAAAAAGTCTTAAATCACGCAAACAATGCTAATTTTTTTATTAATAGGTAACAAACAATTTCAACCAATCAGTGAGACTTTTGTACTTATTTACTACATACAAGTTCTGAAAATCTTGGAGCGGTTGCTGAAAGAGCTACTCGAATGTCGCCTTTGATGAAAAAACGAGATCGTTGTTTTGTTTCATGGTCATCAATAAGTAAAACTCAGCCTCATACAGATAAGTTGTTGGGAAAGGTACAATAACTTCCAATGCGCGCTTAAGTCAGCATAGGAAAGAAACCTTTCGACCAATCTACACAAAAATTTTGAAAAATCACCATTGCACGATAAGAATGGAATAAAGTACTGTTGAAGATTGGAGATCAATCAATTCATCTTTGCACATACCATCGTCAGCAATACTTTCCAACTTGGCTTCAAAGGCATGGGTAATCCAAGGAACATTATTGTTAAAAATTGCATCAACAAAGAAAGCATTTGCGTAAATTTTTTTAAAATTCTCTTAATCGACAGATTTAGTTTTGTCTGAAAGCCCCGAATTTTATCACGTGCATCAATAATACTCTTTCTCTTCATTTGCACATTTAGTTGATTTGAAATGGAAAAAATATCTGTCAAATAAGCTAATGCACCAATAAATTTGTCATTGCTAAATTGGTTGCACAACAGGGATTTGCGTATTTGCAGAAAAACCTCAATTTCAACGCACAGTTCAAAAACTCGAGAAAAAACGTGACCCCTGGAGAGTCACCGGACTTCATTATGATAAAGGAGAGTAGTATCCTCTGACCCCATCTTATCAAAAAACTCTTTGAAAAGGCGATGATTAAGAGGACGCGCCCTGATAAAATTCACACATTCAGTCACTTCTTCAAAATTATTTTCAGGTATTCAGTAGGGCATTTACTTGCCAGAGCATGACGATAAAGGACACAGTGGGTAGAAATAATGTGCGGTGCACGTTTTTTTGCCAGCATTGTAAAACCTGACTTAGCACCGAGCATAGAAGGGGCGCCGTCTGTACACAAGGAGCCCACATGACTCCATGTAAGACTATTTCGTTGAAAGAAATTATCCATTTCTTCCACAATATCAACCGCTTTTGTTGTAGTCTCTAAACTTTTGCACATCAAAAACTATTCCTTCAACTCACCAGCATGCACACATTGACAGTAAACCAAGAATTATACACAGTTCGACACATCATTGACTCATCTAGCTGAAAGCTGATATTCTTGCCTTACTAGCTCTAAATTCCTCTGCTGCCTGATCTAAAATATCTTGGGACATGGCACTTATACGACAACGTACTGCATCGTTTAACAAAGAGATTTTCTCAATTTTCTTCTTTTGTTCTTTTCCACAAACAAATTCCACCATGTCCATAGTACATAACTTGATAAGTCGTTCTATAATTGTATGAGGCTTCTTCTTTTTTGCTATTCTCCAAGCAAGACGATAGAATGCTTCCAACGCTAATTTGTCTTAGAAATTTTAGACTTTGCAGTGTTCTTGCAGCACAAAATCAAGTACGTTTGGCCAGCAAAGACATATGGTCGTCATGCACATGTGTGAAATGGAATGAAATAAAAAGAGCCCTTATAATTAACGGTTTCATAGAACCATTCCCAAGCACTTTGGAGCAAAAGATACACTGAAATTGTTAAACATCATCTTTTATGATGAAATCAAACCCGAAGTCTACGTATGAATCTAGATAAGTTCTCTCCTCGACATTATAATTACTGAATAATTTATCTTTATTTAATAAATAATTTTACTAATTGCTATAAACATTATTAAGTTAATAAATTTTATTAACTGCCGAACAATTACTATATTATACAACAGAAGACGTTGGAATCCCAACAGTGTTGCCATCTGCTTTGTGTTCAACATCCACATTTACTCATGTACAGGAATAACACAGATTACCCACGCTGCTGAAATGAAACTGGTAGCTTAGTCGTGTAATAGGTAAAAGCGTGAATTTTCAGCAAACAAAATTTATTCCCAAGGCCGGTCAAATTTACCCCCAAGGGGTAAATTTACCCTCGGTTCAGAACCCTGCCTTAGAGCAAGCAATAAGCGATTCCACCCACCTGTTGCTGACCGGTTCAATTTTTTATTTTAAGATATGATTAAAATTTACAACTGTCGTAAAGTGTCTCTGGCAAGGACAGAACAGAATGACGCGAGCATAGGTTTTGAACCACGGCCGTGCCGATTACGTTTGCCATGAATACAACGCTCCTGCTCACGCTGCCGCGGTTAGTATTCACTAACTTGTACATTTTCTTCATCCATTCGATTTTTCGGCGTCTCCTCTTCTCTTCGACGTCTGCCTTCCGTTGCAAACGAACGTGATGAAAATCGACCGCTCTTTTTGCAGTTTCCCACGTGACTGAATCCTGCCAATCAACGGTAAATTAAAGCTTGATTCCACGAGCATGGAATTAAGTATTTTTAGTTTCTTTTATTGTTTTTTTGTTTCGCTTAGCGCTGAAGCACAGAAAGATGGACCACTTCAAAGCTGAAGAGCTTTTTTTAATTAAGAGCTGGTCAACTTTTTCTGGATATTCATCTTTATCTCGAAGGTGATCGGTAAAGCATAGAAATTTGAGACCAAGCACCGGGTTATAAGTTATAAGGCATGACAAACATAATCAATAGACATCTTACATTATAGTAGAAAGCAATGCAAAATTTGTATCGATCTTTTTTTGTTTTATGTAAGTAGCACAAGTAGGGAGAAAATTCGACAGGTATACGTATTTCGAGCAAATGTAGACTATATTTCAACTTAACGCAAAGTAAAAACATCGGGAGAGAAAGGACTAAAATAATATCGGAAAAAATATCAAAAAGACGTACAATATAAGCGACAAAATATTCATAAGATATATAACGACAAAATATTCAAAGAGTTTTTTCGGTGAACGAATTCGATGCGATGAGCGCTGTAAAAAACAATCGGGAAAAAAAATGGATTGAGATCAAGTCAGGTTTTGGCCCTAACAAGCGAACGAAAGATGATGCAGTAACGGAATGATTATGGCCACTTCTTAAAAGTATTTAATTTTCTAACTTCGCAGTATCAAAATACACGACACTGACGTTATTATTAAGTAACATTAGACATAACTGTTGTAATCATAATTTTTTTTACCCGTAAAATTTTTGACAAATTTTAGTTTTCAGTTAGTTGAAAATTTATTTTCAGTCCCGATAAACCACGTGATTATATCCTGTTATCTCTTTCTTTGATCCATCTCCTTATTGTCTCCTTTCCCCAACGTATCGTTTGTTTCTGCAATGACCCAGTAGAATAGTGGATATTAGAAATGCTGTCGAATCTCTCCACTTTATACCTTCCAAATATCATTGTATGGAGTAACGGGCCGGGAAGAGAATTACGACGTCATGGACTCGAGATGTCTTTTCACCACTTGGCGGTTCTGCTTTCTCTCGATTGATCTTGGGACTAGGTGACAGCGCTGAAACACACGCTAACTGGCATCTTCAATCATAATGCATTCATTGCCCAGAAATCCGCCGGCAACTTCCGTTCTGCTCTTTAGCTTTCTGACTATTTTCCACTTTTACTCTCAATCAAAGCATCTATACACCTTTTCTTAACACTCTCGCTTACAGCTCCGCTTCCTTTAAAATCTCTAAATTAAAAAAACATTTAACATCTTTTTTAAACCAATAAATTGAATCATAACTTTACCACTGCATAAGGCTTTCAAGAACTCACTTCTATTCCAAACTTTTGCGGCCACAAATCTCCAAAAGGAGACACAAAAAGTACAGAAGAATATAGTTTAAAAAGAAGGAATCGGTTTTATGACAAAATTCCTCAGTTCCTCAGAATTGTCAGGAGTCAGTGGCCATTTTAAAGCAGAAATCATACTTCGGGCAACAAATAAAACGCGAGGTTTGACAATTTTGGATGATGAAACCTGATACTGAATTAACACCCTCGCCGTCAGCACACCTGATATGAGCAGTACAGAGCCTAAGGTTGTAAAAGGATAAGCCTCAGTCCCAGTCCCGTTTCTGTCCGACTAAGCAGTGGATGTCCTTCCATACGACGACAACAAACACAACAAATGAGAAGTTATCTAACTTTTTATAGTTGTTACGGAAGTATCACAAAGGAGCTATTGTCGCGTTCTTTCGCTAACTTTCAGTTGTTACTAACCCACAAAATAGCGAGTCTTTAGGAAAAGTCGATCTGTGTTCTGGAGGTTGCGGCAACAAACTCATTTGCCAGGTGCAACGTAAAAGGAGATTGGGTATCTTTTATAAGATTGGGTATCTTTTATAAGAAGATTGGGTATCTTTTATAAAAAGATTGGGTATCTTTTATAAGGAGATTGGGTATCTTTTATAAGGAGATTGGGTATTTTTTATAAGGAGATTGGGTATCTTTTATAAGAAGATTGGGTATCTTTTATAAGAAGATTGGGTATCTTTTATAAGAAGATTGGGTATCTTTTATAAGGAGATTGGGTATCTTTTATAAGAAGATTATGTATCTTTTGTAAGAAGATTGGGTATCTTTTATAAGATTATGTATCTTTTATAAGGAGATTGGATATCTTTTATAACAATGGACTGTAGTACTGTATGTTTAAAGATTAAAGAAAAAGAGTTTAGAACAACAGTCATCAAGCACATTAACATAGATGTTGGTTGTGCTGTCGCTGGTGGCTACGTCACCCCTTATAAACAGAAAAGTTGATTGCAAGCACAACAGGCCTACTTGAATTAATTCTTTTTGTAAAATAATGTACTACACTCGGTTAAAAAGTGAAGTTGAGGAGGCTTGCATAAAATGTATATCAGAAGTGCAATGGATTGTGGAGCAGAGTGCTGGCCAATAAATGTAAGCGATGTAAGGAGAAGGGAGTCCATCCAATTGAAAATGCTACAATTATATGTAGCAAGACACTAAAAGATAGAGTGAAAAGTGAGCTAATAGTAAAGACAATTGGTGTTGAACCATTGAAGAAATTTTTAAGAAACCAAAGACTGAGGTGTTTTGCACATTGAAAGAATGAGCAAAAGAAAAAGCTCTAGCGATGGCTATAAAAATTACGGCAAAAGGTAAGAAGGAAGAACTAAGAAGTTGGATGAAGATTGTTGAGAAAGATATAAAAAAAAAGAATTGTGGTATGAACTGGATACGAAAAGTAAGAGCAAACGCGTACCTGCAAGCAACACTAATGCCTTCCAGCAGGAAAACAAGTCGTCTCCCCTTATTCCAGACAAAAATAAATGATAATGACACACTATTACAATAGAAAAAGAATATCGCAATTGACAATAAGAGAAGTAAAAGTTGGTTTGCAAATCAAATGCTAAAAGTAAACCCAAATGTGGTGACAAAAAATAAACAACAACTCACTGTAGATGTATGAATCAAGCGATCAGAGACCAATCTCCATCCATTGTTTTCATATCTCTGGTACCAACCATCTCGGTTATCGCAAACATTTGCAGAAGAAATTCTATAAATGAACTAAGTGATAAATTTTACGTCGTGAGCGTCAATATGATTAATAGTATTCATAAAGTACGAAAAAATCCATAATGTCTCAACGTAATTGGAAGATGGGATCATTTCAAACATGCCGCAAGTTCCTGCAAAACCTAATTAGCAAGATTAAGGGTACAAAGTTCAGCAAATAAAATGTGCAGACAATATAACAACGCAACTGAATAATGTCCAATATAATGTTGAAACTGCAGCATAGTTGATTTATATAAATTATTTGACTCACTTGTTATGAATATCGTGACCAGATTTTAGCTTGGCTGGCATTGCAGTGTAATCTTTTGGACTATTAGCACACATATCAACGACTGGTCGATGTGTGTAAATTTTATAGTAAATGTTTGGTGGGAATTTTTCCTGCAAACAAGTAGACATTGCTTTCTGGCCTTGACGATAGCTTTTTTTAAATAACTTTTTACTAATTAAAAATATACACGTGTCTATTGAAATGGACACTTTTAAATTTCAATAATAATCTCGGAGCATAAAATTTTGAACGCGTAACTAATTTCAAAATAAGCCAATATATTTTGAAACAATGTTTTTATTCAGGACGTTTCGAAATTATAACTCATTCTATCATCAACCGGGTTAAACTTATATACTGTTTCTAATAATAATATACTGTTTCTTAAGCTTTTTTTCGACGACCAAAAATCGTTTAAACTTTTCGTTAAACAGTTCCCAATTTCTTAAAATGTGAACCATCTTCTAAAAGATATTACAAAAATTACTTGTATATGCTAACACCTCATAAATACAACTAGTAGAAACTGTATTGCACATAGGTCACAGAGAAGTCAAGGGCATGCTCAAACTAATCAAGGATTTATGGATCTTTCTATTGACCAGTTTAAAAATACTGGCTTAAAAATATAAACTTGCTATGTTCGTACATCGTATAATCTGCAATGCCAAATGATAGAAACGAGTTAAAAATTAACAATCGAAAGTGTAGTTTTGCTAATGTTTTGTTTTTGTGGTTTTTGATAAAGTTACAGCTTTCTAAACATGAATGACTCAAAAACGAGTGTTTCCAAAAAAAAGCCAATAACAGTTTTTTTCTACTGTATCGCATCAATTATATTTAGTTAAGAATAAAGTTAAAGTAAAATACTGTATATTAGCAACTATTAGCAATCTATGGTTTAAGAAACACTAAATCAATTAAATTCACCTATTCTAATTGGACGTAGCAACGAGAAATATATCATTTGTGGTTTGACAGCATTTATCGCATTAACAACAAAAGTTTTAACTTACGTATGTCAAAATACAACCACTCACCATGATGTATTAATATAAGTTATATAAAAGGTGGCCCTTCATTCTGGACGTAATTTCAGATGGCAAATGGTCAAAAAAAATTTTTTTAAACTTGCAACTGGTTTTTAAAAAATAGTAACAGAAAAAACAAGTAATCGCTCAAACAAAACCCACTCCAGCTAAACGGAAGCGAACGTGGGCGCCAGCAGCTGCATCTAATAGTTTTGCTTCGTTTGGATTGATACAACGGAGCATTAACGACGGATTTCCACGGCCACGAAAATTTATCAAATCCCGGTAGTAACGAAACACTTGCGTGTCCTGCCAGAGAAAACAACATTTATGTAGTTACATTTTCTTATCTAGACCGATCAAACAAATCATACTATTTATTGTTGTTATAACAAAAGGGGTCACACCTCGCAAAGGGGCAAAATAAATGTACGCAGACATATGCAAAAAGAGGATTAATAAATAGAAGTTTTTGCAGTTATTCATATTGCACATTATAAAATCAGAGTATGAAATAAAAATAGTTCTTAAAATATAAATGCCACATCCATTATCCCCTGGCTTTGAAAAAATTGTTGATTTTCTTCTATTGTTAAACGTTTAACTAATTTTGTTAAGTTCTTCATAAACTATTTTCACGAAAATAGTGAAAAAATGTTTTCCGTATAAAAATTAATAGAACAGATGTGATGTATTCATTGTAGGAAGATATTTTTTAAAAAATGAAAAGCTGCTTAATATGAGATTGAGTCAAAAAGTTCTCAGACAAATGCCATAAATTTTTATTTTTTAAGTGATTACATTTATTTTTCAATATAAGCTCCACTTATTGTCCATACACTTTTGTAATCTATGTTTCCATCTATAAATCCTTTCCTTGTAGAATTCTGGGGGCTGTATCTGACACCATATAATCACTTGCCTTTTTGCTTCTTTTAAAGATCAATATTGGGTATGTTTGAGAGATTCTTTTAGTTTTGGAAACAAAAAAAAGTCAGAGGGAGCTAAATTCAGGCTATAAGGGGGGTGTGGAAGTGTTTCCCATTGAAATTTGCATAATAGGGCCCTAACAGCCCTCAAAGAATGAGCAGGAGCATTGCCGTAATGAAACAAAATCTGACTGTGCAATTTTTCTCGGCGTTTTTTGGCTAAAGATGTCTTTAACTTCTTTAAAACGTCTTCGTAATAGCTTGAGGTAACTGCTTTCTTACCTTCTAGGAAGTCTATCAAGATGACTCCTTTACAGTCCCAAAAATGGTGGCCATGACCTTTTTAACAGACCTTTCTGCTTTGAATTTAACAGGTCCTGGTGCTCCTTTTAAATGCCACTCTTTTGATTGAATTTTGTTTTCTGGATCAAATTGATAGATCCATGTTTCATCTCCGATGAGGCAGCACTTAAAAAAAATGGTTTCATTTGCTTCCATCTTTGTCAAAATTACTAAGGAAAGATCAGCTCTTTAATTCAGTTGATTTTCCTGCAATGCCTTTGGGACTCAATGTGCTGAAAACTTGCTCAAGTGAAGATCTTTAATAAGAATTGAAAATGGAGATCCATGTGAAATTCCCACGGCATTGGCAATTTCATCGATAGTAACTCTTCTATCTTCTTCAACTAGATTCTGCACAAGCCTGATGTTTTCTTGATTTTTGAGGTAGAGGGTCTTCCCTCTCTTGAATCATCTTCAAGTTGCTCCCTTCCCTCCTTGAAGTGTTTAATCCAATCATAAACGACTGCTCTACATGGTGTGGCCTCACCATAAACCTGCTGTAAAGCTTCAACGATCTCAACAATCGTAATGCTGCAAATAGATAGAATGATGAAACTTTCCAAGATTATTAGGGAAACCCTAAAGGTATGTTTGAACATGAAAAAAATTGTAAGATTTTGCACATTTTGAAAATATGGCATTTTTTTGAGAACTTTTTGACTCGTATACATTAATTTTTTTATTTTTCAAAATAATCAATAAAATTCAATTAATACTTACAATGTGTTTGCGCCATGCTCTCTGTATTCTAATTGCAGCTGTTTGTCGTGAAATTACACATGGGTTATGATTTACTAAAAGTTATAATAAATATTATGAAACAAAGTATATAATTTAGTTTTTTATTTGTAATTTAATTAAACAAACATTATGCTAAAAATATAAGATTAAGGCCAAATAAAAACTTTTTAATAAAACAAAAATAGCTCTCACAATAAAATTATAAAATGATCTAAGTCACTTTTTTGATGTTTTTATAATTAAATATATATAAATAAATTAAAAAAAAACTGAAATACAAAATGCAAATTAATTTTCATTAACACTTTCTTAACCCTTTCAAGTAAAGACGTGCATTTTTGCATCACCTATAAATTTACTTGGTGTAGCTTAGTGGAGGGTTTTATCGAATATATTGCTTTTTTTTAGCTTTTTTGGAGAGAATTCACTTTAAATAGAATTGGCAGATATATCAGAATTTAAAGCATATTGACACGTGAAAAGATTTTAACTCAACTATTATTACTTGGGCTTCTTCAGAATTAGCTTATTCTTTTTATTTTATCAAAACATAATTTAATATTTTTTTTTATTTTAGCTTAGTTTTGTATTGTTAGATGTAATGAATTGTAAAAATATGTAAAAAATTGAATGGATAAGCTTGAATAAGCGTTTTAAATGTGATGCTTTTTTGCATCACTTGCCTTCAAGTAGTTTTTTGCTAAACTTATACTATAATTGCTATTGTTCATAAATGGTATTTTTGTTTTACTTTGCACTTTCTAAATTGTTTTTACATTTGCAATTTTAATTTGTCTTTTTATTTTCTTACAATATTTTGGTAAAATAGAAAAAATTTTTATTTAGCAAATATTATTATTTAATAGTGTAGTGAACTTGAAAAAGTATTTACAAATTGTATTTATCTAACAATATTTTAAAAGTTGCTGCAGAATATTTTTGAAATTGAATTAACTGTGGTAAGTGAAGTTATATATATTTTTTAATAATGTTTGTAATATTTTCAATAAATCATATAATGAATGTTGTATTGCTATTTGCTACAGTAGAAACAGCTTGTATTTTTCTTTGCACTTTCAAAGTTTCAGGCTTATCATAAAATTGATTATTTTTGTATTTTAGATATGGCTGAAAGAAAACTTACACTAAAAGAAATTGTTGATAAAGTTTATATTGATCTTCCTGAAGATGAAAACATCAGTGAGGATGAACCCAGCAGTGAAAATGAATGTTCACTTATGACGACTGCAATAATAATTATGAATTTATCAATGGTAATGAGTGCATCAATAGCTTAAGATCAAATCCTACTAATGAAGACAATATACATGTAATATTAGAAACAAGAAATTATTATGATTGGGTTTAAAAATGGAGAAAAAAGGTTATTACATCTAAACTGCCACCTTTTAATGGTTTAAGTGGCCCAAACATAACCTTCAATACAACCAGTATTGGTCCTACAAATGTATTTTTAGAATTTTTTACTAAAGATTTGTTGGATGATATTGTATATCAAATAAATTTATATGCTGCACAAAAATTAAAACCGTACAAAGTTCTTGATGTGACAGAATTAAAATGTTTTTTAGGAATTTAAATATTGAATGGGATTTACCAAATGCCGTCTTATAGACATTTTTGGTCTTCTGATTCACTTCTCCGAATTGACTTTGTAGCCAATGCTATGTCGCGAGTACGATATGATTGAATTTTGTCAAATCTTCATTTGAATGATAATAACAAAGCGCCGAATAGAGATGATATTAACTTTGATAAATTGTATAAAGTAAGGCCCTTCATCACATCATTGTGCAATCAATTTATGAAAAATTATAACCCTACAGAGCATCAATTCATTGATGAAAGCATGATCAAATTCAAAGGCCGCTCATCCCTAAAGCAACATATGTCATTGAAACCTACTAAAAGAGGTTATAAAATGTGGATCAGGGCATGTACTAATGGATATGTATCGCAATTTGCAATTTACACTGGCAAGAAAAAAAGTCAACCAGAAATTGGTTTTGGAGAAAGAGTTGTAAAAGATTTTTGTAAAACAATCCAGGAAAAATCTTTTAAAATTTATGCTGATAATTACTTTTCATCTTTGAATTTAGCCAAAAATTTATTAGATAATGGCATAGGTTACTGTGAAACTATAAGATGCAATAGAAAAAATCTCCCACAGATGAAAGAAGACATTTCCATGAA
Source organism: Diplosoma virens (assembly GCA_963680785.1). Lineage (NCBI taxonomy): Eukaryota > Metazoa > Chordata > Ascidiacea > Aplousobranchia > Didemnidae > Diplosoma > Diplosoma virens. Next base: position 34,549,196 of record OY796895.1, on the reverse strand, counting down.
CCAAGGAGATATGGATTATTGAATGGTTTTATCTGGAATTTCATGCTGCAAATGGATGGATAAAAAAGCAACTTTGATTATTTCTTCCATTCATAATCCAACACAAAAATTGGATGTTTCAAAAAAGCAAAAAGATGGGTCTAAAAAACTTTTTCCTTGTCCTATGCCAGTTGTTGATTACAATAAACATATGGGTTATGTGCATCTCTCTGATATGCTAAAAGGATTGTATGACATTGATCCAAAATAAAAAAGTGGTGGATGCGAATATTTTTGCATCTTTTAGATGTTTCTGTTATGAATATCTTCCTAATCTACAAAGTACTATCAATTGAAGAAAAACTCTTTTTGATTTTCGATGCAAGTTAGTTTATGGACTCATCGGATGCAGAAGTCTTATAAAAAGGAAAAGTACAACTGCCTTGAAAACCTCATGTCCAAAAAAGAAAAAAAACTTCAAAGATAAAGTTCTCAAGGAAATCCGACGAGATCAATCGGTACACCTTCCGATTTTTGCTTTACAAAGAAGACGATGTCATTTTTGCAGTACTAAAGCTGAGCCTCACCGGACACAGTGGAAATGTGAAGTTTGTGAAGTGCTGTTATGTCTCAGTGGAAATTGAAATTGCTTTTCAGCTTTTCATAAAGAATGATTATTTTATAATTTTTTGTCTTGTTTTTATGAAAATAAAATTGTGTTTATGTGTTTGGAAGTCATATATTAGTTAATTTTTCAAAACCTTATTTTGTGGTAGCCTATAGACAGAGTGTTAAATGTTTCTGTTTAAAAAATTATCTTCACTTTTCAAGTGACAGCAACCAAAAATCATAGATTTTCTTCATTGTAATTTTTTCGCTTTAGGACCACTCAGGTCAAGTTCCAACATTAATGCATCACCTCAAAAATCATGTTTGTTGGGGAGGAAAAGGAAAAATTTTTTGAAAAATGCCTTAATAGAAAGCCAATAGCTACCACAATAACAAAATAAATTTAAAATTTTAATAGCATCTAATAGCTGACTTGAAAGGGTTAATGCATTATAAGTTGCAAAACTTACCACCATGATCATTATTTTCAGTGTTGTTTTCAAAACTCTGAAACACATACTGGATAAATTCTATACAGATAATTGTTGACCTTGTATGTCATGAGCCTTTTTGAAGGTGTTTTCTTAATAGTTGTCTTTGTAAACTGATATATATATATATATACTGTATTTAAATTAAAAGCACTACAACAAAAAGGTTGAAACCATGACAGTCTGTTTTGTCTTATAGAATTGTCAGGTGGTTGCTAGAATATTAGAAATACAGTTAGTTTTGGTAGAAAATAATATGTACTTAAATTAATCAAGCAAATAATACAATTCCTGTGACATCATTGAGACTGTTGTGGTTTCAATCTTTTTGTTGTAGTGTTTTAATTTAAATAAACTGCTTTAACCTGGTTATTAAGCACTATACCAGTATTGTGAGACAATTTGATTATTTATACTGTATGTATATCTTAAAGTAAGGTTAATTTGAAGATTAAAAACATGTAAATTTATTTTAAATCAGAGACCCAAAAGCTTCCTTAGATTAGTGCTAGTCAATAATTTCTGTTGGGTTAGCTTTCCAAATGAGATCTGGTTTACAAAATTTTAGTGCCCAGAGTTTGACAAACAAGATTTCAAAGCTGGTTCTGTTTTTAACAAACTGACACAAAAAATTAATCTGATAATGACTTTTTTGTTTGTCTGGATCTCATGTTCATTGAATAATTAATTAATTCTCAGCTTGCTTTTATCCTTGCTCCATATATTTAGTATTTCAAATTTTAAATAAACTTCAATTTCATAAATTTTGTTGTATTGTTGGGTAAAATCAGAGACTTTTTTTTTAAATAAACATTTCTTTAATCATATTTGCATCATATAAGGAGTTGCTGCCTATGTATTGGATACTGTATAGTACGTAATCTAATCTTACAATATTGAATTGAACAGGGCAATATTATTTGAATGAGATGTAGCCAACGATAAACAAATAAAATGGTAAAAAATTATTCCAGTAATAACATCCATAAATGTTGGAGCAAGAGTGAGTTCTTGCTTCATGAGTCAGAGTCTTACTATCATAACCCAAGTAATATATTACTGAATAAGTAAATGAAAAAATTGACAGTCTTGAGAAGCCAGAGATGGGTCTTTTTTCACCAGATAAAGCAAGAGCTTCACTCAATAAAGATTAGACAGGAAGCAGAAATGAGCCAATTTGCAGTGGTTGAAAAGCAACTATCACCTAACCTTGATGAGGCTGATTTATGTAGGAAAAAACTTTTTGAACAGATACCTTTGCCAAGTATCTGAACGCAGACTTTTTTAATTTGTGCAACACCTGAGGCGACATGGAAAAATATAATTAATTTTTACTGCTTAATCATATTACCCATTTTGCAATCAAATTACCTATTTTGAAATATGCAAACACCATATGGAACCCCATTATATCAAATACCAACATCAAGAAACTGCAAACCATTCAAAACACAGCTTTGCAAATTTCTACTGACTGCACAAGAGATACGAACACTCAACACCTACATCATGAAGCCAAGGTCCTTTGAATAGACACCCATCTCAAACTTTATGCTACTCAACTTAAACAACTGACTCAAACACAAACACACCCTTTACATGATCTTGATGCATACTCAGATCCACCTAAAAACATGAAAGCTGCAATATTTCAAAGCAGTAAGCACACTAACATCATCATCTCAAAACCAGACATAACACCTGAGAAATACAGAGAAAAGCTCAAACATATTCACACTACCATCACCTTACAATACCTCAGATCCAGAAAAAACAACAAAGTTACTAACACCACACCCTATGACATTTATTCACTAAAACAAACATTACCACATCTAAGCATACAAAATTGGCACAGCTCAGAGCCAACAAATTACCACTTTTGCAAAGTTACTTACAAACAGTGAACCTTGCAACTTACATGCCACAATGCCCCACTATGCTTGATATACACCCATGACACTAATCACCTCTGTAGTCAAGTACCAACACAACACAACACCAGTAGTCTGTGGAAAAAGCCTTTAGAAGCAGCAAAGATAATCCAAGAGTGGGAGTCTAGATTGGCTTCATTGAGAGGTTAAGGGCTACTCCAAGGTATCCTTGGAGGACAATCAGACTAAACTACCAGAATAGGATATCAGAATTTGCCACAACTTACTAAGACACAATGTTATATTACAAAAAAAATTAAAATTAGAATTTGAAGAACTTCTTAATTCTATTCTTAAATTGTATTAACCATTCTTAATCCATTCTTAATTTGTATTAACCATTCTTAAATTGTAAGTAATTTATAATTTGCTATTTATACACATTTGGTTACTAAAATCAAACAATGCAATTTGTGTCATAAATCACAATATTGCTGATAACTGTGCATCCTAAGAAGAGCTATACTGTCATAATAAAAACTATAAATTATAATCTAACTTGGGTAAAACATAAGTAACTTTGTGATAAAATCTTTAAAAAATATTTGTTAGATGAAATCGTACTAAAGGATTAGTGCAATATAAAATATTGTCTTTATCAATTAAAAAATTCTCAAGTGCATCAAATTATTTAGCATATTGAAATATAAGCCGGTTTTATCACAAACAAAATCAATCAAAGGAAACACATTAGAATTAACATTAACCTGATAGTGATCCAAAATATCTTTGTTCTCCTTTAAAGAAAATAAAGACTTTCTGCAAATAGAGAAAGAACTTAGCAATTTTCATGCAACTAAGGAAATAATTGTATTATTTGTCATAAAAGATGTTAACTAGATTTACATAAATGCTCTGATGACAAATTAACTAAATATTAAGAGTATTATGAAAATGCAGCAACATACAACAATAGCAGGATAAAACCAAATCAGATTTTGTAACATTTTAGAAAAATTCTAATATTTTAATTCAAGCAATTTACATTACATACTTACCGACACTGAAAACCCCTCCAAAAGCGAGTTATCTCTATGGCAGCACTTACAAGTTTTTTTAAACCATGTTCATCACTGGCAATAATGTTTCTTCGGTTTGTCTTAGAACTGTGAGCCAAAGCATATGCTAAAGTATCAAGTTGGACCTCATCGTTTTTTAAATAAAAATTATTGAGAGAAGCTGGCATTTCATTTCTGTTTGACATCATAAACGTTTCAATTCAATACTTTAACACTGCACAATTCATATAGTATTACATTAAAGAAATTGATTGACAAAGTTTTTATAAAAACATTACAAACCAAACAACTAAAAATAAAAAAGCAGTAAATAAGTCGTTTTCACAAAAATTTAGGGCATTCTTTAAACATTGGTCAATCAACCAAATATTCCAATCTTACAAAATAGCGTTGATACAATTTTTTTGTAAACATTGTTGAAAATATAAAACATACCAACTGGCAAAATTTGTTACCATATTTACCATTTTTGGTAAAAACAGCAACACTATAAAAATCAGTAATATTTTGATTAACTAGCATCAAAAATATGTGTGCAGTAAGAAACTTAAAATGCTATGCAAACATATTACAGTTAATAATTAAGCATGTCATTTTAACTGTTATCAATGTATTTAATCACTAATGTATGAATTGATGTAGTCAACTATAATGAATGAAGTTCAATAGGGCAGTGAATGCTATTCAGTAGTTTTACAACTGAGTTACTGACATAATTATTAAGCCTCATCTCCATGAAATGTTACTTTATCTTAAAAAAAAAAAACATGCTGAGACAGTTCAAACAGTAAATACACATTTTTTTTAAATGACCATTTACTTATTTTTCCCAAAACACTTTGATTATTTAATTTGAAGTTGTAATAACAACATTAAACTAAAGTATTTTGTGATGCCAACTACTATAAAAAATAATTAATACACCAATTGATTTATTAGATATAATAAATTTAACTGAAAATATTTGTGGAATATATATATCAATTTAACAACTAATAACAATTTTAGTCATTGTGATTCCTTATATTTAGCTCAATTACAACTAGAATTTTATTTAAAAAATAAAACATTGAAACAACATACAGAGAAAATGTTTCTGCAATAAGGCTTAGTTTCATGTTGATAATTTATTTGTGAGTGATAAAAATCATGCCAACTGCCAGGTTAAAAGTCTTTACACAATCATAATAAAACATATCACAGTACTTGATGTAGCAGCTTTTCTAGTTATTCAACAAGATCATTTATATATTATTGTTTAGATCTTGTTTTGAACAAGTTACAAGCAAATATGTTTATAACAATCAGGTTATTTTTTGTTTTAGATTGGGTTAAAAAGTTATTTTTATAATTTTGGGACATCAAACAAACTTAAAGTATAATGAGATTTAAACGACCGATTGACCAATGTTTTTAAACAATATCTACTTTCATATAAAATACATTGGCTTATCTCAATTAAATTACTTGTTTCTGGTTCAAAAGTAAAAAAAATTAATTCAACAACTGTTTTGTTGTATTTTATAATAAAGTAAATTATTTAGATCCAATATTTGCCATATATTCATCTAATTCTGCATCCATGCTTCCTTTTGTTTTGGACATATAAGAATCAAGCTCATTATCCAATTTGCTTTTATCCACTGAAATGCTTTTTCCTCTGCCTCTTCCTCGACCTCTAAAATTGCCTCGTTTTTGAACCCCACCTCTTGAAACACGGTTTAGTGGAGCTGCAGAAGATTTGGTTGCTCCTAATTTTCCACAAGCACCTTGGCGATACAAACCTCCACGTCGCAATGCTCCACGTAAAATACCTCTAGCTCTACTACTGGTTGTTGACTGATAAACACCTTGTGAAAGCCTTCTGGTTGGATGACCTCTAGCAGTACCAAGACGATCTCTCACTGAAGGTCGATGAGCTGGAACTGTAGCAGCAGGAACAGGTTTTATAGAATGACGATTTTCCATTTGAAGAGCAAGCCTTCGATTTTTTTCACTGGCAAGTTTTTCTGTTGAAACTTGAGGTTTGACTTGAGTATTTGCTGGTGGTCTTGATTTCATAATAGAAGTGAAGCGAGCATTTAATGTCATCTTGGTAAAATTTTTAAAAGTAATTTTTGTGGGAGCTTTCAACATCTTGATTAGTAAATAATGCACCAAAAAATTATCAACAAAACTTTTAAAACAATCTGCAAAAAAAAAGCAACTAACTATGCTAATAAAAATGTTCATTTGGAACTATCAAGCTTTATAAAAATGTTATGCTTATTTTATGTACTTGCATGAGTTTTGTGTAACTAATTAAGTCAATTAATCATAATTTTTTATAGATAGTGGGTATTTTATATAAATGTAACAATTTTCCTTATGGTAATTTACAGTGTTGACTTATATATTTGTTTATAAGGGGATTAGGTTTAGGGTTTAATTAGATTTTTAATTTTCACATGTACTTGGGTTCAATTATGCCAGAAACATAAGGTGTCTTTTTATTTAAAACAGTCTGATCACATGACTTACAAATCAATACCTAGTTAACTATAACCACTATCTTAAAAATAAAAAGTATTATTTGAAACATATAAATTATCTTAATACTGAAACAAAAGTTGTGTGAGGCTACAAAGCATTTTTTTATGAAGGTAAAAAATATTGGTAATTAATGTTTTTAATTTCACCAAAAAGAACAATTACTATTACAATCTGTTGTTTGTCATGATCTTCAAGGGGAAATTTCAGGGAGGTCTCTCATTGCAAATTATGTTTGTATTATTAGTATTAGCACAGGTTTAATACTTGGATTGGTACTTTAAAGAACTCTTTATGTATTGTGTATGGGTGCAATATGAAAAAGTTTGGAGACCTATTCAATGTAATGTTTGTTCTTTTTTTTGTTGCTAAATATTTAGTTTTGTTTGATTAAAATATAGAGATTTTAAAGCTGTTCTATGTGAAGGCTAAGATATCATTTTATCAAATTATAGAATGAATACCTTTATAACCATGATAGGTAGGTGAAGATGTTTCATGCATGTTTATTTTATTTCTGCTTCATATGCAGGGTGTTCCAAAAAGAAGTATACACACTTTAAATAGTTATAAACCAGGTGATAATTATTATTTGTTTAATTTTCAACGTGTAAAAGAATTTTCAAACATCATTCTATTGTTTTGTCACTACCAGTTTTCACAACTTTTAGATCCACAAGTTGTGGTTGACCACCAGAGAAGGCCATAAAAAACTTTTTTTTGAAATCAAAAAAGTGGTAGATCTAAAATCTTGCAAAAACATCTAAAACCATGTTTTAATGCAGTTTTGATTGGTTGCCCCCACTATTGGCTGTGGAATGGGGTTAAAAAGTGTTGTGATATTGTGCAATAGATGACGTAGTGTTTTTCTTAAACGCTCTAATCTTAATCAGCGCCTTCTGCTCAAACAATTATTGGACGCGCGCGTCTCCAGGCATAGTTGTTACTAGTTAAATATGCGCCTTTATTTTGGTTTAGCAGTCAGTTCGAGTTATTAAGCTACTACAGCAAACGAACTAAAAGCATTATATTTTCAATACGGTTGTTGTTTGGCTAAGTACTTTTGTGAATATTTACTATTGTTTTTTTAATAAACCTGTGTATTCGTGCAAAGATACAACAGGCAAAAGTGGCGACGAGGATTCAAGGAACTCCACTGCGTCAAGAAAGAAAAAAGAAAATTTGTTGATTTTGCATTACAGCTTGAATTGTCGACAATGAGTGAAATTTCTGAACTGATTTTGTTGTTAAACAAGCAACACCAAGAGCAAATGGCAGTTTTACGCGACGAGCAGAACAAGCAACACCAAGAGCAAATGACAATGCTTCAAGAGCAGCTGAAAACTTTACAAAGCAGCTTGAACAACCCGCGAGAAAATGTTCCAACACCGATGGCAAGTTTTCAACCATTCGATTCCACATCTGAGTTATGGACTGATTATTTGGCAAGGTTCCGAACATTCGTCACTGCTAACTCTGTTCCCGACAACAAGCAAGCACAAATTTTTCTTACCAACCAATCTAACTCTGTTTACAAAATGCTTAGCAACTTAGCGGCTCAGCAACAACCTGTCAAAAGCATACATGAGCTAACGATGAATGATATTCAGACGTTTATGGCAGAGCAGTTCGACCCAAAACGGTTTGTTGTCAGAGAACGTTTCAAGTTCTGGTCTGACATGAAACGCAAACCTGGCGAAACTATTCCTGAACTGGCAAGCAGAATACGACAAAATGCAGCTACATGTGATTTTCAATCCATTCAAGATCCATTAGATGAAGCCTTACGAACTAAATTTATCTGTTCGGTCGACAACGAAGCAGTTTTGAAGACACTCTTCAAGCTCAAGGACGATGAACTGAAGTTTAGCAACGCCATCAGAGTGGCTCAAGAAGTGGAAGAAGCAGCCAAAGTAGCAAAGGAAACCGTACACGGTCAACCTTCTACGTCAGTGCAGAAAGTTTATCACACAAAGTCCAAAACTTCCAAAACACAAGAAAAGAAAACCGCCTGCTTCAGGTGTGGAAATTCTGGACATTTTAGCAAAGCTTGTCCTCACATTAAAGCTATTTGCAGCTTCTGCAAGAAAACAGGTCATCTGCAATCTGTATGCATGTCTCGACTAAGAGATAATAAGCTTGTGAAACAACAGTTGGTGCACAAAGTCCAATGTTCTGTTTCACCCATCTATCAAACTATTAGACTTAATGACCACAGAATTAAGTTTGAAATTGATAGCGGAGCCAGTGACACATTTTGCTGTGAAGCGACGTGGCAAACGCTGGGTAAACCCACTCTACAACCTGTAACAATTCAATATCAAGTTGCTGAAGGTAGCCCGCTACCCGTCGTGGGACAATTCCAATCAACTGCAAGTATTGATGGAAAATCACCTGACGTGACCTTTCCTGTAATTGTCACTAAGGTGCCCAATCTAAATTTACTAGGTCGTCTGGCGATGATGAAGTTGAAACTCACCAACTTAACTGATCACTTAAATGACACAAGTTTTGATGGGGAGGAGATGGAAGATGATGTCGATAGCGTTTGTTTAGTTCGAACAATCAGTCGTCAAATCAATCCTGACAATCCATTGCTTGTGGTCAGAGAGACTGCCAAGGATCGAATTCTTGCCCAACTAATGCGATTTGTGAAGGAAGGATGGCCGCATGCATTTTCGGAAGAGCTTAAAGACTTCAAAAAGTTGGAAAATTCGTTGTCAACAGAGAATGGTTGCGTTTTTTACGGCTTACGGGTAATAATTCCTTCAACCCTACGTAATCATATTCTTAAATTATTACACCTTAGACATTTCGGCATGCAACGGATGAAACAACTTGCCAGGTCAACTGTCTATTGGCCTAGAATTGACTTTGACATTGAGGATTTATGTCGCAAATGCACTTCCTGTGGCCAATTTCAAAATAAGCCGGATAAACCTTCAATCCATCCGTGGATGATGCCAGAAAAACCATGGTCAAGACTCCACTTGGACCATGCGATCAACTTTCTGGGAAGAAACTGGTTAGTCCTTGTAGACGCTTATTCAAAATATCCTTGCATTCATCCAACAACCTCAACGTCTTCGAAAAGTACTACTGCTATACTTGAACAAGAATTTGCTCATTTCGGATATCCCCACATGTTGGTGACCGATAATGCCACAACATTCATGTCTCAAGAGTTCCAAGCTTGGTGCAAACAACGAGGCATTGTACATCTTACCGGAGCACCTTATCATCCAGCAACAAACGGTGCTGCCGAGCGTTTGATACAATCGTTCAAACAGGCATTGAGAAAATCCTCGTTACCTCCAAAGGAAGCTTTGCAAGAATTTCTAATGCAATATAGAAGAATTCCTTTTGCATCGGGACTGTCACCAAGCGAATTGTTGAATGGAAGAAGAATTCGCACCAAAATTGACACTTTGGTTCCATCCATTCCGCATCTCCTGCAGGGAAGACAGTCAAGACAAGCGAGCAAGCATTCAAATGCTGAAGACTCGGAAGTGGTTTCGAAAGTCGAACATCATTATTCACTAGGAGACCCTTGTTACGCACTGTACTTCGGCCCTAGAAGAGATCGCGACCCACGATGGGTGCCTGCGATAGTTACGAAAGTCCATGGTACACGAAGCGTCAATGTACGAGTCATTCCTCGAGGACCAACTTGGAGAAGACATCTTGATCAACTTCGACCTCGATACGGTTCGGATCAAGATGATGATCCCTGTGAAATCCCAACGAGTGTTTTGTCTACAGAAACACTTCCAGCTGGGACTGACCACGCATCTAGTTCTTCTTCGATGAACCAACGCAACAATCCGAGACTACCAACCGGAGACGAGTACGGGCGACACAATCTACGACGATCAGCGAGAACAAAGAGACCTCCAAAAAAATATTGTTGCTAAAATGTATATATATTTTTTGTCGTAGTTTATTTGGGGAGGTGTTGTGATATTGTGCAATAGATGACGTAGTGTTTTTCTTAAACGCTCTAATCTTAATCAGCGCCTTCTGCTCAAACAATTATTGGACGCGCGCATCTCCAGGCATAGTTGTTACTAGTTAAATATGCGCCTTTATTTTGGTTTAGCAGTCAGTTCGAGTTATTAAGCTACTACAGCAAACGAACTAAAAGCATTATATTTTCAATACGGTTGTTGTTTGGCTAAGTACTTTTGTGAATATTTACTATTGTTTTTTTAATAAACCTGTGTATTCGTGCAAAGATACAACAAAAAGATCACAGAAAGGTCAAATTTTTTAATATTGTCATAAAATTTGATACAGAGATGCTAGAAAGTTTAACTTGTGTTAAAATAATGAGAAACATCAAGTTTATATTTGCTTCTTAAGAAAAAATTTATGTATAACCAAAGGAATTTTATTTATTGGCAAAAAATTGATTTTTCACCCAATTCAGCTGCTACTTAGCTTTACTACAAGCCTTAAAACAGTTATTCCATATATTTTACAAAGTTACAGATTCTTTTATGAAATATCTGTTTTTATAAATTATGATCCCATTTTACTTCTAGAGCTTTTTAAAACATTTTGCAGCAACTACTATTATTATGCTAGCAACTGCTGAAACCAGAAATGGTCAAACTATGTGGTCAAAGTTATAGGCTATACAATAGCAACTGTCCTTTCAGACAATAGTACCAACTTTGACCTCTGATGAAATGTTTTTCTAGTTACCTAATTAAAAAAACAGGCCTATAATATTTCTGACATTTAATTGATAATTAGCAAAGAATTTTAACCCTTATCACATTGATAAGTAATTGAATAGACTACAGCAATAGCATTTGCATGGTACATCATTAATGCTGCATGACAATGCTGTAATCACAGGTAATGAGGTTAGGTAGTCCAGTGAAACAGTTATCGATACTTTATATAGAAGTGCTTTATAAAATGGTATAATGCTATGACAAAATCATTCTGCAAAAAGAACAAAGTTCCTGCACAGTAATCAAGTTTTTAAAAGTATTTGTAGATTTTCCAGTGAGTATTTTACAAACTAAAAGACAAGTTATTCAGCAGTTCTTACATGAGGATAATTTTTTACAACTGTTAGCTGCTAGAATTGTTGCAAATGAGCTAGAAAAGAGATGGCTGTGGTGTAATATTTTCTGTCTCCATCCCTTAACAATTGCTAAGTGGCTGCAGGATCTAATCAAAAAAATTTAGCATGCTGGACCCTTTTGTCAAAGAAAAAAAAATAAAAATTTTTGGCAAAAGAAAAGAGATTTTATTGCTGATATGGATAAACTTTTTGATATTTTTTGTCAGGACCTATCAAAAAGAAGAACATCCCTATCAATAATTTACATATGAGTAACAGGGATTATTCTTTTTATAAAGACCAAAAGGACCAAGGCAAACAAAAGTATCATGATATAGTAGAATTGCCAGATGGCAAACAAAAGTGTCATGATATAGTAGAATCGCCAGATTTAGGAGTATTTTTTTCAGCCAGCAGCACAAAGGCAGAAAAGGAAATCCAGTTGCAAGTTTAGGTTGTTAGTCGGCATCAGATCCTAGCACAAATTCATCACAACATCATTAACCCTTCTCATCAGAAACTGAATCTGCATAATCAGACACCACAAACTGGTAAGAGAATTTAACACCATTAGAAAAAGCACAGCAGAATAAAAAACTATTGCCAAATTTAGCATGTATGTGTGAGAGGTATCAAGTGTTTGATTGAGCTGGAGCTGCTATTGTAAACAGTGCTCTCCAAGATACTGGAATTCTAACACCATCTGACAAATCAATTGTAATTGACAAGAATAAATTAAGACGAAGAGAAATAAATATAGGCAAGAAATCAGAGATAAGGAAGACAAATTTTTTGAACTGGTCAATGGCATATATGTTGATGGCACACAAGATGCAACTTTAGTTTTGACAATTGGCAAAAATGGTAGAACTCTCATGTAAACCACATTAGAAGAGCATTGTGTCATGGTAGGTAAGCCAGAAGGTTTTTTACTTGACCACTTCTATCCACAAATGGCAAACACCAAATTCTTGTTCTTCACATACACAGTGCTATCAATGATACAGAGGTTGAACAAAACCTTGTCTTTATTGCCAGTGATGGCACTCCTTATATGAAAAGACATGAGTTAATTGCTGCTTTGGAAAGGCTGTTGTAAAGACCATTACAGTGGCTTATTTGTCTACTGCATTGTGTGGAGTTGTCTCTTTGTCAGTGTTTACTGCTTTAAATGGCTCCAATACAAGTCCAGACAGTTTTGGTAGACCAATTGGAAAAAAAGTGGGAGAACATGTATTGACTTGGCCAATTGAAGAATTTAAATCCATTTTAAATCAACACTTTCCAATATTACCAAATGAAACTATTAATAGTTTAGGTACTGATCAATATTATGCCTAGAGAATTTGATGGGCTGTTATTTTGGTGAAATTAATGAAGTTTACTTGAAGTTGGTCCTGTTGTTTATTCTTGATAACTTATTCTTAGATGTTGGATTCTTTGTCTGTATACTTCCATAAAAACACCTCCAAAAAACCTTGCTATCATGGCTGAATTTTGTGTTATGTTTTATTTTCTTACTTGGTTTGAAATAAAGCACAAAAGCAATGTGTCAGATGGATCTAATTATTTTTTAAACATGGTGCAAAGAGTTCAAAGATTTCCTCATGGCCAAGTTCAAAAAAATAGCGATAAAATTTTTGCAAAGACATGTATATTCTGCCCATCCAAAAAACCAAGTTTTGAATATGCTTTGTGATGAAAATGAAGGTGTGTGCAGAATCACTGTCAACAAAATTCAATGAATTAGAAAAAATAGTCATTATTAATGTCAAATATCGAGATAGCAAGGCATCTTCATCTTAAAGTAATGACAGTTCCAGAGTAGTAACAGAGAAATTTATTTTGCCAAAGTTGAATGTGAATGTGCTGCACTGGTTTTTCAATCACTCAATTTGTTTGATAATATTATTATTATATTTTCTTTTTTCTTTCTCATTTCTTATATTTTTATGTGATTAAGGTGTTGCGGCCATGCTTTCTACTGTTTTTTACTTTCACTTTCTGATTATCTTATGCATGTTTTAACGTCTGACGTTGTGCTGCTTCTTCCTTTTCTTGATCTTTTCAATATTTATAACTTTTAGTGTCAAACTGTTTACTAATGATTGAGAATAAAATGAAACAAATGAAGGCCAAAGCATATTACTAACTGTTCAATCTGGATAGCATAGATTTCCCATAGCCTCCAGCAGTTAGACACTTAGATGATGCCAGTATTAAACAATGAAGAGACTATCCACTAATTTTAAAGCATCCCTGCCATAACCAAAGGATGTAGTGTCAGAAGCTTCCACATCTGTTGCAGGACATGATACCAGAGATGGTATGATTTGATCAAAAAAACTAATGAAAAGATTTAAAACGAAAGTGCAATTTAATGTGTAACCTACCAATTTTATGTTTTTTTAAGTGGATGCTGTGAGATAATGGCAATCATATTTTTACTGTGTTTGCAATAAGTCGCATGTTCAATGTTTAAAGGCTATCAAAATTATGTTGCAAAGTGATTTTCATTTCATATCTTTTAAACTGCTTATGACCAAAATTTGGTATCATATATTTTATATCTTGGAGTAAAAGCTATGACTATCAAGCATACAATTTCACCATGACAATCATGGTATTTATACACTTTAAAGTGTATATCTGATACTAACTATGTTAAGAGTAAAAAAACAGCATCATTATTTATGAACATATACCAGTATATATATATATACAAGGGACAGTGCTGACAATTTACTTTTGACAGTGCTCAACGATTTGAAGATCAGAGCAAAATTATCAAATTAAGTACAAACACTCCAGATAAAATTTATTTATTAAAATTTGCAACAGTCTGTTTCATTGTAAAAATGGCTCATCAGGTGATTATTTGAAATTAAAAGCAAAAACAAAAATAAATACAATAACCAAAATAACCTGGAATAAATACTAATAGAATAAAAATTTATACAAATTTCGTACAACTTGAAAAACTATAAACAGCTATACCATGTACTGAAATAGTACCTGGATAAAGAATAACAGATTGCTGTTTGATGTCATTATGGGTTCATTTGATGGAGCAGAATTATGTGAGCTTGTTGGTCTATTCCTTCTCTCCAGATTAGCATCTATTATTGGCAAAAGCAATGTCAGCTTGTACAGGGACAATGGCTTAGCAATTTTAGAAAATACCCCAGGACCTGATACCAAACGTATCAAAAAGAAAATTATAAAGTTTTTTCAGCAAAATGGTTTGAAAATTACTATTGATGACAACATTGTACAAGCAAATTTTCTTGATGTCATATTTAATTTGCAATCTGATAAATATTGGCCATACCGGAAACCAAACGACCACCCGCTCTATATTCATTCAAGATCAAACCACCCTCCCTCTATCAAAAAGCAACTAACATCAATGCTGGCTCAACGATTATCACAACTCTCCTGCAACCAGCACATGTTTAACAATGCAACTGTTGTTTATCAAGAGACGATGCAGAAAAGCAGATACCACAACAACTTAAAGTACCAGCATTCAAGCAGTCCTACCATACCAGCCAAAACAAAAAAAGAAAAAGGAAAATTTTATGGTTCAACCCCCTTTCAGTGAACATGTTAAAACTAATATTGGAAGAACTTTTCTTAATTTACTTGAAAAGCACTTTCCCTCCCGACATCACCTCCACAAAATCTGCAATAAAAACACTGTGAAGATCAGCTACAGTTGTATGCTGAACATGGCAGCAATTCTATCAAGGCACAACAAAACCATCTTAGCATCAAAAAACATCAATGTGCATCCTCCTTGCAACTGCCAACATAAGGCGGAATGTCCTCTAAATGGTGATTGTTGCAAGAAAGCTATCATTTATAAAGCTAGCATATCAACAGATAGCATCGATTCTCCCAAATCATACTATGGATGCTGTGAAACGGAATTTAAATCGCTTGAAGTAAAAGATTTTTCTTCCCAAAGCTTTTCATCTGACACTCTTCAGGGGAAATCGTCAGAATGAAGTAGAATTGAAACCGAACTAATTTATAAAGGAAGAAAGTAGAGTTCTCATTGGCTGAAAGAGTCAACCAATGAGAGAAAGGTTAAGAAATTTTGAGAGAGTATACGAATTCTTTTTGCTTACACAGAAAAGGATTGAGAGATTTAATGAAAGTCGCTTCAAGAGCAGAAAGGTGAAAGGAAGAGCGACCTCGAGCGAGAATAGAAAATTTTTCATTGCTGTAATGGAGGGCACATTGGGCGTTGTCAAGAAGATGTTGACCAATAGCGGATTCGTGAAATTGTTGTGGGCGTATGTTGTTTTTGCAAGAGCGGGAAAGACTTTGGCGGTTCGGCCAACCGCCAAAGTCTTTCCCGCTCTTGCAAAAACAACATACGCCCACAACAATTTCACGAATCCGCTATTGGTCAACATCTTCTTGACAACGCCCAATGTGCCCTCCATTACAGCAACGAAAAATTTTCTATTCTCGCTCGAGGTCGCTCTTCCTTTCACCTTTCTGCTCTTGAAGCGACTTTCATTAAATCTCTCAATCCTTTTCTGTGTAAGCAAAAAGAATTCGTATACTCTCTCAAAATTTCTTAACCTTTCTCTCATTGGTTGACTCTTTCAGCCAATGAGAACTCTACTTTCTTCCTTTATAAATTAGTTCGGTTTCAATTCTACTTCATTCTGACGATTTCCCCTGAAGAGTGTCAGATGAAAAGCTTTGGGAAGAAAAATCTTTTACTTCAAGCAATCTTCAAATTCTGTACCACCAAATGTTTATTCAAAAGGAATTTAAATCCCGTTTTTACAACCATTGCCAGACTTTTAAAAACAAGCACAAAAGAAATACCACTGAGCTATCAAAAGTATTCTGGGAAGCCATAGACAATGGGAGAGACCCTCATGTTGAATGGAGCATTTCGGCCAGATCTAGTACCTATCAACCCAGTGGCACCAGGTGCAATCTCTGCATTGAAGAAAAGCTAGCCATTCTCCTGGCAGACCCACCTAGCACATTTAACAAAAGAACAGAACTCATCGGCAAATTTCACCATAAAAACAAATTTAAACCAAAAAACTTTTTGTAATCTTCACCAGGCATTGAACCCGGTTTTTTGTATCATTTACAGCTTTTTTCATTTCTGATTAGTCACAATTTCTCTTAAATTTATAACGCATCACTTGTTGGTGACTGGGAATCCTCTTACGTTTGTACAGTTGCACCTATTATTATTTTATTTTTATTTGTACATGGTATAGCTGTTTGTAGTTTTTCAAATTGTATGAAATTTGTATAATTTTTTATTCTATTAGTATTTATTCCAGGTTATTTTGGTTATTGTATTTATTTTTGTTTTTGCTTTTAATTTCAGATAATTGCCTGATGAACCGTTTTTACAGTGAAACAGACTGTTGTGAATTTTAATAAATAAATTTTATCTGGAGTGTTTGTACTTAATTTGATTTATATATATAGTAACAATGTTGCAAAAATCAGTTCTTCCAAAGTGCTCGATAACAAAGTTAGAGCTTGAATTAAAATTAACAATGGCAAAATCACAGAAATAAAAACAAAGCTGAAACCCAACAGACTGTTTCACCCTAAAAAAGATCATCAGGGGTATCTTATTCAAACAGAATTTGAATAAGAAATTCTATTTTCTATTTGAATAAGATACCCCTGATGATCCCTTTTATGGGTGAAACAGTCTGTTGGGTTTTAGCTTTGTTGTTATTTCTGTGATTTCGCCATTATATATATATATATATAATCCAGTAATGTTTCACTTTGCCGGTACAGTGCTCAATAACACACGGTTAGAGCAAGTATATTATATTTATTTAACACTACACTTTATAAGTTAAAACCACAACAGCCTGTTTCATCCTATTGAATCGTCAGGTGGTCACTAGAAAATCAAAAATATATAATTATTTGTGGTAAAAATAATATGGTTGAAATAAATTACACGTAGTTAATAATGCAAATAATGCAGCTCCTGTGACATTATACAAGAAAAATAACTCAAAAATATAGAAAATGCTTGTATAGAAGTTTGCATCCATATAAAGGTGAGAAATGGTGAGTTAGGCGTATTGTAAAAAGTATAAAAGGAGGGAGGAAAAATCTACAAAGCAATGAAAAGGTTACGGGAGAGATCGTATGAGGTGAAAAAGTTAAGTAAGTGAAGTAAAGTGCAAATGATAGCGGATTGAAATAACAGACAAAAAAGGTAATTTAATTAATTTGAATTTTTTCTTGTAACAATGTTTTCCAGTAAGCTTCGATCGTTTGTAGGGTGTTGTTGGTTTGATAGTAGTGGTCTGATTCAAACATAAACTAATTCTAATATTGAAATAGGTAAAGTTGCGAATAATTACGAAAATTTTTTTAATTTCAATTTGTTTTTTGTTTTTTTTAATTAATTAAATTACCTTTTTTGTCCGTTATTTCAATCGGGTTCCTCTAAAATACACAGGTCGGCGTGGCCGGCGTGGTTGGCGTGGTCAACGTGGTCGGCATGGTCGGCGTGGTCGGCGTTTATCATTTATAACTGCAAATTTTTTTTAGTAAAAGCCGATCTTTTTGACCAACATAAGTCCTTGTCAAAGCATCTAAACGTTTAATTACCCGGCAGTTATATCAACCAATTTAGTTCTTGTTTACGATCTGCCCAGTTAATTCATTTTATCTTATATATTTTGGAAATTCCTTAAGTCTGCTAAGTTAATAACGGCAAACAGTGAACGTGACCAAACAGTTTAACCCAATAGCACATAAACACGGTACCTTTAAAATGTACAGGTCGGCATGGTCGGCGAGGTTGGCATGGTCAGTGATTAGGGTGGTTGGCGTGGTTGGCGTTATCGGCTAGGTTAATGAAAAGAATAATCATTCTGTAAGCTTCTCGTGGACGAGGTTGGTTCGATAAGCTACTTCAGAAAAGCTTAGTTGGTAAGTTTTTTAAAAAAGCTTAGTTGGTAAGTTTTTTAGAATTTGCTTGGAAATAACAGCAAGCAATATAAAACATTTTACCAATATAATTGCAAATTCTTGTTGAAAGCGTGGACATGAACTTAAGAATAATGTTAGGTATATTTTTGTTGAGTTGTATTTTAAATGTCTGTTTATGTGCTATTGGGTTAAACTGTTTGGTCATGTTCACTGTTCGCCGTTATTAACTTAGCAGACTTAGGGAATTTCCAAAATTTATAAGATAAAATGAATTAACTGGGCTGATCGTCGCCAACCACGCCGACCACGCCGACCACGTCGACCACGCCAACCTCGCCGACCACGCCGACCTGTACATTTTAAAGGTACCGTTTCAATCTGCTATCATTTGCACTTTACTTCACTTACTTAACTTTTTCACCTCATACGATCTCTCCCGTAACCTTTTCATTGCTTTGTAGATTTTTCCTCCCTCCTTTTATACTTTTTACAATATGCCTAACTCGCCATCCCTCACCTTTATATGGATGCAAACTTCTATACAAGCATTTTCTATATTTTTGAGTTATTTTTCTTGTATGATGTCACAGGAGCTGCATTATTTGCATTATTAACTACGTGTAATTTATTTCAACTGTATTATTTTTACCACAACTAACTACGGTATATATTTTTGATTTTCTAGTGACCACCTGACGATTCACTAGGATGAAACAGGCTGTTGTGGTTTTAACTTATAAAGTGTAGTTTTAAATAAATACTTTTATTATTAATAATATACATATATATATATATGATTCATATAAAATTTTGTAACTTCGTAAAATATATGGAATAACTGTTTTAAGGCTTGTACTGTTGTAATGGAGCTATATAACAGCCTAATAGGGTGAAAATTTAGTTTTTTGCCAATAACTAAAATTCCTTTGGCTATACATAAATTTTTTCTTAAGCAAATATAACCTTGATGTTTCTGATTATTTCAAGACCAGTTTGAGCTTTCTAGCATCTCTCTATCAAAAGTTACAACAATATTGAAAATTTTGACCTTTCCGTGATCTTTTTGACCCCATTGCACAGCCAATAGTGGGGGCAACCAATTAAAACTACATTAAAATGGGTTTCTTTAAAAAGTCATTGTAAGCAATTTTTTCAGTAAAACTAACCTGGAATCTCCCTTTTAGCACCAGGATGAAATAAAAAAGAAACCAAAAAGAAAAGGATCTCTCAAAAAGCAATAGTAACCACAGGGGTATCTGAGTTAGTTTTACAAACAAAAATCACTTAAGGTGACTTCTTGAAAAGACCCATTAAAACATGGTTTTAAGTGTTTTTGCAAGATTTTAAAACTACCACTTTTTTGATTTAAAGAAAAAGTTTGTTTTGGCCCACCCTTAAAAAAATCAAAATAAAAAAATTCAATCAGACAACAGAATCTTGGCATCTCTGGAAGCAGGTCAGAGTAATTGTTTGATAACTGCTCTATTTATTGCACCTCTAAGGCTTTCCTGCAAGTCCAGAGGATAAATATAGAGGTGAAGTAAGCAAAAACTTATGTGTAAAAAAGACCACATTTAAAAAGACTATCAGAAAAGCAAGAAAACAGACATAAAGAAAATTATCATAAAAGAGAAAAAATACAAACAAAATGATCACAAAGTGTATGAAAACAAAACAATAAAATAAACACAAATTTTAAGATATAAAATTTTAACCAATCATTGCAAAGCCAATACCATACTTATGATTAACATTGACAGGTAAAAAATTTTGAGCCCATATCAAAAAACAAGTAGATATGAGCTTTAATTTGTCTTTGAAGAAATTCGCTAACTGGGCTGCTGTAATATTAAGTAATTTTTGATTGTTTATTTTATTTCTTTGATTTGTACCTCAAAATTTCATGTTAGAAGTCTTTAACAGTGTAACAAAAATCTATTACCCTTTTCATCGAAGTCAAATTGACAATTTTATCTGACTGGTCAAATAAGTTCAATGCGCCAAATATTTAATGAAGAAATTAAAACTAATTAACTCATAATGAAAAATCGATTTCAATCTATAAAGATCATCATTAATATCTTATTCAAATAGCATCATCAAGAAGAAACTGATGATGCTATTTGAATAAGAATTAATTTATTTATTGCAACGTTTTTTCAAAGTATTTCTATTGCTTACACCAAGTTTGTAAATAAAAAGACTGCGACACTTCGAACAACTAAGAAACCCTAATATATCATACAGTTTTTGTTAATAACTTCTACAGCTGTTCCTAAAATAAAGATTTTCGATTAAACAGTTAAATTCTTTTACCACTATAATTCTGGCAGAAAAATTTCCTGCTTTTTAAAAGTAGAAAAAAATCACGGCAACACGCTACGCATTTGACGCACGACAAAGCTGAAGCATTTAAAAAACTCAAAACTAAGCTCTTTAACCGAATTTGAACAAGCTCTTTAACGCAGTTTCGGCGTAAAAATAAGCATCGTCGTAAGTTAAACTTCACGAGAAATTTAAATCTCTTTTCAAAAATAACTTAATAATCTATTACAAGTTGTATTACTACAACGCACTAAACTTTTTCTACCAAAGAAAACTTCCTCAAAAAAAGATAAAACCCAAAACAATATACTTTGTTTAAAGCTTATTTAAGCAAACTTCTGAATTGATATTGATTCAATATTAAACGTCACTTGCATCCAAATTTTATACTCAACAAAATTCCGTCTTCAGTATTATGACAAACCATATTAAATTTTGAACGGAATGCCCTTGAATGAGAAACGTTCAAAAGCTAAAATGAAAATCGGTTTCGAAAATCTAAAACCAGCGCAACTTTTACAAAAAATGGACTCGAGACACGGAGCTTCAAGATCGAGACGAGACGAGACTTTGGAATACCGAGACCGAGACGAGACATGAGACTTTTCATAAGTTACTTTAGTTTAAGCCAGGGTTGTGAAGTCAGAGTTGGAAGTAGGAGTTGCATGCATGTTTTTAGGTGGATTTGAAATCGAAGTAGGGTTTCGTGTATACTTAAGCCAGAGTCGCTTTTTTGGATGTGCTGGAGTTGGTATCGGACTATTTTTCTTTGGCCACTCGGACTCCGATTTTATGTAAATTGCTAGAAGTTGAAAGCTATAGTCATATTTATCAACTGAATGATTTAAAATTAAGAAAGCGAAAATAAGGCAACTGCTTTCGACAGGTTACCTTTTGCACTTTAATTTGAATTGCAAACTAAAAAACAATTTTGGCTTTATATTCACAGCCCAATATGGCTTTTTATTTGCAGAATTCAACTTAAATATTGGTTTGGGAGCTGTTTTGAAAAATTTAACTACGAGTACGAAGATTAAAAAAATATTTTTATTACAAAAAATGTCTCGAAATATGCTCAATTAGCTTTTGAAAGTCAAGTGACAAATAAAAAGAAAGTCTTCAATCGAATTCAGCCCTTCCTAAAATGTCGGGAATTGTGGGCACTTGTCTAAAGTTACCGTAAGTAATTTCTTATCATTCCGAATATTTATGATATATGCCTTAACTTAACAGAATAAAGTGCTTTAATCAGCGGTTGAGTGTAACCAAAATAAGAATAAAAATTTTCAACTTAATCTATTCATAATTGCAGACAAGAAAAAGCATTATAAAATGCTAACTCTGCAATGGTAATTACGATTACTAAAAACTACTTTTGATGTTATAGGCTACGTATTTTAAAAAATTCTAAAGAGTTGTCGCTCCTTATTTGCTAAAGTCTTCCTGGTTGCTAAGTTTGACTTATAGGCTAACCAGCGTTGTGAAATTCAAGAAATGTTTTCCGACTTCAACACTAGAACGTCTCAAAAAAGACTCCGACTCCATCTTAAAACATACGATTCCAGAGACTCCAATTCCACAACTTTAAAGGCCTAATTTAGCGTAAATTGGAGTCTCCAAAAGCAATAAAGACTGCGAATCCCAACACCAACGAATCCAAAAAACCGATTCCTACTCGCGACTTTGACTTTATCAAATCCAAGGAAACTATTTCTACTTCACTCTAAAACAATCGACTCGGTCTACGACTCCACAATCGTACTTATAACTATGTTGTTGCGTCGGAGTTGCCGGAGCCGCATATTTTAGGATGTAGCCGAACTTTTTTTACATCTGCTGATCTTAGAATCGTATTATTAGATCTCGTGGAATTGGAGTCGGAAAACTTTGAATTGGTGGAGTAAAAAACAATTTCTCCGACTCCACAACCGTAAGTTAGCTAATACAAAAAATACACCTTCAAAACTTTTTCCACATCAAAAATCTTCAACATAAATTACAAAAAAGTTTCTCAAATTAAAAAATTGAGCCTCCCCAATTAGGATTACTTACCACGTTTTGCATTGCCAGTGCTAGGCATTCATTCATTTATTTATTTTTTATTCTCAATCATTGTTAAATAATTTAACACAAAAATTATAGATATTAAAAAAATCAAGAAAACGAAGAAGCAGCACAACGTCAGATGTTAAAACATGCATAAGATAATCAGAACGTGAAAGTACAAAACTGTAGAAAGCATGGCCGCAACACCTTAATCAGATAAAAATATAAGAAATGAGAAAGAAAAAAGAATATATAATAATAATATTATCAAACAAATTGAGAGATTAAATAACCAGTGCATGACTAGTCTGCCTAATGATGATAGGTGGCACAGCTAGCCAAGATGGGAATTTAGCTCAACTGAGCAAGGTGAGTAAAGAAAAACCACCCATAAAAAGAAACCTCACCAGGTCCGGAAACCTTTTCTGAATGCATCTGCAGACATACAAAAAATAATAATAATAATGAATACATATACAAAGAAATTACGAATTTATAAATCAAATAATAAGCAGATAATAATGATATTAAAAATAACATAACGTAACATAAAAAAACTATTATGCTAGTCGAAGTTGATGAATAAAAAAATCATGTATGATTAACATAACAAATATAAAATAAAATAAAAATATATATAAAAATAATAATACTAATAACTAAATTTTTTCAGACCAGCATTATAGCAAAATAAACAAATTAAACCAAGTCAATAGCATTTAGTAACGGCGTAAAAATTTATATAGCAATTTCAAAAATAAAAAATAATTGCTAAAATGAAATAGTAGACCATTGCCAAAAAGAAATTTTAATTAGAGAGCAAAGATATGGGTGAAAAAGAATCAATTTGATTTAGTGATTGAATTTGAATTACGCAGACAAACAAAATCTAAGAAAAGAGTTCTTTATATCTTTGTGATAAGACTGGTTATCTTGACCATTTAAGCTTTTCTTCCAAGGATGGAATTCAAAACTTTTTATACCATTTCCATTGCCTTTTTTCAGAAACCTGCAATCAAAAATATGTAGGGCAGTATCGTGTTTAGGAATCAAACACTACAATTAAATATTATTCTCATTACTTAAAAGATATTTACAAACGTTAAGAGTAAAAGATCAAACACTTTGTTTCTTATTTCTTAAGTCGAAAGGAATGCAATTCCAATTTGCTGGACCACGGTGTGAAATAGCTTGCTGACATACTGTGCTAGAACATTTCTTTGAAATAAAGATAGATTTGCTTCTGGTATTGTATTAAGATTCGTTTTTAATAAAAATATCTTTAAATGCAGTTGGGTTTTTACCATTTTTTTGCTTAAACATAAACACAATTAGTTCTTTAGTTAAAAGTTGATCTATTGTTAACAATTTATTTTCTTTCATAATATCACAAACAGTTGAAATACTGTTAATGCTAAAAACAAATTTAACAAATTTATAGCACAGTCGTTGTAATCTTTTAACCAAGGTTTTATTGCCATAACACCAATTTAAAATGCAAATAAGAAAGCTGACTGTTTATAAGAGAGTGATAGAGTAAAAGAAGAGATCTTTTGTTTAACAGTGATTTCACTTTAATAACAGTTCCAAGAACGCTACGTAGTTTAGATATTAAGTGATTTATGTGTCTTGACCATATCAAGTGCTCTTGTATATAAACGCTAAGAAATTTAATACATTTAACTTGTTTAATTTTATTTTGTCGCAATACGAGAGCTTGCTTTTTTGTTGCTAATTTGGATTGTGCAGTCCTAAATAAATCGTATTTAGTTTTAGAGACATTAACTGATAATCTATTTGCTATCAACCACTGGTCAACTAGTTGAAGTTCTTTATTACCAGCATCAAAAAGCTTTTTGATGTCATTATTTTGTAAAAAAAATGCTTGTATCATCAGCAAACATCAAAGAATCACTCTCATTCAGACAATTTTTGAAATCATTGACATATATCAAAAAAAAGAAGTGGTCCTAGATTAGTGCCCCTGAGGTACACCACTTGTAACTTCAAGAGTAATTGTAGAAAAAATTTCTACATATTTTACTCGTTTTGTACGTCCTGTTAAGTAACTAGTAAACCACTTTAATGCATTGCCTCTAACCCCATAATGATTAAGTTTGGAAAGTAATATTGAATGATCAATCGTATCAAACGTTTTAGATAAATCCAAAAAAATTCCAAGGGTTGCTTTTTTGAAGGCAAATGACTACGATATTTTTTCCATGAAAAATAAAATTGCATGTGTAGTAGAATGATTTTTTCTAAAACCAAATAGATAATTGTAGAAAAGATTTTGCTTTTCTAAAAATGAATACTTCTATTATACATAACTTTTTCAAGTAATTTTGAAATATTTGATAATAAATTAACTAGTCGATAGTTATTAATATTGTTAGAATCGACGTTTTTGAACACAGGACATACAGTAGCAAGTTTAAAGCAATCTAGTGCTAGTAGGACATTGTCCGGTGAGGTTTAAGAATTTTGGTTGGAATATGATCTGGCCCTGCACTTAATTTGTTTTTTGAATTTTTCAGAATGTTAGAGAGTTTTTGAGGACATGTTGGCCAAGTAAACATTTATTGGCATGTGAAAGATTTTAAATATTCTGAGAAATGTTTTTTTTGGGAGCTAAAGACTTCACTAATTCAATGGGAACATAAGCAAAATGTTTATTAAAATAGTTTGCTATTTTTAAAGGATAATGAACAATTTTTCCATCAATATTGAGGCTTCTGCAATTAGATTTATGTTTTTTCCTATAATAGAATAATTAATTTCCAAGTGCTTTTAATGTCTTTTTTACAATTGTTAAATTTTAAATTATAATATTTCTGTTTTTTTGTTTTGACAGTGGAAAAATACAAATTTCTGGCTTGTGTAAATGCCCAGTTGTGGATATTGGGTGAGGCGAATGAGGCAGTCCTCTTTTTTTTGGGGGGGCCCCCCACATACAGTTTTGAATCCGCTGCAGATGTTTGTTCAGAGAACGATTCCGAGTGAAGACTTTTTTTTTTTTTTTTAGAGGACACCCTGATTTTGGGAGAAAAATAGGGAAATCAGAGATGAAATCGAAGTGAAGACCTTTTTTTTTAGAGAACACCATGAGTTTCGGAGAAAAATATGCAAGCCAAGATCAGACCTCTTTTTTTTCTCAGACAACATCAATGTTTGAAAATTCTTGCCTCGTGCCCCTAAATTGGAATATCCATTACTGTAAATGCCTATCTTGTTTGTGGGTTTTTATTATTTAGGGTATATATCTTTTAAACAGCTTTTCTTTTTTGTTTAATAGAGTATGAAGAGCAAGATCAAACCACTGATTATTTGTTTTTTTGTAAGAAATTTTAGTTACAGAAAAAAAATTTCAAATTTATTCTTATAAATCTTTTGTAATTTTGGTAGCTGGAATTTGTGTCCAAGTATCACATAAAATAGGAGTAATATCACTTTCTGAAAGAGCTTTAGAGAATAGATAAACATTTGGATCTGAGAAATGTCGACATTGTTGGACATTTTGATGGAAAATTTTGCTAATGGAAGTGCACATTATGACAGGAAGGTGATCAGATATACAGTGGGTTAAAATACCACAATTGCTCCATATATGATCCAAAAGAGTTGCATTATTTTGTGAAATTCTTTTAGATTTACTGATAAGAGGAGCAAACCCATTACTAAACATTTGATCTACAAAATCTGGAATCTGAGGTTTTTCACAATCGAGTATAATGTAATTAAAGTCACCTAATAAAAAACAATCTCTCTTTTTTATACATTTTGAAGTATTATTTAGAATATTTAAAAAAGAAGAATTTGACACAATATCATTGCATGGAACCCTAATCCAAGTGTAATGGTTTTATTTTTAAATTTAACTTCAATGAATAAAGATTCAAAAATTTTTTCCTCAATCCTATTTAAATCTAGTCGTGTTGAATTAACTAGATTTTCTTTCACATAGAATCCAACACCACATCCCTGAGTTTGAATTCTTGCATTAGAAATGAATGAGTAGCCAGGGAGATTTATAAGTGACTCTGAATAATTTGGCTTTAACCAAGTTTCAGTTACAGCTATGAGGCTAGGTGCTAAAGTTAAAGATGACAATAATCCTTCTAATTTAAAAAAATTTTTAAGATTGCTTAATGATCTAATATATATTTAAACATAAAACTGAAAAATTACTGTTCTCATTAAAAGTGTTAAACAGTAGAGAATTAGCATCTTTACTGGATAAGTATTGGGCATTTACATGGTCAAAAAAGTTAATTTTATTATCATTGCAAGAATGTTCATTTGCTATTGAATGTTCATTATATGTGGATATGTTTTTGAATAAATCATTTAGATTGTTAGCAGAATAAAAAAGGTTAAAATTACCAAAATCAAATAATTCAGCAAATTCTTTATCTGAACAAGAACTAAAAGGAAATGTAAATAAACAAAAAGTGCACTTCCATAACATGTTTTTGGTGATACAAAATTTATCTTTAATGCAATTATGATGAATAGTCTGCAAACACAAACATGCATTTCGTGACACATATTCTTTTCACTTATATGAAAATAATAGGACTACCGTACGTTATTTTACCGAATTTGAAATTGGTAAACATTTTTACCATATAGGCCCAGATCAGTGATTTTTAAACTAAAACTTATGCATTGCGGGGTTGGGTGTTAAAAGTTTTTAGGAAAGGTTCGAAGTTGATGGAATATGGTAAAATATGTAAAACTTATATTACTGTCTGGAAAATATAAAGAAAAATCGAAAAAGATTGACCAAGTATTGGCAGCCCCATAAGTATTAGCAGTGGCGGCTCGTACATAGGGGCCACAGGGGCCGGGCCCCACTAAAAATTTGACTAATTATATGTGAATTTCTAAAGAAAAACCCTATATAAAATATCAAAATGTTTACATGCATGCCAAGATAACATTTAACAGAAAAACAACGAGAAATATTTTCAATATTTCCTGAAGTCTCTTTAAAACGATCCAGAGGGGCCCACATATTTTGGCCCGTTTACTCCTATATATTTACACCTAAAGCCAACCAACTCACGCGCCGCGCTTTGTGAAGATTTTACTATGCTAGCAATAGCACAAAATTGGGGCCAGCGATGTCTGGCCCAAACAGCAATCGTAACTTATAAACAGACGTTAGCTGTGCCTGCCTTTTTTGGCTTAAGCGTGATTAATTGTACAGTTTAATTTGCTTTAATTTTGTGAGTTTGAGTTCGTTTTCAATTCGACAGTTTAAATTTTTTTTCTATTTGAATAAGGTATTTTAACTTCAACTTAAAATAAAGAAATAATTTGTTAAAGAATAATTTTGGTAAAACAAATATTTTGGTTTTCTATTTGAATAAGGAAACAAATTGGTTAGTAAGAAATCTCTTCAAAACGATGCAGAGAGGCCCACATATTTTGGCCCGTTTACTCCTATACATTTACACCTAAAGCCAACCAACTCACGCGCCGCGCTTTGTGAAGATTTTACTGTGCTGGCAATAGCACGAAATTGGGGCCAGCGATGTCTGGCCCAAACAGCAATCGTAACTTATAAACAGACGTTAGCTGCGTCAGCCCGTGTGCAGCCTTAGAAAATTAGTTGTTATTCAGTTGATATTGGGTGATGTGTTGCATTCTTTTGTGAGACAGCAGTTTCTGCTTCTCAGCACATGTTTTTTCACAGCTGTGGTTGTTTATCAGTTATTGGTAACGTGATTTATTGTTATTTTGCTGCGCTTACCTCTTTGGCGAAGGAAAAAAGGTTAAAAGGTCAAGATTATTAGCATTGTGATTCAATCACGTTACATGCGTTTGAATTTAGGTCGCTGCAACTAATAGAATTTAGGTCGCTGCAACTCTAGAAGAGCTGCAACTCATGCATCTGTTTCTCATTTGCAATTGCAATCATGTGTAACGGAAGCATGTGATACAATCACAGAGGAAGTTAAAGAAAACTTCGGATCTTCGGATAAATTTCGTTCATTTTCCGTAGTGAATCCAGCTGAATTTGAGCTTTATAGAAACTCTTCCCGACAATTATGTTAAAGAAATTGCTTCGAATTACGCAATGCTTAATAAAGATAAACTGAAGTGTGAATTGTCCGTTTTGTATGCAAATGATAATTTTAGTGGAATTTCCAATATTAGCGAGCTATTAAAATTCATAAATGAAAATGGACTTGGTGAAATATTTTTTGAAGTGTCTAAACTGCTTGAAATTGTTCTTGTGACACCAATTTCAACTGCTGACTCACAGAAAAGCTTCAGCACAATGAAGCGAATAAAAACGTATCTTCAAAACACCATGTTGCAAGACAAACTGAACAGCCTCGCTTGCCTGTCGATACATAAGGAGTATATTAGCAAAATCAGAGATTACAACAACAAAGTCATCAACATTTTCGCGCAGATAAAGAACCGAAGAGCTGGCTACTTATACAAATAAAGGCTAGAGTTAAATATTGCATTTTTTGTTAAAAATTTATTTACCCCGCCTTTGAATTTAGGTAGTCTATGAATGGAACTTTTTGACATTTCAAAAATTGTTTTGCTGGCCCCACCATTAATGAAAGCCACGAGCCGCCACTGAGTATTAGAATACCTGCTATTAAATGCAGAAACAAAATATTAAATTTTATAGCTGCTCAAAAAATTGTCAAAAGAAGCAAAAGTAAGTTTTTGTATAAACTTGATTTAGACAAATTTTGAGTTTATTTTGACGAATAAAACTCGATAAAAAGACTCCTGAACAACCGAAACTATAAAATTATGTAAGTTTCATGACGAAATTTATTTATTTATCTCAGACGCAAAAATGTTTATACACACACACACACACAAAAAAAAAAAAAAAATAGAAATATCATCCCTAAAACATGCACAATTGAAAAAGACAAGTTTAAAACAAAGTTAGCACAAAATATTGATAATAATACGATTTATACCATAAGTCAGATGACATCAATAACATAATGAAAATATTTTGAGAGTTCATACATCGACTTTAGTGAATAAAAACCCTAAAAAAGAAATCGACTTTAGTGATTATTTTGATCTTGACAAGCAGAATTTAGAAAAACTGTTCAATTTTTGCAATATTTTTCGATTAGGCTTAAATTAATTTTTCGATTTTGTAAACTTTTGGATATTATAAACTGTATGGCTACTTTAACATTGTCATCACAAATCAGCGTTTTCTTTAATAAGATTTTAAAGTAATAAAATAAAATTAGATAAGAACAATTCGAAAAAAAACTTAAAATGAGAAAATCACATTTTTTCAAATTCAATTTAAAGATGTTGATCCCGATTTTGATTCAATCGCTTTGAACAGTGATTTTATATTGTTTGCACAGCACTTGTGTTTGCCGATGCAGTGATTTAATGTATACTAATATACACCGTAAATATCCTTTTTTTTTGTAAAATTGTATCGTAGATATTGCAAAAATTGAACAGCTTTTCTAAATTCTGCTTGTCAAGATCAACTTGTAATCACTTTAAACTTTGCAACAATGCCAATCCGGAAATTGTTTAAATTGAAAAGTAGCGCTGATTCTATATTTTTAAAAAGACGATTTTGGCTCTTAAGTAGCGGTCATTTAATCGCATTCTCTTCTCAATGGTCGAATCTAATTCGAAGAAAACCGATTGGAGTGAGAGTTAGTTTTAGGGAGATAAAGGGTTAGTTTTTGAGAGAAAGTAGTTGGTTCAAAAGAAACTATGTTCTTTTTGAGCATCTTGACAAATTTTAAAAGATTCCAAAAATTTTGGGTCCGCAAGAACAATTTGCGCGGCGTTTTTTTTCTTTTTATCTTTTAGAGCTACTGGTTTTTTTCTTTTTACTCTCACTCCAGTCGGTTTTTCTTCAAATTAGACTTGACCCTTCGCAATCTAATGTAGTGTTCCATATAATAAGGACAGAATTATAATCAGTAAAAATTTCAATCGAAGTGATTGTTAATTTTAAAAAGCTTAAAGTGGACCACACAGCGAATCCCTCTCTTTTAATTCTTAAACTATAAGAAAGCTATCCGAGCTTTCCCTAATCATACCGTCGGCTTTTACACACGTCTTATGGTTTTTATACTATATATATATTAATGTTGAAATTTCGATATAGACTTATTAAATTATCACAGGCTTTCACAAGCCAACGATTAATATCACTTTACTCAACGATGCAGCCAGACAATATTGGCAAACGGTGCAACCAAACGATGCAATGGCAAAACGAAATTTTCCCAAGTTTCGCTTGCAATCTACAAATTCACTTTTCAAACTACAACACTGAACCAAATCATCGAATCACTGGATCACTAAACGACTGAAAGGATATAAATTTACCAAGATCTCAATTTATAGTGTGCTCGCCACGTGTAAGTGAACCAATCAAATTTGATTAGAATCACTGCACGAGGTCCGGCGATAAGCATGATTATTTTCACAGGGAACACCGCCATAGAATAGAGACCGCAAACAATAGAATTAATTAAGAGATTTCAAAAATACTTCTATGCAGTTACTTAACTTTTCGAATTAAATTGCGAATTCTATTTTATTTTTTTATGATTTTAACAGTGATGTGGAATATTGCATGTCTGGAAATTTGTTTGTTTAATGGTAAGTTTGCATGTCTATATAGAAGTTTGTTTAGATTCCGTAAAACATTTTTACACGTGCAATTGATGCCTCAACAACATACTGGGTGCCAGAAAAATCAGATTGTTTTCAATTCTTTTTGCTGGTGAACAGGATGAGATAGCGACAATGCTTCCTTTGCTATCCACTTTGTACGGCTATGTTTGTACTCCAATGATATCTCATCAGCGTCAACTGGCATGCCTCTTGGAGGACCATGATAAATATGTTAAAGTTGCATACCAAAAATTTTTAAAGTGGAGATATTTTAGGTTGGCCTATAAGTTTTAAAAGTTAAACACCAATTCAATTCACCTGCAAGCTATATAGGTCTCAATTGTGAAATCAATTTTGTATATTTCGATAAAGTTGAATGAAGGTATAATAATAATTATGCGAATTTCAAAACTGCGAGCGAAAGTCTTTTTGTAATTTTATTTTCGATATCAAGTTTTTGGATCTTTTAGCTTGTGACAAGGTATCAAAACTTTTTTATACTGTTGTGTGTCTGTGCGTTTATTAGATCCCGTTTGGATTGGTAACTTACACGCAAATATACGACCAATTAGGTTTAGCACTAGCAACCATGCAAATCTTATTTTGTTTCTACTTTGTCTGCATGATATAACGTTATAACTTGATCCCGTCAAAGTCAGTAAAGTCGATTTCTTTTTCAGGGCTTTATAACGTTGGTTGTATTGCAATCGGCGCTTTCTTAAGCTCTAATTTGGTAATTGGTTATTATTTATAAAAAAATCATTATCTTTTATTTGGGCTTAGGCGATTGAATTTAATTCGAAATCGTGCTATTTTTGTCGAAATCCCGTTGTGTTCGCTTTACATTTTTTGTAGCACTTTGCAAACTAATTGATAAGCAAGATTGCTAAATGCAATGACGTCACATTTTTTATTTTTCTTTTCTTCATTGTTAATCGCCAGGACCACGTGCTACGTCACTAATATTTAAAATGCTTTATTGTCAATCGCCACGTGTTTATTTGTGAGTTCTACTATATAATCGCTTGACTCTGTAACTTTAGGGAGCAGAGATAGACACTCGTTCAGATCAAGTCCTTAACAAAGATCGTCTTGCGTTATTTGTAAAGGGCATTCAAGTCATTTGAATAGTGGTGGTGGTGGGTTTACCCGACCCATTCCTGGGGATGGGGCCGCGCATTAACTCCGCGGAGTCCCAATAATCAAGCAACTCTCCAAGGACGTGACCAGAGGTCCAGAATAGAGAGGGAGTGGCCGAAGATGGACAGACACGTAGAGTCAAGTACAGGGCTGTCTAGCACGAGATGAAGGACGTCCTATGATTCGGACCACAGTTGTTGCATGAAGGAGTCTCGACTCGACCAACTCTGTGGAGATATGTGCCAAGAAGACTGCTGTGCCCATTGCAGCGTAAACGAGAGAGAGAGCACAGCGAAGGTATAGGTGGCTTCTGAAAGAAAAAGTATTTTAAAGTTAGAGGGAGGTGGGCAGTGGGTATAAATATAAGAAAAGCATTCGTCCCAGCGGGCTTTGTTATAATTAAATGAAGGAGGGCGGAAGAAAGGTTAATTAAAGGGGAAATAGGAATAGGAATAGAGATAGGAAGATGATTTGAGCCGAGGTCTGGAAGAGTCTGCCATGTAGATTCGGAAGCCATGGGGAACTAAAGAGAGATCAGGGGAAGAGCGATTTTCAGTGGCGCGGTGTAGAAAAGGTAGGAGATCAGAGGAGAGGACCAGTCAAACAAATCTTTGCCTAATTGGTCCTCCGGGCTGTGAAAGTCCTAGGATAAGTGATGGCCATTAAAATTCTTTTTAAGAGTTTCATAACCGGGGATGTGAAAAGTGGAGTCAGAAGAGAGGTGCAACTTCTGCAGAAGAATGAGATCGTACTGTGAAAGAAATTGTATAAGTTTAGTACGACGGGGGCGAATTCCATTGGGATTCTATTGGAGGATTCGTAAGCTGTTTTGAAAATGAAGAAGAAAGATGAAAAAATATTGTGTGAGAGGGGAAGTGGAGGTTGGGGTTGAGGAGGAGGTAGAGATGACGCTGAGGGTGGGCAAAGTAAAATTTAGTAGGGGGTGTTTAGGAAGGTCGGGGAAGTTATTGATGGTAGAGAGATGTTTTGGGAGGTCATCTTTGCAAATGAGGCTTTTTGAGTCTTGTGGGTATTTAAAGATAAAGATAGGGAGACAGTTTGGGAAGAGGAGAGAGAAATTTGAGAGGTAGATGGGCACATTGGACAGCTCCAAAAGTGTCCCGGAAAATTTTTCGAAAGTTAGCGGTGGAGAGACCAGAGCGAGAAAGATGCACCCAGAGAGAACAGTTGGTACATTGTACAGATCTTTTTCCCCAGGTGACTCGACGGGAGCAGACAGAGCAGGGGTCTATAGAGGTTGGGGTGAATATTACTGCTGATGAGTAGAAGCATAAGGATAAGAAGCAGCGATAAGTGAGACAAATAAAGAAGAGGTCTAGAGTTGAAAAAGGGAATAAGGAAAATAAATGAAAAGAAGGGCGGTCATTTGGGATTAAGAACGCCGTCCATCTGCAACCGCGCAGTGGACAGCAGGGATAAAAAACGAGGAAAAAAATTGTTCATAGGGGAGTCGTCTGAGGATGAAACCCTCGGGGAATCGAAAAACCATTTCGACCCTCTTCAGTGCGGGAAAGGGGACTGCAGCAGCACAATGAGGTGGCTTGTCGCTAGTGCAGAGTCGTTTGAATCGCCCGTAAAGTCGTTTGTAGTTAATTATAGTACAGTCGGTGATATAGATTGGAATTTGGTTGAACTGGAGAAAATTTTCATCTAAAACCCACGCTCCGTGAACCTGCAATTTGACTGACAGCATTTGAAGAAAGGAATTTAATAAACTAACATTATTTCAATAAATGAATTGAATAAATGAATAAATAATACATTTGAATAAACTAACATTGAATATTTTATTCCAAATTATGATTTGGTAAATTATAGTTAGGAGGGAGGATTGAAGAGAATCATCCAACGAACTCTCCAGAAGATTTCTTTTACCCAGAAGACAGACTTTCTGAAATAGAGAACGATACGTTGGTATAGAAGCCAGCATTATTTTTGACGTTAGGTCATCAATAAGAACATAATTCTTGATTAAACTGAAAAAGTTAGTTTACGTTGGTACCAAGGCAAACATAATTTTAGATGATAACCACACGTCACAAAACTTACATAACTTTATAGTTTCGGTAGTTCAGGAGTCTTTTTATCGAGTTTTATTCGTCAAAATAAACTCAAAATTAATCAAAATTTGTCTAAATCAAGTTTACACAAAAACTTACTTTCGCTTAATTTTACAATTTTTTGAGCAGCTATAAACAATTTTAATATTTTGTTTCTGCATTCAATAGCAGGTATTCTAATACTTATGGTGCTGCCAACACTTAGGGCCAATCTTTTTCCATTTTTTTATATTTTCCGGACAACAATATAAGTTTTACATATTTTACAATATTCCACCAACTTCGAATCTTTCCTAAAAACTTTTAACGCCCCACCAAGTAATGCACAAGTTTAGTTTAAAAATCACTGATCTATATGGTAAAAATATTTACCAATTTCAAATTCGGTAAAATAAAGTAGTTCTATTATTTTCATATAAGTGAAAAGAATATTTGTCACTAAATGCATGTTTGTTATAAAAAGGCGGCATCGCGATCTCGGCCGATCAGTTCAAGAGCGCCGTATCGATGGCGAACGCGATTGATAGGGTCGCGGTTCATAATCTACTCGCGTTATTCCGTTATAAATTTAACTTAAATTTCTCTCTTTTTCAAGGCAATTGTAACAATGCTACTTTGGTTCATCTGTAGTAGAAATTATTTACTATATTGATTTGTGTTATGGCTTTAGTGTCACAATAGCTGCTGAGGCTGATTGATTTTGCAAGTTTATTTGCAAGCATATAAGATTTAAAAAATATTAATAAGCCTTCACAGTAGTGTGCCGCGAAACGTTTAAAAAAAACATTAGTCCATTGTTCTGCAACCTTTTTTTTTAGTGACACTACTTTTTGGGACGAGAATCAAAAAATCCGAGATAGATTCAAAGTGAAGATCTTTTTTTCAGAAAACGCTAGTTTTTAGGCACGAAAATCAAGAAATCCGAGACAGATTCGAAGTAAAGAACTTGGTTTTAGAGAACATTACTTTTTAAGGACGGTCAAGATCTGCACTCTGTTCCAAGAGTGCCGCATATTTTGAAAAAGTCCGAAAGCGTGCCGCAGGCGCGAAAAGGTTGAAAAGCACTAAGTTAAAACTTACTCTGTAATTGTAGGCTACATCCATGTAAACTAAGGTATTTGACCAAGTTAAAAGTAATCACCGTAGTTTTAAGATCTGAATTTTGTCTACGAGTTTGTTTCATTGTCTTTGGTTCGTCTCTACTTCAATAAATTTTTAACTCTACTGCTTTAGTCCACTTCAGTGTTTCTCAAAGTGACCCACTTGACTCCCTAAGGAGGAATTTGAAATCTCCAAGGAGGAAAAATCACTAGGGGAGGAATCGGGGAGGAATTTGAAAATTTCAGTACAATGTAAGCGAGGCAAAAAAACTGGTACTTCAAAGTATTTCAAAGTTTTTTTGGAATTACTACTTTTTAGGCACAAAAATATCGGCAGTGTGGTCGATTGGTTAGAGCACTGTGATTGTGATCAACAGGTCTCGGTTTAAAACCTACTTGCGGCATTCTGTTGTGTTCTTGGAAAAGACACTTTATGGCACTTTTTTTTGCTTGGCAGTCTTGGCAAGCAATTCCAAATTTCAGTCATATATTTGTATAACTAAAAAACAAAAATAAAAAAATTTTAACCAGACAGCAATATCTGGGCATTCCAGAAACAGATTGGGTTAATTGCTTGCCCTATCTATTGTGTTGTGATGCTTTTTGCGAGTCAGGAAGATAAATATAGAGGTGGAATAAAATGAATAAAAATTGAGAAATCTGAGAAAGATTCAAAATTGAATGTTAATTTTTGAACTTTCTGGGATAACTGGAATTTGAGTCACAAATTTGGATGAAGACAAAAAATTCTTCATTTTGATCATTGAGGTATTTTTTTAGAAGGGGGAAATGATGGTACCCGAGTCCTGAAACGGAGGAATGTAGCACAAACTTTTGAGAACCACTGGTCTAGTTGAAACTGCAGTTTTTTTATTCAACCCAAGTGACCAATTTTTTGCTTTAACTTATTGCCTAGAAAGTCGTTTATGACATTTCTGTTTTTCCACACAGCAAATAAGTGACCAGAAAAATTTTGGAAACTTTAAAAACAGTATTGGTATTCATCTAGGCAAATATAAACAAATCAAAAACTAAAATCGAAGCTCCGAACCGGAATCGTTAAAAATAAAGTTTCGGTTCAGATTGAACAAAATAAATTTTTATGGGTTCAGTACTGGTTTAGGTTCAGCAATTATTTCGGGTTCAGTTCAGGTTCAGGTTCAGCAAATTTTATTCTTTTTAGGTTCAGTTCCGGTTCAGGTCGAAGAATAATAACGGTTCATACGGTTTTACGGATCCGGTTCGGGTTTGGTTGGATGCCCTGCTGTCAATAACTTCTAAAAGCTGTTCTTAAAATAAAGATTTTCGATTAAACAGTTAAATTCTTTTACCACTGTAATTCTGGCAGAAAAATTTCCTGCTTTATAAAAGTAGAAAAAAAGTCATGGCAACACTTGAGAATTGGATAAGTAAATTGGAGAAAAATGTTCTCCAAAAATTGGTAAAAGCCTAAAAAAAGAGCCCTGGTAACTGAAGTGATTAAATCCTTCAGGCGAACAATGAGGATATTGGAGAGCTTCCGGGGTGGTTAAAGGATAGACCCTCGGCTCCGGAAGCAAAAAAAAATACCTGATGTCGATTGCAGGCCAAATGACAAAAAAACTTTCCATTATCTCTAGGCTTAAAATTTGCATTTGTTAAGAATGTCTTTTCGACCAAAAAAGTGCCTTTAAATTTTTGCCCCGCTCGCCAAAAGCTGAAATTTTTGAAGATGTTTTTCCAATTTATTACATAGTTATGATGTATTAGGTTGTAAAATGTCGCTAAAGGTGCATTTTTTAGAAACGCATTTAAATTTTTTTTACAAAAATTTGGGAAATGTTTCAGATGAACACGATAAAAGATTCCATCAAGATGTTGCTATCATTGAAAAAAGATTTAAAGAGAAAGGTTCTGTGGGGATGCTTGCAAATTACTGTTGGTTTATAAATACTTCTGAATTGCTGCATACACGACAAAGACAATGATTGCAGAACATTTGGTGTTGTTTCACTGTGTCAACTTCCATTCATTTTTGTACATTTGACAACGCAAATTTTTCATTATTTTGTCATTATTTTTGCCAAGCGATTTGTGACTGTATTGTACAATATGTTGTAACATTACGTAACAATGTTGAGTATTCTGATCCTTGTACTAGAGATATCGGTTATTCTAAGCATTCCCTTTAAGCAACATAAGCAAGTGTCATTGAAGCTGATTATATTTTTGAAATGTTGCTTGGTAACAATGCGTAACGGCACCAAACCGTTATATGAGAATTTTCATTAAAACACATGTTCAAAAATTTAAAATGCTTTTTTTACAAAATCCTGACGTGTACGTAAAAAAGTAAGCTCAGATTTGGAATCAGCGCCCTCGAATTAACAATGTAGATTAACTAGTTCTTGATTATTTTATAAAACAAAAATTTATTGCACTGTGTAATCATTGTCATGCCTTCTCTTTTTTCCATTTATATCTATTCAGTTTGCAGCCATTTGCTCGCGCCCCCCCTTATAAACCTTTTGCGCCATACAAGGGAGCGCTCTCCCCAGTTTAAGAAACCCTGATACATATGAACATGCTGTTTATCTACAATGGCCACTGCGTTTAAAGGCCCGTTTCCACTACGAGCGTGGAAAAGAGCATTCTTTCTCTCTTTTATTGATCTTCGATTGAAGCGAGCGGTTAAAATTGAAGCGAGCGCAAAAAAAAGCAATAAAACAAACAAAGAATGCTTTTTTCCACGCTCGTAGTGGAAACGGGCCTTAAAACAGAGCTTCAAACAGTTTAAAATTATGTTCCGATTCAGGTTCAAATTCAGCAAATTTTCTTTTTTCGTGTTCGATTCCGGTTTGTGGACTTATCGAATTTCAAAAAATTGAGCATCCTTTTTTGGCCCAAAAGAAGGTCGGCGTTGTGTTTGTGATCTCACAGCAGCCTACGGTACTGCATGGCACCGCGGCCTCACCTGCAAGCTACTCCGTCTTCTTCCGGACAAGTATATGGTTTTATTGATTATGAAACTTGTTCGTACTCAAAGTTTTACCCTCATCACAGGTCCCGAAAATCAAAGCAGATTACAAGGCCTTAAGAATGGCGTCCCACAGGAATCAGTCTTGGCTCCCCTCTTGTTTAATATCTATACATATGACCTGCCAGTGACAGTCGGCAGGAAATTTGTTTATGCTGATGATCTGGCCACATTGCACTGTGCAAGCGACGGCAGGCATTAGAAGGGTCTCTGACTCAGGACATGGCAATCTCATTCATTACCTTTACAAATGGAAACTGAAGCTCAGTACAACAAAGACTTTGTCTGCAACCTTCCATCTTTAAAACAAAGAGGTACGACGTGAGCTCAGCATCTTTGTCAATGGACAGCCACTGTCGTTTTGAGCTGAACCCACTTACCTCGGCATAAAGCTGGATAGGGCAATCACGTTTTGCTGGATAAGGCAATCACAGCGCAAGAAGTTAACATTTTTTATTGGGCTTTTAAGGCGATTAGCTGGATCAAGCTGGAGTGCAGATACCACAGTATTTTGCACAGCCACTCTTGCATTGGTTCATTCCACGGCTGAGTACTGTGTGCCTGTTTGGTGACGCAGTGCTCATACTTGCCTTATTGACAAGCCCATTAACAATGCCTTGCACATAGTGACCGGATGCCTGCATCCCAGACCAACGGAGAGCCTTTCTGTTTTTGCAGGCATCCAACCAACTGAGCTTTGCCGCAAAAAAACCGTACTGTCTTAGTTCGCCGCACTCAGAAGCCAAAACACCTCCTAGCTGTCTGTTTGAGA
Source organism: Diplosoma virens (assembly GCA_963680785.1). Lineage (NCBI taxonomy): Eukaryota > Metazoa > Chordata > Ascidiacea > Aplousobranchia > Didemnidae > Diplosoma > Diplosoma virens. The sequence continues at coordinate 34,509,469 of OY796895.1, read as the reverse complement.
CAGCTTTGCCACAGCTGTCCATGAAGAGGCTCTAGTCTCCACTTCATGGACAGCTGTGGCAACTTAAATCAAGACACACATTTGTGCCTGCTGCTCTGGAACTGCTGAACAACCCCGTCCAATAAGGCATCAGTGTAACACGACGTGATACGACAGTTAATCAAAGGAAATTGATTAAACGAAAGTTGATCGAACGACACTTGATCGAAACGACACTTAATCGTAACGAAACTTGATCAAAACGATACTTGATCGAAACGACATTTGATTGAAACGACACTTGACCGAATAAAGAAAGAACTTTATTACTTTGAATCTCTCCCCATTTTGTGAATTTTTTGTCCAAAAAACATAGTAATCTCTAAAAAAAGTCTTCCCCTTGAATCTGCGTCCAATTTTTTCAAGGGGTCTCCAAGGATGTAGCCTTGGCACAAATCCTCCCATCTAAATACGCTACTGACTACAATGTAAAAAAAATGCAAAAAATGGCAGCAATAGGCCTACCTGTTGCACTCTAAAAATGCTTTGCCCAGGGACCTTGTTAAGAAACCTTGACCACGACATTGGCAAAAAACTATAAAAAATAAAGCAAATTGTCTTTTTTCTGATGGTCTCTGCTTTTTATGAATCTAATTTACAGTAACAAAGAGATTATTTAATTGCAGAAACATACAAAACTAAATCTTTTTTTATCAACTGTCATTTCGATCAACTGTCGTGGTACCGTAGCACGATGGGCTAAATAGATAAAGCATGTAGTGACGAGAAAACGCCTCTAGACTCCACATATTTATTGGGAATGTTGTCCGAACGCCACCGGGAATTAACTTTCCCAGACCTGCATGGTTTAAGCTTAACCGCCTCCGAACTGGCGTTGGTCTATTTTGCTCAGAAACACACAAATGGGTTATGACTTTTACGGTGGTTTGTGAGTCTCGCGTAAAGGAGCAGACAGCCGAACACATAAAAAAATCTTGCCCCATCTATCACCATCCAAATGGAGCCCGTGCTTTCTCAGATGTATGTGACCTGGCTGATGGAAACATGCCCGGCCATTTAGTGGAACACCCAGCTCCCGTCCATCTTCCCCAAACAAAGAAGAAAAAGTTCCGGTTCAGGTTCAGCAAATTTTATTTTCAAAGCTTCTGTTCCGGTTCATCTCCGGTTTGGGTTTAAAAAAACAATTAGCGGTTACTACGGATTTTCAATTCATGTTTGGTTCAATCCCTAATTATATTTAAAAAAGATTTTTATGTCAATTTTTTTAAGTTTAGAAACCAAGGACGCGGCCCATAGATTGTGGCCATATAGACATACCAGAATAAAGAATTTCGGATTATCCAGGGGTGGGCAGACTACGGCCCGCGGTAATAGATGTGGTGATATGCACTCATTTTGAACCATAGTTGGATAGAATTATGTCCGAAATAACCGATTTTACCATGTTAATTACTTCTTTTTAAAGATCACCACAATTTTAGGGGAATAACAATCAAACTAGAGATCAAATCGAACTGAAGACCTTTTTTTTTTTTAGAGATCACAACGACTCTGGGAGAAATATAGCAAAATTTGAAATCAAATCAAAGTGAAGACCTTTTTTTCATAGATCGTTCTTGGCCCTCGGTCACTTTCACATTATCAATCTAGCCCTCCTAGAAAAAAGTTTGGACACCCCTGTACCACCTACAACCGAATTGCGGCCCGCAGCCAAATTTTTGGATTAAAATTTTACTAATGCGGCCCGCATACGCTCACAAGTTGGACATGCCTGGCCTAGACCCTCTCTTCTTGCGCTAAAGTCAGACTCTAGTCCAGTGATGGGTAAAATAAAGACTTTAGTTTGAGAAGCACTGCAAGTATGGAGGTACAACTTACATGTTAAATGGTGGACCATACGAAGGAGAGATCGGAGGAGTGTAAATGTTTAATGTGTCATAAGGAAAAGAGAAAATAAAATTGGCTAAAATAGAATCATATATGGGATTGCGGTTTTAATTTATCAATATTCCGTCTTGTACATGGCTGTTAGCATAGCAACTAATATTAGTTAGAATCATCATCACATTATCTTTATTTTTTTCCCGACTCCCATAACATCGTCGCAGACATTAAACTAAGAGCGACCGTCGCGCAATTACGCCGACCTGCTCTCGGTGATGCTAAAATATTGCGTTCGGTTGAAAATTTATTATTTGGTTTTTTACTTTTTTTTGTATAACTAAAATTTAAGAGCTGCTTGCTAAGACTGTCAAACAGGGCAAAATGCCTTAAAGTGTCATATTCAAGGAACGAGTTGGACTTGAAGCTAGATCATGTTTTGGACTTGAAGCTAGACGCGTTTGCCATCAATACGGCTTTTCAGCCTACATGAATTTAATCCAGTTACTTATTAATTTGTTATTAAACCGAAGTCAAAATGTTCACGGTGTGTCCGAATAGGAAGGAACGCCCATGATAACGAACATAATTACCGATGGTACGTTCAGGAGAAATGAAAGTTACTCAAGGGAAGTGTACTCGAGAGCCCTAAAAAAATGACACAACTACAGAAGATGCATTCAAAGAAAGAACTTCATAATAAAAAAAAGGAAGTCAGCAGAGGATAATTCAGTGTGACAACACTTTGACTTGCGAGCAGAAGGATGCGAGTTTGATACTCAGTCCATCTGATTCAGTCCATCTGATAGATTCATCTGATTACAGAAATCAATTAGACTTCATGACAAATTCCTCAATGGGGGTACCTCAGTGGTGATATTCAGCCAGCTCACATCGGTTTAAACGATCCTGTTCTTAACATATCGTCATCTCAGCGAATTGGTAAACTATTTGCTCAAATCAAAATTATTAGATGAGAAAGTGAAACTGAATGACAAAAAGTTCTGGGTCGGGAAAGAACCTTTTTTAACTTCTCGAATCCCACGACTGGTCACGCAGCTTGGTTACAATGGTCGAGTGGAGACTTAAAACAGAAAGGAGCATACAGGCCTAAAGAGAAGACCTTTTCTGCATATTGGTCAGCCAATGATATTGATCTTTTTCTGCATATTTATCAGCTCCTTCATTATCCAGGGATGTAAGCGCAGCCATTCGATTTCTAATGCCTTTTCCGTCGAACTTACCATGCAAGATTGTCTTTTCGGCATTTCTACTAATAATGAGCAAGACCGGAAATACACCAATAATAAAGTCAGAGTAATTGTTACCCCGCTTTCAACGACGTCTAATACTGGCAAGAACAACGCTACGCTCAAACAAACTTTTCTCCAAAATACAAAATCAGTGCAACATTCATGCAACATAATACTGATATTGTTTTAAACATGACGAATTCATATAACTTGTTTTTGTTTAACCGAGTAATGATTTTTGGTCTTTTTTATTCAATATGTGTTTACAAATGCTTTAAAATTTAGTTAGCCTAAAAATAAAAAGTCTGAAAATAAAAATTTGGCCTTTTTTCAATATTTGTTTACGAATGTTTTAGAATTTAGATAGCTTAAAAATAAAAAGTCTAAAAATAAAAATTTGATCTTTTTTGTTCAATATGTGTTTACGAACGCTTTAGAATTTAGTTAGCCTAAAAATAAAAAGTCTGAAAATAAAAATTTGATCTTTTTTTGTCAATATTTGTTTACAAATACTTTAAAATTTAGATAGCCTAAAAATAAAAATTGGTTTTTTATTCAGTATTTGTTTACAAATGCTTTACAATTTACATAGCCTAAAAATAAAAAGTCTAAAAATAAAAATTTGGTCTTTTTTTTCAATATTTGTTTACGAATGCTTTAGAATTTAGATAGCCTAAACATAGAATTTTTTTGAAGGGGTTTGTTTAGATACATTGGATTGGCAAAATGGGTCGCTGTACGAAAAAGATTGAAAACCACTGGTCTAGGTATATGTAGATAAATCAAAAATTAAAATCAGAGCGTCCGAACCAAAACCGTTTAAAGTAAAGTTCCAGTTCAGGCTTTGGTTCGGTAAATTTAATTGTTATGGGTTCGGTTCAGGTTCAGCAAATTTCATTTTTTCAGGTTTAGTTCCGGTTTAAGTTCGAAAAATAATAGCGGTTAATACGGGTTTACGAATTCAGTTCAGGTCCGGTTCGACGCCCGGGTTTAAAATAGAAAACATGCTGCAACCGGTACAATAACATGCTGCAACCGGTACAATGTAATGAATATAAATTGTCCGAAAATAGTCATACCAAAAAACAAGTCATGTTCGACAAAAATTGTCCGAGTGTAAAACTTTGCAAAAAATAATTAAGTCACAAAAATGAACCAAATGCCTGAAAATGTTGTAGACGAACTTGAACTTTATGTGTCGTGTTTATTTAGTAATGCGAACAACCAGCACAATCATGAACAAAAGTAAAACGCAAGAAGAAAAAGAAAATTCACATTTCCGACAAAATGGTTTTAGCGAGTTTCAGAGATAGTGAGCTTCGCCTGCGATAATCAATAAATCAGTGAAAAGCAATAATTTTTTCAGCCTTTAACATGAAGATAACAAACACGCAGTCATAAATCGAGCTATATGCTTGAGTTAAACAAGTTCAGCAAGCGGTGCCTATGAACTGATTTTCATATAAGCATTCATTTAATCTTAATCAATAAAACAAAATCAACAAGAGAGAAAACCATAATTTACAACAAAAACTTTAAAAGTTGTTCGGTCAATATTTTATCCTCCGAAAAGCGGACCAAATTCGTCTTATAATAAGTTTTAAAAGCAAAAACTTGATTTAGAACCGCAGACTAAAGTCAGCTATAACACCTTGAATTTAGTGGTAAAAGAAGTAAAAAGATTAAGATCATAAGACTGTCAATGCCAACAACATTTTACTAAGCGCAGACGGAGAGCTTTGTAACTCTATTCTGCAGCAATAAGAAAGATCACATAATAACAATTTACAGCAATTTAGCTTACATCTTTTTGCTATATGCCACTACAAAAATTAAGCCTTGAAAAAAAGACTCCAAAAGTAGTTACTTAATAAATCATTAAGCAGAAAAATCAGAATAAATACAGTTTGCTTAAAAAAATGATTAACTTATTGGTATTATACTTTGACATGCTAAAGTTCTATTTGAATAAGAAACTGATGATGACCTTTATAGGTCGAAATCGATTTTTCATAATAATACAGTTGGTTTTTAAATTTTAACTTTTATTTGCTATAATAAATTGAAAGTTGACCGATTTTATTAATAAATTCATGCATCGCTATTATACTTTGATTAATTTGCAAATTTTTCTCAAACTTAAAGATATTTCTTTAAATGACCAAGTGCTAAATGTCTGGAATAATTCAATTACTGTTTGTATAAATGCTTGATAATTTAGATGATTTACAATCAAGCCGAAAGCTTCAAAAAAAGTTTTATTTATTAAGGAAAAGATTGTATTAAGGAAGAAATTAAAATAAGAACGTGTTTGCAAAACAAAATTGCAAAAAAGTTGTTGATTGATTTTTGGCCACATAACATACTGTATTTTAAAAAAATCTTGTTTATTTGTATAAAAGCCTTCAATAACTCAAGTTGCAAGAAAAATTCAAAATTTTGAAATAAAAAAGAAAAAAACAAAAACGGGAAACAGTATTTAATCAAAACGAAACGAATGACGGTATACAGTGAAGAGAGAATAATTGAAGGCAATATGTTTGCGCAAGTTGTTTGCCTTTCTACATAAACTTAGACGTAAATAGATTTACTAGTGGTTGCTGAATTTTTTTTCTGTAGCCGTAGTCTCGCCGCTTTGTTCATTTGAACTCCTTTTTCGTGAACTGGAGACGGATTTAAGCTGTTCTGTTTGCCATTTCGATTAGGAACCACGGAAGAGCTTGCTTGTGCGCTACTGTTGTCATCATTTAAATTAGTTTCTTTTATTGGAAATGGGGTATTTTTTGTTTCTTTCGAGATTTTTCTCTCGCCAGACAAACTTTTTTCCGGCAATTTTTCTTTTGTCGTTTGTTGTGTACTATTTATTTTAGTTTGTTTTTGTTTCGAATTTATTTGTTTTTTCTGTGTTTCATGGTAGGATTTTACTCGAGCTGTTGAAACAGAAACAGCTTTGGGGTCTGGATTTTTTCTGATTGAAGTTTTTGCATTGCTCGGCTTACCCGATTTTGTTGTTGTGGTAGACGCAATGGTAGTGTCCGAGCTTATTTTTGTGTTCTTACTAGCTGCGAGTTTTCCCGGACGCTCTGCGGTCTTCTTTGGGGAACTTGCAGTGGAAGGAGTTACCAATCCGACGGAACGAGAAGCAGGACGCGATGGAGATGAACTACCTTTTTTTGAAGGTTGAGGTCTTGACGGAGAAGGTGACGATGGTTTTAAGCTGCTGGGAGATCTGTTGACCATTGCTAACTTGCGTGAACGAGGATTTTCTTTGTCTTTTGAATTTGCAGCAGCCTTAGCTTTATTTTCACCTGCAGTAACCGAGTTACTGGAAATGGAAAAAGGTTTTGTCGCAAGAATCGGTGTTCTTGAGGTGATTGTGTTTTGAATTGAAGAGGTAGATGAAGTTTTGGCGAGTTTTTTCTTCGGTTGCGCCAATTTATTTATAAAGTTTCTAACGGTCATCTTAGGAGTTTGAAGTCGTTTCGGAGCTGTCTTTGTTATATCTCGAAGTGATGAAGACTGCTTTGACAAAGAATGTGAAGAAGCTATCTTTGAAACGTCTTGAAGAGAAGCATTACTGTAAGGATAAAGCGAGGATATTTTTCGTCCTGGGGAAGACCCGGAGAAATCGGAATTATCCTTTTTCTTTTCAACGGTTTCACTTTTAAAAGGAAATTGTAATAAACCAGGAGTTTGATATAAGCTACTCTTTCGTCTTCTTGGTTCCTCAAAATTCGCATTTAAAAGCGTTGGCGTTTGATTAAGTTGATTGGAGTTTTCTTTTTGAGAATTGGCTTTTGTTATTGAACAGTCTGACTTTGTAAGGCCAGATTCGAGATGATTATAATTTGTTGACTTGTCCTTCTTCACATGGTTTTGTGCGGATGGTTCTTTAGTTTGTTCATCGTTGATAAGTTTATTCTCAACTTCTTTAACGCTTCCTTCATTGTTAAACAGTAATTCGTCAATTTTTGAAGTACTATCAAACGAGTTATTTTGTCTTTCTACGTCAAAAGCATTAACATTTCTTGTTTCATTATCCGCTTCATTTCTATCTTGATCTTCATTCTTGATTGTAATTTTTTGTTCATTTTCATACGTTTCGTATTTTTCCGCAAGTTTTGTTAACGAGTTGCGGCCAGGTTTTGCTATTTCAGGATTTTCCCTTTGAGAAATTTCTTTTGAATGTTCTGAAGTAATTGATGCTCTTAAAACTCGAGAAGTTTTTTCTAAAAATGCAAATGTATGAAAAAATCAGATAAGATGGAAATGTTTTATAATAAAAAGTATTTCTATTTCTAAAATCTTTTACAGTATTAACATAATATAGGGCCTATTTCCTATATCATCTATTAGCATAACAAAAGTTTTTAAAAATGAAAACAGTTATTTGTTTTAATTAAACATTATAGTAATAGCTCGATACCTCAGCATGTAAATTTTGTTTATAATACAAAACAATTTTCAATAAATACTCTAAATTTTTTAATATTTATTTTTATTGCTTGAACAAGTTAAATGTTTTATCAGCTACCAGTGAACGTAAATTTAAGCTTAATCATATGTCTGTAATACTTGTAAATGTATTTTTTAAATTCAATTAAAAATCGTTTATATTGTTTACTTTAATCCCCAAAACCTTGAAATATTAAAAAAAATGCTCTTCAAATTATCACAAACAGGTTAAAAAACGTTTAACATACCCGCGAAATGTTCTGTAGGTTGTGCTTTACCGCTGCTTCCTGTGCTACTTTTCCTGATTTCGTTTGAAATACTATCATCTAGTGAAGAAGTTGATTCTTTGTAACGCTTGATTCTCTCACGAATGTCGTTATTCCTAAAAACCTCTGTTTCTTTGCAATTTTCCTCCAGGAGTCGGGACACATCTGAAGAGTAAATGTCAACGGATTGGTTGTCCGTATGCGTGGAAAGAACTCCGGCTGATTGAGAAGACACTGATGTAAAACGGCTACTTTTTTGCTTTGTTCTTTCAAGTGATGACGTCGAAAAGCTTGTTTCTTCGTTTGGTGAAGCCGTGTTGTTCATAGGTAAAAATGTGCTTCTAGTTCTATTCCAATCGTCTTCGTTACGAGGTAGCCGAATGTACGATCGTCGGAGTTGAGTCCGTTCAAAAACCCTTTGGCGTTCTTGCTTAGCAAAATTTTCAAGAGTATTTTCAAGATCGTTTGATGGCGGATTTTCATAAATTGTGATCTTTTCATTCTTTGTCACGATCATGCTTCTAGGTCTCCCGTGATTTTCCTGGCCACTACGAGAACTAAAAAATTCAAGTTGTTGTGATTGTGAAGGTTCTTCTTTAGATTGGTTCTCGACTTCAGTTTCTGCCATCGGCTCACCGTTCACCAAGATGATGTTTTTCAATCCCGGTGCAGTGTCGGAGCCGTCTTTCAACTGCTGGTTGATTTGATTATTTTTCTCTTCCGAGCTGGTAGAAGCTGATCCGTAGGCACCGAGTCTTCGGTCTAAGTCATTTACCGCTGTTGTCTGGGATTTTTCAGATTCCGTCTTTGTGTCCGCTTCCCACGCTTTTTTCGGTTCTATTTTTTCATTGCGGACAGTGGACGTGAAATTTTGCTCGTAGAGCCGCTTTATTTCTTCAGGAGGAGGCTTAACGCGAGACGTCCTACGAATAACATCCGGGTTTTGCTGCTGAAAGCGCTTTAAATGATGTTTTTTTGCTAAGTCCCCTGTCGTTGTCGGACTTTTTTGTTTTCGATTCGGAGCTGCGATGCTATTACAACGTCGAAGACCGGACTTTTTATTCGGAAAAGTTGTGAAGATTTCTTTTCCTTCGTTGACTAGAAGAGTGCTTCCATCGACAGTGGTTCTGATTTTTTTGTTGTTGCTTGCATCTTCTAGTTTCGCCATTTTCTCTCTAAATGCAAATGCACTTTTGAAAAAAAGCAGGTCAGGCCTTTTTATCATCATCGTTTTATATTTACAATCTTGATACAACAAAATTGGTCATAAAAATGTAAAAAAACAATACTTTAAATTATAGTTCATAGTTTTTGCATGGTATTTTTAAAAAATCTAAATAAAAAAAAAGTTTAATATTTATTGATAGTTACCCGTAATGGCTTCACAAAAAGAGGGGTCCAGTGCAAGAAAAGTAAGGGGGGACATTATTTAGTGTACTAAGAAAAGGTAGCCGGAGCCATTTTTAGTGTATAAAAACAAATTGATCTCTAAAAAAAAGGTCTTCAATTTTGAGGGGCACTTTTGAGCAATCCAAAGCATTGAGAGTCACTTGAGTCACTTTTTAATGTCTCAAAACAAACTGATTGCTAAAGAAAAGTTTAATAAGCACAATCGACAACAACCTAATGAGCAGAAGTCGAGTATGCTGCAACCACCGATTTAAAGATTTTTATTTTCTTTTTGTCATGCCATCACCATCCTTGTGCTACTATGAAGAAATACCCAGCCAACATACCCGTGCAGGGCCCTTGAGGGTAAAATGTGGGCAATGCGGGCTCGTGCGGGCAAGTCAAAACCGTAAGGGCCCGGTACAGGTCCGTTGCAGTTTTCACGTGGGTAAAGTGCAGTTTTCAAGTGGGCTATCGTCAATAGCAAACGTGTACAAGAACCGTGCGGTTCCTGTACAGTTTGGTAAGTAGCAAGTGCCAAAATTTTCAAATGAATTTTGATGCAGTAATTATGTGCAGGAACTGTGCGGGTCCTGTGCAGTTTGCTGTGCAGGCGTTATGCGGGTTTTGAGTGGGCAATTAAAGCCGAAAACCTGTACAGGTTTTGTGCGGGTCCCGTTCAGTTTGTCGTATTGTCTGAATAAGGTTTTTGAAACGCAATGGGTGTGCAAACTCCGTGCCCGAACTGTGCAGATCCTTCACAGTTTATTACATAAAATTTTTAAACATTATTTGAAGTTTTCGTGTAAAAAATGATGTGCAGGAACTGTGCGGGTTCTGTGCAGTTTTCTATGCAGGAGTTATGCGGGTCTCAGGTGGGCAATCCAAGTAGGATAACTGCACAGGTCCTGTGCGAGTCCCATGCAGTTTATTAAATATATTTTTTGATATTTTCAAGAATGCAAAGCAATATAACAAAAACTTGTTGGTCCTGTGCAGGTCCTTCACAGTTTCTCAGATAAAGTTTTAAAATATTATTTAAAGTTTGTATGTAAAAATCATGTTCAAGAACTGTGCGGGTCCTGTGCAGTTTTCTATGCAGGAGTTATGCGGGTCTCAGGTGGGCAATCCAAGTAGGATAACTGTACAGGTCCTGTGCGAGTCCCATGCAGTTTATTAAATATATTTTTTGATATTTTCAAGAATGCAAAGCAAGTAACAAAGACTTGTTGATCCTGTGCAGGTCCTTCACAGTTTCTCAGATAAAGTTTTAAAACATTACTTGAAGTTTGTATGTAAAAATCATGTGCAGGAACTGTGCGGGTCCTGTGCAGTTTGCTATGCAGGAGTTATGCGGGTCTCAGGTGGGCAATCCGAGTAGGATAACTGTACAGGTCCTGTGCAGGTCCCATGCAGTTTATTAAGTGTATTTTTTGATATTTTCAAGAATGCAAAGCAAGTAACAAAGACTTGTTGATCCTGTGCAAGTCCTTCACAGTTTCTCAGATAAAGTTTTAAAACATTACTTGAAGTTTGGAAGTAGAAATCATGTGCAGAAACTGTAAAGGTCCTGTGCAGTTTGCTATGCAGGCGTTACGCAGATTTTAATCAAGCAATTTAAGTAAGAAATCTGTACAGATCCTGTGCCGGTCCCATGCAGTTTATTAAACATATTTTTTGATATTTTCAAGAATGCAAAGCAAGTAACAAAGATTTGGTGGCCCTGTGCAGCTCCTTCACAATTTATCACACATAGAGTTTTAAAATATCGTTTGAAGTTTGCAAGTAGAAATTATGCGCCGGAACTGTGCGGGTCCGGTGCAGTTTTCTACGCAGGCGTTCTGCAGATTTCAAGCGACCAATTTAAGTAGGACACCTGTACAAATCTTGTGCGAGTCCCAAGCAGTTTATTAAATACATTTTTTTATATTTTAAAGAACGGGGTTTGTTATCAAAAACTTGAAAAATATGGCAAGGGTTTCGAATGCTTGCAAACGTTAAAAACTATTGAACTAAATTAACAAAAAGACAAAGTGCTTTGCAAGAGTTACTTTTACTAAATTTGGTTTTATAGTGGTGCATAAGGTATAAACAGTTCAAAATTGTTTCATTCCGTCTCAGTAGGAAACCATTAGAGAGCGGCGCTAAATTTATTAAAACAAAAAACAGGATCGAAAAAGCTGTAAAAGATTATGTAGTGTGCGAATTGCGTTAATGTGGATTAAGCAAAAGTTATATTTTGCTATTGTTATTTGGTTCAAGTACTTTTTGATGGTACCAGGTTCTTTAAAATCTTAAAATTTAAAAGTAAAAATTAATTGCTTTTTGGTTGGACAATTACAACCTATTGTTTCAACGGAAAATTACGAAACAATTTAATTTTAGGCTTAATTGGAAAAAAATAACTAGCAGCGACAACTTCATTTATAAAATGTAGCAACTCTGCCGCGGCACCTACATCGCATGAAAACAAAAGTAACGACGCTACAGCATCTGCCAATGTTCACCTTTGCAATTTAAATTGTTTGTGCAAGAGTTTTTCTATTAACAGTTGAAAAGTTGTTTGGATTTAAATCCAGCACTGTCTTACAGCGTTTTGTTTTATTGCGTGCCAAACAGTGATTGGTGAATATGTGGTTTGAACAACGCGTACTTACATAAAATTAACGTCCTCGCGATGACGCCATTTCTCAAATTAAGGTCGTTTATAACTCCCTGTTACAAGCAAAGTGTTAAAGCTTACCTAATAGTATTTACATTTGTTAAATTTTTATTATTCTATATTTTTAGATTGGGTTTAAAAATACTTTTTGCTTGAAATTGCTCAAATTTTCTAAACTTAAAATTTTACGGCTTTTAGCTTTGCTTTCTATTAAGACGTGTTTGAAGAAGAAAAACCCAAGTAAAAAATGTTTCGTTAGAATAATCGTAGATCTTGCGTTTTTTGCGTTTGTGCGTTCTAAAATGAGAGCTTAGTTGACTTAATACAACAGCAAGCAATTGGATTATGACGTCATTTGTCTTTTTGCACAATTGAAAATTCAAGTACGGCACAATTGAAAGGGAAAAGTACTTTACAAAAGCCGACAAATGGACGAAAACGTCGTATAGATTAACATTAACACCATAGCTCGTACAGCTGTTGTCTCAAAAAAATCGGGACAACTGCAAAATAGAACCATTAGGTATTAGGCGAGTTGTTTGTTGATTGTGAGTGTCTTGATCTTTATAGAAATTTTTGTTCTTTATAGAAAAAGCAGCTATTTTTTTTGTTCTAAATGAAAAACATATTTTGATTGATAAAAATTTATAAACGGAGGTTTTTCATAGTTTATGATTTACTTAACGCAGCTAGTTTTATTTTGTTTTAAATAAAAAATTTTAAATAATTAAAAAAATTAAATAAAAAATTTTAAAGCATACGGGTATTCACTACTTTTATGTTTAAAAGCATAAAATCGGAGGTATTCTAGACGTCTAAAATTTTTTTATTAAATGCATGCTAAAAGTAGCAAAACGAATATGTTTATTGGTCAAGGGAGGGTCATAAACTAAAAAAACATTATTTACAAATAGCTACCAAAAAAACACTATTTATTTGAGTGCATTGTCAAACGTTTGGCCAAATAATGCATGGGAACAAATAAGATCAGTTTTTAATCTTGAATCACCTTTTTTAGATTTTAAAATTTTTAATCTTGAATCACCTTTTTTAGAAAAATTGTACGTAACAATAATATAGTAAAATGTTTTGGATAAATGCTTCTTTAAAAGTAAAGTCGATGTAAGCCCATGAACCGTATTGTGTTCTTTCAAATGACTATGCCTAAACTAATGTGTATACAATTTTCTTTGATTTCTTAATTTTTAAATTTTTAAAGGGGCATTGAAAGATGTATGTAATTGTAGAATTTGTAAAAAGTAATTCAGCTTCGGTTATGCCGACAAACTGGTTTTATGACAAAAAAAAGAAATGCTACTGAAAGCTACTGGCCAGAAAAATCTGAAAACATTTCCAAGCGAAACAAAGCTGTTGAAGAAATGTGGACTCCACATCAAAATTGAAATTCAAATACGCGTTATTGGAAAAGCAGGTGGTTTTATTTAGTATTTTTAAAACTTTATAGATTAATAAAATTCAATTTTGATTTTCTAGAACAGTGGCACATAATGCGCCAATAATTTTGCATACGTATTGATTTTTTAAAACAGATTTAGCTATATTACGAATTAGACCACGTTTAGGCATGCTTCCAGTTGAATAACAATTTATTAGAATTTCTTAAAAGACTTCATTTTTAAATATTCCAATATTTAAAATAAAAAAAGACATTCAAGTAGGTTAGACCAGTGTTCTTCAAACTTTTTTCATCGAGACCCATTTTTCACAGGCAAATTTTTTCGCGACCCCTAAAAAAGTATCTTCACCTAGAATCGATCTCTGATTCCGCTATTTTTCTCCCAAAATCAAGGTGTTCTCTAAAAAAAAAAAAAAGAGGTCTTCACTTCGATTTCATCTCTGATTTCCCTGTTTTTCTCCCAAAATCAAGGTGTTCTCCAAAAAAAAAGGTCTTCACTCCGATTTCATCGCTGATTTCCCTGTTTTTCTCCCAAAATCAAGGTGTTCCCGCGACCCCCAGTTTGAAGAGCCCTGGGTTAGACGATGGTCGTTTAACAACGCGTGTTTTTTTGATTTTCATGGAAAAATGAAATAATGTACAGTAATGTAAAGGCGTCCAGTTTGAATTTTCTTGAGCGTACGAAATCCATGCCGTCACAAACTATCACGTTACAGTTAGCTAATACTGTAGAATACAAGCAATCTTTATGACTTTGTGATTCACATTTACTAAACATATAAATATCATTTACACATTTTTCTACAAAATTTTTCTACTCGGCGAGCTTCAGAAAAGTGCTCAATGACAATTAACTCAGAGCAGTTACAATTAATTAAACTCAAACCTAAAAAATTATTTTATCACAAATATATTACGTTTTGCCGTTGTTTCACCAATCAAAAATAAAAGCAAAAATAAGAAAACAAATACCAAAAGAACAGTCTTACAAAGCCATTAAAAGAAGGCACAAAAAAATAAGCGGAGATAAATTTTTTTGATTAAATTTTAATAAGAATAATAAAGTTGTTTTTTTACTTGCGTATTTTTCCAAAAATCGACGAATTTATTGCATTAAACAGAAGCTCCTAAAAATGCTTTTAAAAAAATAAAAGATTTTGTGCGTTTTCTCATTAAAATAAAGTCGTCTATTACTTCGAAACAATAGAGCAAGCGCGCTTTAACAAAGTTTATGACTTTAACTCGGGCATTAAAGAGGGTTTAATTGAAAAAGAACAAGTAAAATTAAAGTGAAGACTAAAAAAAAATCATTATAGCCTAAGTCTGCTTCGCCAACTAACAAAGATTTTTTTCCATCTTAAATTTAATTTTACATGTACTCGCGGCCTGCGATAAACTTACGTACTAATAAAAAAGGACCCACTATATGTAAAAAGTAAAGCAAGCCTACTGCAAAATAAGATTAAAAAAAAAATTGTGTAGAGTATCGTTGCAACCTTGCAAAACAAACTAGGTAATTTTCCCAAGTCGCGACCCCAGGTTGAGAAACGCCGGTCAACTTATTGATTGAGTCTTTCAACCAAATCAGCATTTTATCAAAGAATTTAAATCATGACAAAGTTTAATTTGTCGTATTTTTCTCATGATTGTAAAATAAAAATTTAATAGAATGTTATTATTTTGTAAATTTAATCTTTGATGCACTAGGTATTACAAAAAATTTATAAAATTCCAATATTAAAAAATTTAGAACAATTAATTTTAATTTATATTATTATTATTTTTTTAGAAGCAGTTAAGAAGCATCCTCTTTCCAAATCTGGAAGAAGAAACAAAATTGAAAAGTGCGTTGCAAAGTGGCTTCGTAGCAGCCGTGACCGCGACGGCAGAAGAATGAAAAGAGAAAAAGCTTCAGACTGTTGATATTTTGTGGTCTTAATTTTTGTATGTTCAAATTCAAAAATAAAAAGTAACTTTTGATTTGTGAAAAATTGATTATTAAAATGAACTAATTTTGAAAAAAATAGGTAATCGACTAAACAAAGCATATAGGTATAAATTGGTTTGATGGTTTTTTAATCTTGTCTTTAACATTGTGTAAAATGTTGTAATTTTCCAAGCAAGATTATTTAAAATCACCATAAAATTTGCGCAGAAAGTTGCAATAAATCCCCGTGAAACCCTTACAGGAAATCGCATCAAACCATCGCGAAAACCATGCAGGAATACAGCATTAAGCCACCATAAAAACCGTACAGAAAGTCGGAATAAAACCATCATGAAAGCGGTGTAGGAAATCGGGATTAAGCCACCATGAAAACCCTATAGGAAATCGGCATCAAACCATCATGAAAACCCTGTAAGAAATCGGCACTAAACCACCATAAAAACCGCACAGAAAATCGGCACTAAACCACCATGAAAACCTTGCAGGAAGTCGGCGCTAAACCACCGCGAATAACGTACGGGAAATTGGCATTAAGCCATCATAAAAACCGTGTAGGAAGTCCGCATAAAACCATTATGAAAACGGTGCAGGAAATCGGCAATTAACCACCGTAAAAACCGTGCAGGAAATCGGCATTATACCGCCAAAAAACGTCGTGCAGGAAATCGGCATTACGCCGCCACGAAACCCGTGCGGTTAAACCCATGTGGGGCCACTTCGGGGCCCGCGGCCAAATCGATACGGGTCCTGTACGGGCTGCCCTCACAGGGCCCGCACAGTTGCCCGTGCAGGGCCCTTGCGGGCCCTGCATTCTATTGTTGGCTGGGTAGAGCAATATCTGGTGTAGGGGGTCACTTTTTGATGTATTTTAGGGGGGACTCCGTGCGGCCGCACCGTTCGCACCCTATTAAAGCCATCACTGATGGTTACACTCTTACATGAAACCAAAATATTGGAATATTTTCCCCAAAAAATATTTGATAGATAGAAAAAAGTGTTAATCAACAGCAATGCAAAAAGAATAAATTTCAGACTTATGGCTCGTATTATTTCATTTCTGCACCGTTTGGCACACTGCACTTTATAACAGTGATTACCAGACTTTGTAAGACAACAGCAACTTTTATAAATTAAAGTTTTTGGTGAAGTGGGTTATTTAAGAGAGAAAGATGTTGGTTAGAAATTTACTTTAAAAGTAAAGACCTTTTTTTGGTCGTTAAATAGTTTTTTGGTTTCAATTCCAAATACATGTAAATGGGAAAAAGTTATTAAAAGTCTACATGAAGAACGAAAAAAAGTCTTTATTCATTTTCGAAGTAAATTTATCAAAGAAGTAGTTTTTGTTTATTTAAGACAAGCGTTATTGTATTTTTATTAAACGTTTATAATTCAAGCTATTTTCAATAGGTTAAAACTGCTGTAGGCTTACTAGTTGTTATGCGACGGCGGGCAGTATAAGATTGGGAAACCCTGCTCTATGAGAAATGCCAGCGCCTTACCTAAAAGCAAATTGGTAGAGAGCTGTTAACTTACTTTTAAGATAAGATTTTTCTATAACTATCTCTAACTATCTTTCTGACTGGCAGGAAAAGTTCTGAGGTGTTATGATCAGGCTGTCAACGATTATCTCAACATGCTTTTTGAAGATGCCAACATATTGCTGCCCGGTTGAAATTTTTTATTTGTTTTTTAATTTGTATTAATATATGACTGGAATTCAGAAATGCTTTCTATAAAACCGCAAACAAAAGAAAGTGCCCTGAAGTGCTTTTTTTAAGTACACAACAGAAGGACGAGATCAGGTTTTGAACCGTAACCGTATCGATCACGTTCGCCACCAATACGCCCTCTTATCCACTCGGCCACGCTGCTGACGAATTTTCGCTAAAGAGAAGACCAATATTCAAATTTGGTATTGCGTTTTTATAAACTGTGATCCTGCGGCGTTTCATTCTAAAAATTCCCACGCGCTCTCGCAAAAAAAAGAAGTTTACAGCAAGATAGTTTGCAAGTTGTCATGAATTAAGATGAAATTTTGACCTTGTTAAGAACGTAAGTTTACAAAAAAACACTTGACTGTATGAATCAAAAATTACAATTTAAAATTAATAAAGTTCTTTCTCACTTTCTTTTCGCAGCATCTTCCCGCTTTTGATTTTCTTCAGCAGCTTTGAGAAACTTTTTTCGAAACTCTGCGACGATTTGGCAGCAAGCACTCAAAGTGAATTTCTGTGGATTTTCGCAGAGATAAACTGCCAGCTTTTTGGTATCTTCAGTTAACGCTTTTTCAAGTTCACAAATATTTTCCAAACGGTTAATCGCTTCCTATTAAAACAAAAAATACCGTTTTGTGAGCGCCGGAATTATGATTGGCACGGTCTCGGTTCAAAACCTACTCGCACCATTCTGTTGTGTCTAAGGAGAAGACACTTTACAGCTCATTCCCTTGCTTTGTGGTCTTGGCAACCAGTTATAAATTTCAGTCATATCTCTATAAAACTTCAAGTGGATTGCAATATCTTGGCACCTCCGGAAGCAGGTCGGATAATTGCTTACCCTATGTATTAGCGCCTCCGTTGCTTTCCTGCGAGTCAGGAGGATAACTATAAAGATAAAGAAAGCAACATTTGACTAGAAGTTTGGCAGTTAGTTAGAAAAAGGCATCTCTATTCTGTATTGACTTTAACCGTAATCACGTGTACACAAATTTCTGTCCCCCAAGTTAAGTTAGAGTAGTGGCAGGTAATTGAACTGTTTACAAAAGTTTACCATATGTATGGTATTTATTTATCATTATAAGCAATAACTACAAAACCAGTCTTTGCAATTGGTTGCTTTCAAAGCCCCAGCAATTGGTAAATTGAAAAACGTTAAAACGGAATTTTGGTAAAGTAGAAAAACAAAAGAAAAAAGTTCTACGACCAATGTTTTTAAGAGTAAATGTGACTTTTTTGTTGGCATTGTAAAATATATTTCTGCAAGTGAATTGTTTTTAAACTATTATTTTTTTGTGTAGCAGTCGAAAAACACTTCAAAAGCTTGACAGCAATTTTTTTATTATACAATTTTATTATTTATCCATATAAGAAAACAAAAGATTGATAATTTTTAAAAACAAATAAATTGATCCAGACGGTGACTCTTTTAGTAAACTGACCTTTAGAAAACCACCGACATTTTCCCGCAGCTCTTCGTCTGCTTCTTCTAGAACTTTCTCGTTTAAATTTTCAACTCTCTTCTGATACATCTTGATTTCTTCTCGAAGCTCTTCTTCTGATGCTCTGGATGCAGATTCGACAGAAGAAATTTCATTCGTCCACTTCATCATTTCTGGACCATTGTTTTTAAGTTCCTAGAGCAGTTAAAAAAAAACAATTAACAATTTTTATATCAATTTGCAATGCTCTCTGATAATGCATTTCTATTAATTTATTAAACTTCTCCTCTGACGAGCACGATTCTCCTGAGCATCCGCCTTAAAATCCTGACCATATTGCTACAAACAATCAACTTGTTTGGTCATTAGATGAACACAAGGAAAGAATGTGATTGAAGTCTCGGTTTGTTCCTGGTGCCCGGAAATCATAAAAACTTATACCGTATCTCTTTGATTAGAATACGCCCTTGATTAGAATGCATTCTTGCTTAAAAGGAGTACAAATTGCGATAAAAAAATGGAATGCGCGCTTCTAGTTGATAAAATATGGTATATAAACCAGGAATCCTCTATTTAAACAAGATCTGAGGACTTCATTACTTGATCGCCTATAAAGTAGTGTGGGCGCTATTAACGTATCTATTATTAAGATTATAGGTCCTGGCAACAAGGAAGCTTCTAAGGCAATTTTTTAATCACAGAATTATTTCGCAAAATTGAGAAATTTTCTGGCAGTCACGTTTTCCTGATCCGATGCTCCTGATTAATTTTTTTGGGGGCACCTTAAAGAACGTTTATATATCAAGAAACCCTAAACTATTCTATAGTTCAAGAAAATCAAGTGTCCCGAAACTCGAGGACTTCCGACTGCTGTCGTGAAAAATGTCATCAATAGAGCGTATCCTTGTTAAGCTAAAAACTAGAAAAATTTAGTAATAAAGTTTTTCATAATTAAAAAATTTTTATTTCCAATGATTTAGCAATATATATATAAATATCAGTTGATTAAAAAATTAAAATTATAGTATTTTTTAATATCAAAGTGCCTTTTTAGACACCCTTTATTTTTTGTGCGGTGATTTTTTATGTGTAGGTTTACTTCGTAAAAATTTTTAAGCTATAATTTGTAAAAGCCAGTAGTATCCAAAATAATTATAATGACTCGAATAATTAATATTTTAGTTTTAAAAAATTATTTTTTTTTAGTTTTAAATGAAGAAAATGTAAAAATGTTGTTAAATAAAAGGTTTTTATTTTTTAGAGTTTTTTACCATTGCAACATAATGCATGAGGGTCATGCCCGGTTTGTTTGCTTTGGTGTCAGTGAGAGACTTGAGGGAGGACAATCTGAACCCGGCGGCATTGCCGAAGGTGGCTCCTCTGTTAAGGTAGTTTCCAGCTTGAAGAACCAGGTGCAAAATAGACGGTAATGCGTAGCAGTTCTTGATTTCTAAAAAATTTATTCAAGAGAAAATTATTCCATCAAGATGTCGTCTTTCTTAGCTTAAAGAACAATCTTTGCTCTTTATAAGCATACTCAACTCAAAAGTTTGTGTGAATATCTTACCATGGTCAGTTTTTTCAAGGACTTTATTAAATGTTTTTAAAAACTTAGAACCTAAAATTAAGAATCAAATTACTCTCGTAAGAGGCTAACAAGAATATTTTTTTTTTTTTCAAAAACAACAAATTTTTATTAAATTTGTTTCCTCGCAAATAGTTTTTACTCAATGAATTCGGTTATATCGTTAATTCCTAAACCAGGGCTCTTCAACCTTTTTTTCTCTCATGCACCTTTGCAAGAATACTTTATATTTCATGCACCCTTGTGATAAAATTACTCAAAGTCTAAAAAAAGCTTGCGAAACCCGCGATTTCTATTGTGTATTCTTAAATAAACATTTATAAAAAATACACAATACACATGAAAAGTGAGCAAAATATAAAAAAGAATGTTGCAGTGGGCTGAGAAAAGCAAAACTAACTAAAAGCAAAAAAATAATCAAATGATTAACAATTTATCAGGGATTAATGACTTTTCTGTGGTTGCAGTTTTCGTACCAATAAGTCATGCACCCCAGAGGCAGTTATGGTGCACCCCGGTTGAAGAGCACTGTTCTAAACGGCGCACAGAGCGCGTGGTAAAAACCTTAATAGCCCTACATGTAGAATTGCCGACACATAACCGACAAAATATACAACCAAACATTTCATCATACTCATTTCTTGCCGTAGAACGTGCGGTGAGTTGGCGGCGCTCCTGTTATCAACATGGCGCCAGGCAACTTAACCGTGCATGGCAGTGCTACTGCTTCAGGACAGCATTGGCAACACTGTGTCAGATTTAGCCTGTTTGGAATTTAACCTCAAATCTCTTGAACTAAAGACAGAATTGATGCCAATTAGACTAAATATGTTGGCATTGTGGTCGAGTGGTTAGAGCGCCGTGCTTATGATCAACATGGTTTCGGTTCAAAACCTACTCGCGCCATTCTGTTGTGTTCTTGGAAAAGACATTTTACGCCACATATTCCCCTGCTTGGTGGTCTTGGCAAGCAGTTCTAAATTTCACTCATATCTCTATTAAATTACAAGCGGACAGCAATATCTTGGCATCTCCGGAAGCAAATCGGGGTAATTGCTTACCCTATGTATTAGCGCCTCCACCGCTTTCCTGCGAGTCAGGAGGATAAATATAGAGATTTAAAAAAAAATGTGCAATTGTTATGGGAAGCGCACTAAAATATTCTTGATTGCTTGAAAAGTTCGGGAACGTTGATAAAAGTTTAAAAAGACCCTTGCATAGGTAATAAGGGACCTTTGTCTGGACTCAAAAATTAAACAAATGAAAGATTTATAGTAAAGTTCTTTATATCGTTGTTTGTTTTGTAAAAACCAAAGTAATTTTCGGCATTCAAATTACAGTGAATACTAATAAAAATAAATAAAATATCTTTATTTGAGTGAGCTCCAAAAATTTTTTTCTACAAAAGTAAAGTAAAGACAAAAAAGGTTTTCATTTAACTTTTAAAGAATAAATATATTTCAATGTTCACTTAAAATGAACAACATATTCTCGGTTTTTCAAACCGTTTTCCCAGGCTCAGGTGTTTTTGCAACCTGGTCATATTTTGTCCACTATACCTTTCATTGCTTTTTGCAACGTCACAAGAGATTGATCGATCTGCGTCATTGCGTAATCGAACTCTTCTCGTAGCAACATGACGTCGATTCTTAAGTTATAATGCGGAATCGAGATGAGTTTAAGAAGGAAATGTTCGGCAGTATCCAAGCGTGACACTGGGCCCTCGAAACCTTAACAAAATGACGAGAAAAGTAGTGTAGAAATTACAAATATTTAAAAACAAAAATCGCAATCAATAATGTTGGCAGCGTGGTCGAATGTTCAAGAGCGCCATTTTTGTGATCTGCATGGTCTCGGTTCAAAACCTACTCGCGCCATCCTGTTGTGTCCTTGGGAAAGACACTTTACGGCACTTTATCCTGCTTAGTGGTCTTGGCAAGCAGTACAAAATTTCAGCCATATCTCTTTTCAATTAAAAAACAAATAAAAATTTTTAACAGGACAGCAATATCTTGGCATCTCCAAAAACAGGTCGGGGTAATTGCTTCCCCTATGTATAAGCACTTTCTTGCGAGTCAGGAGGGAAAATATAGAGATAAAATAATGAAAAGAAATGTAAAACGACATTTTATATTTTATTTATAGAACAGATACAAACATCGTCAGCCTTTGCCTCCTCAAACAATTGTCAGATAAAAAAGTTTGAATTGTTTTTCCAAAACTCTGAAGTATCGTGTGTTGAAGTAACAAAAGAAATAATAGTGTAGTGAGATAGTTCGCAGCTGTTTTGCAAAGTGCAGTACATTAATCAAACGTTGCCGAAAGCTTTAAATGTTGAAGCCTTATTGTAAGCTAATATCAGTATTATCATAATTTTTTTTCAAAGCTGAATTTTAGCAATGACAAAAAAAGTTTGACAAAATACACTTTCACATTCTTTCCTACAAAGAATCGTTTTATTTCTCAACTATACGGGAAATGTTATTCACATTGGTGCATCAAAAAGCAAAATATAATGTATATAAATGATAATTTTTTTTAATCTCTCATTTAGCGGACGCAGTCATTTTTTATTAGTGTCATTTTTACATATATTTTTGTCATTGAAGATAAACGTTTTAACATAAATTAATCGCAACCAATATAAAAAAAAACTTTAAGTTTATCGTAAAAAATCGATCCAAAAACCTACAAAAGCACAAAAGCTATTCTAACGCTGAAATAGATTATTTCATAAAATTGAAAATCCTTCGGTCAATATTCTTATTTCCTCCAGCAAGCCCGATTATTTAAGGACCTGTATATCATCTGGGACACATTTTCAAATTTATCTTGCTTTTTTGATAGGCTAAACAAACTTTTTAAAATCTTGATTTCTTCTTTGGTCGGAAGGAGTTTATGCAAAGAACGCAGTTTGTCGGAGTTCATGAAAGAAACGTCGCAGGCTTGAATGGAATCAACCAACACTGTGATTGGTCTGAAATAAGAAAAAAAATTAATAAGTTAGAAACTAAGCCACGCAAAACGAGAAGCATAAACTATAACAACCAAATAGTAATTATGGCACAAATATTAATTGTGCCATAATTACTACGATTTTTTAAAATTTAGAGACGCCAATGTTAGAGTTTTTCAAAATTAGACTTCTCTTAAAATATAAAGAAAAATTAAAAAGAAGACAACTTAAGCCATAAGCATTAACTAAATTTTCTATTTATCTGCTGTAAATTTGTTATCAAGACTACCGTACTTTTTTCAACTTTTTCAAGCAAGACAAAAATTTTTATGAAGTTAAAATTAGAAGTGAATAAACTAAAATTTTGGTTATGTTATTGATTTATTTACAACTCTTCGTACCACTTTGATCAGTATGGTATAAAGTTTAAGAAAAGCGCAAGAGCATGATGTGTAGGTGTGTGATTTTGTGTCGCAAGCCTAACATAAAATTAATGATAATCACCGTCGATACCGTTTAAACAAATCCGTTAAAAACCAGTTTTTAATTACACAAAACTTTGTAAAGATCTTATCAAGAGTGTTTTGTTTACTGATAAAAATCGTTTAGGCTCACATAATGAAAAATTCGCGAGGTTTAATATTGCAAAATTTGTTTTTAATTCATCGAATTGAATTGGTTTACTGCTTAAAAAGAATAAACAGAAACAAATAAAGAAGAATTTCAACTGAAAAACAAAATCTCGACTTTGCTAAAACAGGTCAAGTTACTCTCTATATATCATTGCAAATCATGATAATGAATAGTTAAAATAAATATGATTTTAATGTAGTAAGACTTAGAATTGATTCTAATTTGAGCTTGAAATAGCTTACTTGGCTCCCAGATTTTTAAAAATTTTACTTTTTTTCTGACCCCTGCTCACAATCATGCGCGATGCACAATGCCGTTTTTTTTGGTGCAATAATGTATCCGTAGGAGTCGCAATCCTTAATTTTTTCTTTTTGTTTTGCAAGCTCCGCTCTTAACCACAATCAAGTAGCTTATCTTAAAGAAATATTCAAAATCCAAACTCAGAACCCGGCAGTAAAAAGAGGGGTGCGGAATCCACTTTTCGTAGATACTTTATGACTCAATTATCGTAACTATAACAAGAATACTTGAGATTTTACTAATTTTTGTTTCTTTAGGTAAATTTTACTTGCAGCATTTTTCATAAAGCTTTTTATTGGTGAGAAGACAGGCGTAGCCGGAGAAATCGTCGTTGCTATCGTTGCTAAGTTTCTCGGAGCGCTTCTACGATTAGTTTGGTTATTTAGTTTTCACTTAAAGTAAATTTGATAAAATTGCCATAACTCAAAAGTGGAGACCGTGGGGTGTCAGCAAAGAATAGTTTAAAATTTTAGATGCTTTATTAAAACTCAGCAAAACAAACATATTTTGTTTCTCCTACTCTACTCGCCGAACAGAAATGTTGTACAGAAAACTTTTTTAAATTTGCTGATATCGTAAAAAAGAAATTGATTAACACGATTAAATAATCGCCTTTCATTTTCTATTTAATGCGACCACAACCATCCAGTAATGCAAGAGTGTTTTATGATTAATACAATGTCTTCTGGGTTTGAACGGACAACAAACTAATATTTAAAATGGAATGTCGACTTAAGCATCAATCAGTAGGCAAAAAAATGTTTGTATGATAAATTTTTTTTTAATTTGAGAGAAAACATAACAACTAGAATCAAATTATAGTTGAATGTTAATTGTCTAGCACTAACTGAAAAACATGTTTTTTGTTAAGATATAGTTTATCAACTTAGTGGAAAGTAAGCACAGCTTAAAATGTAAAACATCCCGAAATTTATGTTTTTGGCCAGATTTAATTCAGCAAGAAACATTTATCGACGCCTATGTATGTTCTTGTTATTGATCGACAGCAGTTTTTTTACTTTAAGCGGACTTATCATTAGATGAGTAACGTGTATCCATTTAGGAAATCGTCAAGAAGCGTTTTCATAAGAGAGCAACGAAAGTCACTCAGAGAGATCAAGCATCGAATTTGCGTCCTTCTGCTTACACTGAGCTATCATGCCAATTATTAGAACTTATTCACTAACGCAGTAATGCTCATTTAAAACGGCATATGTCGCAAGAAAAGGGGAATATTGAAATGGTTTGTCGAGGAAAGCCGATACCCCGGAAAATAACATATTCATAATAGGTACACGTCAATTAAAGTGTTTATTCAAGCTTTAGACAAAAAATGTTCTACTGAAACGTAACAGGCTGATCATAAGAACAACATAAAAAAAAGATTTTACCAACGAGCACCTGGTTATACAAAAAAAAGGAGAATATATGAACAATAGACTTTATTATACTTTCAAGTTAATACAGCTTATTATGACGTCACCTAAACAAATAAAATTCAAAAAATGATAAAAAATACAACAACGACAATCCTAAACTTTACGTTATTTTAGCGTTAAAAGCATGAAACTCATTGTATGAACGACCTTACAAGTAACAATAACAGCTGGCAATGGATAGGCTATCATTGGTTACGAGCAGTGGAAGATCAGACCTATCTTATCGCAAATGAGTCATGGCTGATTGCTAAACATGTATTGTTTGTTTCCAATTACACTTTCAGATCTTTCTATACGAGAAAAGCGGGTTAATTTGATATTATTAATTTGGCTTTTCAAATAATTTTCTGTGAAACTGAACGAACTGGATTTTGCTCATGAATGTGAGTTGTTAAAAATAGAACTTTACATCAATCCATTAAGATAATAAATCAGAAAACATTTTGTTTAAAATTCCTTTTAATTTTCTTTTGAGTTAAATGTTTTTGATAAAAATTTGTTGAAAGCTTTGGAAACACTTGGAAATTTTTTTTTGTAGGCTTTTCCTCTTGTAAAATGTGAAATGTTGAAAAGCTTTCTGTTGTTTTAAAGTTATTTCAAATTAAGAAAAAGCAAAATAAACTTTAAGCCCCAAACAAATGTTGACTGTAAAAATTAAACTTAGAATTTGAACAAGATTTCAAATAAGATGTAAAAATTTATTCTTTGATTTGTTATTTGTGGTGTACGCCTGTAAAATCAACAAATTTCTTGTTGCCTTTAAAATCGCAGACCAAGTTATTCGGTATTGTTTGATCAGCGATTATAACTTGAAGCTTAAATTCACTTTAATTTAAAAATCAAGAGGAAAAGTAAACAATGCAAGTAAATGAATGCTTCAAAAACCATTGCAAACAAAATTCCACAAATTTAGCTTTGAAATTTTTAATAAACGACATTTATGTTCAAACAAAGATAAATTAATTGTGATCAAGTTAAATAACCTAATGCAAGATCTCTTTTGGATTGAATCAGTGCTTCTAACCCCTTTCTTGCGATGACTCATAAGTTAAAGTTGAAGCTCAAAACCTTTCGTTACATTAGTTTTTGTGGGTCGAAGCGTTTAAAGAGTTCTTGGGCGCCATATCCTTAAGATTGTACCCAGGCAGCAAAACGGTAGCCCTGGTACTTCAAAACGGTTCCGGATCTCTTGCTTTTCCAAAAATGTTCCGCAAGCTTGAAGAATTTGGTCCACATCATAGAATGCGATATTCAGGTATCAAAAAGTTTTATAAACTTCTTTGATCGGCGGCGACTTTCGGGTAGCAACTAAGGGCTGAAAAGCCTTACTTGACAGAAAAGTAGAAAATAATACGAGTTATTCTCATTACAACATTACCTCTAGTACAATGCCTCAGAGCATCGAGGTAGCTATACAGAGACGAAAAAAATGTATTGATTGAAGTAGTATCTTCTTTGTTTTCAACATCAAGCAAGCAAAGTCTTTGCTAAGTTTTCCAAAAGTTTTAAGGAGAATATTTTGAATTTTCTTCGACGGAAGTATCCTATTTGGGGAGAATAATTCAAAACCGCTCAAACTTCTGAGCTTGATTCACAAAAATTTGAGATTTTACGGAAGTCAAATTTAAGCTCGAAAACACCAAACTCAAACTTTAACTCATACTTGAAAAATTAAAAATCAAGAAATCAACCTTGAACCAAAAGTAATTTATATACTTAAGTAAAAATAAATCGTGTTCGCGGCTCCTGCGAGCTTCACCTAAACAATTAAACATAAATTTAAAAATTGCCATTAATGCTTATCACTAAATTTTATATATCAAACTTTTTAAGTAGCAGTTACGTTTTAGTTTTTATTTGTGCAAGGTTTTCAAATAATACTAAGTCATGTCTACTCCTTTTACTCGCTCATCGGTGGTGAGAGTGAACCGTTTGTTTACAACATTTACAGAACAACCGTTATAGAACAAGGATTAATAGTTTATGGCAGTGGTTCTCAACGTGTGTGCCACGAAACTTTTTAAAAAACATTAGTCCATTGCTCCTCCTCCTTTTCAAGAGAACACTACTTTTGAAAGACGAAAATCAAGATCTGCATTCTGTTCCAAGTGTGCCGCGAATTTTGAAAGGGTCCCGAAGTGTGCCGCAGGAGCGAAATGGTTTAAAACCACTGCTTTATGGAATAAACTTATCGTTGTAAAATGGCTTTAATGTTTTTTAATTAAAGCTTTTTTTGCACTTTTGCTAAAGCAAGACGACGGATAGAAATAATTTGGCAGGCTACATTTTTTAGGGATTTACGTTGAAACAATTAGACAATGTTATTTCTAAAAAAAGAAAAAAATAATAGATTTAGTCGTATGTAAGTATTTCTTATCTGCTTCATATATTTCAAGCACCTGTTCATATTTGTACAGTTGGAGAACGTTTTGAAGAGAGGATTAATGTTTAACAAGCATTGACCAGTAATTTCTCTTTAACAAGACAAATTTAAAAAATTGATATTTAATTAGTCCAAAAGTAATCATCAAAGAATTCGGCAAAAAATTTACTGGACTGCAAAATGCACCCAATAACCCATTGGTTTTTTGTAACTATGCTGGAAAAATATTAAGTTGTGAACTAAAATTCAAAGCGTGATATACAAAACGGTTTGTTGAAGTTAAAATTAAGGATGGAATCGAAGAGAATATATTAAATAATTTTTTTTAAGCAAATCAGTGCATAACGCAATAACTTTTATTTCTTTTCAAACTATATATAGCCACTCTCATCTCCCATTGCATCAAACAGTTTTGAAAACGCTTATACGTCTGCTCCTATTGTAGGGAATATCTTTTTGTCCTTTTTCATCTTTTTTCTGTCATTGATGTTACTTGCGGAAATTTAAGGTTATCCAAAAGTTGTTATTGCTTAAGGTATTAATCCGTTATGACACTTAGGGATACTAATCGATGCTAATATGCTCATGAAATCTGCAATTTAATCTGTCCAGGTTAAAGGAGTTTCTTTGCCGGACTAAACTAATCTTATCACGTCTCATATTCTAAAAGTCACTTGAAAAAACAACTTTCAACAAAAACTCGAAAAATTTGAGAAACCAACATTTTTATTTTCAAAATAATTTTTAGACTAGAGAAAGATATAAATAAATAAAACCATGTCTTTAAGTCGCTTTATTCAGTGAATAAAGTACTAGTTTATTATCTGTAAAATTAAGAGATTAATTGTGGTAAACATTGCAATCAAAAGCTATAAAATAAAACTACTCTACGAAAAACATAGACCTACCAACCCATGGCATGATTTTGTTATCTTATTAAGTTTTAGATTGATCTGTTCTGTTTAATTTCGATGAGTGTCTTTTAGGTGAGGTAGCGGGAATTAAAAAACAATACTCCTGTTTTTCTACGTCTTGTAATTTGAATTATTGATTTCATAAAATTATTTTGGTACTTGAAAGTAATCAACTTGAAATAAAATAAAATTGTAAAGACTGCTGGGTTTAGTCTTTACAAACATTACAAAACGATTATTAAATTTAGCGAGATTACATCGTTGCTACAATAAGCTCTAATCTCTTCTTTAATCCAGACATAGCAACAAACTCCTGCCGCTCGCAACAAAAAAGATAAAAACTCCAAAAACCGCGATTAATCGAAGCGGTTTGAATGACATTTGGGAAAACAATTTTCAAACAAAAGAAAAACTGATAAATTGGAAAAGCGAAAAATTAAAGAATCGAGATTTGCACGGTTAAGTCAGTTACTTACCAAAAAAATCAGCTTTTTTACAAGGAAGAGTTATAAATAAGAATTATATTACTTTCAAGCGAAACATTAAAAATTCTTATAAATGATTAGGCCTACAAAGTGATACGAAAAAAGGTAACCCGATCATGTATTTATTGTCTTTCAACAAGTGTTCTTTTATTGCTGACATCTTTCAACTATATTTCTCTTAGTTTCTGATAATATTCATATGTTATCTTTATGTAAAAATGACAAGTCAAACACCAAGCTGTGTTTTGATAATAGCTCTCGTTATTTCTTTGATCTTTGGCGCTCTGTTGATTTCCATAGTACTTATCTGGTTGAAAATACAATGAGCTTCCGCTTCAATGTAACAATGTTTCCATTTTTCTAAATATTGTAAAGCGGATTTGAAGAAGGAAAAGAATAGGATATTTCGATCCACCAGAAGAAACATAATTCCACAGTTTAAACCCGGAATCGTACCCCGTTATTTCCAGCCAATTTAAAAGAATTAAAAAAAATTTATTGAAATCGACAAACAAAAAGTGATCTTTTTAAAATGTAAACTAGGTTGGTCCAAGCTTATCGCCCCTGCGGACCACGTTTCAAAATTTTGTTGAACTCACAAGCCGTAGGTGTTTGGAAACTAGCCTATTATAGAATGGGAAAAATGATTATTGAGATCTTTTTTTTTAATTCTTTTGGTTTTAAATAAAGTAAGTAAGGGTTCTTATGACTGAGAGAAAAAAACGCTTTTAAAAAAAAAACTTATTTTTCTATGGTTTGAAATTCTTCAGCGGGCCACAGATAATGCTGTTGCGGGCCACATGCGGCTCGCCGGCCTGGGTTTGGATCATCCTGATGTAAACAATACAGTCATTATTGCTGAAAATTTTTAATTTTTGGTACAATGTAGGCGCAGCATTAAAAAGACTGTTCTGACATGAAACGGCAAAAATATTCTAATAAATGCAAAAAAGTTGCAAGTTTTTGCAATTTTTTTCCAGACTTTTTTGCAAATTAACAAAAAAAGTCAAATGCTGTCTAAAATGAAGTGATTATCTTATTTTTGTCTTAACTTGTCTCCTGTGCTGAGAAAAAACCCAAAAGCAGTAGTAGATATAAACTTTTTAACAAAGGTTAAGATGGTATAGTTTGTCTTTCTTCCGACAAAGCGTTTTTTATGTTCAATGGTTTTTAGTTTTTTTTATTATTATTATTTTTTATTCAAAGCCATTTTTTAGTTTCTATATAACTACTATATAAAAAAACCTTTAAAAAAGTAATATTGTAACTTGTTTTTATGTCAATTGAAAAAGCTTTGGCAACATCGGTCGTGGGGCCGCAGTGTGTTACTAGAGCTGATTTAGTTTGAAACAAAATAAACCATTTTGTAACAATTCTTTTCAAACCTTTAGCATTTCATTAAATAAAATTTGTCTTTCTGGCCATTCATGTCGATAAAATTGCCAGAAAATTTTAAAGAATAAGTACTTAAAGGCTTGTTTTGATTTATGAGTCATTGCTTACGTATTTAAACTTGTATCAATGCTGGATGCATTGAAACTAGAAATCTTTTCTAGCTAAGCTTTGAATTAGCACAAGCAATTTAGACAAGGTTTCTGTAGAAAATTTTATTATCACATTTTCTGTACTAATTAGAAATTGGTGATAATCAGTATAAAAAAATTAGTTCTAAAAATTACCATGCTACATTTTCCATAAATTCATTAAAACAGAAAGGCATCTCATCTTTCTGAGTTGCAAACATGGTAATATTTTAAATATTTCCACAACACTTTTGATGGTGTTAAGCAAAAACTGGAAAAATTTATACTTCGAAAAAGTTTATATCTTCAGACAAAAATAGAAGACTGACTCTTTTCTTTGCTAAAGATTAATTTCTGTTTAGAGCAATGCTGTGACGACCAGCGGGGCTGTAAATACGTCACATATGTCAAAGAGAAGGAAAAGCACGGGCAATAATGTCGGCATTGCAAACACACTTTTCATGTAAAGAATACTTGATGTCAGTTAATCACTACATTGTCAAAACTTTGGCATTTTCTGACTTCTGTTTCGCAATCATACATGGTTAGCTTTTATTTTTGTCACTGTATCTTTAGTACTTATCACAGTTTATTTCGCTGAAGTTAGCTAAAGGTCTGTTCCACTACCTTGATTGCTTGAAGTGTGTACCGAATTGCTTAAAGGCTTCTTTGTTTTTGGTTTACCTCCTTTTACTTTGATCCTCCTACAGACGATAATAAAAAAAGAAACAGAAAAACACTCCGGCGCAAGTGGAGTAACTGATGATGAAAACAAAATGTAAACGAGAAGTACAGTGGCGAGCAAAAAAGTAAGACTTTTTTATTTTTTTAGACTTTTTCAAAATAACTTAGTTAAAATTGAATTATGTTTCTCAAAAAAAAATCAATTAATATTGGATTTAATATAATTTTTTGTGCTCTCTCTAATGATGTATTACTTGATAAATATAATTCAATTTTAAAAAAGTAATTTTAAAAAAATCTAAAAAAATAAAAAAGCCTTACTTTTTTGCTCGCCACTGTACTTCATAGTTTGCGTACTTTGTAATTATGTGGCGGCAAATTCTTAGAATTTACGTTTGCTACTTTGATCACCTAAATTTTTCAAACTGCTATTTCGAGCAGAACACAGCCTGAAATAAAGCACTCTGTTTGAGTTGTTAGGGAGCAACCGAAGACTTGTTGTACATTAGTATTCATAATTTTAATGTTGGGACCGAACGAGGTGTCCTTAAATGTGCGGCGACGTCCTCTACGTGTTGTATTTTATTAGTAAGTAATAAAGTACCATTCATGGTTGAAATCCCATCTTTATTTCTTATTCTTGTCTATACCTATTTTTTACTTCAGTTTTGCTGACAAATATTACGAGAACAGGTATAAATTTTTTCTTAATTTTTAAGCCGTGAGGTTTTCAACGCGGGGTGACAGGACAACTTTTTTAATTCACGACTTTTTGAATGTTATAAAAATCCGTTACGGAGTTATTTTTGTGTAAACGTTTTCACTTCAAGTAAATGTCGTTGTTGGATGTTTTATATTTACGCTACGGCTGCTTGAAATTTGCAAAGGGACGTTACTCTCAAAGATCATTAAGAAAAAAAACAAAAAATGTACTTGTACTTTCA
Source organism: Diplosoma virens (assembly GCA_963680785.1). Taxonomy (NCBI): domain Eukaryota; kingdom Metazoa; phylum Chordata; class Ascidiacea; order Aplousobranchia; family Didemnidae; genus Diplosoma; species Diplosoma virens. Next base: position 34,477,195 of record OY796895.1, on the reverse strand, counting down.
AAATAAAATCTGTCACTACAGGATACTCAGGGTAGAAGAAAACAGCTACATAAAATGAAAGAACATGTCTTGCACGGACAATAGAGTTACGTAAACAAAGTCCTCACGTTTGGAACGAAGAAAAGGAATGTCATTAGCATTAACAAAAAAATGGTAACTCTTACTCTCACGCGATATGAACAGTTAAACAAACCAGCCTACTGACAATACTTGGAAATTACTTCCGTGCGAGCACCTTGGCCTCACCTATTAAAAGTTGCAATGAAATATGACGGCCGACGAAAAAGCGCAAAACAGCTATGAATCTTTTTGTTATACCGATTTAAGATTTTATCAAATCGAATAAATAAAACAGGACAAGCACCAAAGAGTTGAAAACAATTGAAAGCAAATAAAACAAGTCTGGTAAGAGCTCTAGCACATAAAGCACATTTAAGCCGACAGCATAACTAAAAAAACTTTCACTTTTCTGGACGTTTAAGTTTTATCAGCATTATGCTTAATACTTTTAACATATAAAAAATAGTTTCGAATATAATTTTTAATAAAACCCTTCCATCACTTCAATAGTGACGTGATTGATGACACGATTTTGATGATGCTGGGAATCCCGGCACCGACCATTCTTATCAAGAAAAACCAACGTAGTCTTATCAAGAAAAGTTTATACCTACAGAACAATTCAAATTCACTTTTTTCCAATTTCGGCAGGTTTTTACATCGATATCAATATCTCGTTCACAAGCAACTTCCTTCTTGAAGGTATATATGTGCTGAGTAATTTTATGGATATTTATTCATCTACCTTGATCTCCTATCTAATCTTACACGTTATAACAAAGATTTACAAGTGTTCGCGAGGAGGATCGAAAAAATTGTAAACAAAAGCAAATTTTATGAAAGAAACTTTTACAGAGGTATTATTTTTTTATCGAATGCAAGATCGCAAAGCATCAGGCGGAGAAATGAACCAATTACCAACAAATCAAATGTCGGCGGCCTTTCGAATAAGCTACAGTGAATTGCTTGACGATGCAGTACATCAGTACATGATATTTAATGTGTTCATCAGCATACGACATCAGGGAACATCTCTTATTTACAAACAGACTAACTTTAAAACGTACGGAATTAGTGTCATGAGAAAAAATCAAGCATAGGGACTTATTGACATTACCATGAAACAAAAAGGTAAGAACTTTGACAGAACATTAAAAAGTAATTCAAATACTCTTTTTCTTAAACCATCGCTCACAAATCGTACTGTTTACTCTATAGTTATTGTAACTATGAATTCAGTTGACCCAGCTATGCGAAAACTGCATTACAACTCAACAATTAGCAAACATCTTTCAAAATACTTCTTTCACTTCTTTCAAAATATCGAGTAGAGAAAAGCTTGTAATAAAGATCAATGAAATAAATTCAATGAAAATATATCAAAACTCAGAGTATCAAAATATCAAAAGTTTGAAAAAAATGCTCGAAAAAGTACAAAAGCAATTCCGTTTCTTATTCGCCAGTTACAAAATACTTATAGGTATAAAAAATTGTTTATTCGATATTCAATCTATAGGAGTATCTCAAAAATTTCAAAAAATAAATCAAATGAAAAAAATCGCGTAAATCGCGTAAAGATGTCCAGTGATAACTGTGTTTTATTTTGTTTTTTAATTCATCTTCGTTCTATTGGCACTAGTCTTGAATTAACTTAAAACGCAGGTACTCTATATAGTATGTTTTCTTAAGCCAAAACTAAGCACAACGTTTTTTTTGGTGATGTTCTATTTTGTTATTTTTAATTCAAGATTAGCCTTCTTGTTACAAGTAGAACAAAATTGAATTTTTGTCTGGTCTGGTAACAATGTATAAGCATAATATAATGTTTTTGGAGAATTTTTCGGTGATTCTAATTTGGATGCATTTGTACCCTATATTTTTTCTGTTACATTGTTTGTGATTTTTAGAACACATCACCGCTTGTTCGGCGCTTTTGAAGTTCAGTAAGTAGTTCACTAGTTACCGTTATAAAAGCTTTCAAAGTTTGAAGTGAATCAAAGTGTAACTCGATATGTGGCAACAAACGAACATAAACATGAACCTTTTTCGATTAATTGAAATCAACTAATATTTCAGTAGGGCTGCTAATGAAAACGACGCCGGTAAGCATAGAATCGACATCTTTCAAATTGAATTATTTTCAATAAGAATGTTAACTACAATCAATCAATTAATCGTAAGATTTTTTTTGAAAATACAAAATTTTTAAACGAAATTCGGGTCAGGCAAATGGCAGCACTTATGGCTGTACATTAAATCTTGTCAATAGAACGTGTTTATCTTCGACAAATGAGCATATGGTAAAAATGAAATCTTAAAATTTCAAAAGAGATTTTTGTTGCTTGAGAATTAGTAAAGTATTCTTTCAAAAATCACAAAATTAATACAATAGCAGATCACTCAACAATTTGGAAACCCTTAAAATATGATAAACGTAAAGATTTTATGGTCACATTTACGAGGACTAGGTTAGTCTTATTACAAAAAACAAATAAGAGAATAGAACTAAATTGCGGCTCTTTAATGAATATACCTAGAAAAAAATATTTATTTAAAAAATCTGAAAAATACCAGTTAAAAGAAAAATCGGAACTTTTATATGTCGGAAGAGCGTTTGAAAATTTAAACCTAAAAATAATTTTTTACAAGCGATGTTAATGAACAGGCCGATTCAAAGGCTAAAATCCTAAAATATGATTGAAAAACCGCAAAAATAAGTAGTTGTAATCACCGTCTGAGTCAAGAAATCAAAATGAACATGAAAATTTTATGTGCTCGAAAAAATAAACGAAACTTTGTTAACATTTAACTCTAAAGCACACAATTCATCTTTTTGTCAGTTTAGGAAATCTTTTAAATATTCAAAATTACCTTTTAAACTGACGCAAAAATACATTGATGTTTAAACTTCTCTTTCCGTCTAACAAGGTGATCTGAAAAATTAACGTTAATCATTAAAGTAATCGACCATAAATAACGCAATACGATCCACGTAGTCAAATAGCAATTTTTATTTCTGTTCTACGTTACTATGAACAACTTTTGTTGAGATTAGCGATTTAAATTTAATCATTACAAGAAGAAATCTTTTTCGAATACTTGCTTTCAAGTTTTTGAAAACATACAATGTTGAATGGTATCCACGGGACGTATTCACGTGATACTAATTCACTTGACGTCTTTGATGTTTCTTAAACGTTTTTGATTCATGTTCTTAATATTTCTGGACAGTTTTAATATTATTTGATCGCATTGCGTGTTAAGGTTAATTTCAATCGGTATTGCAAAAGCAACTATAAGTGAAGCCGAAAAAAATGAACAGATGTATTCAAAAACCAAAAACTAACATCAGTATGGTAATATTTATTTTTTAAAATCTAAGCATGTTAAAAAAACGTTTAAGTTTTTACATGGCTCTGTCGTCCACTACCGAGCCATGGTTTGCATTTTAAAAACTACAGTGTGGCTCTAGTCCAATTGTTTGCTTACAACTTCAAAAAACACGACAAAAATTTGTATGAAGGCAATCATGTTGATCTCCACCATGACTTCTGAGACCAATTTATTTTATTTTATTTTTTATTTACAATCAGCTTTAAAGCATTCACTAGCGCGCTTCAAAACCAAGCTTGTGAGTAAGAGGCGGCGCTAATGATCAACGATATCAGTCTGCATCCCGCGTTGGTGAAGCCAGGACGATTAGTAAAAGAAACAACATTTTGTAAAGTTAAAATAAATAATCCATATGGAGAGAATGTTTTGTAATCATAGGCTAAAGAAAGAACAAACTAAATGACTAAAAAATCGTGAATAAAGAAGAGACAGGCAAAGAAACCTACTAAAAAATTTTGCCACTGGTCAAAAGGAACATTTCAAGTGCATATGATCTCACCAAGGCTAAGAAATCGAAACCCAAAATTATACTAAGCCAAGTTTTAACTGAGCCACAGCTGGATCAATAAAAGATATCCATTAAATTCAACTCCATTTTTAATGATAATTACAATTTACAAAAAACTGATAAAAATCTTGACTCTTTCTAATTCTTAAACATTAAAACATACGTCAAACATAGCAGTTTTTAAGGTTTTGTGAGTATCCCTGCATATTAGTAGATTTGACTAAAGTAAAAAATATTGATATACAGGGTATTTCAAAATTATGTTAACACTTGTATGTTAAAGATATATTTTTATTTAAATAGACTATATGAAAATAATTTTCCGTATCCCATGGCCGATAGACTATTTCTGGAGCAGAAAAGAGTGGTTGCAAGCTTGATGGAAATTTTTGGGTCACCAACAAGAGTGCGTCGAGAGTTTGCTGAATAATTTCCAGATCGCGATCCTCCAAGTCGTTTAACAATTTATTGCATTATGCAAAGTTTTTATTGACTGGATCGGTAGCATACAACTATATCAGGGCAATAAACTGTGCTGTTAAACGCTGTTTTTTGGGTGTTGAACGTGATGGTAAACAAGTTGAGATCGTTCTGTAAATTATTTAAACAGTTTACAACTTTTTCTCAATAAATGATTTTCTCCCAAAAAAGTGTTAACATAATTTTAAAACACCCTATGAAGTCTAATATTTTGCTTTAGATACGATCTTTTCTTTTTCGTATGGCATTATTGGCCAGGTTACTTTTTTCTATTTTCGCGGAGTCACTATTGTAGACATGTAGCATGTTTTCATTTAAAAAATTATCGATAAATTTCTTTCCCTAGGCACAAAAGAAATTATTCGGGTAGATTGAGCACCGAGCTCACGTCCTTCTGCTTGTAAGTTTGATTGTTTGTACAATGAGAATTTTCATGAATGACATGCTCATGATGCAGAGTAATGACTTGTGATGAGAACAAGGACTCGGGACGAAGCCGCATTTGAAGCAGATTTGAATCCAGTTTCGGAGCTAGTTTTTAAAAAATTTTGCTGCTCCAAAGTTGGAATCGGATCCATAAGTGCCACGCTTAACATTTCCGGAAAAACTAATTCTCTCTGCCGCCCAGCCTTTGCCTCACTGCGCGCCCGCACCAAAGTAGAAGCAGTTGTTCTAGGTTTTTTTCAAATCGTCATTAAATTTTACGATCGCTTTCCAAACGGTGAAACGTAATAATTTTCAATATAATTTTTGCGGGTTTAAAATATAAGCAATGTTCCATCGTTTTCACTACTCTTATTATATTTCTAGCAAAGAGATTGAGAAAGCGGAAAACCTTCATCCGATAGTAACAATATAGTCATACTCATAGCCGTACCTGCCGGGGAGGTAGGGGGGCAATTGCCCCCCAAAGTTTCTAAGATTTGAGCAAAATTAAAATTTTTCGGGCAGTGAGACGAAAATATTTGGGCAAAACCATAATTTTTCGGGCAGCGATACAAAAAATTTGGGCAAAGTCAGAAAATTTAGGGAGGTGACGATGATCAACTGCAAAAAATAATGACCAAATTTAAGTGAAGACCTTTTTTTTTTAGAGATCACCATGATTTTAGGACAAAATTGGTTTTTCGTCTGAGAATCTCAAACAATTTTTTTGTCATATCCGGAATGTACTATAAAATCATGATTTGGGCGAACGTCACAAAATTTGGGCAAAACTTCATTGCCCCCCAAAATTTTTTTGGGCTGGTACGGCTATGGTCATACTCGTAAGTTGTTTTTTAATATTTATTGTATTTTCAGCTATTCATATTACTGAGGTTTAGTTTTTGAAAGACTTTGGGGTAATTTTGTTGATGAGAGCGACTTTGAGATAACATTAACTCAACGCAAAGTTTTCCAAATCTTGTATCTTCAAATCTAAAAAATGTAAAATTTATTCAGGGCGCTGTTTTTGGAGCACGGCAAATTCCAAAACAATCGGATTGGCTTTACAATAAGTTTTTCTTAAGCACAGAGAAATCTAAGACCAGCTCATCACAAAATCAGAGTGAAAACCATACTTGAGGTCATCTCAACAAAAATACTCCTTGAAAGTAAATGATTTTAGTTAAAAAGAGATTTGAAATCAATTTAAAACATCTAAAGAGAGATCGAAGGATTTAAAGTGCCAATTGAGCTTTGTTTCATGTGTAATGCTTTCCTGGGAAACCGCAAGTAACCCTTAAAGATGGTTCAAACAAGGGGACAATTACATTGTTATGATTTTTGATGACATTTTAAAAAAAACTCAGAAACCAGGTGTTTAAATAACTTTCATATAAACGATAGAAAGTCTTAATACGATGCACTAATTAGAATAACTTCAGTTTTAAAGATAGATTTACAAAGATTAATTTAGCATTTCAATTATAGTTTGGAATACAGTACACAGAAACGAGTTTTTAAAGCATTTCGAGTTTATTGTTTAATTAATCTTTTTATCAAGCTTGAAGATGGCTATGGAACAACCTTATGGGGTACTGAAGGGTAAATATAGGCGCTGAAAGGCCACGCGTACAAAATGTTTACATATAATCATTTGCGACATCACATTCAGAAACAGAAGAATTTGAACAAAGCGTTCAAGTGTTAAAAATTGAAGTGACCAATCAATCACTTAAAACATATCACGTGATAAAAAGTAGACGCACTGTTTAATTTTCCCACTGAGTTTGTTTTCGTGAACGATAAAAACAAACAAGACAAGAGAACCGATACATGATACATTATGATTTCAAATACTGCATATTAATGCTATCCAAACTTAATATAATATTGGAAATTATTGAGCTGTTTTGTTTTTCGTTAGAGATAGATTTTGTAAAATGTTTTTATTAACTGCTCGTATTTGATTTACGTTAAAGCGAAACTTTTGGCTTCTTTTAAATACATTAGATTATCTTTGCACATGCACAAAACTTGATATTATACTATATAGATTTGTATCTCTTTGATTTTAATAAAAATTACTTTTTTAAAGAATATAAAGCAATGATTTTAGTAAGAAATTTGGAGACATGAAGCACATTTTCAAATTACACTGTCTTGTTACTAAAACGGTTGTTGTCTGTTTACTTGTTATTACATTTAATCTGTGGAAAAAACCTAAACCTCCTACAAAGAAAATATTAAATATAACTTTATTACCACCTGTTTGATTGGACTTTGTAAAGCCTCCTTTATAGTTGAAAGCAGAATTTATGCAATCGAATTAGGTAGTAAAGCAATTTTTTTCAAAATTGTGCGTTTTCTCGTTTCAGGCTGTGACTACAAACACATTAATTTCAACCATAAGTGACGTACTTGACGTTCTTCTTCCAAGTCAAGATAGCTACGGTTATAGAAATTATTCCGTTTTGTTTTGCAGAAAATATTTAGTTGAGATCGGCTTCTTTTACAAAGTTAACAATTTTTAGGCCGGTTCAGACTGAAAGCGGACAGGGAAAGAAAAAACGTGTGGAATAAGCGTAAAAAAACAAAGCGGAAAAACTGTTCAGACTAAAAGAGGAAAGCGGAAAAAGTGGCCAGAGCGCAAAATTTTTCGTGCTTGGCGAAAAAATTGGAACTGAAATATTGCACCATTTTAGCTTGGTTAAACTGAAAGATGTCACAGATCAAGTCAGTCACAAATCCGTCACAGCAATTACAAGAGAGTGACATACAATTACCTCTTTGATCTTGCTATTATGAGGGTTGCCGAAAAGAAATTAATACATTAGTGTGTGGCAGAGGCCGCACTATCATACAGACTTCACGACTTAGTAAAAAGAGATTATTCTGTCCCTTTTTTTCTTTCTTTTTAGGTTTTAAGAAAAAAAACGAACAAATGTTTGCGATGTAAACAATAAAAACAATATAGCAGTCATCAAATTCCTCTTTATATTTTTTGTTTGGAGTAAAGGATGATATAATATATAAGTTTCAATGTTTTTTCTTTATAAAACATTTTATTTAAATAAAAACGAGAATACGTGTTTATCAAAATCATGTTTGCTATTTCAAATTTGTGTATTTTTCTTCTCTATTGACTGTCCTTACCTTTGAAAACAATTTTTAATTTTTTGGTAAAAACAAATTTTTGTAAAAAATTGTTATTGCAAAAAAAGTGCAATAAAAACAAAGAATAGTTAACAAATAAACTACAGTAAATAACTACTAAAAAATCTACAAAAAAGTAGTCAAAGATAAGATGCAAAAGTAATAATTGGTAGAAACAAAAAAGCATTAAAAATAAAAAAGAATGATTTATAAAAAGAATTAGAACGCTAAGTGCATTTTAATGTAAGTACTTAAGTCCCACAATACATTGGTTCGACATATTATCTTTTTCTAGACGATTTTGTCAATTATAGAAAAGCGAACTTGTGGAGCATTCAGTGTTGCGTCAATTGTGTTTTGTAAACTTTTATTCTCTCACCGAGCGTTTGTTTTTTCCCGCTGTTTTTGTCAATTTTAACTTAAGTCGCCATTCATGATTTTAATCAATTTCTTCGCTTAGCTGCCGCCGTTGTTTAAAGTACAATAGTTAATTTTCCCAACTCTAAATCCAGCAGCTTCAGATCGGGTAATAAGATGACAGATATAAAAATTAAGCTTTTCGATAGTAAAGTTTTATGAATGAATATATAAAATCAAAACCTGTTTGTACACAATTTGTTGCAAAACACGATTAAAAGTCAAATTTTGTGTTTGAGTTAAATATTAAGAATTTATTTATTTTATTTTATCTCTAAATTTATCCTCCTGACTCACAGAAAACCGACGGAGCGCTAATACATAGGGTAAGCAATTACCCCGACTTGCTTCCGGAGATGCCAAGATATTGCTGTCCGCTTGTAATTTAATAGAGATATGACTATAATTTATAACTGGTTGCCAAGACCACCAAGCAAGGGAATGTGCCGTAAAGTGTCTTTCTCAAGGACACAACAGAATGGCCCGAGTGGGTTTTGAACCAAGACCGTGTTGGTCACGAGCCCGGCGCTTTAACCATTCGACCACGTTTATTCCCAAAATTTTGACTCTCATCAAAAAACTTTTTAGAATGTGTAATGGACCAAATTCTTACAAGTTTCCCGGACGAAAGTCAGCCGAAAAGCTATAGGAAATGAACCTTTTTGTACGAGGGTATTTCCAAGTTTTGCACCATCAACAATCCTTTCAATATTCTGCTGGAAATTTATTAGCTAAAAACAGCAAGAATCTTATTGCAAACAACTATTTTTTCCGCCCCTTTACTATTGACATCGTTGCAAGTTGTGGTTCCCCCCGTAGATGTTTATGACTTAAATTGATTTTTTAAGGCTGGTAACGATTAATTTATTTTTAATAGTTAACTTTTAGAAAATTAACGATTAATTAATATTTAATTTTGATTAAATCAAAATTTCTGCAGTGCATTTATTAACTGACTAAATGAAACTGACTTTGCAAGCTGAACTTTTGAATATTGCAGCGAGTGTTTTTTTAAGGTGGTAAGTTCGCGACCTGTTAGATGCATGGTATGCAAACAATTTGTCACTAAGAATGCAATAAACTTGGTCAGCATTTTTGATATTATGGTCAGCCAACATTTTAAATCCAAAATGTTCTTGTAATTTACCTGATATACAGTAGGTTTATATTTATTAAACCACTTTTTCTCTGTTGCCATTTTACTGTTGTCACTATTATTTTTCTGGATGTTGATACATTTATCCAGATGGGTTAAAAATAAAATTTGAATTCGGTTAATAGTTAAATAAAAATTTAATCTGTAAAATAAATTAACGATTAATCGATTAATTAATTTTTAAATTCTGCAACCCTAATTTTTTAAACTCTGTTACTTCATGAATGTTTTTCCGGACGTTTTTTTATTACATTCAGGTTAAAAATGATTTTAAAGAAGATAGTACGTAATACAGATTGCAGAATGCTAAGATACATTACTTACGTTAAGCGGGAAAATAAAGAATCCAAAGAAAAAGCAAGAAGATTGTGAAAAATGTAATAACGGTAATCCAACACATAGATTGAAATGCAGAAGACATATTAAAAATAGGAAAAAAGAAATATCTTTAAAAAAATTATTTAATTTAAGTGACAGGAAAGAGGCAAAAGGAAGACTTAAAAAACGGTTGGAAGCAATTGGTGGTGGAGAATATGACATTGGCGGGCAATAAAGAAAAAGAAGTGTTTAATAGAAAAGAATAAAGAAAATATATAAACTTCTTGCTCCTGAATATAATTGGAAAAAATGCGAAAAACGGAAATGATAATAATGATGATGAAGATGAAGATGTTGATGGTTTTTCAAGTCAAAATTATTAACAACATAAAACGTTTGCATTTGAAATTTTTAAAAGAAAAAGAAAATTGTTGATTACAACATACCATCCCTCTTTCCTGCTATCCAGAATCTTATTTAATTTTTTTTCACTTACATTCAACAAAAGTTTAATATACCGTAAGCTTCCTGCAGGAGACTGCACGTTTTTTTTATTTTGCACGTAAAATCATGACTTCTGATATAGCAAACAAAGCATTTCAACTTGCTTGTTCATTTTATGGTTATAATGAATTTTTGAATGATTTGTTGCCTGAGTGTGCAGAACAGTTTGTTATTTTGTTAAACTTAAAGTTTTAGCAGCAGTCGGATAACTCAATTTGTTCAATAACATTTAAGATAAGTTAGAGCAGGTTTTCTCAAGCAGGGACTCCGAGCAGAGATATTTACTGGGTAGCTATGCATAATTAGCCTAGCTTGAATTGCCTGATGAGTTAAACTCCTAATTAAGAATTTTAATATGAATACAAATATGGCTATTTATGACATCTGGCTTTTGTTGCCCTCAAGCAAATACATTGTGTAATACTTCGCAAAAAGTCAAGTTCAAGTCAAAAAAAGAGACTCAAAAAAAGGCAAAAGAAAATCTTTTTATCTCTGTATTTATCCTCCTGACTCGCAGGAAAGCGATGGAGATGCTAATACATAGGGTGGATAATTACCCCGACCTGCTTCCGGGGATGCCAAGATATTGCTGTTTGCTTGTAATTTAAAAGAGATAGACTGTAATTTAGAACTGCTTGCCAAGATCACCAAGCAGGAGAAAGTGCCGTAAAGTGTCTTTCCCAACAACACAGCAGAATGGCGCGAGTAGGTTTTGAACTGGCATCGTGTTGATCATAAGCACGGCGCTTTAACCACTCGGCCACGCTGCCCACGAGTCCAAAGAAAAAATTTTTTCTTTCTACTTTCTTAATTTGAAAAACTTTTTTCTGATTTTTTTCAGTTGAAAAAAATAGGTTGCACTGCACAGTGATATGTAAATATTTTAAATATTAGTAAAAAATCGGAACAAAAATTTTGAGAAATAAACTTCCACATAACCTTAACTGTTTTGTAAAAACCTGGTTAAATTTAAAAATAAGTTCTATTGTTTTTTTTTAATTTTTGTATTTCTCTACTTCAACGAACCTTTCCTTTTAACTCATCCTTGTTCGAAGAGTCAGTTTCAACGGATCCTGAGGGTCGAACAGAGCCCCGGGGGGAGTTCTTTTTTGCTTTTTCTGGCACGGTAAACAGCGCTTCTATTGTGTCTATATCGATTTTTATTTGATTTTGTCCTCCAACCCAAATATTGTCCTCAGCATTATTTACTTGAGGATCGGGGATTTTTTCCCAAACCAATCTATAAAATGTTTAAAATGTCTGCATAAATTCAAAATTTTGTTCAAAACTAAGTCAGTTCTTTGATTCGAAATAACTATTATCAAAACAATTCATTTTTTTTATCAAATAAAAACTAAACTCTATAGTTTATTAAATGCTTTGTTTTCAACTTACAAATTACCAGCAGTATTTTCAAAAATAATTGCGATTTTTTTGTTGAATAGGCTGGTTAAATTTTTTTTACCAAATGTAGTTTTTATGTCGTAAAAAATAAAAAGAAAAACAGAAAAAAAACTTAATTAACCTTCGAAGTTTATTGGACTTTTGTGGAAGCATTCTGTTTGACAAAACATTGCCACCAAACGGTGGAGGTGGTGGAATTCCCAAAGCTGGAGGTGGAGGTGGAGGCGGCGGTGGAGGTGGAGGCGGCGGTGGGGGTGGAGGAATTGTTTGGGGTGTTGTCATAGTTCAATATTTTTATTCAATCAAAACAAAACCACAGTGAATTAAACTATTGATTTAAGCATTTACGAACTAGGAAATTTTAATTACATCAAGTTCGAAGTTTGTTTCAATTCTGATCGCTTATCTATCAGGAGGATCAACCAAAACTGTAAAAGTAAACTTTTTTTAGCAAACTGCCAGTATTCTTGCCATAAAGCACAAGCAATATGATATAATAACGAATGGCAAATGCTGTTGCTTTAACAACGTGAAAAAATATTGTTGAAAAATCATTATCAATTTTTATAATCGTACCAAGTATTGTGGTCAGAGTCATACAGCTTTGATTAAAAGAATAACAGCAATTGGTGATTGAATATACCGAAAAATTTTTAATTTTACCCAAAATAAGCTTTTGTTGATAAAAAAAAGTGTAAAAAGAAATTGCAAATTTTTTAATTAATTGTTGTAAGAACCAAACAAAAAAGTTTTTTAAGATTTTGATTTAAGGCTTTTGTTTTTGTATTTTTGCTCGACTTTCAGTTTAAAATCTTTAACATTTTATGTTGAAATCGACCCATGTGATCGGCTTTTTCTCAAATAACTAAAGAAAAGGTTGACGTCACTCTGAATTGTAACTGATGAGCAATTCATTACAGAAAAGAATTGAATTTCATTATGCAATATTAAAAACATCAAAACAGAAAAGTCTGCTAGAAAGAAAACTTAACAAACTAAACGCCTCCGAGATTAACAAGAATTTGTGTGTTTGCCTTGACTGATTTTTACGTACATAAAATTGACGTCATCTCTTTGTTCATAAATCAGCACGAAAAAAGTTATTGTACTGCAAATAAAGCTCATACACACTCTTTCAAATTTTCTAAAATACATACAGAGGAATTGTTGGAAATCAAAGAGAATGTTTTTTTTGGAAAAACTAAATTTATTGAATGATCTTTCAATTTTGAACAGAGTCTGTCAAGGCTGTAGACAGTTGGTCGCCACAGGGAAGAAACTGCCCAAGCGCAACCTAATTAGCTTTAATTGATATGAAATATGATTTTTATTTTGTATACGCAAATGGCACACCCTGGACATTCTTATTGTAAATCAATCAGAATAAACTAGCCAGATATTGCAAGAAAAAAAGCAACACTTGGTTTGGTAGGTTAAACAGATCAATTCATTATTTTAAATTAGTTTTCATCATACTGCGTCACGTGAAAAACGTCACGGTTTGGTTAAAAGTTAAAACTTTCGCTACTTGCTTATAATATTATCGCAACATTAGCAAGATTCTTCTCTGTTAAAGCTTTAAGTGTTGTCTATACCTTAGCTTGCATCAGACTATACTAGTACAGTAGAATTAAACAACATTGTTTCCGAAAAAAGTTCCCATAGAAATCACTATAAGGATTAACAAACCACAATTTAGCTTCGCGAATCGAGCATATGCATTGTAATTACAGCAGCTACTATTCAAACAGATCAGATGTAGAAAGCACACTGACATAACATTTTATGAGGACTACAATTTTTCTAAAAAGTTTGATTATATATTTTTTTATCTTAAAAACCTTAAACGCCACATATCTTCATACTTTTTTCTTTCTTCTATTTCTTGACAAGAAAAAAATGACTTTGCCATTTATATAAAACAGTTTCAGAACATTGTCACAAGAAATCCGAGTTTTTTAATTAATCCGACTTTGCACTTCATTAAGCTGATGATTACTTATTAATCTTCACTAGGCTAATGTGGTGTTTAATTTTTTAAAGCTTAGTCACAAATGAAACAGACAGAAGTGTTGTAAACAGTTGCCGAGTACCATTAAGCAAACAAAACGAATATTAATTAATTATTTATCTTATCGGCCTTTGACACCGGAGTTTGCAGCAGGAAAGTCTAATAGGATCTGTCGGCTTCATAGATGAGATTAATCGACTCAAGCTAAATTACTAATAATATCTTTGTTTCGTTCGAATTGCAAGGCTGAATACGTTTCTACGGACGCTGTACGAGCGAATTTTGAATACGCATCTTCGCTTTGCTTCAACTAGCACTCGCAATCTCACAAAAGACAAAACAGACAAAACTCATTCTCGTTGACAGCGATGGACGATAGTCTGTTTGATTCGGAAACGCTTTCTCCAAACCCCAGAAACCTGCGTCGAGAAAAAGGTAATTTTGTTCGACGTGGCGACTGCTAGTGTCTTTAAGAAAAAAGGTCTTTTTCAAAATAATTGTTTTCTCGCGTCCTTTCTCAAAGCAATTAAAGCTAATTGTTAATAATTAGGTGAATACGGCATGAAATTGAATGTTTACACGGGATACCTCAGCGACAAAGAGGTTTAATCTAAACAATTTTCAAATAAATTTGTAATGCACTATTTTGTGTCGGAGAACTTAAATTCTTTTTATAAACATTTCTGAGTTGCTCTGCTTTCGTTAATGTTGGGTTTGTTTTTTAATGAGAGACAATTTCTTGTTCTTGAAAACCCTAAAAAACTCACAAGGCGACTCTTGACCAACGTTTAAAGACAAAAATTTCGACTTTTCAATAACCAATTAAAAACTCATCTTTTACTTTCTTTTGTGCACCAAGTCATAGAGAATGCAAACTTCTTTTATTTATTAAAACTATAAAACCATCAGTAATTAATTGATCTTTTGCTTGAAGAAAATTTATGATTAATTTTTAACAAACAATTAAGTTTTTGCAGCAAAGACTTCCTATTAAAGAAACACTAGAACATACGAACATGAACAGCAGCTAGCTACCTGTAATAAGTTAACCTTAAACATAATAAATTAATCTCAGCAGGGCTCCCAGCAATGGATTTTATAAAAACCCAGATGGCATAAAAAAACCCACATTCCTTTAGATTCCTTTAAAAAATCCAGATATTATATTTTTCCAAAAAAATTTATTAAATTTGCTTTGATTTCTCAAATTTCCTCCAAAAAACATAAGTGATCTCTAAAAAAAGGTCTTTACTTTGAATAAATAGCTTTGATTTCTCAATTTTCGTCCCAAAATCATAGTAATATATAAAAAAAGCTTTTACCTTAAATCTTAAACTTTTTTCTGCATTTAGGATTCAGATGCCAAAAAATTTGTTTTGTCTATATTATTTCTTATCACTGCCCCAAAATTCCTGATTTTTCCCAATTTTTGAAGATTCGCCAATGATTATTTATTTTCTTAAAAAAATTTTTAGAAAGTAAAAAAATTTTTTAGGGATTTAAAAAAAAAACAAAAACCCAAATGGGACATGAAAAACCCAGGGCTGGGGGCCCTAAATTTTAGTCCTTAACGTTA
The DNA here is from genome assembly GCA_963680785.1 of Diplosoma virens. NCBI lineage: Eukaryota > Metazoa > Chordata > Ascidiacea > Aplousobranchia > Didemnidae > Diplosoma > Diplosoma virens. The sequence continues at coordinate 34,461,789 of OY796895.1, read as the reverse complement.
AAAATGTGAAAAATTTGGTTGACTAATTGAATAAGAGCCATGACCTTAAGAGTGTTGATTTTGACAGCAAATGAGGACCGCAGAAAGAAGTAATGGTTTAATGCAGTGGTTTCCAGACTTTTTTAAAAAAGTTAAAGCTTGTGACTTATCGTGACCCCGAGACACTAAAGAAAAAAGCATCACTTAGACTGGACGTGCAAAAACTTTCTGATTATGTCCATTCTGGACCAGAGCGTCCTTATACATTTTGAAGAACAATGTCTTAGAAAATTTCTCTGTACGTTTTTCTAAAAAATGTACTTATTTTGGATTGTCGTCCTTATTTTATCTTATTTTGAGCAATTTCCGGTTACAAAAAAAGTTACCAAACGAATCGAATTTGCAGAGTTGACCCCCTATTCAAAATGACGGCAGACGTTTCATTATTCTGGTAATTTATAAAAGGCGTTCCTATACATGTGATTACAAGTGACAACCTTTCTTGAATGATGTAATATCCTTTCACAATGAAAATTGAGATTATGGCTTAATTTTAAATCGAAGGGATGGAAACCAGTGCAGAAGAATTTATCTCCAGGCCGTGCCGCTTTGCAGGCCTTTGTGACGCACAATTTACTCCTGCGGGTTGCTGCGCAGCTAGTGTCGTGATGAAAATCTTACAACATCAATAACAAAATACGATTTTTGTTTTTTAATTGGTAATGTTAAATAAAAACACCGTTTCTTTTTTTCGATTTGCTTAATTAATCTAGTTTACTGATGCCTACAGCAACCATATAAAATATTATTAAATATACCAAAATTTTTTATATTCATATAAAGACTTAAAAAGTTCTTTATAAAAAATCTTAAAACTCACTTACTTAATGTACAGAAAGTTAGAAAACTTAAAAAATAAAAAAAGTTTATATAAGTTTAAAAACCACCAAGAACTCAAACAAAAGGGAAGCAAAAATTTCATGAATGAAGCATACAAAAAAAATTCACACCTGCAAAACATCAAGTTTAGTTTATGACATTCTTCTAAATAGCATTTCCTGTGCATTAGGCTATTTTATATTTCAAAACATATGTTTCCAACGTTTAGCTCCAGCTTCGTGTAGGGGCGTCGGAAGTTAGGGTGAAGGGGGCAATTGCTTTTCCTGCCCTTTTGACCTCTTTAAATTTTCCCCGTGCCTTTTCAAAAAGATGGACAGATACAAAAGTATTTGAAAACTTGACCGAAATGTCAGATCGAATGAAGGTGAAGACTTTATATTGGTTTTTGTCGGAACCTTAAATTTAGGACAAAAGTAGAGATCATTGGCTCGATTGAGAGTGATGACACTTTTTTTGTCATTATTGAAATTTTACGCTGAAAACGGTTGCGATACGGAATAGCATAGCCACCGTTTCCAGCGCAAAAATCTTGTTAAAAACTTATATATCTTTAAAAAATAAGGTGCTTTTATCTTTGAATTTTACCCCCCTAACAAAATGACTTTCCAACGCTCCTGGTTTCGTGTTAAAATATGGGTCTTTATGATAACTTTTTATCATACTTTATTTTTGCTAGGAAAAAAGCACTGTAAACTATTTGTAAGCAAAGTGGAAACATTTCAGAAATTGATTAAAAAATTTATTTTTTAACTGTTTACATCGTCTTTCAGATAAATTTTTTTATTGTATGTATGTATGTATGTATGTATGTATGTATGTATGTATGTATGTATGTATGTATGTATGTATGTATGTATGTATGTATGTATGTATGTATGTTCTTTTTGTTTCTCAGCCACAACAGCACAAACCAAAACACAAAAACACAATAAAAGCTGACAAAAAGAAAGCAGTAAAAAACGATATACGTTGGGACATGCAAATAATGCATTGTACAAATGTGACAAATGTCATTATAATCTGCATGCTCACTGTCCCTTAAAATACATATAAATTAAATAAGTCCACACCGATAGCGTACTGTTAATGGTTAGCAGTTTTTCTTTTTCCTGGCAATTAATTTAACGACATGTTTAACGAAATCATTTTTCTACTATCTCCGTTAATTTGCTCTTTAAACAAAATGTAAAAGTAAAGTCATCAATTAGTGAAAATTCCAGTGATGACGAAAGCAAACTTAAAAGTTTTTTATACTGAAATAAAACGCGCAATAGCTGCTTTCACTCTATGATAAACAATGCACAGAAAATTTCTTATTAGTTCAGTGATTTACAAAACATAAAACGGCATCGAAAACATTTTTCCGTCACTTAAACAAAAAATTTTAATCAAATATTTGAAAGAGAAAAGAATGCTGGTATTGATAGTTTAATTACGTTTTCTCTTTTTTCAGCTGCTTACAATGAGGTGTCATAGCAAAAAATTAAATTTTTCACTCCCTCTATTGCTACTTCTTCTATCCTCATCCAAACTACCTGCCTTTTTTTGGACCACTCGTGTAAAAATCCTTTCAGATCTACGTTTCAGCTTTTAATTGGGAGCTCTATTTTCAACACCATTAACTGTCTTTTTTAAACATGTCTAAACCAAGCTAAACTTTTGCGTTTTGTCTTCAACTGTAGAATCTGTGTTATCCTTTAAATTATATTGCTTCTTGTCTTGGTCTTTTCAAAACAGATACTGAACATCTCAATGCTAGTTGAGATGAGAAGTTTAGTTATCTCTTTACCTTTTTTTGGATGCTTTTTTAATCTTGCCTCTATTTTCAATGCTCTCACTTTGCAATTCCATCAACATTAATTTCTCTTGATTTCATCTTTCCACCACCAGTATTCCTTGCCACCCATTTCCCGGACAGATGCTACACCAAGTACCTTTCCGTGCTTATCGCTTACCGATGTTGTTTTAAATACCCTGGACATCTGGGAGTTCTTTGCTACCACCAAATATTTTACAAGCTGCCTTAAGAACTTCAAGCAACAATCTTATTTTTTTAATCTTTCATCATTTATCAATTTTTTTGTTTGTTTGTTTTCTTTCTTACTTTTCTTTTTGGCAGTGTGGTCCTGTGATTGATGGCGAACGTGATCAAAACGTTTTGATTCAAAACCTATTTATGCCATTCTGTTGTCCTTGGAAAGACACTTTATGGCACTTTTCTCTGCTTCGTCGTCTTGGTAAAAAGCTCTAAATATTAGTCATATCTCTAAATAAAAACTAAGAAACCAAATGAAAAAATTTCAAGTGAACAACAATATTTTGACATCTCTTAAAGCAGGTCGGGGTAACTACTTGATAATTGCCTTGAATATGACGTTTCCGACGCTTTCCTACAAGTCAGGAGAATAAATGTGGCGATTAAAAAAATCTTTAAGGGTCAAATCCAATGCATTACAGTTGTATTCTCATCAGCTTTTGCCTGGCAATCTCCAGTTTATTTCACTAGAAATCGTTGACCTCAACTCAGAATATACTCCAACTTAGTGATCTACGTTCACACTTACAATCAACCTAACCTAGACCTTCTTTTAAAAAGACGTAGCCTATCACTTCAGTGATTTCCAGCCTTTAAGCAATATCAAACACATATTATTCTTTTAAAATTGAAAAAAACAAAGATGGCAAAGAAAAATAAATGGTTTGAAAGTTAACAGTGCAAAAAGCAAATAAATCAGCAATCAAATTTTTTTCTAGCGACGTCATGATACTTTGAAGATGAATTTTTTATTTATTTTCTTTTGTCTATTTCTGTGATTAAATATTTACAGTAAAAGAATTTTTAGTCATACTGTTTGCCATCTTTGATTTACTTTTGATTCAGCTTATATATGTTCAATAAAACAACTTACATCTCTAATTCAGTTCTATCAGTTATGTAAAAGTTTTTACTAAGTTGGCTGTAAAAGAATGTAATAAAACTGATACTGCTTATCCATTACCCATATGCTGCTTTAAATTCAAATATATGCCGCCAATAACAAAAACAATATATAATTCTTAAAAAATTAGCGTAGTTTAAAAACCCACTAAATACCAAAAGCAAATTATTTAAAAAATCATTTTATGATTGGAATCTCGTGAGGAATTTCCACCCCCCTCCGGTTGTCACAGCATGGTAAACCATCAGCAATAATCTGCCAGGTTTGGCCGTCCCCAAAATCTTAATTAAATATCCCTCCGTCACAAGCGTTGACCAAGGGGTCTAAGAGGCACCTTTAAACTCTGGCCTTAGAATTTTAAGCGCTCCGAATTTGAGTCAAGGCGTTTTATTTAGTTTCTACTTGACGTCCAAAACTAAAAAATTTTTTGCGGCCTTCCCTTTTAAAATGAAAACCTTTTCGTTTTTTTTTAGCCTTTTCTTGACTTTAAAAAGCGAAAAATATTTTTCGGTTTTTCAAGTTAATTTAGGGGCTCCAATACAAAATTTGCTTATTTTTATCAACGGCATGCCTGCCATTTGCAGGAATGATAACCATTTAGATAAAGCGGCCAGATTTAATATCGGAGCTCTTGCATTAAATACCTACATAATAAAAATAACTTAGGCGCAGTAGCATATTTAGGGGAGGGGGAATTGTACCATGACCCACTTGGAGATCACCAATTCGCGAAATTAGAAACAGATTCAAAGTGAAGACCTTTTTTTCTTTAGCTACCACTTGAAAAAATTTTTCCACTCAGCATAATTGATTGTGGTTATATGGCTCCCTTTCAAAAATTCACGGTACGTCACTGCTCAGACGCTTATATTTTTGACAAATTTTTGCTTTACCTTGTCCAAATATGAAACTTAGTTAAGTTTAGTTAAAATATTAAATTACTTGAGAGCAGCTTACCGTTTTACTTTAGACAAGAATGATGAACAATCAAAAAACTTATTTTGAATAAAATACGCCAATATATTGCAAGCTAGATTTGTAAAACAAAAAAATTGCTGCATTTACCAAATTGAATATAAGTTTTGAATCAATTATAAAACTTTTAAATGAAATTTTTGTTGATGAGTTATCTACATTTTTTTATGAGATTGGCTGAATTGTTATATGAGAAAATCAGGAAAAGTGGAAAAGTATGTGCGACTTGTACAGGATATGTACGAGGAAAGTGAAACAGTGGTGATGTGTGCAGTAGGAACTACAAAAAGTTTCAAAGTCAAGGTCGAACTGCACCAGGGATCAGCGTTAAGTCCGTTCCTATTTGCAGTGATAATGGACAGGCTAACGGATGAAATAAGGAGAGAACCACCATGGACGATGCTGTTTGCTGATGATATTGTGATTTGCGAAGAGACCAGAGAAGAAGTAGAGCGAAGACTAGAATCCTGGAGGTATACGTTGAAAAGAAGAAAGATGAAAGTAAGTAGATTAAAGACCGAATATCTATGCATAAATGGAGGAAATAACGACGAAACAGTGAAGATGGAGGATACAAAAATGCCAAGAGTAAAGGAATTTAAGTATTTGGGATCAACGGTGTGAGAAAGTGGTAATTGTGAGAGAGTGGGGTAAAAAAGAGAGTACAGGCAGGATAGAACGGATGGAGAAAAGTATCAGGAGTAATCTGCGATGGGAGGTTACCAGCTAGAGTAAAAGGAAAAGTGTGCAGTTCAGTGGTGAGACCACCAATGGTGTATGGACGTGAGACGGTGGCAGTCACAAAGAAACAAGTGGAAGAGATAGAAGTTGCAGAGATAAAAATGTTGAGGTTTGCTATGGGAGTGACGAGAAAAGACAAGATTAGAAACGAGTACACCAGGGATACAGTTAAGATAGAACGGTTAAGAATGAAAATGAGGGAGGGCAGGCTGAGGTGGTATGGACATGTCATGAGGAGAGACCAAGAGTATGTAGGAAGAAAGATGATAGAAATGGAGTTACCGGGAAAGAGAAAAGCGAGAGACTGAAGAGAAAATTTTTAGATGTAGTGAAAGAAGATATGAGGGAAGTTTTGGTGCCTGGGAGACGGACGTTGAAAACAGGACGGTTTGGAGAAAGATGATACGCTGCGGCTACCCCTGATTGAAGGGAAAGGCCGAAAGAAGAAGAAGCTGAATTGTTGTTATTTTTATTATTTTTTTTGTAAACGCTAAAAAGCAAAAATTTAACTAAAATAGTGAACTCTAATTTTTGATGAAAAGCCTCTCGTCATACAACTGTAATGAAAGGAGAAACAAATTGGTTAGATTGCTACTCTTTTACATTTAAAATTAGTCCGTAAGGCAGCTTTTATGCTAAATCAATTAGAATTTTACGAATTTAAAAGTTTTATTGTTAAAAATGCAATTTTATGGCAAGGTTGTAGCTACCTCAGGAGCCACCAATTCATACCGGTTAGTTTTTAATAGAAAAACATAATTGTCAAAGTTTCAAATTCTTCACTCCGGCACACAAGAATCAGTCTACAACTTGTTAAAATTTACTTTTATAGATTTAATTTAAAATCGATATCAACATTAAGTCAGCTTTAATTAAACCTTATTCAAATAGAATTTAAATTCAGTTAAATCTTAAGCAAATAGAATTTTAATTCAGTTAAACCTTATTCAAATAGAAATCATTTGAATCAAAAGAAGTAAAAAAGTTTTTCTGTATCTCCTGATAAATTTCTTTCGGTGAAGTAAATAAAACAGAAACATCGTAGTATAAAAAATCAAATCGTGGAGAGAGGTTAAAAAAGTATTTTCTTAAAACGGAAAATGAGACTTAAATTTTTATGCACACTTAATGGGAAACAAATAATATTTTTAAAGTTGGCAAAATACAGTAAACCTCAGTTAATCTGGATTCGACAAGCCAGACGTTATCGAGAGTAGTGATGTAGATAAAAATCACTTTATTTGCATATATAAAAGACTGAATGGTACAATTCTTTGAAATAAACAAATTTATTCATAGAGTTTCAACACTTGTAGAGAACTAACAAAGTTAGTGTACTTTAACAGCTTTGCTATGCATCATAATTATAGCACACTTACTGTACATACGACACAACTATAGCAATCCAACAAACACACTTCCCAAGTTGAACTTATATAAATTTTAAGTAACAAGCAACATAGCTAACGTTTGTAAACCGTAACGTGAATAATGTTTACAACGTTGACAAAAGACATCCTGCTACAGTTGCGAAGCGGGAAAATTTGGATTATAAATATAAAAAAACAATTTTTATTCGGAATAGGCAAAGATTCGGATTATCCAAAGCTTTATATTACAAAAAACTTTAAAAATCGTTCATACCTTCAGTTTCATCCGGATTAGGCGAATTAGGTTTATTGTATATGCATTGTTAAAAATGTATAATTGAAACTGACCCACCTGAATTTTTTAAACTCTGTTCAAGAGAGGCGTGCCTTTTGTTGAGAATTACTGGCTTAAGTTAACTTAAAACTTAGTCCCCGACGGTCGTCTAAAAATACAGCCGGACATCCTACATTTTCAAACTGAAGTTGGAAGGGTTATTATCGTTCACAACGGTTTCTTTAGTTTCAATTGTCTTTGCAATAGAAGTAAAAAATTTTGCAATCAGTTTTTACAAGTTAAGGTAAGGTATAGTTTATAAATTAGTGTTAGTTAGAAATGTATGTTATAAATACAAAAATGCTGCTAAAAATTCAGGTTCAAACACTGAATTATAGATATACCAAAATTAAATTGAAAGCTTAATGTTGAAAACTTTCTTAGCTTAGATACTAAATCATCTTCCCTTACTAAAATTTAAAATAAATTTATTGCTTTGGAGTTGCAAAATGCGCGTATTCTGCCTTACTGAAAACGAACCGATTTATCTTCTTTTAGCAAATGTCGGCAGTAAGAAAATATATTTTTCCTCTGCAAGGTCACAATTACGGCATGCCTCAAATCTCTCTCATTTCAATAAATATTTTGACCAAAAGAGAAAAAAGTGCGATATTGTTTCATTTTTATTTTTATTTTTTATCTGAAGGGAAGCAAATCTTGAAGCTGCCTCACTAGCGTATATTAGCGATTTTGTTGACAAGAACGCTTAAAATAATTAAAGCGCTGAAACTACAACGATTAAACGGTCCAAAATTAGGGTTAAAAAGCAAAACTAATTAAACTACGTACTACAAGTACGGTATAATTTTTACTAACTTTTTTTCAATTAATAGCAAGTTGCATCTATTTTGCAAAGACTATGACTTCGATATTTCATTTCTACTTTATTTGATTGGTGGCGCGTCCCTGATCTCGATAAACTTTTTACACTATAGTTTTAGTCACATAAAAAAATCGATTTTTTTCGAGACTAAAATTTACACTCTTTTTCATATCATTTAATCTTATTTACCAAAAATGAAATGACTGCTCTTGGTTGTTTTACACTCAGAAGCAGTCAAACATAAGAGCCGCTCCTGTTTTTCTTTTTTTCCCCTATTTTATCGTTTGTTTTCGCTTATAGAGCTCAAGCGTATTTACAACACTTCATTGAAGTCAAGTTTGACCCAACCTTGAAAAAGAATTTGATTAGTCATGTGAACAATGCACTTAACATCATTTTGTCAAAAAATATTAATTCTTTAATCGAAATTAAAAAACAATTTATGAATTTGAATGTGTATTTTTGTTTGCTTTTTTACGAGAATTATTGGAATAATCTTTTTTTTTTGACTTAATTATTTCAGTAACTTTTTATCGTAGCAGGTAGAAATGAATAAGATTCCAGATTACAACCTCTTTACTCATATTTTTTGAAGAAAAAACTAACCAGCCACGCAGCCAACTAATCTTTTTTCGTTTGATTTTACAAAACGTTCACGTCTTTTCACAATCAAAGCTTTTATTTTTCCATCTCATTCATTTCTGACGCGTTTTCTAAGGTAATCTCTTTCACTAAATGTTTCTAGGGTTGTTTTTGTAGTGAAACAAATGAAAACAATAGCAGGTGAGGCTATTTTTCAGTTGCCACGACTTTGACATATTTATTTTTTATAACAAAAAAGCACGTTACAATTGGGTAAATATCATACATATGTCTTATATTTAATTTATATTGGGTTTCAGGAAAAATGTATAATGTATTCGAAAATGATTATTTGTTTCTGTTATGAAATAGCTTTTGCTTTTGCTTGCAGTTTCGTTTTTTGTATTTTTTTTTGTTATCGTTTTTAGTTGTTATTTACTAGTTACTGAAGGCAGGGCATGCTATGGAATAGAATGGAAGAAAAATTTTAGTATGGAATATGGAATTGTTAATGTATGGAATGGAATGGAAGATTTATTAATGCAATTGAAAAAATTTTCCATACTTCCATACATTTTCCATACTTGCTCATTTTAAGGCTGTTTACATACTAAGTGCAGTCAATAAAGCCACCTTTGATCAGACACACAAAATGATGAAAAAAACCTAGTTGCCAAAGGTTTATTCAAATGAATAGGGTAGGAAAAAAGAATGGAAAGTAAAACGAGATTAGTGATATTTCAACATTCGCGTTTAAACAATTTGCAACTTCAATATAGGGCCAGTTTTAAAGTTCAAATCTGAGTGCCTAGTTCGCTTGCGATGTGTGTCTTCCTTAGGAAAGCAAAGATAAATAACTTGCTTGTTTGCCCCTTTGGAGTATTTGCAGTTAAAATAATAATAATAAGATTTATTTATAAATCGCTCTATATTTAAAAAGTTCTTATAGCGGTTAAGCATGAATGAAAAAACCACAACAACTACAAAACAAAAAACCAATAATTTTTTAGATTGCTACACATTTAAATGCACATAATCAAAATAAAGACTAAAATTATAGATTTATCACTTAGACGAATCAGACCAGGGGCGGGCAAACTATGGCTCATAACAGTCTTCCATGCGGCCCGCGAAAGCTTCAAACAAATAATTTTAAAAAATTATTAATTTCTGTTTATCTTCAACCAAATTCTAGGTCCTTTTTTTAGCAATCCTTGATTTTTAGGTGCGAAAATCAAGAAAATTGGGAAAAATTCAAAGTGAAGATCTTTTCGAGATCACTACTTTTTAGGGACGAAAATAAAAAAATCCGAGACCGATTCACTACTATAGCGATTATTTGGATAGCCAAATATAATTTCACATTTTCACACAAAATATAACTTTAATTATTATCGAAGTTATAAAATTTTGTTTAAAACGTTAAATTTAACTTTCTCAAGATCGCCACCGCACAAAATTCTCTAGGAGACTAAGAACCGCGCAGCGCGGCACTGCGCATGAATGTACGGGTAAAATATAGGACCAAAAGATCAGGTCCAAAAAGATATTTGAAATAGAAAATTTACACAGCAGACCTCCATGTCGCACTGGCTTCGTATTTTATTTTAAATTAAGTTTGTCTCTGATTTCCATAAATTAGCCAGAAGAAGAAACTTATTTTATTTGTCGGCGGATAGCTAACAGTGTTCTGAGACACCTCGTAACAATGACATCATGCTCTTACCCACAAGGGCAACTCCGTTTAAAACAGCCAACAACACCAATTCAAAATTATTATATAAAAATGTCGATGAGATAGCTCAGTGTAGGTACCAACATCGAGCAAGAGAGAGCAAATTTGATGCTCAATCTATCTGAGTTATTTTTGTGATGTAACAGAGAAAATATAAAGAAAAAATCAGCTCAATAGATTATATGAAGAACAACAAATTTGTTTTTATATGTATTGCTCGAGTACCCGGTTTCCTATCATTTTTTCTCTATATTCATCCTCCTGACTCAAAGAAAGCGACGAAGACGCTAATACATAGGCCAAGCAATTACACTAACCTGCTTCCGGAGATACCAAGATATGCTGTCAGGTTGAAATTTTTTATTTGGTTTTTTAGTTTTATAGAGATATGACTGAAATTTTACAACTGCTTGCCAAGACCACCAAGCAGAGGAAAGTGCCGTAAAGTGTCTTTCCCAAGTACACAACAGAATGGGGCGAGTAGATTTTCAACTGCAACCATGTTGATCACAGTCATGGCATTCTTAACCACTCGACCACGCTGCCAAGAAATCGCTTTCATCAGTTTTTATTGAAAGCAAGAATCGAACTTTACTTAATCGTTTTTTTCTTTGATCGCAATTGATCGCAGTATGACAGAAAGGTGCAAGTGCGATTTCGATAATGACGCGCCTGACACGCTTTCAGTTTGGCTCCTAGACTTGGTATGGTCTTTGGATCCGTGGAAAAGTGCTTGATTTGATTTTTTTTTGTTAAACGTCTGAACAACCTACCTAAAGTCATAATAGCTTACTTCTTAACAACTAAAATCAAATAAAAAAGAACCTCAATTGTAGCACAATTTTTTATTCTTTTTTAAATCAGATCTATTTGCTTGGCTGTTGTTGTAAGTCCAAGGCCCCTGCTTTTTTTTGTAACTCAGGAGGATAAATAGTTTACATGAAAATGATGATATCTTGATGACAATAACAAGTTTTTCACCGTAGTAGTAAAAAAATTTGAATTAAAGCTTTTAAAACTAAAACCGAAAACGATCAATTCTTGAAGAGCCAAAGAATTAATACTACGTTAAGTCATTGGTTGCCAACTGTGAGTCACAATTCCAAATAAAGTCTTTCAGTATCAATATCTTTTATTTCAGTTCCGTTATAAACAACACAGTGAAATAGAAAAATTTGTAGCCTAAGCAGAACAAAAAAAGGAAAAGTCACAAAACGGTAATCGTTATGGGATGCGATCAAGATAAAAACAAAGTTTTGAGAATAAGTATGCATGGTTGCAACACCTTTAAAATCTTGAAAATTCTCAGGGGTTTCCTGCTTGTTTTGCTAGAATTGCTCTTTTTTTATTAATTTCCTATTCATCATAAAATTGGGGAATTGTAAAATAAATAAGCTACTTAGTTTTTGGGATGGTTCATCGACGCCACTTTTTCTAATCAATATTTCTCGTTATATACCAGCATCGAGTAAGATATAGTTTCAGAAGTCTGCACTGAGCGATTACCTTCTTTTTAGTATCGCAGAGTTGCGACAAGTGACGAATGCTGATCTTTTTTAAATCGAGATCGCTTCAAAAAAAGTTTAAGAATTTCTGAATAGGTGGTACAATTGTACAAGGGATGTGATTATACTAATTTAACGTAGGTCTATGGTTATTGTAAGCAATTCAATACATACCAAACCTGCTGAGTGGTTTCTCCCGCCTTTCAAGGACTCTCTCAATAGTGCCAGTTAGACGGACAATTTGAACGAGTGTCGAGAATCCCTACCGAAAGCTTATTTGCGTTGTTCAGAAATATGGTTCAAATACAGGTTAAAACTTTCATACGTACAGAAACAATTTAAGGGCTTTAAATGGCCACAAAGAATAATGATAAGTCTATAGCTTTTAAAGTTGTCAACAAGCTTTTTCAGGTTTGAGACTGAACAATTGAAAGAGATTAAGGAAATGATGATTTGAGCAAGGGGTTGATATTGAGGAAGACAAACAACTGAGGAAGGGGTTGGTATTTGGTCAATTATTGCTACTTGCATTATATAGGCTTCTCATAGTTCCTTCGTGTATTAGGCTGATTGATTAAGTTTGCATAGAAAAATAAATCCTATTGTTTAGAAAATCATTCAATACGAAGTTATAGTAGGCTACCAGGTTAAGTGCACAGCTAACAGTATGTTTATTAATAAAATCGTATCTATTTTTAATAATTTATTATTTTTTCTTGGGTTATTAATTTAAGGCCAGGTTATAACTTACTTTAGTAGGAATTTGACAAATAGTCTTAATTCTTAGGTTTAAATAAATATAGCCGAATTTTAGTTTCTTTTTGGCATTAAATTCTTGATGAGCGTCAGTGAAGAAAAATTCAATTTATAATTCGTGCAAATGGAGATGAACAGCATTAAATTATTATTTTGAAACCCAATGTATAAATAAATATATACTGTAAATATTTTGTAACCCAATATGGACATACGCGTAGCTTACTTTTATAAAAACCCTCAATACTATTTCTTAGTGTATCAGTCGTAAGAATCAGGTCATATTTGATTTATTCGAACAGTTGTTCCGTGCTACCAGTTTCAAGATAGTTGATGCCGAGATTTTTGCTGCAGAATGACCATTTGTTTGCAAATACTATTGTTTTTGTAAATGCGGGTATCTTTTTAGCCTCAACTGCTGCTGATTGTCTTTGTTAGGCTGTTACAACTTTATTTGAGAATCCGAAAGGACCGGTTAAAATAGGCAACCCAAATACCTGCGCTGAAATAAAGCTGTTTTTTTTCTCTGCTTGTTTTAACCAAACAAAGATCAGCTAGGCACTTTGATATCAGAATAGGAAAGACAAATATAGAACAAGTGAATGAAATAAAATATTTGGGTGTAATCTTTAATGATAACCTTTTTAGAAAGTCTCATGTAGTCTACAACATGTTTGCTCTAACCTCTTCAGTGGTTCCTGGGCACTGCTCAAACTGAGGAACTACGTTGACACTACAACGCTAAAAAACAGTATATTATGCTTTAATTTACTCTTATCTTCAATATTGTGTCTCAACATGGGGACTGGCTTCGACTACTGCCCTGGATCCACTGGTAAGAATACACAAACGCATAATAAGAATTATTACGAATAGTCCTTTTTTATCACACATTAATCCTTTATTTCAAAAATTAAATTTCTTAAAACCAAAAGATATTGTTAAACTTGAAATTGCAAAAACGATGTTTTGCTTTAACAAAAGTTCAGCAAAGAATGAGCCCCAAACTATTATAAGTATAACTCAAAAACATCATTATAAAACAATACTGGCAGCGAAACAAAATTATTTTCAACCTAGAAAAATAACAGAATTAAACAAAAAGACATTTTCTTACATTGGACCTAAAATATGGCAAGAAGTAGCCTTCAAATTAAAATCACTTTTCTATTATCAATTTAAGAAAAAATTTGAACTTTTTTTGACTAGTCAATATTAGATAAGATGCCACAACAATTTGATGAAGTCAGCTGGCACGTGGAAAGTTATTTAATAACAACTAATATTGCTATTAAATCTTTATCATTTTTCTAAATGTACTGTGTGTTTCGTAAGTTTACTGTTGTGTTTTACTGATACAAAATTTTTTTTCGTCCCACTATTTAGAGGGAGGCAGTTGATTAGAAGACCGTATGGTCATTTTGTTGCCCTCCTGTGCTTTGGAAAAATTTTTGTTACATTTACAATGTTGGTGTATTTTTCCTTTTGAACCACAAAACAAATAAACTGAACTGAACTGAACTGAACTAGAAATAGTTTGCCGCGAAACTGCAGTTCTTAAATACAGTTAGTTCTGGCTAAGTACGAGTAAATTCTCCAAAAAATTTCTCTCAACAGTTAGAAAAAAACCACGGTTTTTAACTAAAAAAATATCTTATTCACAAAAATCTACCGATATGATCTTAGTCCCAAAAAAATGTTCTCTAAAAAAAAAGGTCTTCACTTCAAATCTGTCTCGGATTTCATAATTTTCGTCTTTGAAAACTAGTGATCTCAGAAAAAACAAGAAAAAAGGGGGTCTGAAAAAGAAATATATCTTCGATTTCTGGCGGGATTTCTGCAAAAATGCGTGAGACAGAGTCCTAAAAATTGGAACCTATGGTAAGCCTACTTATAAGAACAACGCGTAAACAAAATAAATTAGGTAACGAGGTGGTGTATCGATTACAAAATTATTACGTAAAAATAGAAAATATGACGTCACCATTAAAAGCTTAAAAATCAATGTAAAACACTAAAAGTGAACTTTAGGTTTTAAGGTGCTGCGACCATGCACACTTTTTTTCAAAAATTTATTTTTTATCTTGATTGCATGCTTTGACAGTCGGCAGCGTGGTCGAGTGGCTAAAGCGCCGGGCTCGTGACCACCACGATCTCTGTTCAAAACCCACTCGCGCCATTCTGTTGTGTCCTTGGAAAAGACACTTTACGGCACTTTCCCCTGCTTGGTGGTCCTGTCAAGCAGTTATAAATTACAGTCATATCTCTATTAAATTACAAGCGGACAGCAATATCTTGGCATGTCCGCAAGCAGGTCGGGGTAATTACCTACTCTATTAGCGCCTCCGTCACTTTCCTGCGAATCAGGAGGATAAATATAGAGATAAGAATAAAAAAAAAAAATAATAACGTTTATCGTTTTGTTGCTTCTGCCTTTTTCTGTTCTGCTTTCTACTACTTACAAATCTTCTATTTCGCTATATCTTTTTATGGCGGAACTGAAATAAAAGATACTGATACTGCAAATTAAGGTTTGGATAAAGAATGAAGTGTGATATAGACCATAGCCTACACCAGTTGTTCCTAAATTTTTTCGAGGGCAAACCAAATCCAAGTTTGGTAAGCATCTCGTGACTCAAACCTTAAAGAGTGTATTTTAGAACAAAAAATTAAATTTTATTGATTTGCAAAATTTTAATGATAATTTTGCAAAATTTAAAGTTTTTCTCTGACCCGACTAAACTGCGAGAAACGAAGAAGAGAAAAAGTCGAAAAAACGAAAAATAAATGTTCGTTCTTCAAGGCAGATTTACGATCGTGTTCTTTTAAGTAGACCGAGTGCTATTTGCTTTTTTCTTACTGTTTCGTGTCAAAAAAACGCATTCGTCAGATTAAGCACCAGGGATTGGCAATATTTTGCTTTACTACCTTTGCAATCGCTTTTAACATTTTCAAGCCTAGGTTTGGATTGTCTAGACGTGATCCATTTTTTGAGCCTTTTGTGACCCATGTTTGGGTCGCGACTCATATTTTGGAAACCACTGGCCTTATAATGTAATACTGATTGCTGCAAAAAAATATTATTAATTGGTATAGAACTTCAGGTTGATTGTTTTGTTATTAGGTCTACTGTCGTTAAGAGAGCTGAACCGTATGGGTAAGCCCGTCAGCCCTTCCCAGTGCGCCCTGTGTGTGGGTACCGGGTGGTTGATTTTATTTAGGCCAAGAGGGCGTATGGGTGAGTTAACTTTCAATCAGTGCTCAAGATCTCAATTTCCATCCAAAACTCATGAAGAAAACTAAAAAAAGTCATCACTTTCAATCAATCTGATATTTTGGTCGAGTTTCTATGATTGCTGGGCCAGATCTAACCCAATGCTTTTGGCTTACAAATTCAAATGGCCGCACTATTGACCCAACTGTATCCTCCTTTTTTGAAAAGAGCTGGGGAAAAATTTGAAGAGAAAAAAGGGTAGCCCGCCTCCGGCGTCCTGTCCCTGGCTATGACCGCCAAACCAAAGAAACTGCAGTAAACTGTTTTTCCCAAAGACACAGTAGAATGAAGCGGGTAGGTTTTGAACCACGAACGTGTTGATCGCGTTCGCCATCAATAAGGTGCTGCTATACCAACTCAGGCACGATGCATGCTTTTTATAAAAAAAATACAAAACAGTTTTTTGTGAATTGTCGACTTGTGGTTTTAGAAATCAAGTGACCACAGTTTCAAAATAATGTTTAAGGCTAATTTAAGATTTTGATCGACATAACCTTTGTTTAAAACCCACTTACGCCATTCTGTTGTGTCCTTGGGAAGGGCACTTTAAGGCACTTTTCCCTGCTTGGCGGTCTTGGCAAGCAGTTTTAAATTTCAGTCATATTTGTATAAAACTAAAAAAACAAATAAAAAAATTTCAACCGGACAGCAATATCTTGGCATCTCCCGGAGCAGGCGCCGCATTTGCTATTCGGTGAAGGAGCGAGACCCCATTTATGCATGGAGAAATGGAATCGCCCAACACCAGTCCGCAGGTGATTGAGCTTAACCAAAGCTGTTCGGGGCAAGCTCATTTCAACACGCCTGCTGATACTGGCTATAGATATGAAAGCACTGAGCCTGGATGTACTCTCACAGTACTCCGCGTTCCATCTGTAATTTGTCCACTGAGAAGCGCGGATGTCTAGTCCAGTAAGGCTATGTAATAGATTCCACGCAGCTGGCACAAACGGGCATTGAGATCTTAGTCTCTCTTGGCGAGCAGCTAAGGACTATTGTAGCAGATTGGAAACGTTTAAAATGCGCACAAGTAAAAGGGAAAACAATTTTTATTTAAATATAATTTCAATACGATTCAATCCAAATTATGTGATGATTGCGTGTGATCCAAAACGATGCTAAATTATGCGATGAGATGCGGTTTTAAATTGTTTTTTACTTGCAATATCTTCAGCAACTACAACAAATAAATCGTAACAGTCTACTTCGTAACAGTCTACTTCGCAACAGTCTTCTACAATACAAATCCCTTACAAAATCAATTCTTTCTCAATAACTCACTGTGACTCACTGTGCTGTCAAAAACAAAAACGACTTACAATAAATAAGAATAAAACGTGCTTAAAGATAATTAATGACAAAAAGAATGCGCGCTGAAAAGAAAAGACTTAATTAAAGCAAATAGAAGGTAACTAATAACAAAGAATCAAGAATAACAAAAAACGGTTCAAAACTCAGGTAAAGCTTGCTGTAACAGGACCATGCAACATATGGTCACTTATAAAACCATAATTATAAAAACATATGATCAGGGTCCAGAGATCCACGGTAAGCGAAAGAGAGTGTCGCTCCTAGTCGGCGAAGCTCAGCTGTCCGGATGCCAGAAAGTATGGGAAAGTGGTACGTTGCAGGGGGACGCAGGCATCTAGTGATGATGTGCAAAGCGTCATTCAGTAGGTCTACATTGTCTATGAGGCAAGTGGGAGCGCTGCGATACCAGACTGGCGCGCACAACTTAGCTGTTGAGTAGACCAGAGATAAGGCAGCTGTGCGCAGTGTTTTGGCACCAGTACCCCTTCCTGAGCCTACAAGTCGCCTCAGCAGTTTGACGAGTGAGGATAGATTTTTGCGCAATGCCACTAGGTGGTGACGGAATGCAATCTTTCCAGTTTTATCCCAAGATAAGAAAGGGTTGGACAGAATGGTAAAAGTCTATTGCTCTTGTAAACTTTTGGCTCTCATTTGGCTTATCAGTTATTTAAATAAAAGGCTGCCGTCACCATATTAGTGTGACTGAGCTTCAAAACCTTTAAGTCTGGAGATACGCTGAAAGTGTAGTCATGTCTTGGCTTAAAGCCCCTTCCGGGTTCTTCCAGTTTCCAAAAAATAGTACAGCAATGCTAGATCGTCTGAAAAAAATAAGTTTTCTGGAAATCGTAGAAGGCAGATTGTAAGTATAGATGTTGAAAAGCAGGGGAGCCAAAACCGATTTTGAGACGGCGTAGCCTGCTTTGCCTGCTGTCACCGGTAGTAAGGGTGAAACTTCGGTTTCGGACAAGCTCCATGAAGCTTATCTGGCAAAAGCCTCAGCAGCTTGCAGGTAAAGCCACGTGTCAGACAGTGTCATATGCCGCAGTCAGATTGACAAATACGGGACGAGGCTTTTCTTAAAAAGAATCCTCGATGTTCTGTGTCAATAGAACGACTTGATCCACGGTTGACTTAATACGTAGGTTGCTATCGACCGACGTATAGTGAGCAACCCTGCTTTAAAGGCCCGTTTCCACTACGAGCGTAGAAAAGATTATTCTTTGTTTGTTTTATTGATTTTTTTTGCTTTGCTTAGCGCTCGCTTCAAATTTAAGCGCGGAAAGATCAATTAAAGAAACAAAAAATGCTCTTTTCCACGCTCGTAGTAGAAACGGGCCTTTAATCATTATTTTTGACTCAAATGCAGTAAAACGGGATTTTCCGGAAAGTTTGTCTGGGATTCCGGGAATTTAAAACATAAATATCGTCCGGTATCGCGGGACATAAACCGTCAGGAGGATAGAGAATAAGTAAATACATGTAAAATACTTTAATCAACTAAAAGCTATCGTTCTAACTTCCATTTATACTGTAACATTTTAAAATTACTGGTTGTTTAATTTATTCTTGGATAGATTATAGTTTAAAACATACATACTTTTGTGAAATAATTGAAAAAACTTGATTCATACCTGCAGTTTTTAATTAATTGCTTTTAGAGTTTTTATTTGTTAACTTGACTTGAATGTTGTTTTGTATCATTATTTACAAGAAAATTTCATTGGCTTATTTAGTTTGTGTTGAATGGAAGTTTTAAGAGGTAATAAATATAATTGAATTATTATTAAACACTTACAATATATTATGAGATAAATTTTTTTAGTGGTCAAAGGCTTCCAATTATCATGCTTTTGCATTTAATATGTTTTTAGTTGCTTTTATACTCTTTTATAAAAAAGTTTTTCAATCCTTCAAACTTTTTTATAAAAAAGTAATATTGATTTTGAAATAGTTTTGAAAATAGTTATAGATTTGCCATAAAGGTCATTGAAAGTAGTCATTTAGTAAAGCATTGGCTAGTTTGGGGTTTGTGATGCTTGCATATCACAATTTTTATTGTGTATTACAATTTTTTATATGTAGATTTTTAGGGTCTTCAGAAAGTCACTGCAAGCAATTTTTGTTTGTAAAACTAATCTGGATTTCCTTGTGGTTACTTGCTTCTTGAAGAGGTTTTTTTAATAATGATAATAATACATTTATTAAATTTTGTGTAGCATTAACAGCAATTATCCAAGGCTAGGAAGTAATTAATTGTTTGCCCAAAGTGGATTGAAATTTAAGCAGCAATTTATATGCTTAGGTCGAACAAAAAAGAATGGGTCTCTTCAAAAATTCACTATAAGCAATTTTTTTCATTGAAACTAATCTAGAATCCCTCTTTCAGCACCAGGATGGAATAAAGAAGAAACCAAGAGAAAAAGGATTTCTCAAAGAGCAATAGTAAGCACAGGGGGATCCAGGTTAGTTTCACAAACAAAAATTGCTTACAGTGACTTTTTGAAGAGACCCAAAAAAAATTGTAACAGATAGATAATAGTAAAAACAAAATATAACACATCTAATCTGGGTCCATAAAACAAAATTAAACTGGTAGTAAAGAAGTAAAAATTTAAAAGTAAAGACTTTAACAGACAGATTCATCACTTACAGCAGTGGCATGTGGTGACCTCTGAGGCAGGTCATGCAATTGGTATGCAATATAAGACAAAAAAATTGTCTGAGATTCTAAGATGAAGACCAATTTTTATCCCAAAATCATGGTGTTCTCTAAAAAATTAAAAAAAAGGTCTTCACCTAAAAGTTCATTGGTCATGCATTGCATGCCACTGATTTACAGTATATACTTCTTGGAAATAATATGTTTTGAGATTTTTTTAAAGAAGCAGAAATACAAATTTCTTATTGCAAAGAATTCAAAACTTCACTCAATGGGTTTTTATAGACTATTGACATATCTTTTCACAACCAACTCTAAGGCTTTGAGTAGTTGTCAGTTGATCTAATTTGATAGAATTTGGAAGATATATAAGGTCTAAGTATTGACAATTTTATAACCTATATTGAAAAGTTTAAAAAATATACAATATTTAATGTACAAAAAATGCAATTTTATTAAATTAAGTGTTACATGATCATTTCAATTTAAGTTATAATTAAAACATACAAAGTTATAAAGAATTTTCTGTTATGGTTTTAAATATTTTTTGGTTGCATTGGCCAGATAGCATTACCATAATCCAGCTGAGATATTATCAAATTGTGCACAAGCATAACTTAACACATTCAGTGCTACGTTAGTCGCGCATAAAGCGATCGCGCGGGGCGGCGCTGTTTTTCTTTTTTTGTCGTTTGTACTGTCTTCGCAGTATACTATCAGCAAATAACTTTTTCAAAACATGTGTAGAGAGTTGAGTATAGACTATGTTTGAAAAGAAACAATAAAACAAAGTTTTTTATGATCAAATTTTATTCTCAAAGAAAACACAATCAAAAGTTTTCTTAGAATGGTATTTAGCATAGCATGGCACTCGGCATAATGCAACTTTGGATTCTTTGCAAAAATAACGAGTATCTCGATGTTTGCCTTTTTTAGAGCACAACTTGCGCTTCCTCTGTGGCTTTTGCTTTTTTGCTGTTGGAGGCAATTCTTCTAAAATATGAAATTTGAAGCCACCACGAAGTCGATGTGGAGCATCGACTCCTGCTGATGAGCGTGGTGGTGGAGCGTCATCATTTTCATCATCACTAATATCTTGGGATGTTTGGCATAATCGTAAAATAAATGCCACGCAAAATCATACTTTGACTTCCAGTCTTTGCTTTGTACAACATGAGAGCATTTGGTACACAGAGCTCAATTAGGTAAAAAAAAACTTTTTTGGTCCATTTCAAAGTCTTTCTAGTACAAGGATAGTACGATATCTTTAGTCTACATGATCGACACCAGACATATGCTCATTGTAATCACAAATCGCCACTGGCTTTTCCACCTCTTCCATCGCACCTCCTCCTCCTTTTTTCCGCCTTGTTATGGAGATAACAGAGCTGTCATGCTTAGCGCTGATTGCTTTCGGTTTGAAGAACGCTAGGATTAAATTTTGCATTATGTCTCTTATTCTATTACTAACTCTTTCTATTCTTTCTCCTATCATCAAAGCTCAGCATTTGAGAACCCTCAAAGCCTTTGCAAAGTCTCTTGTTCAAAATGTCTTGTGACATTCGTACATACACGCTCCAATGCCTTTCGCTAAATAGGCGTTTTAAAACGTTTTTAGCACCGAACGTATTGCAGCTATTACAAAGACGTTCGGGAACGTCCAAACGCACCCTGCGCATTTTCTCTAAAGACGTTCCTGAACGTCCTATCGCACTGAAAGTGTTAACAATATTAAGGAAGACATTTAATGATACAAATTACATAGATGAAACATGTATACTTGACACTATCCTTTTACTCTTGGTTTCTTGTTCCATCCTAGTGATGTATGGGGGAATTCTGAATTAGTTTCACTGAAAAAAATTGCTTACGTTGACTTCTTAAAAAGACTATTAGGCTGCACATTTACCTTGAACATTTCAATTTGGCTAAGTTTTTGATGATTAATTATTTTTTTATAAATTCAAGTTATATGCAGCGTCTAGAATTACTCTTCAAGGATGGAGATATTGGATTCGACCAATTGTTATCATTGTTTATACTCTTGTCCTTTTGGTTGCATTGCCATTACTATCAATTGATTTATCTAAGCATGTAAGTTGGTTTGAATTTTAAACATGTTATAATGAAAGTTTTAAAAATGTATAGCTAGTCAATTGGCAACCCATAAAATTTATGAGGTTATTTCCAATTCTGTTTTTTAAAGTATAATAAGTTAAATAAAAAAAAAATAATGCATTTACTAATCAAAGCTAACTTAACATTCCTTTATGCAGTTTATTCATTACTGTGTGAATGAGAAACATTAGCTTGATGAGATTTTGCAATTTGTTCAATGTTTGGTCTTATGCTCAAAAGATAAACTCTCATTTCCTCATCAATACATTGAAGATTTCCTCTCTGTTTACATTTAATTGTGGCAAGAGTTGAAAATCTCAGTTTTAACAAATTGAGGTTGAAAGTTGCAATAAAGTGGCCAGTGCTTTTTTAGACATCAACAAATGTTTTTCTTTGATAAAAATTCAAAAACTTCAAAAGACATCTTTGTATTTAATCATCAATTCACAATTAATGGACACAGCTGTTCATTCTTTTTCTGTTAGTGTTAAACTAGAGTCTACTGCAGTTACTACAAAAGTGTTTCTAATCCGTTCATATAGTGCAGTGTTAATTGATGGGAAATAATAACTAGTTTTTTTTCTAAAGTTGATAAATGTTCAACTATTATTAGAAGAATTTTAATTTTAATTTTGCAATTATTACTTACCAATAAAAACATTGTGAGACTATCTTGCATCACTGTTCTTTTCCAAATCTGTAGCTTTTTTTAAAACGCATTTATTTAATCAATAGATGTAAAAATATTTTCTTCTTTCATTTAAATGCTGAAGTTAAGTAAAGTAAATGCCAAATATTGTAACTTTGCAATCCTAAATTCATATTGGAGAAAATTACAAAAAGGCAATTGTTTTATTGTTTTAAAAAATGTCATAAGTTCTTGTCATAACTCCTGTACACAAGTAGGTATGCCTCTGGACAGCTGCCCCACATTGGTGTGTAAAAGTAGCCATCTGTGTTGAGACTCCCTATTGGTGCAAATCTGTTCAAATAGGCATGATTTATCAGTTCATCATTTAAACAACTTGATCTAAGAATGCTGTTAATCCTCTCCTAATGCTCTTGATATCAAGGCCTCTTGAAGAAAGGAATGAATTGCAATAAAATTCTCATTTTGTTCTTTTATAAAAGAAACAAGACCTCTATTGCAGTGTATCATTGTTGGAGCTCTATCTGTGCAAATCCTTACACACAATTTTCACAATAACTGCCATTCATCAAGGTAGCTGTTCAGAATGTTAAAAATGTCCTCACCTTTTGAAGTCAGATTTAATTTTTTGCAAAAAGAAATTGCTTTGCTATTGAATTTTGTTAATAAAATGAATGAATCCTATGATTTGCACCTTGTTGGTAATGTTGGTTGACTCCTCAACTTGTCGTGCAAAATTAAAATACTGGAGTATATTACCCCCCGCACATTTTTCTCAATATTAAAAGATATTTTCAAAATATTTCTGTGAACAGTATTATTGGATAGTAATATTTTGCTTATTTTCAAAGTTGCTTTATTTCCAAACATTGTAATGACAGGTTAGTTTTTCCCCAAAATATGAACTTTCATATTGTGAGCAATCAGTTCTGAGATTTGGTAAGAAACAATTTGATTTTTATCAGAAACAGACATTAAACTTTAAGAATCAGCTGCTTTTCCTGGTTGTTGAAACATTCTTTTTAAAATTGTTGTCAGCATGTTCGAGTGATTAGAGCACCGGGATTGTGATCAACATGGTTTTGATTCAAAACCTACTCACAACATTCTGTTGTGTCCTTGGGAAAGACACTTTATGGCATTTTCCCCTGCTTGGCAGTCTTGGCAAGCAATTCCGAATTTTAGTCATATCTCTTAAATTTCAAGTGGACAGCAATATCTTGGCATCTCCAGAAGCAGGTCAGGGAAATTACTTACCCTATGTATTAGCACCTCTGTTGCTTTCCAGCAAGTCAGAAGAATGAATATAGAAATAAAATAAATAAAATATGTGGTTATCATTGGTCCCTTAAAATATAGTCTGTATATGAGAGTGTTAATTTTTAAAATGTTTACCAAGTTTACTAGGGAGCATGATTCATTTGACATTTGTATTTCAGAAACTAAACATACTGGGAACGGGTTATTAACATTTTCAGTCCAAAAAATGCAAGGCTTAAATAACTTTTATATTTATAAGTCAGTTGCAGTTTTGCTTTCTTATTAAAACAACTTTTCACACTTTAAGCTTGCTCACTTTCAAGATTGCATTCATCAATGTCATGCTTCTTTTTTAAGAAACTTATTTATTGTTATGAGTATATTCTTCTTAACAAAGACAATAATATCAATGATTATTATTCTGAAATTTGTAAAAAGCATAATACGTTTACTCTTAATTCCAGTTCACAAGACCCAACTCTTTCAGTCATTAATGCTTGTTATACTACATTCCTTGTTGCCGCATGATGAAAATTAGTGCTGGTATTAACATGCTGTACCAGCCATGATTTGTTATGTGTTTTGAACATGTGCAAGACTTGCAGATCAGTAGCTAGTTGCAAAAAAAAGTGTCTTATAACTATCATAATAATGTCACAATGAAACAAGTAGAGTGTTTGTAAGGAAATGTTATAATATAACCATTGCTTTTCATATCTGGATAGATTTTTCAAAAATTCTTTGAAGTGTACCAGTGCACTCAGGTGCACTGTTATCAACAGTATTAGTCTTTTGAAAAATTAGATAAATGGTCTTTTTTTTATAGCTTTATTAATTTAACCTAATAAAAAAAATATTGGCAAACTTTATTTAAATGTATTGTTGGTATTTGTTTGTAATAAATTGACCAATTTTATTTTAACTATTTGCATACTAGACTTGGCTTGTGATCTGAGATATTAACTTTTTACAGAGTGATCTTTTTACACTTGCATGGTTTGTTGCTGGAATTTTTGTAATTTTAACTATCCCCATCTCCTTGTGGACAATACTGCATCATCTAATTTATTTTACCCAATCAGAATTACAAAAGCCTATTATGAGAATATTGTGGATGGTTCCAATCTATTCTATTGATAGTGTAAGTACTTTATAGCAACTATTTATCTTCTGATCTGCAAGACAATTAATGTTAAATTGAAAGCTATTGTTGAGCATTTAAGTTGGCTTAATTTTGGAGACACCAAAATATTGCTGTCCCATTAAAAAAATTTTACAATTGGTTGGCGATGCAAAATATAGTTGTGAGAATTTGACACCCAAGTGTCAGCATGCATTTTGTTTGGTGATGTAGAAATTTCCATGTACACTGAGTTTAGCATTGTACAGATTTCAGCACATGAAAATTTGCTTAGTTTTTAAATATTTTACGCAAGCCAGGCATCTATTTTTGGAGGTACAAAAAACTGTTTGTTTTTATTGATTGGTGTTGTTAATAAACTTTGAAAAATTATAAATTTTAGTTTACTATGACAGAGCTTATGTATGAACCTAAAAAACAGAAAAAGCAATTCAGTGTTAAAGAATCTGTTCTTGTTTAAACATTAAGTGATATATGTGGTTATTTATAAAAGAGAGAGCCACTTTTGCATTTAGTGCCACTGATGAGTGCAGATGACTTGCTAACAATTGACCAAGGTATCTTCAGGTCGATTCCTTTTTCTTTGTATTGTCATATAGCTTTAGGAAATTCTGTAGTGTTTGCTTTTTTTTTGGTGACTGAAACATTGCTGGTGATTGTAGAAATGGGTTTTGAATTCAGTTTTGGTGCAGCCAAAGTAATGCTGGATGAGTGAGTTCAGGAAACTGATGGAAGCTTTGTGGAGAATGGACTTTGCTTGCCACTTTCCATCAATTGGGCATTCAGATTGATTTTTGCAGTTACATGTTAAATTTCTGTTATTTGTGTGGGGGTGCAGGAGTTTCTTGTGGTTATTGATGATGCAGTTATGTTTGGTATACAACTGTAACTAAATTTTATGTTAATTTTATTGTTTATTTTGTGAAGTTTCACTTTGCTTATATTGGTTTGTACTTCTTTGTTGTATGGAGGATTGAACCAAATAATGTTCCTTTTTTTTTTTTTCACAGTTCTTCAATTCTTCAGGGGTTGGTTTATTGCATTTCATGTTGACTCTGTAATTGCTGCTCTTTAAAGCTTTGACATATAATGGCAATGCTTGATTAAATGATCTTGTTTGTTGATGGTTCATGGATTGAACAACCAAGACTCATTCATTCAAGCATTGTCATTATATGCTGAAAATTTAAAGTCAAAGTCAACAGTCAACATGAAATGCAATAAACCAAAGACAAAAGAATCAAACTGAGAATAACTTGGTCAATTGTTTGCAAATCTTCTGCATTCATCAGCAGCACTAAACAGTGTAATCTTTGCATAGCCAAGAAACTTGCCATCCTGCAAGCTGACCAACACATGCTCATGAACAAGCGATTTGAGTTCATCTCCAAATTTCCACACTGAAACAAATTAACTTAAAAAAAGTCTAATCTGATATTTTTTAGTTTTTTCTGTTTATGCTATGCTTGCTGTTGTTGTGTTTTCACTTGTTTATTTATATTTGTTGCTATTTGTAATCTTTTAATCTTTTCCAAAGTTATTCCCTTACTATCCCTTCATACCTCGTTGGTTTTCTTTTCCTCTTTTATGCCCTTCTCTCTCCTGCAGCCAATTGCACAATCATATTTTTATATTACCAGTAATATATGATATGTATATGTTCAGTAATACCCTGCAATATCTGATATGAGGATGAAAATGTTTAGCTTGTTTACCAAAACCTATTTACTGTATAGATTTTTGGTTTTTATTTAAAAGTACTTTTCACTTTAGTTAACTATAATGCAAGCAGTTATATTTTTATTCTTAATTACTTTATTAATGTATTCTAATTATGTATTTTTTGTCTGTGTTGTAGTTACCTTCTGAAACAGGCTGTTGAGGTTTGTTTTTTAATTTAATAAAAATTCTTTGTGTGGCTTTTAAAATTTAATATATGTATATGATAGTGGAAGTGGTAAGATTGATAATAAAGAGCTAAATAAAAATCAGAGCAGCAAATTAAACTACAAAAGCCATGCAAATTGCAGAGAATTTTTATTAAAAAAATTCAACAGTATGTTTGAGTTTAAAAATTCAACAGTATGTTTTGAATGAATTAATGTATTCTAATTATGTATTTTTTGTCTGTGTTGTAGTTACCTTCTGAAACAGGCTGTTGAGGTTTGTTTTTTAATTTAATAAAAATTCTTTGTGTGGCTTTTAAAATTTAATATATGTATATGATAGTGGAAGTGGTAAGATTGATAATAAAGAGCTAAATAAAAATCAGAGCAGCAAATTAAACTACAAAAGCCATGCAAATTGCAGAGAATTTTTATTAAAAAAATTCAACAGTACGTTCTGCTTTTGTGGCTCATCAGGAGGTAACTCTAAACACAGATGAAAAAGTACATAATTGCATATTTTATGAAGTTTGTGGTGTGCAGAGAAATACAAGAAAAAGGTTGCACACCCTTGGTTTACATCATCTTACATTCAGATCCATTCAAAAACATAAAAGCCCAACCTTTCATAACAATGATCACATTAACATCATCATCTCAGATCCAGACATAACACCTGATGAATGTAAAGAAAACCTCCAACACATTTACACTACCATCACCTCACAATATCTCAGTTTCATAAAAAATACAAAAGTTACTAACATCACACCTCATATCATTTATTCAAAACAAACATTATCACATTACATGTGTACAAAACTAGCACAGCTGAGAGTCAACAAATCACCACTGTTGCAAAATTACCTACATACAGTAAATGACATTATGCTTGACACACACACAGATGACACTAATCACCTCTTTAATTGTAGCAAAATAACAACATCACACCAAGCACACCAAGTTAATGAAAAAATCCCAAGGCAGTAGAGGTTATCTAAGAGTGATAGTCTAGATTGCAGAGCTATAGAATTGGTGGCTGAAACCTTTGACTCCAATTCTTATCATTTTGATGTTCATTTTTGACTCTGACCCCATCTGAATTACTTAATAAAGCTAAGTTAATGTAGTGGAAAATATTCTTATTTTCAAACTCTGAAGTAATCAAAACATATATAGTGTTGTCAACTGCATCAATAGTGAGGTCAACCATGTCAATGTTGCTCAAAAGTGATGTCATAATTATTTTGGCAGAGTTGGAGTCAAAACTGGATTTGGTCAGTTCTTACTGACTCCACAGCCCTGCTAGCTTGACTTCATTAAATGTTTAAAAGATAGCTTCTTCAAGATATCCTTGGAGAAAGGTAACAACAACAATGCAATAATCTTTGAAGCATTGCACCTAGACAATAACAATAAATAGAATATCTAAAAAATAAACAGCCACTTAGCATTTTGTAGCAAGGTTGGGTGGTAAGCCATTGGCTTAGTGTGATAATCCTCTCTTCAAGATATCCTTGAAAAGGGTAACAACAACAATGCAAGAATTCTTGAAGCATTGCAGCCAGACAATAACAATAAATAGAATATCCAGACAATAAACAGCCACTTAGCATTTTTGCAGCAAGGTCAGCTGGTAAGCCATTGACTTAGTATGATAACCCTCTGATTCATGAGCAGAAGGATGCAAGCTCAATGCTCAGTTCTGAGTGATTTCTGTTGTGCAGTTTGGAAAAGCATTTCCCGTGTTTTCCTGAAAATAAGACAGGGCTTATTTTAATTTTCAATAGGGCTTATTTTTGGGGGATGTCTTTTCATCTATCAAAAAACAAAGTTACAAAGTAGAGAATTATGGGATTTCTAAATATACCAAAAACATGAAAACTTTTACTTATCTTGTCTCAGGATGAAAATGTGCAGAAAAATATTTTGTTATCTAATATGGCAATGTTAAACAGTATTTTTAAAAATCAAGCAATCACTTAATTATTGCTTCCTAGCTGAGTTCACATGTCTTGTTGCTACAGTGTGCTATTTAAAACTAACTCTAACTCTTATGACATCATAATTTTCCACTATCAACTAGGGCTTATTTTAAGGGTAGCTCTTATATTAAAATCATTGCTGTGAAAATTGATGCTAGGTCTTATTTTCTGGGTAAATGTTATTTTTGGTTCAACAGGCACATGCTGCTAACCTACAATGATCACTTTTTTTTTGAAACAGAAGGAAGCAATCAGGCCAATATGGCTATGTGAAGGAGAAAGAGACCAATGTCAATTTTGTGTAAAATTTAGCTAGCCTAAAAATTAACCCAGACTGCTTAAGCCAGGTTCAATAGACAGCAACTAGACATTATAATTTTCTAAATGTTTTACATAATTTTGGTGTATATAGGTATTTTTATTAGTTTGTTATTTTTAATATGATTTACTTCTATCTGTAGTTGTTATATGAAAAATAGGTATTAAAATATCAATTTGAATTTTTTAGTGGTTTGGTCTTCGATTCACTAAGGTTGCCATTTATTTTGACACTATTCGAGAATGCTATGAAGCTTATGTTATCTACAACTTTATGGCATATCTTTTAAATTATCTAACCAAAGAATATGAACTAGCCGGAACTTTGGGTAGTAAAAGTCAGGTGATATTTTTTTATTAATTTTTTGCTGATAGAGAAATATTTTAATGTTTTTGTGACTTTTTTTGTTATTGTCTAATCATTCATGTCAATGGGTATAGAGAGAATCACATACGAGCGTATTTTACTTCTGTATTATAAATAATTCTTATCTAAAATGATTATTTTTTTGAATAGTGAAACCAAAATTAAAGTTTGTTTTTATATTATATTTCTTTTGGTTGCAAGTTGATCACCCTTTCTATTTTTTATATTGTTTACTAGCAGAGTTTTAGCATTGACAATCCAAAAAACACTTATCAAGTTTTTTACCAGGAACATTTTTCATGAACTGTTAAAATGTTGCAGACACTTAGATGATCACATGTATGCTACTATTTTCAGCATTTGGTCTTGAATCAGTTTTTAATTTTAGATTTACTGTTAATGAGAGAATTTTATGAAATAAAAGATAAAATTATTATAGGTTTGGGAAAAGCAAAAAAAATTCACCATTAAGATTCAAATGCTTTGAAATATGCCATTTTGGCTATCCTTACTTGCTACTTTGTTTTCAAGTCTTACTGTTGTTATTGGTCACATTTATAAATCCTTGTGTTGCTAAATTTTAAAATATATAATGTATGCTTAGTTTTTTTTTAACCTCAAGATTAAAACTGGTTCTATGTGTTTCAAATTTATGAAATGACATCTTGGTTGTAAACTTACTGAACACCAAATACTTGATCATGTATTGAAGTTATCAAATTAGCATATGCTATTTTTTTCTGCAGAATTTAGTTTAAGATTTCTTACCACCAGACCATGCTCATAGTATTTTTTTTTCAATGCACTGCTTTATTTGTGTGTATTTACAGCAACATCACATTTTTCCATTTTGCTGTTTGCCTGTTTGGCCTATGGGTGGACTTTTTATACAAAAATGTAAACAAGGTGTGCTACAATACACACTTGTAAGACCAATTACAACGCTGATTGCATAGTGAGTATCTTAATATGTTGTTATATGCTTGTGGCATTATAGTTCTTACAATTTTTTTCAAAAATCTTTCATAGTTTTTGTTTTAAAGTTTTTTGTGCACTTTATATGCAACTTGCTGGGATTGTCTTTTTTCAAGCATTGTTTTTATTCAAATTATTGCTTATACAAATTCCATACCATAAAAACATTTTTATTTTCTATTAGCAATTAATAAACAGACTCAGCAACTTTTGATTAGCTGGTTTTTCTGTGATTGTTAATAAGTCTAGCATCAAAAAGTTAAAAATGAATAGATCCACAAATGTAAAGTTTTTAGTTAATTTGTGTAAAGTGAAGAAACTATTACCCTAAGTTGAGCAGAAAATGCAAAAGATGAAGTTTTGAACATTTACGTTACACCCCTAGGTGTGACAAAAAATAAGTAAAGATAGAATGATTAAGAAAGAATGAAATTCATATTGGTAGTCAATTTGATACCACAGAACTAAATAGTTAAAATAATTACTACATTCATATCAAGAATTGATAATGAAAAAGTTTCAAAATAGAATTGTTCTATTTTAAGCTAACTTTCATAACAAAATTATATTTAAAAAGCTTTCAACACTTAAAGAAAAAAATAGACTCAAGTTAACTGTTTGTTTTAACAACACAAGCACTATGAAGTACTGCTCATTTCAGTATAGTAAAAAAAGTAGTAAGAGAAATCATAACTTCAATTAATATCTGATGTAGTGATGAAAATGTGTTTTTAATAATCAAATATTAATACAGCACAATTCACTAATTCAAATTTCAATAAAGATTTCAACTTTTTAAAAATGCAATTAGAATTAACAAGTTGTTATCAATGCATCCTTTCACATCTACATTGTTTTTTTAGTTAATGGATTATTTGCACTTCAATAATAAGACATATTTACACCACCACTGATGTACACAAATACATGACAATGATATCAGGGCTGTGGTGTTGGAAGGTTTAAGATCCTACTCTGACTCCCAGAATTTCTAAGATGCTGACTCCAACTCTGACTCTTAGAATTTCTACGATTCTGACTCTGACTCCCCAATAAGGTCAAAGTATCTATCTTAGATTTAACTAAGTAAAGAAATCATCCCTGCTGGTTGACAGTTGCACAAAATAAATCAGGTTTAAAATTAAATATATTAAAGGGTATTTATTTAAAAAATATATATATATATATATATATTGTATTAATATATTGAAGCCATTAACTATAATTCTTATAGTGTAGAATGAATGGAACATTAATATAAATCACATTTAGGAAACTTAATATGGCATCCATCACAACTCGGAACTAAATATGCATTCTTGACTTAAGTATTGTATTTCATAGATTTAAAAAAAACAATAAGACCTAATGCTTCTTAATAATCATGATATTATCTCTAGTCTATTTTACAGTTATTGTTTTTTCAATTTCTGTAATGGTGCCATTAGACAAAACGTACAAAAGCTTTCAATATTTGTCTTGACTATACAGTGATCAGAAAGCCACTGTAGTGTGATACATAGATATAAAAGTGCCTCATTTTTTTGTTTAATAGAATATATTAATTTATTTATTGATTACTTTTAGAAGAAGGTGCTCACTTCAAATTTGCAAATCAATTAATATACCGGTATATACAGTGATGTTTCAATCACTTTTTTTTATTGTCGGCAGCGTAGTCGAGTGGTTAAAGCGCCGGACTCGTGACCAACACGGTCCGGGTTCAAAACCCACTCGCGCCATTCTGTTGTGTCCTTGGGAAAGACACTTTATGGCACATTCCCCTGCTTGGTGACCTTGGCAAGCAGTTGTAAATTACATACATATCTTTATTAAATTACAAGCGGACAGCAATATCTTGGCATCTCCGGAAGCAGGTCGGGGTAATTGGCTACCCTATGTATTAGCGCCTCCGTCGCTTTCCTGCGAGTCAGGAGGATAAATATATAGATAAAATAAAAAATAAATAATAAATAAAATATTCGTAAGCTGCCAGGTTGACATCACTAAAATATCTAATTAAATTTTTGCCGCCAAAAAGAGTTAGTTTCTAACTTGAAAATCTTGCGCTGATTACGCGTTTTGACGCCTTTCTCAAACATCCCAATCGTTTTTGTTCAGTTTTATTAGACAATCAATTGAATTTTTTTTCTTCATTCCGACGTTTTTCTCTTGATGAATGTTGGATGAAAGGCTTTGAGATGAGTTTTTTTGCTGGCTCTATTTAAATACTGTACTATAAACCACTTGTCTAATTAAATTAAAATGGACATCAGGAGTCGGAGTTTGATCAAATATTCCGACTCCTTCCTAAAACCTCTATTGTCTTTGGACGGAATAATTACAGTTTAACAACACGAATATTTAAGTTTTATTTTTATATTAATAATAAAAATGATTATTCAAACAAACACAACAGAATATATATATCTTTATTTTCTCTTATCTCTTTATTAAAATATCTTTTATTCTCTTTATTAATTCATCCGGATTTAATTACAGTAGAATTTTTTTTATTAATTCATCCGAAAAAAGAAAGACCAACAAAAAATATTTTTTTGTGAAAACTTTTTTCCTTTTTTTATCGAGTCGCCAGTACAATAGATTTCTTGTCTGCCCTTGTCGCTTGGAATGTCAGGTTTTATAAAGTTCTTGTGACAATGGTGATTGTTTTGAATACATAGTTCAAATTGAGCTCTGGGTTCGATTCACCGCACCTTCAACACTGCAACCCTGAATAAGATTAGATTTAGATTTAGATTTATTTATTTTTTTTGTCTACGACCAAGACACGAAAAGTCAAACAAAACAAAATATATAAATGCATTACAAAAACATTTGGTCGCCATGACTAGATGCCAGCGAAAGACCAACAAGGTCACCAAAGTCAGCCAGCACCTCAAAATAATTAAAGTGATAACATGTACATGTTCAAATAGGCTACAATTCAGTAGAAACAAATAATAGTACACACCATTATGCAATGACATACAACAGATATCATAATAATTTACAGCTGGTACAAAAAACACCGAGAAATTTACAAAGAGAAAAACAACAATAAACAAAAATACAACACATAAGTCTAAAAACAAGTAATATTATACATTAAAATAAACTGATTAAAGTTACAGTATTGGTAGCCTACATAAAGGTGAAAAATTCCACAAAAAATTAAAGGTTAAAAAAAAATACACAATAAATATGATTTCAAGAAATTTATATATGAATACACAATAAAAGTTGTAGATATGAAATACACAATAAATATGATTTCAAGCAAACGATGTAAAAAAAAAAAAGAAACATATATTTCCTTTTTTACATTATATCAAGTTAATCGAAAATAACAAAAACAACTATATTAATGATAAAGAGGGCATGCAATACAAGTAATTAATGCAATACAATTGATATAGGAAATATACAGTATACATAAGTTATTGAAATATATATAATTGGTGAAAGTTGAAGAAACAGCATAGCACAAATATGTCAAAGAAAAAAAAACAATATATGACATTAAGAAAACTGATATATATGTATTATTCGTAATACTATTTTTTTTAAATAATTACTTTGCTTATTATTATTTTTCATAGGCTTTTGAAAGAATTACTTTGTAATTTTTAATGAAAGAAATAAGAGATAATTTTTTTATATCACTGGGTACAGTAGACCACAATTTTGCTCCAATGTATTGCAGTCTTTGTTTACCAGATTGTTTTGTAACAGAATGCAGAAAAAAATTTCCATCAGTGCTATATCTTGTTGAATGTTGATGCACACTGTTTATTTTATCATAATAGTTATAAAAACAATAAGGTAACATATGATTTTCAAATTTATACATAAATTTAACAACTTCTAGTTGAAAAAGATCAAATAGTTTTAGCACATTAAATTCTTTGTATAGCATGTTAATTGGGGTCGTAATGTTCTTAAATAAAGAAGCCCTTATAATTCTGTTTTGCAATGTTTCTATGGTCATCAAGAGTGTTTTGTTAGCCCGTCCCCAGTTTAAAATAGAATATTGTAAGTGCGATTGAATTAACGAAAAATATAATATTCTTAAAGTACTGAATGGCACATAATGCCTTAGTTTATAAAAAATGCCACTTGTTTTTGACAATTTGCTGCATATGTTAGATACATGATGTTCCCAATTTAATTTGTCATCCAAAAAAATACCTAAATATCTTACATGATCTGTTTGTTTAATTTCATTTTTTCCTATGGTTAATTTAAAAGAAGATGTAGTAATGCTTTTTTTACATATAACCATATATTTAGTTTTGTTAAAATTAAGAGATAGTTTGTTTGATTTAAACCATGAGTCAATTTTCTTCAGTTCTATATTCATATTTTGTTCAAGTATGAGTAAATTTGGATCAGCTAGATGTAGATTTGTATCATCTGCAAATATTGTAGTAATACATTTAGTTGCATTTGGCAAATCGTTAATATAGAGTTGATACGATTAAAGTACATGTTGCAGCAATATTTGCATCACAATGTCAATCTATTGTATCACAATCACAACACCAATCTACTGATTGCGAGTCCATTAACAAAGCTCTTTGCCATGCTCTTGATATGTCGTCGTCGTCGTTCGAAGAGGTATCCACTCCAGGTCAGACACAAACAGGACTGGGGCCGAGGGTTTATCCTTTTACTACCCCAGACTGCTGCACTGCCTGGATCAGATGCTGGCAGTGATGTCATTAAGCCAGCATCGAGTTTCGTCATCCAAAACCGTCAGACCTCGTGCTCCATGTGGTGCCCGATGTATAGGGCACGCTGTTAGTACATGGTCTGCGGTTTGCTCAGAGGCGCCACACTCGCAATTTGGTGAAGGAGCGAGACCCCATTTGTGCATGGACGAATGGAATCGCCCAACACCAGTCCGCAGACGGTTGAGCTTAACCCAAGCTGCTCGGGGTAAGCCCATCCCAACAGGCCTGGCACCGGTCTGGGGCACAAAAGCACGGAGCCTGGAAGCACCTTCACAGTACTCCGTTTTCCATTTAAAATTTGTCCATTCAGAGGCGCGGATGCCAAGTCTGGCAAGATTGTCCAAGAGATACCGCGCAGCTGGCACAAACGGGCGTCTGGATCTTAGTCTCACTTGGCGAGTATCTGAGGACCCACTTAACAGACCATGCAAAATATGATCGGGGTCCAGAGATCCATGGTAAGCCAAGGAGAGTGTCGCTCCCATTCGGCGAAGCTCAGCTGGCTGGATGCCTGAGAGTACAGGTAGGTGGTCCGTTGGAGTGGGACGCAGGCATCCAGTAACTATGCGCAAGGCGTCATTCAAGACACTGTCGATGAGGCGAGTGTGAGCACTGCGACACCAGACTGGCGCACAGTACTCAACTGTTGAGTAGACTAGAGACAAGGTGGCTATGCGTAGTGTTTTAGCACCAGCACCCCATCCCGAGCCCACGAGTCGCCTCAGCAGTGTGACGCGCGAGGATAGTTTTTTGGGCAATGCCACTAAATGGTGACGAAACGTGAGCGATCTGTCCAGTTTTACCCCAAGGTAAGTAGGGGTTGGACAGAACGGTAAAAGTCCACCGTTGTTGTAGACCTTTAGCTCACGTTTGGCCTCTCGGTTGTTTAAATGAAAGGCTGTCGTCACCGTCTTAGTGTGACTGAGCTTCAACCTCCAAGTCTGGAGATACGCTGACAGTGTGGACATGTCTTGGCTTAAGGTCCCCTCCAAGTCCTTCCAGTTTCCAGAAGAATGCAACAATGCTAGATCATCAGCATAAGCAAACTTTCTGGAAATCGTGGAAGGAAGATCGTACGTATAGATGTTAAATAGGAGGGGAGCCAAGACCGATCCCTGAGGAACGCCGTTTTTAAGACGGCGTAGCCTGCTTTGCTTGCTGTCACCGGTGGTAAGGGTGAAACTTCGATTTCGGACAAGCTCCATGATCATTTTGACCATGTGCTTATCCGGAAGTAGTCTCAGCAGCTTGCAGGTAAGGCCACGGTGCCAGACAGTCTCATAAGCCGCTGTCAGATCGATAAATACAGCACCGGCCTTCTTTTTAGCCTCGAAAGAATCCTCGATGTTTTGAGTTAGCAGAACAACTTGATCTACGGTTGACTTCCCGCGTCGGAACCCAGCCTGCTCTTTAGGGAGCAGTGGATTGATTAATGGCTCAACGCGGGCGTAGATAAGCCTCTCGAGGATCTTGTAGGGGACACAGAGCAGAGATATCGGTCGATATCTCTTTGGGTCCCCCACGGGCTTTCCTGGTTTTGGGATCGCGACCACAAGCGCTCTTCTCCAGATCTTGGGAATTTTGAGTCGGCGCAAACAGGAAGAAATGAAGTCACGTAACCAGGACTTCAAAGCAGCTCCGGCATGGAGTATAAGCTCGGGGCAGATGGAATCAGGTCCCGGAGCTTTACCTGGTTTTAAATGTTGAAGGACAGCAGCAAATTCTCTCTGTGAGAAATTGTCAGAGATATTTACTGCGTCTGGTGTTGTGGCCCTCCAAAGGTCAGACACTTCTTGAAAGACAAGTCGAGATGACTTGCGGTCAACAGCCTCGTATTTCCCATTTCTAACCAGCTGAGATGCAATAGCATCGGCTGAAACGGGACAGTGACGAGGAGAGTGTCGTGACCTACCAGTAAGGTTGTTCAAAATACTCCACGCTTTTCGACTAGAGTGTGAGAAGTCAATGCTCCGAACTGCTTCGGACCATCGATCCCTCCGCTTTCTGTCAAGCTTGGCAAGCAGAGCTGTAGCAGCCAAGCTTGAGTCGTCTCCCTGAGGAGACTGCAAAAAGGTTTTATAGAGGGATTCACACTCTGCATCCCAACACGGAATGTAGGTATTTCGATACCCGCGTGGAATAGTCTTTTTGGCTGCTTTCTTAATGGTGTTACAGAAGTCCTGGTAAGCCGCATCCACATCAAGTGTATCAGGCGGCAACAAAGTCTTTGCGAATTTATTCGTCAAACCAATGTAATGACTCCATTTGGCCTTGTGGAAGTTCCATCGCTTAGGCATGCTTGGCACTGCCATAGCAAACCTTGGTGGTGTAATAAGCGAAGGTCGATGTTGTGACCTGGGGAACTTGTCAAGGACACGTCTATCCGGTAAGCGACTGTTTGGACCTACGCTGGCGAAAGCTAGATCCGGATTGGTACCAGTGTTCCAGCGGCCGGAATAAAACTGGCAGCGTCCTTGGCATTATATAGGAGGGCAAGACAATTAACACTTGCCCATCCAGCCAAGCACTCACCGTCCGGACTGTTGTCGTTGTAACCCCAGTCAGCATGACGACAGTTAAAATCGCCAGCGTACAGACAGGGGTGAGGAAACACTGGAAGATCCAGGGTTTGCAATCGCGTTGGCGGTGGTTTGTAGACGCTGACTATTTTATAACCATCAACGTCTACACACAACCACTCGATCTCCGATGTCGGTGGAGATTGGTCCAAAAGCGTGTATCTCAGCCGCTCGTGGACAAACGTGGCAAGACCATGCTTCCTGCTTAAAGAAGACCCAGCTAGTTGGTAGTTTGGTAGTACCAACTTCTCTGCATTAGTGCAGTGGGTCTCCTGCAATAGGATGACGAGTGCCTCAGACTGCATAGCGAGATGATGAAGAACGTTCATCTTGCTTGCAGGGAGGCCTTCGATGTTCAGCTGAAGAATAGTGGGTCTTCGGAACTTGTTGGCAATGTGCCCTGAAAAGGGCAGTTTTATCCTAGCATTGCCCCGTCCTGAAAAGGACGTTTGCCGATTAGCAGACCCACACTGAACATCGGAATGGGTGGATACCCTTCCGTTTTGGTAGGTTCGGTTTCGGTCTGTCATTTTAAAATCAATGAACAGACTTACTCACGGCCCAGGCTGCGTGAAAGCACCTACCATTAGGGTATAGTTTTCTGGTTGTAAATCACTCGTTGGTCTGGAACACATATCAAAGCACCTACTCTTGATATGTGTTCCAGACCAACGAGTGATTTACAACCAGAAAACTATACCCTAACGTTTATTTAACCTTTGCAATTATTGAGTCCAGAGAAGTGTTTATCAAGAACAAGATACTAGTTGTAAACAGCTACTGCATTATTTCCGCAGTGCGCAATCGCAATTGCATGACTCTATAAAAAAAAGTTTTACGAAAGTTGTTGGTCTATTTTTTTTTTTTAGTATTTGCCAAATGACTGAGACGTACCATGACGGAGAATTTGACACGAAATATGCGTGGTTGTATTTAATGATTATCAATAATATATCGCAAATCGTAAGTACTAAACTGCTAAGTACTCAAAGCGTGCTTTTTGCTCTTGTTTCATATAAGCTCTTACTTTAGTGGGCCATGTATTGCTTGTTCTTGTTTTATTTGGCGACGAAAGAAGAGTTAAAGCCAATTAAACCTGTTGGAAAATTTCTCTGTGTGAAATTCGTCGTTTTCTTTTCATTTTGGTGAGTTTGATGTCTCTTTCTTGCATGTATCTATGTAGCTTCTTTAAAGCTGTTTTCTTGTCATTTAAGTTTTAGAGCCTTTTTAGAAACCAAGCCGCCTAAAATATGAGAAGCACCAGACTCGAGTTTCGCTCTTTTTAGAGCTCGTCAGTGCTGCTTTACTATAGAGCCTTTTTAGAAATAATTGGACAAATATTATAAATATGAAAAATATAAAAAATTAGGTTAAAACGCTAGCTTAGGTGATTTTCAAGTGTTCAAAGCACAAAAAATTGCTTTAATAGTGTTGTTATTGAATGTAAAAGATAATAAGTTCTCGTTAAGTGTTAAGAAGGTTAAGCAGGAGCCTAAGAAACGTAAAAAACAAGTCAGTTTCAAGGAAGTGGTTTGGTTTAAAGTTATTATACACAAGTTAACTTTTAGGGAAACAAGCTACACCCATTCTTTTTCTAAAATGTATCCCTAGCTTAAATGAATACAGTAATCAAAAAAGCATTGAATTCTCGCGACCCCAAAATTGTGCTACCGTTTCAGCAAAAATTTGTTAATGACTTTTTTGTCATTAAGTTGAAAATTAGTAAAAATCAAAGCATATTTTTTGATTTCAATTAATCTAGAGTCGTTGGCAATTTGGCCTCCGGCGCGTGGGGTACGTGTTCGATTCTTAGGGAGGCCAACCAAGTCCGACATCGTCTTGCCAGTTCAAAACTCGCCACAATGCGGCAGTTTCTCGTAACTGGCTGTATTGCCTCGGCGATGCTGCGAAGATAGACATGGCTTGTTACACAGAACTTGTTACACGGTTCGGCGTAAGAAAGCGTGTACGATGAAACATTTGCTTTTAATTAAGTATGTTTTGGAAGGAAAAATAATTTTTGTTACAAATTCCATTGAGCTTTTAATTCGTTTTTCTTGCAAACAGGGCTACGGAGTCGGTACGCAAAACTTTCGCTCCGACTTCGACAATTTAAAACATACCGAATTCGACTCCTAAAATTTAAAACAGACCTACTTCGACTCCCATTTTTTTCTAGTTACGACTTCGACGCCTAGATTTAGATAATAGTTTGTAGATTCTGTGCAGCACTACTTAAATATTGAGCTACTGCGTTTGGGATTTCATAAATACCAAGTGAAGCACCATGCTACATACATTTTAGGCTCCAATAGCCAGAAATTAGTGTTAATAGTAATAGAATTTATAGGCTGCTTATATGTATGCTCTATGGTCTCTACCCCTTAAATAACTCGGAATTCGGGTACCAAGAACGGTACAGCAATGTTAGCATCATTAAACCGTCCACCTGGAACTACACGTAAAAAAAGGCTATTAAAATTAATACATATAATATTGATGTAAATTAAGTGATGCACATCAAAAAGCATCAGTTTCATACATATAAAACAGTATACATTCAAAATATTGTTTAATATGTTACACACCATTTAATGAAATATATTTTGAAACCAGGGAATCGGAGTCAGAATTGGTCTACGAGTATTTTTAGCGATTCCGATTCCTCAACAAAAGTGTTTTTCCGATTCTGACTCCGACTCCAGCAGTTGCAAAAAAATTTGCCTCGACTTTGACTCCATAGCTTTGCTGGCGAATTGTTGCAGTCGTTTAATCTTAGGAGTTGGGGTCTTATGTCCTATCATCTTACAAAGAGGTGGAGCTGTGCGATTATGTTCATATATTTTTGCCACTTGTTGTGGTCGAGTGGTTAAAGCGCCGTGCTCGTGACCAACACGGTCTCGGTTCAAAACCCACTCGCGCCATTCTGTTGTGTCCTTGGGAAAGACACTTAACGGCACTTTCCCCTGCTTGGTGGTCTTGGCAAGCAGTTGTAAATTACAGTCACATCTCTATTAAATTACAAGCGGATAGCAATATCTTGGCATCCCCGGAAGCAGGTCGGGGTAATTGGCTACCCTATATATTAGCGTCTCCATCGCTTTCCTGCGTATCAGGAGGATAAATATAGAGATAAAATAAAAAATAAAACAAATAAAAACAGTTTAACTCTGTAAAACTTTATTGCAGGCAGAGCGTAATAATCGCTATTGTTGTTGCACTGCTACAACTTCCTTCAGATCAAAGCCGGGAATATGCTGATGGTGTTCAAGATTTTTTGATTTGTATCGGTAAGTACCAAGTATCAAGAGCTCAGCTAGTGTGTACTTTTATATCATTGTTTTGACATTCTCATGAGTCATATGATAACATTTGAAACAAATTTATTCAAATAAAAAGACTCCTAGAAATGTTTCCATGCTAGCATTTATGTACTATATACTGTATTTAACTTATATTTTATGGCATGAAATTATTTGTATTAGTTCGTTTTTACTTTTTAAAGTTATTTAAAGCTGTTTCTTCAATCTATAAACAACTTACATTTATGAAAAAAAAATTCCTTGATGATGTTTGAACACTTTAGCTTGGTTTGGACTGATTGCGGAAAATTCGTCTTTCTGCTTGCTTTTTCCGCGACCGCTTTCAGTTTGAACCAATCTTAATCTTTCACCTTCGAAAATATTCAACTTTGTTATGAATAAGACTATTACGTCATACTAAACAACTTGCAAGCGGGAAATTCTTTTGCTATTTATTGCCACTTATGCGATGCGATAGAGTTCGGCAAATCTGCAATCATATTGATAAAATTGCGTCACAGGAAGACTTATGGCGTTATACTGTAGTAAATATTATAAAAGCTATGTTTATCTGGACCATACAAAAATATTTTGTAATTGAAATTGATCAACTGCAAATTTTCCTTAATTATTCTTGATATTCTTTCGCTGATAATACAAAAAAAAGCAATCAAGGTATTTTAATTTTAACTCATCTTTTGTCGGTCAGAACTCAACCGTCATCTAGAGCAGGGGTCGGCAACCCCCGGCACGCGTGCCAATCATGGCCCGCGAGGTGATTTTATACGGCACGCGGCGTCGTGAATATTTTTCAAAAACACGTTTACGGATTTTTTAGAGATCACCCTGATTTTGGGAGAAAAATAGGGAAATCAGAGATGAAATCAAAGTGAAGACCTTTTTTTTTGGGAAAAAAATAGGGAAATCAGAGATGAAATCGAAGTGAACACCTTTTTTATTTTTTTTTAGAGAACATCCTGATTTTGGGAGAAAAATAAGGAAATCAGAGATGAAATCAAAGTGAAGACCTTTTTTTTTTTTTTTTTAGAGAACATCCTGATTTTGGGAGAAGGGAAATCGGAGATGAAATCGAAGTGAAGACATCGGTACGCAAACGTATATTTCGACATTGAATTTCACAACTTGGCACACTGCAAAGAAAACGTTGCCGACCCCTGATCTAGAGTAAAATCTACAGAGAGATTAAATTGTTGACAGTAACACCTGCTTAAATGCTCGTCCATAATAATTATAACCGAAGAGAATCAAAATAATCAATAAGATCATTTCCTGGTTAGCAAATTTACTACGTTTTCAACTGTAAAATATTAATTTGTTGCTGTTTTTTTAGTTAACCTATCATAAGCACATAATTTGCATCTTTTCGAACTTGCACATTTACTACTTTAATGTGTTTCGTTAAAAGTTGCATTGAATGTGGCATACATATATTTATATTCATAGTGAATTGAACGATCTTAAACGATCTTAAATGTGATTGGACTGCTAATGATGAATGCGATTAAATTCTCGATTGTTACAAGGTCTTTTCACCATTGTCGGTCGCAAGTTTGCAAATTTTCGTACGAGAATTAATGTTTTGTACTAGACTTTTTTGATCCTTGTTAAAAGGTTTCTTATATATATATATATATATCCTCAGCCAAAAAAACCTGCATTAAAACGACAAATGGTCGACTCAAGTTTAGTTTAACAATACGGTTGCGCGTCACAACTCTTCGATAAACGCTTTCTTTTAGAAATGTTTTTCGCGGCCCTAGCCCATCACTTCGTTTTCTCATACCAGCCCTTCGTGATCGCAGACCACAACATCCCCTGGTATAGATCTATCAAGAGCATGTTCGACATTTCCGACGTTCGAGATGACGTCGCTGATCATGTGACTCGAGTTGGTTAGTTGAAGCACTATCACGTAATTTGGTTAAATCGATTTGCATGTGTCTGGTGTGACTCGTTTATGACGTTTATGCCGAGTCATGTGATATACGCTCACGTTTTAGTTTGAACTGGCAAATTTTGCGTTTTTTTTACTTGTGTCTTGGTTCCTTCAACAAGTACTACTACCGAGACGTAATCTTATAGATTTATTGTATTGAATTTTGCACTGGCTGCTACAAGTTGTTTGATTTTTTTACCTAGATTTGATAAAATAGTTTGTACCACACCGCGGGTTTAGCACTTTGTTTGCACTTTTTCTCACTGTTGCTTCATTTTCAACTGTTTGAGTAACGGAAAAAATTCAAACACGTTATGAATAAAGGAAAGAGCTTTTATTTTAATCTGCTTGCGTTTCTGAGAAAAAATATTATAAACCTAGTAAATCAATGTTTTTACCGTATATACTTGTGTATAAGTCGATGTGTATTTTAAGACGAAAAATTGAGTCATTTTAA
The DNA here is from genome assembly GCA_963680785.1 of Diplosoma virens. NCBI lineage: Eukaryota > Metazoa > Chordata > Ascidiacea > Aplousobranchia > Didemnidae > Diplosoma > Diplosoma virens. The sequence continues at coordinate 34,418,173 of OY796895.1, read as the reverse complement.
ATATTACCTGTTTATGAGTCGGAGTGAAATGAATTGTTTGGGGCAAGCGGTAGTGACTTTGAAGGCTTTGAATAAACTTTTTGTTAGACTAGTATTAAATTATAATGTTTCTCGGATTTAAAATGTCTGTATGTTGCATAATTACCAGTATATATATAGATCAAATCCTATTTAAAGGTACGTGTTGATTTTTAGTGCATTAGACTTTATTCAGTTATGATCGAACGCCCCGTCGCTAGCTTGTTTAGTTGTTTACTGCTAATATATAAATTTCAAGCTAATTCCACATACCCTAAAATAAATTACACTGATATTTGATAATTTTGTGAAGTAAGGTTAAGATGTGAGCATTTTTTAAGGTGAAGCAACATAATATGAGCGTTTGTTAAGGCCAGCATTTACAAAGGGTGTCCATAAAGTCCGTGTGCAATTTAAAAAGTTTGTAAGTATTTGTGATAGAAGGAATCTGTAAAAAGTGATATAAAGTTTCCTTTTTCTAGTTTTGGGAAACTGAAAATCCAAATAAAACTCTCGAACATGAAAGAGACTCAGTCAAAGTTAATGTGTGGTGTGCTTTTGTTATAGGGCGATTCTTTGAAGATCGTGTTATTAACGCAGACAGCTACTTAAATATGCTGCAGAATTACTTTATTCCGCCGCTTGAACAATTAAACTTGAAAGATGATACAGTGTTTTAACAAGATGGAGCCCCTTGTCACTTTGCTCTGCGTGTTAGACGCTTTCTAAATCAGGAATTTCCTAACAGATGGATCGGAAGGCGTGGACCATTTCATTAACTTCCACGTTCGCCCGATTTAACTCCATTAGATTTTTTTTATGGGGATATGTGAAAACAATTGTGTATGCAACCAAATCTAGTTCATTAGAAGATTTGAAAGCTAAAATAACTGATGTGATTTCAGTCATTACTGTAAATCAGTTGGCAAATATTTTCCGTGAACTGCAAAATCGTATTACCCTTTGTATTGCTAATGACGGAGGACATGTGGAAACTTAAATAAAACTTTAATAAAACCTTAAAAAAATATAGATTTACTTCTTTCTTTCTATCGCAAATACAAATAAAGTTATAAATTTTTAAAAGTGCACACGGACTTTATGGACACCCTGTATATAACATGTATAATAACGGAGTCTTCTTTTCACATTTACATTGTGTACGACTCTTCAGCAACATCTCCATAAACATTGGCTATGCATAAGTCGAACCCAAAAATATTACCTGAAAATCGTCTCCGAAAATTAGACTTATGTACAAGTATATACGGTATATGAACTTTTATTTATATTTAAGTGTGTTTGGATTATGTAATTAACCCACCATTTAACAGCATCACATGACTTTGAGGTTTTTTTACAGTCTGTAGTTAATATAAAGCAGTGAAACCAAAAAGCGTGTTGGTCAACAAATGAATCGTATTGGGCATCAGTGGCGCCGAAAGCAAGGAGGGGGCAATTGTCACTTCTGCCTTGCAATATTTTCAAAACGGAGGGCACAGGAAAGCTGATAATGCCCTTTGAAATTCGCAGTATAGAAGCATTGGGTTAAATGTGTCTCTACAATTATACAAACTCAACTAAAACTAACAAAGTTTTTAAAATAGTGATTTGACAACAGCAAATAACAGTAAGTTAGCAAGGGCGCAAAATCGAGAAAAAGAAACATTCTTTTAATGTATAAGGTACTCACAATAAATGTAAAAAAAGGTCATCAAACGAATATATAAGTGTTTAAATCAGGTGATGACTTTTTTTTTGGTCTTCATTAGTTTTTATTAGGTGTATAACTAAGTTTTTGCTCTCTATCAAAAATACAAAATATAAGATAATAAAAGATGAAATTAAAAAATGATTTTTAATCAAAGTAGTTTTCTTGTGCATCTATTGTTTTTTGCCATTTTTCAATCAAATTTATAATTCTTCTTTTATAAAATTTTTTCTTTTTTCTCAAAAAAAAATTTTCCAAAAAAATTTTGACCTGGTCTTTCGATTCAAATTTTTTGCCATCTAGAGAATGAGATAAACATCGAAAAAAATGATAATTACTAGTAGCAAGAGCGTGGTATCCAAATATTCTGCTTTTCAATAAATCCAATTTGTTTTAACCTTTTGGATATTGCTGGTTGGGAGACATTAAAATGAGTTGCAATTTCTCTTTGTGTTAGAGCGGGGTTTTTCTTCACTTTTTTAATGATTTTCTTATCAGATATTTTTTGAGGCTTACCTGCTTTGGGTTTATCAGTTAAAGAAAAATCACGATCATTAAAACGAGAACATCAATATTTGATAGTTCTTAATGACGGGGAATCGTCTTTGTAGCATTCAAAAAGAATTTTGTGAGTCTTTAAAGGAGGGATTTTTAAGTCAAAATAATGTAAGACTATATTCTGAAAAAAAATTTATCTCTGTTCATGAAGTGTCGATTCTTTTATAAATTTTAATCTGAAAAAAAGATAAAAAATTAATAACACTTATGCAAGGTACTAAAAACTTCATTCAGTTAGAAAAATAAGTTTGTAAATTTTTAGATACGTTTGAAACTATCAGAGGGCAAAAACTTAGTTATACACCTAATAGATGAAAATGGAGATATGTCTTATTGATTTAAAGTAAAGACTTTTTTTGTCATTACTAGACTTCTGAGACGAAAATGGACGCAGATTTAAAGCGGTTTCTCTGTGAAATGCTACAGAATCATGATTTGGGAAATCGTCAATAAAATTTGGAAAAAATTGTATTGCCCCCTCGATAATTTTTTTGGATGGTGCGGGTATGAACCTTAACTGCGATTTTTTTTCTATCCAACAAAAAGAGAGGTGCCCTTGTTTTGAATTTTGTCCCTCCCTCCAAAAAACTTTTTGGCGCCCCTGTCGATCATCAATATTAATCAATGAATTAACCATTCCGTAATTTTAAAACGTTTTTTGTTGTTCCGGCTCCTCAAGTCGCGGCACGACTTCCTTTTGACCGGACGCCGATGAAGCGGCTCGACACGTGACCTCGATTTCTTTTCAGGCAATCAAGTTCGTGATGTTCGGGCGCCGTGGAAGAAAGCCGCCCCCCAATATGAGAAAATCCCCATGACTGAGAAAACCACTTTACTCACAAGCCCGTCGTCGTCTGATGGCGAGCTAAGCAATGTCCTAGGTTACGCCAGTCTACCTGTCAATGGAAAACGTTTAAACAAAAACCGGAATAACTCGAATGGCGTCTGATCACGTGACCGCTTTTCGTGGTTGATTGTCGTTTTCTCGGATTTGATTCGAATCGAGTTGAATCATCGGGTCGACGCATGCTCGTTAAATTTTCTGAACAAGCGAAGCTTTTTTCTGTCCTTGTTTTTCTCTGTTTTGAAATTGAAGCTTGTCAATTCATTTACACGTTTTTCGGATTTTTTTTCGTTAGTTTATTCGTATCTGCCGGCTTGGTTTTCTACTTAGAACCATCTAAGATAAGTATTTTCTATGGTGAATTTTGGTTTTGGTCTGTGCAATAGTATTGTGTTTTTGTATCGTTTGTTTTCATTCATGATGCAACTCTTTGTTCTTTCAACGGCAAACAATGTTCTCTCTCTCTCTCTCAGAGCGACTGTTCAATTTGCTGAACTCGCTGAGTTGGCTTTTTGGGTGCATCTAACGATTTTTTTTAAACGGTTCAAAGTTCTGTTTGATATCCCTCCAATAGATTATAAAACGTTGGCGACTTCGAGCAATTTTGCTATCCCTTCCATTATTAAGCGTTTTCTCCAGATGATCCAGTCCACATCATAATCATCGACTAATTTTAGCTTTATATGAGCTGTTGGTTTTGGTCAGAAAAACTTTGACCAAATCCAAAATATAATTTCAAATTTGGCCACGTCTGTTTTTTTGTTTGTTTTTTATTCGCACATTGTTGCGAGAGCGATTTATTTTGCCGGTTGTCAAACTTATTATTGCTTCATGTAATCTAGTTTGTCGGATTGTTTTGCATTTATTGTGTTTTTTAATTTTCAAATTTTAAGTTTGTATTACCTACATTTTGATCCAATATCTCCCTACACTTTGGTGCTCTTAAGCAGTGTTAAAATTGAAGTTTAATTTTATCCACTTTACATTATCCATAAAATAATTTAAAAACTTTGTCAACTTTTGATTGATCCACTTTTTAGGTTGAGACCAATTCTAATTCAAACCACACGGTTTGTAGTTATGTTTTTGAAATTTTGTGTGCCTAATTTTGCACCCCTGCTACATCTACTTTTTGGCATTATCCCGAGTTTTCCCTGCCGTGCAAACTGGTTAAGTATTTCTGCCAAGTTTAAATGGTTTATGTGTGATTTTTAATATGTATTATAACGTACTTTTCTTGCTTTCAAATTTTTCCAATACGTCTATGCAATTTTCATGTATTCTTTCTAACATTAAAAACTCTTGAAATAAATCCCGTTTTATAATCGTTGTTTACATGCCGGCAACTTTTTGACAATTGTTGTCAACCTTTGTCTATGGCCTCACAAGCTTAGATGCTGCTTTAACGCAGAGTCATTGAAGTAGCATGACCCTAATTAGTAATTTGTCGTGAAGTACTTTTTTCAAGGGTACGACGAAAATCACTCGGAAAGTTTAAATATCAAACTCTCTTCTTTTCACTTTCATTCCAATTTTTACACACTAAGCTATCCCGATATGTGATCCGACCTAATAACCAAAGCCAAATCGTCTAACATTCTATGCAAGCTGAACGCGATTGTAAGATTTGAAATATTTTCGTATTGAAGCTCAAATAATTTCAACAAAATCGCTATATATTTAGCTTTGCGTTATGTATGGATGGCTTAGTACTTTTTAGAAAAGAAATTCTAGTTCAATCGAAAACTGTTCGAATAATCCGCATTACATCTTGAATACTACACAACCACTGACTGTATATTGTGTTACATTTTTTGTACGAGGCTATTCTGTAATATGGACCTTGATTGCTGACTAATTAAATTATATTCTTGCCTTTGTATGCCACTGTCAATTATGTAAAAGTACAATATTAAAAATATTTCTAAAATATGTTTTACAATTTAAAAATATAATTATAATAATTTAGAATTTTTAACCGGCTTTTGTCTTTGTCGGCAGCGTGGCCGAGCGGTTATAAGCGCCGTAGTCATGGCGAATGTGATAGACACGGTTGAAGTTCAAAATCTACTTCGGTTATTTGTTGTTTCCTAGGGGAGAACACTTAACAACACCTTTCTCGGTTTGTTGGTCTTAGTGAGCAGTTCTAATTTCAGTTACTGGAATATAAAAACTTAATCGGCAGCAATCTGAAAACAGTTCGGCAAATTCACTCAACGGTTACCCAAAATATGGCCTGCTCCGTCGCGTTACTGCAAGTCAAGCAGATAAATGAAGACAAAAAATTACTTTTGGCATAGAAACATTTTCCAAAATTCAGCAAAAAGGTTAAAATGCACTGAGCCCGAGCATAAAAGAATTACCGGCACACTAAAGTTAAAGTTGAAATAATTAAATATTTTGGTCGAGAAAGAAAAAAATGCACAATCTCCACTTCTTTAATCGCCAGTACCCAAGTAAATAGGCCTATGTAGAGATAAGCACGAACTTTTAAAAGCCGAAGATTTTTAGGTTTTGTTTGTGACTGAAGTCCCATAACATTGGGATGAGAGTCCCAAACAGTAACAATTTGTGTCCCAAACAAACAATTTGTTTGCGAATAGATACAGATCCCAAATAAAAACAATTTGTTTGCGAATAGATACAAATCGTGCAAAATTCCTGAATTATTAAAGGCTCTATCTTTTATTCGATGAAAAAACAAGTGCCAGAATCAATTTAATCAAGCGGGCGCTAAGTTTACTTCTCAAAAGCTGTGTAGAAATTTCTTCAAAGGAAAGAACATTTTTTTACAATGTTAGGCGATTTACGGGCTTAGAAAAGAGTGTTGGTGCCTGAACACTTAGCTGCCTATCTCTTGACTGTGTTAGGATTAAGAGTTTTGGTTTTAAACTAACCCTAACACAGTATAACCAAACTTATAACAAAAAAACTTTATTGAATTTATTATAGCACTATCACGTTATGCATTATTTCGTCGCCTGTCTACTAAATCGTACAGCCACGTTACTATATATAAAGAGCATGACTGAATGAATCAAATCACCGACCGTGGGACACAGAAACGCTTTCACACAAATTTCACACGATGAATATTATGAGAAGCGGGGCACGACCGATAAAACAAAGCATAAGCTCGAATATAAGGCAAGCACGCTGCAGCCACGCATTTGGCATACACGAATCACGACATTTTCCCCCTAGTTGCAAAAAAATTTGAGGACGCAAATTTGAAAATGAAAATACAGAAATACAAAATAATTAAAAATTATTGAAGAAATTGAAAAATTAGTTGTAGGACAAATCAAATTACATTTTGAAACCAGTAAAGTAATTCAAAAACTAAAACATTAAAAACATAATATGGAAATGTTGGGTTGTGTGTGTGATATGTAAAACACGAAATATTGGATTGATGAAGTGTATGTGTTGTGAAATTGTAAGTGAAATGTTTGTGAAAGTAACTTCAAATCGCACCATTAAGACAGTTTATATAGCCAAAAAAAAAAATATATATATATATATAGATAATTAACTTACAGACCACAAAATTTTTTAATTTAACATTAATTTTATTTGCCCCAACAGACTGTTTCGCCTGCCTGGGCTCGTCAGGGGGCGGTTAAAAATCTTATTCAAATAGATTCTATTAAAAATCTTATTCAAATAGATTCTATTTGAATAAGATTTTTAACCACCCCCTGACGAGCCCAGGCAGGCGAAACAGTCTGTTGGGGCAAATAAAATTAATGTTAAATTAAAAAATTTTGTGGTCTGTAAGTTAATTATCTAACCGCTCTGACTCGACGTCATTGAGCACTTTCCTGATGAGCACCGACCAAAAAATTTTGAAAAATTTCTATATATATATATATATATATATTTCCAATATATTTTCAATATAAATTTCTATTTCCAATATAACGTTATTGACAAATCTTAAATCACCTTGGATATATTATATTTTATGATTGTTGAAAATTATAAAAATGAGACATGTAGTTTTCAATCCATAGCTTGATATAATTATACATAAATTCAAAATTATAAAAATTGACATAGCATCACAAACACATCCAACAGCAAAAAGTATTTTTTTTAAACTATTCAACAGTTACGAAAATTATAACAATCAAGTTGTTGAAAGTAAGTGTCAAAAGTCCTTCATCGAGAAATTGGAACTGTTCGATATCTTCGCTTGCATCTTCCATATTCTAGTACAGTAGAATTCCAATTATATAGACTACAAATTTTGTAGAATACCTGTTATATAGACGACAAATTATGTAGAATACCTATTATATAGACTTTTTGAAAATAAATTTACTATATTTTGAACATGCCATGCAAAATATTGCTTTGACTACAGATGAAACTGATGAATAAATACTATTTACTTTAAGACTAATAGTTTATATGTAAGAAATATATATTTTCAAATATTTCTTTGAGAGCAGCCGGTACATTTTTTATAGACAATACACGTTATATAGACTTGCCCGAGTCTATATAATTGGAATTCTACTGTAGTTGAGTTGTATTCGGATATTTGGTAAAAAAGTCCTTCAATTGGCATCGTCTGTTGTAAATAAAGCTCGGTGCAATTCGCAAGTTTGTTTGAAGTTGTGAAGTTATGGTCGTGAGGTGGCAGTGTTGTGTAAGATGACGACGGCTGAGCACATAACAAACATAAGCGACAACGATCTGCATAATTAATTGATAAATATAAAAACTAATACAGTTTGAAAAATTGAATTTAAGCATGCAATAATATAACAGCTATAAAAGAAGCGACGGTATGATAAAACAAGACATACACACAAAAAAAATTGCATATTATATTGTATTTGTTCGTGAAAAGCATTCACAACTACCAGAGTTTTCCAAAGGCTGTAACCTGACGTGCTCACTAATTGAAGTATCCTCGTGGTTGCTAGATTCATCGGTATTTGAAGTGGTGATTGATTTGCCGGTAGAAAGAAAAGTAGAGAAGCAAACAGTAAAAATGTCTCTACTGTATGCTAAGAATTTAGGAAGGTATTTTTTAACACATTTCAACGTAAAAACTAAAGTCCATATTGTTGTTAAAATTTGTATTAGAATAACCATGATGGTGATGATAAGTGTAGAAAAGTTTTTCAAGGGCCAAAAGAAAAGTATGTTCCTTCCAAAAGAAAAGTAAAGTATGCTTCCCCACCTCGCATTTGGTTACGTAACATTGATGATACTTTTGTTGTGCTAAAGAAAACCGAGGTGGTATCTTTTCATAAATTTATAAATAATATTGAAGAAAGTATTAAATTTACGGTCGAACAAGAAGTTGATAATGCTATTCCGTTTTTAGATGTGTTAATAATTCGTAACAATGGTCAACTAACTACAAAAGCCTATAGAAAACCTACACATACAACTAGATATTTAAATTTTAATTCATGTCATAATTTTTCTCAAAAAGTTGGTTTGGTTAAAACATTATTGTTTCGCGCTAAATCTAAATTAATTACAAATTATTGAGATAAAATCAGTGAAGTTAAATTTATTTGTAATGCTTTACGTGATAATGATTACCCAGATTGATTATTGAATAAAATGAAAAAATAAATTAAGCATAAAAAAGTTAATAAAAGTGTTTGCATGAGTGAAAAAATATCTAACTATGTCGGTTTACCATATATTAAAGGTTTGAGTGATGAAATGTCTAGAATTTTGAGAAAATTTAATATTAATTTGTATACTTACCCTTATAAAACAATTGGAAATATTTTACTAAAAATAAAAGACTCTGTGGATGATATATATAAGCGTGGTGCAATTTATAAAATTTCCTTGTAAAGATTGTTTGAATGTATATGTTGGTGAAACGGGCAGATGTGTTTAATACTCGCTTATCGGAACATAAACGTGATTTGAAACCGATTAATTTGGCTAAATTAAAAGAAGACGATTTAAATAAAAAGACTGCATTGGTTAAGCATTGTTTTAATTGTGAACATAGGATTGATTTTGGTAATTTTGAAATATTGAATTATAACATTGACTATGATAAACGAAAATTTTTAGAATCATTATATATTAATAATACAAAAAATTCAGTAAATGATAAAGATCGTAACGTTTTTCCAAAAATATATAGCAATATAAAAAATCTCAACTAATGTGGGTTTTCAACCTGTTGAATTTGTTTCTGTTGCACGAAGTATTTATTAAATTGTTATGTTTGTTCGCTTCTCACCTTGTGTTTGTTGGTTGGTGTTTTTAACTTCTTGGTTTTTAAATACGGTGCGCGTTGTGTTCTGCTTTTACCTGATGAAGTCCGCCCGATGTAACGGACGAAACGTCGTTGAGTTTTTCTTTAATAAATATATTACGCCTTCTGTATTTGTTGAAGTTTTACTTGCCTCTGATTCTACCAGAAGAACAAATGAATTTTAAAATAAGAGATTGTGTCTGTTATGACTGTCAGGAGCACATGTAATTGGTTAACAGGCAGGTTTGAATGAGCAAGTGAATAGTTTTCAAAAAGAACAAATCTAGAATTTATTTGAAAAATAAGAGTTCGCCCAGGATGATAATGTTCATAATATGATGGCTTGCCTTGGACAACAAAGTTTGGACTCACAAGTTGGCCTATCCCGGGTTCACCATCTTGGGTGCGTCCATACTCAACCAAAGGTAAGAGAGAAAATTTCGTTTCGTTATCAAAAGCTAACGTAGGCAAGACAGTTGCGTTGATTGGTTGGCATGTGAGTTGTGTGATGACATCACCAGCCGAAATCGGTCTGCCTAATGCTTATGATAGAAGTTCAGATGGATGTAATTTGCTCAACGTTGAAAAGAAACAAAATTAGAAGTTCGTTTTAACTGGCAATGCAACAACAAACGATTTGAAAAGAAAGAATATCACAGATACGCTCTAATTGACAATGAAGCAAACGAGATATCAAAATGATGGAAAAAAATGCCTAATCAACAGAAGCAAGAGAAAACTTCGAGCCATCAAAAAATAAAAATAATAACAATCAAGAAAAGCCGAAAGAAAAGTAATATAAGATATGGTTCTTAACTTCGATAGCGAATGGGTGGATTTATTACTCGACCGGATCGAGTAGTTTTCTTTATTGGTATGTTGTATGACGAAAGAAGAGGATCCCGTTGATCGATGTCGAATGAGTCGGAGTGTAATTTGTTGGAAGTATCTGTAAAGTATAAATTGTTTTCGCACGGCTGTCTCCCTGAGTTCTTCGTCACAGTTGCCGCAGAAGTTGACGTTGATTTGTTTCTACTTGAAATAAGTTCAAGTTCAAGTTTTTTCTTTTTTTTTTTCAAGTTCAAGTATAATCAATAAAAAAATCATTATTATTTGTACTCTTAGATTTATGATCATTAACAAAGTCAAGTGTGTAAGCCGGTTTTAAGCGATCAATTGAAATCTTAGAACTACCTTTAAATGTTTCAATGATAAAATATTTATCAAAGCGTTCAAGAACTTTGAAAGGTCCAGTGAAAGAGTTTTCAAGTCCTTTTTTCACACGATCAACTCTAAGATATACTGCTGAACAAGTGAACAATCTTTTATCTACGTGAAAATTAGTGTAGCGTTTTTCAGTGTTAATGGGAGCAGAGCTTCTGTTGCTGAAAAATTCATTAAAGATTTCGTTAGAGCTGGACCATCAAAACGTGGTTTTGGCGTAGTTTCATCAAAAAAGGATGAAGGCAACTGTATCTTTTTGCCATAAAGCTGTTCAGCTCTGCTCATATTTAAAGCGGAATGATAGCTAGCCTGGATTCCTAAAAGACAAAGTCCTAAATGATCAAACCAATCACCATTGTTGTCATGACATCGTAAAGCAGTGCGCAAATATCGATTAAACCTTTCGACTAAGCCGTTGCTTTGGCAATGATAAGGAGTAATCAGCTTGTGATGAATTCCTAAAAAAACTCCTAAATTTAGTCCAAGATTAACTTGTAAAATATGGAGCATTGTCTGTGATAAGCACTTTTGGCACATCAAAAATTCCAATATAATGATTTAAAAAATATGTGGCAATTGTGTCACTTTTTGTATCCGGAAGTCCAAACGCGAAACAGGCTTTAGTGAAGCGATCGCATATAGTAAAAATATACCGATGACCACGACTTTCAGGAAGTGGCCCGATTAAATCAACATTTATTTCACTCAAAGCTTCTGTGGCAATCGGATAACCTACAAAAGGCGCTTTTGTATGACGTTTACTTTTAACTAATTGACAATTAGAACATTGCATTACCCAGTCTTTAATATCTTTGTTCATAGACGGCCAATAGTAACGTTGTTTGATTAGGTATCGTGAAGATTTAATACCGGCATGATTTAGAGCAGGGGTCGGCAACCCCCGGCACGCGTGCCAATCATGGCACGCGAGGTGATTTTATACGGCACGCGGCGTCGTGAATATTTTTCAAAAACACGTTTACGGACCTTTTTTTTTTTTTAGAGATCACCCTGATTTTGGGAGAAGAATAGGGAAATCAGAGATGAAATCGAAGTGAGGACTTTTTTTTTTTTTTTTAGAGAACATCCTGATTTTAGGAGAAAAATAAGGAAATCAGAGATGAAATTAAAGTGAAGACATCCGTACGCAAACGTATATTTTGACATTAAATTTCACAACTTGGCACACTGGAAAGAAAACGTTGCCGACCCCTGATTTAGAGAATGAATTATGTTAAATGCTTTACGTCTAAAGGCTTTTGGAAGCAAGATACGAGGCGTATCTTGAGAGACATCACATAATATAAAATTTGGTGAATTTCGAACAGGCAAACTTTTAAGTTGAAGAGAAGTAATTCTATTGCATAAAGATTGAATATCCGCGTCAGATTTCTGCGCTTCAGCAATTGCTTCAAAATCTAATGCATCTGGTAGATCGGAAATAAGCGCGACGTTTGCGCGAGTGAGTGCGTCAGCAACAACATTTTTATCGCTTTCTATGAATTGACAATCCGTACTAAATTGAGAAATATATTGCAATTGGCGTGAAATACGTGCCGAAAAATTTCAACTGTTTTTCTTTGTCAAACTTTGAACTACAGCTTGATTGTCACAAAGTATGGTAAAATGACGTCCATCGAGCATATATCTAAAAAATTTAATACTTTCGTAGATAGCCAAAACTTCTTTGTCAAAAATTGCGTACTTAAGTTGTGCTTTACTTAACTTTCTGGAGAAAAAGGCAATCGGCACACGTAACTTCCTACTGGGATCAAATTGGTAAAGAGTGGCAGCAATACAAGAATCACTTGCGTCTGTAGACAAAAAGGTTTCTGCATGAGGAATTGGGTACGATAGAATAGTTTTCTTACCAAGAGCAGCCTTAACTTTTTCAAAATGAAATTTTTGCTGATCCGACCATTGAATAACCGTGCTTTTCGGTCGCTTTTGGTTTGAGTTTAGCATCTCATACAACGGTCGTAATAATTCACTACACTTTTCAATAGTTTTGTGATAAAAATTAACTGCACCACAAAAACGAGAAAGACTTCTAAATGTTTTCGGAAAGGGGTACTCAACCATAGCCTTAATCTTTTCATCCGTTGCAGAATAACCATCAGTACTTACTTCGAAACCAAGATAATTAAGTTTTTCACGAGCGAAAATAGATTTTTGCAAATTAATAGCTAAATTATAACGACTAAGATTTTGACAAATTTAATCAAATATTGCTTGATGAGATTCCAAATCTTTTGTATGAATCAAAATGTCGTTAAGATAAACTTCAGTATGATTTTTTAATTCAGGATTTGTCGAATATAAAACTTCATGAACAAAACGCATAAAAGTTGCAGGAGCAGATTTTAAACCAAAGGGCATGTAATTAAATTCATAACAACCAGACTTTGTTATAAATGCGGTTTTATGTCGGTCTTCAGGCCTTATCGGAACATTATGATAAGCGCTTTTTAAATCGATCACAGAAAATACGCGACTACCGTATAAATTATCCAATAAAGAATGAATAGGCGGAATCGGATAAGCTTCCAATAAGCTAATGGCGTTTAAACGTCTATAATCAACACAAACACGATGTTTACCAGATTTTTTCGGCACTACATGTAAACAACTAGCAAAAGGAGAATCACTTCGACTAATTATACCATCTCTCAACCACTCATTAATTTGTTCATCAACCACTTTTTGCATTTCTGGTGACATACGCCTTAATTTACTTTTAACAATTTCACCATTCGTAACAATAGCGTGCTGAATATTCACAGGTTGACGCTCAAACCTATTATAACATTGGGATACTTGGCTAAAATATCGTGAAATTGACTTTGTTTTGGCAAGACACAAGTTACACTCGGAGGTTTGCAGTAACAGGGATTTAAGTTAATAACAACATTGTTACGAGTATCAATTAAACAGCGTTTATAGGTATCAACCGTAAGCTTATAAAAATTCAAAAAATCAAGTCCAATTATCGAAAAATTTAAATCAGTTTTTATAAAATCCCAAGTATAGTCGACAGAAGAATTAAAATTAATTTTTAAAGTTTGTTTACCATACGTTTGGATAACATTGGATTTGGCAGAATATAAAACAGTAGGGTCTGGATTAATTTTACGCTCACGTTCAGAAGTACTAATTAACGAATATGATGAGCCAGTGTCGATTAAAAAAGAAATATTGTTAATAAAATCATAGGCGATCAACAATTTGCAATTTCGAGTAGTTCGCGGCATATGAAAAGAATGCGAATTTAAACACGAAATACGTTGTTTGCTGCAGAATGTCCGATAATTCGGCTGAAAAGCTAATGCAGCAGATTTTGCTTCCAGTTTCCTGCGTTTAAATGATTCATTGGCCGATTGGAATGTATGCGAGGGTCAAAAAATTTACACTGAGGTCCTTCACATTTAATTGCCATTTGACGAAATTTTCGGTGAAAGTAACAAATATAACCTCGAATGCGTGAATAAGTATACACTCGGCCTTGAAATCGCGAGTTTCCTGGTGCTGTTAAATTACCTGTTTTTGGGTTTTTCTAGAAATTACGGAATGGCTGGCGATAAGATTGAGAATTATGAGATCGATTAGAAATACTATATACGATTAGAAATATCGATTAGCCACGTTACTATATATAAAGAGCATGACTGAATGAATCAAATCACCGACCGTGGGACACAGAAACGCTTTCACACAAATTTCACACGATGAATATTATGAGAAGCGGGGCACGACCGATAAAACAAAGCATAAGCTCGAATATAAGGCAAGCACGCTGCAGCCACGCATTTGGCATACACGAATCACGACAACTGTTTAAATGAAATCGTATGCCATAAAAAAGAAAACATAAAAAAATGCCATAAAAAATAATTTTAACGTATAACCGCCCATATGAAAACATGGAAGGCTATAGCCTAAGTTTATGTAATCGAGTATCTTTAAAAAAGATTGTATTTTCCAGTTTTTTTCATGCTCTTCCATATTAATATTAATATGTGATGTAAAAAAAATTTTAACCACTGTACTTTTTCTACCATTTTTTCGGCGGGAAAATAGACAAAAAATTGATTTTATGAATTTGTAAAGTTGGCTAAATTCAATCTAAGCTAGACATTTGCAAAGAGAGTTTTTCCTGTAAAATAGCAACTTTTTTAAAGCTTAAGTATTACTTAACATAGAGCTATGTTTTTTACTTAAAGGTTTAGTTGTATAATGCACTTATTTTAATTGTTTATAAATGATGGTGCCATACGGAAACATTGGACGTTTCCCACCAAATGTTGCTCAATTTCCATACTAAGTAAAAACCAAGAGAAATAATCAAAAGATTGACTGCTTTGGTCGTAAACAGTAAATTACATTGTTTTAAACTTATTTTTTGATCTTATTAGAATAATCTGAATTCTGATACAATATATCCAGTATAACTTCGACTAATTTGTCACATCAATGGATCCCAAAGCATTTTATTGGTAGGCCTACGTTTTATTATTGCTGCGATGGAAAACTTTACAGGTGCAAGTGGCATGATAACTCTGCTGTTGGAATCGCCAGCAATTTTTTGGTACATGAGCCTTTACATGAAGTTCATCGACGAGTACGAAATGCATCGAATCTTAGTGCTACCCAATATTATGTCATTTATTCCTATAATAAAGGATAAAGCTTTTTGAGTTAAAGTAATTTTATGAGTTATTTTTTAAAGTCAAGCCAGATAGAAGCATTTTTATTGTTGAAGGTATGGATGGTGTACATGTTTATGACAATCTTCTCGATAGCTATCAACAACGAATTTCAGGAAAGAAGTGGCACGACCCGCTGTTTAGCAACATTTACAACACAAGTGTGATCGCAAGTTGGCGTATTTAGGGAGAACTTCATGGCAACAAAACGTCTGATCTAAATTTTCGTTGCAAATTCACATGTTTAGTCAAATCTAAAAGAGTTTACTTGTCCACAAAAAGAGGCATATACATGTCATGTCTTCTGAAATCCGCTATGATGGATTGCATTGCCTTCCGCCATTCATCACCCAAGAGCGATGCAAATTTGCCACAAAAACATTCGTGTGTATAGCACGAAGTGTAATGTCCGGTTCTACCGATGCAGAGGTGTTGTGTAACAACGATCCAACATATAATTAAATTGCAAATTGGATCAACAAATAAATTTTTCATTTTTTATTATTGTCTGATTATTTGCCGGGAGCCCTTCAATGTTTCCATATGGAAACACGGTCATTTTTTAAAGAATTTAATATTTATTTAACAAAATTTTTTTCATCGAATTAACAATAAACAAACTAGTTCTATAAGAATCCAAAAATTTGCTGCTTTGACACGTACAGTGGTAAAATACAGATTAAAATCACTAACAAACATCATATCTCAAATCTATGCAATAAGTACTTCACTAGTGCAGGGCCAAAAATGGATCTTAAGATGGCACAATCATGTTAAATACATACTTAATAAGCTTGCTACTGCAAGGCTTTATGTTGATAAACCTTCACTCTTAAAATTTACCACAGCTTTGTATATTCTTACCTTAAGTATATAAGAATTATAACACGGGTCTCTACTAACAAGCATTATTGAATAAACTTCAGGTAGTGCAAAAATAAAATTCTACGCATCATGGACTTTAAGTGTTTGAAAGACTGTATCAACATGAGTTCTTCATTTAAGTCAATAAATAGGCCTATACGTCTTAAAAATGAATTATATATATGAACTTGAAATGGTTAAGTTTATGTATTTATTCCATCACCACAAGCCTTCACAAAACTATGATCAACATATTAAGTCTGCTGGAAATCATCACAAATATGTTATCAGGTCGATTACAAATAAAAGTTTCTATTTACAAAGACAAAATTTATCCTTTGGCCAAAGCTCTTACAGTTTTTAAAATTTGAAATAAAATTTTTTTAGATCTAAAAATTTTTTCCTATCTCTTGTTTGGCAAGAAACTGTAAAAAATAATTGTTAGTCAGCACTAGATATTTGGGTTCTTCCATTAACGTACCCAAGATTTTTTTAAAAAAAGGAGGGCATGCAAACACAATCAATTATGCTTAATAAAAAATTTTTTCAAATTTCTAATTTTTCGATTTTCGTCGAAAAAATTTGATGCTTTTAAAAAAAGGTTTTCACTTAGAATATGTCTCTGATTTCTCGTATTAGTAATCTCTAAGGGAGGGGCATCCCCTCTAAATACGCTACTGGATTCATCAATGAAAGTAGTTAATCTAACAACATTTTATTTTTATTTGTATGCAAAAAGTCTGTTGTCTGAGAGATTTATTGTGTGCGTCTTTATTTGGTAGTTGTTCCTGACGCACGTGGAGTCTGCGACAGCCACAGAAACTAAACTGCTTGGGAATAGCTGTACTGTGAAAAGAAACAGCCAAATAGTCCAGTCTAACTATTTAATTTAATTTCCAATATAATTCACTTCAATTTCTTTAATTATTTCAATTACTTTTACAATTCAACTTATTCAAATAGATAAACCAACAGTTCCAATATTTCTCTTTAGTTAAAAACTGAACTATAAATTTCTAAGTTGCTTATTCGAAGGAAACGCATTGAAAAAGATTGCTACAATAAAGAATTAAATGTGGCCAGCTTGTAACATCTGTTACGTCACAAGCGCCAAATGACTCAATGTTTTACGAGCTATTTAGGCAACGGAAAATGAAGTTACAAAGTTAATCGTTCGGACCAGTAGTTAACTGGGCACTTTGACTTGATAACTATTTAAGGGTCTTTTTACAGTCCAATTCAGTCTAGTGGTCAACCTTATTATCTATTTTGTCAGGTTTACTGATCTTCTATTAACTGTATTAGCATATAGCACAGTGATTCTCAACCTGTGTGCCGCGAGGAATTTTTTAGTGTGTCGCGTATATTTTTGTCTTTGATCGCTTATTTTTCCGCAAAACCAAATTGAATTATTCTATTTCTTGGCTCAATAACAAAAAATTAGTTGTTTTTCCTTGTGCAACTCATTTGCTTATTTCTTCTTTATTATTAAACAATACAATTGTTACGTCGTAAAACATCTTTCATCTATTTTCAGTTTCCGATAATTCAGCACTCAAGTCACATCAAATAAAACAAGGAAGTGTGATGAGTTAAAGGTAGAGAAGCTCTGAACGTAATCCAGCGTCGTTAAGATTAAAAGTTACCATTATTTCTTGTTCACAATTGCATTTTCGATTCTTAATTCTTTAAATTGCTGTTCGTTTGAAACCTTCGAGCGTAGCCAGTACAAGCCTAATCGTGAAGCAGCTTATCGAAGGATGCAACAGCGTGACTTGTGTGACAAAAAAAAGGGTGAAAGAAGAGAGTCTGATAATCTTGGTCGCAGATCTAGCTCAGCTAAGTTTCCGAAATCATGAAAATTATCTCATTCTAGCAGAGTCATGTGGATATAGAACACGAAATCTTTTTTAATATACTCGTAGAAAGACAAGATAACTTTTTAAAAGTCAAAATACAATACAGTGAGCCATGAAATAGTCTCGAGAGCTGCTTAAAGCCTAAGTAGGCAAACTAAAGCTATGCCTGATGAGAGCGGTTTCTCAGAGATAAAAGCAGTTGTTTTATAAGCTACAACTGCATTAAGAAAAACATCTAATCTTAATAAAAATAGCAGAGCCAAGGTTACGGTATTTGATCATATTTATTAAAGTAGACGTTTAGAATAAATTATAATTCTATGCCACTGTTATTCAAATAGTATCCGTATTAAATATATTTAAAATAACTTTGGCTCTGCTATTTTTAGTGAGATAATATTTTTAAAAATTCATGCACTGCGCGGTTTTTACCACGTTCGGAAATTCTACAAATACATGATAGTATGGCGTTCTCAGTTATCACGGCCATTCCAAATAATGTGTTATACCAGGAGCTTGCTGTAGTAAAGCAGGTCGTCATAGCACATTGTTTTTATGGTGGTAAGTTAGCAAGGCTACAGTAATAAGGTAAAGCGAGGGGGTCAAATGGAGAGTCGGCCGTGATTGAAATTTAGTTGAAAACAGAGAGGATGGAATTGGAATTAGGGTGCGGGTAAAATGGTCAGGGAATAGAAAACTAATTAAATTGAATCCATTAACGACTTTCTTATTATAACTTATAATTAACATTAAAAATCAGTGGTTACGTCTTAAAAAAAAATTATCACGGCTGACTCTCCATTTGATGCAAACGACGTGGATAGGTCCAACAGATTAATTCAAGTTTAAATAATGCATGGACTTAGTTTTAGTGACAAAATTTAGTCATTAGTTTAGTAGTCAACCATGAAAAAGTATTTAAAAATAAGCAGTACCAGTAACAAAAGTGGTGCATTGCAACAGAAAGTACCTGCAAAAAAAGGAGTCAAGCGTAAATATAAAGAAGACTACATAAAGTACGGTTTTGTTGCTTCTGGATCCTACGATCACCAACTTCCTTTGTGTATTATTTGCAATCTTTCCTTGTCAAATGAGGCCCTCGTTCCTAGCAAACTAAGCAGACACTTAGAAACCAATCACGAATCTTTAAAAGATAAACCAAAAGCATACTTTGAGAATCTCTTGTTACAAAAAGATATAGAAGACAAACGATTTAACAAGTACATGAAGTTGCCAGAAAAGGGGTTAGTTGCCAGCTACAAAGTGGCTCATTTGTTGGCTAAACGCAAAAAAGCTCACACTGACGCCGAATCTGTTATTGCACCATCAGTATCCATTATTGTAGAAACTATGCTTGGAAGTGATGCTGCAGATACGGTAAGCAAAGTTCCATTATCAAATGACACAATTTCGAGAAGAATTGAAGACCTATCTTCGGATATAAATGATCAAATTCGTGAGCATTTTGATGTGCAAGGACAAGATGACGAGTTATCTCAACTTTGGGCACTGCAAGTTGATGAATCTACTGATAGTACAGGAAAAGCGCACCTTTTAGCTTTTATTAGATTCGTAAAAAACGGGTCGTTTGTAAACCAATGCTTTTTTTGCAAAGAGTTAAAAACCACTGCTAGAGGGGAAGACATATTTACACTGGTCGACGAAAACATTTTGTTGTTGAACTTACAGTGGAAAAACTGTGTTAGCATTTGCACTGATGGCTGCCCATCCATGCAAGGGAAAAACAGGGAATTTGTTGCTTATGTTCGCCACCAAAATCCAAACGTGTTTGTAGTGCATTGTATGATACATAGAGAAGCTCTCGTCTTTAAAACATTGCCAACAAATTTACATTCAGTAATGAAGCAAGTTATTGAAGTCGTAAATTTCATAAAAACTCGTCCCCTCCAAAGCCGACTTTTTACGCAACTTTGTCAAGAAATGGATTCAAAATTTAAATGCTTGCTGTTTCACACAGAGGTCCGATGGCTCTCGAGAGGAAAGGTACTGAAACGTGTATGCCAACTAAAGGCTGAAATTTGTTCTTTCCTGGACGCTCAGAAAAAAGACTTCGGGTTTTCTGTACATGACGAACTGTGGTGGTTACGAGTGCAATTTATAGCAGATTTATTTGAAAAAGTGAATGTTTTGAATTCAAGCTTACAAGGGCCATCCGAAAATACAATAACAGCTACATCAACATTGATTTCTTTTGACGAAAAACTGTCTTTATGGAAGAGAAAAGTATCTGAAGAAAATGTAGATGCTTTTCCTACAGTCAACAAGTCTTCTTTAAAAAAAAGAATAATTCCGGAAATTTTAAACACTTTGTCAGATCTCCAGTTTTCACTCCGAAACTACTTTCCAGAATTCAGTGTTAAAGATTACGGGTGGGTAATCAATCCATTTGGAAAAAATAACGACACAACGAATCTATCTACCGAAGAAGAGGAGCAGCTTATTGAGCTACAAAACAATTGTTTTTATCGGTCCAGTTTTTCCGAAGAAAACCTACATGACTTTTGGTTGTCCATCGTAAAAACATATCCTTTGCTAAGGATAAAAGCAATCAAAATTCTTCTTCCATTTGCATCATCTTGGCTTTGCGAATTTGGATTTTCCGCACTCATTGAAATCAAAAGTAAAAAAAGACAACGCCTTCTTGCTATTGACGATGAAATGAGAGTATGTCTTACGTCATTAGAGCCTCGATTCGAATTGATTTGCTCGAAAAAGCAAGCACAACCGTCCCATTAAACATGTATGTTTGGAGTATTTTCATTTCATTTATGTATTCATTTCAATTCAGTATTTCATTTCAATCTCATTTCATTTATGTTTGGAGTATGTTTGAGTTTTAAATTTTGTAATGTGAAAGTGTGCCGCGGATGAATTTTTGATTCTTTAGTGTGCCTCAAGCACAAAAAGGTTGAGAACCACTGATATAGCAACTATGGTATTAGTAAGCCTATTATACAGTACGAAGTCTCCCGGGTATGTCATGTTTTAAATTGAACTACTTGATTGAATCGAATAAATTTATTGTCTTGTCTTGTTTACCCCAAAGGTGAGTACTGCGCACCAGCTTTGCGTCGTAACGTACGTATTCGCCTCATAGACAGTTCTTCTTAAGTAACGCCTTAGTTGTATATATTTACGTACCTCTCCAATAAACCACTTACCATTCATTGAGACATCCAGCTAGCTGAACTTTGCCGACCATCAGAAGTAACACTTTTCTTGGCTAGCCGTAGCAGTCTGGAACTACAGCCAATAGCCTAATACAGCGTGGTCTAACTACAGGCGCGCGGGCCGCATGCGGCCCGCGGAACAATTTTGCACGATTCGAGTCTTGTCGATCACAACAATGACATACACTTCATGATTGGAAACTCACATCACGTGACCCCCGATTTTGTATCGCCCGTTGAACGCTTGAATGCACGAACCTAAATTCAGTCTGATCCAGTTTCGCCAAACAGCTTTATACACTTTTTGAATTAATAATTCAATAAATTAAATGAAATAAAAAATAAAAAAATATAAAATGTGAGGAATTTATTAATAAACTAAAATATTAACAAAAAAATTTAATGAAAATAAAGAGTTAATAAGCTAATTGACTATATTTATTCAATTGAATTCATTTGTAATCTTTTTACATTTAAAATAATTTGATACATTTTTTAAAAATAACTTTGATAAAAACTTTAAGTCTAAATAGCTGTTCTGCATTCTCATTATACTAAATAAATAACTTGCTTTTTTTTAAATTATTGTATCTTTTTTTGATTTAATTTATTTAAAGTTTGTTAAATTTATTTATTTAAAGTTAATTGTTAAAAGTTTTTGTGTAATAATCTAAAACAGTTTTATTTAAATTTTGTAGTGAGCCAACGACTTGTCGCCACCAAATTTTTATGGTATCGGAAGAAATATTTTCATACTTGGGAAAAAAATTATTATAATCGGTTCCAGTTTGTGACACTATTTCTTCCTTGTTTTCAAACAAATCATCGAATTCTTTCAAGTTATTCAGATTGATGCAAATAGCCCATCGATTAGATTCCATTTAGATTTATTTAAAAAATTTAAATCTCACTAATTTATTTAGCCAACGTTGCCTATGTTCAATCAACGGTTCAATCAATCAATCAAGCAAGGTTTTATTTTTTTCGTCCACTACACGGCAGATATTTATATTAAAACTCATATATGTAGTTGACAGTGGCGTGCGATGACCTCTGAGACTGGTCATGCAATTGCCATGCCAAAATCTGATCATGCAATTGGGTATTTTATGGGTAGTTAGTGAGTACGACATGCAATATTTTACGGGTACGAAAAAATTCTGTGTGAGATTCTAATTTTTAGTCTTAAGATCGTGGCGTTGTAGACCAAGACATGCAATATTTTACGGGTAGAAAAAAATTGTTTGTGAAATTCAAATTTTTAGTCCTAATATCATGGTGTTCTAAACCGATTTTCGTCCCAAAATTGTAGCGTTCCCTAAAAAAAAAGTCTTCACTTTCAATTACTCTCAAATTTTATACTTTTCACCCTGAAATTCTATCAGTTAAAGTCTATTATGAGGGAAATTAAATCTTAGTAACCCATGTTTAGGGAGGCTCATAGGTGCTGCACCTTTCTCAAGGGTGACCTGGAAGAAGTTGTGATAGGATATCCTCATTCCTGCCAACATATCGAAGATAAGCTCACAACCGGATGTAGTTTATTCTCACATCCACAGAATGTTGAAATGTTTTGACATATAATAGACGTAAATGGTTATGTAAGCATAGCCTATAAATAATTAACATAAACATAACATATAATCATAGCCATACCAAGCTGGAGGGCAAGCGCGGCAATTGGCACACCGAGACGCATCATTGGCAATTTCACAATTTTTCCAGCATTGAGCATGCGTTATTTGGGATGAAAGAAGTTTTTTTTGTACGTATTTTTTGAGTAGAATTACTTTCATTTTATTGTGAAAAAACCGATTTAGTTTTTAAAAAAGTGGAAGCCTGTAATTTTGGTTTTTGGGCACTCGTCGCATAAAATTCCAGCAAAGATTGTTTCGCCCCCAATTTTTTTATTCTGGGAGCGGCAAACCAGGACACTAGTTAATAGAAAAAAATTTTTTCCTAAAAAGTAGTGTTCTCTAAAAGAAAAAAGTCTTCACTTCGTATCAGTTTCCGATTTCTTGGTTTTCATCCGAAGAACTTTTAATTAGTCTCGGATTACTTGATTGTCATCCCAAAACAAAAATTTTCTCTTAAAAAAAAAAAAGCTCTCCCTATAACACAGTGCTTCTCAACCCCTGGGTCGCCGTTTAGTTTGATTGGGTCTCCGACTAGTGTAGGCTAGTTGTGTAACAATTAAACCATTTTCGTTCTTTGTGTCAATTTGGACTTACTTTTGGGTCGCGATTTAGGGTTGATCCAAAATTTTTACTTTATAAAGAACGAAAATTTGGGACAAAAAATGAGAAATCCGAGACTATTCAAGTGACGACTTTTTTTTTGGAGAACACTATGATTTTGGGACGAAAAATCAGAAATCCGAGACTGAATTCAAAGAAAGACCTTTTTTTTAGAAAACACCTTGATTTGAGGACAAAAATTGGTCTACGTCTTAGAACCCCACACAATTTTTTATCCTACCCAAAAAGTATTGCATGTCAATTGCATGACCAGCCTCAGAGGTCATAAGTTTATTTCCCTTATTATGCTTGCAATAACGTCTATAAAAAATATTGGGTCGCCAAAGCTTTACTCTCGATTTCCGCTTAACATTTGGGTCGCCACAAAAAAAGGTTGAGAAGCACTGTGAAAACACCTGAAGTACGGTAGTGAAAATTAGATGATTTAAACTTTTTATTTGCCTCAATCTTACGTCATAAACTTATCTATATTAAAATTATTTTATATTAAGGATATATATTATATTTTATATTAAAGATATATACTAAGTATATAAATATTATATTAAGGATATATATTATATATACACAAAAATAAAATTATTTAATAAAAAAAGTTTATTAAGGACGTTTCGGAATTATTACTCATTCCATTATCAACTGCGTAAAATTCTTTATACTTTTACGTGGTCGTGCTTCTTTATAACTTTTCATGGTCGTGATCGTACGTCCTTATATATTGGCTATAGTTTTTATTCTAAAATTTATTCAAAACTTACTCTCTATCATATCTTATAAATTAATTTATAAAGTTTGTTATTTTTCAAAAATAGCTACATCAACAATCTGACCAATTTTTGTTCACGCTTTTGCAAAAACAAAACAAACTTTTATGTAGTTCAATTTAATTTCACTAACTTGGAATAACTATTAATTTATTAAGCTAAAATTTAATAAAAACTTACACTCTATCACGCCTTACAATTTAATTTAAAAAGTTTGTTATTTTCAGCAATTGCATCATTAACGATCTGACCAATTTTTGTTCACGCTTTTGCAAAAACAAACCAAACTTTTATGTAGTTCAATATATAAATCAATGTATTTTTTGACGACTCAGTTGTCCGAAGGAGCATGCAGTCAAGCGTACGAGTGCCGACGCTCCTGTCGGCGTTCTCTTAATAAAGAAACAAACTAAGAGAAAAGAGTTTCTCATCATGGTATGTATGTCGTTGATCACAAGCAGCGGCAACCTTCTATAACAAGGCATGGTGAGCTTATAGGACAGAGTCTAGCGTTGAGACTGATTCCAAGTGAAGACCTTTTTTTTTAAAGAATACTATGGTTTTCGGACGAAAATAGGAAAATCGGAGATCGATTCCAGGTAAAGACTTTTTTTTTTTAGAGAACACGACGATTTCCAACAATTTCTAGCCGCCTGAGGCCCGCAAGCTCGAACAAATTTGAAAAGTGGCCCGCAAAAGTGAAGAAGTTGGATTACCCTGGCCTTATACATGTATATCATATAGCCTACTGCATGGAAGAGTTGTAATGACTAGAGTCCAGTTTATTAAAACACTCGCATCAACTCTTGAAAATCTTGAAAGAACTCCGACTCGACTGAGTCTTCAAACCAAAAGTGATTCAAACCGAACTTGAGTCCAGTAAAAAATCACGTGATTTAATAAATTTAATTTTTCTTTGTAGCCTAAACCTTATTCTTAAAAAACAGTTAAAGATATACCATTAGCGTCCCATAGTCACATGTTTTCGAAAAGATTTAACAATTTTGATTATAAAATAACAGTTCTGCAAGAAGATTGGGCAAAAAGTAGCGAATTGGACTACTTTTTAGTACTTTTTCGCTAGTTTTTTGATGCACTTGCTCACAATATTTGTGACTTAGGTCTTGTAAGTTTTTGGCTACTTTTATAATCTAGGGAGATATTTTTTGTTTCAGTTTTACTTTTTGGGATAACTTTAAAGTTTGCATAACTGTTACAGCATTTACCTATCTGAGAAAGACATTAATCTTTATTCAGTTTATTTGAGAATGAGATGAATAAGGATATTATAGGCTATTTTTGAAGAAATAATAATCTATATTTAACTTTATGGCGCAAAGCTGTAATAACATGATTCCGGACTTGAGTCCATTTTTTGAAGGACTCGATTCACGTCTTCCAAGACTCGAACTGAATCTATTTCTTCAAATTTTGGACTCGTTATTGCTCTACTGCATGGTCTATTGAGTGGGTTTTCGAATACCAGTCAAAAAAGACTAATATACAGACGCCTATTTGTGCCAGCTGCGCGGAAACTACAGTAAACAACTTTGCCAAACTAAGTGTTCACGCTTTTCAGTGCTCGAAATCTTGATAAAACGCGAAGTATTTTTCGGCGTTTTCATTTCTAGAAGTCACAACCTATACCAAGTTCGTTGGAATGGGCTTTTCTAAAAGAACAAACGCTAAATTCAATCGCGTGGGGGCTGGTATAGGGCGGCTTTATTCGTCCATGCACAAAGAATGTCTCGTTTCTTTATTGGATTGCGAGTGCAGCGCCACTGTTGGAGAAGACTAAGCAGATTACATCGTATCAGCGTGGCCCAAGGATATGACCGAGGTTTGACAATTATGAAAACCTGGTTCTGACTAAATACCATTGGTATCAGCATCTGATCCGGTAAGTATCACCGCTTGGGATAGCAAAAAGTTAAACCCTCAGCCCCAGATTTGTCTGTATCTGATCCGGAGTAGATAGCCTTTGATACGACAACAATTTCTGCATTGACAAAATGATTTTTATGCATTACACTAAATAAGATTTAAAATGGCAATAATTTATTTAAAAGATCCACACTATCAGTATTCTTTTAAAAGAAATGGATTTATTAATCTTTTTAAATAGGATGCCTTTCTCCAGTGCTTGCTTCAGTGATTATTATTTTAAAATGTCACGTGATTACAATAGCTTCTGCAAAATTAATGTTCATAAAAGAAAAAGATTTCGCAAGGTTATGTTCGTTACAAAAATTAAAAACTACAATGTATATCTTTTTTACGCAGAAAAAAGCTACTAATTGTGCAGAATATACTTGGATTAGTAGGATTTTCAAAAAAATTGTTCACGCAATAAAAATTGATTCTGAAAAAAGATTTTTAAAAATCTTTTTAGAGCAGTTTTTCGTCAATATAGTCGCCGTTAATTTGCAGTAAAATTATTAAATTATAAAAATTGGATCGAGATGTGATAAAAGATGCTTAAAAAAAAAAATCTAGATCCTCAATAATTTCTATATATAATACAAATTACTGTAAAAATTTATAGGCCTATATATTTGACCAAAATTTCAAACTCATTTTACAGTTTCATGACTTAAAAAGTATAAGGAAATTGTAACAGAGTACATTTTTTAAAATGATCATCTTGGTACCAAGCCATTTTTATAATATTTAACTAGTCCAGTAAGCCCTATAGTCAGTGTTTTACAAGGTATTTGGTCATACAGTATATTAACCATACAAGAATCAAAATTGACTTAATTAAACAGCAATAAAAGTCAAGTCAGCAAGCAAAGTAATTTTGGATTTCAAAGAATATTGGTTTATTTGCTGAAATCTTTGTGAAGCAATGTGTTATTGTAGCACGTATAAGAATATGCTCTTATTATTACAAATCTGAAACAACTAATGGAGCTTCCAAAAATGAGCTTGGGAAAGGTGGTCTTTGTCATTCCTTGGATAAAGTTTTATAGATGTATGCTTTTCTAATTGGGAGTAAATAAAACAAAAAAAAGAAATCTTTTGTTTCCTTAAATTTTTCTTTTAAACAAGATTTAGATAATAAGTAAAAACACATTGAGATATAAAAGTATGCAATTACTACTAATAAACTATAGTGTTCTGTGGTAACAAGTATTAGCTAACAATAGCTAAAGCTAGATTGTTGAATTTTTTTTATAAGATTGAACATACTATTAAATTTAGTTGCTTGTAAAATGTAGTAAAAGGTCAGGCAATAACACTGATTTTGCATCATAAAAAATATTGACATGCATAAGTCTTTAATGGCCAATACTGATAAATTTCCATTATTAATAATGCATTCCTGATATTGATATGCTTTGCTCTAAAACAAGTTGATTTTAATTTCATTCCTTTGTAATTTGTTAAAGATGGGCTTCAACAATGCTTATAATAACAATGGTTTTTACTTTTTATGAACTTGAAAAATTTTAAAACATTTGAAGTTTTTTATCAATTGATAGAGTTTAATTTCTAGTATAAATATACCTAGTAGCAATATTAACAGAATAACTTATTAAAACCTTTATAGCTTCATATACAAACTTATAAACTTATAATGCAAGTTATTAAAAATTTTTGTTGTGTCTTTGATCACTTTTTTGCTTTCAATAAGTACAGTTTTTATTTTATTGTCAGACAAAACATTGTTCTTAAGAAATACTATAGATATAAACATAAAAAAAGCAAGCTGTAATACATAATATCCAAATTTATATATATTCATTTAATGCTAGCAAAAACATGGGAATAAAAACAAGGTTAAAAGCTTTACAGACTGTTTCACCCATAAAAGGGATCATCAGGGGTATCTTATTCAAATTATTCAAATCAATTCTATTTGAATAAGATACCCCTGATGATCCCTTTTATGGGTGAAACAGTCTGTAGGGCTTTTAACCTTGTTTTTATTCCCGTGTTTTTGCTATTGTTAATTTAAGCTCTAACTTTGTTATTGAGCACTTTAGAAGTACTGATTTTCATACGGTGTTATTTATTTAATGCTATAAGAAAGTACAATTAACACATCTCATACAACAAAATGATAAACATAGTTTTAAAACAAGTAAAGCATCAAAAAATATTTTGATTATCCATTCAAGCTGCTTCAAAAATAATTACTATTATATTTAGTTTTTACTAATGACTCAAATGTTAAAAACAGCAAAAATTAACAGTAACAAAACAAATTTACATTTTTATATTTGAATTATTTTTAAAAAATCCTGTATTATAAAAACTGTTGATGATAAACAACAAAAGTGAAATTATCACAATTTAGTGGAGCTTGAAGCCACTGGTTGAAAGAGTTATAAAAGCTTGATAAAAAATTGCTAGCATTTTTTCAAATCAAAATTTCAAAGTAGAAATGGCTTATTAACCAAAATAGAAGAATAATCAATATTTTATATAAAATGTTTTTTATTCCAATATGATTTGTACAAGATTGCAAATATTTTCACCAAAGAATATTTGTATACACGTAATTAATAGCAAATGTATAAATGACCAATATTTGTGTTTAACATTTTGAAAATTTGTTAGATGATCTATTAAGCTTTTCAGAAATGAGAATAAATTTTGCAAGAACAACCTTTTTAAATTTGCGATATACCCCCAAAGTAAAAATCACATTACTTTTAATCATGATTCTGCCATCAGTCAGCATCTGTGAGAAAACTCTCCAATGCGCATGTCATTATAATGACCAACAATATAAATTCTTCTGTAAGAGTGGTCTTTTCATTTATCTACCACTTTATTCCAACTCTATTTAATTCAAAAGAATTTATTTATGGCTCAAACTCTTTCTTAAATTTTACTTTTGACCAACTAATTTGTTTTGATTCTCTTTGATGAATCCTGATAAAAAACTATCAAAAAAAAATTTTTTTGAGAATTTTTTAAAATGTTTTTTTTATTTTTATTTTATCTCTATATTTATCTTTCTGACTTGCAGGAAAGCAGCGGAGGCGCTTAATACATAGGGTAGGCAATTACCCCAACCTGCTTCTGAAGATGCCAAGATATTGCTGTCTGCTTATAATTTAATAGAGATATGACTGTAATTTAGTATTGCTTGCCAAGACCACCAAGCAGGGGAATATGCCGTAATGCGTCTTTCCCAAGGACACAACAGAATGGCACAAGTGGGTTTTGAACCAAGACTGTGTTGGTCATGAGTCCGGCGCTTTAACCACTTGACCACGCTGCTGACAGCTGCCGTTCAGCATGCAAGCTACCATTTTTTTCCGAAAATAAGACCTACCTTAAAAATAAGGCCTAGCATGAATTTTCATGCTGATTTTAAAATAAGACCTACCCTTAAAATAAGCCCTAGTTATTAATCTGAAATTGTGACATCATAAAAGTTAGGGTTAGTTTTAAGTAGTGTACTGTAGCAACAAGACACATGAACCTAGGTAGCAACAAATCTCTTTGCAACTTTGTATGTTGATAGATGAAAATAAAAGACATCCCCAAAAATAAGCCCTAGTATCATATTTTAGAGTGAGAATTAATATAATCCCTGCCTTATTTTTGGAGAAACACAGTATGTATACTTGCAGCTGTGCTTAATTTTAATTTATAGCTAACATTTTTGCCTCAGTTCTTGACTGCATAGCAAAGTAGGTAAAAGCTCTGTTTTTATGGCAAATGCAATCAGCACAATTATGGTTCCATTCCTGTTTTGGTCATTCTGTTGTGTCCTTACAAAAGACACTTTATGATTCTTTTCCTTCATTATAGCAGCTTTTTTTGTTCTAGCACTTTATTGCAAAAAAAATTTTAATTGGGCAGCGTTACTTTTGAAAGCAAGGTCTAGGTAATTTTTTTGCATTTATATAAAAAATAATATATCTGCAATTAATAGATTAAACCAGTGGTTCTCACCCTGTATGTGGCAGCATAGTAGTGTGTTGCAAAAGACTTCAAAACTTTATCCGAAACATTAGTCCATTGCTCTACAACTTTTTTTGGAAAACACTACTTTTTAAGGAGAAAAATCAAGATCTGCACTTTGGTCTAAGTGTGCTGCAAATTTTAAAAAGATTCCAAGGTGTGTCGCAGGTGTGAAAAAGTCAAGAAGCACTGAATTAAACAAAGTTAATAACATTAGAGTTAAAAATTGAAAACATGCATACAAACACATATACATATTCCCTTTTTAAGAATTGTTTTTGTACCTTGTTTTTTCAATATATTTATTAAAAATGATTTTAAGTAGTTTTTTGTCAAGTATTGTAGTAAATGTTTAGTCATCATTTTTCTGTTGTCCATGCCTTTAGTTTTTTGTAATGTTTAATACTATTATTAGTTACTTGCTTTTGTTTAAGAGTTGTATTTTAATTTTGTTTTGAGAATGTTATCTGTTGTTGATATTCTAATTAAATTTTAAAATTGTATGATTAAGCAAAAGAAAACATAAGAGCTGTTAAATAAAAATAGTTTTTAATACTGGTAAATTTTTTTTGGAAAATATAAAACAAATCACAAAAAATTTTTGTCATTATGTATATATTGATTGATAGCATTACAAGATAAAATTTATTTAAATACTTTGACAAAAAATTGTTTATCTGTAAGCATGTAAAAAAGTTACTGTTTGTTTTTTAAGTTTTTTGCTTTATTTTTAGATTTTAATGCTGTTTTAATTTCCTCCAATTTTAAAACAATCATTGTTTTTAATCATGTCTTTGAATCCAGCTGCTGATGCTAATGAAACAATGGCAAAATTATTGGCATTGGAAAATCGAACTGGTTACAGTAAGTGTTTTAAGTAGTTGCATAAATCAGCTGCTTTATAATACTGAATTTAAACTTTTGTAAATTTAGGTTATTTTTTGCTACACTTGGTCAAGTTTTGTTTTCTTCCCAGCTTAAACTTGTCTAATTTTGACAAATTTTGTCTAGTATTTGTTTCATTTAACAAATCTTGGCTGAACATCATCACTGCCTGGATCTGATCTAAAGGTTTTCATAAGCTAAAAATTTTGGTCTTTTTTAGCTTGTGTAAAGGATTGATATAAACATCTGAGCTGATAGTGGTTTTATAGTTTAAAATGTACCTACAATATTCTGTCAATGTTCCAAAACACAGTCACCATAATTTTTGAGCTGTGTTTACTTGGGCTCATAATGATGAATCCAGGTATCATCTTTTCTCACTGAATGTTGGGGGAAAGTTCCTTTGTGTGACACTCAAAAACCTCCAAACATGCTTCAAATCAAGACTGTTAGTGGGTATAATTAAAAAATAACCTTGGAACTTACTTAGCGAAAATTTTTGCAAACTCTAGCTCTCTCTCTTAATCTTTGAAACACTTTATAACTGATGGCAAGACATCAGCAAGCTCATTAAGAATGGCTTTGCAATCTTCTCTAATCAATTCTAAAACTCTGCCACATTTTCAGAAGTAACTATTGTGATATACTTTTGCTTCTTTAATTTTTACAGAGGTTTCTCAAAATTATATATTTTTATTCACTTTTTTCTGAGATATCCACTTTTTGATCATGCCTAGCCTATTGCAGCATCTTTATAAACCTTTTCTAATGTTTTGTTTATTGGTAGTTGTTTTGTAAAACAAATCACCTTTCCTGCAAAGATTAAATTATTATTTTGAGGAAATTATACAACTGAGTAATAGTGAGGGCCTTTTGAGAATTTGAGGTTTTTTTGATGTTTTGAGTGATCAATCCACTTGTTTACTTGTCTAGTCTAGCTGTACTAATGTGTATCCAACTTTGAATTCATCGTGGGTGCATTTTTTAAATTGTAAAATGACCATGCAATTTCCTTTTTGTCATTGATTTTTGCATAATGCTTGAAATTATTTTCTTTGGAAAGTTTGTTGTGCAACCATGTAAGGCCAAATCATCGACAGCATGGTCAAGTGGTTAAAACATCGGACTGATGATCAACATAGTCTCGGTTCAAAACCCACTTGTGCTACTCTGTTGTGTCCTTGGGAAAGACACTTTATGGCACTTTCCCCTGCTTGGTGGTCTTGACAAGCAGTTCTAAATTACAGTAATATCTCTACTAAGCTACTAGCAAATAGCAATATTTTGGCATGTCCGGAAGCAGGTCGGGGTAATTGCTTACCCTATGTATAGTGCCTCCGTCACTTTCCTGCAAGTCAGGAGGATAAATACAGAGATAAAAATAAAAGAAAAATAAAATAAACAAATCAAGTTTGTTATAAAAAGAGGCATCAATTCTGTTGTTAGTCAATAACCATAATTTTGCTGAATAAGTTTGCTCAGTTGCTGTGCTCAAATTTAGCCAAAGATAAAAAATAAATTTAATCTATCTTCATCTCAGTCTACAGCAGTGATTTTCTTGCAGGGCATCAGATATGCAATATGCATTATTAGGGTAGTTGTTAGATTTAGGGAGATTTTGGTGACTTATCCAAAAAGTTCAGCACTATGAGGATGGAGGAAACAATCAGATTTCTTTAAATGTTTGAACAAACCAGCTTCTTTTTAGACAACTTTATAACTAACCAAAAACTGAATTTACAGTTCTGTACAACAAAAAATTGAAGTTATAATTTTTTTTTGAACTTTTTGCCAGTAGTTCTTCTTCCATAACAAAAAATTCAATGGCAGCTGGTGGGCATCTAATAAAGACATCATTTCCAAAATGGTTCACAGGGAGTGAGTACATTCAAACAAAGATTTTAGTAGTTTGTCTTTTAATGAAAAATTTAAATATATACTGTTAAAATTTTTGAAAAAATTTTATACCAAATGAACTATGTATTAAACAGTGCCCACTATTTTTTGATTGCCCTTGCTCTTGCATTATTTTTAGGTAGTAAATATTATTACTAATAAATGTTATCTATTATGATCGATTTTACATCAAAAGCATGTATGGATAAACCTGTCATCCTATACCCACCCCAGCCATTTAATTGGTACAAGCATATTGACTTAGGCAGCTACAGACATATTTACCTCATTAGTTGAAAGTCAGCTGGTGAATATGGTTAATTAATTTTTAAAAAAATAAGAAAATTACTTTATTTTGAAAGTTTTCAATTGTAGTCCTGCATAAACAACCATTTTTTCTTGACAATTGAATTTCTTTGTTTTCAAATTTTTTGTAGTTTTAAATAAGAATATTTAAAGATAAAAAAACTGGGTCCAGCTATGAGTAGGTTTTAAAAAATTAAAAGTTTTTTGACCAGTTACAGGTAAACTTTAATGATTACAAATTATAAGATAGCTTTAAAAAGTGTGTTTATTTCTTGAAGACTTTTCATCTAACACTCATCACGAGGAATCATCAGAATGAACTAAGAGCAATCTGATCATGCTTATATAGAAAAGAAGAAGGAATCTGATTGGTAAAGAAAGCAACTAATCGAGAAAAGAAAACAAGAGCATGTTGGATTAGTCAAGAAAAGCAACCCATCAGAAGCAAAAGAAAAAGAGTGTTAATGAATGAGTTTTAGACTGTAAAGAAATTCCTTGTGTTGACATTGGTTAGGTTGAAAAAATTTGGTAAAAGTAGCTTCAAGAGCAGAAAGGTGGAAAAAAGTTAGGCAAGATTGAGAATTTGGTGTCACTGTATTGACTAGCACAGGAAGGGTTTTCCATAAGATGCTGTCCAATAGCAGAGTCATGGGCAATAATGGTTTGTTTTGCAGGCACAAAATAGGTTAGAGCAATTTTGGAAAGAATGATGGTTTGTAATGGACCTGGAAATGTGCTGCTTAATGCATTCTTGCAACTTTTGTGATGTGCGTCTTATGTACTAACTAACATCAGACATCGTGGCACACAAATTGATATGTGACATTATTGTGGTGATGGGCAGGTAATACATCCTTCGTTGCAAGTAGAAGAGGCCTACCTGCAACCAAGAAAGGATGTCATCAATTTTTTTGCCACTATGACAGTTGATATGTAAAACATATACAGGGTGTCAAGAAAGTTCCCAATCCTAAACAAAATTATATAGGGCTAATGACAGAAGGTTAAATCAACAAAAGGTTTATTGTGGTGATAGAACAAAGCTCCATAAACATAAAAAAATCTGGTTTATTCAAAATGACCCCCATCTGTATCAATAACACGTTGGAGCCTCTGTCGGAAATTCTGACAAGCAGCACAAAGGGCATCTTGAGGAATTTTCTCCCATGCTTGTTTCAGGGAAGCTCGAAGATCCTCCAGATTGTTATGGGGTGAAGAACAGGCTTCTTTTTCCAGAATACCCCACACACAGAAATCCATAGGATTGAGATCGGGCGAAGATGGTGGCCACAAATCTTTGGTCCAGAATGAAGGAAAGTGCTCTTCGCACCACTTCTGCGTCTTCTTTGATGTGTGAGAAGGCGCGCTGTCTTGTTGGAAGGTGAAGGACTTATTTTTGAACTTTTCCTTCATCGATGCGAGGGCAGGGGTTAAAATATCATTGACATATGAATCTGTATTCACTTTGACCCCCTCTTTAACAAAAATGAGGGAAGATTTCCAAGATTTGGAGATCGCACCCCATACCATCACAGACAAGGGTTTCTGTCGGTGTGAAACGAATCGAAGATGATCAGGGAGGTCCTTGGGTGACTTTCCGAGAATCCTGTCATTCTGGG
Organism: Diplosoma virens; assembly: GCA_963680785.1. Taxonomy (NCBI): domain Eukaryota; kingdom Metazoa; phylum Chordata; class Ascidiacea; order Aplousobranchia; family Didemnidae; genus Diplosoma; species Diplosoma virens. The sequence goes on along the minus strand of OY796895.1, from coordinate 34,383,301 downwards.
TGTTGAACTTTGCCTCCACTGAGAAGAGTTTTTCATCTGAAAAAACGATTTCGCCTTTCTCCGTGCCTCCCTTCAGACGGTTCAGCAGAATTTTGGCCCTCTCCTTTCTTTTTCGCTTCTGGAGGTCAGTTAGGAGTTGTCTTGTCCTGATTTTGTACGGGGACATTTTGAGATCCTGTTCAACAATTGTTATGACAGACTCATGGCTGATATTCATGTCTTTAGCTGTTTTCCTCAAGGATCGTTTGGGGTTCTTCCGAATTCTCTCCCTGAGGGCCTTGATCTTTGCTGGAGTGCGAGCGGATCGAGGTTGTCCACTCCTATCCCGATCCTCCATGGTTCCAAGTTCTTGGAAGCGCAAGATTGTATCGCAAACAGTCGATTTTGGTGCTTTTAGCAACTTCATAATTTTAGAATTTGAATGTCCCGCACGATGAAGTTGAATGATTGCAGCTCTTTTACTCATTTTATTATTATTTTAGCCAAAAAAATTTGAAAAGTGTATCTGAAATATTGAAAAGGAGGATTAAGTGGAAAAATGACGTACAGAACTTCTCATAATTCATTGAAGTTTTTGAATTACATTAAATTTAAAAATCGATCGGGAACTTTCTTGACACCCTGTATATTAAATTAAATTACAGAAGTCATGTGAAGAATTTTATTGAAACCTCAACAGTCTGTTTTGCCTTTTCCACTCATCAGGAGGTGATTCTAAACACAGATGAACAGTACATAGTTAAGATGATGAAGCACACGAGAAAAGCTAATTAGTTAAGAGCCAAAAGTAATTATTAAGCAAATAAAATAAAATAAGACAATATTGTGTAAACTTTTGAGTAAACAAGCTGAGAAATTTAAAATATAAAATTCAAAATTTAGTAAGCAAGCTAAACATTTTCATCTACGTATCTGACGCTGCAAGAACTGATTGGTGATCAAATTACAATGTAAAATTCAAATTTTTTATCTACGTCTGACACTACAAGAACTGACTGGCAATCAAATTACAGATGCGTGATAGGTGGTGGGATAGAAAGAACATTGTAAAAGAAGATAATAGCAAGACGTGAATGGATAGCAAGGAAATGGCTATAGAGGAGATCAGGGAGGTACTGAAATAGGTATAACAGGAACACAACAACAACAAGCAAGCATGGTCTAAATGGGAGGAAGTAGGGAATTGTAAGTTAAAAATACAATTTAAAGTGTGCTTTATCATCTTAAAAAAGTGCTTTATCATCAGCCGAAAAAGCATAACAGACTGTTGAGGTTTTAATAAAATTCTTTATGTGGCTTCTGTAATTTAACTTAATTTAATGCTCTGAGTTTTTACTGAGCTCTCTACTGACAGTCTTGCCACCTTTACTATTATTATATATACAGTATATATAGAAATTTTTGGTTGGTGTTTATCAGGAAAGTGTTCAATGACGTCAAGTCAGAGTGGTTAGATAAATAACTTACAGACCACAAAATTTTTCTTAATTTTAACATTAATTTTATTTGCAACAACAGACTGTTTCACCTTCCTGGACTCATCAGGGGGTGGTTAAAAATCTGAAAAATAAAAAATAAATAAATAAAAATACAGTTTAAATAAAGCGCTTGAATGCCGGCGAAAAGTGTAAAACAACAACAAGAAAATACTACGGTTACAATATCGATCAATAAATGAATTTTATTGCCAAAGAAAAAGTGTTTTTTACGTAGCTTGCTCTATTGTTTGAAAATAATGGGTAAATATGAACAATTTGCATTAAAAATGCGTTAAAATTAAATTAAATAGTCTGCACATTGGAAAAAAGAAATGCATTTAAAAATGACAATTATTAGGATACGGATTAAAATTAAAACAGCAAATTTTTTTTACAGAGTGTAATTTAAGAATGTTTTTAGTTTGATAAGTATGTAATGTGGAGATGGGTTATTTTATTTGCTGATCAAGAAAGTGGATAAAGGTGTGATGTAAAAATAAGGTAAACCGAGTTTGTAAATATATTTATTAACTGCTAGCATATTTAAAACTTCATAATTTAAATTTACTTTGATGTCGACATAACCAAAAATTTACTTAAAAAATCTATTAACTTTGCAAAAGAATACGTCAATATTGATGATGACACAATCAACCTCATTATGCACTGCAGAAAATCTGTACTATTTGGCAATCAAAGTACATGGACTAAGAAAAATTGCAGCCTTTTTGATGTAACAATGGGCTCATACGATGGGCAGAAATATGTGAACTAGTTGGACTATATCTATTACACAAACTTAATAAAAACATAAAAAATCAACATCTTGGGCTATACAGAAATAAACAGTAAATCAGGACCAATCATCGAAAGAATGAAGAAAAACATAGACAATTTTTCAAAACAATGGCCTCAAAATAACAACAGAATCCAATCTTTTACAAACTGATTTTTTAGATATTACCCTAAATTTAATTACAGTTAAATACTGGCCATACCACAAACCCGAAGACATACCCCTCAACCCAGAGACTGCAAACCCAGAGACAGATATCAATGCAAAATCGAATCACCCTCCCAATATAAAAAAAACAATTACCCAAAATGATCTCATCACGCTTATCAAATAATTCATACAGCTTACAAGAATTCAACAAAACAATCCCGGAATATCAACTAGCCCTTGAAAAAAGCAGATACAGGGAAAAATTAACCTATGTAAAAGAAGAATCAAAACAAACAGATCAATTCAACTCAATCTCAAAAAAGCAATCAAGAAACAGATCAAGAAAGATTATTTGGTTTAACCCTCCTTTCAATGATGAAGTCAACACTAATATTGGCAAAGAATTTTTTACCCTTCTCAATAAACACTTTCCACCCAGAAACAAATACCACAAAATTTTTAACAAAACAAACCTGAGCTATAGTTATATGCCAAATGTGAAATCTATGATAAATAAGCAAAACACTTCACGCCTAAACAACTTGGACAACAAAGTAGACGCCAAACAATGCAACTGTAGATCAAATAAAAATTGCCCATTTAACAGAAAATGTTGTAGAAACTCAATAGTTTACAAAGCCTCCCTAAAAACCAGTGAAACTGACAAATTTTATTACGGCAGCTGAGAAACATGATTTAAACTCCAATATAATAACCATAACCAATTCTTCAAAGACAATAGAAAAATTAACTCTACCGAATTATCAAAAGCTGTTTGGAATTAAAGCAATCAGGGCAATTGCCAGAATAAGCTGGAAAATCGTGCAACACGCAACTCCATACCAATGTGGTTTAAAGACATGCAACTTATGCTTATCAGAAAAATTACAAATATTTCAGGCTGACCCAAAAAAATTACTGAGTAAACACTTGGAGTTGGTCTCAAAATGTCAACATCAAAGTAAATTTAAATTAGAAAATTTTAATTACGCTGGCAGTTAATAAATATATTTACAAACTCGGTTTACCTTATTTTTACATCACACCTTTATCCACTTTCTTGATCAGCAAATAAAATAACCCATCTCCACATTACATACTTATCAAACTAAAAACATTCTTAAATTACACCCTGTAAAAAAAATTTGCTGTTTTAATTTTAATCCGTATTCTAATAATTGTCATTTTTAAATGCATTTCTTAAGCATCTTTTTATTGTATTTCCAATGTGCAGACTATTTAATCTAATTTTAACGCATTTTTAATGCAAATTGTTCATATTTACCCATTATTTTCAAACAATAGAGCAAGCTACGTAAAAAACACTTTTTCTTTGGCAATAAAATTCATTTATTGATCAATATTGTAACCGTAGTATTTTCTTGTTGTTGTTTTACACTTTTCGCCGGCATTCAAGCGCTTTATTTAAACTGTATTTTTATTTATTTATTTTTTATTTTTCAGATTTTTAACCACCCCCTGACGAGCCCAGGAAGGTGAAACAGTCTGTTGGGGCAAATAAAATTAATGTTAAATTAAAAAAAATTTTGTGGTCTGTAAGTTAATTATCTATACAGTATATATACTTTCTCTAACCGTGTGTTATTGAGCACTGTACTGGCAAAGTCAAACATTACTGGATTATATATATATATATACTGTATATATATTTTGTTATAAAAGTACTGTATGTATAGATTATAGTTATCTTGCAGCACAATGGTTGCAGAGCACTGCTCTAGAAGACCAAGTAGCAATCAAGGTGATAAGGTTTTATTTTCATTTATGCAATAAGCATTGCAAGATATTTTTGCCATGGATAGTTCTGTGGAAGCTCATTGTCTAAACCCTTTAGACTGTTAACAAATATCATAGCTACCAAAATCTCATTTTCTTCAGTCACAGAAGTCTTGGGGTGTTACGATTTTAATGCATTACTCACTAAAACCACTTTATTAAATTTATCTCATATTTTGTAGATTGTCAAATATGTAGGCGAATTAGTGTTAAAGGTTTCTTGCCATGCTGTACATTAGGGTGAAGTGAAACAAATTTTTTTTTGAAATCTAAAAAAATACCTTACTGAACACCTGCCTTTGGTCTCAAAACTTTGCCCCAAAGTGGTTTTGGCATGTTGTCACTTGTAACCAGGTAGCAACCTCACTCTAAAGGTCATCGAAAGGTCAAATTCCTTAAAAATGCTGTAACTCAAAAACCACTGGTGCTAGAAGCTTCATTTTAGTCTTAAAAGTTGCAGAATATGCACTTTCCTATCTGCTGTAAGACAATATTTTTTTCAGAAATCAAGTTGTTTAGTAAAAACTAATATAATCGTTAAATTTGTGAAAATGATTATATTTTAGATTAGAAATTACTTTTTTGCTGTCTTGCATTAAGTTATGCAAAAAATCAGTTTAAAATACTAGTTTTTATGAAATAACATTTTGTTTTATCAACTATGTTATCCACTGAATTTAATGTTTCCGTCATACTAGACAATGCGGACATACTAAATCAAAACATTGAAAAGTATAAAAGCAGCACCAGAAATCAGTTAACTTTTAAGTATGAAAAGAAAGCATACAATTAAAGATACATAACCATGTTAATACAGAATTATTCATTAAAACATAAAACAGTTTAACATATTAGTTTATGCAATTGAAGAGCTTAGTTCTAAATGTACCTAAGTCACATAATGTCATTTTGAGAAAACGAGGTTTTAAGTTTTCAAAAACTTTACTTTTAGAATAGAAATATGCTAAGATTTCAAACCTCTGAAAAGTAAATTCAAAAAGTAATTTCCGTACATTATCCTGAAAAGATTTTTTGTCAGAATATTTCTGGCAAGTAAACAAACAATTTTTTCAGCTTATCTCATTTTTTCAAAAATGTGACTTAGGTACTTTTAGAAATAGGGCCTTCAATTGCAACATGTAGACTAAGGCAGAAGTCATACTTGAGTAGATTTTAACTGGACATTCATTACAAGGAACAATTAAAGGAATAAAGGAACAAAAAAATATTTCAATGTAGTGCTTCCAATAGCTGCAGCTGCTCTGTCTGAAATCTGATATCTTTCACACACCATGGCCAGATGTTTTAAAGATTGTCTTTTTTGTTGACTGTCTTCAATAAGTTTCATTCTTTTTTGCTGTGGTGAAAAATCTGATGATGATGAAGATGATGATAAACCTGGATCACTTACATTGCTTTCCAAATCTAATTGCTCAATCACAGAAGACTGAACTTCAGTGTCACATCTTATCTGCTTCTGATAAACTCTTTTTTAAAAATTGATATTGCTGCTGAAAGGATTCTCTACAACTGACAGACATTTGCGTATTCTTGAACTATTTTGGTCATGGTAGAATGCTAAATCAGAATCGTTCATTCTCAATTTGTGCTCTTCTTCTTGAATCCGCCTTTGTTCTCTATCATGGCAAAAAATATTAAACAGCTTATCAATATCTGACAAGAAGTCATCAAGATAAGTTTTAAAAGTTTTGCCTCTTTTTTTCATTGAGTAACTATTCACAAACTTAAATTTCTTTGTTAATTCAACAATTTTTTTTGACACCATTGCCATGCTGACAGTGCAAACATTGCACCATAGCCAATGTTCTTTTAATTCTTTTGCTACAAGATTAGCTGCTTGTTTAGTTCTTCAGTTGTCTTCATGACGTAATCGCTGCAAAACTTTTTTCTTTGTAGGTAGCATACCTTTGTCAGGAAAGCACTCTTTGCTAATAAATTGGTACCTCCCTTGAAGTTCACAAATTTTTCTTTAGAGGTCTGTCTAGTTGCCATTTTACAACTGAAAAATTAATTAAACAAAACTATCGGCAGTGTGGTCAAGTGGTTAAAGTACCCAGCTGATGATCAACATGGTCTTGGTTCAAAACCCACTTGCGCTGTTCTGTTGTGTTCTTGGGAAAGACACTTTACAGCACTTTCCCCTGCTTGGTGGTCTTGGCAAGCAGTTCTAAATTAAAGTCATATCTCTATTAAATTACAAGCAGACAGCAATATCTTGGCATCTCCAGAAGCAGGTCGGGGTAATTGCTTACCCTATGTATAGTGCCTCTGTTGCTTTCCTGCGAGTCAGGAGGATAAATATACAGGGTGTCAAGAAAGTTCCCGATCCTAAACAAAATTATATAGGGCTAATGACAGAAGGTTAAATCAACAAAAGGTTTATTGTGGTGATAGAACAAAGCTCCATGAACATAAAAAAATCTGGTTTATTCAAAATGACCCCCATCTGTATCAATAACACGTTGGAGCCTCTGTTGGAAATTCTGACAAGCAGCACAAAGGGCATCTTGAGGAATTTTCTCCCATGCTTGTTTCAGGGAAGCTCGAAGATCCTCCAGATTGTTATGGGGTGAAGAACAGGCTTCTTTTTCCAGAATACCCCACACACAGAAATCCATAGGATTGAGATCGGGCAAAGATGGTGGCCACAAATCTTTGGTCCAGAATGAAGGAAAGTGCTCTTCGCACCACTTCTGCGTCTTCTTTGATGTGTGAGAAGGCGCGCTGTCTTGTTGGAAGGTGAAGGACTTATTTTTGAACTTTTCCTTCATCAATGCGAGGGCAGGGGTTAAAATATCATTGACATACGAATCTGTATTCACTTTGACCCCCTCTTTAACAAAAATGAGGGAAGATTTCCAAGATTTGGAGATCGCACCCCATACCATCACAGACGAGGGTTTCTGTCGGCGTGAAACAAATTGAAGATGATCAGGGAGGTCCTTGGGTGACTTTCCGAGAATCCTGTCATTCTGGTGTTGAACTTTGCCTCCACTGAGAAGAGTTTTTCATCTGAAAAAACGATTTCGCCTTTCTCTGTGCCTCCCTTCAGACGGTTCAGCAGAATTTTGGCCCTCTCCTTTCTTTTTCGCTTCTGGAGGTCAGTTAGGAGTTGTCTTGTCCTGATTTTGTACGGAGATTTTGAGATCCTGTTCAACAATTGTTCTGACAGACTCATGGCTGATATTCATGTCTTTAGCTGTTTTCCTCAAGGATCGTTTGGGGTTCCTCTGAATTCTCTCCCTGAGGGCCTTGATCTTTGCTGGAGTGCGAGCGGATCGAGGTTGTCCACTCCTATCCCGATCCTCCATGGTTCCAAGCTCTTGGAAGCGCAAGATTGTATTGCAAACAGTCGATTTTGGTGCTTTTAGCAACTTCATAATTTTAGAATTTGAATGTCCCGCACAATGAAGTTGAATGATTGCAGCTCTTTTACTCATTTTATTATTATTTTAGCCAAAAAAATTTGAAAAGTGTATCTGAAACATTGAAAAGGAGGATTAAGTGGAAAAATGACGTACAGAACTTCTCATAATTCATTGAAGTTTTTGAATTACATTAAATTTAAAAATCGATCGGGAACTTTCTTGACACCCTGTAGAGATAAAAAAACAAACTAGTCACTTGAAATATACCAAATAAATGCTCTGATATATTAAAAACAGAAATGGTTTAAATGATTATAAATATAACAAGTAACATAATCTGATTGATCTATCTAAAACTTTCTTATGGCTACACTAGAAAACAATTAATGCAAACCTGTTCTTGTGTGGTTATCCTATATGAAACAGGCACACTTGATTATCAGTACCCTGTATCAACAAAATAACAGCAAAACACAAGGACATGGAAACCTACAGTAATACTTCACTAGTTGACTACAAATAAATTAACAGTATCTGTAGCATAACAACAAACTACCTGTAGCTATCAACAAGCTTAACTAACTGTAACTAGCTATTAGCAACTTTACATAACTGAAAAGTGGGAATAGTCTAGATCTTTAATACATGCTTATCAATAACCACTGTGACCACATTGTAGGGAGTGTTTGAGAACACAATTCAATGAAATACTGAATAAGATACTGTAAATATTCTTCTCTGCTGCTTGTGCTGTCAAATTGGTAGGCGATTTTCATAAAATTAGTCCAGCAAATGAGTTTTTTTTTAATAACTTGATTTTTGATTGAAATAGAAAAAAATATTGTCTTACACAGCAGATAGGAAAGTGCATATTTTGCAACTTTTAAGACTAAAATGAAGCTTCTAGCACCAGTGTTTTTGAGTTACAGCATTTTTAAGGAATTTGACCTTTCAATGACCTTTAGAGTGAGGTTGCTACCTGGTTACAAGTGACAACATGCCAAAACCACTTTGGGGCAAAGTTTTGAGACCAAAGGCAGGTGTTCAGTAAGGTATTTTTTTAGATTTCAAAAAAAAATTTGTTTCACTCCACCCTACTGTACATATCTTTTCAGCATTTTTTTTAGCATCCAATATTGCTTTAAAATCCTTTATTGTTCTTGATTTAAATTATTTATTAGCTTTTTAAATTAAACCAATTACAAACCCAAATTTGCTTAACAAAAATTAACTAACATACAACAACCAAGAGATACAATTATAATTTAAGTTATTTTTAAGTTTTAAGAAATATTTTATGTTTGTGGTACTTATTACCATATTTACTTGGTTAAAAGCCACAGAAATAGTAAAAGAACAAAAAGGTAGCTGCCTTTGATTACAAGCCACGTAAAATCTTGACAAAAAATAATGATACCTTACTAGTAGTAATTACTTACAATGCACAATAACATAAACAAATGCTGCATACAGATTTTATTTTTTACATTACTACCTATTTCAATTTCATTATCATTGATGGTATCATTATACAACATTTTGTCTCACATGCAAAGACAAAGAAAAATTACTAGAGTATGAAATTTAGTGATCAGTTTTGATTTGCACAGTATTTCCAATTAAAGAATTAAAGCTATGAAAGTTCTTTTACAGTAATTGGATTAGGATAATTTACATTGTAAAACATCTCATTGCTATAAATTTTATACAAAATGATTAATCACATATTACCTAAGTAGTGAATTATTTGTGTATTGGTTGTCCAACTTTTATGATTTTCTACTGCCTTAAAGCAGCTGAACTTGCTATTTTATTTAAAGCTGCCCTAGATTTGAAGCTGCATAAAAAAGTTAAAGAAAAAAATAGTAGCTATTCAAATAAATATGATAAATAATGTAAAGTGGATTGTAGTAAGATTTATTAACACCAGATAATGTTTTGCAAAACTTCATATGATTAAGCTAAATGTGTTATGCATTAAAGGTGAAATTGCAATTGAGGACCTAAAAATTTCATGCCAGATGCAAAGTTGTTTTAAAGTCATTTGACAAGCCATGCATTAAAATTAAAAAAACTGCCCTGTCTAAAGCTTCAAATGCTGATAACATAAAGTCTCTGAATTATATTACAACAAAATGCTTAAAAAATGTACTGGTATACTGACTTCATGGAAACCCTGTATTAATTAGATTTTATTTCACTACATGAAAAGAATTAAGGCGTCATGATAACTTTTTGATTTAAGTCTACAAATTACTGGTTATATGTTTGTAATCACTCTCAGCAATGCTTATTTTTTTAAGCAATGCAACAATTTAATGGCCAACGTAAGTTTTGGAATCCGAAGTGGGATAAGCCTGTTCCACCAAGAGGTTGTGAAGTTTTTGTTGGCAAAATTCCTCGTAATTTGTTTGAAGATGAACTTGTACCAGTCTTTGAAAAAGTAAGTGGACAAATAATTACATTATAAAACATATCAAAATTTTTTCCAGATCAGCATGTTTTTTTTGGGCCAGATTGCTGCATTCTATTGTAATGGTGTTTAGTTTTAAGATGGATTGTTTCTTTTATGATAACAAATTTTTTAATCAATTATTGTACCCTATATTGTTGAGAGACTAGCAACAAGATGACTATGCAAGCTTAAGTGTGTGCAGCATGCTTTTAAAATATATATACTGGTGATGACATTTGGATTCTGATTGAAGTGGGTGCGTCATTATTTAACAAGACAGATTTGTTGCTGTTTTGATTTTGTGATGTATCCTGAGAGTTAATAAAAGTAAAAGTAGTAAAAGTAAAGTAGGTGTAAAAGTTGTTAGTAAAAGTAGGTGATCTGTTACAAGTGATTGGGGATAATTTACCAAGTGAATTTACCAAGCACTAAACAAATCATGCAAGTTTGGTGAAGTTGTGGTAATGTCTGATGTTTTTGATTAACTTTTAACAGGTCTTCAGCAGGTAGCTACCATAATGATGAATGAGCACTGAGCATTCACATCAGCTTTGATAATAGTGTTTAGAACAGTGATTCCCAAAGTATAAGTAGCAAAGGGTCAAAAAATGAGTTGCATGGGCATTTTAATAAAATGCCTTTTAAAATGGCAAAAACTACCAGTAATGTCATAATTGTTGAGAGCTTATCATGTGTCCCAGTTTTTTTATAAAGCCTTTTTTGCTTTCATCATTTTTTCAGTAAACATTTTCTACAAAAGAGAGAAAAAATTAATGATGACAAAATAAGGGGAGGACCCATTTTTGTGTTCATCAATTATTGGTTTAGCTAAATTAGTAATAATTTATTATTAAACCAAATATAATTTCTTTGTGCTATATTACACTTGTTAAGCAAGGGTAAGGTTGCAAGATCTTGATCAAACTCAAATTTGTATCACTCAATCCATGTTTGGAAACCACTAGTTTAAAAGATCTATCTTGGTTGTAAGTGTGTTGGATGCAATAATATCCTTTTTCTGTTTGTGATAATTTGGAAGAATGCCTGGGAAGAATGTACATGTTTGAAATGTATAATTGTTGTGGCTTGGGAAAGTGAATTTTGATGATTCAAAGTTAGGTTAAGTTTTTGGTGTTTCAAGTCATTGGCTTTTTTGTTTGTGTGGGATCTGGTGTTAAAGGGGAATGTTAAGTGTTTGGTGGCACTGTAAAATTCTTTATTATATTTTCTTAAATATTTTTAAAAAAATAAAAGTTTCTTAACTTAATTGTGCATGTCATTTGCATTGAGTTGAAGTATTTTATAAGTTTTTTGGAAATGTTGTAATGGTTTGTATCATGGATGTTATAATTGATTGTGATTTGTTGATAATAGTTTTGTAATCAGTGCACTCTGCAGTGCTCTAAGCTGTTGTAGCTCTTTGTTTCAATTTGGGGGCATTTTAGTTGCATCCATTATTTTTAGCTTTGGTTTACTATAACCACTAATGCTTTTTGTGTAATCTGTTTCAGATTGGACAAATTTATGAATTGCGTTTAATGATGGATTTTAGTGGATATAATCGAGGTTATGCCTTTGTTTGTTACACATGTCGTGAACATGCTCAACTTGCAATTACTCGCTTGGATAATTATGAAATAAGGCCAGGAATGAGAATTGGCGTTTGTCGCAGTGTGGATAATTGCAGGCAAAATATAAAAAATTGTCTTTCATTTAACAGATTGATGCTTAATGACAGCTATAGCTATCATAGTACTTTTACACTAAATAGCAATATTTAAGAAACGGTTACATAGCAATTTGACCAGAGACAATTTGACGGGACAAATTCGTCATCAAGCTGATTCAACAAAAAATTAAATAATTTCGATTTAACTTTGCTAATGTTGAAGCGACGCCAAAAAATTTTGTTATGTCACTGATCCAATATTATACTAAAATTTATTTATAATATGCAAAAAATATAATCATCATTGTTAACTTATTTAAAAGCAAACAGCAATACCAAAACTTGTTTCCATTCGTTGTTCAACTGATAAAAGTAAAAATTCACATTTAAAAAGTGTTGAATGAGTTAAATTTAGGTATGTTCCTAGCCAAATAAAAAACGAGCCATAAAGGCCCGTTTCCACTACAAGCATGGAAAAGATTATTCTTTGCTTGTTTTATTGATTTTTTTCCTTTGCTTAGCACTCACTTCAATTTTAAGCGCAGAAAGATCAATAGAAGAAACAAAAAATGCTCTTTTCCAAGCTTGTAGTGGAAACAAGCCTTAAGTTAGGGCAGTTATTATATTAAATTATCAAACCATGAAAATTGTTTTAATTATTTTTTATTAACTCTACCAGTTTATTTCCTCTAATAGGCTCGTCAGAAGGCAATCAAAAATCTGAAAAACAAATACTAAAAAGAAAGCTTGACAAAGCAGTAAAAAGTCTGCAAAATACGGCGATAATCAAATAGTCAAACCGATTACAAATCTTTTCAAATAAATTGCAATGCTTAAGGTTTTTTTCCGTTGCTTGCGCTCGTCGTCGTCGTCGTCGTCATCGTTTGAAGGGCATCCACTCCAGGCCAGACACAAACAGGACTGGGGCCGAGGGTTTATCCTTTTACTACCCCAGACTGCTGCACTGCCTGGATCAGATGCTGGCAGTGATGTCATTAAGCCAGCATCGAGTTTCGTCATCCAAACCGTCAGACCGCGTGCTCCATGTGGTGCCCGATGTATGGGGCACATTGTTAGTACATGGTCTGCGGTTTGCTCTGAGGCGCCACACTCGCAATTCGGTGAAGGAGCGAGACCCCATTTGTGCATGGATGAATGGAATCGCCCAACACCAGTCCGCAGGCGGTTGAGCTTAACCCAAGCTGCTCGGGGTAAGCCCATCCCAACAGGCCTGACACTGGTCCCGGGCACAAAAGCACGGAGCCTGGAAGCACTTTCACAGTACTCCGCGTTCCATTTATGATTTGTCCATTCAGAGGCGCGGATGCCAAGTCTGGCAAGATTGTCCAAGAGATTCCGCGCACCTGGCACAAACGGGCGTCTGGATCTTAGTCTCACTTGGCCAGTATCTGAGGACCCACTTAAAAGACCATGCAAAATATGATCAGGGTCCAGAGATCCACGGTAAGCCAAGGAGAGTGTCGCTCCCAGTCGGCGAAGCTCAGCTGGCTGGATGCCTGAAAGTACAGGTAGGTGGTCCGTTGGAGTGGGACGCAGGCATCCAGTAACTATGCGCAAGGCGTCATTCAAGACACTGTCAATGAGGCGAGTGTGAGCACTGCGACACCAGACTGGCGCACAGTACTCAGCTGTTGAGTAGACTAGAGACAAGGTGGCTATGCGTAGTGTTTTAGCACCAGCACCCCATCCCGAGCCCACGAGTCGCCTCAACAGTGTGACGCGCGATGATAGTTTTTTGCGCAATGCCACTAAATGGTGACGAAACGTGAGCGATCTGTCCAGTTTTACCCCAAGGTATGTAGGGGTTGGACAGAACGGTAAAAGTCTACCATTGTTGTAGACCTTTAGCTCACGTTTGGCCTCTCGGTTGTTTAAGTGAAAGGCTGTCGTCACCGTCTTAGTGTGACTGAGCTTCAACCTCCAAGTCTGGAAATACGCTGACAGTGTGGACATGTCTTGGCTTAATGTCCCCTCCAAGTCCTTCCAGTTTCCAGAAGAGTGCAACAATGCTAAATCATCAGCATAAGCAAACTTGCTGGAAATCATGGAAGGAAGATCGTACGTATAGATGTTAAATAGGAGGGGAGCCAAGACCGATCCCTGAGGAATGCCGTTTTTAAGACGGCGTAGCCTGCTTTGTTTGCTGTCACCGGTGGTAAGGGTGAAACTTCGATTTCGGACAAGCTCCAAGCTCCATGATCATTTTTGCTTGCGCTGATGTTACAAAATAACGAATAAATTTATTGGAACAAACAGAGCACCTTAAAAATACTGCACCAATGACAAGCCACCTCAACGTGGTGGTGCAGTCCTTTTTCCTGCACTGGGGAGGGTTGAAATGCTTGTCCATTCCCCAAGGGTCTCATCCTCGGGTGATTCTCCTTTGGACAACTCTTCTCATTTTTTATCCCTGCTGTCCAATGTGCAGTCACATATGGACAGCACTCTTAAACCCAATTGACTGCCCCCCTACCTCTTTTATTTTCTTTCGGACATCTCCTCTTCGTCCCTCCTTCCACCCCTCTTCATTACTTATCCCACTCATCGCCGATTCTTATCTTTATGCTTCTTATCAGTGGTGATATTCCACCCCAACCCTGGCCCTATAGACCCCTGCTCTGTCTGCTCCCGTAGAGTCACCTGGGGAAACAGATCAATACAACGTACCAACTGTTCTCTCTGGGTACACCTCTCCTGCTCTGATCTTTCTCCTGCTGACTTCTATAAAATCTCCCCAGGACACTCTTGGACTTGCCCAATGTGCCCATCCTCTTCTCAACCCCTCCCCTCCATCTCACACCCTAATTCTGTATCTTCATCCTTTTCTGTATCTCCATCTGTTCACACTCCAAATCCCCCCTTCACTCACAAACACCCACAAAACCATATCTTTAAAAATGAATCCCCCCTCCAAAACAACCACAAATAACCCCACCTATCCTCCTAATCACCCCCAACTAATTTTTACTTAAACTCCCTCTGCATCATCTACACCTCCTCCTCAAACCCAACATACCACCTCTTCTCTCACACAATCCTCTTTCCATCTTTCCTCTCCCTCTTGAAACAACCTCCGAATCCTACAGTGGAATGCTAATGGGATTCACCCACATCGTACTGAACTCATACAATTCCTCTCTCAAAATCAGTACGATCTCATCTTCATACAAGAGTCATACCTCTCCTCCAACTCCACTTTCTGTATACCCGGCTACAAAACCCTCCAGAAGAACTGTTCTATGACAAGGAGAGGAACCACCAACTCTACGGGAAACCTAGGAGGTGGTGTACTCATACTTGTCAAAAATGGTTTATCCTACATTTCACTCTCCACACAATCCCTCTCCTCCCTCAATCCCAGCTCCAATTATTTAGCTAGCGCAGTTAAAATAAAAGGAGCCCCACCCATACATCATCCCCTTACCATCATCCTTACCATCATCCCCTACCACTTACATCTTTGGCGACTTTAACAGCCATCATTCATCCTGGGACTCTTACTCACCGGAAGACCAATCAGGCAAAGATCTGTTTGATTGGCTCCTCTCTTCTGATCTTTTACCTCTTAATAACCCCGAACATCACACCCTACTACACCGTGCCATGAAAACCGCTTTTCCCCTGATCTTTCCCTAGTTCCTGCCTGAATAGCCTTTAAATGCACATGGCAGATCCTTTCAGACCTCAGCTCAGATCACCTTCCTATCTCCATCACTATTCCCACTTCCCCCTTAATTAACTCTATCCACTGCCTCCCCTCATTTAACTATAATAAAGCTCACTGGGACGATTACTTTACTTATATTGATACCCACTGCCCTACTCCCTCTAACTTTACAACACTTTCTCTTTCTGAAGCCACCCACACCTTTACCAAATTCCTCAATGATGCTGCCACTTCTGCCATTCCTTTCGGCAGCATTAACCTCCCTGCTAAAGCCTGGTGGTCTTCTGAAGTCGCAGATGCCGTCACAAAACGCCAAAAGGCATTTGCAAGGGCACACTGTTCCAAAGAAGACCACCAGCACTATATTGCCACTTCCAGATATATCTCCACTGTGATTTCTAAGGCTAAAGCTAAGTCATGGCAGAAAACTTGCTCTAGCCTCTCTCCTAAAACCCGTCCCAGTGAAGTATTTTCTCTACTTTGCTCCATCTCTGGCTCCCCCTTCCCAACTACTTCTGACCTCCCCAACTTCCCAAATTGCCATACCCCTGTAGATTGTGCAAACCATCTCTCCTTGCATCTACAGTCCCATTTCTCTACCCAAACCCCAAAACCTTTTCAAAGCACCGAGAAAGCTCAGATGAATCACATCAGAACTGCACACTGCAACACCCTGCATTCCACTTTCTGTTCACCATTCTCCTCTCTTGAACTCTCCACAGCTATCTCTCAACTCTCAACCTCAACCTCCTCAGGCCCTGATCAAATTACCTACCCTCTTCTATCCCACCTCCCACAATCTGCATTACATTTTCTTCTATATATCTTCAACCTTTCTTGGTCAACTACACCTTCCCGTCTACCTGGAAGCAATCAACAATCATCCCCATTCTCAAATCTGGTAAACTCTCTGACTCACCTTTTTCATATAGACCCATTTTTCTCACTTCCTGTACCTCCAAACTCTTCTAAAGAATGGTTTTAAGACGACTAACCTATTTTCTCAAACAACAAGAAATTCTTTCACCTGTGCATGCTGGTTTTAGACCTGGTAGATTGACTGTAAATCAGGTTCTCCTTCTCTCACAGTCAATCGCAGATTCCTTTCACCAATCTAAGCCAGGCGCACATACAGTCCTTGCCACTGTGGATTTTGCAAAAGCTTTTGACTCAGTTTGGCACTCTGCCCTTCTCTCTAAACTCCTCTCTTTAGATCTTCCTCTTTGCTTTATTGAATGGATACGATCCTATCTCTCAGATCGCCATCTGAAAGTTCGTATCTGTAATTCATACAGTCGTCCTTTCCGTCTCCAAAGAGGAGTTCCCCAAGGTTCGGTTCTAGGACCAGTTCTCTTCTCTTTATATATCAATGACCTTCCCACTTTCCTTCCTACATCTGTTAAGACCTCTCTCTCTATGCTGATCACCTAGCCATCTGGGCCTCCTCTCTGAGTGTTGAGTGTGCAACTTCTGTAGTACAAGCTGCCCTCAATAGACTGGTGGAATGGTCCTCAAAATAGTGCCTTCCTCTCAACCCCCTCAAATGTGAAACATCCTTCTTCAGCCTAGACTCCTACCAATCACGTATACAACCCTCTCTGTACATTCTTAACACCCCACTTAAATTTAACCCTCATCCAACCTTTTTCGGTGTAACTTTCGACCGCACTCTCTCTTTCAAACATCATGTCCTATCCTTACGGAAAAAGTTTCACAGCCGATTCTGTGCTTTCCACTCCATTGCCTCTGCCTCCTGGGGTCCATCAAAAGTATCCTTATGCACCTTATATAAAGCCTTCATTTGCCCCATCCTTACCTATGCCTCCCCAGGCTGGTTTCCCTTCTCATCTCCTACTCACATCACCTCCATGGAGAGGATGCATAGATCTTCTTGTAGAGTAATCACAGGTTGTCTATCGTCCACTCCCATCCCTCTACTTCATATAGAAGCACTTCTACCTCCACTACAAGTCACCCACCAATCCCTTTCCTTCTTTGAACGAGCCCTCCATCTACCTTCAATTTTTCCCATAGCCTCTCTTGTGAGCTCTAACCCCTGTACACGTCTCAAGAAGAGCTCATGGAGATCCTTCTCCAGATCACATAATCTTACCCCTAACCTACATCTTGCCTGTGAACCTCTAATCCTCTTCCCTTTCAAACCCCCCTGGTCTACCCCATCCACTAACACAATTTCACTCCACCTCTCATCCCCATGCTCTTGCAAAGACCCCCCTCCCTTCCCAACACCACAGCTACCTCCCATCTTTCCTCCCTATCTTACAGCGATATCTCTGCCTGAACTGACAGTTCGATACCTGGCGGGCTGGGGCAGGGTGGTGCAGGGATACACATCAAGTGTACAAAGTGTGTCACTGCTACCTCGCTCTCCTTCTTGACTGGTCTCTGGACTACCAGTTATAGTGCCAAAACCTTTGCTATCCTACATGCTCTTGAGTGGTGTATCTCTCACTCCAAGATATGTAATTTTGAATCTATCACCCTTTTTTCTGATTCTTTATCTGTCCTATCAACCCTCTCTGCCCCCCTACCATATTTAAACCCCAAATCCCTATCCAATACACAATCCCTTCTCAATTCTCTATCCCAATCCAAGGTAGTCCATCTTCAATGGATACCTGGTCACTTCTCCCTCCCAGGTAACGACTTTAAAGCCGAAGCCTCTCTTGATTCTTCCAGAATATCAGTGTCCCTCACACCCCTTATTTCCTCCCAACAACTTACCCTCTACACCAGTTGGAGACACAATGTCCAATCTGGTTTCTTTCAACACCAAATCCCTTCAGTATCTCCCAAGGAGCTTACTCTCCCTTGCTCTGCTCACTGTGCTCTCTCCCGTTTATGCTGCAACGGGCACAGCACTCTCCTTAACTCTTATCTCCACAGAGTTGGTTGAGCCAAGACTCCTTCATGCAGCAACTGTGGTTCTGAATCACAGGATCTTTCACATCTTGTGCTTGACTGCCCTGTACTAGACCCTCTGTGTTGGGCCATATTTGGCCATACCCTCTCACTTCTGGTCCCGCTGTGGGGAGTCGGCTGATTATTGGGACTCCAAAGAGTTGATCCATGCCCCCATCCCCAGGAATGGGTCAGGTAAATCTACCACTACCACCAAAATAGATTTGTAGTATAATGTTTATACACTGTATTATGCTTATTATGATGTCATAAGTGTCGTACACTTGCAAAACTTCAAACCTGTGGTCTTTGTAATACATTGTTGTGATTTTTTGTAAAAAATAAAAAAAAAAACATGCCTATGTTAAATGATGTTGGTTTAAACCAGGGCTGCAAACTCGAAGCATTTTTAATCGAGTTCGAGTTCACAAAAAATTTGCAAGTTCGAGTTCTTTAAATTTCAATTTTTCAAGTTTGAGTTCACAAAATAGAGTTGAAAAAATACAGTCGGAATAGAGTTAAGAGAATAATTCAACCGCGAAAAACTGAGCACATGTTAAAAATGCTTTGTCATCAATGTTAACAATTTTAATCTATTATTAAACAAAATAAAAGAGGATAGCAAATTATAATTTGGCACCAACACTGAGAAATGTTATAGTTAAATTTACTCATTAAATGAACTCAAACATCACAAACTTTTTCAAGTTCGAGTTCAGAAATTTTTATTTTTCGAGTTCGAGTTCACCCAAAATTGCCGAGTTCTTCGAGTTCGAGTTTGAGTTCGCAGCCCTGGTTTAAACATTCAATTATTTAAATATATAATTGTAGAAAATTACCAACGCACGTGTTTTATTTTCTCTTGAATTTCTAATCATTATTTGCGCGAGCACTCGCTGCCAGCGCCTTTTTTGTTTTACGCTTTATTTTTAATTAATCTCACCTTGTAGCATAGTTGTGTCTGCAGCACGTTGATTTTAGAGCTGGCTTTATTCGTTTGTTCACACTTCTCAATTTGTGAGGCGACCAGCTGCAGTGTTTGTGGGCAGCTGGTTGAAGTCTGAGTAGACTTAGCGTGAAGTTAAGATATTCCCGTTTTCCCCGTGAGTCAGCACCGAAGTGAACTGCTCGGTAAGACACCTATGCGTTTTCTTTTTGTGTTTAATTTTTAGTTTGTTTTTATTTATTTACAGATTACCATTTCCACTTTCGTTTTCGCTTTCGTTTTCGCTTTTATTTCCAAGTTTCAACGTTTCAGTTATAACTTATTTTATATTAAATTATTTTCCTTGATTATTATTTCCTTTTAATTTTACGAAGCCGGAAGCGCGTTGATCGACACTTCACTTTGCGGTAATCGGCTACTTCAGCGCCGTTTACCGTTACAATAATACCCTTTTTCAATTTAAATATTCGAAATTAAGCCATTGTAAATTACAATAGATTAATATTCGGCTAGGAACATACCTAAATTTAACTCATTCAACACTTTTTAAATGTGAATTTTTACTTTTATCAGTTGAACAACGAATAGAAACAAGTTTTGGTATCGCTGTTTGCTTTTAAATAAGTTAACAATGATGATTATATTTTTTGCATATTACAAATAAATTGTAGTATAATATTGGCTCAGTGACATAACAAAATTTTTTGGCGTCGCTTCAACGTTAGCAAAGTTAAATCGAAATTATTTAATTTTTTGTTGAATCAGCTTGATGACGAATTTGTCCCATCAAATTGTCTCCTTCGTTAAGCCCATTGACTGATAATCTAAGTGGATCATTTTATTTTAAAGTGTACAAAATTTTTAAATTAAAATACTGAGCACTGTAATCTTCAGAAGAGCAATTTTATTTAAACAGTATTTGTAAAACTAAACAGCAAATAATACTTTAGAGAGAAAGTTTATTTTTTGGTTGCAAAGGGTCATAAGGCCTTGTAGTCAAGCATCTGTGGTTGTTTGACTCAAAAATCTTATGATTTCTTTGCAACCACCTTGTTACTCTATTTCTTTATTTATTATTATTAGCCAAGCTGTTTATTGTGTTTGTGACAAAGAAGCCATAAAGATTCTTTATCCATATTGTAATACTTAGATTTATCCATATTGTAAATCCAAAAAAAACTTTAAAACAAAACAATATCAAACATTTTTGATTTCTATAAATGCACTTCAAACAAAATAAAAAATGCATATATAGAAATAGATTGTAAGAAGGCCATTTCTAATCCACTTAATTTTTGCATGCATCCTACTGCTTGCCTTTTTTAATCTTCACTTGAGATTAGAAAAAATTGTTAATCTTAAACTATAAAATTTTAGCCTATTTCAGATTACTCAAATGTTTCTGTTTTAAAGATTATTTGTTGGGGGAATTCCCAAAGATAAAACACAACTTGAAATCAGACAAGCTATGTGTGAAATATCAGAAGATGTCAGTGATGTTATAGTTTATCCTGGAAGTGAACCAGGTTTGTAAATTCAAAATAGTTTTTATTACTGTTAGCATTGCAAATTTTAATAATTTTTTAATGTTGAAAAATTTGTGAAATTCAATGAAAATATTTGTTGAGAAAGAAAAATTATTATTAGTTTAGTGCTGTTGAACTATTAGTTTTGGAAGCTAAATTATTTTGAATAAATTAAAATTAGTCTGTAATAATGATACAGTTATTTTGTTGCACACAACTTTTTAAAAGTTTTGGTGTGTTTGATGGTTTATTCAAACAGAAAATATTTCAGGTGAGCATAATCGTGGATTTGCCTTTGTTGAGTATAGAACTCACAGAGCAGCAGCAATGGCTCGTAGAAAGCTCATTCCTGGAAGAATTACTTTGTTTGGAAATGAAATAGTTACCGACTGGGCAGAACCAGAAATAGATGCAAGTTTTTTTCAGGATTTATATTTTTGTGTCTAATTTTTTTTATAAAATTACAAACTTAATTTTGTTGTCCTGGTGTAGTTGTGCTGTGGCAAAATCCCAATTTTATATTTAACAAAAGAATATGTTGTCTTTGTGTTTATCTATCACATAGACTTAAACATAATATTTGAATTTTATTTTTTTAGTTATAGTTCAAAAATTCTCCAACAAAATTAACTTATTTATTGCATTCTTTTTGAAAAAATAAATTAGTAAACAAATTGTTCATTATCCATTTACTAGCTTTGCTTTAAAAAAATTTATATAACAGAATTCAACAGAGAGATTGAATATTATTTTAGTATTTTTTGGCCAGTTATAGAAGTCAATATATCAAAAAACTTTAATTAGATTTTTATGATTTTTTTCTCTAAATTTTGATAGTAATTCCAATTCAATAAACTTTCTGAGAAAGTCCAATTACAATAAAGTTATATGTAATTGGAAATGTTCATAATTTTTTTGATTTAAGTGCTAACAAAGTCTATGTTGGCAATGGTGCATGGTCCATCTTAAGGCTACAAGCTTGGAAGCATATTTAAAATGGCTGCATTAGAAAGCAAAGTTATTATCTGTATTTAAAAAAGTTTGATGGTGTATCCTTGTTACATATCTTTGGTGGAAAACAAAATTTTATTTTAATCTCTGAATCAAACTAATTTCATCATGATTTTGAAATTCATATTGCAAAATAAAATCATGACAAAAAATATATAATTCCATAATTTACTTTGTCAAATTAACTGGTTTAATGCAAACCAAGAAATATCTTTTGCATCATTTTTCATTTTTATTTTATTTTATTTGGTTTTATTCTGATTTTGGATAACATTATGCTTGCAATGTAAGCCGAAAAAATCCACAACAATCTATATAAAATTTATAGTATGTCCAGAGAAGCATTGGTGAACCACTCAGAGAAGCACGCAATCAGTAAGCTCCTAAGCATCCACCAAAAAAGATGTTTTGGTATTTTTTCACTGTATTTGGACCAGGAAGCCTTATACTTATTGAAGGAATAATGAATTCAGATAAATACAAGGGTATTTTGGGAAATTATTGGCTCCCTATTTTATCCGATAGTGATTTCCAATCAGGAAGAGTTTTTCAGCAGGATCTTTCACCTTGCCATACCTCAAAGAAAATACAAACCTTTTTTGTTCAGACTGGTATAACCTTGTTAGACTGGCCCAGGAAATCTCTAGACTTAAGCCCAATTGAAAATCTTTGGGCAACAATCAAAAGAAAACTTTTTAAATATGACTGTTCTACAAAAACATCACTGATTGAAGTTATAATAAGGATTGGGTATCATGACAAAGAGCTGAAGAAGATGTGCTGTAATCTTGTTCACTCAATGCCAAAAAGAGTGTCAATGACCATAAAATCGAAGGGAGGACATATCAAACATTAATTAGTTAATTTATTGTTTATTTCTATGCTAATAAAGTCAAATAACGAGAAAATTATGTTTTTTTTTAATTTACTGCAAGTGTCCCAATTAATTTGCAAAGCACTGCTGCAGTGTAAACAAGAGAGGACACAGCAAATGGAGCAATACTGCTAAGTTGTTACTTAGCAGTATACTAACTTACTAACTTACTAAGCTACTTGAAAGAGAAGAATTACCAGGTATCTATTGAAGACGGACTGACTACCTTGGAGTCTGATAAAGAGTTGGGAAGAGATTGGGTGCAGTAAGAGATTTGGGTATTAGGTATGGTAAGATAGCAAAGAGAGTTGTCAGGACAGATTGGGAGTCAGAGAATAAGGTAATGGATTCAAAATTACATGACAAGAAATAAGAAATGCACCATTGAAGAGCATAAAAAATGGCCTGAGTCTCAGTGCTACTATAGCTATGGGATATATGGGTGGATATAGGAAGCAGTAGCGGCATTGTGGATGGAAAGAAGGTTGTTACAAGAACATGGGGAAGAAAGATGGTAAGAGATAGAATAAGAAGGCAAAGACCAGGGAGGTTTAGGAGGACATAGGATTAAAAATTTGCAAGATAATTGAAGGTTAGGGGGGTGAGGTTATGGAAACTAGAGATGAGTACAAGAATTATGATGGGTGTTATACATGGGGAAACTCTCAAGCAATTACTCTAACCTACTTCAAGAGATGTTAAAATATTACTGTCCATTTTTTTTTAGTTTTTACAGAAAGATATTTGGTTTTTATATAAAGATATGACTAAAATTTGGAGCTACTTGCAGGACTGGCAAGTAGTTTCCCAAGGATGCAAGAGAATGATGTGACAAGATTTTAAAGCCTAACTGTGTGTATCATATTTTCCCTGAATCATGACACTTTTACCAACTCAACCACTTGCCAACAATACAGTTTACACTCTGCTATGTAAGTTGAGAAACAATATGCTACTTGGGGATTTTTATTTTATCTCTATATTTATCCTCCTGGCTTGCAGTAAAGCAACAAAGGCATTAATACATAAGGTAGGCAATTACCCTGACCTGCTTCCAGAGATGCCAAGATATTGCTGTCTGCTTGTAATTTAATGAAGATATGACTGTAATTTAGAACTGTTTGCCAAGACCACCAAGCAAGGGAAGATGTTGTAAAGCGTCTTTCCCAAGAACACAACAGAATGGTGCAAGTGGGTTTTGAACCGAGACCATGTTGATCATAAGCATAGCACCTCAACCACTTGACCACACTGCCAACATGTTATAGTGCAATGCGAAAAGATGTGTGAGATGTGATAGTGATAGCATAGCTAGTCATAATAAAAAGAACAAATCAAAGATCATATCAATACATAAATGTAAATTGTAAAATGATTAATTTAGTCTATTTTGAAAAAATTCTTTTTAACACATATAAATTTGGAAAAATTAATTCACGTGCTTTTATAAAGTGCTTAATAAAAGTCAGAGCATATATAGATTTTTTATTTATTAAGATGAAAACACCCTTATAGTTTGTTTCATTTGATTTAAGTAATCATCAGGAAGTTTGCAAAGGAAGAGATAAAAATTGAAGTTAGAATAAAAATTATGGTATGGCTGTACAATGCACATTTGAAGACATTAAGTTTAGAGTTGTTAAAAAGATTTTGCATCATGTCAAACAACAAGATACACTTATTTTAAAATTAAAATAAAATAATGATAACATAAAATTAACAAAAAAGAATTAAAAACACATAAATATAAAAAAAATTTTAATGCTTAAATATTTGCTAAGAAAATTAAATTGGTTCAAGATCCCCAGACAATTTACTTGACATTTTCATATATACTAATTTACAACTTATTAAGGAGGTAGCAAACTTGGTAATATTAGTGTAATACTTTTTATATATTAGCTATATTATTTGTATTATACAGTGCATTATCTGTTATTTTTATATAAAATATTTTTATACCTAAATTTTTAAAATTCCTCATTTTGGCACCCAAGAATCAGTCTACAACTTTTTAAGAATTTTTTCATTAATTTAATTTCAAATTGATTTCGATTATTCACAAGTAATCTTCAGTTATATCTTATTCAAATAAAATTTGAAGAAGATGACTTGTACAGGGTGGAAACACCAAGTGGGGATTAATTTTGTATAATTCATAATTATTAATAATATCTCAATCTTTACTATTTGATAGGTTAAATATGTAGCTCATAGCATCTATTTACTAAATCTTATTACCAAATAAAGAAAAGGCTTTAAGTTTTGTGACATGGAGGGTATATGTAAGACAATTGAAAGACTTTACCACCAAGGAAAGAAGGGTCCTGAAATCTTCAAGCTTTTGCAGGGTATTGTGAGTCGATCTGGTGTGTATAAAGTAATAAAATGGATCAAAGAAATAGGCAGCAGCATTCCATGTGTGAGAACTACTCCTCTTCAACCTGTAAGGACTCTGCAACTCATAAAGAGCACATAGCAGAAGATTCAGAGGAATTGCAGAAGCGCTAGGCAACTGGCCAAGGATGCAAACATCAATCATGTAACAATGCAAAAATTGCTCAAAAATGATCTCAAGAAAACTCTGTATAAAATAGTAAAGTGGCAACTCCTTTCCCAGCAAACAAAAATTATGAGACTCCAAAGAGGGAAAGAGCTTCTTCAAAAACTACTTGATGGCACACAGCCTCCAATGCTCTGGACCAACAAAAAGTTATTCACCCTTCAGGCAGTGCACAACTGTCATAATGATCTCTATTGGGCTGATAGCAGGGTAGCAGTCCCTGTTGAAGAAAGATCTTCATTTAGAAAATAAAAACCAGCCTCAGTAATGGTCTGGGCTGATGTGAACGATTCCGGGTTGAAAATGCTCCTCATTTTTATCAAAGAAGGAGTCAAAATAAATTAACTTATTTATTGACACATGTTGAAAGAGACAGTTTATCCCTGGGTCATTTCTGAGACAGAACCAGATGGAATAACATTTCAGCAAGACAGTGCAACATCATATACAGCGAAATTGGTGTCAGGCAAATTTCAAAGGGTTTTGGCCCAAGAATCTATGGCCTCCCAGCTCTCCAGACCTGAACCCCACAGACTTTGGGGTCTGTTCAATGTCCCATAGAAATATGGTGGCCTTAAAGCATAAACTTCAGAAATGCTGGGTAGAACTACAGGCAGATACCCTGCATGCTACATGTGGCCAAGTGATCCCCAGATTTCGTCAACTCATCTGCTCCAAGGGTGGTCGCTTTGAATAATGCTTATTTGTAATGAAAATCAAAAGGTTATGCTTTCATTATATCACTTTTTGTTTGCTTTGTTCATGTTGTATCTTTAATTTTAAGTCCACATTTGGTGTTTCCACCCTGTACAATATATAGTTGAAATTGATTTTTAATTAAAGTAATAAAAATAGTTTTTAACAGGTTGTAGACTGATTCTTGTGTGCTAAAATAAAGAATTTAAATTGAGATATGTCTCACAAGCAATCATTGTAAAATTGTCACTAAATTTTTAACATAATTAGCCTTAATTTTAAAAAAATAGCTGTGTATATTTTTAAAAATTATTTGTTAATATGTCACTATTATGTAGTTATTTAAAATTTAAACTTATTCAAATTGTTATTAATTTTTTTGTGTGTATTTTTTTAGGCAAATGAAAGTTTGAATCGAATAAAAAATGTTTATGTGAGAAATTTGAAAATCTCCACAACTGAACAAACTGTTTTTTTGGCTTTTAATGTTTTGCGTCCTGGTGCAATTGAAAAAGTGAAAAAAATTGAGGATAGGGATTATGCTTTTGTTCATTTTCTTACCAGGGAAGATGCTTTATATGCAGTTCAGGTAAATTAATATTTTTTTATTTGGTTTAACCACCTTTAAAGATATTTTATTTTTTAAATTGATATTGTTATAAGATGCTTGTCTCATTGTTAATATTTAATTCATTTTTATCGATGTAGTATTCTATTTGTTTTTCAAAACCTTTTATTTGCATTTGCTGTTCATATTTATTTATTATCTAAGGAGCTTACTTGAAATTTGACTATTTTTATATATAGTGTATTTAATAACAGGTTATGAATGGACAGAAGATTGACGGTCAAGAAGTTCAAGTTTCACTTGCAAAACCTCCGTCAAATAAACATGATGCAAATACTTCGTCTATTAATCAATCAAATAGTTAGTGCATAAAACTATTATTATTATTCTTGTAATTTTAACAAATTACTTTTTCAATGTTTTGGAACTATGCTTTTTGTACTGTAAAAGGTGCAAAATAGGTTCTTTTGATTCTAAAAATATAGTTTATTGAAAAAAATTTTTTTACAGTAATTCTGTAAGATTTTGCTTTTCACATTACTGTATTGCTCTAAAAATTAATATGCATGCCAAGTCTTTTGCCTTGCAATTATCTGTGAAAACAAGTGTTTTCTTTCCTATGAATTATTACCTTACCATGGTAGGAAAGTTTGTGTATCTCAGTGACCTGTAAGGCTGTATTGGCTAGAGATTTTACTTCTCCTGTTAGGAATATCCATGCCAAAGAGGTTTGCAGATAGAAAACAGACAAAATGTAGTTCACAAGACGGCAACTTCAAACCTGGGCAGACTGTGCTCAAAATCTGTGGCAAGCAAGCAGTCTAGGAGAAGGAAATCTCTCATATAAAAACCCCCTTGCAGTAGGGTTACACTGCAAAATCATGATATGTCACCTAGAACATATTTTCATGCTGTCTCAGGCATTGTGCAGATCAAAAAGGTTCGTGTTCAGGTACTTGGCAGAGGTATCTGTTTGAAAAGTATTTTCCTAAATGAATCATTCTTGTTAAGGTTAGGACACTGGTGGTTGATTTTCAACCATTACAAATTGGCTCATTTCTGTATCCTATCAGATCTCTATTGGGTGGAGCTCTTGCTTTATCTGGTGAGAAAAGACTCGCCTATGACTTCTCAGGACAGTCAAATTTTCAATTTACTCACAAACTGGATGATCAGATTGCTGCTTCTTGGGGGTGACATACACCTAAGCTCCTGGACCATAAACACACAAATGGATTTGTGACATTTGTCTTAAGCCTATCACTAAACATAAAACATCTATTTTATGTAACTACACAAAGCACTGGGTACATTTAAAATTCTCCCAAATTACAACAAAAGACTACAACAACTCATGGTACTGCACACTTCACTGCACTTTTAAGCACAGAACACAAACTAACTCAACATCACCAAAGAACTTTCCTAAAGTTCTGCAACTTAATGCAAATGGAATTCGCAACAAAACAGATGAAATACAACTGCTCATTAAAAATACTCAAGTAGATGTCATAACAATACAAGAAACAAAACTCAATCCCACAAAACACCAAACATTCCTCAGTTCACACCTATCAGAACAGACTGCACTCATGAACAAGAAGGAGACCTCCTAACTTACATCAAAAACAACATCAGTTTCTCTCACTTAATATATCAAACACCTTTCCAATTGAACTGCAAATCATCAAAATCCACCTTTCAATATCACAGTATCACATATCGCAAACATGTACATTCTATCCAAACATACCACCTAGCTATCACAAATAGAACAACACTCAACTACATCCAGCATGCTTACAACCATAACCAATCTTCCAGACACAATCATCACACCAGATGTCAATGCTCACTCACCATTATGCTATTCGCCAACCAAAGACCATAGAGGAGAACTGATCCAAGACATCCTGATAAACTCCCATCACATTACATTAAACACAAACACTCCAACACATTTACCATCCAATCAAACACAGCAACCTACTTCATCAAATATCACTACTGCTTCAGCAGACTGGCATGACTGCACTAGCTGGCAGATCATCCACCCCCTCACATCAGATCACTTACCTTTACTCACCACATTTAATACACATCACAAGACCAAAACAACTCGCTCTCACTTCACTAAAACAATAACAAACAACCAAAAGGCCGATTGGACATCATTTAAACAACATGTTGAGAAACTCATTTCCTGCAGACATTCCAAACATCATCATCAGGTTCATAGCAAACTACATCAAAAGATGACAAGCATACACTCAATACAATGGCACACTCTCAAAACTCAAATGATTCAACACTGGAGTACCACAAAGTGGAGTTCTGTCTAAACTTTTTTCAACATTTACACCTCTGACATTCCACTTCCCCCAAAAGACATACAAATCACAACATATGTTGATGACATAACAATCACTGCATCTCACACCAAACATTGTAAGGCCCAACTTATTCAACCATATCTCCACAAAATATATGAATAGTCCATCACTTATAATCTTCATATAAACACAGACAAAACTACTACCACACTTTTTACACCAGACCTAGCTGAACAGGGCACTTAAATTAAACAACCAAACACTACCAACAACAAAACATCCAAAAATTCTTGAAATCACTCTTGACCCAAAACTAACATTTTCACAACATATACAGGGTGTATCATAAATAATGTTAAAGAAAAATATAGTCAGAAAACATAATAATTTATTGAATTTGACCAAATTGTATATTTTACACAATATACAAAAACCAATAAAGAACCACTGAAAAAAAATTTATTCAAAATGATCGCCCTTGACTTTGATTACAGCTTGTAATCTGCGCGGGAAGTCTTTTATCGCGGCACGCAGAATACTTTGGTCAATTTCTGACCAAGCCTTTATTAATTTTTGCTTCAAAACACTAATTGATGGTGCAGGAGTTGCACATGCCTTTTTCTCTAAGATTGACCACACAAAATAATTCAGGACATTCAGATCTGGCAAGCTTGGAGGCCACTCTTCTTTGCTCACAAAACGCGGACAATGTTTCTTACACCACTGTTGCATGACGTTTGCTGTGTGAGATGTTGCACCGTCCCGTTGGAACGTCCAATCACCGTTAGGATACTGTTTTTCAGTCCAAGGAAGAAGTCCAGACTCTAAAATATGGCTAATGTAATGATCTTTGTTGATTTTTACTCCACTTGGAACAAAAATGAGGGGAGACTTCCCTAAAGAGGAAACAGCAGCCCAAACCATCAGACTAGCGGGTTTTTGGGTTCTCCTGATTTTTCTGGCATTAGTAGGTATTGCTTCAGCTGATTGTGCAAGTATCCTATCATTTTGGTGATTGAATGCTGCCTCTACGGTAAACAATTTCTCATCACTGAAAATGATGTTGCTTAGCGTGCCATCTCGGGATCTCTTTAACAGAATTTTTGATCTGTCCAATCTCTTCTTTCTGGTTGCTTCAGAGAGCAACTGACACTTTTTCAACTTGAAGGGATACATCCCCAGATCATTTCTACACAGTCGATGCATAGTCATAGGGGACGTTTGGTACTCTTTTGCCAACTTTCTCATCGATCTCTTCGGATTTCTTCGGATTTTCTCTCTAACCACCTTTACTAATTTTGGGGTCCTTTGAGACCTTGGACGTCCAGATCGTGAACGGTTGTTGATGTCTTTAGTATCCTCATACCTGTCCAATGTTCGTTTTATGAACATTGCATTCAAATTGAGGTGTTTCCCCATTCTCAAAATATCACTTCTTGTTTTCTTATTCTCATACTGCTCCACAACAAACTTCCTTTTCACTAAAATAGACATAGAATGAATAAATTATACTGGAAGTTTAAAATTTAAGTATATTTATTAATACTAGGGCTAATACATTCAATCTGGACAAAAAAAACATTATAAATCGATTTCGAGGGCATAAATCGATTGTAAAAAATTTTTAACAGGACTTTTGGTACACCCTGTAAATGTCACCATCACTAAAGCAAAACAAACACTTAACATTCTGAAAGCACCCACTTCTACCAAATGGGGTAAACAAAAGGAATTAATTGTCTCCACATTCAAAGCTATCATTTGCCCCATTTTGGAATACTCAAACACCATATGGAGCTCTATCATATCTAACACCAACATCAAAAAAGTGCAAACCATTCAAAGCATAGCTTTGCAAATTGCTACTGGCTGCACTTGAACACTCAACTTCTACACAACAAAACCAAGGTCCTTCCAATGGACACCCTTCCCAAACTTCATGCTACTCAACTTAAACAACTGATTCAAACACAAACACACTCTTGACATGATCTTAATGCATATTTAAATCTTTCCAAAAACATGAAAGCCACAATCTTTTATAACAATGAGAACACTAACATCATCATCTCAAAACCAGACATAACACCTGAGAAATGTAGAGAAAACCTAAAACACATTCACACTACTATCATCTCACAGTACTTCAGTTATTGAAAAAACAGCAAAATTACTAACACCACATGCTATGACATTCATTCATCAGAACAAACATTACTATGCCATATGCATACAAAACTGGCACAGCTAAGAGCCGACAAATCACCACAAAGTTACCTACATACAGTGAACTCTGAAACTTGCACATCACAATGCCCACTATGCCTGTCAAACACACATGATACTAGTCACTTCTTTAAGTGTAGTCAAGTACCAACACAACACAACACCACTAGTCTGTGGAAAAAGCCTTTAGAAGCAGCTGCAGTAATCCAAGAGTGGGAATCTAGATTGGCTTCTTTGAGAGATTATGGGATGGCTCCTCCAAGATATCCTTGCAGGAGGGGCAACAACAACAACAACAACAAACAAGTGTTTTTTTTGACAAGTAAATTGAACAAAAATATGACTTTTTAATTAGCCTCCAACCTACGTACTAGTGTCGTGCTTAACCAAAAAAAGTTAAGGTTTGTTTCCACTATGAGCATTAAATAAAATATTTTTTGTTTTTTTTACTGATTTTTTTGCTTTGCTTAGTGCTTAAGCACAGAAAGAAGTAAAAAAATCAATAAAACAAAGTGGAACAGGTCTTAATGGGTAATTTAAGAACAGCAAGGCTCTTGGAGGCAGTAAAATTTTAAGCAGTTTTTAGTATAATCAGTAGAAGTTAACAGGCTTGAAGTTTGTAAAAAATGGCAATATGTTTTTTAACATTTTTAATAAAAAAAATTTTGGGAGTAATGTATCTGATTAAATTTTGTACAAAAATTAAGTGATTGGTAAAGGAAAAGTATGAAAATAAATCAAGAAATCAGCTGCAAATTATTCAGAGGAATGGCGCCAGACTATTCATTGATTGTATTAAGATAGTCATCAAGAAAAGCCCAGCAGGTAAAGATAAGAATTCCATGAAGCAACTCTTTTGAAAATTTAGAATTTTAACTAAGAATCTACAATTTCAAACTTAAATTGGAGTAGTGAACATCAAAAAGTACCTTGAAGCAACATCAAAAAAGAACCAATCAGATAAGAGTTGAAAAAAATTGAATTTCGAACTTCATCAAACTAAATGGAATAAATTACATTGAAAAGTATCTTGAAGCAACGTTGAAAAAGAATCAATCAGAGAAAAGTTGATAAATATTAAATTTCAGACTAAGTGAGACAATATGTGGAAATTGAAAAAACTTAAGCATGGAAAATAAAGATTTTGATTAAAAACTATAAAAATAAAAGTGTATAGACAAAAAATTATCTACACTGGGGTGTGAAATTCTCTGGCAGACAGCTGTTTCAACTATTGTAGTCTTGTCAGTAACAGTTTGATTTTGCAAAAAAAACAATTAGTACACGTACAAGTAAAAAAACTGAAAGGTAAGTAAAAGAAAGGTACCATATTTATTTGAGTATAATGCACACTCGTGTATAATGTGCACCCCTAATTTTCAATTAAAAATTGGTATAAAATTTTGTTTTACTTTTTCTCAATTCAGGAGCCAACACATACCCAAGGAAATGACGCATTTGATTATGGAATACCATTTTCTTAGCTAGCTCAGCTCTTGTATGTAACACACACCCAGACTTTGAGTTTTTATTTTGGTAGAAAATTTTGTATGTTATACTCAAATAAATACGATAGTAGTTCATTGTAGGGGACTGCCCACAAATCTAATTATTGCTGCTTTTTGGCTATTTGATTCTTTAATATAAAAATTATTGAATAGATAATTGATTAGTTTTATTTGTGCTAATTAATTAAAATAAGATAGCTTTAAAAAGTGTGTTCATTCCTTGAAGACTTTTTATCTGACACTCATTGGAGAAATCATCAGAATGAACTGAGAGCATTTTGATTGTGCTTATGTAGGAAAAGGGAAGGAGTCTGATAGTTTAAAAAGGCAGATCAGTTCAGATCAGGCAACAGGTCAGATCAGGTCGATCAACCCTTAAGTAATTTGAGAGTATAATTAATTTTAAATAGCATCAACAGTACTTGATTTATAAACCACTTGCAATAAGCTTTAATTTTTCTTTTTAATTGTGTATTGATGCTCAATCAATAAAGTGATGGTTTTTCCTACTATTTCTTTCATATTTATTGTATTTGGTCATTTATATTTTATTTATTTATTTGTTTTATCTCTATATTTATCCTCCTGACTCACTGGAAGGTGACAGAGGCACTAATACATAAAGTAAGCAATTACCCTGACCTGCTTGCCAAAACCACCAAGCTGGGAAAAGTGCTGTAAAGTGTCTTTCCCTAAGATACAACAGAATGGCACAAGTGGGTTTTGAACTGAGATATGTTGATCATAAGCATGGCACTTTGACCACTCAAACACGCTGGCGACAATGTTATGATATAGCTCTAAAAGACATGCTTAGGTTAGTGGTATTATTGTTTTAAAATTTTCTACCAAAATTTCATATTACAAGGGTCAGTCAAAAAGTAATGAGCCCTGTTAACTTTAACCGCTTTAACCTTCATATTTTTTCTAGAAATTTTAAGGGTGTTTAGTAAATTTACTGCTTTAAAGATAAATTGTAAAAAAAAATTGTTTCAACGTGTCCACTTTTGGTATTGTGTTTTGGAAATGACGTCATCACTGGATGTCTGTCAGAAGCAGAGAGCTGTGATTGAATTTCTTGTTTCGGAAGGGGAGCCACCAAAACAAATTTTCGAAAGATTGGTAAATGTTTATGGAGATGCTTCATTAGCCTACAGCACTGTGAAAAAGTGGGTATCCAGGATTAAACACGAAGAAGATGATCCAAGTTTGAGTAGCCTCCAGGACAGACCAAGAAGTGGAAGACCATCTTCTGCAGTCAATCCTGGAAACAATGATAAGGTTGAGAAATTGATTAGAGATGATCGCAGAATCACTATTGATGACATTGCTGAACGTGTTGGAGTTAGCCATGGAAGTGCTGTGAATATTGTTAATGAGCTAGGCTTTGCAAAGGTTTGCGCCAGATGGGTTCCGAGGCAACTTTTGGATTTTCACAAGCAAGCCCGTTTTGAAGCTTGTTCGGAGCTTATTGAGTGTCACAGAAGTGACAAAACTTTTCTCAGCCGTATAGTGACAGGAGATGAAACCTGGGTTCATCACTATGAACCTCTGTCGAAAAGATCATCCATGGAATGGCGTCACCCCACGTCCCCAAGAGCCAAGAAATTCAAAAGTCAACGTTCAGCTGGAAAAATTATGGCGACTGTGTTTTGGGACATTGAAGGAGTGATATTGGTAGATTTTATGCCTAAAGGTACTACCATCAACTCAGATGCTTACATTGACACTTTACGCAAACTGAAAGCGAAACTGAGAAGAGTACGACCTCACCTGGACATGTCTAAGGTCTTGCTGCAACACGATAACGCCAAGCCCCATACCAGTCTCAAAACTCGTGAAGTGATTGCTTCTTTTGGATGGACGATGGTAACCCATCCCCCATACTCACCCGACCTGGCACCATCTGACTATCATTTTTTTGGACCATTGAAAGAAGGAGTTAGGGGGCAGCACTTCACTAGTGATCAAGAAGTCAAGCACGCTGTAAGAAACTGGTTAAAAATGCAGCCTGCTGACTTTTACAAGGCTGGCATAGTGTCCCTTGTTCATTGATGGACAGTTGGAATTGAAAAGTGCGGAGATTACATTGAAAAGTAGAACTGAGATCTCCTATCCCTGGGCTTTCTTTTGATGTATGACTTTTGATTTTATTGCAACAAATATGGCCAGGAGAGACTTGGGCTCATTATTTTTTGACTGACCCTCGTATTTATAAGCTGCTTTATCACAAAATTAGCACTTGATTAACTCGTCAGTGCCAAAAAAATTCATTTTTTTCTTCAGATTACAATAATCAGGCGACAACGTTTGGACGCATCAATGGGGTTATGATGTCACGTCCTGCTCCAACTACACAGACGCAGCATTTACTCAATCAATTTCCTGCTCCAACTCCAACAGATATTACCAATCTTATTCGTGCGGTAACTTTGATTCTTTTCTGTTATGGCTGGCTTATTTGACTAAAATTTTTTAATTTTTTTTTTTTTTTTATGTTACTGCAGATCTGCAGAGTAAAAAAGACACAAAATTATTTTCTAAAAACGTAGCAATATGTTTATTTATTTTTTAGGTGCTATGTGTTTTAAAATTAAGTTTCTTGTAAAAACAAAGTGATGAGATTATGCCACAAGGTTTTTTACTTTTTGAAATAGTTATTTAATGTCATCCACAGGTATTGAAACTTTTTTTTTAATACTAAGTTGCTTTGGTTACATTTAAAAACAATTTTGTTTGTTTTTACAGCCTTTATTAAATAAATTTTTTGATATTTTCATCTTTTGCATATTATTTTTTATCAATATGTTTTGCGATTTTTACATATTTGACTTAGTGAAAGAAATGGTAGAAAGAGTTATAAGAATGAGTGTGTGTATTAGGCCCAATCCATTACATACAGCTTATATTTGTTTTACACTAATTGCAATTGAAGAAATTTAATACTATTTCTGAAATTTCTACTGCATTAAATCTCAACCTATTAATTTACGGTTAAATTTTTTAAAATGGCTTTCAAGGTATTCTTATTTAAAAAAGTACCTGCGTTTTTGGTTTATTCAAGAAAGTACATTTATGTTAGTTGTGCATTTTATTCATTGTATGAAGAAATAATCTAAAAATAGTTGTAGAACCTTAGCTATTGCCATTTAAAAAATTTTTTATGTTATTTTCTTGTTTTACTTTTTTTTTCGCTTTAATCTGTCGTTTAATTAGCGTGTTTGAGCCTGAAGTACAAAAAAGCTTTAATTTGTTTCTGGCAATTCAGTCAATTTTATTTATTTGATTAAATATTTTTATTTTAGAATTTCTATAAAAAAATGTGAGTATAACATTTTAATTAAAATTACGAAAAATAAACACTTAAAATTGAACTTGTTTTCAGCAAACAGCAGCAAAGCTACAACAGTCTGTTCAAAGTCTGCCTTCTTCATCAATGACATCATTTCTAATGCAGCCCTCTAAGCCTCCTTTGCCTATTCGATATCCTCTTTTGTCTGGACCAAAAGGAGATGGTGCTTTAGGCCCGATCAGTAAGCCAAATGACTGCTTGTGCACTAATAAAGTTGTTGGAGCTGCTGGAATTCGTGATCCCAAGGATTTGGTTCCTGTGTCAACGTTGGATCATATCGCTAAAATACAATGTCCTGTGGTAAGTGACGGTTAATCGAAATACTGTAAATAGTGACATTATAATGTCACAAATTAAGATGCTGCTGGTTTTTTTTTCCAACCAATTTGGCCAAAGGGCTAGGACTGATGTTTTAATGCCAACCACAAATATACCTATTTTTTGTTCAAATACTACTCCTATCATTATGTTTTGTCTTTAGAGAAGACACGTTACAGTACTTTCCTTTGCTTGGCGGTTTCAATCAGCAGCTTTAAATTATTGTCATGTCACTACACAAAAACTACATGTAAAAATTTAACATCTCATCAAAGTGTAAAAATTCAAATATTGTTAAACTATTTAGAGATATTTTAATGAAATTTTGGGTTAAAGTTAAGGTTGATTTAGGGTTAGTGACATCATAATAATTTGAATACACCTTCATAGCAAGTGCATACTAACCTTGTATGATGAGTAAATCAATTCTAATATTGTGTTGAACATAAATAAGCTGTGGTTGTTGTTGCCCCTCCTCCAAGGGTATCTTGAAGTAGCCATCTCTTTACCCCTCGATGAAGCCAATCTAGATTCCCACTCTTGGATTATCTCTGCTGCTTCTAAAGGTTTTGTCACAGACTAGTTGTGTTTTGTTGTGTTGGTACTTGACTACAGATAAGAGGTGATTAGTGTCATGTGTGTGTGACAAGCATAGTGGGCATTGTGGTGTATAAGTTTCAAGGTTTACTATATGTAGATAACTTTGCAAGAGCGGTGATTTCTTGGCTTTAAGCTGTGCCAGTTGTGTATGCATATGACGTGGTAATGTTTGTTCTGATAAATGAATGTATTTGTTTGTATTTTCTAGATTTGAGGTATTGTGAGGTGAGGATAATGGTGAATGTGTTTTAGGTTTTCTCTACATTTCTCAGGTGTTATGTCTGGTTTTAACATGATTATGTTAGTGTTCTCATTGTTATGAAAGATTGTGGCTTTTATGTTTTTTGATGGATCTAGTATGCATCAAGATCATGTAAAGGGTGTGTTTGTGTTTGAGTCAGTTGTTTAAGTTAAGTAGCATAAAGTTTAAGATGGGTGCCCATTGGAAGGACCTTGTTTTTGTCATGTAGGTGTTGAGTGTTTGTATCTTGTGTTCAGCCAGTAGCATTTGCAAAGCTATGTTCTGAATGGTTTGCACTTTCTTGATGTTGGTGTTTGATACAATAGGGTTCCATACGGTGTTTGATATTGCAAAATCGGCTGAGTGATAGCTTTGTATGTAAGGACAGACAGGCAAATCTGCAGATTCAGTCTGGTCAGTGGTCGAGAGCCTTGTCAGAAGCAAGTATTTGAAGCTTTTTTCAAAAATGCAAATTATTTATTGGTTTAGGTGTATTAGCAAGTAACATTCTAGACGAGTTTCATTTATCACTTTTCACTTAATAAACAAAAAGTTCTGAGACTTCACAAAAATATCGGAAAACAAAATAATTATGTAAGCTTTTGCATCAGCCCCATGGTAGTTAAAAACTGAACCAGTTGACATTTTTTCATCCCCATTGTTAAAGCTCAGCATCGTAAGAAAACAAAATGAGCACAGCTGTCGCTACGTTTGTCACTGTAGTTTATATTGATGCAACCAGGTTAGTACCAGTCACCTTGACTTTTCAAATCAAAGAAATTGTCTTTGTTGTCCATTGTAAACGTTACGAACTTAGGTGTACTTGGATGAGATCAGTACGATGTTCAACAATGGAATACGCCCGGTGTACGCTTTGTACAGCGACAACTCGCAAGGAGCGACGCGGTACGTGTATCGGATCACCTTCATGGGCGAGTGTTACACTCCGCCAGCTGATCGATATTGCAGCAGCGTACCCGAAGCACAGAAGACCGCTGCCGAATATGTTTTGGCTCAAATCGGTATGATGCCGATGAGTCAGGGCCAAGCTTGGTGTTGGTTTAACATTGAAACTGTTTAGATCCTTGGTTGAAGAAGAAAATTCTTGAGGTGGTTCAGAACAGTTACAACATGAAATCTTTTTCAATGCCAAGTACAGTGTCATCTCCCACCAACACTCCCTCTCTTCCTGCTTTTAATGGGTCTCCCCTTTGGGGGCCATACTCGAGTGTGAGTGACTGTAGAGTGTGTACCGAGCACTTAGTCTTTGAGTCGGCCATCGACTATAATTTAGTACCATGGTGTATTTTACAACATGCCATGTTATACACAGTACAAAGCAGTATACTTATTTTAAAATACATTATTATATGTAGAATGAAAAAGAAAAAGAAAGAAAAATTTAATATGTAAAATGTAGAAAAAGAGAAATTAAACTAATTAGTGTTTTAGATGAAATGGCCATACTGCTGTCACCAAAGTTAAGGCTCTTAGAAATACTCTAGTATATTTAACTATGTTTCAGTAATAACTTATTGTGATTTATTATTCTTCCTGTTTACCTACCGTGTTTTTTGCAGGCTTGCAATTTTGAGCCTTCGACTTTTGTCTCAAATTCAAACAATAATTTAATTCCGCACATAACATCAACATGTACGTCAATATCGACTTCATATGGATTAACAAGCAGCATCTGGAATCAAATGAGATTGTCTGAGAATTACCTTACTTCGAATTCGTACCAGAAAGTTTGTATATCATAACGTATATGATAATAAGTTGTTTTAGACCGAAGAAAAGATGAACTTGTAGGCTTTTACATGTTTGTTGCCTAAGACTTAATTATTTTTTTAAAATGCGCTGGGCTATTTTTCTAACATTTTCATACAGTTTAAAAGTGAAAACCCAGCGAAAGTTTTTTCGATTACGACAAGCTCGAGTCTTGGTCTGTTAGTTTTGGGTTTTGTTTTGTTTTTTGAGTAATATTAAACTATGACAATCTCTGTTTAATAACAATTAATGTCCTTTAGCCTGGATCTTCACTTCAGCCCGACAGCCTGAAGCCTACGTTTGAACATGCTCTTTCTTCTTTACATAACCTTGCCATTGACGGATAAAAGTGCGCAAGAATTCGGGATTGTGTGCTGTTGATTTCGTTCGTTTTACAAGGTTTCTGTTACACCCTTTTAATCTTATTTATTTATCATTCGCTTTTAACAAAAGTGATGTTGTTTTTAGAAATCTAAAGCGAGCTCCTGAACGTGTCTCGGTGTAGTTTGCTCGCTCTGTGTATTGCGTTTAATATGTCATAGAAGTTCAACTTAATGCATTTTAATATGATTTTTAAGCATTAAGAAATCATTGTTTTTGTTTCAAGTAATCAGTTATTTGAATGCATTGTTATTCATTGTTGCTGTAATCAAATACGAATAAAAGCGTTAGTATCAAACAGAAAAAAAATCTAGAATGCGATTCATTGAATTGGGAATATATTAAATTGTCAGAGAAATCAATTTCGTCTTTTCGTTTGATATCTATGAAATTGCAGATTCTTCAATCATTGGTTGCGAGCGAGACACCAACGGGTGATCAAGTTTTTAATTGATACGAAAATAAATACTATGTCACTTATCTTGAATGTGACATTGAGAGGTAGATAAGTCGTTAGGTCTTGTATTATCTGTTACATAGCTTTACTGTAAAACAAACTAGTTTATATGAAATAAGCTTCGTTTTAGCAACAGTCGATTTTTAGCCGTATGTTTTGATTTCGTTCAGTTGTTTTTGAGACTCTTGTTGACGTTGTTAGGATTCTCTTAACATGGCTGTTGTTTCGTTTGTTGGTTTCTTATTATTTATGAGTTCGTTGATAAAAGTTATTTGAATTTTATTTGCGTGTTCTTCTTACGTCATGCTGTCTGTACAATGTACATGCATACTCTTGAGAGAGTAATTCAGAAAAATAAATTTAGCTAGTTTGAAAACCGCCCGTCATGTGCAAGTTGATTAAGTTCCAATAATCGGGGATATCTCACGTACCAAACGAAAGACGAATTGCCAAAATGGCCGAAGATGGCTTTCTGGCAGAAAGTTTTCCAGCAAGAAATGAAAAATATAGGGTACCGGTAGCTTAAACCACCATCGTAGTATAGTCTCGAATGTGGGGATAGACCGATGAACGAATAGTTTTCTAGAAAATGAATTTGATATAAAAAAAATTACGTGGCCTGCTTGAGTGTGCAAGGTCTAATGTTTGAGTAGCCTATGAAAATCTATTTATATCTTTCAAATAATAATCAATGATTGATTGACTTGGGATTTTGGTAAGTATCAGGATTAATTAATCAAAACAGTAGTTGGACCAACAATCTGCAAGAAATTTGTTTTTATCATTGTATTTATGGTACTTTATATTAAGAGTTAAGATATCCCCGAACAACATAACCTAGTTTGGGTTAGACTCGATACTTTTTGGATTTTTATCAAGCTATCTGTAAACACAATAATAAAAATTATTTATTTTGATTATAGGTCTTTACTGAACCAATTTTTTTTCAACTTCATACGTTCGTGCGAAAATTCTTGTTTTCCAAGATTTTAAATTCGTAAAGGTGAATAGTAATAAGCCTAGCTCCAAAAGCTGTCAATAAATCGTAAAATTAATTAGATTTCTCGACAATGACAAATTTTTTGAGTAGACCAGCTTGCTTTTTACTCAAGCATTATTATCACATATTACCTTAAATTCCACTTGCAATAAGAAATGTTCGGCTTTCGCCTTTTTGTTTTTAATACAATCAATAACATTCATGTGAAACAATGTATACTTTATTAAAGTAACATACTTGTCCAGTTCACAAAAAATTGTATCTTGTAGGCCAGTACTTAGCTCAAAACAGCGTTTTACGAGGTGAGCCAGTTAATTTATTGAGGAGAAATTCGAATTTTTTTTGGAAAAAATTGCTGGGGAAAAAATTTGAGAATCTTGATTAGTACAATGTAATTAAAATTAGCGAGTCTTTCGTAGTTGAATCATAAGAGTTGATTAAACACAGTTCCTTTTATCTTTATTTTTGATCTTTAACCAAATTCCAAGTGGTTTATCTATAAAATTTACCTCGAAAATAAAGTGAAGACAAAAAAGTTTTCACTTTTATTTCAACAATGAATTTATAGGAATTTGGTTGAAGAACAAAAAAAGTCTTTACTTAAAAAAATTTTTATCGAACTTTAACTTTTAAAATTTGGGGAAATGACGATATTTTAGTTCTAAAAGGGAGGAATGCGGAAAAAGTTTTGAGAAGCTTTGAAAATTTGACTACTGACTTTAAGCATTTAGTAGCTTTTTTACAGTGGTATAAAGATCTTTTTTATAAAAATATAGACCTAGAAAACCTTTTTCTGTTTTTTTTTCACTTGGTTTTTAGTTATAATCATTTGGTTTTTAGGCAGAGATTGTAATATATGCAAATAGGTGATTGCCGAAAAAAATTTTAAAAAATTGAAGGAAAAAATCTTCACCTTAAATCTTATTGTATTTAAAACCCTACTCTAGGTCGTTCCTTCAAAAATGGGTAGAATAATTCTTCCCAAAAAGTAGGCATAAAATAATTTTCTTCTGCCCCAATAGTGCACGCTTATTGTTCGCAAAAATCTAATTTTGTTCAAATTTTTTCTTACTGTGGGAGCAATTGCCCAACCTTTTTCCTGCATCTTACAGGTCTGCTTTCAATGACCAAAAACTGATTACAATATATTGATATCTGAGTAAATTTTGTGGAAAACTAAAACAAAATCAACAAAAAATAAGCACAAATAAGCACAGTAATTTTGAAATAAGCACGTTTTTTAGAAATACGTTAGTCAGTTAGTTAGCACATTAAAATTTTATAGGACAAGTGTTCATAAAAATTACCACAAATCTTGAAAATAAGAACAAAATGATAACTCTGTGTACATACAAAACTGCAAAACTTATTCTACAATAAACTGCAATAAATGCAATAACTAAAAAAAACTCATGCATACATGAAATATATGTCCATTCAAATATATGTTCTATAGCCTATAAACAAAATTCGCTTGGTTTTATTTTTTTCTCTTGCTGGCAACACACATCCTAGCAACTACTAAAACAGTTTTATTTTATGAAAAAATATTTATTTAATTTACTCATCAATTTGGTTTATTGTCTTTTCTGAACAAAAGCAAGTCACTAATTGAACAAAAAACTTAGATTCCATTGCAACATAGAAACCATAAATTACAAAATGAGTTAAACCAGCTTTTTTAACATAACTGGTATTTGATAAAAAATTAATTAAATTATAATCATCCTCATCATTTTTGGAGAAAACATTGAATTAATTTGGTGTATTTCTTTTTGCTCGCCTGTCCTTTTGCGGTTGCGGGGGCAGCAGAGTTGGAGTCTCCAAGCATCTCGATCTCCTGTAAATAGTAAAGTGGCAATTCGGCCAGTGGAATTCCAAGACGCCACCAGGCCAGGTCTTTAACATAATTCCGCCAGCTAGTTCTGGGTCGCCCTCTAGGTCTTTTTCCACTTGGAAAGTCATTCATTAGTTGCT
Source organism: Diplosoma virens (assembly GCA_963680785.1). Lineage (NCBI taxonomy): Eukaryota > Metazoa > Chordata > Ascidiacea > Aplousobranchia > Didemnidae > Diplosoma > Diplosoma virens. The sequence continues at coordinate 34,340,610 of OY796895.1, read as the reverse complement.
TTACTGTTCGCTCGTGGGACATTCGTGTCACATGACCATACCAGCGCAGTTGCAACGGTTCTATGTGGAGTAGTAGTGGTTTGATGTTGAGCGATTGACGAATGTCAATTTTTCTAACTTTGTCAAGTAGAGATAAACCTCTGACCTTTCGCAAGAAACCCATTTCGGCCGCCTGTATTCGGGATCTCACTCTTTCGGTCACTACCCAACACTCTGAGCTGTGGTTTAGCTAGACAATATTTTTGCTGTTATTGGTTCCTAGGGCAGGTCCAGTAAGAAGATTTAAGAATTTTATCTTGTAGTAGGCAGCCAAGATTGTGTTGTCGGTGAGAGCCTTCTTAACAGGCACCGAAATGTTAGAAGATTAAACAACTTACCGAATTACTAAATTAATTTCTTCAAAATTTTAAAACTAATTCTGTGGAAGTAATAACAAGAAATTTTTATATGCAGTTAAGTCTACTGAAAATGATAATTGTCTCCTTGCCCTTAAAGTTTCTTCAGAAGTTTGTGGACTTGGCAGTTTAAGAACCACATCGCTTTTTGCTACATCACATATATCTGCCACATTAGGAAACGTAAAGCAACCCCAATATGACTTTCGTAAAAATTTTACTTCGTATTCCACACCAACGCTAGTGATTATACCAACATATATTGCGATTCGCCATTTTTCCGTAAAAAATTTGCATAGCACAAAATCGCTAGTTTGCAGCTCCTTTGTATTGTAATCATTGGCATCGAAATCCTCAGAAAAACTTATATCCGATTTATCAAAGCATATTGCACCATCAGAATCGTCGTCACTGCTGCTTCGTGAACTACAATGTGGTGGAAGCGTAAGAAGAGTAACACCATTCTTTTTGGAAAGATCTATTATTTTTATGCTGATATGGCTATCATGGTTATCCAAAATTAGTATGGCTGGGCAATCTTTTGAGCATTTTGTGTGTTTAATAAAATGTTTTATAAATTCTGTAAAGCATGCAGCAGACATCCATCCAGACGGATTTGCTACACCAATCGAATTTGGAGGAGCACCCTTCATCATGTGATCTCTCAGTTTTACTCGGAGAAAGACAAGCATTGGTGGAACAGAATTATTAGCTGCATTAACTGCGTACAATACGGTAACCAAAGCCCCTCTTTCACCAAATGTCAGCTTTCCAACTTGCCTTTCATTACGACAAGCAATCACTTTGGCCTTTCTTACCGACTGCACAGTCGTACAGCCATTTTCATCAGCATTATATATGTCCGACGGACTGTAGATAGCCCTTTTCAGACACTCCTCTAATTTGTCAAAAAAAGAGGACACGTTAGTCTTGATTAACGAAGTTGCCCTTGCGAGACTGGTTGCCTCTGGCTTTCGTAAAGAAAGTTCAGGAAATCTCTTAAAAACCAGAAAGCCAATCTTTCCCTGCAGATTTGTTCTTTCCCAATTCGATGGGAAGAATTTATTTACTTTTATTGCAAATTGATATGCTAATTTCCGAGCAGATTTTGCAGATAAACCGTGATGAATTTTTGATGCTTTTACAAAGTAGTCCTTTAACATAGTTTCTTCAGCATCCGAAAATACTTTCCAACAATTGTATCTTGGTTCAAAAACAACATCGGTAGAATGCTCAAAAAATTTATACTTGTATACATAGCGCCACAATGTTGTAAATGGTATGTCTTATTCTTCAGATACGTTGCGGATTGATGCTTTATTTTCAATAATTTGTTCTACAGCTTCTTTTGTCAATCCCGAAGGAGTAGCGCTAATTTTTCTTGACTTATTTTTAGCTCTAGGCATTTTTAATATTTGTTTATAAACGTACAGTATGAAAAAAATAAAGTACTAGAACCCAATTTATTTAATCATAAAATCCAGTACACATTGAATCACTTGCGTCACTGATCCCCCATATAAAGCTCTTATTTTTCATAAATACAGCTTTGCCTAAGTTTAACCTTGCGCTAAAATATAATCAAAAGTGATAACTAACATTTTTTTACTTTTTACCACCTGTTCCGTTCCTAAAAATTGCCCACAATATGTATATTCACAATCTCATAAAAAATCTCTTTGATTGCGCTTTGGTCCGGCTCAAATAGCCTAAGAAATAACGGTTTTATAAGTAATTTAAATATTTTACATTTAGTTATAAAAAATGGCAACACTGCTTAGTATCTTGAGTCTTGGAGAAAGATCCAGAACTATTCGCTTGACTGGTTCGCTATTGTGACACATGTGACGTAGTAATAGTTATTGTGATTGGCTTGATTTGATTTGGATAACATCAGAACATTCGAGGTACTTACGACCGAGTAATATAAATAAGGCTCGCTGGAAAGCATTATTATGATTCGATGATTCGTTGTGGTAACTTAATTTTGGAAATTGTTAACTGTGTGAAGTCATAGTTTTTGAACGCAAGTCTTTGGTTGTCTACGTGATTGTGAAGAATTAAGCTATTGAGCTTTAACCTGCTGCTTTGATTGTATACTATTGTGGGCTCCTAAGTGGATTGGAGCATATTTTTTAATAAAGAGGATATTGTGGTAGTCTAAGCTGTGGTTTAGCTAGACTATATTTTTGCTGTCGCTGGTTCGAAGGTCAGATCCAGCAAGAAGATTAAAAATTTTATCTTTTAGTAGACACCAAGATTGCGTTATCGGCGAGGCCTTCCCTACAGGCGCCGAAAGGTTAGACGATTAAATAACGTACTAAGTTACCGAATCAACTTCTACAAAATTTAAAAAACTTTTTACCAGCGGAACATAAATTTCAAAAACTCTCCAAAATTTAAAAAAACTAAAATTTATGGAAGTAACAAATTTCAAAAACTTTGGCAAATTTAAAAAAATTTGCTACACCACCAATATTAGTTATTTCTTTCCTGAAAAGTAGTTTTAACTCTGTGCTACCTGGAAGTTTGTTTGTGAAAAGAAAGCTTTACTATCGTCATTCAACGTAATTATTGTAAAAATATATGAAATATTTTTCAATTTAGATTGGGTGATTCACTGTGTACCATGATTCACTGTACCCCACTCTCCCCAACTTTTGATTTTTAGTTTTATATTTTTCAAAACTCGGACTATTTCCACAAAAATAAAAATAGTATTATAATGTGGTGCCTTTGAATTATGATCCATTGATCCCTAATGCAGAAGATTCATTGATTTATTGATGGCGGATCCTAAATCAAAATCAAACAACAGTTTACCAAGCTGTTCATTGTGCGATAGAAGAAATTGAAATCTTATAAAGTTTTAAAATTAAACAAGTTTGTTCTTCAGTACAATTTTTTATGGTTGAAAGAGTGAGTATGACTGCTGAAATTGAGAAGAGATACGTATTCGCTGCGAATCCGCAAGCTCAGTAAAAAGTTAAATCCGAAAGCGCTCCAGATCCGCCAAAATTTCGGTTCTCAAATCCGCTGCCTAGGTTAATGTCTACCGAGCAATTCTGGTGCAAGCACAGAACACGATTACTTGAGAAAGTCGACTTATTTCAATAGTTGATGTTGTCGATGATTAATTTCGAAAATTTTATGATTGCTTAGTAGTGCTGGACTATTATTGATTGCGCAAGAAAAATGTAATTGCTCCAAAAATAAAAACCTTAAATAGGAGATGCTTACTAGATTTTTATTAAATGCGTCGAAATATCTGTACTGATCAAGTCAATTTTTTTACGATGTTTTCTTTGACGAGATGTTTTTCAAAATACTGCAATGTTCGGAATGTGCATTCACATGCTTACGACCCTGAAAAAATGTTTCGTTCTTTGAAGAAATTTGAACCATCGCTTGGAAAAACTGGTGAATCAAAAATAGAAACTCGCGTCGCTTATATCAAACCAGTTGATATTTCAAAAATGATTGCTCCAAGCAATTTACAAGATTTTTTTGTCAGAGAAAAATGGATGCTTGATGTATTTAAAAGATTTTTTAAAAAATAATTGTTTATAGTAAATACCTGACATTTAAAATTAATGCAATTGACAAAAACAATGGCAAAAAATTAAAGACTATCTGTCAGAATTTATTGTGAAGTATCTGTATGATTTGCACTATTTTATTAAGTTTTTAAACTTTTGGTTTGTGATATAATATTGTGCAGTTGTGATGCAGTTTGAATTACAAAAAAATCAGGTCTTTTCAAAAAGTCACTGTAAGGGATTTGTTTCAGTGCAACTAATCCGGAACCCCCATTCAGGATCAAAATAAAATAAAGAAGAAACCAAGAGAAAAAGGATCTTGCAAAAAGCAATAGTAACCACAGCGGCATCCAAGTTAGTTTTACAAACAAAAATCATTTAAAGTAACTTTTTGAAAAGGCCCAAAAAATCTGCCTGATCATTTGGTTCTCTTCAAGAAGTCACCATAAGCAATTTTTTCAGGTAAAACTGACCTGGATCCCCCTGTGGTTACTATTGCTTTTTTAAGAGGTCCTTTTCCTCTTGATTTCTTTTTTATTCCACCCTAGTGCTGTAGTTGGGATTCCAGGTTAGTTTCACCTAAGAAATTGTTAATGGTGACTTCTTGAAAAGATCCATCATTTTTTCTGTTATGTAGCAGTGTAGCTTAAGCTGTTTTTTAGATTTGCTGATTATTTTTGTTCATTTATTGATTAATTTTTTTGGTTATGAACTTGTAGTTTCAAAGTTTAAAATTAATTCTTCAGTAGCATTATGTTGCAGTCCATGATTTATATGTTATTACTGTATTAGTATTAGGGTTTGCTAATGTGTCACAAGTTGTACTTATAAGTTTTTTGCTGGTTAATGTACATTATGCAAGCATTTTACTACTGTGCAAATGTTTGCATGATTTCTTTCTTGAAGTTTTTTATTAAAAAATGATAAAATCTTAATTTTTGCATTGTCTAAAACCAATAAAATGGCATTGAAATTAGACAAACTTTTAATGGTAATCTCAAATTGTTTTAAAAAATTGTCAAATGACTGCAATTTTAAACTATTTATTAACTTTCCAAAACATTTAATTGAGCAGATTTCAATCGTCATTAAAATTGTGATCAATGTTTTTCCAAAATGCTACAGTTTTTTAAAGAATTATATGCAGGGTTACCATCTGAACTGAACAAAAAATAAGCATAGCCAAATCTTTATTTTTGTCCAAAAAAAAAAGGTTATCCTCACTTTTAATCAGTATCCAAAATCTCTTTTTTTCCAAAAACATTGGGCATGTACAATTGCCCCCTGCCTCCCCTGCTTTTGGCACCCCCAAAAATAAGCAAATTAAAAATTTTCTAAGACAATGTTTAAAAAATGAGCATAAAATGGTAACCTTGATTATATGTGAAAGGTTATGTCTTGTTTACTGTTTCCTAAAAGCTTATGAAGTTGGCTCAACAAATAGTAACTGAGAAACAAAGTTTCAGGAATCATGATTAACCTGAAGCAAGGCAGGTGAAAGCATCAAGAATCTATTGCTCTGGATGCTAAGCTATTATTTTTGAATTTTATATGAAAATTTATGTACAAGCTATGAACAGAAAATTTTATAATTGATATTCAAATCCATTTACTTAATTTCAAATTTTTATTAAAACAAATACAGGTTGTTTTTGTAAACCATTAAAGCTTTAAGATAACAGAACATTGATTTTAAAATAGAAACTACTGGTATAGCTATAAAATACTTTTATCAACTTATTTCAAAGATTAACATTGAGCAATCTTTATAACTAATATACCACTAAATATATCTCAACTAAAATGTGTTTTATTCACTCAAATCTTTTTTTATTGAATATGTTTCAAATGCATTTTTTTATTTAAACATTTTGAAACCTACTTTTCTGTTTTCTTTAATGCCTAATATTTATTATACTTAGACTTAATACTATACTTATTACTTATTATACATACCAAAGTTGTTTTAGTACTTGAAACAGCTATGCACTGAAGTAATATTTTTCTTTATCATTTGATTCATTTCTCTTCTAAACTGTAACAAGAAATCTATTGATTGAATAAATTAATTCCTTTTTTGCTTTTTTGTAATTCTGTGCAATTGTTGGCTTTTTGATTTTTTTACCTTTGTATTTTTTCACTATTCTAGAAATCATAAACTTATGCTCTAAAATACAGAGACTGTTTCTTCTTGTAGGGTTGCACTGCTTAATGAGCAATTAATTGTTATTTGGTCATTTGATTGATTTATGTAATCATTTAGGTTAATCATGTAATTGGCTGATTAATCAGCTTGATAAACAGTCCCTTTTGCTTCTAATTTTTTTAAAAGAATTATAGAAAAGACAAATAGATATGTTATGATTTGAGTCAGACACTTGTTTGAAAAAATTGTACAAATGTTTTTGGTTGATGGGTATCAATTTTTTTAATTTAAAAAGAAAAGAAAAAAAGTTTATGATTAAATTGAATTTCAAGAAATATACAATTTCTAGCAATAAGACAGCATTTAAAATTTGTCACACTTTAATGATAATTTCAATCCTAAACTTATAATTATATTGTTGATTTTCAGTTTTTTAGAGTAATTTTTAAGTTTTTGATTATGACATCATCTTTTCCATTGTTACGCATTGATTGCATAATCTGTACACCACCCCTTCACTAAATTTATTGTCTACAAATTGTTGGGTATTATACAGGTTCATTTTACTGTTTTTTCAAACACGTTGATTCACTGAAGTTAAGCATTGTAATGTTTTTGGCACTATTATGTGACTTTGCCAAGAGTGTTCAAGAAAAGATTACTATCATCTACTACTGTTCAGTTAATTTAATATTATAAGTTCAGTAACTTTTACTATTATATTGTGACGTCATTGAGTGCTTTGTTTGATTGCTAAACCTATGTAATATTTAATCTAAGTATTCTTGCTCAATCTAGTATCTTTGGTTCTTATCTGGTAACTTTGGCTGATTTACAAATATATAGTGTCATGAATTTTTCATTGATGCCAGTTGAGAATTCCTTCTAAGAAATGCTTAGGACTTGTTTTGTGTTTCTGTGCCTGTGTGACTACATTTAAGTTGTTCAAGGGTCGGTGTTGACTCCTTGAAGATTCATTGGATTGCTATAGTGATTAGAATTGTTTCATGTTGTTTAACCTGTGTTGCAGACAAACTTTTAAGTTTAATGTTAGCCATCGTGGTGCTAATTTATTCTTATAGTGAGTCAATATGAAGTTGTTTGGGGTTGTTGGTGCTTTGAATTGCTTTGAAGTTTAGTGAACCTTGGAAGCCAAGTTTTATGAGAATTGATCAAGTTTTTTTGATTTTGTAAATATACAGGGTGTCCCAAAAAAATGTATACACACTTTAAATAATTGTAAACCAAGCGTTTATTATTATTTTTTTAATTTTCAACATGTAATGGTTTACAATTATTTAAAGTGTGTATACATTTTTTTGGGACACCCTGTATATTCTTTCTAGTTAGAAACTGTGATTTTTCTATCTGTTGAGAGAAGTTTTCTAGAAAATTCATTTGTACTTAAGCCAGATCCAGTGATGGCTTAAGTACAGATGGATTTTCTAGAAAACTTTTCTCAACAGATAGAAAAACCACCTGTCTGCACCTTAACTTCAGGAGCAGAGCAGGGATAATGTACTGGATTGAAAGTGATTTTAACTTCATTATTTTTCTTTTTTTTTTTACAAGTTGTAACCTGCAAGTATTTAGTTTCTTTTAGTCACTGATCTCCTGGGTTGAGAATAAACTATATCCAGTTGTGAGCTAATCTTTGATAAGTTGGGACAAATGAGGAAACCCTGTCACAACTTCCTCCAGGTCACCCTTGGGCAAGGTGTAGCACCTATGAGCCTCCCTAAACATGTGTTACTAAAAAGAAAATAATAATAATAGAAAAAACAATTTTTCTAAAATTATACTTTGATTGATAAAATTTGGTTGAAATTGTTAGAAATTAATTTACAGATTGATAGCATGATGCTTCATTTTTACGCTCAATTAACATTACTTTGGTGTTTTCTTTATGATTGTTTTCTACATGTTTTGTGCATATTGTGTGAGTGTGTGTGAATGTTCAGGGTCAGCAACCATGCATTTTTAAGTAATTACTCTTGTAACCTTTAATTTGCGCATATGTCAACGTATATCGTTTTGTCGCTGATTCCTTTTTTTTGACCGCATGTGTGCATTTCAATACGATTATCTGCTGTGTAATGGATGAAAAAATAAAACCTTGATTGATTGATTGATTGATTGATGTTTAAAAGATCATTATATTTTTGGGATGAAAATGGAGATTTTGGACAGTGATTAAAAGTAAAATTTTTTTTTTAGAAATCACTATATTTTGGAAGCAAAAAACTTGAAAATTGGGCCCCCTATTTTTCTTGCATTGGACCTTCTTTTGCAAGGCCACCACTGGCCAGAACTAACTGTTTAAAGAACTTTACTCTTGCGGCAAACTGTTTTTAGAGCCAACTTAAATAAATATAAACACTTTTTTTTCAGTGCAAGTATTCAACTTGTTCTTTCAGATTCTCGAGTAAAGTTGTGACAATAATTGAAAATTAGATTAATCATTTGGTTCGGTCGATTAATCATTAATTGACCAAAATTATAATTGGTGCAACCCTATTTACTAGATTTAATCATTCTACTATTTTTAATGTTTTATCACACAAATATATAACCAATTAAATGCTGCTGTGCCAGTTAATGTTTATGTTGCAATGAAAGTTTATTAAATCATTACATCTTGTTTTTCAGATACTTTATAGCATTTGTAGTTGTTTACAAATTTTTCACAATAATATTTAGACAAGTAATTTATTGTTGACCTTAGTTTGGTGTTTTTATTTTAATAGAATATATAATGGTTATTAAAAGGTAGTGATCATATGGTTAATAAATAATTTCAATCTTTGAATTGAATTCAGTGATGTATAGTACAAAACTTTGGAGGATATCTGAACACTTTATGAAGCGAAGTTTTCGTTTTTATTCTAATAACCCAGATAAATTGCGTCAATCTCATCAAAAATTCAATCCTTCATTTGGAAAGTCAGGTGAATCCAATGTTGAAAGTCACACTAAAAATATCAAAACCTATAATATTGAAAAAATAATTGAAGAAAAAATAACTAAAGAAAAAAAAGTTCGAAAATTGTATTATTGGGACAAATGGATACTTGTTAAATTAGGCAAATTTAAAAGTATAAAAGATGTACCAGATGAATTGAAATTAACTGGTTCCAAGATAGGAAATGAAGAACTGAAAAATAAAGTTAAGTCAGAATTATTGGAAACAGGTTTTAAATATGTGTACAGCATAGATTACTTGCTATGGGCATTTTGTATAGCGTTCTGTGTTCCTCTTTTTTATTGGTATTATAACAATCAACTTGATTTGCAACCCCAAAAAAACACTGATAATTCTAAATCAAAATCAGATCAGGTCTAATAATCAATTTTTTTACTGTAATAATTGCGATACATCTATGTAAATGACCTCACTAATTTGTTTAAAGTCTAATACTATAGCGCTCTACTCTTGGATAAGCATCTCACAATACTTACATTGTAGATTTTAATCCATATTTTGTGTTAAAAAGTTTTCTAATGTATATCTAAAACATTTTAAATATTTTTTCTGCTTTTGAGACAACATTGCTTTGTAATGTTCTGTGTAATTACTGCAGTTTGATGTCGTAAGCAAAAAGTTAAATCTCTTCCTATTTTGTTATTGAAAAAAAGCGTATCTCCGTTTTTGTATTTCTTACTAAATAAAAAACAGAATTATATACGAAATGAAAAACATAGTTCAAATGTAATTTCTTTGAATTAAAGTGGGAAATTAATTCGGAATTGTGGAAGACCTAAGTTTCATTAAGTTGTTTGTGTAAAACTCGTTATACATTTTTTTTTCCACAAAAAAATGTTTCCGATTGATTCATTAATGTTCGGTTTTGTACAGGTTTTGTCTGCTTGTTGATGTTTCGGACATGAATTAGACGTGGCTCAATGTAACATCTCCGCATTTTTTAAATAGGATTAACGTAAAGGCCTATTTCAAACGAAACAAAAGATTATTGTGTCAATTAAATTATGCCTGGTTGTGAATCATAATTACAGATTCGTGGCACTTCTGGTTGCCGTTAATAATTGTAGCTTTAAAAACCACTTTTAACGAAACACAAATGTTACTGGCAAAATATAATATTTGCACCAGCATTACCTGAAATCTGCAATCTGTATTTCAAAATCTCACATAACTTTTCTTATCCACCATTTGACGCCCAGGTTTTTTTAAAGAGATAAAAAATAAGCCATCCCAATCCACGAACTCCATAACGTTTCCTCTTAAGACCAATTTTCTTCCTGTATATCTATAAACTCGTAGCTTCTAGACCAGGTTTTCTTAATTTTGAGTGCGTGGACCACTACTAATTTCGTAGAACTCTGCGGACCCCAAGATGCACCAAAATTTGCACTAGCCTTAAATATTTTGACATTTTTAAGATAAAGTAATATCTAAATCGCACATTAGCATTTTATAGAAAAGTCCTGTGGACCCCCTCAACAAGTCGCTATGGACCTTAGTTCAGAAACCTTATACTCTAGACCTAGACCATGAGTGGGGAACCTGCCGGGGAAGGCGGTGCGCCGCGTTTTTTGGTTTTACTTTGAATTCGGCTTAAAAGCCAAATAACTTCGGGATTAAGATAAAAGATGATCTTGACATGAAGAAGCGTGATTTTTCGAGAAAACTACTTTTTTTAAATCAACGAAAGGTTTAATGCGGCCTGTACCTAATTTTAATTAATATTAACGTAAAAGATAAACAAATAACAACAAACTAAATGGCATCTTAAGCAGGTTTAAAGATAGCATGGCACCTTCCTCACTCCCTAACAATTTACTCTAGAAGAGCAAGGGGCGTTCTAAAAACATCCATTTCCCGTGACTCACCCTGTATATTTCATTAAAATCGAAGTGAAAACAAAAAAAAGTCATTACTTTGTTATTGGATTGAAATTATTACTTCAATCCAGTTTTAACCTAATCAGCATTTGGAGGCAGAACCTTATCACAAATCAATGTTGTGACTTTTTTTAAAGGTCTTAGATTTCAGCCAAATATACAGTATTTAAATTTAGTACGCTAGATACTAGAATTCGGTTTTCCAATTCAGGTGAAGACAAGAAAAGATCATGACAATAATTTGTAAAATAATTCCGCCTGAAAAATCCGGTTAAATTAAAGTCAATTGAATTTAAGGTCCGAATTATGATTTTCAAAAAGGTGTTACGATAAATTTTCGTTAACTGTGTTGCTCTGTGGACCAAATTAATACCATGGGCCCCCAATTTAATATATATTTTTTGTATGAACCCTTTAAAGATTTCTGTGGACCCCGTTTGAGGAACCTTGCTCAAAAAGCGCTTTATAGGTTTCTGAAGAATGAAGGATTTTCAAATTATTTAATTATGCCAAGCCGGCAACCTTTTCTTGTTGGTTCAGCCTACAGGCCTTTAACCACTTAGTTGATAAGTTGAGGGTCTGATTCTGAAGCGGTAAACTTTGGTTTGATTCCGAGCCGCGTCAAACAAAGGACGTGTAAGTGGGTATCACAACCCCATTGCTTAATGTTCAGCTTATTATAGGGAAAACTAACAGGAATAAAAAAAATAGTTGAAGCCCCACTCCTAAAGACCTCCCGTTTCAGTCGGTGCTGACTTAGTAATAAGGGCATGTGTACATGTTTTGTTCGTAATCGGATTGAAAATGATTATTAAATAAAAAGGGATTCCGAACTGATGTCTGTGGTAGCCTGCTCCATTTCGTGGTTGTCGCATTTTGCTTTGTATTTCCCTGTCTTGAATCAATTTAACGCTCCATGCTTGTAGTTTTTCGTACCGTAAACTTTTTCTAATTACTTGGGACTATTTTTATTCTGATATAAATATTTTTTGACTAAAAGTTTTGGTCTGCAATAAAAATTTTACTGTATGGTAAGTTCGGGATTAATAGGACAAAAAGACCAAAAAGATAGTAGCCTAGTAAGATATTTCTTTTTAGAGAGTTATATTTAACTAGTCTAGTTGTGGATGCAAGATGTATTAATGAAGTCACGCCTGTGAAAAAAAAATTAGACTAGCATAACGACTAGGCTAACAAACTTTTTGTCATATTGCTGATTTTTAGACTCAAAAGTAAATTTTAGTCATGGAATAAAAAAATTTCAAAAATATAAGTATGAACAACATAAATGAATAAAAAGGTAATTTAAATTAATAGGAATGTTAAGAAAACTTCTAAAATGCGTAAGTTTTGAAAGTTTACAATTTTGCTAGCAAAAAAATACTTTTCAAAATAACTGGCTCTGAGTATGGAGGTTGGAAGTAGTAGAACAGGGAGCTGAAGCCCCTCTTAGCAAAATTTCTGCTCCCCCCTCTTAAAATTACGTATGTAGTATGATTAAGAGATGATTAGTTTTATTGTTTTTTTAATCTAAGATAAATTTTATTTAAATTACTGAGCCTACTCAATTAAATCTTTTTTTATTTAGCAGTAAACTTGCCGAGGGAGGGGACAATTTCCCATCAAAACGCAAAAAAAATTGAAAAAAATCAGCTTTTTTGGCACCTACAATGCACTCAGTGGCGGCTCTCTCATTGGAGCTGCAGCACTCTAAATATCAGTGCAGCAGTCGTAAATAATATCAGATATTATCAGCAACGCTGAAAATAAAGATATTAATAATTATAATTTTTTAAGCGTTGCTGATAATATTTAACACCGCTGCACAGATATTCAGAGTGCTGCAGCTCCATGAATGCGCAAGCTGCCATTGAATGCACTAGTATAGTTGGGAGAAACCAAATTACCCAATTTAGAACGATGCATGCAGTGAGTAGAAATAAGTAAGATTTAATGTGAAACTACTTTTTTTTGTCTTCACTAGTTTTTTTTAGATGTAAATAGAACAATTCACACTGATTCAATGCAAACGCCTTTTTGGAGGGGGCAAGCTAATCGCTTCTGCTTTATTTTAACAATAAAATCAGATGAAGAACAAAAAAAATTTATATTAAACCTTTGTGACATGCGTGCATTTTAATCGCTTCTGCCCCAAAGACAAAAAATAATTGGAGCGATAAAATAAATGGAAAATAAATAAAAAAGAAACAGATTTTGAAAGGTTTTTGCTAAGATTGTAAAGCAACTGGGCGGCCTAAACTCGTCGCTTCTGGGGACCATTTTTCAAAATTATATCGAAGTTGCTGGCGGAAGTGGGTTAGAAACTACTTCAGAATGCGAGAAACAATTGCTAAGAACTTTTTTGTCTTCACCAATTTTATGTTGTAAGTAGGTTTATGGGGAAAGAACATCGCTTCAAAGTGAAGATCAAAACAGTTCGTTATAGAAAATAGTCAAAAACTGTAGAACAACAGGTGAGTAATTGGATTTCAATCAATGTGATTTGCCATGCCTGGCGTTTAATAATTAAAATTCTTTCGTGGTTGTTGTGATATTGTGCAATCGATGACGTAGTGTTTTCTTAAACGCTTCTAATCTTAATCAGCGCCTTCTGCTCGATCAATTATTGGACACGCGTATCTCCAAGCATAATTGTAACCAGTTAAATCTGCGCATCTATTTCGGTTCTTCAGTCAGTTCAAAGTTATCAAGCTACTACAGCAAACGAACTAAAAGCATTCTATTTCAATACGGTTGTTTTTTTGGCTAAGTGATTTTTGTGAATTTTAATTATTGTTATTTAATAAACCTGTGTATTCGTGCAAAGATACAACAGTGGTTTACAGGTAATGCTCTTTCGGGCCACATGTGACCCACGGACCTTCTGGCTTTGAATTATCCTACTTTAAAGTGTCGAAATAATTTGGGTTCATGGCAGGCTTCCTTTTCACGGGTCGCAATCGCTATGATGAACAAATAGCAGCGGTTTATTCTTTCATTACAGATACTACTTCCCTGACAAATTATGCACAGTAGTTTTTAGGAATTTCAAAAAAATAATTTTTTTTCTATTAACTATCTATATAGTTACCCTCTTCGGAAAAGAATAAACGCTTTTTATTGGTAAGCAAATCTATCATGTATATCACATGCAATACTTATGCCTACTTAATCAATAATATATATCACATTGCTTGGTTTCTGCAAAACTTTAAAAATTTGTTTTTTCATCGAAATCAATCGTAAACAAGGAACAGTAGCTACACAAACAAATCAAACTTTGTAAGCATAAATTCTAAAGTAAATAAATAAGAATGATCTTGTTTTTTTTGCCATCTACCACCCGCAGTCATTTGTTTTAATTTGTAGACTATAAAAAAGAACACAGTTTTGGGTGCTTTTTATGTTGAAGAAAGCCAAGCCCACACATGTATCTCAAAGTACTTTTTTAAAACCGGTACAATTGCAAACCAATATACTAGATCCGTCCGAAAAGTATCCGACCTTATCTCCTCCCGCCAAAAATAATGCCACGCCACCAAAGTGGTTTTGGCGGATTGTAACAATCAATTACTGCCCACACATAAAAAATTTCAAACCGATAGTTGGTGTCATTCTCTTTTTTTGAAGCATTTAGTGCAGTCGTATAGTGCATCATCATCGATTTTTTGCTCATTAGCGTAATGGCAGAAAGCATCGAACAAAGATATTGTATCAAGTTCTGCCAAAAGCTAGGTAATAATCAAACTGAAACAATTCAAAAGATTCAGCAAGCTTTTGGAGATGAGGCCTTAAGTCAAACTCAAATAAGGGATTGGTTTAATCGCTTCAAAAACGGTCGAATGTCAGTGGATAGTGAGGCACGCTCTGGCAGGCCATCTACAAGTCGAAACGAGAAGATGATTGAGAAAGTTCGCCAAATTGTGATGGAAGATTGCTAACACTCAGGAAAATTGTTGAAGAAGTGGGAATAAGCAGAGGATCAATTCGCTCCATTTTAACTGAAGATTTGTGCATTCGGAGAGTGTTGGCCAAATTCATTCTCAAGCTGCTGATGGAGCAACAGAAGAAGCTCCGTGTGAAAATCGCCCAGGATATGGTAAATTATGGAAACAATGACCAAGAATTTACAAAAACTATCATAACTCTCGTGATGAGACCTGGGTTTATGGTTACGATCCAGAAAACAAGTTTTAATCTTCACAATGGAAGCATCCGGAATCACCGAGGCCCAAAAAAGCACGACAAGTTCACAGCAATGTGAAAGTGATGCTGACCTGTTTCTTCGATTCCCGCGGCATAGTGCATCACAAATACGCATCAGACATAGGCCAAACAATCAATAAAGAGTAGTACTTGGAGGTTTTACGTCGCTTTTGTGATGCTGTGCGAAGAAAGCGGCCAGACATGTGGACAGGGAAAAACTGGCAGCTTCACCATGACAATGCTCCCGCTTATTCTACCCATGTAATTAAAGGTTTTTTGGCCAAAAACAATACGGAACTTGTGCGACAGCCTCCTTATTCTTCTGATTTGGCACCATGCGACTTTTGGCTCTTCCCCAAATAAAAACTACGCTAAAAGGAACGCGATTTCAGTCACGTAAGGACATTATGGAAAAAAACGACGGCGGAGTTAGTAGGAGCTCAGGAGCATTCCATGTGTTGTGTCTTTTTTGCCCAAAGGTTGAATACTTTTTGGACAGACCTCCCATGCAGTAATTTGAGCAACTTATTTAACTATTTATTTGAAAATCGCAGTGTTCCGCTTCCCTGGATTGAAGAGTCTTGGTTTACGAGATGCATGAAAGTGATTCCAAGACAGATGAATGAAAGTCATTTCTAAATTTCTGTCATATCTTTAAATAAAAATTTTAAAAAAACTTCAAACTGACAACAATATCAGAGCACATTGCCTTACCAGCCAAAAAAATTATGGGGATGGGACAATACAGTTTTACCAAAATTTTATCAATATTTGCCCGAATTATGATCTTTTAGCTCTGATGTAGACTAAAAAAAGGTTTTCTCTTTAAAACCGTGTCTAATTCCATCATTTTTGTTCCAAAAACTTAGTGCTGTTTAAACAATAAAAGAAAAAAAAAAGATATTTTTCTCAAATCTTAACCATATTTCTACATTTCAGGACTTTGTTCTGCGCAAGTAGTTCTTTATCAGTGCTCAAAAGTTTTGTTTTGCTCGATTCCTTCCTTGTGGCTCCCCGAAAAATTCTGATTTTGCCCAAATTTTTGGAATTTTGCGGGACAATTGTCCCTTGCCTCCTCAGCTTGCACGACCATGTCTGAGAATCTCTGGAAGTGAATGGAAATAATTGTTTGACGGTTGCCTTATAGCATTTCGGACGTTATTCTGCGAGTAAAGAAAATAAATATAAAGGTGAAAATAAAAAAATAAAAATTTAGAGGTATGACTAAAATTTGGAGCTGCTTATTAACACAACCACCAAGCAGATAAAAGTGCTAGCACACAACAGGATGACGCCAAAAGGTTTTGAACTTTAATAATGTCGATTGTGTTTGCCATTAAAACATCGCTTCCATCCACACACGGCCGCACTGCCCAACGAGAATCTTTTAAATTAAATTTAAACTACTGTCGACTATCTTTTTGTTAATTTTCCAGCTATTTTTTTCTGGTAAATTTATTACAAATACTTGAAGAAGTCTCATCAGTTCAGTTTAGTTTGAACATTTATTATTGAAAAAAAACCTCAGTGAATGATAAAAAAAACAAGCAATAAAACTATAAATAATGATTTAAAAAAACAAAAAGTAAGTCAGAATCTCAAGGATTATGATTGCAAAGGGGCCAATTACGGTCTCTGAATCAAGCAGCCAGCCAAAAAATGCTTCTGAATTTCTGCCCAAAAAGGGGTCAAAAGTTTAATTTATTGGTATGATCTAGTAGTAGATGGACTTTGAAATTACGTTAGAAATCATTAAAAAGTATTTTCAAAAGTTTAGGAGAGAGCGAATTTCAAATTTTAGTTTCGGCATTTAGTTGATTTTAGAAAGCGTGAAGTGGAGGAGTCAAAAAGATATTAATTATTTAAAGAAATATTGATAGATCGAGTTAAACGATTATGTATGGAACGGTATCAGGCACTTAACCCCTGGTCAGTTACTCCCTAGTCATATACCCCTTAGTATCAATTTAGTTTGCTCGGAGGATAAAGGATTAGTATATGACCAAAGGATAAGTGCCTGGGGAGTATATGAACGGAGGTATGTGACCAGGGTATAAATGTCCTAGAACCGTATGGAACATAATATAGGAAAAAAAAAGGATAAAAAACAGGCTGGAAGAGATTAATGGGATTATTGATGCATGGTTTTTGCAATTTCAAATATAGACCTACGTATCTATTTAAAAATTTCCAATAGTTTTAATTTATAAAAAGTGGAGAAATCAAAGTTTTAGGATATAATAACTTGATGTTGTGCCAACTTTTGGCTATTAATATTTTTACTGAAGAGAAGCAATTGTACTTCAATTTCATCGCCTGCTTATGCATCTGATTACATTGTATCGGGTAAACATAAACGAACAAACAAGCACAATTTTTGTTTCCGGTAGGTTATCGTTTTTTTACCTTTTCTTGCGCATGTTAAAACGATAAGCAATGTGTTGCTTTTTCCTTTTTGTTGTTTTGCCGTGTTGGTACATCACTGGGATCGAAATAAAAAATACTAGGCCTTAGTTGACTACTGTTGCCATGTTGTTTTATGATTTCGCCATATTAAATTTACGTTTTGCTTGTGGACTTGGTGATCAATACTGAGGCAAGACATGTATAAAAGACGATAAGTGTTGCCTTCCGTATGCAACGTAACTGCACATTACTGACTGCGCCACTTGGGCGCAATGTTGACAAATTGGGACCTCATGATCAGGGTTGGGGAGTCGGAGTCGGAGTCGGTCGGAGTCGGAGGTTTTAGTAAGGAGTCGGAGTCGGACTGCTAAGAGCACTAAGAGTCGGAGTCGGGATATTTTATCCGACTCCGACTTTTGATGTCAAATTTCTTTACATATCAGTGATGTTAACAGCGCAGCTTACGCGGCCGCGCGCGGCAGTAGAGTGCAGTGCAGTAATCTTTTTAAGAGAACCTTGCGCCGTATCGCGCGACACAGCGTGCAACTCATAAAAAATTTACATTTAAATTTTAAGCAAATAGTATTTTACGTAATGCTATAATTGGGCAGCCAATTTAGTTGCTTTCCTTTCTTCAATCCAATGACAGGGAGCAAATGCCAGGTGCATAATCAATTATTACCCTAAGCAGCCTCTTTCTATAGTACAGTGGTACGTTCAGATACGAGTTTAATTTGTTTCGTGACCGAGCTCGTACATCAATTTGCTCGTATGACAAAGCAAATTTTCCCATTGAAATTAATGTAAATGCCATTAATCCGTTTCAGCCCCCAAAATGCCCCCCCGTTTTTTAAAATTTTTGACGTGTCTTTAAATAAGTACTTCCTCCAACACAAGTGAGTGTTGAACGTCTGTTTTCATGACTAAGGCTCATCAGAAAAGACCAAAGGGCTGCAATGAAGGAGAAACTCACAGAACCAATTTTGTTTTTACGAGCAAATTATTAAATTAAAATTTATGAAAATTAAAACTTACTCTTTTTGCTTTATTCTTTCAAAAAAATATCAACCAAAAGTTTAGAACCAAGGTGAATTTTTTAATAATCTCCTAATATGAATGTCATTAAATCGCAGGGAGCCTGCATATTCAGTCTCGTACACAATTACAATAATTGAATTATCTATGAGACAGAAACTACAGATCCCCTTTTATTTTGTTTTCAAGATTCGACGAAATTTACATATATATTCTTACTATTAATATATAACCATGAATTACTGTGAAGAAGATGGACTCCATGCCATCAAACTAGTGGGTGAAGTCTATTTGAGAGAAATGAGGATGAGCTTACTATTGGTATGGAAATGGCAGCTTTTTTCTGGAGTTTCTTTATATGCAGTGGATGATTCAGAAAAATTCTAAAATTAGTCGCATTTATTGTTTTTCTTGTAATGTATAATTGTGGATTTTAAATTTTTAATCCTTTTGCATATGGCTTTTTGTTTCTTTTGTTTTTATAAACTTTTGTTTCCAAATTTTTATTGTCAATAAATTCTATAGTTATTACTTACATTTGTACAAATTTTTACGATTATAAAATTTTCATATTTACGTTTTAACCTCATTACCTACTAATAAAAACAAAACTAGGCCATCTAAAACAAGAAGCATCATACTCGAATTTTGCTCTTTTAAGGCTCGTCAGTGATGCATACCTCACTGAATCCACTAAATGTAGTCCTACGCGCAGGAGACAATACCCAGGGTCTAGTCCTACCCCCAGGACCTACACAAGTCAGTAATTGTATTAGCATCAAGGTTTGTCGTGGGTTCGATTTACCATGGGAAAAATAATAACTGTAAAATTGACTAGAGATAACATTATGATTATCCATAAAATACTTTGATGTTAAAAGAATGTAATAAGCATTAAGCATAGAATACATATTTAGTTTCGAGTTATGATGTATGCCATTTCGAGTTAGTTTTTTAAATATAATTTGTATTAATGTTTCTTTCAAACACAGTAAGAATTATAGTTAATGGGTTGTGTATATACTGTAATATAATTATATGAATATAACCTACCTATTTATCAAAACACAAATATAACAAAAAAAAACATGTTGCATTAAAACAGTCCCAACAGATTGTTTCGCCTTTGAAGCTCATCAGGGAACACAACAGCTAAAAAAAGCAATATTATTTACGTTGAAAGAAATAAAACAAGCAAAAATTAAAAGTTAAAATAAATTTTTACGCTTTAGATGAAAATTCAAATCTAAGAAAAATAACGCTACCAAAAGTTTGGGTTTAAACGATTATTTTACTAAAGTTAGTGATTGATTATTAAATAATTACTTTTGTTACGAGATTCTTTTTCTTCTCCTTTCGGCCTTTCCCATTATTCAGGGGGGGCCACAGCGTATTATCATTCTCCACATCTTTCTGTCTTCAATGTCCATCTCCTTCACACCAACTTCCTTCATATCTTCTTTTACCACATCTAAAAATCTTCTCTTTGGTCTCCCTTTAGTGATTGATTATAATCAATCACTAAAGGGAGACCAAAGAGTTAAAGTAATTATTTAATAATTATTAAATAATTACTTTTGTTACGAGTAACATAATTACTTTTGTTACGAGACCAAAGAGTAACAAAAGTAATTATTTAATCATTATTAAATAATTACTTTTGTTACGAGATACAGTATTAAAAGAAAACATGCCGTCATGTTGCGCATAGGTGTATTCTTATACTTGGCCAAGCTGCCGAAAAGTTTAAAGCGTACAAAAGTTAAAGCGTACAAATACTAAAAAATAATAAACTTTTGTTACGAGATACAGTATTAAAAGAAAACATGCCGTCATGTGCGCATAGATGTATTCTTAAACTTAGCCAAGCTGCCGAAAAGATTAAAGCGTACAAAAGTTTATGGATCATTAGTTAAAAGAAAGTGTTATAAAAACATTTTTTTATAGAAAGATTCCTTTAAACATTTTTTTATAAAAAGATTCCTTTATAACACTTTCTTTTAACTAATGATCCATAAACTTTTGTACGCTTTAATCTTTTCGGCAGCTTGGCTAAGTTTAAGAATACATCTATGCGCACATGACGGCATGTTTTCTTTTAATACTGTATCTCGTAACAAAAGTAATTATTTAATAATCAATCACTAACTTTAGTAAAATAATCGTTTAAACCCAAACTTTTGGTAGCGTTATTTTTTTTAGATGCGAATTTTCATCTGAAGCGTAAAAATTTATTTTAACTGTGTCCCCTGATGAGCCTTACAGGTGAAACAATCTGTTGGGACTATTTTAATAAAATCTTTTTTTTAGTATTTGTGTTTCGATAATCAGGAATTATCGTTCTGACTATTATGTCATTGAGCACTCTTCTGAAGAGTACCAGCAACTTGCAGTTATACAGCGTGATTCAGCCAAGTGTAGACGGATTTTAAAGGCGGCTGTAGAAACACTGGGGGTGAGGACTGCGGGTTCCATTGCACTCTCAGGTGGCGTATTGTGTTGACTAATTAAAAGATTGCTTTTTCAGAAATATCTATAAATAGTGGTGTTGCTATGGGCACTGTAACTGTGGCTGTTCGGAAGTTCTTTGAGTCGGGGCGGACTCCCGGCAAAGTGTCCACACTGTTGAGGGATTGTGTGGGCCGATCTGGTGTTTCTAAGGCTCTGAAACAGTTGAAACAGACAGGTTCAGCCCTCCCAAAGATGGGGAGCACTCCAGGTTGTAGGGTCGGCGCACCATAACTTATTGAAAACGCCGGGGAGAAAGTCGCGAGGAATCCCGGGAGAAGCGTGGGGAAATTGGCTTCGGCCGTTGGTTCGAGCTGTGGGGCAATGCAGACTATGCTCAGGGGTGATCTGGACCTGTCTCCTTGCGAGAAAATTGAAAAATCAGTTGCTGTCGCGGGCTGCAAGGGCCAAAAGAATGCAGAGGGCTGGGCTTATTTTGAAAGGGCTTGGAGATGGCACGCAGGCTCCAGTTCTGTGGACTGTTGTTCACTGTCCAGGCCATGTACGATCATCAGAGTGGCTGGGTTTATGCAGTGAATGAGCAGGGAGTCCCGATGAATGGCAGGCTCGCGTTCCGGGGACAGAGGCCGGCTTCTGTCATGGTCTGGGCCGGGGTGGCTTCGGTTGGGGGTAAGTCAGCGCATGTGTCTGAAGCTGTTGGGGAAGGGTTAGTGCCCTGAGTGAACGTGACGTTCGAGGAAGGTGAATTACCCTGCAGCCTGACGGAGCCACATCCCACACGGCCAATCTTGTCCAAGAAGAGTGTAAGACAAATATGGTGGGGTTTTGGCCAAAGGAATTGTGGCCTTTTTCTTCTCCAGATTTAAACCCTATGGACTTCGCCATTTGGAGTATTTTGGAGAGTAAAACATGCTCTTCCGATCACCGGGGTGTCGGGCTCTGGGGCGTCGATTGGGGAGTTGTTGGGATGAGATTTCGGGAGAAACCTTGCGTGCCTCGTGCAGGATTGAGACGTATTATGGGGGTGGGGTGTATACAAGGTGTATCAAAAAATAACTGTTGATTTTATTTCCTTGGTCTATTTTTATGTTTACCTCAAAATTGCTTTTCATTTTTTTTCTGTTAATGTATTTATATTTTATTAAATATTTGTCTACACTTGGCTGAATCACCTTGTATATGTATATACACTCTTATACATAATTTTTTTAAATAAATATCTTTTTATGTATTTGAAAAACCTGACTTATTTTGTGCAACTGTCAACTCGCAGGGATGATTTTTGCTTAGATAAATCTAATTTAAGATAAATACTTTGCCCTTACTAGGGAGTCGGAGTCGGATCTTAACCTTCCAACTACGCAACCCTGCTCGTCGTCATTGTTTGGAAGGACATCCACTCCAGGTCAGACACAAACAGGACATGGGGCCGAAGGTTTATCTTTTTACTACCCCAAGCTGCTCTATTGCCCGAATCAGATGCTGGCAGTGATGTTGTTAAGCTAGCGTCGAGTTTCGTCATCCAAAACCGTCAGACCTCGTGCTCCATGTGGTGCACGATGATGGGGCACGCTATTTGAACGTGGTATGCAGTTTATTTAGCGGCGCCGCACTCGAAATTCGGTAAAAGAGCGAGACCCCATTTGGGCATGGACAAATGCAATCGCCCAACACCAGTTCTCAAGCGGTTGAGCTTAGCCAAGCTGCTCGGGACAAGCTCATCTCAATAGGCCTGGCACCGGCCTTGGGCACTAAACTACGGAGCCTGGAAGCATTTTCACAGTACTCCGCATTCCATTTATGATTTCTCTATTCAGAAGCGCGGATGCCAAGTCCGGCAAGGTTGTCCAAAAGCTTTCGCGCAGCTGGCACAAATGGGCGTCTAGATCTTAGTCTCTCTTGGGGAGCATCTGAGGGACCCATTTAAAAGATCATACAAGATATGATCAGGGTCCAGAGATCCACAGTGGGCCAAGGAGAGTGTCGCTCCCAGTCGGTAAAGCTCAGCTGGCTGGATGCCTGAAAGTATGGGTAGGTGGTCCGTTGGAGTGGGATGCAAGCATTCTGTGACTGTGCGCAAGGCGTCGTTCAGGACACTGTCGATGAGGCGAATGTGAGCACTGCGACACCAGACTGGCGTGCAGTACTCAGCTGTTGAATAGACCAGAGATAAGGCGCCTATGCGCAGTGTTTTGGCACCAGCACCCCATCCCGAGTCCACGAGTCGCCTCAGCAGTGTGACGCGCGAGAATAGTTTTTTGCGCAATGTTACAAAATGGTGACGAAACGTGAGCAATCTGTCTAGTTTCACCCCAAGATAAGTAGGGGTTGGACAAAACGGTAAAAGTCTATCATTGTTGTAGACCTTTAGCTCACGCTTGGCCTCTCGGTTATCTCAGTGAAAGGCTATCGTCACCGTCTTAGTGTGACTGAACTTCAATTTCCAAGTCTGGAGATACGCTGAAATTGTAGACATGTCTTGGCTTAAAGTCCCCTCCAAGTCCTTCCAGTTTCCAGAAGAGTGCAGCAATGATAAATTATCAGCATAAGCAAACTTTCTGGAAACCATGAAAGGCAGATCGTACGTATAGATGTTAAATAGGAGGGGAGCCAAGACCGATTCCTGAGGAACGCCGCTTTTAAGACGGCGTAACCTTGTTCTCTGCATCAGTGCAGTGGGAATCTCTGTAGAAGGATGATCTCCTGTAGAAGAACGACAAGTGCCTCAGACTGCAGAGCAAGGTAATGAAGAACGTTTATCTTGCTTGCAGTGAGGCCTTCAATGTTCAGCTGAAGAATAGTGGGTCTTCGGAACTTGTTGGCAATAAGCCCTAAAAAGAGTAGTTTTTTCCAGGCATTGCCCCGTCCTGAAAAGGACGTTTGCCGATTAGCAGACCCTCGCTAAACATCGAAATGGGCGCATACCCTTCCGTTTCGCCAGGTTTGGTTTCGGTGTGTCAAATTCAACACCAAGCACAGATTTACTCACGGCCCAAGCTGCGAGAAAGCACCTGCTATCTTGGCCAACCCTGTTCGTGACATATGAAATTGCGAACTCATGACACGCTTCGGAGTAAAAATTCACCTGTGTCATTGTATGATAATCTCATTGGGTTTGAAGAAAATAAAATTTCTCACTATTATACCGAGAAAGCACGGCAGAATCAAAATGACTTTTAAGTGTTAGAGATGGCACAGTTGTTGCAGAACATGCGGAAAGAGAATTTTTTCTGTAAAGTGATGTTCTACAGTACTTCTTTTTTCTGTCAAAAAATAATAAGAATTTTTTTTGAGAATAACTTACTTTTACTAAATTCTAACATAGTAAATTCCAAGGTGTTTTCCAAAGTGGATTTTTTTAAAACCAGGGTGGTTATGCAATAGCCAGGTTCTCTTTAAAACGTGATTTCTTTATTTTTTCGAGGCAAACTTTTAACTTTTGGATGAAGTCAAAATCACTGCACGTTTTAATACATTTTTGCAATTTAGGTGGAAGTTTTCGAAACCAGTACAAGTAAAAAAACTCCAAAAAAGCCCAAGTGACGTTAAAACGTGTTATTACGACATCGCGATAGAGCAACTAGCACTAGATGACGCCAAATGTTAATAGATCTTTTTGGTGAATATAAATATATCAAAAAATTTCAACAGCTCGATCAAAAACAATTTCCGCAAAACGTTGGAAATCTTCTTTTTCGTATAAGAAAATATTATCATTTATATTGGTTATACTCAGGCTATAGACTTGGGTGTTGCAATGAGTTTTTTGCAGTATTAAAATGATATTTGAAATGAAACAATAAAATTCGTCGTATAAACGTTTATTTCTCTAGCAAAGATTTTTTTCTCATTTAGGCTTGTTCTTTTAGCCTACCTATTCGCTTAAGTATAGCCTATCCTATTATTCTATTATAGTTTAATATACATCATTTATAGACCAACGGAACTGCTCTGAAAACTTCCTTTGTTTTCAGTAATAACGCTTTTGCAAAGATATTAAAAAATGCCTAATCGTGTTCAAAGATGCCTAGGTATTAGGAAACTGATCAACTTTATAACAATCGAACCTGAGTTGAACTGATGTAAACAGACCGCGTTTTCACGTTTAATCAATTAATCTAAGAACAGTTTTGCTTTCCGTATAATAAACAGTAGATTTTCATAGAAAAGCTCATACACGTGGTCGAAAAAAAGTAATATAGACAACATAAAAGCATGCGTAAAAAAAGGTACAAAAATAACAAGTCTATATAGAAATTCTTGGTGCTTGACCCTTAATAGTAAAAATACACTGTAGGCCTATAATTTAAACTTGGAAAAGTAGGCCTACTAAAGTTAAATTATGTAGGGGAAGGTCAGGCTAGTGCATACGGGTTTTACTTAAAATTGCACAATTCAAAAACTATTTGACATTGAAATGTAATTAATGGCGCAGATCAAAGTTTGTTTGCTGGGCTATTTTCTAACGTAGTTACAGCATTCGGTTATGTCTGGCTTTCCTGCGACATGTCCTGAAACATAAACACATCCAAGCAGGTTAGTTGATGAAAAGGAAGGTGAATTGATACACTCTTGCAGGTCAGTTGATACAGTAGCAAGTTAGTTGATGCATTTTAGTGACCAGCAGTAAAAACTTAATGTTTGTGCTGCTTTTAATCGTAAAGTTTAAAAAGCACAAAAAAATGTATAATAATTGGTTTCATTACTAGTTGTTGTTGACAATCTACGTGCAAGATAACTGTCCCATGACACAATTTTAAAAGTTGTCACAAGCTGAAAATGTATTTTATGTGATATTAAAAAGTTACAAGCTGGCAATAATGTAACATTGAA
The DNA here is from genome assembly GCA_963680785.1 of Diplosoma virens. Taxonomy (NCBI): domain Eukaryota; kingdom Metazoa; phylum Chordata; class Ascidiacea; order Aplousobranchia; family Didemnidae; genus Diplosoma; species Diplosoma virens. The sequence continues at coordinate 34,314,718 of OY796895.1, read as the reverse complement.
AAAAATTAATTAACTTTCTGCTAAATAATGTTTTTAAATTGTTTTCAGCTTGTGACAACAATTTATAATAATAATAAACAAGTTTCTATCCCGCTCAGGCAAATAATTACTTCAAAAAAGTGGTTGCATCAGAGCGGTAGTAGAATTATAAGTGCCAATAAAATAAATACTAATTTAGGTTTGGTAGATACAAATAAAGACAAAAAACATGCAAAACATGCAAAACATCAAAACTCCAAATGTATAAATATATACAAATGAAAGAAAACAAAACATAAAAAAGTAAATATATACAAGCTAAAGCTACAGTTTTATTAACATTCAATAAATATTACTTTATTTAAATACAATAAGTTATTTATAATTCTGATAAAAATTGTTCAAAAACGAAAGTTTTAAGTTTGGTTTTAAAAACGGATTTTAATTTACAACTTCTAATATCATATAGAAGTTTATTCCAACAGCGGAGGGCATATTGACTAAAACATCTACTGTGGTATCTGGTTCTTTTTCCAAAATCAGATGGAATTACTAACAAATATGGATCTTTGGTTTTTCTAGGATTGACATTTATGTTACAATTTATTGCTGACAGTGGTGCATTACACGATAACAGCATTTGTAAATATTGATAAATAAAACATTATTTAGCAGAAAGTTAATCAATTTTTTTTTAATTTTACGTTATTGTCAAAATCACAAACCAGAACATAGCGTAAGCCCTAAAGTTAAAAGAAAATGTTTTTTTTGTAGTTTGCTTTATTTTAGTGGGACAAATCTAGGAATATTAGACATTTAAAATTTCAAGCCAAATCCCACTTTCTAAAATCAAAATCAAATTTTAAATCATGGCCTTTGCGTGAAGAACCTCCCACAGTCTGGGGATATGGCGAATTGATCAAATCATCAGATGCAACAAAAGAGTATCCATCCTCTTCATTAACTATAAACGTTGTTTCATTGCTATTCCCAAGTCTAGATACTCCTTCATAGTCATCATCCTCATGATCAGTGATAAGATTCAGGGAGTTTGAAGAGGTTCGCGCGAACCGGTTTTTGGAATTTCAGCACGTTCAGCGAACCCGATCTTTACTTAATTTAACGTAACAAATTAACGTAATCAATGTATCTCTATATCTCTGTATAATGAGGAAGCCTGTTGTTAGTAAGTTCTATACAAAAAAGAAGCTTTTCTTGAAATTTTGAATCCCAACATTGCTCATGATCATAATGCGAGCCACATACCCCAAACTCCGTGACTTTTCAGCTACCGTTTGTAAGTAAAATATATTTTGTTTAAACAAATATAAAAATTAAATAAGTAACTTCATTATTTAGTTATTGCTCTTAGATTCAATGCTTGCCAAGCTCATTTGATATACTATGCGTCCAAAAGCATACCAAAAATATTACAGTGATAATTCTATAAGGTTGAGTTGTACAAAAATATTGCTTTTGAAACAGCTTGGCGTAGTAGCTCTTTTTTAATGAAAGATTACCACTAAAAGTCCCTAATTATATAAACCCCAAAACAAACGAATCGATTAATTTACCTTAGCTAAGATTTCATTTAACAAATTTAATAAAAGCGAGATTAATATGATTTAATAATTTAATAATGTGATTGTTATTATTAATAATAATAATAACAATTACAAGATCCCCAAGTTAACAAAAATCTGTTCCTTATTAAGTAAAAGACCAGATTCATTATCATAGTAAATGTCTAAATTTTTATAATCAGAAGAGGTATCTTGAAACCATTTTTTCTTTTTTGATCTAATTTGTTTAAACAACTGTTTTTTGACGAAGAATTTAAGAAGTTGACTTTCAGTTGTTTTTTTTATGTTTTTTTTCTGCCAAATTGTTTTTAAAAAAGTACAAGTGAAAATTTTTATTTTTCCTTTTTGTCTTGCTTTCTGGTTTTGCTTTCTAGGAGGACCCTTTGGAATATTAAGTAGCCTATGCCACTCGGAAAAATATAAGATGTGGAAAAGAAAGGTTGCTTATTTAAAGATACGTTATTTTGTGGTGTTACATCTATTCCAGAAATCAATCTTGATGGCTCCAACTACGAATTATTAATGCCTACAGCATTAATTGAGGCAGCAGAATGGAGATCTATAGCATTACCCATCACCGGTTCATTTGACAAAACTGGAGTCTCAACTTCTAGTAGATCTACAGAATCATCATGAACCATGGCTCTATCTGTGACATTAGATAAAACGAAATTTAATTCTGTAAACATATTTAGATTGTAAGGCCAATTTCCAGTGAATTAAAATCCAGACAATGCAATCTTGCGGTCGACCATGTACAAAATGGTTACGTTAATTTTTCCGAGAAAAATGAACATTGGTAAAACCACATTTCCATTTGTACAGAGTGAGTACGGTATAGTAAAGTAACTAATTGACTTTTGTTCGGCTCCAACCTTTCTTATTCCTTTTATTGTCACAATTCATTTGATGTTTTGAACCATTGTAGGCTAATTACTACGGTTTTATCAAGCTTAAAAGTCTGCCTGGCACCAAATCTGTATTTATCTAAAACCGCTGCTAAATTTTTAAAATAAGGATTAACATTATGTCTATTAACAACAGATGCACGCCAAAGTGATGTGGCTTTTGGAATTTTAATAGACAGATTTTGTCTTCTTTTAAATCCTAACCACCACTTCGTTTAAATAATTTTTCATTGATTAAGAATGACAAGATTGTTGTAAAGAGCAAATTCATAAGCTAACCTCTTATATTTTACACGTGTTAATCCATGGTAATGGCCCACAAGTAATTTAATGTGCAGCCATATCTTTCTTCATATCTAATGGAAAAATAGTGTGAGTTTAAGCGACAGCACCATACCCAGCTGCATATTCTGTCCAAAATTTTTTGCTTTTTTCGTGTATCGATAGAGAGTTTTTTCTTTTACGAACTTACGGCTTTCTTTGAAAATCTTTTACATTTCTGAGTGCTTTTTTTATATACTTGCGGCAGTTTTAATTTCATGCAGTACGTTAGCAAAATATTTCAAAATTTAATTACAAAAATGAAATTACGCAGCTTAACCTAATGAAAAGTTACAGCCCTCCTAGTTTTACAAAATTTAAAATTAACTTTTAATCAATCAAGAGCTTGAAAGAAGCTTAAGCTGCATACATTAGGTAAATTTAGTGTTAGGGAAAAAAACATCATCTTAATCAGTTATCAGTTGAAATTAAGACTTAAACCTTGTAATCTAAAATCCAGAATTCTCTTTTTAGACTATTTCAACTCAACTCAGCAACTTGAAATAGAACTTTCAGACTAGCCAAGACCCTATCACATAGGCGGCAAACTGGCAACAATTTAGTTTCATACGAGTTTTCTATTATTTGTTATTAATCAATAAACATAATTTATTTTAAATTGGAAATTAGTAAAATTTTAGCATTTTTTAAAAACATTTGCTAAAAATTACACAGATTCAAACAACTTTTTTACCATAACTAAGCATAATAACTCTGTTTTAATTGGTAGCGCTATTTCAATTTAAAGTTATTTCTTTTGACTGTTAGAGCTGCTGTATCAACTAACCTCCTATATCAATTAACCTAACCTTCTCGTATTGTGTATACCAGCGGTTCTCAAAGTTTTTGCCACATTCCTCCCTTTCAAGACTCAGGTACTATCATTCCTCCCGCCCCAAAAAAAAAACTTCAATGATCAAAGTAAAGACTTTTTATTTTTTTGTCTTTATCTAAATTTGTGATTCGAATTCCGATTATCCCAGAAAGTTCAAATATTTAACATTTAAATTTGAATCAGTTTCGGATTTTCCGATTTTTGTTCCTAAAAGGTAGTGATCTCCAAAAAAAAGGTCTTCACTTTAAATCTGTTTCGGATTTCTTGATATTCGTCAGTGAAAAGTAGTGATCTCACTTTTCCCCTGCTCCCCCGGGCTGGTACGGCTATGATTAAAAAGGACGTATTTTTTTGGCTCAACTTGCATTGTACCAAGATTCTCAAATTCCTACCCAAATCCTTCCTTTGTGGTTTTTCCTCCCTTGAAATTTTAAATTTCTCCTTAGGGGCAAGGTGGCTCACTTTGATAAACAACTTAAGGCCTGTTTCCACTGCGAGCGTTGGCGGGATTATTCTGTGTTTGTTTTTAGATTCTTTTTACTTCTTTTGGCGCGAAAAGAAGCGAAAAAGTTATTAAAAAAAAAAAAACAAAGTATACTCCGACCAACGCTCGTAGTGAAAACGAGTCTTATAATGCTTTAGACATTGGCATGTAGACTTACAAAGAAGTTGCTGCCAACTAAAATTTTTTTAAAATATTTTTTAAAAATATAAGTATAGAATAGAATAGAATATAAATAAATTTTAGTCGTAAATTAGAAAATGATGTCATGATAATGATAAATTTATTAGATTTGGAATTAAATTTTCTTTTTCTGTGAAAATTTCGTGAGGTTGTTTTATGTAAGTTTAAATTTGTTTTTAGATGTGGTGTCAAAGCGATATCACCCATCTAGTCCAGGGTTGACCTTTGCACAAATTTACGGTTAGTTTTTGCTTCAGTGCCCGAATACTGAACCGATTCTATATAATTCTTACGATCGGTAAGACGAAGAATTAAATTTGACCGTTAGCCTAATATATCTCTTTAATGATTATAGTTTATACCAGTGATTTCCAAACTGTGTGTCGCTATGTTGCCAACTGGACTTAAAACAATATTTGACACTAGCTGTTTATAGATCAATAAATATAGGGGTTTTTGATCAACAATTTAATTTTTGCAAGCAACAAAATAATAAAAAAATTTGCGCTTGTTATTTTTAAGGTTTTTGCAAGCAAGCTTATATATCTCGTTAAAATTGTAAGTTGAGATTTTGCTGTTAGAAGCTTTTTGATTAAATTTAAATTAAAATGTGTCACGAATTTATTTGCGGCTTAAAAGTGTGTCGCTACTCAAAAAGTTTCGAAAACACTTATTTATTCTGCAGTGTTTGTACTTAGAGTTACTAAATTCAAAGCAACAACTTAAATTGTAAAGCACAAATGACATAGGCTCGCTGCCAAGCAAAACTGCAATTGTAACATTGTTACAATGTATGTTGTAACAATTGTAACATGCACGTATGCACGCGTAAAGAAGCTATTTTTATTCTTTGTCGGCAGCATGGTCGAGTGGTTCAGAGCGCCTTCTGTTGTGTTCTTAAGACACTTTGCGAACTTTTCCTTGCTTAACGGTCTTGCAAGCAGTTCGAAATTTTAGTTACATCTCCACTAAACTAAAAAACAAAAATAAAAAATTTCAAGCGGACAGCAATATCTTGGCATGTGCTGAAACAGTTCGGGGTAATTGTTTGTCCTGTGTATAGCGCCTCCAACGGTTTTGTGCCAGTCAGGAGAATAAATATGAAGTTGAAATAAAATTCTTTTTGCTTTTCTATCAGTTTTTTTACTAGTTAGGTGAGACTTTCACAAACAAAGCCTAAGATCGTATCTTAGTTCGTATGACGTATTATTACAAACCGGTAGCAATGACGTATTAGAATTTGCTTTCATTTTTGTTGGTTATACGAGAGCCTAAACCAGGGGTTTCCAACTTTTTTACAATCTCGTACTACTTGACACCTCTTATTGTCAACGCGTAGCATTTTTTGCAGAACAACTAATTTGATCGAATAGTAATTGAATCAGTAGAATAACAATGTGCCTTAAAATAACAAGTACCACAACTAAATTTAGTAAGATTTTAAAGTTACTTACGTAGCACCTGGAAGACTTTCGCGTACCACCAGTTGCGAACCCCTGGCCTAAGCAATGTCACAGTTCAACTCTTTGCCAGACAAATGTTTAACTGGAGTAACTTTCTGTCTTGAAAACTGATTGTTTTCAAAATATAAGCTTGTACAGTTTCAACAAACCTTATCATTTTCGGGATTACATACCATAAACAGCCTAAAAAAAATTAGCCTCTGTGGTACCTATACTCGGTACAGTCAAGACAGCAGTTATTGACATTTTCAAGCGATTATACGCTTAATTATCATTTTTATTTCATATAAATTTTCTTAAGCAAAACCATATTTAAGAGAAATTTTTTTGGTCAAAAAGTCGTATATAACCAGGATTAGAATTTATTTCATTACTAAACTTTAAGGCAAATGGTGAACATTGTTAATTTTGAAAGCACTCCAACAGAGTCATCACGTTTTACATACCGATAGCTGAAGTGTTTCCGTGTTAATAGAAGCGTGTTCTATTGCTACAATGTTTTGTTTTGTGGCTTAAAACATCTTAGTCAGACACTGCTAAAAGGCAAAGAATTCAAAATCCATTCGAGTTCTCTTTGGCTTTACACTTTTGGAAAATGGCCTAGATTATTGAGCTTTGCAAAAAACGTTTTGAGATAACAGTTCGAATCTGATTTTTTTCCGTATGTTACAAAAACCATTCATGGCACGATTAATCAAATTGTCTCACTGCACGTGTACCAAATGCTTTTTTTTCTTCAATATACATCTAATTTCGCTTTTGCTTCACGCTAAAGATTTTTTTGGCGTAAGCAATGATTAACAAAAGTTTTGGACGTTCAACAAACGACCAAGTTAGGGCAATGCGCTACTGAGAAACGCCGACATACAAACGTCATAAAACTTAATTCTTGTGTGGCATTTTTGTTTTTGAGCCGAGAATTTATAGAGCGTTCATCACTTAATAATTCAACAAAAATCAAGAATTTGCTTTTGTTGCGTCCAACGAGAACTTAATACTCGGCTGTGACTTTATATAAAACTTCGTGTCGTTGTGAGATGAACATTAGGTCAATAAATTCATTAAAGAATTTTATTACCTTGAATAAGATGACATACCAATAGATGAAAATTTGAATGAAGAATGAAATGCATTTGACAAGACGAAAGCACAGCGTAATGTACAGTCAATAACACAAACATATACACTATTGGTCTCAGTGGAGTAGTTGGCAGCACTGGTACAAAACAATAAATAATACTCATGAAACTGAAGAATTAAAAACATAAAAACAAGAATAATCTCGATAATTCACATGATAGTTGATTGAAGCAATATTCGAAACATGCGCAATCAAAATGTCAAAGAAAAATTTTAATCAAGATCTACTCGCTGACTCGATGAAAAAAGAGCAGAGGTACTTTTACCGCGATTACTTAACTTTGGTGTTGAGGACGAACGATTTTTGCAAAGATCAGACTTTAAGAACCTAGTATAACTGTCACTTTTCATCAAATGGTAAATATGCTCCTGAGCTAGTTCAAAGCAATATCGGTCCGGAGTTTCCATGTTCTTGATGATGACGTTTCTAATTTTCGAATCGATATTTATTTGATTCGGTGCATCTTCCGATAAAAACTCATCGAAGATTTGCTTTACAGTGCTGCTGACTTGGTTCGCAGAAAGCAGCTTCAAATTCTTGCAAGCAAAATAAAAGTCAAGATTCTCGGCTGACACTTCTTTTTCAAGTGACTTTCGAAAACGTTCACGGCCGACTTCGTCTTTGAGAAGTTCGTTGAAAGAGAGTTTCCACTTGGACACTCTGTCGTTTGTAATTTCTTTGGTTTTGGCATCAGCCCAAAATTGATCGTCATTCGAAATCCAGGGATTGGAAGGTTCAATCATAGATATCATCGGGTCGTACTTGTTTTGTTGGTCCGTGTAGTTGATAAGCGATTCACATACTTTCGACATTTTGAGGCAATGACGATTTACTTGATTCCGCAAATGTTCAATGGTCGATTTCAAACTGCTTGCCGATTCTACTTTGCCGTCGACACTTGCCAACTCATTGATTCCCTTCGATTCGTAGTCGTTTCTTCTACACTTATCGCGATAAGAGTAAGCTTTCTTTATATCAACTTCAAATGTGTTCACACAACCAGGTACAGGTTTATAAACGTCCCAAAATGCGCGCTCTTGACTGTCATGAATTTTCCGTTCAACCTTGTCTCTTTTCCTGTCAGTCTTGGCTTCTCTTTCAGCCCGGCTAAATATCATTTCCCAATCTTTCGCATATATCTTCTGCAACCTTGCAAGCTGTTCCGCTTCATAATCAGCGAGCTCCAACCTCGCTTTATTCTGCATTGTTCGCTTGCAAAGGTAAACAGCGTAATCGAGACTGCTCGGGTCCCAGCCTTGCGACGGCCAATAGTGGTTGGCTTGAAATCTGTAAAAAGAATTATCGTTTTTCAAAGTGATCACGTGATCATCGATGGGAAAAAAATATCCGTGTGCCGCCATAAGAGACCCTAAATGAACTGCTTCATCCATTTCTTCAAAATCAACATTGACCATCAGCCAGTTTACCAAGTCTTCACCACTAAAGACATCAGGGATTTTAGTAAGTAAGCTTTTAACAGTTTTAATGGAAACACCATTTTTAGAATGACGCATTTTTTCAATGAGTTCTTCCATTTTCGAATACAGAAGCATATTAGGTGATTCTTTACCACTTGATGTCATGCAATCATAGTGAAGCATCACTAATTGTTTTGGCAGAAAACAAGGCCAAAAATTTATTTTTAAAAACTCTGAAAAACATAAACTATATACTGTACATTAAAACTCAAATGATTGAAGATGTATACATAGCAAATTTGCAAAAAATCGTTTTCTCCTTAAAAGTTAAAAATGCAATACTGTAATTCATTTTATTGATAAACGTCATCACACTGTAAAAAACCCAAATAAAATATAGCACTGATTACTGACTGAAAGTCAGAGAATTTTAAAACAGCATAACTACACAATCATGAACAAGCAAACTGAAGATCAAAAAAAATCTCTTCAATTCAACTTAATTATTTCTCTTAACTTCTTTGATGAGTATGTGATCAGCAATAATTTAATTTGACAATATTATTATTGTCAAGATAGACTCAAATTTATAACTTTTATTATGTTGTAATAGATTTTCTGTAGACACATTACTTGTGATTATGGTGCAATTCACTGGAACCTTTAATATTATCAAAAATATTGTGGTCTTGTGACTTAATATGCAATTTATGATATAAGCAGAATTTCTATAAATAATAGTAAAATTTCAAAACAGCAAATTATAAAAACTTGTCATCTTATCACTTGTATACAATCTAAGGGTCATAATTTTACCTGTTTTTTAGGGTACTTTCTGAATTTTTATTTCTCTCTGTGATGTAACAGCATATTTAATAATTTTTGGCAATTTTCGATGACCTTAATACAGGGTGATCACTAGAAAAGCAGGTAATTTTCAGTCCCCAAGTCGGATTTATATATATAGCTATCCTTAGTGATATCCGCAGAGATATCCTTAGCATTTTAAAAACAGTATTCTGATATATACTGTTTTAAATTTTTATTATCATCATCATTTTGAGTTTTTAATTTTTTATAAAAATAAATTTCTTTATGTTGTTTGGTGGGATCCAAGACTTTTTTAATCAACATTTTTAATAAATTATATTTATGCTATTCAAAGAGTTGTTGGTCATGTATTGGGTACTGTATATTGGTATACTTGAAATAATGTTGCTATTTCTAATTGAACAACATACCATTACTTAAAAAATTTGGAATGGATGGTTGACAAATAACCTGTAATAAGGTAATTTAAACAATAGTATTTATAAATGTTGGTGCAAGTGCAAGTTTGGGTTTTTAAAAATCTGAATCAAACTAGAATTGTTTTAACTCTGGCAGCAAGTTGAACTGTTTTTACCTGCTTTGGTTCAGTAGATTTAGCCAAAAGCAAACATTTTCTTATAACAGTAAACACTCTTCTAAGGGATAAAATGAAACAGCTTGATGTAACAAGTGTTAAACATGTAGAAGTTGCTAAATCAAACAAAAATTTGCATGATCACAAAAAATGAACACAGTGCTAAAATTCATGGGTGTCCCAATACAAGCACTCAGATAATAAGCAATCACATATTAATTTTTTAAAGCTCTCAATTTTTATTCAACTTGAGTTTAAGAAAAGTCACACTTTTTTAAACAAATACACTATGAATTTTACCTTCACCATGCATAATAATTACAGATTTTAAAGATTAATTTTAGTGCATTTAATTACCCACTTTGGAGAATAAGTATTGCACAAAGCTATGAATTTTTTAAACACTCTTAATGTAAACAATTAGAGATTTTTTTGTTATGATTAGTTAGTTCAAAGCAAAAAATTATTAAAGTATCAAGCATGTTTACAAAGACATTATAATTGTCAAAAAAATTTTTTTTGAAAAAGCATTTTATAATCACCTTACTCAACTTTATATTGTTTCATATTATGAATAATAATATAAAACATAGATTCAGCATCCATGCAACAGGTTGCTTTTATTTTTTTCATTTCATTTTATCTCTATATTTATCCTCCTGACTTGCAGGAAAGCAACAAAGGCATTATACATAAAGCAAGCAATTACCCTGACCTGCTTCCAGAGATGCCAAGATATCGCTGTTTGCTTGAAATTTTATATTTTGCTTTTTTAGTTTTATGGAAATATAACTGAAATTTAAAAATGCTTTCCAAGACCATCAAGTAAAGACAAGTTCTGTAAAGGGTCTTTCCCAAGGATACAACAGAATGGTGCGAGTAGGTTTTGAACCGAGACTATGTCAATCACACTCACCACACTCTTAATCACACAACCATCTTTCTAACTTTTAATGTGGATTGTTTTGAATCATTATTTTGACTAGGTTTTGACTCATTTTACATATTTTGTTTTCATTTCATTAAAAATCTAAAAAAAACTCCCGAAGAACAGCCGCGCAAAACAATATAAACATAACTTAAAATTACAAACCACTCAATACATTTATTAGATCCTTTTCAATTTTACTTCTGTAATAGAAGTAAGCAATTACTTTCACTGTATAAATTCTCAAAATTCTTGTCAGTAGATCTAGTGCAATTGCTTACTGTTGTACAGTTTGCAACTGTGGTAGAACTATCTTAACCATCTGTTTTAAATCACTTTCAGCATAAACAACTTATTCAAATTTCTTAGAGTTTATCTTGACGAAAAAAGGCAATAAATCTTCTATTATAAAAAAATTAAATCTTGATAAAAGCACAGTTAGTACCGATAAATCGGTCTGCAGATTGGAAATAATTATTCTATTAATCATTTATCAACATCTGAAATTTTGGAAAAGTAATTGGTGGTTTTAAGAAGATAAATTATACGGTATAAATTTAAATAGCTACCTGCATTTACGGGTTCTCGTTCACCATGTGCCGACCTTACGTGATAAGCTTTTAAATTTTGAAGAATTCTGAAAGTGTGCGAGGTAAATAACGGCAAGAGTAAACGAGAGCCATTTAAAAATTAAACCACATGTGAAGACTTAAATGAAGATATTCGAACTTTCGAAGCTTTTTAACCAGAAAAAAAAAAAACTTTGTTGTTAGTGTTTCCATACAATTATATACATTTTACAAATCTTTCTTTTCTTTTCTCATTTCTTTACTATTAAACATTATATTACCATTTGTTTCGTAGCACAAATCGCTTTTCTTTGCAAAAATTATAAAAAATTTAAATTTCAGAAGAAAATACTGTTTTGAGGAAATTGTATAACTGAGTAAACAACGGGGGCCTTTGAAAATTTGATGTCCACTTTACCTGTTTATCCCTGGTAGTGATCTGTATCCCACAGGCATACGTAAAGGGGGGGGGAGTTAGTAACGGTAGACTTTTACCGTTCTGTCCAACCTCTACTTATCTTAGGGTAAAACTGGACAGATCGCTCACGTTTCGTCACCATTTAGTGGCATTGCCCAAAAAACTATCCTCACGCGTCACACTGCTGAGGCGACTCGTGGGCTCGGGATGGGTTGCTGGTGAAAAAACACTAAGCATAGCCACCTTATCTCTAGTCCACTCATCAGCTGAGTACTGTGCGCCAGTGGTATCGCAGTGCTCACACTCGCCTCATCGACAGTGTCTTGAACGACGCCTTGCGCATAGTTACTGGATGCCTGCGTCCCACTCCAACGGACCACCTACCTGTACTCTCAGGCATCCAGCCAGCTGAGCTTCGCCGACTGGGAGCGACACTCTCCTTGGTCCACAGTGGATCTCTGGACCCCGATCATATCTTGTATGGTCTTTTAAGTGGATCCTACTCGCCAAGTGAGACTAAGATCAAGACGCCCGTTTGTGCCAGCTGCGCGGAATCTCTTGGACAACCTTGCCAGACTTGGCATCTGCGCTTCTGAATGGACAAATCACAAATGGAACGCGGAGTACTGTGAAAATGCTTTCAGGCTTCGTGCTTTTGTGCCCGGGACCGGTGCCAGGCTTGTTGGGATGAGGTTACCCCGAGCAGCTTGGGTTAAGCTCAACCGCCTGCGGACTGGTGTTGGGCGATTCCATTCGTCCATGCACAAATGGTAGGGATATTAGAACACCGGGATCAACAACTCATTTTGGCTATTTACGTTAGAAGGGCTACTGCGAAAATAGCGTCAAAAGTTATACGAAGCTTCGAAATCTTTTGTTTGAAGGTTAAATGTATTTTAGTTATGGTTTAAAGATTTCTTGACGGTTATTTGTTCAAAGAAATTGAAATCTTTATTTCGATAAAGGCATTAAGCAATATCACATTAAGAATACTAAATATATATTGGCTAAAGTTATTTAAGGAAAACAAAAATAAACTAGTACATGCGAAAAGAGTAAAACTAACTAACAATATAGCATGCAATAAAACTAAAAATAGCTTGCCAAGAAAGAAAAATAAACAAGTATTAAGCTTAAAATGCAACAAGAAGCAACAAAACTATCAAAATAACAAAAAACAAACTATTATACAATTAAAACTGGGAGCTTTTTGAAGTTAATTTTCGCAGTTTTTTGACTGATATTTCTGGCATTTCAACTTTAAATGCATTTATCCGTTTAAGTTCATTCTTTGCAAAACAATTAAAAGTAGATTTAACCACTTCTTTGAAATTCAAATGACCGGCAGAACATTGCTGGGACAATAGGTTACTGAGAGTTTCAGTTGCTGCGGCAATGTTAATTAATGCTTTTAGAAAAACAGATCGTGGGTTGCTCATGGATAAAAACTTGGTTTTTGTCGGTTCTCCAGTGGATAGAATGGCCATATAATGTTGCACTGCCAGCGCTGTCACAGTGTAAATAAATTCGGATGGTTGCGACAAGCCCCCGCGATTTACATTTTCAAACAACTGTTTGTACTCATCTGGAAGATAGTGGTGAATTGAAAAGGAATCATCACCTGCAATGAGCAACTCTTTGCAGGATGAGCACTTGCGCCGGCGAGATATGCTTCTGCCAACATAGCCACTTACATAGTATGTTATATTGGCATCAGCACATGTTATATCATCCAAAGAAACACGAGCAAAAACATCATTAAGCCAAAGCACATCATTTTCTTCAGCTCCAATATCAAAACTTGTTTCTAATAAAGGAAGAGCATCAAATTCCTTTAGACAAGAGCCAGATAAAAGAGCATGCTGCTTCATTAAGGATAATACACGGATTTTTTTTTCTGATTGCATCAGCTGTTTTAACGACATGAAATAATTGCCACCATTCATTTGGCGATACCAGCCAAAACGACCTTCAACTGGATCCGAAGTAAATTTTCCAGGAAGTATGTAAACAAAACCATGTTTTTTTTTCAAGTGTTCAACAAGTTCTGGAATAGCACTCATTGATTGTATACACGCACAAAAGGTTTGGTGAGTCAAACCAGCATTTCCTGATTGTTTCCACCGAATAAATATATTTGAAGCTGCTTCAAGATATTTCAAATTTACTTCATCAACTCGTATAGGTGCACACAATTCATCATTTTTTCTAATCTCTGAAAAAATACATTGAACGTAAGATAGTGATTACAAGCTTGGCATTTAACTCTATAAAAATATAATATATCAATGTCTATTATATCATGCTATGGGTAAAACAATAAAATCAACTAATTTTGGAGATTAATCTAAACGCAGGTAGTGTGATACACGTTTTGTCTATGTACAAAAAATTACCTTCAAACGGTGTTTTAACCCGTAAAATTTTCCAAATTGTGTTGATGAATTTTAAAAACCGAGAAGTTTCTAGAAATCCTGGATGCTCTTTACTATAAAACTCTAATGCTTGCACCGTTGATTCATGAAAAACACCTGAATACAGTACAAGCAATCAATTTAAAATATCTCGTACTTGATTGTGGTTGAGTACTACACACTACTGTATATTCAATACAATTTAAAAGCCAATTTTTTTTCAAAAGTTACCGAAAATATTAGGTTTGATATAATAATTTAAAATGCTATCTAAATGTAAGTAAAACTTACCAAATGCATGTTGTGGTGAAGTCCGTGCAATGCCACTGGGATTTAAAGATACTTTTTTTAAAGCATGTGCGATTTTTAAAGGTTTGTGCTCCTCAATCGCGTACACGTGTTTTAGATGTGAGAAGCAGGGTGAACATGTTTTTTCAAGAATGTCTTCATTCGCATGTGTAGGAATATTAAATCTACCCTTGTTGATGAAATTGTTAAAAATGTTTTTAAAATTATGGGTCGTGTCAAACAACAGAAACAGCTTTTCATCAGATCGAGTAGGATGCACAATGCAGTGTTTCAACTGACCACCCCCAAGTTCTATGTACATCTTTCTGCAAAATAAGTTAAAAAAAGGATTAAAAACAACAGAGAATTTACGTTTAAATGTAAAATTATATTTATGAAATTAAGAAAATTACCAAAGAAATAACTGACAAAAACACACCTGTTGCATATATGATTGTCGACAGAAACGGCAATAACCAAAAAAAATTTGTCCAAAGCAAACATGACTCTTTTAAACCATGAACACAAAATTTTGGTATTCAATTTATTGACGGGAATTATGCAAACCACATCCTTATAATTACTGCATGTAGAATTTACCATAAAAGTTAATGCAGTTTTTGCTGGGGCACCATCTGCAGTCAATCCGACAAAGGAACCATTACTGTATTCTACTCTTTGCGCAGTGTAAACTTCATCAACAAGTAAAGTAACAATTTTTTGTTCAGATGTTAAATTTACAGTTCTTTGATGAAGATAGTTCAATGTAATTTCACCAGTTTCTACAGTAGTTCCAACAGACAGCTGTCGAAGCCTGTTTATTGATGGCAGAATAAAAAATTCTTGCAGCTTTTTGTACAATGCAGTGCTTGTCAACTGCCACATATATGAAGAAATAATGGTTGCTGTAGAATAAAGTCTGCCATGTTTGGAAACTTGAAGCAAATTCAATTGTTCTATTATAAAACAAACTAAAGACATGCTAGATTGTGATAAATCTGCTACAACTGCTTCATCAGAAAGGTAACTTTTTAGCAAAGATATAGCTAATTTTAATGCTGATTTTTGATTGTTAGAAACAAAATTAGACATGTCTGCTAAAGCTTTACACCAGGCAAGAATATTAAATACTTCAGTTACTGTCTGCAGAGAACCACATGAAAGCAAATGCATATATTGATCTTTTGGTATCAAATTAGAAAAAACAAAAGCTTTGATTTGTAGCTCACTTGAAATTATCACAGACACTACAAGTTCTGGAGCAACTTTATAACTATCATCATTTTTAACAAAATAGAATTGAGCAGATGAAGCTGAATAAACACTAGTATATCCAAAGGGAAGAACTGCATTTTTCATTTTGCTTCTAAAGGATGAAAAATCCGAAAAAGAGTCTTGAATGAGAAAATCAGCATTTTGCTTTTGTAAAATGATGTTATCTTTTTCACGTCTAAAAGAGGAACTGGTAGAGGAGGCTGCACGCATTGTTGGTAAAGGTGATGAAAGGTATTTTGGCAAAGAAGGAAAAATTTTAGGAACAGCATCAGGTTTCAGATGCACTCTTTGCAGTTTTAGAGTACTTCTAGATTTACGTCTGGTACTACAAGTATCAGTTGAGATGGTTTTAAAATCACTTTCATGAAAGTGCTGTGCACAAACTTTATGAGACTTTGATACTTTCCAGTTTTGCCTTGGGATAGCCCTATACCATTTATCACGAAGCTCAGAATTTATAGGAAATTGAAATAATGCAACTTTTTTTCCATTCTTATTGGACCTATAGCCAGAATTGCAAGCTGGCACACAGCAAGTGTTCACCATTGTTAAAAACTTTCTGTAGTAGGTTACTCAAAATTCAATTACCTAAACTAAAAAATGCAGCAAATTTAATAACATTTAATTTTACATAAAAATTTAGTATTTTTAAAACCATAGAATTTATTTAAGAAAAACACTGACAGTGAAAGTAAAAATTTTTTATACTTATATGAAATATAAAAATAAATATTTGAATTGTTCAATACCATATTACACTCAATAGCATACCATGGAAAATATGAGTAATTACACAAAAAATTAAATTGTACAATAATTATAAATATTTCACAACACTAATCTTTTATTAATCAAAAAAATCACTTTTGAATAACCAAATTGTTAACTACACACTTTAAATTTTAAAACATATTATAACTAACTTGAAAATTTTGTAGAATTGGCAATTTTCTCACCATGCCATTTTAAATAAAAAAAAACTTTTTCACTTTGATCTATTAATTAAACACAAAAATTTTTTTTAATTATTTTTTTAACTACCATACTTTATTTAAAAAATAAATGTCTTTTTGAGTAATCAACCTAGTCACTTAAAATTTGATAAAAATAATAATGAAAAGTTTTTTTTTAATTAAAATGCTGGAAATTCAGGTTTTTAATTTATTATTTTGTTAATTATTTTAATGACTGCCTAAACAACTCATATTACTAAATTTTTTATATTTCAAAACTTTTGTTATTAGATCAACTAAATAAAAACTTAACTTTTGCTAAAATTAATTTTTGACTATAATACTTAAATTTTTTTAAAATAACTGTTTTATTAGAAATATCAGAGTAGGTAACCAAGTCACTTAAAATTACTTAATTTCATTAGTTTTTATAGCTAGATAAATTTCCATTATTATTATTTTTTTTTGTTCTAATCAATTTACTTAAAATTTATGATTTTAATTTGGTAATTTGAGTAACTGCCAAGTAACCTGTTTTTCAATAATTTTTTGAATAAATCTTGACGACAACTATTAAGTATAAAAAAAGGACATAATTCTTTAAAACTGTTTTATCTTTATCCATTAATGAATATTACATAAAAATTTTTTTATTCACTCTAATAATGACTAACATGAAGCTTTGCTTTAATTTTGATTTGAAAGCTTGACCCCACTAGCGTAAACCAAAAACTGGATCCAAAACGGAGTTGTACATCCCGATATCTAAAATCCCTAACAAATGGGTTCTCGCTCCTTCACCGAATTGCGAATGTGGCGCCTCTGAAAAAACCGCAGACCATGTGCTAACAGCGTGCCCTATACATCGGGCACCACATGGAGCACGAGGTCTGACGGTTTTGGATGAAGAAACTCGATGCTGGCTTAATAACACCACTGCCAGCATCTGATTCAGGCAGTGCAGCAGCCTGGGGTAGTAAAAGGATAAACCCTCGGCCCCAGTCCTGTTTGTGTCTGACCTGGAGTGGATACCTTTAAACGACGATGGCGACGACCTGTGAGTAAAACTTCCAAAGCCGAAAAATATTCAAACATAAAATCAGATTTTTTATGTCCATTGTTTTATCACAACCTGTGTGAAATATAATAAAAAGTAGTTTTTAATCAGATTGCCATTATAAATAAACTTTTTTTGTAGCTTATAAATCAAAAAGTCATACAGCTTTAAAAAGTAAAAAATATAAACCTATAACACCAAAACAGAATAAGCAAATTTAACGGAAATGATTCTTTATTTTAACAAACAGTATTTCGTTATGTAGCTTGATCTAAGTGCTTTACAAATTAACGCCGTTTTACTACTTATGTACAATCATTCCCCATTTAAAGTATATGGCAAAATCTGTTTTACAAAAATTTCTTTTTGTCACTAAGTCGTCGTCGTTTGAAGGGTATTCACTCCAGGTCAGACACAAACAGGACTGGGGCCGAGGGTTTATCCTTTTACTACCCCAGGCTGCTGCACTGCCTGCATCAGATGCTGGCAGTGGTGTTATTAAGCCAGCATCGAGTTTCTTCATCCAAAACCGTCAGACCTCGTGCTCCATGTGGTGCCCGATGTATAGGGCACGCTGTTAGCACATGGTCTGCGGTTTTTTCAGAGGCGCCACATTCGCAATTCGGTGAAGGAGCGAGACCCCATTTGTGCATGGACGAATGGAATCGCCCAACACCAGTCCGCAGGCGGTTGAGCTTAACCCAAGCTGCTCGGGGTAAGCTCATCCCAACAGGCCTGGCACCGGTCTCAGGCACAAAAGCACGGAGTCTGGAAGCATTTTCACAGTAGGGGAGATGTGGGACCAATGAAGCACGGCTGTATTTTCTCCCTTGCAAAAAGAATTTTTTTAATTTTGAATTTATTCAATCGAAGTGAATATAAAAATATTCTTTATCAAATCTAAGCTTCATCTTGCAACGCATTTTGAAGTAATTTGCAAATTAGTCTTTTTCAGCGCTTAAAGTAAATTTAAGCTACTGTGTTTCGAAGTATAAGAATGCAAAGAAGGTGTTGTATTTATAGCGGTGCTGATTTGGCAGTAATTGTGAACGTACGTACAGATACATTTTAGAAAAGTGTATCTTTTTAAAACTCAGTTAGTTTTGTTTTAGGATCTTTGAAGTAAAAATGGCTGACAATGAGACCAATGAAGCATTGACTAAAGGGACCAATGAAGCATTGCTTCATAATAATATTTTTTTGTTTTTCAGCAAAAATGTCAACTTTTAAAAAGAATAAAAATTTAAAAGGTAAATTTACGTCTTCACAAATTGATATGATACGTCGGAGTCAGACTGAAGCCGGAGTATGACATTTTTGGTCGGAGTCGGTTTTGTTGATTTCTAATGGAGTCGGAGTCTATTTTTTTAAATCAAATAATTTCCATCGGTAGAAAAAAATCTTTTTTGCAAAAAAATGTTATTTTTTAACCTCAAAATGTTATGTTTCTTAGCATTTACTTTATGTTCATTCGGATCTTGTTCACTGTTCGCCGTTACTAACTTCGCAGGCTTTGGAAATTCCGCAAAGTTTAAAAGTTTAACAAGTTTACTCGGCGAATAGTGAACTCCGCAATAAAGTGTTATTGTTGGATTTGTTGGAGCGCGAATAGCAAAGCTGCATTGAAACAGTCTTCATGGAAGGGGTTAAGGTTTGGGTTAAGGCAAAAAAGTTGTTTGGAACCAGATTTACGATTCTTTTTAAGCGTTGTTTATGGTACTTTTGATGCAAAAAACACCCATTGCATAAGTGCATAAATAATTTGAAATATATAAATTGAATTGAATTGAAAAATCGATTATCTTATCTTTGTTAAATAACTTGAATTTTAAATTTATTAAGTAGAACGAAAAAATAATGTAAAAATTGATTTTGTTAGATTTTGTTTTGTTTAGCTTGATCTATATTCATAATTTTTATATAAACAGAATAAGTAACCGAATAAAACGTAATAACGGAAATAACGGAATAAAATCAAAGAAACTATATGCAAGTAGTTGTTAATTTTAAAAGTTTACAGTAGACCGCACAGCGAATTCCTCTCTTCTTGGCTTCAAATTCTTCAACTATAGGAAAGCTATCCGAGCCTTTCTCAATCACACCGCTGGGTTTCACACACGTCTTATTAAAAATGAAATTTCGATATACGAAAGTATAACGACAATACAGCCTAAACGGTGCAGCTAACGATACAGCCAACAATGCAATCGCAAAACGAAGTTTTCCCAAGTTTCGTTTGCGATCTACAAACTCACTCTTCAAACTATAACACTAAACCAAATCACCGAACCACTGGATCACCAACGATTGAAAGGATATAAATTTACCAACATCTCAATTTATAGTGTGCTCGCCACTAGTGATGTCGCGTATACAAAATTTTGTGTCCGCAGCCCGAAAGTATTCTTTATTTGTGACACCGCACTGCACTGCACTGCAAAGTTGTTACCAAAACTTACACCGCACCGCGCTGCACCGCAAATCATATATTTAAATAGAAAACTTTTAGACATCTTCCTTTTTTTAAAACGGTGTTTCTTTAAACAATACTCACTGTTATAGTCCACAAAGTAAGCCCTTATATTTCAGATTCTATAGCTATTGGCATAATCTAATTGTTATATCATTGGAAGCACTTTAAGCACATTACTCTGCTTGGCATCCCAGCAAGCAGCCATAATTCAGTAAGGTCTCTATAGCTAAAAAAAAAAAACAAATAAAAAATTTCAACCCAACAGCAATATCTTGGCATCTTCAAAAGCTGATGAGATAATTAGGGTCTCTTCAAGAAGTCACCGTATGCAATTTTTGTTTGTGAAACTAACTCCAAATTCTCAGTGGTTATTATTGCTTCAAGAAAGGCCTTTTTTTCTCTTAGTTTTCTTTTTTATTCCATCCTGATGATGGAGATTCCGGGTAAGTTTCACCGAAAAAAATTGTTTACAGTGACTTCTTGAAGAGAGCCAATAATTGCTCTTAGTATAATGCCCCTCAATGTTTTCCTACAAGTTAAAAAAATATACAGTATAAAGAAAATATAATTATCTCTTTTTTTGCAAACACAAACTTTGCTTACTTTCAAGTTTGTTTTTTTGATGTTTTTAGCTTGGAATTTGAAAAAACAATCACTCGAACATGTTGCATAAATTACTTAGATTTTTTAACAATATAACCTTACCAAAACCTTTGATATGCATTTGTGGTCAAAGCAATAGTTGTTGTCATGCTAAGCTATTTTTGACAGCTATAACAGTAAATCAAATCCTCACAAATAACCTTTATTAAACTATATTTAATAAGTACATTCAATTTAAGGCGTAGTTAACTAATATTAAGAATATTAATAGACGGAGCTCCCATCAGGAGACAAGTATCGTCAGCAAATAAACGCGGAGTACAATTAACACTGTTGGGAATATCATTAATATATAGTAAAAAAAGAAGCAGTCCAAGGATGGAGCCTTTGAGAACTCCACTATCTATAAATTTTAAGGAAGAATTAGTATTATTAATTGTAACGTACTGATTTCTGTTTGTTAAAAAAGAACCAAAAAAATTGTTAACTATTCCTCGTATTTCATAATGTTCAAGTTTATAAAGTAAAATTGAATGATTAACAGTATTAAATGCTTTGGTTGAATCTTGAATTTAAAAATGCATGCTCAGTATATAATTTTTTTCAATAGTATCTAATGCAGAATTAGTAATATCTAGTAAAGTGGAAATGCAAAGTGGAATACTGAGGTCTGAATCCTTACTGTGTAGGAGTTAATAGTGAATGAAATTTTAAAAAAGAAAGTGTCCGCGTATGAACTAATTTTTCTAAAATTTTAAAAAATATAGACAATATTGAAATAGGTCTATAATTTGTTACTTCATTTTTATCTCCAACCTTATATACAGGAACGACTTTAGCTGTTAAAGACAGGTAGGAAAAATTCCGAAATCAAAACAAGCATTAAATAATATAGCTAACACCGGAGACAAAACCTCAGACGCAAGCACGATAAATTTTGCTTCAATCCCATCAGAACCATAACTTTTATTAGTATTTAACCAGTGTTCGGATTCAAAATTTTAAGAACAGGTTCTCTTTTGTTTAGAACAGGGGTGTCTAACCTTTTTGAGCCGAGGGCCATTTTGACGCACAAAAAATATTGGCGGGCCATACAAAGAAAACACTCCGCTTTTTGCATTAAAATTATAGTGATCTCTAAAAAAAAAAAGGTCTTCACTTGATATCAGACTGCGATTTGCTACTTTTTGCACCAAAATTATAATGATTTCTAAAAAAAGGTCTTCACTTGAAATCAGACTCCAATTTGCTGCTTTTTGCACCAAAATTATAGTGATCTCTAAAAAAAAAATAAATAAAAAAGGTCTTCGCCTGAAATCAATCTCCGATTTGCTACTTTTTGCACCGAAATCAAAATCATAGTGACAGAGGGCTCCAAAAAATACTGTGCGAGCCACTCAAAACCTTTACGCGGGCCACGGGTTGGACGGCCCTGGTTTAGAACTTACTAACACAGGTTCCCTCATTATACAGAGATATAGAGATACATAGGTTACGTTAAATTAAGGTTCGCTAAACGTGCTGAAATTTCAAGAACGGGTTTGCGCGAATTCGTGCGAACCCCCTGAATCCCATCACTGTATTTAACTGATTAATAATGCAGTGAATTTCAAACGCACTAGTAGGATTTAAAAACATAGAACAAACACGATTACATAGATACTGTTGAAAATTATTCAAATTAGAAAGTTTGACTTTTTCAGCTAAGGCTTTACCAACCCTACAAAAGTGATTATTGAATTTATCTGCAATGTCTAATGGTGTATCTATTTTTTGACCCTCTTCATGAATATAATTAGGAAGAACCCGAGTTGGTTTATTAGGAAGTAAAGTCTTCATAATACACCAAAATTTACGCATATCATGACTAGAGTTAATAATCTCTTGTTTTAAGTAAAGCTTTTTCGATAAGGCTTTGACATTAGACAATTTATTGGCATAAGTTTTATACAATATTTTTTCTATTTCAGTACCACTTTGAAAAAAATTTATATATATTATTTGTTTACGTCGAATTGAAACTAAAACATCTTTTGTTATCCATGGTTTATTAATTTACGTTTTTTGCGTGAAGCTTTTATTAATGGTGCTCGCGTGTTAATAGTCGTATACGAGTTCAATAAAATTTGAAAATAATTTTTCAACTTCATTACTGTAATTAAAGAAAAGAGAATGCCCAAAACTATTTGTAGATGATTGCAAATTATCAACAAAGCTATCATGATTAAATTTTTTTAAATTTCTAAAAAAGGAAGGTTGCTTATTGCATCTAATATTATCTTGTTTTTTATTTTTGCGTTCCACTATAATTGCTATGGGAAAGTAATCACTAATATCACTTAAAAATACACAAGAAAAAATTGTATTAGAGATATCATTTGTAATAACATGATTAATAATAGATCTGGATTTACCTATAACTCGAGTGTGCTTATCAATAGCACCATTACTTGAAATCATATTTAGATACATATTAGAATTTTCTGAGCAGTTTTTATCATCAATATTGGTGTTAAAATCACCAACAATGTAATATTTATGCTTATCTAACTGAGTTAGTTTATCATTAAAAGTTGAAATGAAATTTATAATAATACTTTTTGGGTGTCGATAAATAACTCCAAGATAAAAGTTTTCTATAGAATTAAAATCAGAAAATTTAATCCAAATATCTTCACAATTACAATTTAATATATTTTTCCTAATAATTTTTGAAGAATACTTATCAAAAATGTAAATTCTTACCCACCAGCAGCTGTTTGAGAGTCAGTATGTTCTATCAAATGATAACCAGTTAAGGAAAGTTTAACTGTTGGCAAGTTTTTGATTTTTGTTTCATTCAAACAAATAATATCAGGTAAATAATCTAGAGTTTGTAAAAATTCATGATTTAATGCATCAAAATTTTTATATTTTGATTGGATATTAATATGTAAAATAAATAAGCTATTCTTTTTTCTGTTAATGGTAGTTTACAGTTTGTCTCATAAGTCTTACATTTCTTAAAATTATTTGTTAATAGCCTGAATTATGTAGAGAAGAAATGAAATCAAAATCATTTGTATTATTTTTCAAATCATTTGCAAAGTTGATTTCTTCTTTGATGCTTAAAGTCAAATCTTCTACCATGCTATCCTAGTGTAATTTATTATTCTTAATGAAAAAAATCTAGGCAAAAAAAATTGGGATTGAATCCCAATCTAAGAACACTAATAACAGAACAAAGGCAACTAATCAAATATATAAAAAAGTGGAACCTACAGGTCAAAAGCACTATTATTTACAAAATAAGTTAGGCGCTAAACAGATAAGAATAAAATCATACATAAGCATTGATTCCGTCAATATAAAGACGATATTTGTCAGCTATGACTTTTCATGATGCTTTTTTGCCTTCTTGTCTGGCTTTATTGAATAATGGAAGAAGTTTCTTTTTTTGTTGTAGCATTTCAATGGGTAGGTAATCAGTTACATAGATATAACCTGGAAGTCTTGTTTTAAGATTCAATTCATTATTGTATAATTTCAGGTTTTTTAAAGATCTATATATAAGCTGTTTGTTGAATAAGTTAATTAATACCACTATCATTCTGGCAGAATTCTGCTAAAATGACGGAACTAAAAATCGGAACAAAACCAAAACAGAGTTTCCAAACAACAAAAAACAAAAGGTTGAATTTTTTTTACTTGTAAAATCAATTGCTTTTTAGCTTTAAGGGCCAAACCAAAAAGCTTTTAAAATGATCTAAATGAAAAAATCATTGACCTAAAAAGGAGCAGCAACGAGTCTCACTCGGGGATTTCCCAGCAGAACGCTTTGAATTTCGATTTTTAATAGATTTTCGATGTACATTATGACTCCTACCCGAATTAAACTGATTTTGCGTTGGGGGCCAACCCAATCAACTTTTAAACTGATCTGGATGATCAATGCATCAAAATATACACGGCCAGCAACGATTCCCACTCGGGGATTTCCCAGCAGAACGCTTTGAATTTCGATTTTCTAACGATTTTTGATGTATTTTATGAATCCTACCCGAATTAAACTGACTTCTTGCGTTGGGGGCCAATCCAATCAACTTTTAAACTGATCTGGGTGATCAATGCATCAAAATATACACGGCCAGCAACGAGTCCCACTCGGGGATTTCCCAGCAGAATGCTTTGATTTTCGACTTTTAATAGATTTTCGATGTATTTTATGAATACTACCCGCATTAAACTGACTTCTTGCGTTGGGGGCCGATCCAATCAACTTTTAAAAAAATTTGAGTGATCAGTGCATCAAAATAAACACGGCCGGCAACGAGTCCCACTCGGGGATTTCCCAGCAGAACGATTTGAATTTCGACTTTTAACAGATTTTTGATGTATTTTATGACTCCTGCACGAATTAAACTGACTTCTTGCGTTGGGGGCCAATCAAATCAACTTTTAAAATGATTTGAGTAATCAATGCATCAAAATATACACGGCCGGCAACGAGTCCCACTCGGGGATTTCCCAGCAGAACGCTTTGAATTTTGACTTTTAATAGATTTTTGATGTATTTTATGACTTCTGCACGAATTAAACTGACTTCTTGCTTTGGGGGCCAATCCAATCAACTTTTAAACTGATCTGGGTGATCAATGCATCAAAATATACACGGCCAGCAACAATTTCCACTCGGGGATTTCCCAGCAGAACGCTTTGATTTTCGACTTTTAATAGATTTTCGATGTATTTTATGAATCCTACCCGAATTAAACTGACTTCTTGCGTTGGGGGCCGATCCAATCAACTTTTAAAATGATTTGAGTGATCAGTGCATTAAAATAAACACGGCCGGCAACGATTCCCACTTGGGGATTTCCCAGCAGAACGCATTGAATTTCGATTTTCTAACGATTTTCGATGTATTTTATGACTCCTGCACGAATTAAACTGACTTCTTGCGTTGGGGGCCAATCCAATCAACTTTTAAACTGATCTGGGTAATCAATGCATCAAAATAAATACGGCCAGCAACGATTCCCACTCGGGGATTTCCCAGCAGTACGATTTGAATTTCGATTTTCTAACGATTTTCGATGTACATTATGAATCTTACCCGAATTAAACTGATATTTTGCGTTGGG
Source organism: Diplosoma virens (assembly GCA_963680785.1). Classification (NCBI taxonomy): domain Eukaryota; kingdom Metazoa; phylum Chordata; class Ascidiacea; order Aplousobranchia; family Didemnidae; genus Diplosoma; species Diplosoma virens. The sequence goes on along the minus strand of OY796895.1, from coordinate 34,288,879 downwards.
GGCCGATCCAATCAACTTTTTAAATGATCTGGGTAATTAATGCATCAAAATATACACGGCCAGCAACGATTCCCACTCGGGGATTTTCTAGCAGAACGATTTGAATTTCGATTTTCTAACGATTTTTGATGTATTTTATGAATACTACCCGAATTAAACTGACTTCTTGCGTTGGGGGCCAATCCAATCAACTTTTTAAATGATTTGAGTGATTAATGCATCAAAATAAACACGGCCGGCAACGAGTCCCATTTGGGGATTTCCCAGCAGAACGATTTGAATTTCGATTTTCTAACGATTTTCGATGTATTTTATGACTCCTGCATGAATTAAACTGACTTCTTGCGTTGGGGGCCGATCCAATCAACTTTTAAACTGATCTGGGTAATCAATGCATCAAAATATACACGGCCGGCAACGATTCCCACTCGGGGATTTCCCAGCAGAACGCTTTGAATTTCGACTTTTAATAGATTTTTAATGTATTTTATGACTTCTGCACAAATTAAACTGACTTCTTGCGTTGGGGGCCGATCCAATCAACTTTTAAACTGATCTGGGTGATCAATGCATCAAAATATACACGGCCGGCAACGATTCCCACTCGGGGATTTCCCAGCAGAACGCTTTGAATTTCGACTTTTAATAGATTTTCGATGTATTTTATGACTCCTGCACGAATTAAACTGACTTCTTGCGTTGGGGGCCGATCCAATCAACTTTTAAACTGATCTGGGTAATTAATGCATCAAAATATACACGGCCAGCAACAAGTCCCACTCGGGGATTTCCCAGCAGAACGCTTTGAATTTCGACTTTTAATAGATTTTCGATGTATTTTATGACTTCTGCACGAATTAAACTGACTTCTTGCGTTGGGGGCCGATCCAATCAACTTTTAAACTGATCTGGGTAATCAATGCATCAAAATATACACGGCAAGCAACGAGTCCCACTCGGGGATTTCCCAGCAGAACGCTTTGAATTTCGATTTTTTAACGATTTTTGATGTATTTTATGACTCCTACCCGAATTAAACTGACTTCTTGCGTTGGGGGCCAATTAAATCAACTTTTAAACTGATCTGAATGATCAGTGCATCAAAATAAACACGGCTGGAAAAGAGTCCCATTTGGGGATTTCCCAGCAGAACGCTTTGACTTTCGACTTTTAATAGATTTTCGATGTATTTTATGAATCCTACCCGAATTAAACTGACTTCTTGCGTTGGGGGCCAATCCAATCAACTTTTAAACTGATTTGGGTGATTAATGCATCAGAATAAACACGGCCAGCAACGAGTCCCATTTGGGGATTTTCCAGCAGAACGCTTTGAATTTCAACGTTTACCAGATTTTCGATGTATTTTATGACTCCTGCACGAATTAAACTGATATTTTGCGTTGGGGGCCGATCCAATCAACTTTTAAACTGATCTGGATGATCAAATCATCAAAATAAACACGGCTGGCAACAAGTCCCACTCGGGGATTTCCCAGCAGAACGCTTCGAATTTTAAGTTTGAAATGATTTTCGATGTATATTATGAATCTTTCTAGAATTTTACTGGATTTATGTCTTATCACATTGTTTGCGTTAACAATGCTTTCACCAATAAAACAATTAATAAAAAAAATTATTTTTCTTAAATAAGAGTCAAGGTGGATTTCTTCAGAGGTTTTTATACTGCTTTTATTTAAAACTTGATTCATTTTCATACAACATGTTTAATAAAAGTTTTTAAACTCTCTTCATCTTCCCTACCGGTCTACAAATTAGATTTAAGTTAAGTTAAAAGCTTGTTTATATTTTTTATTAACTTTGTTTCAGATGTAATTGCAGCATCACTTTTATTGGCCAACAAGCTTAATCAATTAATTTTTTACATGTATTTATTTATTGTATTCAATCAATCAATCAACTTCAACGCACCGTATTTGAGGAAAAGATAATGAAGAAAACATAAAATGAAATCGATAATGATTAATACTGGATGATGCGTAATGTTATATTGCACGTAATCCTGTACAGTGGTGCTTGGTTTTTGACTCTTCTAGACGATGGCCACCCTTTGCTCAAGGTCATGCATGACCAACTTTTTGGTAGTAGTGTGATCGATTTTTGATTGCTTCTACTTTGAAGTTGTCAATGAAAAATCTTTTAGCTTTGCTTTAAATAGATTGATGAATGTTTTTCAATTTCGATAAAAATGTTCTTCTAAACCTTACCTTCTTGGTACTTTATGCATCTTTGTAATATATTTTGACGCTTGTAGAGTAATTTAAAGAGTTTTTGCGCTCTGTATTTTGTGATAGTTGCTGGGGAACATCTCGAGTCGAAAATGTTCTTTTCTTTGATGCTCTTTGACGTAGGCTAAATTTGGTTAAATATGTGTATGTGTTTTTTTGGTTTGTTTTATTTGCTTTGTGGCTAAAGCCAAAATAAATTTTCCATTTCCCAATTTAAATTAGCTTTACAATGCTTAGCAATGTAATCCCAATTTGGTACTCTTAGGTTTTGTCTGGCATTAAAAATGTTTTATGCCGTTAAATGTATCTTTTTTACTATAAATCGTATATCATTTAGTTTTGCATTCAAGCTTACAGCTTAACACTGCTACAAATTTACGGAAATTTTTCAGTTTTTTGTTGTTGTTTAAGAGCTACTGGGCATTTACTAATGATTTGTTTTACAATTTTAAATAAATAAAAAAATTGGATTTTTAAAATGAGAAAGTGAAAAATAAATTACGAAAGTGGTTGTACTTTTACTTTGACGACAAACCATTTTTAGCAAATTGCATTGATGAAAGTCTCGCGACCAGTCTGAAGACCTTTTTTTTAATCTCGGTCTCGGTTTCAACCTGGTGTGTGTGGTCTCAATTTTGATCTGGAGGTGATGTGGTCTCGGTCTTGTGTTTTTTTTATTGGTTTCAAGACAAGACATTCTTTTAAATATTTTTGTTACCTGATCTTATTGTGATGATTTTTGCAATTTGCTTAAGAACGACCCTAAATTCACCAGCTTTGCAGCAATATGAAGTGGTAAAAGACTAAGAGTTTATGTAATTTTTTAATCTTATATTTTGGAAGCTTTTTAAAATGTATTTTAATGAAGATTTTTATTGTGATCCGAGTCATCTGTTCCTAGGTAATGTAATTAAGAAAAATTTTATTTTAATTTTTCTTTCGTCCATAAACAAGTGTAGTTGTGCTTTAAAAGTTTGTACTTACACTCTTACCCTTTAAAACTTTCGCAGCAGATTAATTTGATTGTAGAAAAATGAAGAAAGTTGATTACGTAAATATTTTTTAAAGCTACGTACTTTTGTTTAAATTGGAAAACTAGTTTTAACAGAAGAGCGAAAGAAATGATTGAAAAGACTACATCTACAGCAGCAAGGTAGCTAATGTAGTTTTAAGTTAACCAAATGCAGAAGTAGTCCCGAGAGCAAACATGGATTTTAAAATATTGTTTGTTACATTAATTTCCTTGCCAAAAGTTGCTTTCAAAAAAATATTAAAATGCTTATTTAGGACCTTGATTTGAATGTGTGATGTCATAGGCAATATATTAAACTAATATTTGCTTTAAAGCAGATTAATTGTGATAAAAAAATAAATTAAGCGTTAAGTGGAACCTATAACTTTGTTATAATCCAATTAAAAACTTTGTAAAGTAAAGTTAGATGTAGACTCGAATTGTAATAACGTTATGTTAAGGATAAATTTGTTAAAAATTTGGACAGTAGAATTCAATAGCGTGGTTCAGGCCTTAGAATAATATAGGCCGCGAATACTTAGAATAGAGGCTACGATATACGTAAATAATAAAATTTTTATTTCGAATTTTTTTAATTTTTAGGCCTAATCACAGGTATTAATTTGGTAGGAGTATAGCCTTACCTGCCGGGGGGCAGGGGGCAATTCCCCCCTCCGAGTTTCAGTACTTTGGGCAAAATCATAATTGGAGCAGCGACAAGAAAATGTTTGGAATCGAAATTCAAAGCGTTCTGCTGAGAAATCCCCGAGTGGCAATCGTTGCCGGCCGTATTTATTTTGATGCACTGATCACCCAGATCAGTTTAAAAGTTGATTGGATTGGCCCCCAACGCAAGAAGTCAGTTTAATTTGTGCAGGAGTCATAAAATACATCGAAAATCGTTAGAAAATCAAAAATTTAAAGCGTTCTGCTGGGAAATCTCCGAGTGGGAATCATTGCCGGCCGTGTATATTTTGATGCATTGATTACCCAGATCAGTTTAAAAGTTGATTGGATTGGCCCCAACCGCAAGAAGTCAGTTTAATTCGGGTAGGAGTCATAAAATACATCGAAAATCGTTAGAAAATCGAAATTCAAAGAGTTCTGCTGGGAAATCCCCGAGTGAGACTCGTTGCCGGCCGTGTATATTTTGATGCATTGATCACCCAGATCAGTTTAAAAGTTGATTGGATTGGCCCCCAACGCAAGAAGTCAGTTTAATTCAGGTAGGAGTCATAAAATACATCGAAAATCGTTAGAAAATCGAAATTCAAAGCGTTCTGCTGGGACATCCCCGAGTGGGAATCCTTGCCGGCCGTGTTTATTTTGATGCACTGATCACCCAAATTAGTTTAAAAGTTGATTGGATTGGCCCCCAACGCAAGAAGTCAGTTTAATTCGTGCAGGAGTCATAAAATACATCGAAAATCGTTAGAAAATCAAAATTCAAAGAGTTCTGCTGGGAAATCCCCGAGTGGGAATCGTTGCCGAACGTGTTTATTTTGATGCATTGATCATCCAGATCTGTTTAAAAGTTGATTGGATTGGCCCCCAACGCAAGAAGTCAGTTTAATTGGTATAGGAGTCATAAAATACATCGAAAATCGTTAGAAAATCGAAATTCAATGCGTTCTGCTGGGAAATCCCCGAGTGGGAATCGTTGCCGGCCGTGTATATTTTGATGCACTGATTACCCAGATCAGTTTAAAAGTGGATTGAATCGGCCCCCAACGCAAGAAGTCAGTTTAATTCGGGTAGGAGTCAAAAAATACATCGAAAATCTTTAGAAAATCAAAATTCAAATCGTTCTGCTGGGAAATCCCCGAGTGGGACTCGTTGCTGGTTGTGTTTATTCTGATGCATTAATCATCCAGATCAGTTTAAAAGTTGATTGGATTGGCCCCCAACGCAAGAAGTTAGTTTAATTGGTATAGGAGTCATAAAATACATCGAAAATCGTTAGAAAATCGAAATTTAAATCGTTCTGCTGGGAAATCTCCGAGTGAGAATCATTGCCGGCCGTGTATATTTTGATGCATTGATTACCCAGATCAGTTTAAAAGTTGATTGGATCGGCCCCCAACGCAAGAAGTCGGTTTAATTCAGGTAGGAATCATAAAATACATCGAAAATCGTTAGAAAATCGAAATTCAAATCGTTCTGCTGGGAAATCCCCAAGTGGGACTCGTTGCCGGCCGTGTATATTTTGATGCATTGATCACCCAGATCAGTTTAAAAGTTGATTGAATCGGCCCCCAACGCAAGAAGTTAGTTTAATTCAAGTAGAATTCATAAAATACATGTACATCAAAAATCGTTAGAAAATCGAAATTCAAAGCGTTCTGCTAGGAAATCCCCAAGTGGGACTTGTTGCCGGCCGTGTTTATTTTGATGCATTGATTACCCAGATTAGTTTAAAAGTTGATTGGATCGGCCCCCAACGCAAGAAGTCAGTTTAATTCAGGTAGGAGTCACAAAATACATCGAAAATCGTTAGAAAATCAAAATTCAAAGCGTTCTGCTGGGAAATCCCCGATTGGGACTCGTTACCGAACGTGTTTATTTTGATGCATTGATTAGCCAGATCAGTTTAAAAGTTGATTGGATCGGCCCCCAACGCAAGAAGTCAGTTTAATTGGTATAGGAGTTATAAAATACATCGAAAATCGTTAGAAAATCGAAATTCAATGCGTTCTGCTGGGAAATCCCCGAGTGGGAATCGTTGCTGGCCGTGTATATTTTGATGCATTGATTACCCAGATCATTTTAAAAGTTGATTGGATCGACCCCCAACGCAAGAAGTCAGTTTAATTCATGCAGGAGTCATAAAATACATCGAAAATCTTTAGAAAATCGAAATTCAATGCGTTCTGCTGGGAAATCCCCGAGTGGGACTCGTTGCTGGTCGTGTATATTTTGATGCATTGATCATCCAGATCAGTTTAAAAGTTGATTGGATCGACCCCCAACGCAAGAAGTCAGTTTAATTGGTATAGGAGTCATAAAATACATCGAAAATCGTTAGAAAATCAAAATTCAAAGCGTTCTGCTGGGAAATCCCCGAGTGGGACTCGTTGCCGGCCGTGTATATTTTGATGCATTGATTACCCAGATCAGTTTAAAAGTTGATTGGATCGGCTCCCAACGCAAGAAGTCAGTTTAATTCACGTAGGATTCATAAAATACATCAAAAATCGTTAGAAAATCAAAATTCAAAGCGTTCTGCTGGGAAATCCCCGAGTTGGACTCGTTGCTGGCCGTGTATATTTTGATGCATTGATTACCCAGATTAGTTTAAAAGTTGATTTGATTGGCCCCCAACGCAAGAAGTCAGTTTAATTGGTATAGGAGTCATAAAATACATCGAAACTTGTTAGAAAATCAAACTTCAAAGCGTTCTGCTGGGAAATTCCCGAGTGGGACTCGTTGCTGGCCGTGTTTATTTTGATGCATTGATCATCCAGATCAGTTTAAAAGTTGATTGGATTGGCCCCCAACGCAAGAAGTCAGTTTAATTTGGGTAGGATTCATAAAATACATCGAAAATCGTTAGAAAATCGAAATTCAAAGAGTTCTGCTGGGAAATCCCCGAGTGGGAATCGTTGCCGGCCGTATTTATTTTGATGCATTGATCACCCAGATCATTTTAAAAGTTGATTTGATTGGCCCCCAACGCAAGAAGTCAGTTTAATTGGTATAGGATACATAAAATACATCGAAAATCGTTAGAAAATCGAAATTCAAAGCGTTCTGCTGGGAAATCTCCAAGTGGGACTCTTTGCCAGCGGCGTATATTTTGATGCATTGATCACCCAGATCATTTTAAAAGTTGGTTGGATCGGCCCCCAACGCAAGAAGTTAGTTTAATTGGTATAGGAGTCATAAAATACATCGAAAATCGTTAGAAAATCGAAATTCAAATCGTTCTGCTGGGAAATCTCCAAGTGGGACTCTTTGCCAGCGGCGTATATTTTGATGCATTGATTACCCAGATCAGTTTAAAAGTTGATTGGATTGGCCCCCAACGCAAGAAGTCAGTTTAATTCAGGTAGGAGTCATAAAATACATCGAAAATCGTTAGAAAATCAAAATTCAAAGCGTTCTGCTGGGAAATCCCCAAGTGGGACTCGTTGCCGGCCGTGTATATTTTAATGCATTGATCACCCAGATCAGTTTAAAAGTTGATTGGATTGGCCCCCAACGCAAGAAGTCAGTTTATTTCGGGTAGGAGTCATAAAATACATCAAAAATCGTTAGAAAATCGAAATTCAAAGCGTTCTGCTGGGAAATCCCGAGTGGGAATCGTTGCCGGCCGTGTATATTTTGATGCATTGATTACCCAGATTATTTTAAAAGTTGATTGGATCGACCCCCAACGCAAAAAGTCAGTTTAATTCGGGTAGGATTCATAAAATACATCAAAAATCGTTAAAAAATCAAAATTCAAAGCGTTCTGCTGGAAAATCCCCGAGTGGGAATCGTTGCCGGCCGTGTTTATTTTGATACATTGATCATCCAGATCAGTTTAAAAGTTGATTGGATTGGCCCCCAACGCAAGAAGTCAGTTTAATTCAGGTAGGATTCATAAAATACATCAAAAATCGTTAGAAAATCAAAATTCAAAGCGTTCTGCTGGGAAATCCCCGAGTGGGAATCGTTGCCGGCCGTGTTTATTTTGATACATTGATCATCGAGATCAGTTTAAAAGTTGATTTGATTGGCCCCCAACGCAAGAAGTCAGTTTAATTCAGGTAGGATTCATAAAATACATCGAAAATCGTTAGAAAATCAAAATTCAAAGAGTTCTGCTGGGAAATCCCCGAGTGGAACTCGTTGCTGGTCGTATTTATTTTGATGCATTAATCATCCAGATCAGTTTAAAAGTTGATTGGATTGGCCCCCAACGCAAGAAGTCAGTTTAATTGGTATAGGAGTCATAAAATACATCGAAAATCGTTAGAAAATCGAAATTCAAAGCGTTCTGCTGGGAAATCCCCGACTGGGACTCGTTGCCGGCCGTGTATATTTTAATGCATTGATCATCCAGATCAGTTTAAAAGTTGATTGAATCGGCCCCCAACGCAAGAAGTCAGTTTAATTTGTGCAGGAGTCATAAAATACATCGAAAATCGTAAAAAATCGAAATTCAATGCGTTCTGCTGGGAAATCCCCAAGTGAGACTCGTTGCCGGCCGTGTATATTTTGATGCATTGATCACCCAGATAAATTTAAAAGTTGATTGGATTGGCCCCCAACGCAAGAAGTCAGTTTAATTCAGGTAGGATTCATAAAATACATCAAAAACGTTAGAAAATCGAAATTCAAATCGTTCTGCTGGGAAATCCCCGAGTGGGAATCGTTGCCGGCCGTGTTTATTTTGATGCATTGATCATCGAGATCAGTTTAAAAGTTGATTGGATTGGCCCCCAACGCAAAAAGTCAGTTTAATTCAGGTAGGAGTCATAAAATACATCGAAAATCGTTAGAAAATCGAAATTCAAAGCGTTCTGCTGGGAAATCCCCGAGTGGGACTCGTTGCTGGTCGTATTTATTTTGATGCATTGATCATTCAGATCAGTTTAAAAGTTGATTGGATCGGCCCCCAACGCAAGAAGTCAGTTTAATTGGTATAGGAGTCATAAAATACATCGAAAATCGTTAGAAAATCAAAATTCAAAGCGTTCTGCTGGGAAATCCCCGAGTGGGAATCATTGCCGGCCGTGTATATTTTGATGCATTGATCACCCAGATCAGTTTAAAAGTTGATTGGATCGGCCCCCAACGCAAGAAGTCAGTTTAATTCGTGCAGGTGTCATAAAATACATCGAAAATCGTTAGAAAATCGAAATTAAAATCGTTCTGCTGGGAAATTCCCGAGTGGCAATCGTTGCCGGCCGTGTATATTTTGATGCATTGATCATCCAGATCAGTTTAAAAGTTGATTGGATCGGCCCCCAACGCAAGAAGTCAGTTTAATTCAGGTAGGATTCATAAAATACATCGAAAATCGTTAGAAAATCGAAATTCAAAGCGTTCTGCTGGGACATCCCCGAGTGGCAATCGTTGCCGGCCGTGTTTATTTTGATGCATTGATCATCCAGATAAATTTAAAAGTTGATTGGATTGGCCCCCAACGCAAAAAGTCAGTTTAATTGGTATAGGAGTCATAAAATACATCGAAAATCGTTAGAAAATTGAAATTCAAAGCGTTCTGCTGGGACATCCCCAAGTGGGACTCGTTGCTGGCTGTGTATATTTTGATGCATTGATCATCCAGATCAGTTTAAAAGTTGATTGGATTGGCCCCCAATGCAAGAAGTCAGTTTAATTTGTGCAGGTGTCATAAAATACATCGAAAATCGTTAGAAAATCGAAATTAAAATCGTTCTGCTGGGAAATCCCCGAGTGGCAATCGTTGCCGGCCGTGTATATTTTGATGCATTGATCATCCAGATCAGTTTAAAAGTTGATTGGATCGGCCCCCAACGCAAGAAGTCAGTTTAATTCAGGTAGGAGTCATAAAATACATCGAAAATCGTTAGAAAATCAAAATTCAAAGCGTTCTGCTGAGAAATCCCCGAGTAGCAATCGTTGCCGGCCGTATTTATTTTGATGCATTGATCATCCAGATCAGTTTAAAAGTTGATTGGATCGGCCCCCAACGCAAAAAGTCAGTTTAATTGGTATAGGAGTCATAAAATACATCGAAAATCGTTAGAAAATCGAAATTCAAAGCGTTCTGCTGGGAAATCCCCAAGTGGGACTCGTTCCCGGCCGTGTATATTTTGATGCATTGATCACCCAGATCAGTTTAAAAGTTGATTGGATTGGCCCCCAACGCAAGAAGTCAGTTTAATTTGTGCAGGATTCATAAAATACATCAAAAATCGTTAGAAAATCGAAATTCAAAGCGTTCTGCTGGGAAATCCCCGAGTGGGACTCGTTGCCGGCCGTGTATATTTTGATGCATTGATCACCCAGATCAGTTTAAAAGTTGATTGGATTGGCCCCCAACGCAAAAAGTCAGTTTAATTCAGGAAGGAGTCATAAAATACATCGAAAATCGTTAGAAAATCAAAATTCAAAGCGTTCTGCTGGGAAATCCCCGAGTGGGAATCGTTGCTGGTTGTGTATATTCTGATGCATTGATCATCCAGATCAGTTTAAAAGTTGATTGAATTGGCCCCTAACGGAAAATCAGTTTAATTCGGGTAGGAGTCATAATGTACATCGAAAATCTATTAAAAATCGAAATTCAAAGAGTTCTGCTGGGAAATCCCCGAGTGAAACTCGTTGCTGCTCCTTTTTAGGTCAATGATTTTTTCATTTAAATCATTTTAAAAGCTGTTTGGCTTGGCCGTTAAAGCTACAAAGCAATTGATTTTACAAGTAAAAAAATTTAATTTTTTGTTTTTTGTTGTTTGGAAACTCTGTTTTGGTTTTGTTCCGATTTTTTGTTCCGTCATTTTAGCAGAATTCTGCCAGAATGATAGTGGTTAATTAATTTAATAATTATAGATTGTTATATTATAGATCAAGTAACCTTCTTGCCCCCCAGCATTTCTAACTTTTTTGTTTATTCAAGTTTTTTTTATCCTTTTTAATTAAAATTTTATTGTCACCACATTATAAACCCAATTTAATGTTTACTTTGTAATGCATCTACCTATTTTTTTATTTTTACATATTTTCTGATAGAACTGTTATTAGTGTTTATTTTCACTGAACATGATAGTGCTATGGCTTGGAGATCACATGGAAAAAGTAATGCAGATTTAGTAAGCAAACTTCAAGCTAATGGAATAATTAAGAAAGATGGTGTTGCTGAAGCAATGCGAAAAACCGATCGAAAACACTACATTGAATACAATCCATACAATGATTCACCTCAATCTATTGGTTATCAAGCAACCATAAGTGCTCCTCACATGCATGCTTATGCTTTAGAAATTCTTCATGATCAATTAACATCTAAAGAGTCTGTTTCAGCTCTTGATGTTGGATCAGGTAGTGGATATTTGACAGCTTGCTTTGCAAGAATGATGGGTAAAAATGGTAAAGCATTTGGAATAGAGCATATTGAAGAGTTAGTGAAGAAATCTATAGAAAACATTAAAAAAGATGATCCTGATCTTTTGTTATCTGGAAGAGTTACTTTGAAAAAAGGTGATGGTCGATTAGGTTATGATCCTGAAAATAAACAAACTGAGTTGTATGATGCCATTCATGTTGGTGCTGCTGCTCCACAAGTGCCACAACCATTGCTTGATCAATTAAGAAAAGGTGGCAGGCTTATTTTACCTGTTGGAGCTGCAGGTTCTACCCAAACATTTCAACAATGGGATAAAGATGAAAATGGTCAATTGTTTAAAAAAGATTTGATGAATGTTGTCTATGTTCCTTTAACTGATAAGAAGAAACAATGGCCTGGTTAAAGTTGATTAAATAAATAAAGTTAAAATTTTTAAAAGTTACTAATTGCAAAGACTTCAAATTATTATTATCATTTGTAATGTAATATGTTTATTTTGTCATTATGACAAATGAAAAATTTAAAAATTAGTTCAATTTTTGTTAATTTTTTTAAAATTCTACTTATTTGTATCAAAAACAAAATATTTGTTTATTACAAATACTGCTATAAAGCTTCCCGTTTTTCTTGTGTTTTTTATTATTTTTTATATATTGAATTAATTTCGACAAATATAAGATTTGGGTAATATTAAAACATGTTTGTTATTGAAATTTTATCAAATATGGTAATTTTATAGAATTACTACTGTATCCAAAATGGTGCTTTTGTAGTGCATTTCATGGGTTTTCTAGATTTTTAAAAACAATTTAGGCATTGAAAAGCTTTGCAAATGCCTAATCTAGCTGTAACATTATATCACTTCAAAATGAACTCCCTTTGCTGATAGCAACAATTATGCAACCTTGCATCAGGGGCAAAACCTTCCTGAAACCTCTGTGCCCCCTACACTACAAAGCATATGAGAACAAAGAAGCCCAGAACTAAGCTACAATAATAGAAAAGATGCATGCACAGTCCTTATAATCATGCTGCACATGCACAATAATAGAAAAGACACATGAGGATACGGTAGACATTTTATAAAAATATCTCAAATACACGTGGTTGATAAAGCAATAAGGCTAAAAATATAACTGATGCATACATCAATGCACTTATAGACAAAGTAATTGTTTTTGCCATTATGAAAAGTTTTGTTAAATTTATGACAAATTAGAATTATTTTGTTGATGCAACAAAAAAAAAAACAAAAGTCAATTTACAAAAAAAGATTGTTGAAATGATTGTGAAAAGTTTCATTATATGGAGATTATTAGAAGTTTTGTAGAAATGTATAATAGTAATATTTATGCCATCTGATTTGTTTTTTCATGTTAACTTTTTAGTTATTTGGAATGAATTAAATGTGCATTATTAATAATTGTCATATTCAATATGTTAATGATGTTCATACACATAAACATATTATTTTAATATTATTTTTGGGTTCAATTATATTATATTTTTTGAGATAGCCATAAATCATTGTAAAATGGTAGATAAAAATAATCTTAAAAATTATTCCTATGAGGAGCTTCAAGCAGAAATTGAACAGGAAAAAATGATGAAGTAATAAATTTTTAAATAATATGTATACTGCAGCTGTGTCTTTGAAGTAAATTTTTATTTGCATCTATTATTTTTTACTTGAATAATTTTTTTTTTTTTTTTTGGTTAAAAATTTATTAATTGAATTTTATTACTGAGACCAAAACTGTGAGCACTTTGAACACAAAGCTTATGCTTTATTTACAATTAAAGTAATTACACTACATTTTTATGTGTTTCAATCAGACAGCAATATCTTGGTATCTCTGAAAACAGGTCAAGGTAATTGCTTGACTGTGTCTATCTATGGTGCCTTTGTCTTTTTTCTGCAAGTCAAGGACATAAATATAGAGAAAAAATAAAATGTCTTTTGATTATTGCATTATTTTGAGGTGTTAATAGGTAAATTAGATGGTATTTTATGGTTTTATATATTTTTTAATTCGATTTTTTTTCAACATAAATGGTCACAATGTTCTGGTAGTTCAGCGGCAATGGCTTTCAAATATAATCAGTTTCTTTAATTTTATTAATTTACTGGGTATGAAAAATACATGTAAAAATCAATATAAATAGGTTAATTATTATACATGTTAATATACACTATAGGCCAAAAGTTTAAGTCCACCCCTTGAATTTTCATGTGTTTTCTGTCTTCATTTACCCAGTTTCTGTCTTTTGCTGAAGTGAATACTGTATACCAAATTTTGAAATCCCCAATTTTTTGACAATAGATTGTTGTGAAAATCCCTCTGCAGCAAGAATATCTATCCTTGTCCTCTGTTCAATTGATAACTGCTTTTTCTTGGCCATTTTATAAGAAGGGCTCTGTAAATAGTTAATAATAGATGAAAACTACTGTAAATACAGTAGTATTTTTTACAATGTTTTCTTATCAATTTTTATCTCGGTAAAAGAAAAAAAGGATATTAAATTAGACAAACACCTTCTGAAAAGTAGAGAATATGGACTAACTTCATTATAACTAAAAATTTAAGGAATAAGCAATAAGCAAGGAAGAAGTCAAGATAACCCTCACAAAGAGCTTATATCCAAACTCAGTTGAAATGGCAGCGAAATCCAATAAAAGTTAGTCAGGCTTTGTTAAAACATTTTGTCGATCTTCATTATACAAGGGTTCATTGTTTCTGATGAAAATTATTTGCCAATACAGACTGATTTAACCGCTTTTTGAAAATTCAAGGGGTGGACTTAAACTTTTGGCCTGTAGTGTAGATTTTAACGTTTAAGTTTTTGAAAATCTTTTATAATAATTGACCCTTAGGAATACTATCTAACTACAAAGTACAAATAAAAATCGGTGTTTTTGCTGTCTGTCAAGTTAATAAAACATGAAATGTGATTCTGTATGTACTTCAGTGTTAATGCATTAATAATTTTTTATGCAGAAGTATGCTGGATCAATCTATTGCTGATCTTCAAGGCACTGTGACTGATTTAGAAGGCAAGCTTGGGCAAATCGATTCGGAAGGAAATGAATGGAAAACAAGGTTAGGTAGCATCATGCACATGACTGCTGTTACCCTGACAAAATGTGTTTGATTTATGAAAATAAAGTGATCATAAACAAAAAGCACGATCATATTTTAATTACATGAGCAAGATATTTTTAAATATTTACAAGTATTATTTAAAAAAAGGCACTACCATAGAGTTAAATAATTTTTTTTGGCAGCAAGCTCTTTATTTAACTGTTATTTATTTGTTGTTACTTGGATTTGAACAACATTTTCTTCAAGCAAAACTTCTAGGTTGCACGCTTTTAGCGGTGCTAATAGCCCAGTACAGTATAAACGTTTAAAAGTGATAATTTTTTTATAAACCTTTGCCAATTAAAATAAATATTGTCATTTCGTAAATCTTCCCATAATTTTTTGAAAATGCGTTGCTTATTGTAACTTAGATGTTCTCTTGGTACCGGTCGCAAGTCTCGATAACGCAGCGTAAACAAAGGAATTTGTAAAGTTTATGACAAACGAGCAGGTTGCTTTTAAAAGCGTAGCAATTAACGATTAAAGTTTGAAAAAGATTTAATGACCTTGCCTTACCTTTACGTATTTAAAAATTTCACATTCTTATTTCATATGTTCTGTTTTGACAGTGACTTAAAGCAACTTTAATTTTTTGACTTAGTGCTCCGTAAGCTGAAATGATCAGGCCAGGAATTCCATGAATAAAAAATTCGAGAAACCCTGTTCTAAAAAATTGTTAGATTTATCGCAATTCGTAGGCTGCTTAGCTGGAAAATCTTTTCAAGTTTACCACAGTCCATTGTATTTGGCTTAACTGATTTGTTTAAATGCTAATGAAACATAATTATAAAAATTTAGCATAATTATTTAAAAAATCGAGAATGACCAAGAACGATAATACGACTGCTTTTCTACCTTCCAATTTAACAAATTATATCCAAGTGAAAACATCGCTTTTTTGGCAGCGAGACAAAATCTCAAACATGACTGTCTATGGCTCAAAAAAAATCTATGCTAAAACATCAAAGAAACCTCAAACGTCTTAATGGGCTGCAGCTCTGCAGCAGCACGTTGAAAAAAGGCATTAAGTAGAATTTCTGTCCCGACTCTTAAAACAAACGTTCCGCATTTTATACAAAAAACAATAAACCGCCGAAAGCGTCCCGCCAAAAAGTTGATTATTGTTTTATTTATTTTTTTTGCTCAAACTCTTTATTTCGACATGGTTTTAGTAATGATGTATCGTGCTGCAATATTTTTGTGCAGCGTTCTAAGTTTCTCATCAGAGAGTCAAGTTGCTAAATTTTTTTTAAGCATCAAAAGCCACAATTAAATTCTTTTTGTCATAATGAACATATTGAACAATTTTAAACAGCCTGTTCAGTTGATGCTCTTTTTTGGGGTAAAAGTACTTTTTGATCATAGATTTAAAGTTGAGATGTTTTTAGTTTTCGCTTGTCTTCACGTAGTTGATGTTGCTAGCAGGATTGTGGAGTTGGCAAAATAATTTCCTACTCCGACTTCAGGCAAATGAAACTTTTCGACTCCAACTCCACACCGCATAAAATTTCTTTTACTTTATCCTTGAAAAACATCTGAAAATGTCTCTGACACCAAAATCATGACTTTGAAAAATATCATTTACAATTCACATATTAACTCTGAAAAAAAAGGATGGCATTTATAAGATCTTCTTTCAACTTGCCTCCTACTGCAGTAGATGAAAACCTTTCGACTCCGACTCCACAACCCTGGTTGTTACCACACTTTCTTTTTTGACTGGAAGATTGGAGGCTGAAGCTTAGCAATATTTAAACGATAATGGATTTCTTTCATTGACTGTTTGAACAACAAAGGCGTAAACATGAAATCTGCTACAATGGCAAGATTTGGCCACTATCTTCGGTCACGTTACACCTTGGAGTGTAACAGGATCAATTCTTTATGTTTTATCACCATTTGATACATGCTACTTCCAAGCATTGCATATAATTACGATAATCTATCTGTCTACATAGCTGTAGGCTACTGCAGACAGATAGACTGAAACACAAAATTGTTTTGCCTTCAAAAAAAAACAAAAAACACAACAATAATAAAAACAATAAACCCACTTAAGTTTGTTGTCGTACTAACTAACTCGCCCCGTCGACAGCGCTTTCAATCACGTTCTGGACATTATTACTATAGATGCCTACTCCCACCCCAAGGAACCACTACCAATTTACTCAGTATTCAGCCATTAAGAGCGACAATTTTTGATAGCCTTTCAACTGTATGCCGCATCGTTAACTAGTTGGGTTATCAGATGCGTGGACAAAGGCTGTAATCAATGCGTACTTTGTGCTTAATGGCCACAAATCAGTGTACGTATTTGAAAGCCTTTCACAACTAAACATTAGTGCGGCAGGGGAGACTGTTTATGTCTATGCTTCGTGCTTTTAAAACAGTTGAAATATCAACGCAAGCAGCCCAAAACCTGAAACATGACGTAAATATCAACAGCTATTGAGTATCAAAAGACGTGAAATTTGATCTGGATTTATTATTTAACCCAACTAGATTATAGGTTACTAGACAGTTTTGTGCGATTTTGGTCAAATACATCTACAAAATTTAAGGTAATCTACACTGGTTTTGTCCCTTTATACATATACTTTTGTACGAGTCGATCGAGTAAACAAAAAGTTTGCTTATGGTCTCCTGCTTTGCTTTCAAATAATGTATAATTTTAGGTTCGAAACACAGCAAGAAATGAACAGACAGTTGGAACGTCAATTAGAAATACTAAAAGACAAAATTCAGCAGCACAATGGACCAAACAAGAAAGGAGTAGTTCAAAACTTTGAAGATATGACTGATGTAATACAGTTAACTTATTCGAACTAGTGAGCGTTTTTAAATCAATTAAAAAAGCGGGGTTTAGACCAGCATATGGGTTAAATAAAAAAATTTTAAATATTTATTTATTTTATTTATTTATCTCAGACCCAAAAAGCGTCCATGTATGCACACACACGCAAAAAAAAAAAAAAGACAAAATTCAGCATATTGACATTAGTTTTTAGAAAAAATATACAATTCATAAAAGAAATGTTTGTTGGGCTAAAGTGAAAGTAAACAGATGGTATAATATCAATAAATAATATCAATATTTAATTACAGCTTAATATAATTTTTGCAAAATTTACTTCGATTTAAATTTTACTTTAAAGTTACTGCGCTGATTGGTACAAGCGACCTGGTCGACTCCTTTCTGGTCCTGTTGATGGGCCATTGCGAAAGGCACTTTACTCTGCTTGGCACTCTTACAACAATTTTAAAATGCAGTCATTTCTTTTGATAAAAGCCGACCGAACAGCAATATCTTGCATCTTTGACTTCAGTTAAGCCAGTTGTTCTCGGAAGTGGTCGATAAATGGCCAGGGGGTTTATGAATGACTGATAAAGCCTACTGCAGCAATGAAGCAACGGTACCTATTTGGAAAGGTACTAAACTAAATAGCCTAATTACACGAAAGAGAAGACCAAAAAAATGTCTTCACTGAGCATTAAAATTTAGTATTTACTTGATTAAAAGCCGCACATAATAGTAAAACTAAAAAAATGGAAGCTATACTAAATGTTAATCAAAAATTATGATTATTCCGTCCAAAAAATCATTTGCAAGCACGAACTTAGTTAATACTCTAATTGCACTGTTGTGTCAAAAAATCACAAGCAAAAGCTGTTTACAAATTTCATACCGAAAATATCACGCCTACTCGGAAGTCATTTTTTCATCTTCAATGATGTTATTGATATTGGTTATTCAAATTTTTTTTGTTTTTGTTTTGGCTAAGTGGCCTACCAGGCGTGCCAGCCGGAAAAAACTTGGGAGGCAATGGAGTTTTGCCCAAATCTTGATTTTCTAGACTAGAACTTTACGGGTATTAAAAATTATCTAAAATTTAGGGTAAAGAAAAAAGTCTTCACTCTGACTCTGACTCATTCTTCTAAACTCTTTTCTGCAAATGCATAAATTCAAAATAAGTTTGAAACTTATTCTGCAATTAGTGTTCATTTTCGATGGACAAAAAAAATTTTTTGACCAAACAGTTCCTTGTCACTAATCTAAAATTCCTGATTTTGGCTGAATTTTTCCAATCGCTGCACGAAAAAATCTGATTTTGCTCAAATTTTTTAAAACTTGAAGCGGCAATAATCCCCTGCCTAGGTACGGTTGTGACTGTAGCTGTTTCTTACGAGTATATTGTTATATAAAGTATAATTATTGTTAAATTGTTTAAAAAAATTACAACCACAGCTTCAATTAAAATAATTACGGTAGAGTTAAGATTGTATACTGGATTAGGGGGCTAATAAAAAATTTTTTACTCGAATTGAGGTCTATGTGCCAAAAAGTTTAAGAATCACAGAGTTAAACCGAAATCTACCCCCTGCCTGCCTTGAAAAAACGGTAAGCTGGTTTTACGAATCTTTAGAACCCTTTTTAAAAATTAGCCTACTGTATTTTTAAGTAAATGTATCGTTTTCATTAAACAATTTTTATTTCCTTGTCTGATTGCAAGTCATTAAGTTCAAATCGATTGTAGTCACGCTCCGTAAAGCTAAAGTAAATTTGTAGGAAAGGGCTCGCCTTGCAAAATTTCAAAATCAAAAAAAAATTACCATGACCATGTCAAAAGATGTGCTTAGCCAAATTATTTGTCAGATTTAATTCAACACAGGTTGAAAACCTGATCCACAATTTTATATTGTCCTCAATATAACGCAAGTGACACAAAACCATAGTGCGGCTTGCTGTTTCCACGCTTCTGACTGACGCAAGTTCGTACATTGTGGTTGCTAAAAGCATCCATTATGTTGGATTTACGCAACAAATATCCTACCTATTGTTTACAATTGCAACACGTCAGGATTTAATTTGGGGCTGCAAAAAGTAATTGCTGAATAGAACGTATAGTGGTGGCCAAAAGTTTAGCAACACTTGAAAATCTATTAAAAAAAAGATGACCAGACAACATGCTAGACCAAACACATGACCAGACAACATTGACATTTTTCCGTTGAGGATTGGAAAAATGTTTTGTTTTCCGATGAGAGCGAGTTTGTCAGAGTCCACAGCAGCAGCAGAGTCTATGTGCGGCGCATAGTGGGGGAGGTACATTCCATCAAGTGCACCAGGCCCACGGTACAAATGGGTAGCAACTCTGTCATGATTTGGGGTTGTTTCTCTTGGCACGGGATGGGACCCATGGTCGAATTGGAGGGCAGGATGAATGCTTCCCGATATGGACAGCTTGTCAGAAATACTGTCAGTCCATTCATGAAAACGACCATGGGCAGAAAGAACATTTTTTTCAACAGGATAATGCCTCCATCCACACTGCCAAATCGATTTCAAAGATTTTCAAGAATCTTAAAATGAAAGTTTTGGATTGGCCGACCCAAAGCCCAGATCTAAACTCGATCGAGAACATCTGGCGCAAAATTAAATTCGATCTGAGCTCAAAAAATTCGGAAAACAAGAATGATCTCAAAAAAAATTGATTGAGTGCTACAATTTCATTGATCTCAGTTTTTGTCAAAAACTCATTGATTCTATGCCAAAGAGATGTAAGGCTGTGATAAAAAAATTTGGTTATAGCACAAAATATTAATAATGTTGATGAAAATTTGAAAAAAAAAAAATTAACGTGTTGCTATACTTTTGCCCAGGTGTCATTTTGCTCAACATAATTAAAAAATTAATAATTATAAATAATTAATCAAGTAAATGATTTTATCATTTCAAACAAATAAAAAAATGCATATTTGAATATTTTAAACAGTCAATTAATTGTATTCATTAGGCCAAATTTAATTAGTTTTTTGCTTTTTTTTAATAGATTTTCAAGTGTTGCTAAACTTTTGGCCACCACTGTAGAGTAGTACGAATTTTGCTTGAAAAAAATTTTTAGTTGTGCTAAAAAACTCCTACCTAATTAAATCGTTTTTTTTTTTTTAGACCGGATTGAAAGGACTAGTCCGACAATTCGAAAAAGAAAAATCTAGTTTAGAAGGTCAATTGCGTGACATGGAGTGGCGTTTAGACCAGGTAGACCACTATACTTTGACACAGCAATTTTATCTTGGTATAACATGACGGTTTCTATCTAGGAATCGAAAGCTTTGCACAAAGCAAATGAAGGACGAAAAAAATATGTCACTGAACTGATGGATGCGAACTTTCATCTCGATTCTTACGAGCGAGTGTCAGGCAAGCGAACGAAAAACAGAGTTTTCAAAAAGTAAGCAAGAGCAAAATTCGGGCTGTCAAAGCTTCTGTCATTTTATTTTTGTTTAGGACTCTGCCGCTGACTAAGAACTGAACTCATGGATCAAACGAAGCTTTGGCATCGCACTTGAGACACTGTGATTTTTGTATAAGTAATATATATTTTAATTCGTCATAATAACACAATAAAAAGTCGTTCAAAAAGATCACGTGATGGATTTTAATGCAAAAGGCCAGATCACATGTTAAAAACATTGTTTTCGGCGATAAGTTCACGAGGTGGGTCCCAATGTGAGAGGTGTTTCGGGTCTCCGAATTTAGTTGGTGCTGAAATGCAATTAAAAGCCAGTATGAATACGCAAGCCACTGCAGCGATGACACGAGAGCAAAATTCTTAACGTTAATAAATTAAAAATTTTTACTAGAGAGCATAACAATAAATTTGCAATTACGTAAAAAGATTTGAAAAAAATGTGGATGAAAAGATTTTCAGTGCAGTTAGACTTCTGATCATAGTTTTTTTTATCTGAGTCGTAGTATTTTTAGAATTCAGAAAAATGGGAATCAGACTTACATACCTTTAGACTCTGTGACGGCAGCGTCGCCAAGTGGTCAGGGGCGCCGCTTTGTTGGCAAACGCAATCAACGCGGCCACGGTTCGAAACTTACGTCATTCTGTTGTGTCCTCAGGAAAGATACTTTTGGGCGTATTTCTCTTGGTGGCCTTAGCAAGCAGTCTAATCATAACTCTTAAAAGAAAAAACTTAAACCAGGTATCTTGGCATCTACCAAAGCAGATCGGGGTGATCGCTTGACGATTGCCCTTACGTTTTTCTATAAGTCCGGAGATTAAATTTAAAAAAACTCAATAGTCTCGTTAAAAAGCGTTAAACACTATTCCTCGTTAAATGTGGTAGACAAACAGCCAAGAAAAGACTATGATGTTCATGACAGTTCGATTATAACTGCAGTTGGCAATGCTCAGAGCCGATTTATTTCAGCACTGTCCAAAAGAATTCGGTCTCAACCATCGGTTTTTATCCAACAATTGTAAAATTTGTCCGTCTTTGCTCTTTTTTAAAATTGACCGATAAAACAAGAATAGGATAAAATTAAGCGTTAAATAATTAGCTAACAATTGTTTGAAGATTTTTCTGCCTAAGGCTGATAGTTATCGCGTACCCCGCGATTAAAATGCTTTTGTTTTCGTTTTTAATATTTTTGACTTATTTGCGCCAAACAGAATGCTGGTTTCACTATTGTCGGGTCGTAAGTTAATCTCGCAAACAAGCAAAGACATTTGGCTTTCGCGCGGCCGAGTAGTTGGGAACGCGATGAATCGATAAAATCTTGGCTAAACTCCAACGGTCATAATGATAATGTCGTGCTCCTTAAGAAAACATTTACGGTGCTTTCCTGCGCTTGGTGATCTTAACAACCAGTTTTAATTTCAGTCAAATTACTTTATAAATAACTAAACGTCGCATGAAAACTTTTAGGTCGGGGTAATCGCTTATCAGTTTCTTCTTTCAGCCGTTTGTCCTGCAAGAATAATAGTTTTCTTCATGCGGGACAAACGGATGGTGTATCTTTAGAGAAAATGACTCGTACTCAACACAACCTAGTTTTTAAAGACAACAAAATGACTAGTGCTCGGTCAATATGATGGTATAAATTTCAAGCTATTTTTCAAATTGTACGATTTGATCGTTTTTCTTTTGTGATATTTTATTTGAGTTTTCAAGTTGTAAAAGTTGTTTTAAATTTTTTAAGAGTATTAAAACAAACGACAAATATCTGACCTACGACAGGAAATTCATTTTTTCTGCTTTGGGCATATTCATAACAATATTTGAATTTTCCCAAGTAGTGTTGATGATATAGTCTAGTTGTGTAGTATCCAATATATAGTCCAAGACATCCAAAAAATATTGTTCTCGGAAGACCTAAAAACAAAATTTAATTTGATTAAAATATCACGTGGAGCGAAGAAACAGCAACTTAACTTATTTGACTTATTATTTATTTTCATTTATTGTCGGCAGCGTGGTCGAGTGGTTAGAACGCCGGGATTGTGATCGACATGATCTTGGTTCAAAACCTACTCGCACTATTCTGTTGTGTTCTTGAGAAAGACACTTAACGGCACTTTCCCCTGTTTGGTGGTCTTGGCAAGCAGTTCTAAATTAAAGTCATATCTCTATCAAATTACAAGCGGACAGCAATATCTTAGCATCTCCGGAAGCAGGTTGGGGTAATTGCTTACCCTATGTATTAGCGCTTCCATCGTTTTCCTGCGAGTCAGGAGGATAAATATAGAGATAAAACAAAATATAAAAATAAGTAAAATGTATCTAAAATACATTTCTTTTTTTTTATAAATGTATATTCACTCCTGTATGCACTGATAAAACAAGGTTGCAAGCTTTTAGCAAACTTTTATCAATTTTCACCACGACCAGGACAAAATTTATCTTTTAACATAGGATTTATAAATAACATAGCATCTAACCCTAAGCACTGAAGGACACTTTCGAGTTGCGCATGAAGGCAGCGTGGTCGAGTGGTTAGAGCGCCGTGATTTTGATCGATGCTGTTTTGATTCAAAAACTACTCGCGTGATTCTGTGTGTCTGTGGGAAAGGCATTTTACAATTTTCCCTGCTTGGCGGTCTTGGCAAGCATATCTCTATAAAACTAAAAAACCAAAATAAAAAAATTTTCAACTGGCTGCAATATTTTTGGCATCTTCGGAAGCAGATCGGGGTAATTGTTTGCTCATGTATACCACCCCGTCGCTTTCTTGCGAGTCAGGAAGATAAATATTGAGATAAAATGATTAATTTTTATACGTAAAAAATTCAAAATTTCAATTTCGTTATTTTTTAACTGGAAAAGCAAGAAACTTAAGCAAAAAAAAACGGAAAATGAAAGCAATATATGAGGATTTAACAAATAATTGCTTACTGTCACAAACAAGAATTATATTTTTAAAACTTTCAATACCAGGAAATTTCAAATATCTTGTCTTTGCAAATAATTTCTTTTTTAATTGAATTTTAGATCGTATTTAGATAGTTTGGCTAAATTAAGTTTTTAAGAGGTCAACTTTTATGGTTAAACTAGAATGCACATATGTATAGTATAAAAAATATTTAATGAATGCGCTTTCTATTAAGACTAGGACCTAAAGTGAGTATAAAAGTTTCCGTCAAATTTTCAAACTTTTTTAACAATACGGTAACTTAATCAGCTTGCCATGACCAAACTCATTTTTAATTTCGGCACGAAATTTTTTTTAAGTTGTGCTGCTTACCACAGTGGTTCTCAACCTTTTTAAGCCTGCGAAAAGGTAACATTTCAAAAAAAATTTGGCGGACCGGTAATCTTTTTAATGTCTGAAAATATTGTAATAAACCCAATAAATCGATAAAAAAACTTTTTTGTTAAAACAAAAGTAAGTATTTAGCATCAGAAGAACTCTATATAATGTGAAATTTGCTGCTATCTTCTTGATATAATAAGTAGTAAACGTGGCTCTATTGAAGTTTTTGAATGGCAAAGTCAGGGGCGCCAGAAGCAGGGGGACGCAGTGGGGTAGGAAATTTACAAGAAGGTACAAGGTACTTTTCGATATAATTTCTTTAAAACTAATCTTTCAAAATTTTCTTTCTTGATTAATACTGATTTCTCATTTCACATCTCATTAGTATTGATTCTCATTGTTTTTTTTATGACAATGCCGGTGCTTTTCATCTTTACTACTCCTATTTAAGTTTGAAATTGTAGATTTTTGGTTAAATTCCAAATTTCCAATAACTTACATCGTGGAATTTTTATCATTTCCTGCTTAGTCTTTTCGGATGACTGTCTTAACTCAGTTGAAGGATAGTCTGGCATCATTCCTCTCAATAACTGGAGACTGATTTCTCAATTCATTTTCATATTTTTTTCTTCACCACTTTTTTTGAAACCATTAGTTTTGTTGCACACTAAAAATATATTGATGCAATAACCTTGAAGAGAACTATTAAGTCATTCAAGCGGCTGAATATATCCGCTAAATATGCAAGTTTGCTTATCCACATTTTATCGGATAAAAATTCTTTTAATGGGGAATGTTCATTCACATAAAAATTTATTTGTTTCTTCCCTCAACTCAAAAAGACGTGCAAGAACGCTTCCTCTCGAAAGTCATATCACTTCTGCATGAAAGATGAGATGGCGATTTTGCGCAGCCATACTCACACACAGTGTCTCAAAAAGCTTTAAATGCAATACTCGGTCAAAAGTAATTGATAATCTTAACTGGTCGGATCATAATGTTATTTAATTCAGGTGACAGTTTCTGAGCAGCTACATGTTCACAGCGAATTATGCAATGTGTAGACGGCAGATTTTTGTTTGCAACTTTTTTCATTTTTGAGGTTGTACCCGAATGACAACCAGCCATGGTTGCAACTCGGTCAGTACACAACCATACACATATTTTTTACAATCTAAGCCTTGATCCAGCATTTAGTTATTAAGGAAAATCAATAATTACTGTTAATATTCTTCTGAAACTGTTCTACTTCTAAACTCGTCAAGCCTCCTTAAAGCAAAAAATGGGAATAAATTGTTGCAGACCGGCAGAAAAGTCAATTTGGATTGATACCGGTCCGCAGGCCAGCGGTTGAGAACCACTGGCTTACCATATACAGTAATCGAACTCACTAACATAAAAAAAATATTTCACTGAAAACCAGCGATCTATTGTAAAAAAATAGTCAATATAACAAGGCCCTTATGAATTACTTGAAACTACAGGTCTCCGAGTCAGAGAAATAGAGAAAGACAGCACCGAATTTGTTCTTTTATGTTACGTTGCTATCAATGTTAAAAGATAAGTATTTTTAAAATCACTTCATGTGTGATATTGTGGTACTTGTTGATTCGTTTTGGAAATATCACGTCGGTTACAATAAAATCGTCATAAAGAGATAATTTAAAAACTCTGATTCTCATAAGAGTTGAGTGAAAACAACATTAAATATTTGATTAATTCATTAACATTTGAAATTAAATTGTCTCCTTTTCTGTCGAATTACTATAATGTAGAAGTTGAATTTGTTTTTAAAGCTGAATATTTGATTTTTATTGTTTAAAATATATAAAAGATAAAGAAAATGGAATGAGAAACAACGAAAGATTTCAGGAAACCAATATAACAACAGTAATTTCTGTAAAAAAAGCAGGGGAAAAAAATGACATAAAACACAAACTTAACTTGCACAGGCCTGGCAATAACATTAAAACGGTATTAAAAAGATGTTTGTGAACCATAGTGTGAATTGTTATGGTATTGAAAAGAATGTGAAACTTAGATCAATCTTTTTTGCATGCTGATGTATTTGCTTAACCAGAATGGTGCCATAATAAGTCTGGCTACATATTAAAGATATTCTTAAAAGTTTTAAACAAACCAAACATGAGTTGTTTTTTTACATAAGTGGAGACCCAAAAAATTTTCACCTACTTCTATAGAAAAAAAAAAAATCTTTAAGGCATCAATTTACAATAAAGCCTTTTTTTAAACAAAGCACTTGTCATAATTACTCCCTTTCACTTATGAGATAACATAAAAGATAAAAATAAATTTATCTGTAAAGGAAAGCATAAAAACAGAAAAACTATTTTTGTGATATTTGACATTGAAAAATAATAAATTGCAACAGTAGAACCAAAAAAACAAAATCAAAAAAATACAAATCATTGAAATTTTTGGAACCAGGATCTTAGCTTTCAGTCCCTAGTAAAATGCTATTTTTAACAAAAAATGCTAGAAACCCTTAGTAGCTAGTTCTTTTTCAGGTTCTAAAAAAAACAAGTTTTAAAAAATTGAGGAAAAATCTCACTAAAATTAAAAAAAAACATCAAAATTGAGAAACTGCACATACTGTTGGTTAAAAATATAAAATAAAAAAACATTTAGTTTTAAGCTATATAAGTAAATTGGATAAAAAGATTTATGCTACCTCATCTAGAGGTACAGTGTCAAAAATTCTTGAGCAATGTACTGTAGATTATAACTGCTTTTAGCACCAAGTGGTTGTTTAAATTAACATTAGTTAGTCATTTTCCACACTGAAAAAGTTAATTGTTTATACAATCACAAACCTGCAAAAAGTGCAATTCCTGCATGGTAGTTCTTATATACACATGAACTAGCTAAAATTCCTCCCAAAACGACCCCAGGTGGAGTAGCCATTGATAATGGTGAGGATACTTTTCGAATTTGATCTACAGTAAGGAACAGGTATGTTTGGAACATTCGCCCCGAAGGGGGAATGCCTTTTTCACCAAGCAGTGGCATAATTTAATAAACTTAAAAAATTTGTCCTAAAGTACATTTTTGATAAACAAAATCAATGTTCTTACCACATTGCACACATTTAACATTAAGTTTTTATCATTAAACAAAAGCTTTTAAAAAATGACTCACGATTCTAAGAAACTAACTGTAAAATCAACAATAATTACTGTAAAATGCCTTATTATCACATTGCACACATTTAACACTAAGTTTTTATCATTAAACAAAAGCTTTTAAAAAATGATTCATGATTCTAAAAAACTAACTGCAAAATCAACAATAATTACTGTAAAATGCCTTATTAAATAAAAACATATTCAATATACGTATATCACAACCATAAATTTAACAAACTAATATTTAAGCATATAGCAGGACAAAATATGTAAAGAAATGCAAATAAATACATGAAATTGCAAGGTACAATCCAGACCAAGAGAAACCTCCTTCTTTTTAGCTAATTTCACATTCTAAGGTAGAATGTAATAAAGCTTGAACTGGAAGGCTAATGACAAGAGTAAAAAGCAACAATAGCCTTTTAATTTAATGAAGTGATTTAAAAGAATTGGATAAGTTCCTTTAAAAAAATTATTGATGCATGCCTGCATAGAATCAACAAATTATTGATATTTTTACTTAAATCTGGTCACACAACATGACTGCACTAATTAATCAAGTCATTGCAACTAAAACAAATCTTCAAGCACTGTCTTTTATCTGACTCAAAGTGATAATTGAGATATTTTTACTTGATCATGCTCGTAAAAATTTAAATATCAATTAAATGATGTCAAATTTACATGTAAAATTTTACACAACATATTTAAAATATCATATCAAATGCTAATAGTATGAAGACAGAGTAACCAAATGAAAAGATTACTTTTAAAAATTTTGTTAAAACTTATAATTTATTTTTCAAATTAACCTATATTACAAGATAAAAAGCAACCTACTAAACTGGAAAACTCAACATTGACAAAAAATGCATCATTAAAATTACCAGTTTTAACTTACACAGCACTTGCATACAAATACATAATAAATTTGTCTAAGGCAAGAAAAATGATCACAATTTAATGAATTTAAATTTGCAAAACAGTATTCTAATATTTAACAAAGTATTAAAAAGCTGTGTTTTCTAAAATTTGAGAACTTCTTTGAACCACAGTTTTAAAGAACAAAACAATCCAACTTTATTTAAATTTGAAAGTGTTCTATCAAAAGAATGCATTTCAGCTTCATTATAGCCATGTGATGTAATAAAGTAACTGCAAATACATGTATCTGTTGAAACTTTTCCTTCACAAAAAAACCTGGCATTGTGTTCAGGCACAACGCCTATTTTTTTCATCAATATTCCTATGTAAACATCATCAATGTATAGCATTGGAACAGAAGGAATAATTTTATAGAGTAATTGGACAACATCTGTTGAGATAACATAGCCAGCTCCTGGACAATAATCAGGGTAATACAAACCAGGATAAATGTTACGAGGTACATAATATTTGCTAGATAAGTCATGATTTGGGGATGAACCAAAATGAACACAGCCAACATAAACAGTATTTTTGTTCTTGCTTTTTAAATATTTAAATAAGTTTGGCATATTTATATACATATCATCATCTGTAGTCATGAAATACTTGGCACTAGAGCAAAATTGATTTATCCACTTAATCTGACCCAAAACTTTTCTAGTTAAATTATAAAAACTATCAATATAATTTTCTTGCACTATATCAGAGTAATTGCAATGTTCTTCAATAATTAATTTGTTGCATGAATCTATTTGGCTGATTCCCAAAGAAAACAACAATAAGCCACTAATATTTGTTTCTTTATTCCATCTGGACATGTTTCCCCAAGTTTCTCTGATAGCTTGTCTTCGAGAAAAATGCATTGGAGCAGTTTTAACCATTACAACAACAAATGGCTTAATTTTTGAGCATAACTGAGATTCATTTAATATATATTTGCTATCAAATTTATCAAAGTATTGTACACCTTTCAAACTATCTTCATAAACATTGAAAGTAGTTGGATAATTTATACTTCTTGCAGCAATAGCTCTCATATACTCAAACAAATAATAATTAATATATAAAATAAATAAAAATAACAGTAAAAAACACCAAAAAATATGTTTTTTTTTTAGCACTCTTCTATGCATTGTTTATTTCAATTGTGAGAAAAATACATCAATCCCAGCCATCTTAAAAATATAAAAAGCAATATGACAGGTATAGTAAAAGGAATTAGCAATGTATAGTAACACCATAAATTTTCATCATCGCAGATAAATGGGATTTCCTAAAAAATAATATAATTAGAATACTTTTCAATTACTCACATTAACAAAATTACCATTGCAAATCTTTTAAAAAACCATAATTGAATTCAATCAATTACTTGAACAAAGGAACACTTAAAAATATACTAATAATATAAATATTCTGTAAATTAAAATAGTTAAATTATAATAATCTGAAACAACAAAAAAATAAGGTAAACTTTTAAACATTATTTTTTGTTGCAAGCAAGAGAAGCTGATGCAGACATTTTTTTATCTTAAACAAGCTGCTAGTGCTTTAAGGCAAATTTGCCATGCAATCCTTTTTTATTTTTACAGTAGTTTTCATCAAACCTTAAATTTAAACAGCAGAAAAAATTATTCAAATAGGTAATGACATAAAATTTTTAGTCATATCTAAATTTGTATTTAATCATTTTAAAAGTGATTTGAAAAGTTAGGAAAATTGTTTCCTGTCATTTTTAAGAATATAACCTTAAAAATTAGATGAGTGATATAAAATCGTTTTATATTTAAAGCATTTGACAATAACAGCAAACAATGGAGCAAGTAGTTGTAGTTTGTAGGGTTCTTGTTCAATATTTACCAAGCTTACCATATTTATTCAAGTATAAGTTGCATCTTTTTTGTACTAAAAGCTCACCCAAAAAGTCAGGTGCAACTTATGCACAAAAAAAATTTTTTTTTAATATTTTCATGCTCTTCATATCTTTAAATTATCACATGTGCTGCATCAAACTACACATTTATGAAACATATAGTATGCTGCCATTGTGCATATGTTATTTAGACTGTGCTTTGCACTTTCATGTGTGTGCATGCACACACATGTATGCTGCTACTATGTGCATGTTATCTATACAAGACTTTGCACCTTTAGGTATGGGCATGCATGTGCATGCAATGACAATCACAAGAAAAATGCAAAGGCAAACTATGAGGCACATTGTTAATCACAAACACATGGCATTTTAGTTGCAAATCTTTGGTTGACATTACAGCTCTTAAAAAAGACCATTTATGTTATGTGCTGCTTTTAAACTGAAGATTGATTAATTACCCTGACCTGTTTTCATAGACACCAAGATATTGCTGTAAAATTTAAATTTTTTATTTGCAGATGACTGAAATTTGGAACTTAATAAGACTACCAAGCAAAAGTGCCACAAAATTTCTTAAAGTTTTAAACAACTGAGTGATGAGACTAAGTTTTGAATTTTGGCTGGTTAATTATGTTTGCCATCAATACAGTGCTTTATTTACTTGGCCACACTGCCAACAATTAGTTACAAACTTACACACAAAACTTTGTTCACAAGTTAGTAACTGATTAAAATTTATTGGAAAGTGGTTAAAAGTTTAGATGAATTGTGTTATCATAACTTTGTAACATATAAAAATTACTGAAAATTTTTAGTCTGTAAATTTTTATCAAGCCAATATCTGAAATACACATAACTGGAAAGCGATTCAAAATAATTAACAAAATGTGATGCATATCAACAACTGAACATTGACATTATCTTATTATCTTAATTTTTAATTATTTTTAAAATGATTTGTAAAAGGTAAAACAATCCATATTTCAATCTGAATGTCATATTGTCCGATGTCTATGTATTATTTTAAATGCCATAGCTAGAAGTCTGGTACTGCATTTTTAATTGTACAAACTTCCTGCTTTAATGCTATATTCTACTTTTTTGGTAAGTACAACCATAAACAATACTGGCAAGATGCAAGCTTAGTAAGATGGAAAGTAAAACACTATTTTGCGGTGATTAATTGAATAGCCAAAAATATAATTTCATATTTTCAAAACTTTAGTTATTACTGTATTTTCTGCCTAATAAGCCAAGTCAAATTTTTAGCTCTGAAAATGATGGTTTTTCCTGATTACTGCCTAATAAGCCAAGGTTATTTTTTTCTCTTTTTGCAGCCTTTAACTCATTTTTTTGTGAGTTATGCAACAATGCACACTCTTAGTTTTTTTGACTAATATCGATTCTCCTTTATCTTTATAACTTTTAAAAGAAAGTGTTCATTTGCATGTGTTTACTTGTAGAAATGCGCGATATGATTGTGACATTGTTTATGCAAAATGGTTGTGAAATGTCACAAACTAAAGCCATTTAATGACCAAATTGACTTCCAATATTTTCTGGTCCAAAGCAATATCTACCTAATAAGTCGACCCCCAAAAATTAGGTACAAAAATTAGGTCTGGAAAATTGGCTTATTAAACAGAAAATATGGTATATTAGTTATAAAATTTTGTTTCAAACATAGAATATAACTTTTTAATGCTCTATTTCTATACATTTTTCAAATTTCACATCCTGTCTTCCATATTGCATAGTTATGTGATAGTATACTCACTTTTATACAGCAATATGGCTCTGTCACAAATTGTTATATATAGAGTTATTCTCTGGCAGACATCACTTAGATAAGTTAAACTATTGTGATGATTATGCTAAATTAAATTGTCTCTAATATTCTAACTGTTTTGTTTTTATTTCTATTTGAATAAGTGAAGAAATGTGAATAGAATTAAGTTAGTAGTTAACTTTTTAAACTCCAGCAATTAAACTTGAACATAACACCCTCAACCACTACAAATTATTGGATCAATCTCTTAATGTGCTTTTTTTTATAGCCTTAAATGTAACCTGACCAAACCTTATAACCATAACTTAGCATAATATAACTTTAATAAATAAGCTCAACTTAACCTATGTTCTCTATATTTGATAAAAACTGTGATAACATCTATTTAGTAATCACTTTGAATAGATCAGGGTTTCTCAAACTTTTTTACTCAAGGAACACCAAATCTTATCATTTTAGCCCACGGAACACTTAGCCAAAAATGTTTTAACTCAAGTTTGTCAAGATATAACAGATGTTAATTTTGCGATCAAAAAACTAAAATTACTGAAGTTCCTTTCAAAACAGAACAAAGCAAAGAAAATAAAAGGTTAGGATCTTATAAAATAAAAGGAATGCAATTTATCACTTTAATGAGAAGGATGAGCTTGCATAGAAGCAGAAAGATGTTTAACGTCCAGCCTAATAGTTGATAGTTGAATGTACATATCTGCTTCAGCATCCAATCTGTTCCTGTATTTTGTTTTTGTGGACACATATCGTGAAAACCCTGTTTCACATAGGTAGGTTGTTGCAAAAGGCAAGAGTTTCTTCAGAGCTTCTCTTGCAAGAGTAGGGTATTCTTTTTGCACACTTAGCCAAAACTTGCTTGAGAGGTGGTTTGTAAATTGCAATTTTAAATTACCATCGCTTGAAAGTTTGATGAATTCTTCCATAGTTTTTCCAGTAAATGGAGCAGTCGAACAACTAAATGGATTACGAACCCAATCGCAATTGAACATCCCCTTTGGAAAATATAGAAGAAAAGTATTTTGCAGTTCCTGCAAGTGTCACACAATATCACTTTTCACAGATTGATCTATTGTGAGATTATTATCTCCAAGAAAGTTTTGCAGCAAAGGGAAGCAAGCGAAATCATCGATTTTTACATTTTCGCACCAAAATTTTAGTTTTCGTGTGATGGCTGTAGCATTATCTTTTACAGAAAAAACAGTTGTGTACTTGCCTTGCAGGCGTAAGTTAAAATCATTCAACTTGCCAAATATATCAGCCATATAAGAGAGATACTGCAGCCATTTTGGCTCATGCAACCTGCATGATAAACCAAATTTGTTTTCTTCAAAAAATATCAATAGTTTATTTCTTAATTCAAAAACTCTCGCAAGCACCTTACCTTTGCTCAACCAGCATACAGATGTGTGCAACAATAAATTGCAATGAATACTTCCCATTTCTTTGCAGATAACAAAAAAAATTCTGGCTTTCAGTGGTCTTGACTTGACAAAATTGACAATTTTTATCACATCATCCAAAACATTGCTAAGTTCAGGAGGCATGCCTTTTGTAGCCAGTTGATGTCGGTGGAGTGCACAGTGGGAGTTGGAACATTCTGGATTTTCTTTTTTAATACATAACATCACACCTTTTATTGAGCCAGTCATGCTTTTAGCTCCGTCTGTGCAGACATCCAAGCATTTTTTCCATGGAATTTTATTTTCGCTCATAAATGTATCCAAAATCTTGAATATCTCTTCTCCTGTGGTAGAAGTGGGTAAGGTCTTGCACAAAAACAAATCTTCTTGAATGTCTCCATCATAGACATAACGAATAAATGCAAGCAACACAGCCAACCCTGCCACATCTGTCAACTCATCCAGTTGAAGACAAAAGAAATCAACCTGCTGTAAACAAGAGCATACTTCAGATTTTATATACATTTCCATGTCATCTATACGACGGCTAACAGAACTATTTGATAAAGGAATGCTCTCTAGCTTTTGGTGGTCACTTTTGTTAAGCAAAATTTTTGCAGCTTCAAGCATGCAAGGCTTGATAAGGTCTTTGGCAATTGTGTGTGCCTCACCTGCTATAGCAATTCTTTTACTTATTAAGTAGGATATTTCCAATAGTTTTTTGGTGGAAACTGTTGTTGAATGAATAATTTTTTGCATGTCTTTCACTTTGCAAAGTCTGGCCTTAAAAAACAAGATGTCTTTTCCAACTAAGTTAGGGTGATGGCTTTCCAAATGTCTTTTCATTTTGGCAGGCACAAGAGAACTATTGTGTAACAGTTTTTGGCATATGACACAAAGAGCACCAGGGTAGTCTTCAGAACCTGTCCAAGTAAACCCGAAGCCCAAGTAACTCTCGTCATATTTTCGTTTAACGCCACGTTTATTGGTATGAGACTTTGGGCCACTGGTAGGTACAATAAGGTCACTGTTTGCTAACAAATTATTATCACTATTTTCAATTAAACCATTATCTTTTACATGTTCAATTTGTTTGTCATTTGTTAGAGGCAAATCAGAATCATCACAGGTGTTTTTAAGGTTTCCAGTTTTCAGCCAGCGATCCATTAATAAAAAATACGCGTATGTATGCTAAAATGAACGAATTAGCAGATATAAACACTGCACCTATGCATAGCAATAATTTAATAAAATAGTAACTCATTTAATCAACAAAGTATTAAAGTTGGTAGACAAAATACTGTAACTTTTGAAACATGTCTTTCAGCAAAGCATTTTTACTCTAGTCCAGACTCCCTTTAGCCCAGCAGCCCTAACTAGTTGTGAAATTTCTTATCTCTGAAAGCAAAAAAGCCAATGCTTCTCAACCTTTTCAGCCTTCGAGATGTCCAGTATCATGCAATATGTGACCTCAAGTAACCTCGTAATATGTACAAAATAGGAAAAAGCTTTCTTTAAACCAGAATAGGTTTAAAAAAGAAAACAGTCGTTTTTTCTATAAATTTATTTGTCATGCTCAGTTTTTTTGCTCAGTAAAAAGTTAAAAACTTTGCGGAAGTCGCAGAACACTTTGAGGAAGCTCATGGAACACAGTTTGAGAAATGCTGGAATAGATTATTGTAAAAATATAAATTACACTTGATGCCAAATGTAATATATATTCAAAATTTTGCAAACAAACTGACCGTGCCATTGAATGAGATGAATGTTCCAAGTGCTATCATGCAAAATGTATTTAAAATGTTTACAGATCAATATAACACTTTCCACTCTTGTCTTAATCTGAAGTTTAAAATGTATGTTAGTTTTGTCATAAACCAACAAGTGCTAAAAGTATTGCAGAACAAATTCACAGGAAACTTAAGTCATTACCCACCCTAATCAAAGAAACATTAACCTTTCTATATCATCCACCATCTATTTTTGTCCTGCAGTAAGGGTTACAATGTTTTTTTCTTGTTGGCAGTGCAATAAATTACAAAGAGTGACTTACCTATCAGAGGTAGATGTCTTGAAATACATTTTTCAAAGTCTCCATCTTGGACCTCAATGTCTCAAGTCTAACTCAAGACATTGCAGCAATGTAACCATTGGTGTACCAGCCAAAAAACTGGGGGGCAATGAAGTTTTGCCCAAAATCTTAATTTTCTATGGACAGGATAGAAGAAAATTTGTGTAAAATTTAAGATGAAGACCAAAAAAGTTTTCACATTGATTCTGTCTCCAATTTTTTGATTTTTATCCCGAAATCATAATGCAGACCTTTTTTTAGAGATCTCTACTTTTTAAGGATAAATTTTTTTCTTTTGACAAGTGTCCTGATTTACCACTTTGGAAATATGGTATGCCTACTTAAACTAAAGCAACTTATGTGAATTCTCATGTCTTGTCTTGGTTTTGGTACTCAAAATCACATCTCAATGTTGCTACCCCAAAATCTTATATTATCTCAGTGTTAAAGCTTTATGTCTTGAGTTTACCTCTGCTCCCTTAATATATATCAAAATTAGAAAAGACTGCTTTGATTACAAAGATTTAATATCCAAAAAAAATTAATTCTTAAACCTGATTATCAATTCAATTTTAATCCAGTTAAATATCCCTGGTAAATGGAGGTGCTGGATGCATCCCACTATTTCTCAACTTTTCTTACACCTTCTCTCCACCTACACCAATCTGCCACATCTTCTTTCCTTCAATGAATCCTTCTCATATTTTCTTCAACTTGTTTCCTTCATTCTTTTATCTTCAGTTGGCCCTCTATGTTTTCCATCTACTTCATGTACCATTGGCTTTATCAAAATATCTTCCTCAGGTCATCTCAAAACATGACCATACCACTTTACTCCATTTGCCCTTGCCAGCTTATCTGCTGGCTCCTTCAATCCCAACATGTCCACCAATTCCTCTGTATTCCTCTTTTCCACTGACTTTACACTGCACATTACCTTCATCATAGATCTTTCTGCTCTTCTCAAAAAGCTACTTTATTTTTTCTCAAACATTTCATTTCCATGTAACATAGCTTTTGAATAGCTTTCTTTTCATTTGCAAAGAGAATCTTTTTTTGAACAGTATCTCACAACACTCTCTGAATTTGTTCCATCACAATCTTTTTCTTACAGTCAATGCAGATTCACATCCTCCACTGGCATTTAACCTATTGCCAAGATAGCAAAATCCCTTCACACATTACCTGTTGCACAATTTTCCCAGACCATTTGTTGCTTTATCATATTTACCATAAACAATCTTGCTGCATTTGGACTTACTTTCTTCAACTCCAAACACCTTCCATTAATCCATTAGTCACATTTTGTATATAACACTGAGTTTACAGTCACCCTTTTGCCACATATTTCACATGGGTCTATTCTACTCCATATGACTTTACCCTCTGACACACACACACACACACACACACACACACAAATATCACCTTTGTCTTTTCAAAATTCACTTTCAGTTCCTTGCTCTCCAATGCACTTCTCTATTTTAGAAACCTTTCCTTCAGACTCTCTATCGTTTCACTCATCAGTACTAAATCATCTGTATACAAACCTCTTTCATTAAGCCTTCTCTTGCATTCTCTGTCATAACATCCACCACAATTGCAAACAACAAAGGTGACAAAACAGATTTCTGATGTTCAGTACACCAACCACTACATATATTCTTCTGAGAATTCAGATCCAACTTTAACCTTCGTCTTTGAAATAGTGATAGGACCAGGGGCGCACCCAGCCCCCCAAAAAAGGGGGCTGACAGAATTTCAACACCTTTTCAAATGTGGGGGAAAAGCTCCCAAGCGTGTTTTTTCTAATAACTGCCTACTTTAGTAAATGCCGCGAGCGCGAACGATGCTTTGCGCCGTCGCGAAGATTTCATCGCGTCTTGCGATTGCACGATCGCGGCATTTTTTTCTGCAGATTTAAGCTCAATATCTAAAAGCCAAGTAGTGCTACCGATCATTCTAATGTTGTTTTAAAAAAGCAAGTAAAACCTATAAATTACTGAGAATCAAGAAACGCTGCTATAATTATAAATTAACGATTAATGTTAAAAAACATTTAAAATGGATCCAGGCCGAAGCGGATGCAACATGTAAAAAAATCAATTCTCAACAACTACAATGTATTCTCTAAAGAGATCACAATATAACCGATCAAATGGAATTTCAACGAGTTAAATAGGAACAGTAAAAAAGCGATTAAAACAAATTAACAAAGAGGATGATTATTATGCGACAGGCCTGTTTCGGTCATATGGAGCTCATCAGGCATAACTTATCGTAACCTCTAAGGCAAAATGGTAGCGCCAAAAGTTAAGGTGAGAATTCCATAAAATGACTGTTTTGGAAATGAGAATTCCTATTTCCATTTCCAAATTTTCCAAAAGTGTCACTTCATGAATTCCCTTTGAACTCGTTGAAATTCCATTTGATCAGTTACATTGTGATCTCTATGGAGAAAACATTGTACTTATTGAAAACCTATAAGTCTTGTTTTTTTATTTGCCTTATTTCGCAAAACGAGTTCTGGTCAGGAACAGCGTTAAAGAACTATATGCTACTTAAAATTTTACAAAAATGGAATTTCAAGTTGCTTAAAAATTTTGTTTCCATAAAAACAATAAATTTTAGCAGATATTTTGGAGATTTAATGGTTTTTGTGATAAATTCAATTCAATTCGATTTTATTTGCAATCGATTGATCGAAGTTTTTATTGAAAAAGTGATTGCGAAATAGGAAACAGCGGCTTAAACGATATACGTTATTACACGTACAACGTCAATTGTGCGTGGTTGCCGTACCTTAAATTTAAATAAACTTAAACTCAATATCACAAAAACACCGGAATAATTTTTTTTCCTTTTTCTACTGTAATTGATTAAATTTTAAAATCTCAATTTTGTATGTATGGCCATCAGAGTTTGCCAAAATGTACTAACCAAATTATTACGTCATAGAAATCGTTACAATTAAAAAAACTACAGTACTATTTCAAGGTTATAATAAACTGTTACATCATAATTAATAATTTGCGATCGCAAAATTCGCTTTTACTTCATAAAATAATGCACTTCAGATGAGCAAAGCTACAATATCTTGCATAGTGCATAATCTTTTTAAAAGCAAACTGTGTCACAAAAGATGAGTGTGATATCATAATAAAATCTATGATAAACCGAATAAATTCATAGTTAAAAAACTTGGAATAAAATGACTATGCCAGGGCAATGCCATTGGGTGCCACATCCAGCGCGAAAGCAATAAATTTGACTAAAGATCCATAGTTTCGAGTTTCTTTTTAAATGCGGTAAAATGTAAATAACGGTTTTCGCAATCGTTTTGGCAATTTAAACTTATTTACTGTTATAGGGGCGTCGGTTAGGAAGTGAACGATGCTTAGGTATACTTTAAGCATCACGCAAAATTTCTGTTAAACGTTGTAGATGCTAAAAACGGCAAACGCAATTTATAGATTAACTTTTGTGCAAACCATTTAAATATTTTTCAGACATTTCGCCGAAAATGCTTAAAATTTTTCGGATATTTTATTAAAAATTGCGACACTGTCCAAAAAAAACACTGAAGCGAAAACGTGGGAAAACGCGCTCGTCTCCACCCTTTGAGGAAAGAAAAACAGAAACCAGTTATTACAATAAATTGGCACAAAACGTCACTTTACTTATCGGCGCAAAAGTTTTATCTTGTTGCGTATCAGCGCGCAAAGGGGACTGACATCAGGCGAAAAAGGGGCTGACAAAAATGTTTAAAAGGGGGCTGACATGACCTCTAAATCAGCCCCCTGGGTGCGCCTCTGGATAGGACAATACCAAAATTTTTAACAATTTCGATTCTCCCCAATTATCCAGATTCCTGATACGATTCCAATTCCTGGCTATTATTACATACAGGTATTACTATTAATGTGCCCAGGTATTAACATATCTAATTAAGATATAAGTTAAAAATCGATTAGGAAAGTTCATCATCTTGCTATGCTTTACAATATGCTAGGTAACAATGTATTGGGAAGGTTTTATATAAACACATCTATCAATAATTCCATTTTAATAACACAAAGATGTAATATTGAGTTCCTAATAAGAATATAAATAATTCCATTTTAATAAAAATACACTTTATTCAGTTGATAGTAAGAATAGCCTATACATTTAATCATAGTCAAATTGAAGCACTTGCAAATTATAATGCAAAAACATAAGCATCTCTCCAGTTGTTGGTTCTAAACTGAAAAACAATTTATAAGAAAAAGATTAACAAAGCAAAAAAAATCGACTAAAGAACTTCAAGAACAACAAGAAAAATACAGCAATGATCAAATAGTTAAACAGATTTCAAATCTTTTTAGATTAAATTTCAATGGGTAAGTTTTTTTTTGTTGCTTACACTGATGTTACCAAATAATAAATAAATTTACAAGAATTAGACAAATAAAGCATCATAAAAATCTATTAAAATAATTAAGGATTTTTTATGCATTCTATTAATTCAATAAATTCATTTGTCATTTGGTAACAAATAAATTTACAAACACAATGCTACCAAATACCGAATAAATTTATTGGATTAATAGAACACATAAAAAAATCTCTAATTAATTTAATAGCATTTTTAAGGTGCTCTGTTTGTCTAATAAATTTATTTTTTATTTGGTAAAATCAGTATAAGCTATGAAGAAAAAACTTACCCATTGAAATTTAATCTAAAAAGATTGGCAACTGGTTTAACTATTTGATCAATGCAGTATTTTTTTTGTTGTTTTTCAGTTCTTTTGCCAACTTTTTATCATTTTGTTAATCTTTCCTTTTGGTATTTGTTTTTCATATTTTTGATTGACTTCTGATGAGCCAAATAGACAACAAACTGTTAGAGGTTAGAGCTTATAAATGCTCTGACTTAACCGTCATTAAGCAGTTTTCTCAGTTAACCTTCATATAGTAGTTTTCTCTCTCTAAGTGCCATACGTGCCGACCAAAGTGGATTTTAAAAAAATGTTTATATACTGTATAATGCTTATTATGATGTCATAAGTTTCATACACTTGCAAAACTTCAAACTTGTTGTCTATGTAGTACATTGTTATACTTTTTCATGAAAAATCAAAAAAAAACATGCTATGGCCTTGGTTCACAAATTTAACTATCTAATTTAATGCCTTTTTCTAACTTAAATATTTGAAATTAACCCATTGTAAATTTTAATAAAGTAATATTCAACTAGGAACATACCTAAATTTAATGGATTCAACAATTTTTAAATGTAAATTTTTACTCTTATCAGCCGAACAACAGATAGTAAAAACAAGTTTTGGTATCAGTTTACTTTTAAAAATGCGACAATGGTGATTATAAATTTTGCATATTAAAAATAAATTGTAGTATAATATTGACTTAGGGACATAACAAAACTTTTTTGTTGTCGTTTTAATGCTAGTGAAGTTAAATCAAAATTATTTAATTTCCTGCCAAATTGGCTCACCCACAAATTTGCCCTGTCAAATAGTTACATAACCTAGAGTTGGAATTAGCTTGATTGATTGAAAAATGGCAACGAAAAGGTGAAGAAATGTTAGGAACATTACGTGAACCCTCACAGTGCAATCCTTTCTTACTACTTTCTATTTTATGCTCTGTATATCTTAAGAATTGTTTTTGTATCAAGATTGGGTCCAAATTATACAGCTCTGATGCCAATTCCTGATGCTTTGGAAAACCCCTAATATTTCAATTATTCCAATACAATCCCAATTAATCACCCCATCACTACTTCGAACCCTCATACAAACTCATCACTGGTTTCACCAAGACTCTGGTAGCCCTTTCTTCCTCAGTGCCCATTGCATTACTCTTCTTGAAACCCTGTCAAAGGCCTGCCTAAATCCGTGATGGCGTGATTGGTGTAGCCAGCATGCTTGATCAGTGATGTGTGAGTCATAAAACAAACAAAGCGCTGCCCTGACATAGAATACATACAGTACGAATCAAAATACTTAACTTAGATGTTAAGTATAGTAGTTTAGCAGCATTGTTGTTCAGTAAATATTGCTATTCATATACTTATGTTCAATTTCCATTAAAAAAGCCAAAAAAATGCCAAAAAGCCAAACAAAATTTCGTAAGCCAAACGCTAACAAAAAAAGCCAAATTTGAGGAATTTGGCATTAAGAAAGCCAATATGGCAACCCATGATGGGACACCCGTGGTATATTTTCATTTTTTTACTCCATATTTTTAAAATCTTTTTAAGGATGCTTTGTGAAATATATTACAAAAAAAATAATATAAATTTAGTTTTACCACTAAATTAGCTCAATAATAGTTTTCAAAATAAATGCAATGAAAACTTTAAACATCAATCAACACAAGTTTACATTTTGAATTAAATCAGATTTAAAAACTTAGTATAAAAGGCCTAAGTTACTGAACTCCAATATTTATGCAATATGACAAAAAACTGACTAGCAGTAACAAATTAAGGTTATTTTTCTATCTAACTAATTGCTATTTTAGACTGAACAATCAATTGCTTTTATTTTTTATAATTGGGGAAAACTGTACTTTTTAATCTTTAATATTAGCAAATTCATATTAGTAAATTAAATATTAGAATTTTAAATAAAATATTTTAATTATTTTAAATAAGCTTAAGGTGTTAAAAAACCCAGTGGATCTGTTCAATCCTATTGGATGAAGGTTTGTATCAAGATTGTATCTTGGTTTGTATTTTTGTATCAAGGTTTGTATCAAGATTGTATCTTGATTCTTTTATATTTTTATATTTTTCTCTTTCTTCCTTTATATATTTTCTCCAGGCATTTTTTCTTTATATTGCTATTAAAAAAAAAAAAAAATTTTTAAATAATACATTGTATTTACACTTTCTACTTACACTTACACTACCTTGCACTTACACTCTTCATTTCACTACTATATTATTTCTGTCTTGATTTACATTACTACGAAATTTTGTATTTCAACTTTTGACTCTTCACATGTCACAATCGCCTTTATTAATATGCAATCAGCTGTTTTTCTTAATGTTTACTATTGTATAATTCTTTTAATTTAATTGGCACTAGCAGTTTACAATTTTGACAGTAAGTTTTTACTTTACTATTTGAAAAGAATTGTTTTGTTAAGTGAGTACATTTTATTTTATTCTATGACATTTACTAAATTTAATCATTAATCAATAATTTTCAATAATTTTCTATTAATTTTTATTCTTAAAATTTCACAGACTTAATAGAATCGTTAACTGATGATGATCTTTTGATCGAAATCGATTTTAAATTTAAAATAAATAAGTTTTTAATAAATTTGGACTGATTCTTGTCTCCCATATTGGAAAAAATTTTAATTATTTTAAATAAAACAAATTAAATAAAATATTAGCAAATTAAATGCACTGACATTCGTCAATCTCTCAACATCAAACCGCTACTACTCCGCATAGATAGAACAATCGCAACTGCGCTGGTATGGCCATGTGACAAGAATGTCCCACGAGCAAACAGCAAAGCAACTATTGGATGTTGTTCTGAGGGGCAAAAAGGCCTAGAGGGCGACCCATTTTCGCTGGGGGAATTATGTTGAAGACACGGCCTGGTTACGTCTTAGAATTCCACCAGCGAAATTGCCGCTAGTTGCAGGACATCGGGATGCTTGGAGATCCCAACTCGAGCTGCTGCTCCACAACCGCAAAAGGACAAGCGGGCAAAGGAAAATACACTGAATTAATTCAATGTTTTTTCTTAAAACGATGATGAGATGATATTAGCAAATTATCTCTTATAGAGGTGGGGGAAACTCACGGCACGGAAACTAGAAACATTTAGTTATAAAAAAACTAATTAATTAACATTTTCTTTTTAAAAACCACAAGTTTACTTTTAAATTTATATGTTATGTACAAAAAAACGATAACTTAGAACAATACAGCAACAACATAAAGCCGTATAATTAATCTTCCAAAAAAAAACAAATAAATCACCGATTCCTTGTAATGTAGGCTACTGTGTCTATTTTGTCTTGTGCATTGCAAAACTTTTTCTACAAGGTTTTTCAAGTTAAATAATTTCATCCTGTTTTGTATATCATGTATCGTGTATAGTAAAGGTGTTCAAATTTAGGTCATGTTGAAAAAGTGCATATTTTCGGAGCTTATGTGGTGCATTGGACCTTAAAAACACCTCCCATACAAAAAAATTAGAAAAAAATATCTTTTTGCTTTCCCTCATGAGGGTTAAAATAATAGTGCACCTAATTTATTTATTATAACTTGAGTTTCAGAGCAGATAAAAAAACAAAACCAATTGTATTTGTTTTCAACAAGCATGTGCTTCATTTTGAGGGTAAACTTGATGACGTCATGTTTTCCACTTGTTTTTTTAAAGCAATTCGTATAAGAAATGTTGAAATGACAGAAATGATTAATTCAGTTTAAAGAAAAATATATAAGAATGTTGGAAATTGGATCTTCTTAAAGCAAAATAACTTGATAAGCAATGTAAATATTAAGGTCGGCAGCGTGGCGAGTGGTTAAAGCACCGGGCTTATAATAAACATGGTCTCGGTTCAAAACACACTCGCGTCATTCTGTTGTGTCCTTGGGAAAGATACTTTACGGCACTTTCTCCTGCTTGGTGGTCTTGGCAAACAGTTCTAAATTACAGTCATATCTCTATTAAATTACAAGCGGACAGCAATATCTTGGCATCTCCGAAAGCAGGTCGGGGTAACTGTTTTGAGTTCAAGCAAAGGACAATTTCTGTTTTGAAGTGATCTAAATTTTAAACCGCTATATCGCTGAACGTGCAAGTGCGACCAATTCCCATCGGTATATTAATTCTATTTGATGCGCAGTGGTTTGTCATTCGTCTGAACTCTTTTCGCCCTTCTTAACTTTCTTTTGTTCTACGCGGCTTGGCGTTTATCTGTTCTTTTGGCCCTTGTGAACTTTCTCGTTTTAGCTTTTTTTTTATTTTTTATTTCAAATATTGATTAGCAGGGGGCCCTCAGAAGATAAATAACACTCGCCAGAGAAAAGAAACATTCATTCATTTTTTCTATTTGAATAAGTTGTGAAAAATAATTTTTGGCCGAAGTGCAGCTAATTGTTTTCGAACTTCGGAATCGCAATCATCAACTTAATTATTTGGCTCTCCACATTCCTAAACTTTTGTGAGTACCTTTTATTTGATTTTGTATGAATTTCGTAGTAGCTATTTTAGCGATTTATTCGTATGTATATTATCCATAGGATTACAAGACAAAATAGGAATAGGGGAGACCGGGGCGAGTTGTTACACGGGCAAGTTGTTACAACCTTTATTAAAATTAAAACAAAATGTTTTAAACGGCTTGATATAAGTCAAAGTATTACTTAGGTCATAATCTTTTAATTTTAAGAAAATCAGGACCATTCTTTTTTTTTTAAAGCTATGAGATAAAAAAAAGTGATTTTAGGTACACTGAAAAAATTTTTGAGCTTTTTTAAAAATTGATTGCACGAGTTGAGTGAGACTTTTTTTTAAGGACGTGAGTGTTTTCAGTATGCCTAATGATGCTAATTTTTTGTATAAAAAGTCTTTTACTGGTAACTACTTTGAATTTGCTGCTTTAGCTGTAAATGTAGTCAATCCTAATACGGGGTGGGTTGTTACAGCTTGTAACAACTCACCCCAACATGCTCTGTCAGATAAACTGCAAGTTTTTTTTTTCAGTGCTGTTTATTTAACTGGTTTGATAGTTGT
This sequence comes from Diplosoma virens, assembly GCA_963680785.1. Lineage (NCBI taxonomy): Eukaryota > Metazoa > Chordata > Ascidiacea > Aplousobranchia > Didemnidae > Diplosoma > Diplosoma virens. The sequence goes on along the minus strand of OY796895.1, from coordinate 34,243,905 downwards.
GTTTTTAAATATGCCTCGAAATTATAAAATAAAAACAAATAAAGCTAATATGCCTTTCTCAACTTACCAAGAAGCAGCAAAAAGAGTAATAGACCATGGGGAATCGGTGCAAAAAGTTGCTGCAGATTTTGATGTAAGTAAAATTAAAATTAGCTTACTTAAACTATGATTTATCAAGGTCTATTGGTTTATAAAATAAAAATATATTACTTAATAATTGTAAATTTTTATTTTTATTAAGATTGGTATAATTATATAACTGCCAGAGAGTAATTGCATATTTTTTTTATTTGTGTTATCTATTTGCTTTTCCTTAAATTTTTATTTTTATTAGCATTGTTATAATTATATGACTACCAGAGAGTAATTGCATATTTTTTTTATTTGTGTTATCTATTTGCTTTTTTTTATAACTTTTCTTGCAATGAACCCCATGGACAGATAACATCATTTTTGCTTCTTTTAATAGCTCAATTGTGTAAATCTTCTAGTCATCTGCAGTTAGTTTTTAAATTATTTATAATGATTAATTTTATATTGACTAAGTACAAACTAACCACCACAATTTGTTATAACAAACAAACAAAATTTTTTTTTTTTTTATTTGGCATAACCATATAAACCCATAATTATATTGTTGTGCTGTTTTTTGTGACTCCAAATGATAATGTAGAAACATTTGTGCGAAAATTTAAGTATATTAATTTTTTTATAACTATTATCTTTTGTATAGCACAAATGAATTAAAATGCTTGTATAGTTTTATGAATGTGGTGTTTGAAAAATAGGTTTACTCAAACTTTGTTATTTATGTTTAGATAAACTTCATGACACTTCAACGGTTCTGTAAAAAAATAATGAAGAATGAAAAGTTGGAAGTGGGATATAAAGCTCCAGGTTCAATTTTCACCTTGGAACAAGAAAATTTACTTAATCATTATGTTGTGCATGCATCAAAAATTTACTTTGGGCTGTCTCCTCAGCTATTTCGAAAACTGGCCTATGAGTTTGCAGTTGCAAACAACATTAAACATCCAATTTCTTGGAATATAAATAAATCTGCTGGAGCTGACTGGTTTGGTGCTTTTATCAAAAGAAATAAAAACTTATCAATTCGAAAACCAGAAGCAACCAGCCTTTCTAGAGCAACTAGCTTTAATCGAGTCAATGTCAATTAGTTTTTTGATAACTTGGGGAGTGTTTTAGACCAATACCATTTTCAACCGTATAATATATATAATGTAGATGAAACTGGAGTTACTACAGTTCAGAAACCAGATCGCATTATTGCAGAAAAAGGCCTGAAACAAGTAGGGGCAATCACATCTGGAGAAAGAGGAAAATTGGTAACTATCACTGTTGCAGTTAATGCAAGTGGAAATATGATTCCTCCTTTTTTTATTTTTCCTAGGGCTCGGTTTCATGGCTATTTTTTAGCTAAGGGTCCTGCTGGCATAGCCGTACCTGCCGGGGGTGCAGGGGGGGCAATTGCCCCCCCAAGTTTCGAAGATTTGGGCAAAATTAAGATTTTTCGGGCAGTGAGAAGAAAATATTTGGGCAAAACCATAGTTTTTCGGGCAGCGATATGAAAAATTTGGGCAAAGTCAGGAAATTTAGAGAGGTGATGATGAGGAACTGCAAGAAATAATAATCCAAATTTAGGTGAAGACCTTTTTTTTTTTTTTTAGAGAACACCTTGATTTTGGGACGAAAATCGAAAATTAGGAGACTGAATTTAAGTGAAGACCTTTTTTTTTTTTTTTTTTTTTTTTTTAGAGATCACCATGATTTTAGGACAAAATTGGTTTTTGTCTGAGAAACTCAGACAATTTTTTTGTCATATCCGAAATGTACTCTAAAATCATGATTTGGGCAAACGTCACAAAATTTGGGCAAAACTTCATTGCCCCCCCAAAATTTTTTGGGCTGGTACGGCTATGCCTGCTGGTGCTGAAGGTTCTGCAAACCCCAATGGGTGGATGCAATCAGAGGACTTCTTAAAATTTATGAAGCATTTTGTAGCTGTTACAAAGTGTTAAAAAATCTCCCCTGTTTTGCTTATTTTGGACAATCACCCATCGCATCTTTCTATTGAGCTAATAGAATACTGTCGTCAAAAAGGGGTTGTTCTTTTGACTTTACCACCACATTGTTCACACAAACTGCAGCCTCTTGATAGAAGTGTCTTTGGACCTTTCAAAAAGTATGTAAACTCGGCTTGTGATAATTGGATGAAAAATCATCCAGGAAAGCACATGACTATATATGACATACCTCATATTGTGAATCTGGCTTTACCCTTGGCAGCAACGCCTGTCAACATTCAAAATTGTTTTTCAGTATGTGGCATTTCACCATTTAATAACCACATTTTCACTGACAATGACTTCATGGCAAGTTATGTCACAAACCGGGAGTGTCCTCAAGTTTTGTCTACAGCTGATGCTTCACAAACTCATCATTCATCTTCTTTCTGTAGCAATCCATATCCATTCACTTCATCAGCTCTAGCAATCTCACAAATTCCTTCATCAGAAGATGTTGCCTCTATTTCCTCTGCGGTAATAACCCCACCAATTAATCCTTTGCCCAACAATGTTTCTTCATCAACGGAAAAAGAAAAACTACCTTGTGGAGTGACAAGTTCTCCTCAAGCAATTCTTCCTTTTCCAAAAGCCCAACCGCAATTAAAAAAGAGAAACTTTCGCAAGCGCCATTCAGCTGTTGTTACTTCCACCCCAGAGAAACAAGATTAGAAGAAAAACAAGCAAAATCTGTCAAGAAAAAAAAGCCCAAGAGAAATATTTTTAAACCAAGTCAACTGAAAAAGTCAAAAAAATAAGAATGGTTTTGCATTATTTGCTCTGACTCTTACTCTAACTCTGCTCCTAAAGAAATTTGGCTACAGTGTCACAGTTGCAAAGGTTGGGCTCATGAAGCTTGTACCGATGCTGAAAGCAGCAATTATATTTGTGAAAAGTGTGATGAGTGAATTTCTTTGTGTTCTTTTGTTGCCTGTATTGTATATATAGTTTGCAACATTCAGTTTGTGCAATTATTTTCTATTAAACTGCATTGATTTGTTTCATTATTACATCATGAAACCACCTTTATATTTTAAATCATTGTGATTATAAAGCCAAGATAAAAAAAACAATTAAATTAATCATAAAACTAAACAGTTAAACTGCTGTAACAACTTACCCCATGCCTATAACAACTTACCCCAGTTGTGGGGCTAGTTGTTACAACAGACAGGTAGTCATAAAAGTAAAATTATTGCTTCATAGATATTAAGTAAAACTGATTTAAAGGTAGCATTGTAATAGTGAGATTTTAGGCTACTTTGCATAAAAAAATGAGCACCATAGCTGCAACAGGAAAAGAGCTATATTAATTTAACTGAAATTGTAACAACACTCCCCGGTCTCCCCAACTTGTCAATCAAGTTTTTAAAGTGGAGAGAGAGATTCCCGAAAAACAAACTAAATCCAAAACAGTAACTGCCTACCCTATGTATTAAGCGGGATTCCCACAGAAAATCGATACAACAGTGACAGGGGAATCCCCACTTGCACGAAGATTTTCAAATGTTGCTCTTATTCCAGGAAATGCGTGCGCTCCGACAACCAATTCCCACTGAAAATAACATAGATATCCTATATAACTATTAGATTGCGCATTCCCGTAGAAAAGCTGTTCTAAAATTGAAGCCAATTGACCACTGTGATTCTAGCAGAATAACTCTCATATCTTACAGAAAAAAGAAAAAAAGCGAAAAAACCTTACGCAAATGACGCAACCTTCATTCGTTTCTATGCTACAAAAGAGAGCAACAATCTTCCACTATTCAGGATTAATTTAAAATATGTTCCCTACCGATTCGAATGCCAAATTCAATATCACATTGATCAGAATTTCACGTAGATATCAGATATATAATCAAGTTCCGGCGACACCATATTAACTTCCTAACAGAATACAGTTGAATGACCCCCGCTTTACGAGATAACAATTAGCGTTTATTACATTTTGAGTTGAAGTGATTTCAATTTACGCTATTTGAAGGTTTATTTTGACCATGTTCCCTATTGATTCGAATGACAAATTTGATATCACATTGATCAGAATTTCACGTAGATATCAGATATATAATCAAGTGCCGGCGACACTATATTAGTTTTTGAACAAAATGTACTTGAATGACTCCCGCTTTACGAGATAACAATTAGCGTCTATTACATTTTGAGTTGAAGTGATTTCGATTTACGCTATTTGAAGGTTTATTTTGACCTTGTTCCTTATCGATTCGAATGCCAAATTCAATATCACATTGATCAGAATTTCACGTAGATATCAGATATATAATCAAGTTGCGGCAATACCATATTAGTTTTTGAACAAAATGTACTTGAATGACCCCCGCTTTACGAGATAACAATTAGCGTTTATTACATTTTGAGTTGAAGTAATTTCAAGTCACGCTATTTGAAAATTTATTTTGACCTTGTTCCCTATCGATTCGAATGATAAATTCAATATCACATTGATCAGAATTTCACGTAGATATCAGATATATAATCAAGTGCCGGCGACACCATATTCACTTCCTAACAGAATACAGTTGAATGACCCCCGCTTTACAAGATAACAATTAGCGTCTATTACATTTTGTGTTGAAGTGATTTCGATTTACGCTAATTCAACATTCATTTTGAAAATGTTCCCTATCGATTTGAATGACAAATTCAATATCACATTGATTAGAATTTCACGCAGATATCAGATATATAATCAAGTGCCGGCGACATCATATTCACTTTTCCACAAAATGCAGTTGAATGACCCCCGCTTTACGAGATAACAATTAGCGTCTATTACATTTTGAGTTGAAGTGATTTCGAGTCACGTTATTTCAAAGTTTATTTTGACCATGTTCCCTATCGATTTGAATGACAAATTTGATATCACAATGATTAGAATTTCACGTAGATATCAGATATATAATCCAGTTCCGGCGACATCATATTCACTTCCTAACAGAATACAGTTGAATGACCCCCGCTTTACAAGATAACAATTAGCGTTTATTACATTTTGAGTTGTAGAGATTTCGAGTCACGTTATTTTAAAGTTTATTTTGACCATGTTCCCTATTGATTCGAATGACAAATTCAATATCACATTGATCAGAATTTCACGTAGATATCAGATATATAATCAAGTTTCGGCGACACCATATTCACTTTTCCACAAAATGCACTTGAATGACCCCCGCTTTACGAGATAACAATTAGCGTTTATTACATTTTGAGTTGAAGTGATTTCGAGTCACGTTATTTCAAAGTTTATTTTAACCAGGTTCCCTATCGATTTGAATGACAAATTTGATATCACATTGATTAGAATTTCACGTAGATATCAGATATATAATCCAGTTCCGGCGACATCATATTAATTTCCTAACAGAATACAGTTGAATGACCCCCCCTTTACAAGATAACAATTAGCGTCTATTACATTTTGAGTTGTAGAGATTTCGAGTCACGTTATTTTAAAGTTTATTTTGACCATGTTTCCTATTGATTCGAATGCCAAATTTAATATCACATTGATCAGAATTTCACGTAGATATCAGATATATAATCCAGTTCCGGCGACATCATATTAATTTCCTAACAGAATACAGTTGAATGACCCCCGCTTTACGAGATAACAATTAGCGTTTATTACATTTTGAGTTGAAATGATTTCGAGTCACGTTATTTCAAAGTTTATTTTAACCAGGTTCCTTATCGATTTGAATGACAAATTTGATATCACAATGATCAGAATTTCACGTAGATATCAGATATATAATCAAGTTTTGGCGACATTATATTCACTTCCTAACAGAATACAGTTGAATGACCCCCGCTTTACAAGATAACAATTAGCGTTTATTACATTTTGAGTTGTAGAGATTTCGAGTCACGTTATTTTAAAGTTTATTTTGACCATGTTCCCTATTGATTCGAATGACAAATTCAATATCACATTGATCAGAATTTCACGTAGATATCAGATATAAAATCAAGTTTCGGCGACACCATATTCACTTTTCCACAAAATGCACTTGAATGACCCCCGCTTTACGAGATAACAATTAGCGTCTATAACATTTTGAGTTGAAGTGATTTCGAGTCACGTTATTTCAAAGTTTATTTTAACCAGGTTCCCTATCGATTTGAATGACAAATTTGATATCACATTGATTAAAATTTGACGTAGATATCAGATATATAATCCAGTTCCGGCGACATTATATTAATTTCCTAACAGAATACAGTTGAATGACCCCCCCTTTACAAGATAACAATTAGCGTCTATTACATTTTGAGTTGTAGAGATTTCGAGTCACGTTATTTTAAAGTTTATTTTGACCATGTTCCCTATTGATTCGAATGCCAAATTTGATATCACATTGATCAGAATTTCACGTAGATATCAGATATATAATCAAGTTTCGGCGACACTATATTCACTTTTCCACAAAATGCACTTGAATGACCCCCGCTTTACGAGATAACAATTAGCGTCTATTACATTTTGAGTTGAAGTGATTTCGAGTCACGTTATTTCAAAGTTTATTTTAACCAGGTTCCCTATCGATTTGAATGACAAATTTAATATCACATTGATTAGAATTTCACGTAGATATCAGATATATAATCCAGTTCCGGCGACATCATATTAATTTCCTAACAGAATACAGTTGAATGACCCCCGCTTTACGAGATAACAATTAGCGTTTATTACATTTTGAGTTGTAGAGATTTCGAGTCACGTTATTTTAAAGTTTATTTTGACCATGTTCCTTATTGATTCGAATGACAAATTCAATATCACATTGATCAGAATTTCACGTAGATATCAGATATATAATCAAGTTTCGGCGACACCATATTCACTTTTCCACAAAATGCACTTGAATGACCCCCGCTTTACGAGATAACAATTAGCGTCTATTACATTTTGAGTTGAAGTGATTTCGAGTCACGTTATTTCAAAGTTTATTTTAACCATGTTCCCTATCGATTTGAATGACAAATTTGATATCACAATGATTAGAATTTCACGTAGATATCAGATATATAATCCAGTTCCGGCGACATCATATTAATTTCCTAACAGAATACAGTTGAATGACCCCCCCTTTACAAGATAACAATTAGCGTCTATTACATTTTGAGTTGTAGAGATTTCGAGTCACGTTATTTTAAAGTTTATTTTAAACATTGTTCCCTATTGATTCGAATGCCAAATTTAATATCATATTGATCAGAATTTCACGTAGATATCAGATATAAAATCAAGTTTCGGCGACACCATATTCACTTTTCCACAAAATGCACTTGAATGACCCCCGCTTTACGAGATAACAATTAGCGTCTATAACATTTTGAGTTGAAGTGATTTCGAGTCACGCCATTTCAAAGTTTAATTTAACCATGTTAGCTTAATTTAATTTAGCCATTTCAAAGTTCGAAAGAAATGGCAAATATGCTAAACAATTATTTCTCTGAGATTGGACAAAAACTGGCTGCAAATATTGAACTAACCAATTCAGCTAATATTTGTAGCAGCACATCATTCATTACTTAAAGGTGCACTTCTTTCTATCTTCAGCCAATAATAGAATCTGACATATTAAAGCATATAAGGCAATTGAACCCATCAAAGAGTACAGGCCCTGATGGAATACCCATAAAATATATAGCTATGAGTGCACTGATCATAGCACCAGTTTTAACAAGACTCTATAACAGTTGCATTAGCACTGGGACTTACCCCAGAATTCTTAAAATTGGACAAATTGTACCAATTCATAAAGGTGATGCCAAGGATCAGTGCTGCAACTACAGACCCATATCTCTACTTAGCTCATTTAGTAAGATCTTTGAAAAATGCTTGTACGAAAGAATTTACTCTTATTTAAATAAAAACAAAATATTAACACCTGTTCAATTTGGTTTTAAACAAAACTCTTCTACATCAGATGCTGTAAGGCAATTATTTGATAATTTTGCTGAAAATATTGACCAAAAAAAATATACTTGTGCTGTGTTTCTTGACCTTAAAAAAGCATTTGATACTGTAAATCACCAAATTTTGATTGCAAAATTGGAAAAATATGGCATCCGTGGATTGCCACTACAACTCCTTAAAAGCTATTTAAATAACAGACTACAGTTTACAGTTGTGAACTACACAAAATCAAAATTCAATCATGTAACTTGTGGTGTACCACAGGGCTCTACTCTAGGACCCTTACTATTTTTATTATACATCAATGACATGCCTCTAGTATCCAATTTTAATACGAAATTGTTTGCAGACGACACAGTTCTTACACTGACAAACTCTTGTCCAAAACTGTTGAATAAAAATGTCAACTCTAAACTGGTCAAAATTGATGAATGGTTGAAACTAAACAAATTATCATTAAATACTAATAAAACAAAATTTATGGTATTAACCAAACAAAGATCAGCTTGGCATTTTGATATTAGAATAGGAAAGACAAATATAGAACAAGTAAATGAAATAAAATATTTGGGTGTAATTTTTAATGATAAGCTTTCTTGGAAGTCTCATATACAACATGTTTGCTCTAAGCTCTCCAATGGTTCCTGGGCACTGCTCAAACTGAGGAATTACGTTGACACTACAACACTAAAAACAGTATACTATGCTTTAATTTACTCTTATCTTCAATATTGTGTCTCAACATGGGGACTGGCTTCGACTACTGCCCTGGATCCACTGGTAAGAATACACAAACGCATAATAAGAATTATTACAAATAGTCCTTTTTTGTCACATACAAATCTTCTTTTTCAAAAATTGAATTTCTTAAAAATAAAAGATATTGTTAAACTTGAAATGGCAAAAACAATGTTTTGCTTTAATAAAAATTCAACAAAAAATGAGTCCCAAACTATTGTAAGTATAACCCAAAATCATCATTATAAAACAAGACTGGCAGCGCAACAAAATTACTTTCAACCTAGAAAGAGAACAGAATTAGGTAAAAAGAGATTTTCTTACATTGGACCTAAAATATGGCAAGAAGTACCTTTCGAATTAAAGTCGCTTTCTTATAATCAGTTTAAGAAGAAATTTAAACTTTTTTTAACTTGTCAATATTAAATAAGATGCCACAACAGTTTGATGAAGTCAGCTGGCACATGGAAATTTATTTAATAACAACTAATATTGCTATTTAATCTTCATTGTTTTTCTAAATGTACTGTGTTTTTGTAAGTGTACTGCTGTGTTTTTTTGTCCCACTATTTAGAGGGAGGCAGTTGACTAGAAGACCGTATGGTCATTTCGCTGCCTTCCTGTGCTTTCGAAAACTTTTTTTTCACATATATTGGTGTATTTTTCGTTTTGAAGCACAAAACAAATAAATAGATTGATTGATTGATTGATGTTCCTTATCGATTTGAATGACAAATTTGATATCACATTGATCAGAATTTTACGTAAATTTCAGATAAAAAATCAAGTTCCGGCGACACCATATTAGTTTTTGAACAAAATGCACTTGAATGACCCCCGCTTTACGAGATAACAATTAGCGTTTATTACATTTTGAGTTGAAATGATTTCGATTTACGCTATTTGAAGGTTTATTTTGACCATGTTCCTTATCGATTAGTATGCCAAATTCAATATCACATTGATTAGAATTTCACGTAGATATCAGATATAAAATCCAGTTCCGGCGACACCATATTAGTTTTTGAACAAAATGTACTTGAATGATCCCCGCTTTACGAGATAACAATTAGCGTCGACAACATTTTGAGTTGAAATGATTTCGATTTACGCTAATTCAAGGTTTATTTTAACCATGTTCCCTATTGATTCGAATGACAAATTCAATATCACATTGATCAGAATTTCACGTAGATTTCAGATATAAAATCAAGTGCCGGCGACACCATATTAACTTCCTAACAGAATACAGTTGAATGACCCCCGCTTTACGAGATAACAATTAGCGTTTATTACATTTTGAGTTGAAGTGATTTTGATTTACGCTATTTGAAGGTTTATTTTGACCATGTTCCTTATCGATTCGAATGACAAATTTGATATCACATTGATCAGAATTTCACGTAGATATCAGATATATAATCAAGTTTCGGCGACAACATATTAGTTTTTGAACAAAATGTACTTGAACGACCCCCGCTTTACGAGATAACAATTAGCGTCTATAACATTTTGAGTTGAAGTGATTTCGATTTACGCTATTTGAAGGTTTATTTTGACCATGTTCCCTATCGATTCCAATGACAAATTCAATATCACATTGATCAGAATTTCACGTAGATATCAGATATATAATCAAGTGCCGGCGACACCATATTAACTTCCTAACAGAATACAGTTGAATGACCCCCGCTTTACGAGATAACAATTAGCGTTTATTACATTTTGAGTTGAAGTGATTTTGAGTTACGCTATTTGAAGGTTTATTTTGACCATGTTCCTTATCGATTCGAATGCCAAATTTGATATCACATTGATCAGAATTTCACGTAGATATCAGATATAAAATCAAGTGCCGGCGACACCATATTAGTTTTTGAACAAAATGTACTTGAATGACCCCCGCTTTACGAGATAACAATTAGCGTCTATTACATTTTGAGTTAAAGTGATTTCGAGTTACGCTATTTGAAGGTTTATTTTGACCTTGTTCCCTATCGATTCGAATGACAAATTCAATATCACATTGATCAGAATTTCACGTAGATATCAGATATATAATCAAGTTCCGGCGACACCATATTCACTTCCTAACAGAATACAGTTGAACGACCTCCGGTTTACGAGATAATAATTAGCGTTTATTACATTTTGAGTTGAAGTGATTTTGAGTTACGCTATTTGAAGGTTTATTTTGACCTTGTTCCCTATTGATTCGAATGCCAAATTTGATATCACATTGATCAGAATTTCACGTAGATATCAGATATAAAATCAAGTTCCGGCGACATTATATTAATTTCCTAACAGAATACAGTTGAATGACCCCCGCTTTACGAGATAACAATTAGCGTCGACAGCATTTTAGGTTGAAGTGATTTCAAGTCACGCTAATTCAAGGTTTATTTGAACCTTGTTCCTTATCGATTTGAATGACAAATTTGATATCACATTGATCAGAATTTCACGTAGATATCAGATATATAATCAAGTGCCGGCGACACCATATTAACTTCCTAACAGAATACAGTTGAATGACCCCCGCTTTACGAGATAACAATTAGCGTCTATTACATTTTGAGTTGAAGTGATTTTGATTTACGCTATTTGAAGGTTTATTTTGACCATGTTCCTTATCGATTCGAATGCCAAATTTAATATCACATTGATCAGAATTTCACGTAGATATCAGATATAAAATCAAGTTTTGGCGACAACATATCAGTTTTTGAACAAAATGTACTTGAATGACCCCCGCTTTACGAGATAACAATTAGCGTCTATAACATTTTGAGTTGAAGTGATTTCGATTTACGCTATTTGAAGGTTTATTTTGACCATGTTCCCTATCGATTCGAATGACAAATTCAATATCACATTGATCAGAATTTCACGTAGATATCAGATATATAATCCAGTTCCGGCGACACCATATTAATTTCCTAACAGAATACAGTTGAATGACCCCCGCTTTACGAGATAACAATTAGCGTTTATTACATTTTGAGTTGAAGTGATTTTGATTTACGCTATTTGAAGGTTTATTTTGACCATGTTCCTTATCGATTCGAATGCCAAATTTGATATCACATTGATCAGAATTTCACGTAGATATCAGATATAAAATCAAGTGCCGGCGACACCATATTAGTTTTTGAACAAAATGTACTTGAATGACCCCCGCTTTACGAGATAACAATTAGCGTTTATTACATTTTGAGTTAAAGTGATTTCGATTTACGCTATTTGAAGGTTTATTTTGACTATGTTCCCTATCGATTCGAATGACAAATTCAATATCACATTGATTAGAATTTCACGTAGATATCAGATATATAATCAAGTTCCGGCGACACCATATTCACTTCCTAACAGAATACAGTTGAATGACCCCCGCTTTACGAGATAACAATTAGCGTCGACAACATTTTGAGTTGAAGTGATTTCGATTTACGCTATTTGAAGGTTTATTTTGACCATGTTCCTTATCGATTCGAATGCCAAATTTAATATCACATCGATCAGAATTTCACGTAGATATCAGATATATAATCAAGTGCCGGCGACACCATATTAACTTCCTAACAGAATACAGTTGAATGACCCCCGCTTTACGAGATAACAATTAGCGTCTATTACATTTTGAGTTAAAGTGATTTTGATTTACGCTATTTGAAGGTTTATTTTGACCATGTTCCCTATCGATTCGAATGCCAAATTTGATATCACATTGATCAGAATTTCACGTAGATATCAGATATAAAATCAAGTTCCGGCGACACCATATTCACTTCCTAACAGAATACAGTTGAATGACCCCCGCTTTACGAGATAACAATTAGCGTCGACAACATTTTGAGTTGAAGTGATTTCGATTTACGCTATTTGAAGGTTTATTTTGACCATGTTCCTTATCGATTCGAATGCCAAATTTAATATCACATCGATCAGAATTTCACGTAGATATCAGATATATAATCAAGTGCCGGCGACACCATATTAACTTCCTAACAGAATACAGTTGAATGACCCCCGCTTTACGAGATAACAATTAGCGTCTATTACATTTTGAGTTAAAGTGATTTTGATTTACGCTATTTGAAGGTTTATTTTGACCATGTTCCCTATCGATTCGAATGCCAAATTTGATATCACATTGATCAGAATTTCACGTAGATATCAGATATAAAATCAAGTTCCGGCGACACCATATTTACTTTTCAACAGAATACAGTTGAATGACACCCACTTTACAGGAAAGTAGGAAGAACGGAATAATAAAACCCACAAAATTACAGAAAGGCCAAAAAATTAGAATTGAAGCGATTTTAACTCAAGTTAATTTTAGTTTGAAAAAACAAAATTGTTTTAGTAGTTGAGACTGATTATAATAAAGAATTATTTGTACAAATGTGGTTTATAAATTCAAGATCGAATGTAATAAACGGAACGGCGATAATTGTTTTCTTTTGGTCTACAGTATAAAAAATTATTTATTTTAAATGAATATTTTAGCTGGCGTTCTTGTCAACTTTATAATGTGAATAGTTACAATTTTTCTGAATTAGGTTTTTTGATTTGAGTTTTTTAATAGTGGGATTGTAGAATTGACTATTATATCTTTTTGATTACAGTGGTTTCTGGTTTTCTATTTGCTGTTCTTGATGGCGGCATGCTTTGGAAGTTCTTCAGTTTTTTCAATCACTTCAGTTTGTTTTCTTTTCGGTTTGTTTTTCCACTTATCGCCAATTGGTTTGTTTCTCTTTTCGGTTTGTTTTTCCAGTTATCGCCAATTGCAATGTTTTTTAATTCTCAATTTTATTCCCGTAGCGATCAATAAACAAACGCTTCTGATCTCCGACGTAGGGGGTGCATTTTTACGATTAATGATGACAAGCTTTTAGCAGTTGCTTGTAGGTGTTAAATTTTTTTCTCTAAAGTTGTCCGTCGACTTTTGACCAACGTATTCTGTTAGGAAGTTAACATGGTGTCGCCGGAACTTGATTATATATATGAAATCTACGTGAAATTCTAATCAATGTGATATTGAATTTGTCATTCAAATCGATAGGGAACATGGTCAAAATAAACTTTGAAATAACGTGACTCGAAATCATTTCAACTCAAAATGTAATAAACGCTAATTGTTATCTCGTAAAGCGGGGGTCATTCAAGTACATTTTGTGGAAAGTGAATATGGTGTCGCCGGCACTTGATTATATATCTGATATCTACGTGAAATTCTGATCAATGTGATATAAAATTTAGCATTCGAATCAATAAGGAACATTTTCAAAATAAATGTTGAATTAGCGTAAATCGAAATCATTTCAACTCAAAATGTAATAAACGCTAATTGTTATCTCGTAAAGCGGGGGTCATTCAACTGCATTTTGTTCAAAAACTAATATGGTGTCGCCGGCACTTGATTTTATATCTGAAATCTACATGAAATTCTGATCAATGTGATATTGAATTTGTCATTCAAATAGGGAAGATGGTCAAAATAAACTTTGAAATAACGTGACTCGAAATCATTTCAATTCAAAATGTAATAAACGCTAATTGTTATCTCGTAAAGCGGGGGTCATTCAAATGCATTTTGTGGAAAAGTGAATATGGTGTCGCCGGCACTTGATTATATATCTGATATCTACGTGAAATTCTGATCAATGTGATATAAAATTTAGCATTCGAATCAATAGGGAACATTTTCAAAATAAATGTTGAATTAGCGTAAATCGAAATCATTTCAACTCAAAATGTAATAGACGCTAATTGTTATCTCGTATAGCGGGGGTCATTCAACTGTATTCTGTTAGGAAGTGAATATGGTGTCGCCGGCACTTGATTATATATCTTATATCTACGTGAAATTCTAATCAATGTGATATCAAATTTGTCATTCAAATCGATAGGGAACATGGTCAAATTAAACTTTGAGTTAGCGTAAATCGAAATCACTTCAACTCAAAATGTAATAAACGCTAATTGTTATCTCGTAAAGCGGGGGTCATTCAAGTACATTTTGTTCAAAAACTAATATGGTGTCGCCGGCACTTGATTATATATCTGATATCTACGTGAAATTCTGATCAATGTGATATTGAATTTGGCATTCGAATCGATAGGGAACATAGTCAAAATAAACCTTCAAATAGCGTGACTTGAAATCACTTCAACTCAAAATGTAATAAACGCTAATTGTTATCTCGTAAAGCGGGGGTCGTTCAAGTACATTTTGTTCAAAAACTAATATAATGTCGCCGGAACTGGATTATATATCTGATATTTACGTAAAATTCTGATCAATGTGATATTGAATTTGTCATTCGAATCAATAGGGAACATGGTCAAAATAAACCTTCAAATAGCGTGACTTGAAATCACTTCAACTCAAAATGTAATAGACGCTAATTGTTATCTCGTAAAGCGGGGGTCATTCAAGTACATTTTGTTCAAAAACTAATATGGTGTCGCCGGAACTTGATTTTATATCTGATATTTACGTGAAATTCTGATCAATGTGATATTGAATTTGTCATTCGAATCGATAGGGAACAAGGTCAAAATAAACCTTCAAATAGCGTGACTTGAAATCACTTCAACTCAAAATGTAATAAACGCTAATTGTTATCTCGTAAAGCGGGGGTCATTCAAGTACATTTTGTTCAAAAACTAATATAGTGTCGCCGAAACTTGATTTTATATCTGATATTTACGTGAAATTCTAATCAATGTGATATCAAATTTGTCATTCGAATCGATAGGGAACATGGTCAAAATAAACCTTCAAATAGCGTGACTTGAAATCACTTCAACTCAAAATGTAATAAACGCTAATTGTTATCTCGTAAAGCGGGGGTCATTCAAGTACATTTTGTTCAAAAACTAATATGGTGTCGCCGGCACTTGATTTTATATCTGATATCTACGTGAAATTCTGATCAATGTGATATTGAATTTGTCATTCGAATCGATAGGGAACATGGTCAAAATAAACCTTCAAATAGCGTAAATCGAAATCACTTCAACTCAAAATGTAATAGACGCTAATTGTTATCTCGTAAAGCGGGGGTCATTCAAGTACATTTTGTTCAAAAACTAATATGGTGTCGCCGGCACTTGATTTTATATCTGATATTTACGTGAAATTTTAATCAATGTGATATTGAATTTGGCATTCGAATCGATAGGGAACATGGTCAAAATAAACCTTCAAATAGCGTGACTTGAAATCACTTTAACTCAAAATATTGTCGACGCTAATTATTATCTTGTAAATCGGGAGTCATTCAAGTACATTTTCTTCAAAAACTAATATGGTGTCGCCGGCACTTGATTATATATCTGATATCTACGTGAAATTCTGATCAATGTGATATTGAATTTGTCATTCAAATCGATAAGGAACATGGTCAAAATAAACCTTGAATTAGCGTAACTCAAAATCACTTCAACACAAAATGTAATAAACGCTAATTGTTATCTCTTAAAGCGGGGGTCATTCAACTGTATTCTGTTAGGAAGTTAATATGGTGTCGCCGGCACTTGATTATATATCTGATATCTACGTGAAATTCTGATCAATGTGATATTGAATTTGTCATTCGAATCAATAGGGAACATGGTCAAAATAAATCTTCAAATAGCGTAACTCAAAATCACTTTAACTCAAAATGTTGTCGACGCTAGTAGTAAGGAAGGACTGGTTTGACGGCAGTCCGATGGAGCAGGAGCAGGAGCCAGGAGGTTGCAGAAGCGATGACGTCAGTGCGTTCCGAACCCTAGACTCCATGAGCCAAGGTCCAAACCCTACTTTTAATGTTTCAAATCAATTTAGTTTCAAATCAATATTAATAAATTCTAAAAGAAAAAATAAAATTAATAAGTTCTAAAAAAAAAAATAAATAAAATTAATAATATCTATTGAAAACGATTTTAAGTTCTAGTCAGTTACGACGTATTTCGTGAAGCTGCGTCATTTCCTGTTCTGAATCGTATCAATTTGACCTTAAGTAAACTATAAGTCCAAAAAGCGATTTAATTTTTCTTTCTTTAATCTCAAAGGCAATATTGGTGCACGTTTAAGCATTAATTTTTGTTAGACCTTTGTTTAATGTTTTTTCTTGAAAAACTTAATTTTTGTCATACCTAAACTCAATTTTTCTTAACAGCCTCGAATTTCAGATACCTTTGTTCAATTTTAAAACTTTTTTCTCTAAGCAACCTTGATTGTTTGTTATACCTTTGTTTAATTTTTAGCAACCTTGATTTTGTTGTACTTTTGTTGAATTTTTCTTAGCAATCTTGTTTTTATCATATTTATGTTTAATTTTTTCTAGGCAACCTTAATTTTTGTCATACCTAAACTCAATTTTTCTTGACAGCCTCGAATTTTAGATACCTTTGTTCAATTTTTTTCTTAACAACCTTGATTTTTTGTTATAACTTTGTTTAATTTTCGGCAAGCTTGATTTTGTTGTACTTTTGTTGAATTTTTGGCAATCTTGTTTTTATCATATTTATGTTTAATTTTTTCTAGGCAACCTTAATTTTTGTCACCCTAAACTCAATTTTTTCTAAACAAGTTTGGTTTTTGCTATACTTTTGTTGAATTTTTGGCAACCTTGATTGTTGCTGTAGACCACTCATTTTTACTTTCTAGTATTTATGACAGTAGACCATTCATTTTACTTTTTAGTAGACCATTCATTTACTATACGTTTTAAATCAATTTAGCTTCAAAAATTATTTTTAGTCTTAGTGATATGCAGCTGTAAGACCTATTGAAAACGATTTTAAGTTCTAAACAGTTACTACGTATTTCTGAAGCCGCGTCATTTCCTGTTCTGAACGCTATTGATTTGAGTTTATCATCTTTAAAAAGAACCAATACCCTATGTTGCTTACTTTTAATTGATATTGGTGCACGTTTAAGCGTTCCCTAGACAATCTTGATTTTTAGATACCTATAGTCAAAAGTTTTTCTAGACAAGTTTAGATTTTAGATGAATATCAACTTTAAACATTTTTCTAGGTATACTTAACTTTTATTTGTACGATATTTTTTCTTTGTAACCTTAATTTGTGTTAAACCTTTGTTTGATTTTTTCTCGACAACCACGATTTTTATTATTCTTTTGTTGAATTTTTAAAAGTTTATCTTGATTTTTAAGTATCTATCTTCAATTTTTTTTCTAAACAAGTTTGATTTTTGTTACACCCTTGTTGAATTTTTTCTTGAAAACCTTGATTTTTATTATTCTTTTGTTGAACTTTTATTTAAGTTTATCTTGATTTTTTATAAATATTTTCAATTTTTTTCTAGGCGAGCTTGATTTTTGTTGTACCTTTGTTGAATTTTTCTTTAACAACTGTGATTGTTGCGTTAGACCATTCATTTTTACTTTCTAGTATTTACAACACCATTCATTTTACTTTCTAGTAGACCATTCATTTACTATGTGTTTCAAGTCGATTTAGCTTTAAAAATTATTTTTAGTTTTAGTGTTATGCAGCTGTAAGATTTATTGAAAACGGTTTTATTGATTTTATATTTTCACTTTCTAGTGTTTACAACACCATTCATTTTTACTTTCTAGTAGACCATTCATTTACTATACGTTTCAAATCAATTTAACTTCAAATTATTAATAATAAGTTCGAAAAGAAAAAATAAAATTAATAAGTTCTAAAAGAAAAAAAGAAAATTAATTCTATTGAAAACGATTTTAAGTTTTAAACAGTTACGACGTATTTCCTGAAACCGCATCGTTTTCCGAATGGTAACATGACCTTATGGTCTTTTAAAAGAATTGTTGCTAACTGTTATTCAATATGTTCATCAAGAATTATCACCAAGTGTAAAGCGAATTCAATGTCTGTTTCAAGATTTTACCAAAAGAAAAACATAGTGAGAAAGTTATCTCTACAGACAGTTGCAAAACTCACCAAATGTTTTCCCTAGAAGAAGATTGCGCAATACTGGTGCAATCTATTGCTAAAAATAACACAGAGATGTTGCGCAATACTCAGTTTTCCCATGGGGATTTCCCTAGGGTATTAAAAGAATATTACTAAAAATAGCACAGAGGTTTGTTGCGCAATAACTTTCCACAGGTATATAAGCAGACGGTTCAGGTGAACTATTCATTCTACTTTAAAGTCGTTGAAGAAAGAAGAGCTATTCAAGATGTTCAAGTGCGATATTTGCAAGAGTACTTTTACAAGAGAGCGTAATATGCGCCGTCACAAGAAAAATGTTCACGAAAAGTCAACTGGAGTTTGCTGTAACAAATGCAACAAAACTTTTACTAGAGCTGATAACTTGAAAGCGCATCTGAAAGTGTGTGGTAAGTATTTCTTTTTTAATTTATTTGATCTTGAAATAAAATATTTTATTCGAATGCAAATCTTCAGTTAAAATTTTTAATTGAAATTTAATTGTGTTTTTGTTAGAACGGTCACAAATCCCGGAAAATTTATCAGAAATTCCGGTTGAAAATTCGGTCGAGGTCGCAAATAGTAAGTTTATTTATTTCAACGGTTTAATTTGGAATGAACACAATCGTTTCTCATAGATAGCGCACCCCCAACCAAAAAGGCGAAAATTGATTCTCAGAATACCAATGGTAAGTTTTTATGAAAAGTGAGTTAACTTTGAAATAATTCTTGTTTTTGTTGTACAGGGTGATTCACCGAAGTGTTGACAAATTAAAACTGAATTATCCAACTTACTATAAGGGCAAAAGAAACAAGTTTTTAATAGATAGAATGGAAATTTAATGGGCTTTCACATAAAATTCAAATTATTCAATGTAGCCCCCTTTGTTTTTCACAAGGCGCCTAAGACGTGGAAGTACTTGGGCGCACGTGGCACGCACCACTTCTGGGTCAATTTCTTCCCATGACGCCTTCAGTTTTCGTTTAAGGATTTCGATATTTGGATGGGATGTTGAGCAGGCTTTTTGCTTCAGAATGGACCAAATCCCAAAGTCCATTGGGTTCAAATCGGGTGAAGAAGGGGGCCATACTTCCTTCTCCCAAAACCCTTTAAAATTGGTCTTGCACGAATGCTGGACTGCTTTGGCTGTGTGGGAGATTGCCCCATCTTGTTGAAGCGTAATTCCTTCCTCTCCCACTGTTTCTTGAACCCAGGGAATGACTTTTTCTTCCAACATCCGACGATAGATAGTTTGGTTAATTTTCACGCCTTCGTCGATAAAGATTAGAGGTGTTTTTAGGCCTGTTGAAGTGACTCCTGCCCAAACCATTACGGAAGAAGGTTTCTGCCTCCTAAATGAACTGCAACATTCAACTGGCACCATGTCCTTGTTTGGAATCCAAATCCTGTCATTTTGGTGGTTGTGGATAGCTTGGACAGTGAAAAGCTTCTCATCTGTCCAAAGCACTTGAGGCCGCGTGCCAACAACAAGTCTCTTGATCAAAACCTTAGCTCTATCAAGCCTTTTCTTCTTAGTGGCGTTTGACAGGAGCTGCCTCTTGGTAAATTTGTACGGGTAGACGTGGAGATCATCCTTGAGAAGCCTTTGCATGGTGCTCACGCTTACAGAGGTGTCCTTAGCCAGTTTTCTTGCGCTCCTTGAAGGGTTCCGCCTCAACCTCTCCCTGACCTTCTTAATCAGTTCCTTTGTCCTGATGGGTTTTTCAGGAGTACTTCTGATTCTTGGAGCACAACTTCCAGTCTCCCTGAACCTCTTCACAGCCTTGTAAACACCTCCACGACTCACAAATTGCTTCATCAACCGGAAAATTTTTGCAGGTGGAAGTCCTTTCTTGCAATACCCTTCAACGATGTCATTTACTGTCTTTGCCATCTTACTTTTCTAGATTAAATATTCTTATTGATATTAAAAACTTACTCTAGAATATATAATAACAATCTGAAGAGGTAATGCGAAGTTAATAATGGAATAAAGTATTTGTCAACACTTCGGTGAATCACATAAAGTATTTGTCAACACTTCGGTGAATCACCCTGTAGAACCACAGAATTCTGCTAAAAGTTTATTTGAAGTCGGAGAG
Organism: Diplosoma virens; assembly: GCA_963680785.1. Taxonomy (NCBI): domain Eukaryota; kingdom Metazoa; phylum Chordata; class Ascidiacea; order Aplousobranchia; family Didemnidae; genus Diplosoma; species Diplosoma virens. The sequence continues at coordinate 34,223,091 of OY796895.1, read as the reverse complement.
TTAAACTCAAACGGTATGTTTTGATAAAAATTGTTTGTTTTACAGCTAATGTTGGTTTTTGTTAGATCGGTCACAAACTAGTGCCCCGCCGGAAAATTTATCAAAAATTCCGGCTGAAAATTCGGTTTCACACGGTAAGTCTATTTTTGCAGTTTTATTTTGAGATACTATAAATTTTTATTTTGCAGAAATCATAGAAGAACCCACAAAAAGGAAACCTGTGGCAACTAGCAATGGTACGTTTTTTGTATAAAAGAGTTTGATTTGAAATTAATGTTGTTTTTTCTTAGAAGTGGAAGATGAGGAGATCAACACCCTCATGAAAAAACATCGAACCAGCATCCGGACTTTTTACAAAAAAGGCAAAGTGCAATCCATATTTAATTTTTGTTACAATCAAGATCTAAAACTTTTAAACCCAAAAATTATTCATCAAATTCTACAATTTCAATTCCACCGTTTTAAAATTAATTACAGTTTCGGTTATATTCTAAAAAATATTAATGATAATGAATTACGATACTACCACTCATCGTTCAACAATAGCTTGATGATGGAAACTGCGCGTTTAATTAGCAACCGCCAAGAATTAATAGAGTTTTTGAATACGTTGGCCGAGGAATCCTTTTTTAAAAAAATTAACCGCCCTGACAGCAAATGGAAAGTGGTAGACATCCCCAATATTACCTTTTATATCAATCACTTAAAAGATGCCCCACTTGGCGCCCCAATTTCTCTTCCTGATTATATTATGAACAACCATGGTTTAAGGAATGTCAGTTCTAGCAACAATTTGTGTTTTTTTCGTTGTTTGGCAGTGCACCAAGGTGCAAACCCTCACAAATGTGAGAAGACTGCCAAAAATCTATTTCGTGCATATTGTATTCATTTTGGTGTCGCGCCTGCAGATTTTGCAGGCGTTCAACTTTTTGATTTTCTGCACTTAGAGGATTTTTTTGAACTGAATCTCATTGCATATGAGCTCGACGGTAAGGTTGCCAAACTGGTTCAGCGGAGCCGCGAGTTCTACAAGGAGACAATGCGATTGAACGTTTACGAAAATTATCTAAGTGTGATTGTAATTTTTGAAAGCTATTGCGGTGTGTACCAATGCATACACTGCGATAAGTTGTGGAATGACATCAGTAATTATTATCGTCACACCAAAATTTGTACCACCACGGTGCGTGAGGTTTTTCCTGGTGGCATTCACAAAAATCCTGCCACTATTTTTGAGAAATTAGAGGAGATAGGGATTGTTGTTCCACACTGTGATCGCCATTTTCCTTTCTTTGCGTGTTATGATTTTGAAGCGTATTTTTCCAAAAAACAGATTTCTAATAGTTCCATGTTAACTTTGGATGCTTGCCACATCCCTTTGAGCGTTGCAGTAGCGAGCAACATCCCTGGCTACGAATCGGGTGTTTGTTTTGTCACGGAGGGTAGTGAAGAAGAGTTGGTACAAAAGTTAGTCGATTACTTGGAGACCTTGTCAGAAGTTTCTTATAAGTTTCTTTTAGAAAAATTCAATTACGTGTTTGAGCAGTTGGAAAGGAGTGAAAATGTTAGAAAAGAAAAAATTTTAAACGACTTTAACTGTTATTGTAAGGAATTGGTTGTGCTCGGTTTCAATTCGGCTTCCTATGATTTAAACCTTATTAAACCAACATTAATTCAAATTCTTTTAAAAGACATCCAATTTGTTATAAAAAGAACTAACAGTTATCTTTGTTTAAAAACATCCAAATTAAGGTTTTTAGACATCAAAAATTTTTTGGCCCCCGGTTTTAGTTACCGCAAATTTTTGGTAGCTTATGGGGCAGAGCTCAGAAAATTTTATTTTCCGTATGAATTTGTGACTGATCTCGATAAATTAAATAGTGGATTGCCCGAACACAACGTTTTTTATTCTTCTCTTTCCAAATCGAACATCACCCAAGAAGAATACAATCTGGTGGTAAAAACTTGGACGGAAAAAGGATGGAGCTCCCTACGTGAGATGCTCATTTACTATAATATTCTGGATTGCGTCCCGTTTGTTCAAGCCGTTCAAAACTTGCTCCGACCTTATCTTGGACAAGGTTTGGATATATTTAAAACCTCTTTTTCAGTTAGCGGAGTGGCCAAACTACAGATGATGAAAAAAATTGAAAAAAATACTTTCTTTTGTTTGTTTCCCAAGCGGCATGGGGATCTATACAAAACCCTTCGATCTCAATTGACAGGTGGGTTAAGTTTGATTTTCTGCCGCCTTGCAATTTCGGGAGAAACCAAAATCCGCTCCCACGAAATAGATAATCCTGAAACCGTCAAAAAGGTGCTTGGTTTGGACGCCAATTCTCTTTACCTTTATGCTATTTTTCAGAATAACCCTACTGGCTATTTTTGTCGTTACAAAGAAGAAGATTTTCGGCCTGACCCCTGCTCCAAATTTGGTTTTCAATCTTATCAATGGTTAAGTTATGTAGCTTACAAAGAAAACACATTTTTGCAAACACGTTTCAATATGGGGGAAAGAAGAGTCAGCAAGTATAGTTTGCCAGTGGACGGTTATTCTGAGCAACAAAATACCGTATATCAATTTCTTGGTTGTTTCTTCCATTCTTGCGATCGATGCAATACCAATCGAAACTCTGACGGAAGTTTGGAAGAGACACACCCCCTGAAAAACATTCCTCATGAAGATATTCGGAAAGAAACAGCAGACAACAGAAAAAAGTTGGAAGAAGAAGGGTTTCGCGTGATGGAGATGAGGGAGTGTGAGTGGTTGAAGATAAGAAAACAACCAGAAGTTTCTCGTTTTCTAAAAACACTAAAATCGATAACACCCAAACGAAAACTAACTTTTGAAAAAATAATAGAAGGCATTCGAAACAAGAGCTTGTACGGTTTTTTTATCGTTGACATTCACACTCCCAACGAATTAAAAGAAAAATTCAAAGATTTCCCTTTAATCATAAAGAACAGTTTTATTTCTCGAAAAGACATTGGTGACTATATGCAAAACGTGGCAGAGGAGCATAACCTTTTAAAAAAAGAACAAAAATATTTAATCAGTAGTTACTTTGCAGAAAAATTTTTAGTTAACTCGGAAATGGCCAAATTTTATCTAGAAATGGGATTAAAAATTACCAAAATTTATGAATTCATCGAATTTTTTCCACAAAAATGTTTTGCTCCTCTGGCACAAGAAATTGTAAACTCCAGAAGATTGGCCGACACAGATAAATCCAAAGCGGTGATAGCTCTTACCAATAAACTAACTGGGAATTCTCTCTATTCCGCTAGTTTATTAAATAAAGAAAAGCATAGGAACATTACATACCATTCCGAGGAAACAGTCAACAAAACTATCAACGATCCTCGTTTTGTTCATTTAGATGAAATTAAAAAGAATGTTTATGAAGTGAAAAGTTTAAAAAACAAAATTGTGAATGATCTTCCAATCCAAATTGGTCTCAACGTACCGTATATTTAAATTCCAAACTCCACATGTTAAAATTTTTTTATTTGTATCTCAAAAAATATATTCCAGATCGTCATTTTGAGTTGTTAGAAACTGATACCGACTCCATTTATTTTAGCATTAGTAGAGAAAATCTAGATGACTGCGTTCCTTCGCATTTAAAACCCAATTATTTTTGTGACAAATTAAAATGGTTGACCTCCGAAGTGTGTCCTAACCACGAGGAAGCCTTCATCCAATGTAAAATCGAAAACAAAGCGTGGGACGCGCAACCTTGTTGCTCTTCCTTTGAAGCCTTCGACAAAAGAACGTTAGGTAAAATGAAGGTGGAATATGAAGGAAAAAACCAAGTTTGCCTTGCTTCCAAATCTTATTTTTGCCAAGGAGAAACGAACAAACAAGTTTGTAAAGGGGTGTCTATTGCCCAAAACCCTCTCACCTTTGATGAATATTTGAATGTTTTGGAGACCGGTAAACCGCTTCTTGTAGAAAACCGTGGCTTTCGAAGCAAAAATCATCAAATTTTTAGTTATGTACAAAAGAAAAAAGGTTTAAGTAATTTTTATTCCAAGAGGAAAGTGTTGAGTGACGGGGTTCACACCGAGCCGTTAGATTTGTAAAAAAGTTCTCACGCACCGTGGGTTTTTTCAACCATTGAAGTTTGTGTATTTTTCGTGAATTTTTTCAACCATCAAATTTTGTGTTTTCCTCCATGTTTTTTCCCAACTATCGAAGTTTGTGATTTCCTAACAATCGAAGTTTGTGTATTTTTCGTGAATTTTTTCAACCATCGAAGTTTGTGTTTTCGTCCATGTTTTTTTCTGTCAATGTATTTAACTATTGAAGTTTGTGCATTCATTACAAAAGGGTTATGTTACAACGTTTGCTTTCATTTTGTTCCACGACCAGCTAGCGTAATGTCTTTGCGATTTCAAAATCCAACTAGTTTTGTGGTAAGCGGACCTTCCGGAGTTGGAAAGTCTTATTGGGTCCTACGGTTTATAGACAGTCTTAAACAACTCTGCCCTGAAATCAAACAAGTTGTTTACGAGGTATGGCAAGCAATGTTTGATCGTTACAAAACTTGAAACATGCCGAGTCTTGAAGATCTAAAAGAAAGTCGAGATGCCTTTTTAGTACTAGACGATTTGATGTTTGCCAATTCTGAATTTTTATCCAAAATCTATAGCGTCTACTCCCATCACTTTCATTTCAGTGTTCTCATGACCGTACAAAATTTGTTTCATAAAGGTTTGCGTGAAATAAGTCTCAACGCACAAATTATGGTACTCTTTAAAAGTTGTAGGACGTAAACCAAATTGCACAATTTTTACGACAGATCTACCCCAAAACCTATAAAAACGCACTGGAAGCATATAAAAACGCTGTATCTTTCGAACGAGGTTATTTGGTGATTGACTTACGCTGCGAAACACACGATAACCAACGTCTGCGTTCAGGGATTTTTCCAGAAGACACGCATTATCTTTATCAATGAACCGCTTGCGAAAAAACGAACCCACCTTGCGTTTGCTACAAAAAGCCCCTGCACCTTTGCAAAAGCGTATTCTAGACAAAGCGTCGTCCGAGTTAATACGTTGTCTTTGTGATTGCGCTCACAACGTGCTGCAAGGAAACGTCAACATATCGCGTCATCACAAGCAGAAATTAAAACCGCACAAGACCAAACTTCGAAAGTTGGCTGATCGTAAGGTAGCGTTAAAAACAAAACAAAGAATTATACAAAAAGGTGGATTTTTACCCATCTTGTTGTCTGCACTCGCTCCAGTCATTAGTGGTGTGTTGGGGACTCTTAAAGTGACTCTATATAATGAGGCGTTGCAAAAATCAAAGTTATTTCTGAAAAAGTTTCAACCGAAAACACCAGTGAAAAAACCCTTGTCTGAAAGTGCAGTGCTAAAGCGTTTTAAAAAACGAACCAAAGCGAAAAAACTATTCAAAGCCGCCACTAGCAAAAAGAATTTAGATTGGAACGAAGACGGTCAAATGCTTTTAGACGATCGAGTGGTACCTGGATCTCATATCAACGATTTGTTTCAATCCAACCTAAAGAAACGAGACCCTACTTTACCCGGTGCACGCGAGTTTGAATCGATGCTATGGGAGAGCGTTTAAATTATTACAATCCTAAAAAAGAAGCTTCTTTCTCGGGAGCACACCGTTTTCCAAAAGCAACCCAACAATGGTTGCAATCACAAGACACTTATACGCTTCACAAACCCGTACGAAAAAATTTCAAGCGCAGAAAAACAATTGTACCTGGCGCCAACTTTCAAATGCAAGCCGATCTCATTGATTTTTCTTTGCTCAAGTTGTATAACGATCATTATAAATACATTTTGGTGGTTATTGACGTGTTTTCGAAAAGTTTTCAAGTTTTTCAAATCAAGCTCGGACATGATCCAGGCTTTTGAGCAGTTGATGCCTGAAATTGGCAAGTTTCAAAAATTGCAGACGGATATGGGACGTGAGTTTCTGAATCGACCCTTTCAAACCTGGTTAAAACAACATCACGTGGAGCACTTTTACACTCAAAATTTTGACACCAAAGCATCCATTGCTGAACGATTTATACGCACTTTAAAGGAGAAACTATGGCGTTATTTTACCTACACCAACAACCGAAGATACGTGGAAGTGCTGCCTGCTCTGGTTGAATCTTACAACAACACCTATCACCGATCCATTCGACGTGCTCCTAATTCAGTCAACTCTGAAAACCAAGAAACGGTTTGGCTCACACTCTATGCCGACCCCGAATTAAGAAAACCAAAATTGAAAGTAGGTGATCAAGTCAGACTGTCCATGACTCGAATGCGGTTCCGCAAAGGATACTTACCCGGTTGGACGGATGAATTGTTTCAAGTTGCTCAAGTGTTTCGAGACAATCCTCCCTATTACAAGATCAAAGATTTACAAGACGAGTGGTTGGAGGGAACTTTTTACGAAGAAGAGTTGCAAAAAATCTATAAAAAGGATGACGTGTTTCGAATCGAGCGTATTCTCCAACAACGCAAGTGCAAGAAGGGTGTTGAATTTTTAGTAAAGTGGTTTGGATATCCTGCTTCTTTTAATTCTTGGGTGTCAGAAAAAGATATTGTATGTTTCCTTTAAAAAATTGTTTTGTTTGGTGCACAAGTTTTGGTGATTTACATTGTGGTTTCCATCAGTTTGTACAATTTATCACAAAGCAACGACAACAAAGAACTCTGGATTAGTCTGCTTAGTAGCTCTGTAGGTTATTTGCTCCCGTCACCCTTTCTCAGCAAAAATGTTCCTCACCCTCCCCAGTAACTCGTCCATGGACATTTATCCTGAAAACAGACTTTCGGATTACATGGTTCACTTGCCGAAAGAAATCAATTTGTCTGGATCGTGGGAGTTGGGTTTGTCCGAGATTCTGTACCCCAATACTTGGTACAACATTGACACCAACCAATTTTACATTTTCTACCAACGCGGTGCTTTGGAATTCGTAGCAGTGCTTCCAGCAGGTTATTACCAACAACCTCAATATATCGTGCGTCAGATACTTCAAGAAATGAGACGAGAGTTTCAAAATAGAAACAAAACGTTGGTCAGCGAAGGAGTGTTGACGCAACCAATCGACTTTCTCTTTGATCTCACTTACAATCCTCAAACACAACTAACCACCATGTCCATCCAACACAAAAAAGGAGCACCTACGACCGACCGTAATGGTACCGCACAATCAGATGTGGTGGTGACGCTTTCGAATGAGTTGGCTTCTATTTTGGGTTTTTGAAAGGTTTGGTATCGGGAAATCGGAGAGTACACTTCGGCAAGCGTTGCCAACGTAGACACCGTGAACGCCATCTATGTCTATTGCGATGTTATTGAACACAGAACGGTTGGTCACACGCTCGCACCCTTGCTTGCTGTCCTTCCTGTAACAGGGAAGCCGGGTGCTTATGTCTCCAAAAGATACGACAAAATACAATACCATCCTGTCTTGAAGAAAAATCATAGTGACATCCACATCTCGCTTCGTGACGATCAAGGAAAACGAATTCGTTTTCGCAAGGGAAAAGTGATTGTGACTTTGCATTTACGACACAAAAAGCTAAATTCGTTATAAAAAACAGATACAAAGGAAAATGGGCTTATTGTAAGAAATCAACGGTAGTAAAAACATGCGTGTCAAATATTGTTGTGACGCAAAGGCTTACGAAAACTATTATTTGTCTCAAGTCGGTCATGGAATACCTTATTTTGCTGGGGCACGAGTGCAACAAGGTTATGGACTAGGTAATCTGTTTAGCTCCATTGCCAAAAGTGTCCTTCCTTTGGTCAAAAAAGGTGCCAAAACCCTGGGAAAACAAGTTTTACAAAGCGGTGTCGAGTTTGCTTCCGATGTCTTACACGGTAAAAACGCCAAACAAGCTGCCATCGATCAAGCAAGAGCTGCCGGTTCCAATCTCTTACAAACGGCTCAACAAAAAATAGGAAAACGAAAAGCAGCACCGAGAAAAGTACAAAAGAAGAAGCGCAAGAGACATCACGACATTTTCTCATAAACCATGGCGACGTTAGTACACCCCAGTTCGGCAGAATCCACCACCTCTCAACTGGATTTGTTTTCGGTGCCACCAAGTCAAACTAGTTTGGAGGAAGGAAGTTTCACCGAATACCATCCTGTATCTGCATTGACCTCCACAGGTCCTATTGAATTTACGATTAGTGCTGAAAACTCCAACTACATTGATCTTGCCAATAGCTTTCTTTATGTGCGTGCAAGCGTAACTAGTGCAGCCGGAGCTGATTTGGCAAAGAATGTGGAAATTGCACCTGAACGTAATTTTTTACATACACTATGGACACAAGTGGATGTTTATTTGAACGGTTCGCTTGTGACACAATCCAACAACAATTACCCTTATCGAGCTTATATTGAAAACTTGCTTAGTTTTGGACAAGATGCAAAAAATTCCCAACTTTCTGCTCTGTTGTGGCACCGTAACACGTCAGAACATTTCGATACTCGTGGAGCTACCAACCTAGGTTATACCAAACGAAAATCTTTGGCTGCAGAAAGCAAAGAAATGGATATGATGGGGAAATTGCATCTTGATTTGTTTTTTCAAAATCGATATTTGTTGAATGGTGTCGAAGTACGTTTGCGATTGATTCGTTCCAACGATCTTTTTTGCTTGCATGGAAACGCAAACCAAGCAGATAACAAAGTGTCTTTGAAAGAAGTGACCTTGTTTGTTCGCAAAGTAAAACCCAATCCCGCCGTACAGCTTGCTCATGTCAAAGCCTTGCAACACGGCACTGCAAAATACCCGCTTCGACGTGTGGAAGTCAAGAGCTTTACTGTGCCGACCGGGAATCGAAGCATCACCAAAGAAAATTTATTTTTGGGTCAATTACCCACACGAATGGTAGTCGGTGTAGTGGACAATGACGCTTACAACGGTGTCATCACCAAATCTCCTTTTAATTTCAAACACAACAGCATCAATTTCACGACGATTTACCGTGACGGAGTTCAAATCCCTTCCAAACCATTGCAACCAGATTTCACCAACGATCGTTTTGTTCGAAGTTACGTTCGTTTGTTTACGCAAACGGGTCAATATTATCGTGACACAGGAAATGCTATTTCGCGAGAACAGTACAAAGACGGTTGTGCTTTGTTTGCTTTTGATCTCACACCCCAAATGGATTCCAGCGAAGTCGGTTTTGAATTGATAAAGCATGGCAACATACGCATCGAAATTCATTTTGCTATTGCTACTGCACGTACTCTCACGGTCATTGTATTTGCCGAACACGACAATCTGCTGGAGATTGATCAAGACAGAAACGTTGCTTTTGACTATACAGCATGAACACGTTGCAAATCGAACGCTTGCTCAAGAAGGATTTGAAAAGCAAAACCATCTTTAAAAAAGTCTGTGCTTTGGATCAGTTGGAAAAACCTACTTTTCCATCTGCTTACGTCATCAACTCGGACCCGAGTAGTAAACCTGGAGAACATTGGGTTGCGGTTTATTTCGACAAACGCGGTCGAGGAGAATACTTTGATAGTTATGGACTACTTCCTACCTTGGTCGGTCTCGACTCTTACATGGATGCCTACTCCTTATCGGGATGGATTTACAATCGCAAAACTTTACAAGCGTACTTTTCCAGTTTTTGTGGTCATTATTGTGTCTATTTTATTTTATTTCGTTGTCGTGGCGTACCTTTGCATGCTATTGTATCTGATTTTACGTCAAACCTAACTGAAAACGATCGCTCTATTTCTCGCTTTATACGTAATATATCTCAATATTGATTGTACACATATCGTTTATTAATAAAATAATACACATCAAGGCGTGCTTGCAATAATATCTACTTTTCGCTTTTTCATCGGTTCAGGGTTAGTCAGGAGTTTGACAAAGGTTTCCAGTTGTTCATGGTTGTCTGGTGGTAGGTGGCAGACATCGTCTTTTTGCACTTTTAAAAAGATGTAGTTATTGAGCAGATAGAGGAATTGACGTCTTGCAGTTGGTACGTTTCCACCACACAACGCAATTGGAACTGATCCACTGCTACTTCTCGCTTAACGATTTCCATATTTTTTTGCACTTCACACGCAGCATCGTCCATGTTGGTAGACCAGAATAATAAAACTACATACTCTTTTGTTTCGGATTTGGGACGAAAAAGAATGTAAGGAAGGTTCCCCATTATTACATCAACGACTTGAACAAGTTGATCCATTGAAAACATGACTTTTCCTCTTTTGACGCTAATAATTGCTTTTCTCAATAGCGATGAAGAGGGTATCGGTAGTCCGGATGTGGCAATTTCTTGAAACTTTTTTCGAATGTCTCTTGCTGCACTTTCCATTTCTCTTGCTCTGGTGATAATCTCTTCAAACTCCAACAAACTTTCGTAACAACTTGTATAAGGAGGAATGTAGTCGGGGTACTCGATTTCGTTTGCTTCTTGATATAGATCGTCTGCTTGACTCGTATACGTTTCCATAATGTGAGGTTTCGCAAACGGGTCTCCTTTTATAACCACTAAACCGGATATTGCGCAACATTTTGAAATAGTCTTACGTCACACTAATCTTGCGCAATCAACATTGAAAGACGCGAATTATTTCAGAGATCCATTGGGAACATAACCAACAAGAGGAGGTGACTTGAGCGCATGTCCAACAAAGCACCATGTGCCCACATGGCATGCATATTGCATTTTTTTCTGCATTTTTACACTTTAAACATTTGTCGTCTTTTTTTAAATTTAAAACAGCATTTAACAATTCTTGACGATTGGAGAAATTACAATGATTTTTTTCCATTTGATTCAATAGCGCATAACGGATCTTGGTGTCCTCCACCCCAATACTTTTTGCGTATTTTACATGAGGATCAAACACCATAAGATCCTCTAATCTTTGATTTCTTTGCTTTGCTGCCACAGTGTTTCGCGTTTGATCAAACAACATACTACGTAAGCGGTTCGCTGCAACAGATCGAGTTGGATTTTTTATGCCTGGTCGATGCAAATCCGAATGTTTCTGACATACTTTCTCCACATAGTTGACTCCTTGCTTTTTCAAAACAAATGCACACATAGGGAACCACTTTGCATGTTCGTACCAAGGATTATTATGCGGTTTCCAGTGAAACAAACCTCCACCACAATAAAAACAAAGAACACGGTCGCCAGAACCTTTATAATAAAAACCTGCATCCACCATTTCGCGTGGTGTTGGGCGCTCCTGATCACACCAAGAGGAAGGAAAGGTTCTCATGCGATCCTCTTCATCACACATGAGCGGATTTTACGGAGACAAACAACGAAACATTTGCGCTTCCCATTCTTTTTTGATAGCTTCATCAGACGTCACTGCAGCATCAACACAATCTTGATCCATATTTCTTAGAATGATAAAAATAAAAACAATTCTGCTTTATATACCTACCGTTATGGATTGCATCATAGTTTTGCAAAGAAACCTATACAAACAATGCGAGTAAAAACCTAGGGGATTCCCCATGGAAGAACTAAGTATTGCGCAATAAACCTGCTGTGCTATTTTTAGTAACAGATTGCGTCAGTATTTTACAGCGTTCTGATACCCTAGGGAAATCCCCATGGAATAACCGAGTATTGACTTGATGTGTCCTGACTTGCCCTTTGCAGAAAATAGAGCGCTTAAAAACAGGAAATTGGTTAAAGAAATTTTCTATTGTATAGCTAAAATCAATAAAAGCTTTGACAGGTTTTTCTACAAAGTGCTTAAAAAATAGGAAACCGATTGAAAGAATTTTCTATTGTACGCTTAAAAACGGGAAATTGGTTAAAGAAATTTTCTATTGTACGCTTCAAATCAAAATATATTTTGACAGCTTTTTCTACAGAGTGCTTAAAAAACAGGAAACCAATTGAGAGACTTTTCTATTGTGCACTTAAAAACAGGAAAAACTTTGCTTTATTGCTTTAAAATCTTGCAGAATGTCTTGAAATAACCTTATGTTTTGAAGTCTTGAACCAGAAACGAACTCAGGACTACTGCTGTTCTTAGGGTTTGGTTTAATATTATCTTGGGTGGGAGTCAAACACAAGACCACTGGTTTTCTTAGGGTTAGGATTTATACTGTCTTGGGTAGGAGTCAAACTCAGGACCTTTCTTAGGATTAGGATTTACAGCTTCGCTGTCTTGGTTGGGAGTCAAACTCAAGACTATATCTTTCTTAGGTTTAGGATTTATATTGTCTTGGATAAGATTTAAACTCAGGACTTTCTTAGAGTTAGGGTGTATACTGTCTTGGGTGGGAGTCAAACTCAGGACCTTTCTTAGGATTAGGATTTACAGCTTCGCTGTCTTGGTTGGGAGTCAAACTCAAGACTATATCTTTCTTAGGTTTAGGATTTATATTGTCTTGGATAAGATTTGAACTCAAGACTTTCTTAGAGTTAGGGTTTATACTGTCTTGGGTGGGAGTCAAACTCAGGACCTTTCTTAGGATTAGGATTTACAGCTTCGCTGTCTTGGTTGGGAGTCAAACTCAAGACTATTGGTTTTCTTAGGGCTAGGATTTATAGTGTCTTGGGTAGGAATCAAGCTCAGGATCTTTGTTAGGATTAGGTTTTACAGCTTCGCTGTCTTGGTTGGGAGTCAAACTCAGGACTACTGTCTTTCTTAGGATTAGGTTTCATATTGTCTTGGCTAAGAATTAAACTCAGGATCATCGTCTTTCTTAGGAATAGGAATAAGAATAGAAATAGGATTAGAAATAGGAGTAAGATTAGAAATAGGAGTAAGATTAGGAATAGGAGTAGGATTAGGAATAAGAGTAGGATTAGGAATAGGAGTAGGATTAGGAATAGGAGTAGGATTAGGAATAGGAGTAGGAGTAGGAATAAGAGTAGGAGTAGGAATAGGAATAGGAGTAGGAATAGGAGTAGGAGTAGGAATAGGATTAGGAATAGGAGTAGGATTAGGAATAAGAGTAGGATTAGGAATAGGATTAGGAATAGGATTAGGAATAGGATTAGTAATAGGAATAGGATTAGCATTAGGAATAGGAATAGGATTAGAAATAGGATTCGGAATAGGATCCGCCACTACTCTCTAGCGCCACCGCTCCTGTGATGACGTCATTGCTCCTGGCTCCTGCTCTCTAGCGCCACTAGCGGAAACGGTCACCAAATGACGCATTACGTACTACTAACATTTATAGTCTAACTTCAGACTAGTTTCAAAGATTTTATATTTCGGCTGTTGTTGATATACAAGAGCTATTTAACTGCTATTTTTTTTTATTTTTTATCTCTATATTTATCCTCCTGACTCGCAGGAAAGCAACGGAGGCACTAATACATAGGGTAAGCAATTACCCCGACCTGCTTCCGGAGATACCAAGATATTGCTGTTATATAGTAATTTAGTAGAGATATTACTGCAAAAAAGAACTGCTTGCCAAGACCACCAAGCAGGGGAAAGTGCCGTAAAGTGTCTTTCCCAAGGATACAATAGAATGGCGCAAGTGGGTTTTGAACCGAGACCATGTTGATCATCACCCCGGTGCTTTAACCACTCGACCACGCTGCTGACTATAACATGTTAGTTTAATATTGTATTTACATATTTACCATAAATCATTATCGTAGATACAGTAGGTGTAATAATTTACAACCATGGCACCAACCAATGAACCATCTCGTAAAAAGATCAAAAACTCCTTCTTAAAAAGAGCAAGTTGAACAAGCTGGTCCAAGCTCTCAAAATTCTTTTGTAACTTTAAACGTACCTAAAAATGTGATTAATTGCACTGAAATTACTCAGGTTTTAGACAGGTTGAAAATTTCATATAACGCTGCCACTATGTTGGTAGCATGATTCATAAAAGCTTGCCAAGGTGACGTTAACGACTTCTGTCTTATTTCACGCTCAACCACCTACAGAGCTCGTATAGCAAACAGACTGCAAATTTCTGATGAAATTTTTCAAAAAATACGTGAAACTCCATATCAGGATCTGGCTCTCCACTGGGACGGTAAACTAACAAAGGATTGTTTTGGCAATAAACATGAGGCGCTTTCTGTGCTGGTTTCAGGAACATCAACTTATAAAGAGGGCAAGCTTTTGAGAGTACAGAGATTAGAAAAAGCAAGTGGAACAGCTCAGGAAGATGCAAGTTATAATTTACTTGAGGAGTGAAATCTGAAGCAACATGTGAAAGGTTTGGTTTTTGATACAACTGCCAGCAACGCTGGTTGGAACAACAGCGCTGCAAAATGCTTGGAAAAGCTTTTAGATCAAAAGCTTTCCCCGTAAACATTTTTCATCTAGCCAACGTTGGCGAAAGGCAGTTTTCCAGCAGCAGAAATGTTGGCAAGATGATGGCGTCCAATGTTGGCCCAGAGTCGAGTGCACCAAAATCACATTTTCCGCCAACACTGATAAACTGCGCTTTACCAGCGTTTAGCCAACACTGACATTCCAGACGCTGTAGAGAGTTGGCTAACTATGAATGACCAGCGCATGCTACTGCAGCTGCCCAACTACTTTAGCAATCTTACCAACGTTAGCAAAACGCTAACTGCCAACTTAAGAAACATTGTCCCAGAGTTCTGTGAGGTGGATTCTACTATTTTGTACCATTGTACCACCATGCATCATTACCACTGTAGCGAACGTAGCAAACCGTTGGAATGTTTCACTTGGCTTCGTGCTGTTCAGGTGACGGTTCCTCGTTACGTTGCTTATGAACGATTGAATGCGTCCGGCAGTTGACGATTATTTAGTTTGGGGTTGACTTCTGAGTCATGTTAATTGATATTTATCTAGACTGCATAGAATTCTTTTATTTGTGGTTTTATCAGCGATGTAGTTGCTATATTCGTCCTTATTGTTCATGCTTTCGAGTGCGTTGATTGCGTGTTGGTTGACGTTGTTTGAGCGACGATTGACGTTGGTGATGAAGCCAGCATACATGGGCGTCCCGTAACCAATTTCCAGGGGGGTGGGTAAAACTTCTGAAAGGGGCAGAATTTTTCGAAAATGCAGTTTACATAGCGAAATTAAAGTATTTTTTAATAAAAAGTCAATTTCCAGGGGGTATATGCCCGCTTTACCCCCCAGCGAACGCCCATGCCAGCATAAGTAATTAACTAAGAACTATTTTTAATTCAGCAAATAGAAACGCTTAAAAAACAAATTATTAATAAAAATTTTAACTATTTCAAATAAAATTATGCGCATATCAACAACACGCACCGGGCTCATGCTGCTCAAATAAAATAGATTCATATAGACTTGAACAAAAGAGAACAAAGTTCATTGGCATTTGTTGGCAGAGTTGGTGTTATGAGTTCCACTAGTATCTGCAGTTAGCTCTTTTATTTACACGGAGTTACACGATAGTTATAGGACTGAATCTGTCAGTTATAATAATAATTTATCACGCGGTTAACCACACTTATGAAACCAGAGAGAAGAAGGCAGTAGAGCCGTGCGCTATGACGTCACATACTATAACAACCCCCTTTTAAGAAGCTTTTTAGCGAAAAGGTTGTCTAAGAAAAATATTAGTACGTTGTACGAGCCCGATTAATAAACATGCAACAAACTATATACAATACGGCACAAGCGCTATGAGTTTTACGCTACTTCATACAAAATCCCTTAAATGATCAGGAAAGCGTTTTTGTCTCACGCTTCGCCGCGAGGTTGGAGATGGTGGGAAAACTTCATCTTCAAAATGGACGTAACGTTCGTCTGATGTCATCATTTCCTCTTTGGGGTCTCCCCCTTCGGTGGGGAGAGGGCGAATAAAACGTCTATTGCGCCAACAGACTCGACCGCTCGGTAGTTTTATATGATAGTCGCGGTTTCTCCCGACGCCGATGATGAGTCCCGATCGCAACCATTTTTTTGTAATATGGTCTTGAATTCGAACATGTTGTCCGATTTTTAATGGGTTGAGGTGTTTTGCTCGTTTATTGTATTCGGTTTCTGCAGCCACTTGTAGATTTGATAAAGCTGCGTCTTACTTGTCGAATTTGTTTTGCCAATCTTCCTTAAAATATTTCAGTTTAGCTGGGACGATTAAACGTAGCGGGGCGCCGTATAAAATTTCGGCTGGTGATAACCCATGGGCCTTGGGTGTGTTAACCCATTCGATTAGGCCGCTGCTAAACTCATCGCAGTCGAGACTACCATGCTCAGCAGTTTTGGCAACAAGGTGCTTCATGGCTTTCACTGCTGCTTCTGCGTGTCCGTTTGACTGTGGGTAATGTGGAGTACTTATGGTGGAAGTTACTCCCCATTTCTTGAGAAACTGTTGAAACTTGCTTGATGTGAATTGCGGTCCTCCGTCAGTTCTGATTCGTACTGGTACCCCTGTGTCCACGTTTCTTGATGTTTTTGCAAAAGTGCAAAACCTAGACCTTTCAACCGAGATGCATCTGTTTGCAGCATCGTTTCCAGATTGGGGTCGAATGCAACCAAAATATGGGGGCTACAAAGAATTTCTTTTGTCTTTGTAAATGCTTCTTCATGCTGGGGTGACCAGAGAAAAGCATTTTTTGGTTTGAGCAAGTCCCGAAGTGGGCCTGCTGCTTCACTAAGTAGGTGAGTAAATCCGCCCAGCTGGTTTGCCATGCCCATAAAAGATCGTAATTCAGTTATATTTGTTGGAGCAGGGAATTCAGAGATTGCTTCAATTTTTGTGGGGTCTGCTTTAATACCGTCGCTGCTCACTATATATCCGACATATCTCACAGCACTTTGTAGTAACTGCACTTTCTTCGGATTAAGAGTAATACCGTGTTCTCGGCATCTGTTTAGTACAGCCACTGCGGTATTCAAGTGCTCCTGTGCGGTTTCGCCTTGAATAAGAATGTCATCTACCACTTTTTCGACTTTTTCAATGCCTTGCAGAGCTTCATCGCCTCTTGCGCAATATTCGTCTTGAGAAGAAGCTAGTCCCATCGGAGCTCGAAGGAATTTAAATCTTCCGAACGGCGTAATGAATGTGGTAAAGTCTTGACTTTCTTTTTCTAAAGGTACTTGCCAGTATCCTTTAGTGGCGTCTAATGTTGAGAAAAATTTAGACGAAGAAGAAATATTCGAAATAGCTTCAGCAGGTGATTTAGATGGATGATATGGACGGCGTACGTATTTGTTCAATTTCTGCAAATCAATACAGAGACGAATTCCACCATTGGGTTTTTGTACAACGACCATAGGGTGCACCCAATCAGTTGCTTCTGTTACTGGTGCAATGACTCCGGCTTGTACAAGTTGGTCAAGCTCTGTCTTCACCATCCTTCTGAAAGCTAAAGGTATTTGGCGTGGAACAGGTAAAGCAAATGGAACAGCATCATCTTTCAAGGAAATTTTCATGGGTTTACTGTTCATTTCCCGTAATGTTGTGTCTTCAGAAAACACATCGCTGTATGATTTTATCAACTTGTTCTCAATTTTACTAATTTCTGCTTCAGTTTGGTTCTCTGATATAATGAATCTTGTGTTCTCTGCTTTTAATATGCTTGCTAATTTTCGAGGTGTTTTTGACGAATTTATCGGTTGAGGATACGTGTCAGGTAGAATGTTAACCTGTTGACGTACGTTCCAAGCAAGCAAAAAATCTTCTACCTCAGGACAGACGTAAATGGTTTCTTCCACGAATCGGCCGCAGTATTAGATGATGCATGGGAAGGTTCCCACGCATGTTACGGTCTGCCGATTTACTGCACTAAGAGTGTCTTGACTTGGTGGCATTAAATTATCAAGGTCTATTCCGAGCCGTTGAATGATGTTTACCCCAACAAGACTTGCTTCGGCACCTGTGTCTGGTGTAGCTTCTGTGGAACCTAACGGGTTACGATATTTAAGAGAAAAAAGATTAACAGTTATTTTGGGCGCCGCGGAGTTAGCAAAATTTGCATTAGCATTGTATCTACGCTTTATTTGTCCCGTTAACTTTTTCTTCGTTTCTTCGCGTCTGTTAAACCCAGGTTTGTTGTGAAAACACACTGATGTAAAGTGACCTTTTTTGCGACATATTAAGCACTCTGTATCCTTTGCGGGACAGTGGGTTTGACCTTTTGGTGGGCAGGTCTTTTTACCGCATTTTGTACAGGGCTTTTTATTGCGCTCTTTAGATTTAGAGAAATTTCGACGAAATTTGCTTTGGTACGCTCTTCTCTCATTCAGCTGTCGGCTTATTCGCGCGTCGTCTAGTTTTGCTGACTCTTCCGATCTGCATAAATCAGTGACGGTCTGAAGATCAGGTAATGGGGACATGGCTAGGAGCTTTGTTCGAGTCTCTTTGTCATATATTCCCGACATGATTTTTGTGACTAAACGACGATTTAAACATTCATTGCATAAGTCTGCGTCTCTCGCCAAAGTTTTAATCGCGATTAAAAACGAATCGAAGTTTTCGCCAGCCGCTTGCTTTCTCTCTTCAAATGCGACGCATTCTAACGCTATGTTTCTTTGACTCCGGATTTAATTTTTAATTTTGTCTAACACTTCGTCTGGTTTAAGTGTCGTATCATCCGGGGTAAGAAGTACGTGTTCTACGGCTTCTCGCATTTCCATCGAAAAAAACCGCGAAGCAATGCCAACTGACTGCTCAATGGCAGCTCTGTTGCAAGCGAGACCGTAGCATAATTGTTGTACGATTTACGTCATTTCGCAAATTCAGCTAACGAAATTCCCACCTGCAGTGTGGAAGACTTTTGTGCGTCCGCTTTGGTTCGCCTTGCCTCGTTGTTAGAATTGTTGACGTCAATGGTTTGCTCACGTGATTCGCTTCTTTCGCTATTCGCGCTTTGAGGCAGCTGCTGTTGCGAAAATCGTTCGATTATTTGTTGCATTTGTCGCTGACTTTCAAGCTGCATTTTCAAGTGCTCACACTCGCCTCATTGACAGTGTCTTGAATGACGCCTTGCGCATAGTTACAGGATGCCTGCGTCCCACTCCAACGGACCACCTACCTGTACTTTCAGGCATCCAGCCAGCTGAGCTTCGCCAAATGGAAGCGACACTCTCCTTGGCTTACCGTGGATCTCTGGACCCCGATCATATCTTGCATGGTCTGTTAAGTGGGTCCTCAGATACTCGCCAAGTGAGACTAAGATCCAGACGCTCGTTTGTGCCAGGTGCGCGGAATCTCTTGGACAATCTTGCCAGACTTGGCATCCGCGCCTCTGAATGGACGAATCACAAATGGAACGCGGAGTACTGTGAAAGTGCTTCCAGGCTCCGTGCTTTTGTGCCCGGGACCAGTGTCAGGCCTGTTGGGATGGGCTTACCCCGAGCAGCTTGGGTTAAGCTCAACCGCCTGCGGACTGGTGTTGAGCGATTCCATTCGTCCATGCACAAATGGGGTCTCGCTCCTTCACCGAATTGCGAGTGTGGCGCCTCAGAGCAAACCGCAGACCATGTACTAACAATGTGCCCCATACATCGGGCACCACATGGAGCACGCGGTCTGACGGTTTTGGATGACGAAACTCGATGCTGGCTTAATAACATCACTGCCAGCATCTGATCCAGGCAGTGCAGCAGTCTGGAGTAGTAAAAGGATAAACCCTCGGCCCCAGTTCTGTTTGTGTCTGGCCTGGAGTGGATGCCCTTCAAACGACGACGACGAAGCTGCATTTGTCTCTGATTTTCGACATTCTGTTCTTGTGTTTGTCTTTGCATTGACAACTGTGCTTCTGAAAAAGTTTTTAACCAAGAAGGAGGTTCATCATTATTAATATTACTATTCGCGTTTTGATTAGATTGAGATAATTCGGCTATACGTTTGTTTGCTGCTTCTAATTCTGCTTGCAGCTCTTGCTTATTTTTTGCCATTTTTCTTTTATCTTCAATCTTTTACAAATCTCCGATCACGAACTTGCAGTATACTTTTATAATGGTTCGTAAGCTTATTTTATTCAAACAAATTTATAAGCTGACTGTCGACGACGCCATGTTATGAGTTCCACTAGTATCTGCAGTTAGCTCTTTTATTTACACGGAGTTACACGATAGTTATAGGACTGAATCTGTCAGTTATAATAATAATTTATCACGCGGTTAACCACACTTATGAAACCAGAGAGAAGAAGGCAGTAGAGCCGTGCGCTATGACGTCACATACTATAACATTTGGCAAATAGTTGGCAGTTTTTCTGACTTTTTACTGTCATCCAAAAACTGTTCGAATTTTTTTTTAACTATCAGACCATAGAGGCTAAAATTTTTTTTATTCTTTTAAACGTTGAGGCATAATAAAAACATATAGGCTATCCCTCATCAGAAAATGCTCTATTACTTAACAATCAAAGCAATTGAAATTTCTACAAGCAAAGAACTGTAGCAGAAGTACATTACTTATTGTCGCTGTTTTGTAAGAAGCTTGCATTAATATTTAACACGAACAACTGGTAATGTTTTTGAATAAAAAATTTTGGCCAACTTCTTGCCAGCGTATCACTAACTTAGTCACAGGGGAGACAGCCAATGCTGCCTTCAACGTTGGCCCAACACATTACCAGCAGCTGTGAACACGAATTTTACTAAGCAAAGAAACAGTGACAAAAAAACTTTTTTCAGCGTAAATTTAATTTTTTTTCCACTTTAGCAAACAACGCAACAAATAGAACAAACCAGAACTCAAAAATAAATCATCGGCAGAAAATTGTTGGTTAAACGTAATTGGTTAAATGTAGGCATTGTTGGTTAAATATTGGCAATTTTGCCAACTTTCTCCCAACCCAGCCGCGCTAAAACCAACGTTGGCCCGATGATGAATATTTACTGGGTTTTTACAACGCGTGTCGTCATCATATATACGAGTTTATTATTGGTGCTGTATATACATGCTTATTCGGTGACTCATCAGCTCCAGATGATACTAATTTCAAATGTTTTCAAGCAGAGTGGCCAAAAATAGACCTCTCTAAAGACTATCACATTTTGGAAATGTCTTCAGAATGGCTTAAAGAAAAGTCAAAACTGGTCATATGTGAGCTGCAACAGATCATTGAAAAAAAAACAACGAAAAAAGCTTTTGTGAGAGGAGATTATAGGCAATGTGTAGAAAACACACTTGCATGGCTAGGTTCTGCTTCTTCTAATTTTTTTTTATCACACCTGGTGCTACTTCCGGCGCCCGATGGATGGGCAAAGTGTTATACTGCCAAAAAATGTTCATGTGGTCCGATCAAATGTCTTATGACCGTGAGTTTGTAGAAAAACTTCATCAAATAAATTTGTTTATTGCTCTTTTTTATGTTCCAGCATGGATGAAATGTAATATCAGTATGGATGCTCCAATTAACGACTTAACTTTTCTGCATGACATGCTAAGGTACAAGAACGAATATCCGACAGTAGCTGATACCTTCTTCAACAAACTTTCATCGCATCAGTGGTATCTGACGCAAGAAACGGTGGCATTCTCTTTTTTTAGCCAGCATCCTTTGCTGATAAAGGAAATGAAAGAGTCCATGGCATTCCAGTTCCTTTTAATATCACCACCAGATGAATTTTCCAGAGAAATTCCCGTTTTTAAAAGAAACATTGATAGGTGTTCTAAACATTATGACTTGATTGGACCTGAAACTTGGTTTATTTTTGAATGTCTGAGAATGGACAAGAACTGGCTCTACGACAAACCAGAGCAGTGGACTGCGAATGAATCATTCAAAAAGGGTAAAAAATTTGTTACCAACATTAAAGTTGTTAACAATGAAGCTAAAGAACTGCGAAACTATATTCATACTATGCTGCCATTTTAACAGAAAATGAGGAGCAACAAGTTAGTCTGTTGCAGGTCGTTGAAAAACATCGAAAATAAGTTGGCGACTTTAAAAAATCGACTTTGGCTCTTAATTTATAATTCGCAAACACAGCCCTTACAAACATTTCCGATAAAAAGCAATACTTCTCCAGTAAAAGTACCGGCAGTCTAATTTTAAAAGTAGCCTATATTTTGAACTAGTGAATTACTGAAGACTAGTAATTTTGTAAAATTTATGGCATGTATCACTCAAAAAGCAGCGCTATTAAGTTTTCTATGCATTTACTGTAAAAATAAAGTTGTCGTTATGACGTCATCAAGTTTACTCTCAAAATGAAGCACATGCTTGTTGAAAACAAATACAATTGGTTTTGTTTTTCTATCTGCTCTGAAACTAAATCGAAAATGGCATCATCAGGGGAATTCCCCTTTGAACAAATTAGGTGTATTTTTTTAACCCTCATGAGGGAAAGCAAAGAGATATTTTTTTCAAATTTTTTTTGCATGGGAGGTGTTTTTAAGGTCCAATGCACCATATAAGCTCCGAAAACATGCACTTTTTCAAAATGACCTAAATTTGAACACCTCTAGTGTGTACAGTTAATTCCATTTTGTGTATTTTATAATAAAAGGTTTTAAAAAAAAGAGACTCTTAAAATAAAGCCTGGAGATGCATGGAGACCTTTAAAATAATGTGCACCAATGCGTGGAGTCACAAAGTAAACTGAAAATACTACAGCAGCCGCGTGGAAACTAAGGTTAGTTCAGATATCAATATTTTTCACTATCCGGATAACAGATACAATTTGACTAACCGGTTAACCGGATAAAAATTCTTAACTCGGCAAATAAACAAGTGCATGAAACTGAATTACAAGAAAATTTTATTGCAAAATTAATATGAAAGAAATATTTGCAAAATTAATGTGAAAGAAATCCCGTATGAATGCTTCAGCAATGCATTCCTTATGAAGCACAATGCATCGATTGTGGAATCATGCAGACGAGAACGGAGTCTTGTAACAAAGAGTCCACATGCACTGAAGACTCTTTCTGCTTCCACGGAAATGGGCTGAATGGTAAGCAGAGCTTTATAGAGAGTCTGAAGGTTAACAGGTCGTTTCCCGGAAGCTTCAAATAATTCACATTCTTTCTGGACCATTCTTCTGTTCACGTTTGGAGTAGGAAAGGACGAGTAGCTGGAATTGATGCTGACATTATAGCTCGCTCTAGTCCCTCGCGGAGCGATTCACGTGATGTTTCTCTGCGTAGGTCTGCTGAAATAGAAGCGAGCGATACCAACTGACTTTCTTCTTCTAAACCAGGCTGTGCTACTCCAAGCAACGTTTTCATTAAAGTTGCTGCAAGAGCGTACATCTTGTTTTTGTTGCCGTATTTGCCAAATGTATCAAGCTTGTTCTCCATCAAAAAAGTGGGATCGTGCAAATATTCCAATAGATGGACAAGACATTCATTTCTCCTTTCTTTGATTCTTTCCTCAAGGTGAGATTTAAGAGTCGCCGAGTACGGAGAATCAATATTGGTGAGAGTTTTTAGCACAAATTCGTGAATCCGCTCAGCTGTAAGAAGAGTAGCGCTTCTCCTGCAAAGTCCATCTAAAGCGTGTTTGACAGGATCAAGGACATCAATTAGATCACGAAAAATTTTAATTTCTGCTTCTGTAATAATAGTAGAAGTTCCAACCTGAAGAAGAGCCATTCTAATACATTTTTCCGCTCTTACAAAAGTTTTAATCATCTTTAAAAGACTGTTCCATCTGGTATTTGAGTCTAGAATTAACTTTAGCTCAGCATTTAATTGTGCTTGAATATGCTTTTGCAAAATTTCATTTTTAAGAAAACTTTTGCGAAACATCTTAACCACCGTTCTTACCTTTCTTATTACTTCTGCAACAAACCCTTGAAGTTCAACGCCAACTGTTTCAGTTTCCACAAGATCTACGACATCCTCATCAACTTCTTCCATCTCCTCTTCTGAAGAAAATTCTGTATCCGATTCATTATCATTTTCCTTTTCATTCTCCAGACCTTCAAAGATATTTTGCCTTTCATACAAGAAATCAGTTGCAGCTAAATGATATCCATGCGCAAAACAGAGTTGATGGACGCAACAAATGATTCTTCCAAATCTTTTCATTACACTTGCCCTGTAGCTGCAGCACACCAGGTTGCAGTTTGAGTAGAAATATTAAGCAGCTTCGATACTTACGCGACGTCACTTTTACAATAACCACCAACGAACAACGAACCAATGTTATTGTATGTATTAGAGACGACGGTAACTAAAATAAAACACAAAACAGTATTACAGTATTAAATCAAAATAACACAAACAAATCAAGTTCTACCTGCTTAATACGCGTTTCTTTGAACGAAAGAATGATTTACCAACCAACGAAATGTCTGCACCAATGATGAACGAACGAATGAAAAGGAAGAAAACTACGCTGCACCGACTTAAATACGAGCGAAACAACCAATAGCAAACTGTTAACTAAAACCGGATTGCCAAAAAATAAACTTCAAATTAAAACAAGGAACAAACTAAACGGCTACCGTCACATACCCCCCCAAAACTGTTTTAGTAAAACCCCTAGGTGAAACTAATACGGTTTTAAACGAAGGCGCTATGAACTATGAATTAAACGCAAATAAAGGTCACACAATTAGTTGCGGAAAATTACGGCTACACACACGACGGCAAATATACACAATTATTATAGCAAGCGATATCAAAAAACAATGTACACGAAGCAAACGATATTCCTCCTCAACAATTGTCTCTTTGTGGTTCATGTTCGGCGGAAATCAACAGAACGATATTATGTATTGGTCGTTCTAAAAAGGAAAAGTGTTTTGTCCTTCGGCCGAACCGATCTAAGTGCGTATCAGCCATACGCAACTTGACCTTTCGCACAAGACCATCTTCTGATTGGTAGAGATTTTCAATTCGGCCCAACCTCCATTGGCTGCGAGGTTCGGAGACATTGTCGCTGATAATGACCACGTCACCTTCTTTCACGTTCCTTTCCCGGGCGATCCACTTCGTACGCGATTGCAGCAGGTGAAGATATTCCTTTCGCCATCGCTTCCAAAATTGATCGGACAAGAACTGCACCCGCCTCCAGCGCTTTCTCGCGTACTGATCGGATTCTAAAAATCTTCCAGGGGGTGGCAATAACAATTTTGGTTTCATTGTCAACAAATGATTAGGAGTTAAGGGTTCAAAATATGTAGGATCACAAATATTCTCGATACTTAGGGGACGCGAATTTATAATACATTCAACCTCAGTCAAAAAAGTCCGAAAGTCTTCATCGTTAAGTTGAGAACCAGAGTGAAGTAATAAAGGTTCTAGTGCATTGCCAACAGTTCGAATCTGCCTTTCCCAGGCACCAGACATATGGCTCGCATGCGGAACGTTGAACTTAAAATCAATCCAATCACAGTTATGTTTTAAAAGGTAATTTCTGACCTGACCTTTTTCGTGCATTTCTGCCAAGGCTTGTTGAAATTCATTCCTTGCTCCAATTATATTTGAACCGCAGTCTGAACGAAGCTGGACGATTGGACCACGACGAGCGAGAAAGCGTCTCAATGCATTGACAAAGGAATTGGTGCCGAGAGAAGCAGCGGATTCTAAATGAACAGCTCTGCATGATAAACATGTAAATATTACCCCATATCTTTTCAGTATTGATCGTCTTTCCTTAATATAGAATGGTCCGAAAAGGTCAACTCCACTGTAAGTAAAAGGAGGTTCTTCTTGCAAACGATCAGTTGGAAGATCAGACATCTTTTGTTTTTGAGTAGGACTCCGTAAACGTTTACAAATAACACACTTACTAATAAAACTTGAAACAGCAGACGATCCACCTATGATCCAAAAACCATTTTGACGAATGTGGTTGTGAGTTATTCCTCTTCCCATGTGATTGACTGCTTGATGATAATGACCAATCAAAAGGTTTGTTATATGGCTTTGTCGAGGGAGAATTACCGGGTGCTTCAGAACGTCAGACAAATTGACTCTTTTAATTCTTCCTCCAACTCTTAGTATTCCGAAACTATCCAAAAATGGGTCAATGCGATATAACGAGCTTACCTTTTTCAAAGTCATTCTTCTTATTTTTGTTGAACTATCTTTTAAATCTCGTTTTAGAACCATTATTTCGTCTCTGAAATGTTTTGATTGAAGACTCTTGATAATCTCTTGTTCTGCCGATTCCAGGTTGGTTGCGGTCACTTTGCTGTAATGATCGTCGTTTTGGAATTTGACGTTATTTTTCTTGGCTCGAATTCTGGCAAGAAGCTTTCCTTTTAACAATAAACAATTAGCGACAGCGCGTTTGGCACGAAACCACGAAGAAAAACCATTTAAGCGATCAACTTCAAATTCTATAATAGGTTTTGATAAAATATTGAAAACTGTGGCTTTGCGCATTTCTTTTTTAATCTCAAATGACGTTTCTTCATCTAGACTATACGATTTGTTATTGTTTAAGTTGCCTGTTTTCCATAAAAATGAATGACCATTTAACCACGTACACTCATTTTGAAACAAACGAGTGTTCATTCCTCGACTGGCGAAATCACTGGGGTTAGATTTACTATCTACGTACGACCAAGATTCAGGGCGAGATAAATCTCTTATTTGTTGCACTCTGTTTGCGACGAAGACATTAAATCGTTTAGCTTCATTATTTATATAACCAAGAACAATCTTACTGTCCACCCAGAAATATTCCTTCACGTCAGCAAGTTTCAATTCCTCTTTTAGAAACTTGTTCATTTTCGCCGACACCACAGCTGCTGTTAGTTCCAATCTGGGAATAGTTACTTGTTTCAGGGGTGCGACTCTGGCTTTACCTAATACAAAAGAACAATGAACTTTATTACGAGTATTTATTATTCTTAAATATGAACATTGCCCATAACCTCTTTCACTTGCATCGGAAAAGTGATGTAATTCTGTAATCTTTACCTCTCCAAAATTACCTGGTTTTACACAACGTTGAATTTTTAGAGTCTCCAAATTCTTCACTTCTAGTCTCCATTTTCTCCATCTTGAACTCAAACTATCAGAGATTGGATCGTCCCATGACAAACCAGACCGACACAATTCTTGCAGAATTTTCTTACCTTCTAGTAGGACCGGAGCGACAAAACCAATAGGATCAAAAATAGAGCTCACTGTTGCGAGTATTACCCTTTTTGTCAAAGGATTATCCTTCAATTCAATTCTAAATTGAAACGTGTCGTTTTGAATGCACCAAACAACTCCAAGAGCACGTTCCAACGGAAGAGTGTCAGTACGAATGTCAAATGATTTGAAGGAGGTAGCTCTGTCTGATTCAGGTAAGCACTCCAAAACTTCTAATTTATTCGATAGGACCTTGTGCAACTTCAATCCAGCCCTTGCAAAGATCACGACTATTTCGCAGAAGGTCGATTGCTTCTTTCACTGAAGAAACTGAAATAAGACCATCGTCTACATAAAAATTATTGCGAACAAAATTAGCAGCAGCTTCACCGAATTCAATCTCACCATCATCAGCTGCTCTTTTTAACCCAAAATTTGCACAACCAGGAGAACTAACTGCTCCAAAAAGATGTACCATCATTCTATACTCTTTAACCGGTTTTTTTGTGTCACCATTTTCCTACCAAAGAAACCTCAAAAGATCTCTATCATCTTTGCAAACTAAGAACTGGTGAAACATAGCCTTGATGTCCGCGACAAGTGCCACTTCTTCTAAACGAAAACGACAGAGGACCCCCACCAAACCATTCATTAAATTGGGACCTCTCAACAGATAATCGTTAATAGACACTCCTTCAAATTCAGCTGAACAATCAAAAACTACACGAATTTTACCGGGTTTCTTCGGATGATAGACTCCAGTATGAGGTACGTAGTTCACATTTCCATTATCCAAGTTTAATTCAAAGTCCGGAATCTTTTCAGCCCAATTTGTAATTACTTCATTCATGAATTCCACGTAGTCCTGACGAAACAAAGGATTCCTCCTGAAACGACATTTTAATTGCATTAATCTCTTAAAAGCTAATGGTCTATTATTTGGCAATGCAATTTGATTTGATTTTAAAGGTAAAGGCATAACGTAATGGCCGTCGTCTTGCTGTTGAATGTTGTCCGAGAGCTTTTTGACAAACCTTTGGTCTTCTATTGACAATTCGATGTTTTTTCCACCTGGTTCGATAAAATCGATCTCCATCATCTGCCTGACCTGTAAAGGATTAAAAATTTCTTTAGTTTTTGTCGTGAAAACAAATTTAGCATTAGAGTAAGTTTCCCGAGGTTTGACTAATGCTTTAGAGGTAGCCATTGTCAGAGGAAGGCTGCTCCTACTGGATACACTTATCCGATTAGATACCAAAACATTACCTTTTTCGGAAGAACCAACAACACCAACAATTCCCCAGCCTAGGATAGATTTTTGCGCATAGGGTTCGTCATCATTACCTGCTATAACTTCTCTTGGTCTAATTGCGCTGGGAAGGTTGTTTCCTATCAAAATAGCGACGTCTGCCGAATCATAAAACGGAACCATTTGACGAGATACAGCCTCTAAGTGTTTCCAACTTCGGGCAACTTCGGGTTCGGGAATCTGAGATCGGCTTGCAGGAATGTGGTCTCTGGTAAACACTGGTGGAAGTTGAATACATGTTTTACGATCAAAGCTAAGTACTCGTACTTCCAAATCCGAAACACGTTTACATGTAATGAGACTTCTGCTTTTATGCATTGTAGACAGTGTCAAAGTGGTAGGGGACCCGCTTACTCCTAATTGCTGTCGTAACTTATTCGATATAAAACAAGCGTTTGATTGATCGTCTAAAATACAGTAACAAAGTATTTCTTTTGAAGAATCCATTTTGCTACGAACCCATACCGGAACTATCATAGAGTTGTCAACTAAATCGCTTTGATTGTTGTTACAAGCATCAACTTCGGTACATTTTAAACTCGTCACCACATCATTGTTATAAATATGCAGGGGAGTAAGGTGCCATTTACCGCAAATTTTGCACTTACTTCGGTTGTTACATATTCTCGAATAATGTTCAGAAGTAGATCCGCATGCGAAACACAACCTGCGGTCCTTCAAGAAGTTCATACAAGTTTCTCTGGACAACCTGTAAAATTCAACACAGTTATTAATATCATGATTTTTCGAACAATACGTACAAATTAGAGATTTATCCGAAATACTGGTTGTTAAAGTCTTAGCACCTTTTGAATCACGTCTAGTATTGGTAGTTTTCATTGCTCCGGAAGATCTTAGAATGTTTTGCAGCTCGGGAATGTTGGCTCTTGTCGCTCTCCTTTCTATAAACTGTACAAAATATTCAAATGGGGGATAGGAATAGGACTTGTGTAGTTCTCTCCACATGCATACAGAATTTCTCCACTCGTTTTCGATGTAGGTAGGCAATTTCGAAAGAATGATCTTCGTTTCTTGAGGAAAATCTAGAATACCTAAACCGCTAACGTTTTTTTTAATTTCTGATATTTGAACTAATAGATCAGAAAACTTAAGCAATTCTTCCGCTTGATGGGATTTTATAATAGGCCATTCGTGCAACTTATCAAGGAAAGCTTGGCTGATTATTGTGGGGTTGCCATACCTCTGCTTAAGTCAATTTCTCGCGGCTTGATACGAAGATTCAGTGTGGTTCGAGAGCAGACCAAGGACTAGAGACTTTGCTTCGCCACTCAAGTGCTGACTTAACAAATTAATTTTTAATTCGATTGAAGTCAGTTGACTTTCAATCAACGCATTAAATGCAATTTCCTAAGCGGGGAATTCAACCACATTTCCACTAAAAGGTTCTATTTTGACATCAGGTATTCGACAAAATGCGCTTGGAAAATTGGGAGCCTGACTTGGTTGATAGTGTGAAGATTCTATAATTCTACGTCCTGGTGCAGGGTTGTTGACTAGTCTTTCCTGTGATGGGCCTTCTAACGCACTTAGAATACGACTCTGTCTTTCCATTTCCGTCTCCGTAGGTGGAAGAGAAATATCACAAGCATTTTCACCGGCTTCTAATTCTTCAATTTGCTTTGACCTTCCTTGTAAATCTGATTGAACCTTTAAAGATTGTTCCAATCTTTCAATTCTTCTTTTTAGTAATGATTTTTTCGTAGATCTACTCGAGCGACTACACGTGGACGCATTGGATCCTCTAGACTTGATTGACAGATTACCTTCAGCTTTCGCAGTGAGACGCTCCATTGCAGCTTGAGCCTTTTCCAAAGCTTTGTCAAAACTGTTTTGCAATTCCAAATACTTACCTTCTAATACTTTATATTCGGATTCTTTTACAAGGCTCTGAAGTTCTTCTAGAACACCCTTAACATTACCTAGACCTTTATTTGCTAAAACAGAAACGGCTCGAATCTCTTTGCCAACTTCAGAAATAATTAAGGTAAGTCTTAAGTTTCTGATTGCCGTGTCAGTTAATTTAATTTCCTTTTCAAATTTCTTTTTAAATTCTTCACTTTTAAATTGTAGAGCCTTAGGCGTCAATTTCTTTACACGTGGCTTGATTATTTCGATCTGACTGTTCTCCGGTTTCACACTTGGTCCAGGCAGTGAATTTATTTCTTGTTCAGAAATACTTACGCTTTTTTGCGAATTCATTTTTCAACAATAAGCAGTTACTGTAGCTGCAGCACACCAGGTTGCAGTTTGAGTAGAAATATTAAGCAGCTTCGATACTTACGCGACGTCACTTTTACAATAACCACCAACGAACAACGAACCAATGTTATTGTATGTATTAGAGACGACGGTAACTAAAATAAAACACAAAACAGTATTACAGTATTAAATAAATCAAAATAACACAAACAAATCAAGTTCTACCTGCTTAATACGCGTTTCTTTGAACGAAAGAATGATTTACCAACCAACGAAATGTCTGCACCAATGATGAACGAACGAATGAAAAGAAAGAAAACTACGCTCCACCGACTTAAATACGAGCGAAACAACCAATAGCAAACTGTTAACTAAAACCGGATTGCCAAAAAATAAACTTCAAATTAAAACAAGGAACAAACTAAACGGCTACCGTCACATGCCCCATCTGTCGTAACTGCAACAATATCTTCCATCTTGAGGCTAAACTCGTGCAATCTTTCTTTTACCAAATTCTCTACTCTTTCAGCTGGCAGAGTACCTTCAATTCTTACCATTCCTAAATTAACGGGGTCTGAATCATAGTGCAGGTTTATGTTCATGTATCTTCTGTTTCTTGTACTTGTATATTCATCAAGAGTGACAGAACAGATTTTTTAGCTCCTCTTTTTATTTTAATCATATTCTTTGTATCGCTTTTCAGCGTTTGAAAAAATATCATAACAACGTTTCTGACATTTTGCACCGTTTGTGGTAGTTTGTATCCTCTCGCTAAAAAGGCTTGTCTAAGTTGCTTACTAATAGCTATGGTGTTAAAAGAAATTCGGTCCACAGCTGCTAGCTCTGCAACAACTCTCTCCAGCAACTGTTTGTTTGGTTTAAAATAGTTTTCAATCTTGCTAGCGCCTGTGGAACCTTTACTTGTATCTTCCGAAGAAGCTTGCTGTTTGGTCTTCTTTGTGTCGAGAAAAATCTTATGTTTTAGACTAAGGTGGTTTCTCATTGCTCCTGTAGATCCACCTTTACAAGAAATCGTTTTTTCACAGATTTCACATTTTGCCTTCTCATTATTTCTTGATCGTAGAAAGTAGTCCCACACTGGATTTTCACTTTTAATACGTTTAAACTCCATCTCTTAAATTCAATTAGTTCAAGTTTCAAACTATAAGTTATGTTCAAACTATATGAATAACGTTAAATTACGCTCAGCGGGAGTATGCCTCCACGCAACAAAAAATTTCAAACTTACTAAAAAGCAAAAACAGCGTAATAACAATATTTTTTTATCCGGTTAACCGACAGAATTATATCCGGATATCGGATAGCTAAAAAACTCACGGTTAATCGGTTAACCGTTATTCGGATAATCCAACCCTAGTGGAAATCCTTAAAATAAAGTCTAGAGATGCATGGAGCCACAGTGTAAACTTAAAAATACTGCAGAAGCCGAATAGAGATCTTTAAAATACGGGGTCAAGTCTAATTCGAAGAAAAACCGATTGGAGTGAGTAAAAAAGAAACAAAATTAGTTGCTCAACTAGATAAAAAAAAAAACGCTGCGCAAATTGTTCTTACGAGTCCAAAATTTTTTAATTTTTTTAATTTGTTAAGATGCTCAAGAAGAACTTAATTTCTTTTAAATCAACCACTTTCTCTCAAAAACTAACTCTTTTTCTCCCTAAAACTAACTCTCACTGACCCACTCCAATGGGTTTTCCTTCGAATTAGACTCGACCAAAATATGGTATAGAATCTAGATTATTCAAGTAAGGATTAGTATCTTGTAATATTCTTGAGCAAATTTTGCTTTTACAAAATCTTTTTACAAAAAAGTTTGTTACAAAATCAGTTTTGTACTTTATTACACCATTGTATTTGTTGTCTTAATGCGTTTTGTCCAATTGCTGAACTTAGTATAAGTAATTTAAGAATTCTTGTTCGTTCCAGTATTTTCGATTTTTATCTGGTAGCTTTGACTGATTTATTGTACAGTAAATATATAGCTTGCAGTTTTTTTTATTTATTCTAATTAAAGTGATTAAAATTGCTTGTTTTACTGTCATTTTGATTGAGTTGTTGAAGAGTCAGGTCAAGTTAATTTTTTAGTGAAATACTAGCAATCGTGGTGCTAATACATGTATATTCTCAAAGCTATTCAGTACAAGTTGTTGAGCGATTATTTGCAGTGTTGGCACTTTAAATTCATTTCTTGAATTTTGTGAAGCTAAAGAGTGCAATTTTACAAGAGTTGATAAGGTTTGTTTGATTTTTGTAAATATATTTTTTTATAATTAGAAACTGTGGTTTCTTTTTATTTGGTGAGAAATTTTCTAAAAAATTCGTTCGTACTTAGGCAGAACTAACTGTATAAAAACTTTTTCTATTTTCTTTCTATTTGTTAAAAAAGGCTTTTGACAAGAGTTTCAGAAAAAAGATTTGATTGGGGCATAGATGGAAGATTTCAGCTATTGCCTATGTGAAATGTATAAGAACGGTAGTGAAAAGAAACAGAAAAAATAAGACTGATTTGATGCAAATGTTGGTACACTAAGTGGGATTAATGCAGTCACAATTCGAGACCTACTCGCGTTATTTTGTGCGTCCTTGGGAATAGTACTTTCCTCTGATTGGCAATGTTAACAAGCAGCTCTAAATCTTAGTTACATCCCAAAAAATAAAAAATAATCAGAAAACGAAATAGTAATTTTAATCGGACATCAATATTTTGACATGTCGGAAGCAGGTCGGAGTAATCGCTCGACAGATGAAGTATATTTTTTTTGGCAAGGAAAAACAGAGGCGAGTTAAAAGTGCAATTAGCGCCAATAAAATTAAATTGCTGTAGATTCATTCGACGTAAATACGGCGCATGTAATCGAAGATGTTTTGTGCAGAAAATGTGGAGTTTTAGAGTAAAGACGAGAGTAAGAGCCTGATGTGAAAGATTTGAGAATTTTGCAGGTGCGATGTCAGAAGAAATTAAGAGAGCATATGTATAATATCGAAAAGGAATGCGCTATGAAGGAGACGGCTGAGTAATGAAGGTCCACGATATTATAATGCTTTGAATGATATATGGAAAAACACTACAAGGTTGAAAGCGAGATCTTGGGATAAACGACTGGTGTAGAATTAATTGACATTAGGAATTCAAAGGCTGAGATGGTTCGGCCATGTCGAGAGGATGAGATATCAAAATACTCGAGCGATTGCAATAAAGTTTACAGTGACAAAAATAAAGAAAGGATCAAGGCCAAAGAAGAGACAATGCAGGGAGTGACAAAATGAGTACAGAAGTGGGCTGCCTTGTTCCGGGAAAAAAGTAATGGATGAATTTAAAACATTATTTTATTTTTAATTGTTACTACTAAATTACACATTAAACTCGGTAATTGTAACAGGGTGGATGATGGGATGAAGCTTATCGTGTTCTTTTTATAAGCCATCATCAAACATGTTTTGTGTACGGCAAAAAGCCGAAATGCAGAAGCTCGCTTCAGTTCTTTTACTGAAATCAACTCTCAGCTTTTCCTTCGTCAGCATCCGTTTCTTTGTCCTTCCGAGCCCATATCTGAATGTACGCCTCCGACAGAGTGATCATTTGCGGTAAAACATCAGCCACGTGAAGATCTTGCATTTCGTACCAGAGCTTGGAACCCTAAAAAGTTCAGGAAATAAAAGCAGTTCGACAAATTACTGCTTGCAGTGCGATAATATGAGTAGAAAAACTTAAATCTCAGACTACAGAAATGATACAACTCAATGTAAAGCAATGTGATCGAAAACGCCCATATGACAAAAGTAAAAACCTGATGCAGAATATGAACGCGATACGAGCCCTTCCCTTCATTCGGGTCACCGTCATGGACAATATTTGCAATTAAATCGTAACAGGTGCTTTGTGCTTCGGCATCTGCAGCTATAAGCTCTTCCAAATCGATATTCCTGCAAAAGCAGCGTAAACTAGATTAGAAAATCGTTAAACTGATACTGACGAAAAAATAGATGGAAAACGTAAATAGGGTCAACAGAGGATGAAATAGAGGTTACAAGTTGAAGGAAATATGAGAAGAATTGGTTTAAAGAAAGAAGATGCGGTAGATCGGTGTAGATGGAGAAGTGTAGGAAGAGTTGCAAAAATAGTAAAAGCATTTTTGGCTACCTCCATTTACTGGGGAAATTTAACCGGATCAAAATTGGATCGATGATGATAAACCGGATTGATAAAAACAAATGTAAAACGCGAAACACACTCGTAAATAAATAACAATTGACCAAGCATTTTTGCACAAATATGAAAAACATATGAAAAAAATTAGTTGAGCTTTATTCAATCAAAACTTTGCTGGCCTGAGCCTTACTTCATAATCTAAATCAGTTTCTCGACCTTTTTTGGCTCAAGCAGGTTACATCAAAAAAAAATTGTTTGATTGAAGCTGCTTTAGTAAAACAGTAATAGGAAAAAGGCTCGATTTGCATAAAGTTGCTTGTTAGCTGCACATAAACAAACAATTTACGGAACTGAAATCTCTTTTCTATTTTATTTATGCGGAAACAGCTTATATTAAGGATTTTAATTGTTATATTGCATTACAATATTATTATTTGATATTAATGTTTTCAAATCCTTAGTGCCAATGAATAATAATGATGCATGAAGAAACGGGCTAACTTTCAGTTTTTAAATTATTGTATTTTTTTAGTTTTTTGTTTATAGGGCTTGATGGTATAATAGCCTTTGCGATTATTCTGTAGAATCCGCATGAGGGTAAAATGTGTTGGTGAAAATCTCGATAATTTCATTTTAATCACGCTTGGTCGGCAGCTAGTTAATGTTTAAGAACGTAGTTTTAATGACGAATGCAATCGACACGGTTTCAGTTCAAAACCTCCTCGTCGCAAGACTCTGATATGTCCTTTAAAAAAACTTTTTGTAGCACTTTCATCTGCTTGGCGGTTTCAGCAAGCAGCTTTAAATTTCAGTCATACCTAAATAAAAACTAAAAAACAAAATAAAAAATTTCAACCGGATAGTAATCTTTTGGTAAGTAGGGTAGGGTAATTGTTTGATTGTTGTCCTAAGTACATTCGTTTTCTTTGATGTTTTCTTGTGAGTCAGAAGAATAAATATATATAAAAAAAAAAATATAAAATTCTAAAGGTCTGATGTTACTAGGAATGCTAATTTTTATTATTAATATAAGCTTTTAAAATTAATTGATAAATATTAATAAGCAGCTTGTAAAACGCAGTGGAAAAATAATCGATTCTCTAAACAAAAGAAAGAACGCAAGTGTATACGGCAAAGTATGTAGACTTGTAGAGCGCATCGGGTAGGTTTTCGCATTTATGAAGTAAAATGTGTTGGCGACAGATGCGAAATTTATTGATGTACATAAAGAAAAAAGTTTGAAAAGCACTGACCACTAGCGTGTAATCATAAAATTAAAAGTGCAAAACTTGTTCTCGTTGAGAAAAGGCGTAATACGTTTACTATAAAACATTTGGCATCGAGGTAGGTTTCCTTGTTATCAATCAAGCTCAATCAACGCCAGGCAGCCCGACGATGAAGATTCAAACAAATCGGTTTATGACGACGTACTTTACAGGAAAGTTGACGATGGTTGGGTTTTTTTCGGTAAAAAACAAATTCTTGGTGAAGCGCTTAATGTAGAAGATCAAATACGCGGGCAGTCGGGTGATCTCGAACCGCTTCATCGTCGAATCTCGCTTTCCTTTGTATTCCTGTCAATTATGTAAAGAAAATTTATACTGAAGTGTACGGTACACCAAGCTCGACTTAATTATTTTCATTGTGACGTCTACAGACATACAGTTAATGCGCGGGCAAGCGGCAAGCATCGCCAAAGTTGCAATCAACCTTTTTTTAAAAGCACTTCAACTTTTTATTTTCTTTTTTAGTTTTAATGAAACTATGCAGGACGATGCTTTGTCAAGTTGGACCTGGAATTAAAACAACTACATAATTCAGTAGAAATAAGAATATTAGTTATCCGAGCCAAGACGAGTTTTCATGGTCAATATTTTTCCTCTTATTTGAAGGATAATTAAGTTTGAAAAAACCAAGGTATTGTTTTCCGAGTGTTTGTTTGTTTTTAAGCTATTTACATAGTGAAAAACTGAAGCTTAATAAGATTCTTAAAAAAACAGAAAACTCCGAAGTACTAAAATTAATTACTTTTTCTGTCATTCCGTTAAATTTGGCTAGCAGAGTAGAGAGAGGAATTTGAGGAATGATATTATGCTCCATCTCATCTTTATATAGCGGAGCAGAGGGAAGGTCAAGAGTCAGATAGAGGAAAGACGAACGGCTCATCTTTTCTTGATATTCTTCGGTTTCAAGCAGCTTTTTTTTCTGTTCTTCGGACTAGAAACGTTAAAAGCTTTTATTTTAGTTAAAATATTCCTGGTCAAATTGCCGAGACATTTCATCCAAAGACTTTAATTAGTAAAATAGACCCGGGCACGAGTTTACAAAACAATTACCAATTCAGGATTAGGAATCTTTCTCGAGTAGACCTTCATCTCGCCTTGGAAGGTTTTGGTGACAATACCTGTACAAGTGTTACATTACTCTGAAGTCGATTTAAAGCAAAAAGGTTATTCAAAAACACGTAGCAAGGTAGGAATCCGAACGAAAAAATGACATACTACTGTTCCTTTTTTTTGTTCCATTGAGTGCAATATGAAGTGAATTCAAAAACCAAGCTAACAGATCGAGAGGATCTCCTTGCTTGGTAATTTGAAAGCGTTTCCGTGAACACAGCACAATACTCTGCAACATTTCATGCGGAGAGACGTGAGCCTAAACAATCGAAAGCACCAGTAATGTTGGCTGGGATTTATTTCAAAAGTCAAAATCACCTTGAAATTTCGCGTATTCCACAACTTTCGAATCAGCTCGCCGAATCTGATTTATGAAGATTTTATTGAATACTTCACCAAATAATTTTTAACAATATTATAAGTTTTTTCTGTAATACTGTATTACGACACACAGACAATTTAATTGACAACTCAAATCCACGAACCTACAAAAAAACTTTAAAAAGGACTTATTTTAACTGTACTTTTTTTGTTATTTTTGCTATCACACAATAATTTTATTGCAGAGACGGCCAACAAACACGTCGATTGCAACGTTATGGCTGGTCGATCGCTTCTGATTTTTGAGTTAACTTTGAATACGAACTAGAACTTCGCGAGAAAAAATTTGCAGTTTGAACTGGAACTTTAAGAAAAATCCGAGACAGATTTAAAAGATTTTTTTTACAGATCTTTTCTTTTTAGGGACGAAAATCAAGAGATACGAGACAGATTCAAAGTGAAGACTTTTTTTTTTTAAAGAGATCACTCCCTTTTAGGATCGCAGTTTCTATTAATAAAAAAATTTGAAGTCGAACAAGTTGGCCACCCCTGATTTATAGTATTTAGTTTTATTTTTTCTGTTTGATGAGCTGTAATTGTCGTCATACGAAATGTTGCGCCATTCGCACAACAATACAAAGAGCGCACAAATTGATTCAACCAAACTGAATAAATCAAAGAATGGAAGCAACTCAAATTTGTGGTTGGGATTGGTTGAGCTACGTTTTCTTTTCTTTTTTTTTTTTGTTTATTTATTTAGAGGGTTATTTAAGATTGTCTTCAAATAAAAAAAATTAACTCAAATTACAAGTTTCAATTCAATTCTTAAGTGACATTCTTATATTTTAGAAAAAAATCTCTCTCTCATTTATCTATTTTCGCCTTGAAGTAAAAGACATGTCGTGCTTTTCTGCAGGTAGGGGTTAGCCGTTGCTTGAAGCTGTGCTTCCACTCTTGCATTTTCGTAGCCTGTTCTCACAGCAACCCTCTTCTAATATCACGTCGGCAGTGTGGTTGAGTGGTTAAAGCGCGTGATTATGATCGACATGCTTTACTCTGTAGCGTCCTTTGGACATTTTCCTCTTCTTGGCGGTCTTGGCAAGCAGTTCTAAATCTTACCTGCATAAAATTTAAAAAAGTAAAAAATAAAAAATTTCAACCCGACAGCAATATCTTAGCATCTTCAGAAGCAGGTCTGAGTAATTGCTTGCCCTACGTGTAGCGCTTCCGCCGCTTTCCTTTGAGTCAGGAGGATAAATATAGAGTTGAAATGAAATTTTTTTCAACAACCTTCATACATCGTTTCTTAGGTCTTTCTTATCTTTCATTGTAATTATCATAATTGTCTCTGGAGCTTTTTCCTCGCTCATCCTTTTAAGGTGCCCAAACCACCTCTGACTTTTTAAAAATTTCTTTCATTGGTTCGACACCAGTCATCTTTAGTATCAACTCGCTTTTTATTCTGTCCTTTAGTGTTTGCCACATATAATTTATAATATTTTCGTTTGTGTGGACTCTATTCTCTTTATATTGTTTACATTTATTGGCCAGCACCTGCTCTGCAACACATCGCACTTCTGATAAAAATTTTATATACAAGTCCCCTCAACTTAACTGACAAACGTTTCTTGGATAACACATCTGCAACATCTTTATATCTCTCCTACCCAGCTCTTGTTTTTGTAATCACTGCTTTTTGGAACTTTACTTCTGAACACAAAACATCCCCAAGATAACAAAACACCTTCACTTTTTCAATCTGCCACATTTACATTTTTTAGAAAATTTGCAGCAATCTGATTTAGTTTGCGTATATTAATTTTTTTCAAATATCTCTCTCTGATCTTTTAAATGGAGTTACAACAAGGTAAGCATTTCATGCTTATTTGTTTCTTTTATGAACATGGTCTTAAAGAAATTTTAATGAGCTTATTTCTAAGAAACGTGTTTATTTTACAGTAGAATAAAGTGCTAAGTTTTCATCAATAATGTTTTAGATTTCAATAGCATTTCTTAAAAAGTAATTATTTTACTGGCTACATCAAGTAAAAACTAAATTTTTTTACATTAAAATCGTTTTCTGTAAAAATTTATTTTTTATCTTAACTTGACGTTACCAGTAAAAACAGTTTCAACTATAGCTAAAAGTTTTGGTGCCACCTTATTTTGGGCAATTACTGTGCTTATTTTTTAATTTGTTAAATGGTAACCCTGAGTTTTGATGATGTTCTATGACAAAACATATACTGCAAATGACTAGACTAACAATATGTGCAGTAGCTTACCAGAACATTATTAATCAATGAAGGATTGGAAGGAATAAAATTGGGGAGCCACGTCAACTTTTCAAATCAAATGAGAGAAACAAAAAATTGTGCACTAAAGTTGACTATTGCTTATTAGTCAACTTTAAAATAGCCAATTTTAGTGCACAATTTTTTGTTTCTCTCATATGATTAATCAAGTAATGAAAGCCTCAACATCCTCTTTATAGATCTT
Source organism: Diplosoma virens (assembly GCA_963680785.1). Taxonomy (NCBI): domain Eukaryota; kingdom Metazoa; phylum Chordata; class Ascidiacea; order Aplousobranchia; family Didemnidae; genus Diplosoma; species Diplosoma virens. Next base: position 34,183,244 of record OY796895.1, on the reverse strand, counting down.
GTTTTATATGCTGCTAAAATACCTTATTTTAAATTTTCTACATGGTCAACTTTGATCATAGTAAACATACTTATAGCCTTGTGTGTAAAAGTCAATTGACTTTTTACCATATTTATTCGATTATAAGACGGTTCGCTTATAAAGACGGATCCCATCTTCACCTGGGAGATTGTCGATATTCTGTTTAGATTCGTTTATAAGATGAAGGAAGGAAAGCAGGTAACGAGAGAAACACATTTCAGTATCAAAGTACGTTTATGCTAACTTTTAAATCACATTTCTTCTAAGTATTAAAACAGTTTATGCAAACTGCACTTTAATAGATTATTTATTTAATTCAAAGCATGACATTAAATTTAATTACCCCGTATGTGTCTCTGTTATTTATTTTTGCCAGAAACTGTGAAATATCTGCACGGTTCTGAGTGAACTATTTTTTATCTCTGTAGACCTTGCCAATAAGACGGGCCCCCCAATTTGAACCCGAAATCTCGAGGAAAAATCCCCATCTTATAAGCGAATAAACATGGTAATGTTTATTTACTTGTTATATAAACATCATACTTAGCCAACACTACTAACATTGGTATGATTATTCTATGCAAGCATCAACACATATCACACTCAGCCAAAAAGCTTGGCTTTACCATTTATCTTAAATATTTCCAGGAATCTAACTTTCAAATATTAATAACAAAATGAATAAAGTATTTAAACTAATAATCACAAGATAAGCAGTATAATTGACAATTAGATAAGGCGAATTGTCTTTTAAGCTATCTATTATTAAGTCATAGCAAACCTTTGAGAAAGAAGAACCATGATGTCGCCTGGGGGGCGTTTAATGTGAGAGTAATTTTTTTCTTGAAGGAAATAGTTACGTAGAGGAGGAACATGAGATAAAGCCTAAAATTTTGACATAAACATTGAATCAAACTGAACTAATTTCAGTTTAATTCCAACTTTATTACTTGCAACACCACATTGCAGTAGTCATTTGCTTTGATATTGTTCAAACCAACAATTCCAGGCAAATAAGTGGTGCCATCATAAGCTCTAGAAAGCTTCGATTCAGTGGCAAATTGCTGTATTTGTTGGGTTGTAAAGGTTGGATTTAAAACATACTAAAATATAAAAAATGTTTAGTTAACAATCTATACTCTGTCAACTTAGCAAAATATCCAAAATATACATACAGTAATGTCTTCTAAAGATGAATCTATAATTTGGTAATTATCTGGGAGGCAGTAGAATTTTAAAGTATATAAATTAAGAAAAACATGATGGTTGACTTCGACACTATGAGTGTAAGCATACGATTTTCGTCCACGACCCTGCAGCAAATAAACATCAACAAATAGATTTAACAATCAGATCAAATAACAAATTGGCCAATACAGATGACTACATGCTATTGTTAGTTAAAATAGACAGCTAAAAAAGTAATTTTACATGAAATCTTCACAGAAATACATCATACTTCAAGCACTTTGCAAATGCCCTATTATAATTTACTCTGGTTATACAACAGACAAACCAAAACAAAATACAGTAGTGAAAAAAAAGGTAAACATGTCGCAAACCAGTTAAAACTAGATCTGTACAATTAAACCATACCCATAAATACCTGAAAATACTTTCCACATACAAGACATGCATAAACATTGAGATGTGACAATGACACTGAACAGAGCTTTTCAAAATCAAAATCTAACAAACTCCTAAGAATGTAAAAAATATAGAACATTAATAACAAAAAATGGCTATAAAATAAACAATATTTGTACAAAACTTTTTATGTGTATAAACAAAATTACAAAATTTTATATAAATTTGTTTAAAAAGCTTTTGATGTTTTTAAAGAATATATTGTGTAACAATAATATAAATTTATAACAGTACTGATAATTTTATTTTGTAGAAAAATATGTGATAACTGTTTGATTTGATTTTTTTTAGTTGCTGCTTTAGTAATAGCAAATTAATAATAAATTTGACATATACACAATACAGGTATTCTATTGATGATTAGAATATAAGTACAGGGTGGGCCGTAAGTCGCACAGCAAAGAATTTAAAACAAATTAAAGGGAAATTAAAACTGAAAATAAACTTTGATTGGAACCAAATCTAAAAGTTATAATCATTGACAGGAAAGGAAAAGGAATGTTTTATTCCGCTTTTTTCATTGTTTCCACTACACTTCACATAAGTCTTTGGTGCATGACTCCCCACCCTGTATATTTGCTAATTTGAAAAAGTTTTTATTATGATTCTCTGCCTGGTAGCCTAAACAAGCTTCAATGAAAAACTAAAATAAAATCAAAGCCAAAAAATATTTAAAAGAAAAAAACAGCAGAAAGGACCAAGCAGTTTGAGATTTAATGTTACAGCAAATTTCGAGTTAATTACTAACAATAAAGACAAAAAAATAACCTATTAATTGTATCCAAATATGGACAACTACGGCTACGATCATATTGTGGACCATCATCATAATAATACTCATCTTCTCCAGAAGCATAATCTTCTCCTAAATCACCAAGAGCAGATTTTTTAATTGCAACATCTGAGTCTATTTCTTCAGCTTTTCTTTTAATACCCTGAAAATTAGATAATAATATTAATATCAAAATACTTACTGCAATTGTCTTAAAGTTATTAGTTATCAGCTTTAATTTTTCATTAAAAAAATACACATAATTTGTTAGACCATAAAATTAAAGTGAGGATTTAGTTTGTAAAAAAAGTTTAGGATGAGGTCTAGTTTGCCCAGAAAATGCTGCAAAACAGATCTGATATATCCCTAAGCAAGAGAAAAGTCTGAGGTATACAAAAATTAAATTCTTAAAATATATTTCATTACAGTGAAATAAAATAGATAAAAAATTATCAAGACAAAACAAATCATCAAAACAAAGTGCAGCAACTATGATGGGGTCTATAGTCAGAGCAGTGTTTTTTTTAAGGCATTTTGAGGAACCGAAACGGTCTCTCAAAATTGTCCAGCGGTCTCTCAAAATCTGCTACTACCATAGCCGTACCTGCCGGGGGTGCAGGGGGTGCAGGCAAAGTCAGGAAATTTAGAGAGGTGATGATGAGGAACTGCAAGAAATAATAATCCAAATTTAGGTGAAGACCTTTTTTTTTTTTAGAGAACACCTTGATTTTGGGACGAAAATCGAAAATTAGGAGACTGAATTTAAGTGAAGACCTTTTTTTTTTTTTCTTTTTTTAGAGATCACCATGATTTTAGGACAAAATTGGTTTTTGTCTGAGAAACTCAGACAATTTTTTTGTCATATCCGAAATGTACTCTAAAATCATGATTTGGGCAAACGTCACAAAATTTGGGCAAAACTTCATTGCCCCCCAAAATTTTTTGGGCTGGTACGGCTATGGCTACTACAATAGTGTAAACAAAGCTAAGTATGCTCAGGAACAATAGGAAAAAAATTAGTGGTTTTTCAAAATTGCTTAGAGGTTCCTCAAGCCAAACCTTAAAAAAAACACTGAGTCAGAGATGGGCAAGATCACCAATTTCATGATAATCTTAAAGATGAAGATCAGATCACAAAAAAATATGACCCTGAAGATCAAGATCAGATTACAAAAATGTTGAAATCTTGAAAATTAAATTTATATCATGTATATAAGACACTTGAAAAAATGGAAACATTAACATATGTTCTAGATTTGTCAGTATTCTCTTAAACAACCAATTAACTTTTAATCAAATACTGAAAAGAACTGGAAACAAATTTTTTGGCTAAATCTTTGTAATAACATCAATTAAGATATAGCTTAAGGCGCTGTAAGTGAGATAAAATTACCTAGTCTAAAATGCAAGTCTTTATTACTTTGAGTAACAAGTAAAGACCTTTTTTTGGTCTTTATTTGTATATATAAGACAAAAGGGGTAGATTAAATAACCTTTTTTTGTGTTCTGTTGATCTTAAAATTGGTAACAATTGTAACTTGCCTTTTAAGAGTTTAAAATCAACTGCAGAAAGATAGTTCAACAAAATTTGATAAACTGATATAAGAGCAACAGGTTTTGACTACCATAGTAGCTCTCTTATTTTTAATTGTCCGGTTTTTTTTGTAAGCAAAAAAGCTTCAGCTTATTTAGCTGTATGAATATTTTGATCCTGTTTGCACTGTGTTCATGCAATGCAATTGGAGATTGCATGTCTAAAAATATACCACTGGGGGTAAAATAAATTATTACAGGTTTGTTGTAGTCATTTTTTAATTACTGCAGTGGTTGTGACCTGTGACAAACTTTTTAACATAAATGGGGATTGCTTAAATTTGGTAATCTTATTTAATAAATGGATAAAGCAGACTATGCAAAAAAAGTTAAGAACCATTGATCTAAACCAATGTTTCTCAAAGTCAATCACTTGGCTCCCAAGGAGGAATTTAAAATTTTAAGGGAAGGAAAATCACTAGGAGAAAAATTGAGGAATTGAGAATCTTGTTGCATAGTAAGTTGACCCGAAAATATCATAATTATACTCATACCAGCTTGGGGAAGGGGAGGTAAAAGTGAAAACTTATTTTTTTAGAGATTATTATTTTTAAAAAATTGAGAAATTTGAGACAGATTCAAATTTGAATGTTAATTTTTGAACTTCCTGGGATAACCAAAATTATTTAAATTTGGATAAAGACAAAAAAACGAAAAGTCTTCACTTTAATCATTGAAATATTTTATGGGGGACAGGAGGAATGATGGTACTGCAGTCCTGAAAGGAAAAAATGTGGCAAAAACTTTGAGAACCACTGATTTAAACACTCTGCACTATTGCAGATATAAATAAATATTCTTTTTACTGAACTTGTTTCATTCTAATTACAAGCGTATATATAAACTTAAATATCCCAGTGAAACAACGTTTTATGCCCTAAACTTTGTTTTTTAAACAGGCAAAAGGTTTTTCCACATCAAATTTATCAATAATTTAAGATCAAATCATGCTAACTATTATAGTATATTCTGAAAATAGGTTGTAATTCATTGTTTATACTATTTAAATGACATATAAGCTTTTAAAGCCAAAATATGATGAAAACTTAATTTTGATTAATTCTAATTAAAGAAAATCATAAGCATTTTAAAAAATGATTAATTCTAATATGAATTTTCAAGAAGTTGTTGTAGTGATTTTTGTTCACAAAAGTAACTGGGAATCCCCCTTGCAGTTATTATCACTTCTTGAAAAGACCTTTTTCCTCAATTTCTTTTTTTCCTTCTTGTTGCTGTGGTGGGGTTTCCAGATAGTTTCACTGACAAAAAAGATTAAGGTGACACCTTGAAGAGATGTGAATAAATTTGGAGTTTATTTAAGAAGTCACTGTATGCAATTTTTTGATAAAACTAACATAGAATCCCTTTACAATACCACAAAGAAAAAAAACAAAAGGAAAAGGGTCTATTTAAAAAGTGATAGTAACTGCAGGGGGATCCAGGTTATTTTTACAAACACCAATTACTCAAAGCAACTTTTTGAAGACCCTAAATTTGTTGATTAATGATTTCAGTATAAATCAAATTACTTTGCTGTGCAAAAATTTTTATTAATAAACATTGTTTTATCATGCAACAAAGCTCTGCTGATACATCATAAAAACCAAGAATGTCCTGAGCCTTCCACAATTGTTTACAAATCCTTGTACCCATTCGCATAATTGAAAGTTTTGTTCTGAAAGTGTCTATTTTGTGGCATATCTTAAATTCAAAGTAATCTTGATGTTGAAGATAAGATTGTGCCAATTTCTGCCTAAAGTCAATTATTACTTTAGCTACTATTATGATGATGTACCTTTTCTTTCTTTTCAAAATTGCTCATTTCTCCAAAGGACCACAATAAATTAAAATTATTCTGCACATACAACCGAAAATAAGCTTTAATAACAGATGATATACATAAATTAGAGGGTAATTAACATTTTAAATCTAAGGTTATAATCACTTCGGATGGCACAGTATATCACAAGCCAAACTTAAGTCAAACTAGACTCTTTTCGCCTTAATTCGCGCTTCAGAATTCGATTAGAAACAGTTTTGATTTCTCCAACTCGGATCGGTTTCGGATTAATCAAGGATCAATCAAAAACTCCGCTTTAACCAATAAACCCCGAATTACAGTAAAATACTTGGGTCTCTTCAAAAAGTCACAGTAAGCGATTTTTGTTCGTGAAACTTACCCGGATCCCGCTGCGGTTACTATCGCTTCTTGAGAGATCCTTTTCTTTTAGTTTCTTCTTTATTCCATCCTAATGCTGAAAGGGGGATTTTGGGTTAGTTTCACAAAAAATGTCGCTTACGGTGACTTCTTTAAAAGACCCAAATAGTTTATCCTATGGTCTATATTTACATCCGTAAAATACATTATCGTAACTTTGGGTAAACCAAAGCGATCAAGTTTATTAAAAACGGTTTTTTATTTATTTTAGATTAAACTAGTCCTAATAGTTTTTTTTACACCAAAGACAACTTAGAAAAATTATAATTAATTATTAAGTAAGAAAATTTATTATAATCATTGCCTAAAGATCAGAAATCGCGAGATCAGTTTATTAGTCATATCATTGTTTTTTGTTTATCCGTCATTTATATCCCTTTGACAAGCAAAATGACGACCTTAAGATATTCACAGTTCAGATATTTACAGACTATCAGTTAAGAAAAAAGGATAAAAGACTAGTAATAAAGTTTTGATGTTAGTAATGTTTTTTTAATAGATTAATTATGTGAATTTAAATAAGTATCATATGTTCAAAAGTCAATGCACAAATAAAAAAATTCTTATACTTACATAACAAGGCTATTGTATGCATTAATAAGTAGTATTATTTATAGGTTTAAACAGGGCAACTAGATGTTTTTTAATTGTTTTAAAAATGCATAAATGTGATATGATGATTTAATTGAATTTCATAATTTAGACCTATGTTTAACACCTTTGTATTAAGTAGAGTCCTTTGCAGCTTTGACCGACTGTCTTTTGCTTTCTTTATAAAACAATTTTTTTTAAATAAAAAGTAAAGCCAATATATTTTGAAACATTATTTTATTCAAGACATTTTAGAATTATAACTCATTCCATCATCAACTGTGTTAAACTGAGTTATAATTTCAAAATGTCCTGAATAAAACAATGTTTCAAAATACAAGGGGTGTTCAGAAAGTAATGCAACCAGGTTTTTTTTCATGACATTGAGTTTTAAAGGAACACAGATCATGCATCACAAGAAAATATATAGCATGAGCATTTTATAGTTACTTCTTGATGTAATCTCCTGCTTTCCAAACCGCCTTTTTGCATCTTTTAATGAGTGCACATATTCTTTCATTGTAAAATTCTACAAGTGCATTTTTAACCACTTTCCAACAGCAGTTTTGACCTCTTCATCACTGCAGAAATGTTGCCCCTCAAAATTTCTTTGTGGGGCCCAAACAAAGGGAAGTCAGATGGTGCCAAGTTTGGCAAATATGGGGGATGTGAAGTTGTCCAGCCAAAGGAGCTGATGACCGCATGGGTTTTAGGCTGGTGTGAGGCTTAGCATTGTCATGTTGCAATAAAACCCTAGATATTTTCAAAGCAAGTTGAACTCTTTGTATTTTTGCTTTCAACTTTTTTAATGTATCGATGTAAATATCTGAATTGATTGTTGCTCCTTTGGACATGAAGTCTACCAGTATCACACCAACACTATCCCAGAACACAGTTACCATCACTTTATCTGCAGACTGCTGAGATTTGAACTTTTTTGAGCATGGTGAGGTGGGATGGCACCACTCTATTCATGCTCTCTTTGACTGTGGTTCAAAGTGGTAAAGCCAAGTCTCATCTTCAGTCACTATTTGCTGCAAAAAGGTTTTGTCACCATGGCAATACTCCAGAAGTTAAGAACAAGCTTCTAGGCAGGATTGTTTATGAGCCTCTGTGAGCTACCTTGGGACCCACCTTGCACACACTTTTGAATACCCCAGGGTATCCATGATCTTTACAGCACTCCCTGCACTTACTCCTAATGACTCAGCAAGCTCATTAATCGTGATGTGTCTGTTTTCTTTGTTGTTGTTGTTGCCCCTCCTTTAAGGATGTCTTGGAGTAGCCATCCCTTAATTTCTCAAAGTAGCCAGTCTAGATTTCTGCTCTTAGATTACCTCTGCTACTTCTAAAGGCTTTTCCACAGACTAATGGTGTTGTGTTGTGTTGTGTTGTGTTGGTACTTGACTGCAGTTATAGAGGAGACTAGTGTCATGTGTGTGAGACAGGCATAGTGGGCATTGTGGTGTGTAAGTTTCAGAGTTCACTGTATGTAGGTAACTTTGCAAGAGAGGTGATTTTTGGCTCTGAGCTGTGCCAGCTTTGTACACATATGACATAGTAATGTTTGTTCTGATGAATGAATGTCGTAGGGTGTGGTGTTAGTAACTTTGTTGTTCTTTCTAGATCTCAGGTATTGTGAGGTGATGGTAGTGTGAATGTGTTTGAGGTTTTCTCTACATTCCTCAGATGTTATATCTGGTTTTGAGATGATGATGTTAGTGTGCTCATTGTTATAAAAGATTGTGACTTTCATGTTTTTGGGCAGATTTAAGTATGCATTAAGATCATGTAAAGGGTGCGTTTGTGTTTGAATCAGTTGTTTAAGTTGAGTAGCATGAAGTTTGAGATGGGTGTCCATTGGACTTTGGTTTTGTCATGTAGGTGTTGAGTGTTTGTATCTCGAGTGCAGCCAGTAGCAATTCGCAAAGCTATGTTCTGAATGGTTTGCACTTTCTTAATGTTGTTGTTAGATATGATAGGGCTCTATATGGTGTTTGCATATCCAAGATGGGGCGAGTGATAGCTTTGAATGTGGAGACAATTAATTCCTTTTGTTTACCCTATTTGGTAGGAGTGAATGCTTTCAGAATGTAGAAAACAACAAAACAAAGTTTATTAATATACAGGGTGGGCCAAAAGTCACTTCGGGTTTTTAATATGCTGTCAATTTGCTAAATATAGTTATTATTAATTTTTTTCAGATAATATTATATTAGAATCATTGGAAATTAATTATGGAAAAGTACAGCATTCCAGAAAGAACGCAAATTGTCAAATTATTCTATCAAAATCGTGAGTCAATTATTTCAACTCAAAGAGCATATAGACGTCATTACCAAGTGAGAAATGCACCTAGTGACAATGCAATAAGAAGCATAGTTCGTTGGTTTGAGCAACAAGGTGCAGTAACTGACCTTCCACGAACTGGGAGACCTTGGAATGTAAGAACAGATGAAAACCGTGAAAGAGTAAGGGAAAGTGTTGAAGAGACTGCAACAACATCAACTCGAAGACGCTCAACTGAACTTGGGATATTGCTGTATTGGAAAGGGCTATAATGTGCCAGAATGAGAATGGTCGACATTTAAAAGATGTTATTTTTCATAAATAATTTTTATTTTGTTCTTTTGTTAAAGTTACCCAAATAAATTTCTTGACTTTTGTTTATATTGTGTTGAAATTTCATAATTATAACTATAACAATAAAAAAGATCTTAAAGGTTAAAAGCCCGATGTGACTTTTGGCCCACCCTGTAGATCTAAAGCCCACTTTTTCATCAGCTCAAAATTGCATCATAAAGGACAACAAATTACGAAATTTAATTCAACAATGTAATAATATACTACAAGCACCTGTTTCAATCTCATTTGATCTCATCAGGTATTTATAATTACAAATAGAAAAAAAAACAAATTAAGGTGCAATAATATGTACAAACAGTACTACTTTACAGTGTTTTTTTTAAGGTTTGGCTTGAGGAACCTCTAAGCAATTTTGAAAAACCACTAATTTTTTTCCTATTGTTCCTGAGCATACTTAGCTTTGTTTACACTATTGTAGTAGCCATAGCCGTACCAGCCCAAAAAATTTTAGGGGGGCAATGAATTTTTGCCCAAATTTTGTGATGTTTGCCCAAATCATGATTTTAGAGTACATTTCGGATATGACAAAAAAATTGTCTGAGTTTCTCAGACAAAAACCAATTTTGTCCTAAAATCAAGGTGTTCTCTAAAAAAAAAAAAAAAAGGTCTTCACTTAAATTCAGTCTCCTAATTTTCGATTTTCGTCCCAAAATCAAGGTGTTCTCTAAAAAAAAAAAGGTCTTCACTTAAATTCAGTCTCCTAATTTTCGATTTTCGTCCCAAAATCAAGGTGTTCTCTAAAAAAAAAAAAAAAAAGGTCTTCACTTAAATTCAGTCTCCTAATTTTCGATTTTTATCCCAAAATCAAGGTGTTCTCTAAAAAAAAAAAAAAAAAAAAAGGTCTTCACCTAAATTTGGATAATTATTTCTTGCAGTTCCTCATCATCACCTCTCTAAATTTCCTGACTTTGCCTGTAGCAGATTTTGAGAGACCGGTTATGGTAGTACGGCTATGGTAGTAGCAGATTTTGAGAGACCGCTGGACAATTTTGAGAGACCATTTCGGTTCCTCAAAACACCTTAAAAAAAACACTGCTACTTTACATCTTCTTCTTCTCCTTTCAGCCTTTCCCTCAGTCAGGGGTGGCCACAGCGTATCATCATTCTCCACATCTTTCTGTCTTCAACATCCGTCTCCTTTACACCAACTTCCTGCATATCTTCCTTTACTGCATCTAAAAATCTTCTCTTTGATCTCCCTCTTCTCCTCTTTCCTGGTAACTCCATTTCCATCATTTTTCTTCCTACATACTCTTGGTCTCTCCTCATGACATGTCCATACCACCTCAGCCTGCCCTCCCTCATCTTCATTCCTAACTGTTCAACCTTAAATTAAGTACTACTTTACATCACAATACAATAATTGAACTAAAGACTGTAACTAAAAGCAGCACTATATATACAAATAAAGCTGTAGAAACTAATAAAGAAAATTACGTCATGGAAAAATTCACAATAACATTTAGGAATTTCTAACTGATAACGCTTCACTATCGAGATAAGCAAAAAGGAATGTTAAGCATTTGCTTTGCTTTAGTGATGGTGACATTTATATGTTGTGAAAATGTTAGTTTTGGGATTTCAAGAATTTTTGGGTGTTTTGTAGTTGATAATGTTTAGTTGTTTAGTTTAAGTGATAGAGTTATGCTATATTCAGCTGGGTCTGGTGAAAAATTGTGGTGGTAGTTTTGTCCGTGTTTATATGAAGATTATTAGTGGTGGCCCATGCATATAATTTGTGGAGATATGGTTGAATAAGTTGTTGGGCCTTACAATGTTTGCTGTGAGATGCAGTGATTGTTATGTCATCAGCATATGTTGTGATTTGTACATCTTTTGGGGGAAGTGGAATGTCAGAGGTGTAGATGTTGAATAATGTTGGAGATAAGACTCCACCTTGTGATATTCCAGTGTTGATTTGTTTAAGTTTTAAGAATTTGCCATTGTATTGAGTGCATGCTTGTCGTCCTTTTATGTAATTTGCCATGAACTTGATGATAATGTTTGGAATGTTTGTTAGTGTGAGTTTGTGTATAAATTTTTGTATGTTTACTGTATCAAATGCCTTGCTAATGTCCAAAGCTACAGCTACAGTGCGTTGTGGAAGCCTTCAATTGTTAAAACCTTTTGTGATTTGGTGGCAGATGATGTACAAAGCAGTGTGTGTTGAGTGTTAATGTTTGAATCCATGTTGATGAGAAATCACTGGAATGTGTTCTGTTATGTATCGTAAAAGTGTTTTTTTCTGGTGTTTTGGCAATGGGTGATAAAAATGATATGGGTCAGTAGTTTGTGCCAATGTTGTGGATTTTATTTGGTTTTGGAATGGGGATGATTGTGGCACGTTTCCAAAGATGGGTTATTGTGTTATGTTTAAGGCAGTGTTGTACATGTTTGTGAGGTATCTGATGGGAAGTGGCCCTAGGTGTTTGAGGTGTCTAATATTTACGCCATCAGGTCCAGTGGAATTGTTGTTGATACTGTTTCAGATGGCTAATTGCACTTATGTAGTGGTTAGTTGTATTTCCTCTGTGGGAAGATTCTTGATATATGGTCTATGTGCATGTTGATTTTGTTTGCGCTGTATGGAGTGACATTTGTGAATTGTGTATTAAATGCTTTTGCTTTGTCTATGTCAATGATGGCTGTTTTAGTTCTGAAGCAAATGCTTTTGTTCTGTTGTGTGGGTGGTTTTTTGTTGGACGGCTTTGCTATGTTGCCCCACAGAGAGTGTGGATTGTGTTTGTGATTAATTTTGTCAAGATGTTGATTCCAAGTGTTTGTTTTGTGTTCATGTATTTGTTTGTTTATGTGATTGTTAAGAGTAATGATTTATGGGTCTGATCTGTTTTGTTTGCGAATATAGTTACAGTGATGGATAAGCTTGGGGATGTGCATGGGTAAGTAAGTGTGATTTGTGCTGCTGTAATTTCCTTAAGAGATGAAAAGTCTGTCAGCATCCAAAATTGCATTGATAAGGTGTTTGTTTGCCCCATGAACATTTCTGCTGTGGGATGCAGGAAATGAGATTCTCAACATGTTGTTTAAATGATGTCACATCAGTCTTTTCGTAGTTTGTTATTGTTTCAGTGGAGTGAGAGCAAGTTGTTTTGGTCTTGTGATGTATACTGAGGGTGGTAAATAAAGGTAAATGATCTGATGTGAAGGAGTGGATGGTCTGCCAGCTAGTGCAGTCATGCAAGTCTGCTGAAGCAGTAGTGATGTCTGGTAAAGTAGGCAGTTGTGTTTGATTGGGTGATAAATGTGTTGGAGTGTTTGTGTTCAGTGAGATACAATGCAATGATATGAACAAAGCATTTTTAAAGTTCTAATTAAGAAAAAATGGTTGAAATATATGAAGCAAACACTTTGGCTGTACTCAACTCTGACTGAAACAACTATTCTATTTTTATAAAAAGTCAAAATCAGTTTCTTCTCATTTATTGTTTTCTAAACATTGCAAAGGTGGAAGTGATTAGCTTAATACAAAACTAGAAAGTCTAAACATATTGATGTTTTCTAAAGAGTGAAGAGTTTAGCTTAATACAAAACCAGGAAATCTAAACATATTGATGTTCTATAAAAAACTTGATAAAATTTGTTTTTTGGAAAATAACAAATATGACCTTAGTGCCAGCATTAAAATAATTGTACACCCTGTAGTTTTAGATAAATCTTTGGTTTATCAATTGGTTTGTGCCCTGACTTAATATTCTCTTGTATCTACAGTTGCTGTTCAAATTAGCTTACAGCATAATGGCTAGAACACTTAAACAAGCTGTTTTTTTCTCTGACACATGAAAATCTGTTCTTTGCTTACACAGAAACAATGGAAAATAAAAATTGGTGAAAGCTATTTGTTAAAAATCGTAATTCAGCTTCTGAGACAACTAGTTGCTTTGACCTATGGAAAAAAGATTGATTTTTTTACTTAATAAATGCTGAATGTAGCTATGTTTTTCTCTCTAAAAGAAATATGAAAAGAATTTTGACATTATTGATTTTTACTTGCTGCAATCATCAGTGTTTTGAGAAATATCATTTATTTCTCCACAGTCTCTTCTTGAATATTATTTTAAATCATTGATGGCAATGTTGAAAGATTAATCTATAATTAATTTAATTCTAATTTTAATTCTTGGTTTTCTTTTTTAGTTTAATTAAATTTTTCTATTGTGAAATGACAGTAAAAATGAATCATATTTGTCAATTGAGACAGATTGTGATATTGTAAAAGTTCAAGACCTATAAAATGTTCAAGTTAGCCACCAAGATTATCTCCATATTCTTTTACCTCTGTCCTTGCCAATAAATGTAAATCTTCTTTCTACTGCATCCAACTTCTTTACAAAAGATGCCATTTTCCATTCCAAGTTAAATCAATATACACTTATTCAATTTTTTATTTTAAAATACAATATTCATTAATTTTGTATTATTATTTGTATAGATTGATTTGTTGAATTTGAATCAGAATCTAAGGTTATTATGTATTTTATGCATTTTGTATGTTTACAGTTTGTTCTTGTCGAATGATTTTTTCATATTTAATACTTTTAATTCTATTCTGTAAAATAGAAGAATACAATTATGTTCTGTAAAACAAATGGGTACAATTTACAAAAATCATAAAACCTTATTTTACAGACTTTACAATTTTATTTTTTATTTGCAACTGTTTTATATTTCTCAGTTTTTTTCATTAATATGGTTATGGAAAATGAAAGTTGTCTTCTTTCCATATCTGATTGTACATCATCAGTTCTGTGCAATGGAACAACATATGAACCATTTGAAGTGCTTACATACTTAAATATGTATTTTTGGATATACTTGGGTGGTTATGTTTTTTTGGTTTTAATTTCTGGATTACTAAGTGGATTAAAAGTAGCTGTATTTTCTTTAGATTATTTGACTTTAAAAGTTTTATCAACTGCTGGAAAGCAGCATGAGCAGAAGTATGCAAAAAGAATTATGCCATTAGTTAGGCAGCAACATTTACTTTTGGTTACTTTTTTAGTATCTAATGCTGCAATTCTGGTAAGTTTGCCAATACTTCTTCATAAAATAACAAGTCATGTTATAGCTATTGTGGTATCTGTTACAGCTGTTTTATTTTTTGGTGAAATTCTTCCACATGCGATAATTTCACGATATGGCCTTGCAATGGGTGGTATTTTTTCTCCCTTGATACTTTTGTTTATGATAATTTTGTTTCCTATTTCTTGGCCATTATCAAAATTACTTGACTCCTTACTTGGAAGTGAATGTGGTACTTTTTTTCGTAGAGCTGAATTAAGTTCTTTAGTTGATTTTCACAAGTGTAAAGATAGTGAAAATGAAGATCCTTTAACTGAAGATGAGATTGCAATAATTAAAAATGTATTAACAATGAGAGATAAAGTTGTAGGACAAATATGTACTCCTATAAAGGATATGTTTGCATTAGATACAAGTGATATACTTGATAACTCTCTTGCAGACTTAATTCTGAAAAAGTGTTTATTTGAAGTACCTGTATTTAGTAAAACAAAAGAAAACTTGCTTGGTTTGTTACCATTAAAGAACCTTATTGCAGTTGATCCTGACAACAATCTTCTTTTAAATCAAGTTTTTAATAAGTTCCAACAGCCATTGTACAAAGTTTCTGAGGATGTTGATTTGTATACTGCCTTGAATTTTTTTCAACTTGGAAAAAGTCGTATGTTTGCTGTTGTTAGCAATACACATGAAGAAATTAAAAATCCAGAACTCATTGTACTTGATGCTTCTGATAAAGTTATTGGTTGTGTTACATTAAAAGATGTTATTCAAGAGTTAATTCAAGGAGGAATAACTAATAAACCAATTGCTAATGAAAATGTGAGAAAAAGAATTTTAGTTGGAAAAGCAAAAGCTGCTAGACAGCATATTAAAAAACAGCAATTATCTGCTTGAACAAACAATAGTAAAATTAAAGGCAAGTGGTTTGAACTAATTTAGTTTTAAAACCTTACTCATTACTTGCTTATGTTTTTCCAATCATTATGTATATTTAATTGTAACATTTTTAAAAACTTATTGCAGTAAAACTTGTACAATACTTATAAACTTGTACTTTAATTAGTAGGATCAACTTATTTCTACCTCTGTATTTTTTATTTTATGTGCAATTAAATGTATTTTCTTGAATTTTTAGAAATTACATGACGTTAGCTAAATATTTGGTTTTCAATCTTTTTTTTTGTTAAAGTTTTAATTTATGAAACTCCATCAAGTGTTTTTTATGATCAAAAATTAAATTTTTGTACAAACTAAATTGGTTAAGTAATTGTTCATATTTTTTAAGCACCTTTTTTAAAAATTGTATGACATATCATAACTAAACTTTCAAGTTTAATATTCTAATTAGCATCAACCTAAATAATTTTTTATGTAAAATTTGTTGCTCTTTAATGTTAGACAGATAATATATATTTAGTGGCAAAAGTATGTTCTTTTTGCTACACCATAAATAATGCTGTGTCAGAGTGGCTTAATTTTATTTAGATTTTAAGATCATGGCTACACAATCTCTATTTATTGATGTTTTTTTTCAAATGTTTTAAAGCGATTAAATTTGATATTGTTAATTAATTATGCAGTCTGTTAACTTTTGTGCAATAATACAAAATGCAGTATTATTTTCTTGCCATTTTGTTTTTAAGAGATAGTCATTTTGAATGTTTTGTTTGCTTAAACCTTTTTAGTACTATTTCATAAAGTATTCTATACTGATTAGTAGCAAATTGTGTTCAACAGTATTTTTTTATCATTTTCTGGATTTCTGGTGTCAAAAACTAATTTATTATTGAACTAAATTTTGTTGTAAAAACAATGGTACTTTGCTGAGTGTAAAATTAGTTGCAAATTGTAAAATGTCTTAATATTGCCAAATCTGTTGGTTCATTTGTAATCTATTATTGGGATAGATGTAAACTATTGCTTTTTTTTGTAATTTTGTATAATTTGTAATGACATAAATCTTAATGTGGACAAAACAACAGGCTTCTCAGTGCTTTATAAAGTTTGTATTAACTATGTGCTTATTATAACATCTTATTTTGGGACATCATTGGTTTTGTACACCCATAAAACTTCAAAATTAACACTTTTGCAGTACATTGTTGTATTTTTTATATGAAAGTCAAATAAACCTACTGTTTTAATTAAAATTGCTATAAACTGTTCTATATGCAAAATTAGACTATAAACATCAAAATACAATATATGAAATTACCATATCTGTTAGTATTATATGTATATGATTAACTGTGTTATGCTCTTAATTAAAGTATTTTTTATGTGGCTTATGGTTTTTAATGCCATAAATACTTCGTGATTTACCCATATCCAGAGGTGCAACCAGGGGGCTGATTTGGAGGTCATGTCATCCCCCTTTTCACCTGATGTCACTCTCTTTTGCATGCTGATACGCAACAAGATAAAACTTTAGCGCTAATAAGTAACATTTCGTGCCAATTTAACCATAGTAACTGGTTTCTGTTTTTATTTTCTCAAAAAATAGAGAGGAACATGTTTTCACTATGCTTTTTCAGTGTTTTTTTTCAAACGTTGTTCAAATTTTTAGCAAAGTACCCGAAAATTTTAAGCTAGTTTGGAAAGATGTCCAAAAAAATTTTAATGGCTTGTTCAAAAGTTTTAATCTGTAGTTGCATTTGCTGTTTTTAGTAACTACTACATGGAACAAAAAATCCGACTTTCCTATCAAAACACAGCAAATCTGCACCAACGACAAGCCACCTCAACATGGTGGTGCAGTTCCTTTCCCTACATTGGATAGGGTTGAAATGGCTTATCAATTCCCTGAGGGTCTCATCATCGGGTGATTCTCCCTTGGACAACTCTTCTTGTTTTTTATCCCTGCTGTCCAATGCGTGGTCACATATGGATAGCATTCTTAAACCCAATTGACTGCCCCCCTATCTCTTTTACTTTCTTTAGGACAACTCTTCTTAGTCCCTCCTTCCACCCCAAACCTCTTCATTACTTATCCCACTCACTGGTAATTCTTATCCTTATGCTTCTTCTCATCAGTGGTGATATCCATCCCAACCCTGGCCCTATAGACCCCTGTTTTGTCTGCTCCCATAGACTCACCTGGGGAAACAGATCAGTACAATACACCAACTGTTCTCTCTGGGTACACCTCTCCTGCTCTGGACTTTCTCCCGCTGACTTTCGTAAAATCTGTCCGGGACACTCTTGGACTTGCCCAATGTGCCAATCCTCTTCTCAATCCCTCCCTCCCTATCACACCCTAACCCGGTATCTTCATCCATTCACACTTCAAATCCCCCATCCTCACTGACAAACACCCACAAAACTGTATCTTCAAAAATGAACCCCCCCAAAACAACCATGAATAACCCCACTGATCCTCCTAATCACCCCCAACTAGTTTTTACTTACCCTCCCTCAGCATCATCTATACCTCCTCCTCAAACCCAACATACCATCTCTCCTCTCACATAATCCTCTTTCCATCCTTCCTCTCCCTCTCGAAACAACCTCCAAATCCTTCAGTGGAATGCTAATGGGATTCGCCCTCGTCATACTGAACTCATACAATTCCTCTCTCATAATCAGTATGATCTCATCTTTGTACAAGAGTCACACCTCTCCTCTGACTCCACTGTCTGCATACCCGACTACAAAACCCTCCAAAAGAACCATTTTATGACAAGAAGAGGAACCACCAACTCTATGGGAAACTTAGGAGGTGGTGTACTCATACTTGTCAAAAATGATCTAACCTACACTTCACTCTCCACACAATCCCTCTCCTTGATCCCAGCTCTGATTATTTAGCTATCACAGTTAAAATAAAAACGAACCTCACCTATACATCTTTTCAACGTCTATGTTCCTCCTATCTGCTCTTCCTCTTCCAACTCTCACCAAAAATCCTTCTCACCCTTTCTCACCATCATCCCCTACCACTTACATCTTTGGTGACTTTAACAGCCATCATTCATCCTGAAACTCCTACTCATTGGAAGACCAATCAGGCAAAGATCTGTTTGATTGGCTCCTCTCTTCTGATCTTTTACCTCTTAACAACCCTGAACATCACACCTTACTACACCATGCCACCGGAAACCGCTCTTCCCCCGATCTCTCCCTAGTTCCTGCCCAAATAGCCTCTAAATGCACATGGCAGACCCTTCCAGACCTCAGCTCTGATCATCTTCCTATCTCTATCACTATTCCCACTTCCCTCTTAACTAACTCTATCCACCGGCCCCCCTCATTTAACTACAATAAAGCTTGCTTGGACAATTACCTTATTTATATTGATACCCACTGCCCTCCTCCCTCTAACTTTATAACACTCTCTCTTTCTGAAAGCACCCACACCTTTACCAAATTCCTCAATGATGCTGCCACTTCTGTCATTCCTTTCGGCAGCATCAACTGCCCTGCTAAAGCCTGGTGGTCTTCTGAAGTTACAGATGCCATTGCAAAATGCCGAAAGGCAAGAAAGAAGGCCGCCAGAACTTATTAGTAGATATATCCCACTGTGATAACTAAGGCTAAAGCTAAGTCATGGCAGAAAACTTGCTCTAGCCTTTCTCCTAAAACCCATCCCAGCGAAGTCTTCTCTCTACTTCACTCCATCTCTGGCTCCCCCTCCCCAATTTCCCAAATTGCCATACCCCTGTAGATTGTGCCAACCATTTTTCTTCACATCTACAGTCCTATTTCTCTACCCAAACCCCAAAACCTTTTCAAAGCACCGAGAAAGCTCAGATGAATCTTATCAGAACTGCACACTACAACACCCTGCATTCCACTTTCTGTTCACCATTCTCCTCTCTTGAACTCTCCACAGCTATCTCTCAACTCTCAACCTCAACCTCTTCAGGCTTGATCAAATTACCTACCCTCTTCTAACCCACCTCCCACAATCTGCATTACATTTTCTTCTATATATCTTTAACCTCTCTTGTTCAACACACACCTTCCCATCTACCTGGAAGCAATCAACAATTATCCCCATTCTCAAATCTGGAAAACCCTCTGACTCACCTTCTTCATATAGACCCATTTCTCTCACTTCCAGTACCTCCAAACTCTTTGAAAGAATGGTTTTAGGATGACTGACCTATTTCCTCAAACAACAAGACGTTCTCTCACCTGTGCAAGCTGTGCAACCTGGTAGATCGACTGTAGATCAGGTTCTCCTTCTCTCACAGTCAATTGCAGATTCCTTTCACCAATCTAAGCCAGGTGCATGTACAATCCTTGCCACTGTGAATTTTGAGAAAGCTTTTGACTCAGTTTGGCACTCTGCCCTTCTCTCTAAACTCCTCTCTTTAGATCTCCCTCTTTGCTTTGTTAAATGGATACAATCCTACCTCTCAGATCGCCATTCGAAAGTCTGTATCTGTAATTCATACAGTCGTCCTTTCCGTCTCCGAAGAGGAGTTCCCCAAGGTTCAGTTTTTGGACCAGTTCTCTTCTCTTTATATATCAATAACCTCCCCACTTTCCTTCCCACATCTTTTAAGACCTCTCTCTATGCAGATGACCTAGCCATCTGGGCCTTCTCCCAAGTGTTGAGTGTGCAACTTCCATAGTACAAGCTGCCCTCAACAGACTGGTAAAATGGTCCTCAAAATGGCACCTTCCCCTCAACCCCCTCAAATGTGAAACATCCTTCTTCAGCCTAGACCCCTACCAATCATGTATACAACCCTCTCTGTACATTCTTAACACCCCACTTAAATTTAACCCTCATCCAACCTTTCTTGGTGTAACCTTCGACCGCACTCTCTTTCAAGCATCATGTCCTATTCTAACGGAAAAAGTTTCACAGCCGATTTCATGCTTTCCACTCCATCGACTCTGCCTCCTGGGGTCCATCAAAAATATCCTTATGTACCTTATATAAAGCCTTCATTTTCCCCATCCTTACCTATGCTTCCCCAGGCTGTTTTCCCTTCTCATCTCCCACTCACATCACCTCCATGGAGAGGATGCATAGATCTTCCTGTAGAGTAATCACAGCCTGTCTATTGTCCACTCCCATTCCTCTACTTCATATAGAAGCACTTCTTTCTCCACTATGAGTCAATCTCACCCTTTCCCATAGCCTCTCTTGTGAATTCTAACCCCATTCACGTCTCATAAAGAGCTCATGGAGATCCTTTTCCAGATCACATAACCTTACCCCTAACCTACATCTTGCCTCTGAACCTCTAATCCTCTGCCCTCCTAAACCCCCCTGTCTACCCCATCTACTTACACAATTTCACTCCATCTCTCATCCCCATGCTCTCGCAAAGACCCCCCCTCCCTTTGCAACACCACAGCTACCTGCCATCTTTCCTCCCTATCTCATAGCGATATCTCTGCCTGGACTGACAGTTCGGTACCTGGCGGGCTGGGGCAGGGTGGTGCAGGGATACACATCAAGTGTACAAAGTGTGTCACTGGTACCTCGCTCTCCTTCTCGACTGGTCTCTGGGCTACCAGTTATAGTGCCGAAACCTTTGCTATCCTACATGCCTTGAGTGGTGTATCTCTCACTCCAAGACATGTAATTTTGAATCTATCACCCTTTTTTCTGATTCTTTATCTGTCCTATCAACTCTCTCTGCCCCCCTACCATATTTAGCTCCCAAATCCCTATCCAATACACAATCCCTCCTCAATTCTCTATCCCAATCCAAGGTAGTCCATCTGCAATGGATACCTGGTCACTCCTCCCTCCCAGGTAACGACTTAGCTGACTTTCTAGCTAAAGCCGGAGCCTCTCTTGATCCCTCCAAAATATCAGTGTCCCTCGCACCCCTTATTTCCTCTTAACGACTATCCCTCTACACCAGTTGGAAACGCAGTGTCCAATCTGGTTTCTTTCAACACCAAATCCCTACAGTATCTCCCGAGGAGCTTACTCTCCCTCGCTCCGCTCGCTGTGCTCTCTCCCGTTTACGCTGCAACGGGCACAGCACTCTCCTTAACTCTTATCTCCACAGGGTTGGTCGAGCCGAGACTCCTTCATGCAGCAACTGTGGTTCTGAATCACAGAATCTTCCACATCTCGTGCTTGACTGCCCTGTACTGGACCATTTGCGTCGGGCCATAATCGGCCATACCCTCTCGCTTCTGGACCTCCGGTCCCGTCCGTGGGGAGTCGCCCGATTACTGGGACTCCGCGGAGTTGATCCGCGCCCACATCCCCAGAAATGGGTCGGGTAAATCCACCACCACCACCAAACACGGCAGATGAATTTCAATTGCCAAAACTATGGCGAAAACCGTTATTTACATTTTACCGCATTTAAAAAGAAACTCGAAACTTTTAAACATTTGTCAAATTTGCTGCTTGCGTGCCGGATGTAGCACCCGATGCCCTTGTTGAGGCCTGGGCAACAGTCATTTTATTCCTATTTTTTTGTCTATGAAATATCTAGTTATCCTAGCTTTTATTATGCCATCATAGTGATGTTTGGTGACGTAGTAGTTTTCGAACATTACCAAGGATATTGTTTGTCTTAGCTTAATTGCATTGTTTGACTAAGTAGAAAAACGTTCATACAAGTCGAATTTTAGGATCGCAAATTATTAATTGTGATGTAATAGTTTACCTTACAACTTTAAGATAGTCTTGAACTTTAAAACTTTTAGTATTGTCTTTTTTCTGTTGTAACAATTTTTATGACGTAATAATTTGAATTGTTTATATTATTCAAACTTAAATTATATCTTTCGGCAACTTAAAATTGCGTTTTTGTATAATTTTAAAGCCTACAATCTTTGACGTTGTTCCTGAACAGACTCGTTTTGTGAAATGAAATAACAAAGAGAGCTTGTGAAAAAACAAAACTTCAGTTTTTACCTTTTCAAAACAATCCTTGAATGATTGGCAACCACTTCTTGGCTTTCAGATATTGAGCTTAAGGCTTGTTTTTTCTACGAGCGTGAAATGGAGCATTATTCGTTTGTTTTACTAATTTTTTCCTTCCGCGCTTAATGTAAGCGAGCGCTGAGCGAAGCAAAAAGAATGGATATAACGAACAAAGAATGCTCCATTCCACGCTCGTTGTGGAAACGAGCCATTAAAGCTGTAGAAATAATGTCACCAACGAGACACATGACGCCATCGTGCAAGGTCGAAAAAACGCGATGGCGGAAAGCATAGCTCGCGGAGCTTACCAAACTAAACGGTTGTTAAGAAAAAAGTGAAGGAGCTTAGCCTTCCCGCATTTGAAAAGATGTTAGAATTGTTTCAGCCTCCTTTTTTTGAAACTGGTTGCGCCCCTGCCCATATCCAATTGGCTTGGTTTGTTTCTATTACCTTTTTTTATTGCTAATTCTAAATCTGCAACTTAATTAGAATGGCTTGAATATATCGATTATTTTGTTTTGTATATACAGTATATATATTATACGTATATTTAAAAAAAACTTTTTAAATTTTTAAAATTTTGTTTTTATTTTTAATTCAATTTTTGATTTTAAATTTGCAATCCCCTACCCCCCCGTTTACGCCGTGCTTGCTCATTGTTGTCGTGTTCCCACTATATCTATTCGTGCACCTCCCTGATCTCTTTTATAGCCATTTCCTTGCTGTCCGTTCACGCCTCGCTACTTCCTTCTTTTACAATGTTCTTTCTCTCCCACTACCTGTCGCGCGTCTGTAATTTGATCGCCAGTCACTTCTTGCTGCGTCAGATACGTAGATGAAAATGCTTAGCTTGCTTACAAAATTTTGAATTTTAAATTTTTAAATTTTGAGTCTTAAAACTTAAATTTCTTAGCCTGTTTTCTCGAAAATTTTTAAATTTGATTTTATTCGTTATTTTATATTTACTTTATTCGTAATAATTACTTTTGGCTCTTAACTAATTAGCTTTTTTCGTGCGTTTTTTTTTCGTGCGTTTTACCATCTTAACTATGTACTTTTCGTCTGTGTTTAGAATCACCTCTTGATGAGCCGAAAAGGCGAAAGAGACTGTTGAGGTTTCAATAAAAATTTTTTACGTGGCTGCTGTAATTTAACTTAATTTAATGCTCCGAGTTTTCATTGAGCTCTTTACTGACAGTCTTGCCACTTTTACTATAATATATATAAATAATAGTAAAAATGGCAAGATTGTCAGTAATGAGCTCAATGAAAACTCGAGAGCAGTAAATTAAATTACAAAATTAAATTACAAAGCCAAATAAAATTTTCTTTGAATAATAAAAAATCATTCTATTAGTATTTGAATTAGAGTCACCTCTTGATGAGCTGAAAAGGCAAAACAGACTGTTGATATTTTAATAAAATTCTCTAAGTGGCTTTTGTAATTTAATATATATATATATATATATATATATATCTGTTTGTCTTACTTCGCCTGGCACAGAGCTCGATAACCAAAAACTAGAGCAGAATTTATTAATCAAAACATTAAAAAAGAATAAATATCTAAAATCCACAACAGCCTGTTTTGCCAAAGACGGCTCACCAGGTGGAATTTTATTCAAATTTAATATAGAATTTTAATCTAATTCTATTTTAATACGATTTCACCTGATAAGCTGTCTTTGGCGAAACAGGCTGTTGTGGAATTTAAATTTTTAAGTTTTATTCTGTTTTAGTGTTTTCATTAATATATATATATATATATATATATTTAAATTAAAAACAGACTGTCGTGGTTTCAATTTTTTTGTTGTAATGTTTTCGATTTAAATAAACTGCTCTAACCTGGTTATCTAGCACTGTACCAGCATTGTGAGACAATTCGGTTATATCCTTGTCGTAGATGGAGTCGAATTTTTTAAATAAAGCAAACAACACAATTGTGACCACCGTGCACAACAAGGATATACAGTGTATATGTATTTTTTTTAGATTTTTTATTACTTCACAGATTCCACCTGATGAGCGTCTTTGATGAAACAGGCTATTGTGGATTTTAAATTTTTATTCTGTTTTAGTGTTATCATTAATAAATTCTGCTCTGGCTTTTTGGTTATCACTTGGTTATCAAACAGATAGATATATACAGTATATTTAAAACTTAAAAATACTTAAGTTGTTAAACATGTGTTATGAATTTTGAAACAATAACAAAAAGTTGTATGATTATTTTAATTATTTCTGTTATAGCTTTTCTTTGTGTTAGGATAATGGTTTCTCAAAATATAACTTGTGTAATTGATTCTAATGATGAATCATCGATCATATGCAATGGAACCACTTATGTTGCAGAACATGTTCTTTCATACAAAGATAAGTTTTTTTGGATATATCTTGGCATATACATTATTTTGGTGGTAATTGCTGGTCTGGTCAGTGGTTTAACTATGGGTTTATTGTCTTTGGATAAACTAAGTTTAAATGTATTGTCAAATGGAGGAAAACCACATGAGCAAAAATATGCAAAAAAAATTATACCAATAGTTAAACGCCATCATTTACTGTTGGTTACTCTTTTGCTATCGAATGCTGCTGCTGTGGAAAGTATGCCATTATTTCTTGATAAGATTTCAAGCCCTGTTATTGCCATTGTTGTTTCAGTTACAGCAGTTTTGATTTTTGGAGAAGTAGTGCCCCAAGCACTTTGCACACGATATGGCCTTGCCATAGGAGCCACTTTGTCTCCATTGGTAGTCTTTCTTATGATTGTTACATTTCCTGTATCTTGGCCCTTATCAAAACTGCTTGACTGTTTGCTAGGAACTGAACATGGTACATTTTTTCGACGTGCTGAATTAAGTGTTTTGGTTGATATACATAAAACTGAAGATGAAGAAAATGAAGATCCTTTAACAGCTGACGAAGTATTAATAATTAAGGGAGCATTAACCATGAGAGAAAAAGCTGTTGGAGCAATATGTACCCCAATAAATGATCTGTTTGCATTAGACATAAAAGAAACAATGGGAAGAGCTACAATGAATTTAGTGATTGAAAAAGGTCATTCTAGAGTTCCCGTTTATCAAGGCACTAAGAAAAATTTACTTGGTTTGTTGCTAATAAAAAATCTTATTAAAATTGACCCTGATGACAACCTTCCACTTGAAAAAGTGTTCAATGAATATAAACACCCTTTGTACAAAGTTTCAGAAAAAATGGAGCTTTACACAGTTTTAAATCTTTTCCAACTAGGAAAAAGTCATATGTTTGCAGTTGTTCATCAAAACCATGAGATTGGCAATGATTCTGAAATTACTCTTTTACAGCCCACTGATGAAGTGTTAGGTGTTATTACATTGGAAGATATTATTGAAGAGCTGATTCAAGAAGAAATTGTTGATGAAACAGATGTTTATGTTGACGTTCATAAAAAAATAAAAGTGGCAAAGGCAAAAGCTGCCAGACTATCGCTTCCAAAACCAACTACAAAAACAGCTTCAGAAAATGATGCAGACGTTGATAACATTAGTGACACTCAACCTTTGTTATGCTGATGTTCTGACAAGCAGTTTTGATGAATGTGAGAAATCATAACCTTTGTTGAAAGCTGATGAATCAGCTGTAGTTGCTTTTAGATTTACTATATAATTAAATTAATCATTGCATCGCTAATTGTCGTTTGTACAATAGATGAAATCAAGTTATCTTTTGTTCTAATAATAATTATATATATTTGTTTTTCCTTTTCGGTAAAGTTGCTTGATTTGGTCGGCAGAGTGTTTAATGATGTTGGTCAGAGCAATTTATTACAGAATTCAGCACATTTTTTTCAAATTTGAAACTTTAAAACATATTAAAAAATATTTATCAGGGGATCTTATTCAAATAGAACCCCCTGATGAACCGTGTAGGTGAAACAGTCTGTCGGGGAGTTTTTAATATGTTTTAATGTTTCAAATTTGAAAAAGGTGTGCAGAATTCTATTTTTCCTTTTCTGTATTTTTTTTGACTATTTACAACATTTTTGTTTTATACAGCACTATGTTGACCGTGTAAGTAACTAAATAAATGTAGTAAGATAAACAACTTTGTTAAATAGATGACTTTATTATTATCGGCAAAAGTTAAGAGTCTATTGAAACAGTAATTCTTAGTTTTGGCTTGAATCAAAATTTTAAATGTATACCGTATATTTAAGACCAAAATTTGCGTCATTTTTGGTATTACCTGTGTATAAATCGACTGCAGATTCCAGGCACAGTCACTATTTGTAGACCAGCGTGGCGGTGTCATAAGGGCCTGTATTGTACGGGGCAGCGACTCGGGCGCTGGGGCTCGGCCCTGGTCATAAAATGAAAGCTAACATTGTTTATTTTGAATTCTTCAAAGTCAACATTAATTCCACAGAACTCAGACTCAATACAAGACATTTAGCATCCTATAAAGTTTATACAATGTCCATACGATGTCAGACCGTACTTATTAGTGATGTTAGTGAGAATTTTTTTATTGTAAAGCATCATAGTACGAGCGTTTGTGAAGGCCGGCTAACATGTACAATAACGGAACTTTCTTTTCACATTTACATTATATTCGACACTTCAACAACATTTCCGTAAACATTACCCATGCAAAAGTCGACCCCAAAAATATTACCTTAAAATCGTCTCCCTAAATTTCGACGTAAATACAAGTATATGCGGTAATTACTGTTTAAAAGTTTACCTGGCTTAAAACATAATTTGTAAAATCATCTATTTGTTTTTTGTGTCATTTGCTGTTAGTATTAAAGCAATCATAAAAGAAAGATTTTAGTTTTTTTTTTTTTAATTAAGCTAGTAATCAAGTTGAAAAATTTTAGTAAATATCTAATAATAATATAGCTTGTTTATTATTTTTTTATAATATAATATGTCATATATTTCAATTCCAAAATTATGTTAGATCGCCTATGAGCTAAAATATCAAGAACAATTATTTTAGCTTTTTTGTTTGTTTTTTTGTCTACTTTCCAAAAAGAAAATTTGAATTTGTGTCACAATTGAATATTTAGTATTTTAAAAGAATCATGGCAGATATTTACTTCATTGAAGTTTTACTTTTGTGTTATGCAGTGTATAGTAGGGGTCTGCCTATAATAATATATTTCTCAATCTGGGATTTACAATCTTCCTGAGGTCTGCCCAGTTTTTTTAAGGGGTTGCAATGATATTTATGTTTATACATAATTTTTTTAATTTTCGTGTACGAAAAAGAGAGCGAAAAGGAAGTCCCAGGCTATATGAAACTCTTAAAAAAAGGTCATAAACAGCAAAAGATTGAGTTATATATTGGTATGGCCCGAAACTTTTATTAGTGACTCTACATGTATAGTTTTTGGGCATAACTGGTAAATAATCAAGTTATATTGAAACTTTTTTATAGTTTAACTGAAAAAATTGTGTAGTGTATTTAACGTTGTCGCTGCACGGATATTTTTAATTGTTTTGATTCAACGCGTATTTTTCTTGCAACTAAATCTAGTTTTACGCACCATTTTTTATAATTTTTTCTCTCGCTTCTTTCCGATATGGAAACATTTATAATTTTATGACTCGGTTTGTGAGGCACGCTTTGCATTTTTTCAACTATTGTGTAAACGTGAGCTTTGTCACGGTTGCGGTAGACTCTGGTTTTCGATTAGCAATCGTGTATTGTTTTGCAGTTTAATTTCCACAAGAATTTTATTTTTTTCGAATGGCCCAAGCTCACAGGAACTAAAAATTTATTCAACGAAACCAACCTCGCTTGTTTGCTTGTGCTAATTTCATGCCCATTTAAAAGGACTTCTGCTTTACTTGTGAGCTTGAAAACATTGCTATAAACCTCTAATATGTTATAATTGCTAATATTATGCTAATATGTATGTAGTTATAAGATTATGTGTGCGAGTATCTACATTCTTGATATATTTGTATAGATTTGTTATTTTTGACCAGAAGTTATTATCGTGTGTAAAAACGCATTTTTGATTTTTGTTATTTATTCTATTTTATTTACATTGTTATTTCAATTAAAGGTTTTTGTTTTTTATAAACACTGCCATGTCACATATTTTTTGAAACTTAATTTAAGTTTAAATAGCGAAAAATTTTTAATGATTTTATGTAGCGAAAAGGTGTTTGTTAGGTTAACACGATAAATTAGAATCGAATTCTACTTTTTCATCGGTTTCTCGTAGTTTCAAAAAAGATATGAATAGCTTTTTATTCCGCAAGAAGAGGTCGATTGTGGTTCGCTTTTTGTTGAATCAGATGTTTCAAAATTTTTTAGCAAGCGAGGATTCTTTTATTGTATCAGTTTTCAATAGGAATCTTGCACATTTCCAAGGTTTTCTTAAACCATGATCTAGTTATTACAAAAATGCTTTTTGTAACCTAACTGTAGCTATGTATGGACTATTTTAAACATAAGCATACCCATATTTCCGAAAGGGCAAACCGGAACGCTCAATAACAGAAAAAAATTCCTCCCTATAAAGTAGTGTTTTCTAAAAAAAAGATCTTGACTTCGAATCTGTCTTGAATTTTTAGAAAACCGGCCAGAACAAAGCCCTAAAAATCGTGATCTATGGTAAGCCTACTCATCCAGCTTATCTGTGGAGTTGCGACCTCATAAACGGAATCCTTTAAAATTGCAAAAACTATAAAATCAAAGCAAAAAATTTACATTTAGTCTTTAGTTCCGGTCAAAGCACCTTTCCAAAAGATTCTTAAATGTAAAAAAATAGTGTGGCTTTTTTTGAAAAAAAATTTTTTTTTTTTCTAAAAGGAGCAATATTTAACCCAAACCCGGTGCGGATTTAAGAGTTGTTTTCCGGGCGGCCAGAAATTCAACATTATCAAATAATAACAAGGTAGAACCTCAGAAGTAAGAAGTGCTTGTTTATTATTTGATGAACTTATTACATGGTAGAGTATACAAGGTACAAATATCCATTTCAAGTTTAGGTTGGTTAAAAGGCTTGAAATAAATTTGTATTATCTAAACGATAACGTGGGGACAAGAAATACTACGAAAACACTGAACAAACAGCAACAAGATTATTGAAGTAAAATAGGCCGGTTCTTTTTTAGAGCGTATCTACTGATTATACGAGCTTCGTCCACATGTAGAGCACGTAAGCCAGGGGCGTATAACCTTTTTGAGCCGAGGGCCACTTTAACTTATCGAAAATATTGGTGGGCCAAACAAACAAAACACCCCATTTTTTGCCCCAAAATCATAATAATCTAAAAAAAGAAAGGTCCTCGCCTAAAATCAATCTCAGATTTCCCACTTTTTACCCGAAATCATAGTGATCTCTAAAACTTGAAAAAAAAACAAGAAAAAAAGAATCTTCAGATCAAATCTGTCTTCGACTTTTGCCAAAATTAACCGGACAGAGGGCTTCAAAAAATACTGCGCGGGCCACGGGTTGGACGCCCCTGATGTAAACCCAGAGAACTGAGACGTTCTTATCCACACGTAGAACTTAAGTAGGTTTTAAGTCATTTAAGAAAACTAAACGTTTTCTCTTGCTGAGGTGGTCCTTACAGGTCGAGTACCAAATGCATTGCCGATACCGTAAGAAAAAATCGATCTTTTGTTGTCAGCGCATTTTCCAAATCAGATTTTTTTTATTTTAATCTTATCTTTTTGCAGCTGAAGCACATACCAGCGTTGAACTTCAGCTGCAAAAATCTTTTCAGGGCGATCAATTCTTAACTGTAAAATGCAGCAGCTTTACAAATAGCCTACGGTGGATTTCACGTTGATAACGTGGCATTAGCTCTAGAAACACCATGGCAGGACAACTTTTTTAAAGAGCCAAAACGTTGATCTATCATCATCATCATTTTCAGGAAAAACATTGAATTAGTTCAGTGTATTTCCCTTCGCCCGCTGTCCTTTTGAGGTTGCGGGGCAGCAGCTCGAGTTGGGATCTCCAAGCATTCCGATCTCCTACAACTAGCGGAAATTTCGTTGGTGGAATTCCAAGACGTAACCAGACCAGGTCTTCAACATAATTCCGCCAGGGAGTTCTGGGTCGCTTTCTAGGCCTTTTGCCACTTGGAAGAGCATCCATCATTACTTTGCTGTTTGTTTGTGGGACATTCGCGTCACATGGCCATACCAGCGCAGTTGGGATAGGTCTATGCGGAGTAATAGCGGTTTGATGTTGAGAGATTGACGAATGTCAACATAATAAAATAAAAAAATACAATTGATTGTTAAAGCTGGCGTATTACTACACTTACTTTTCCAATACGTGTTTCCAGTTCGTTGTCCTGTCTACCATCATTCGAGAATGTGACTCCAAGATACTTAAACTTCTCCGTCTGCTTGAGAGTTACTCTATTTGTTTGGAAGGAACACTGGACAGGGTGCCTTGACAAACACATAATCTCAGTTTTAGCCGTAGGCCTACTAATTTTCATTCCAGCATCCAAGCATGCATTAGAAAACCGATTAAGTGCATATTGCAGATCACTTTTCTCTGAGCTTAACAATCCAAGGTCATCTGCAAACAGCAGGCGCCGAATATTACACTCCCCAAATGTGACACCACTACTGGAGGAACTGTCTGTGTCTATCTTGTCCATGCATATAATGAACAGAAAAGGAGAAAGCTCACAGCCCAGTCGTAGTCTAACACTGACACTAAAAGGTTTTGTTTTTATGCCATGGATGAACACAGACTTCTGACTGTTTGTACTACGATTTGATAGCAGCTAATAGCTGACCTCTCACGTCATACTCCAGCAGTACTGCATGCTTACAGCTTGCCTCTTGGGATACGGTCATATGTTTTTTCAAAGCATGTATACACCTCAGCATGTTTACAAAGCATGTAAAATTTAGCATATTTCCACAATTTCTCCAAAACTTGCTGAAGGGCAAAGATCTGGTCCATGATGGATCTGTCAGGACAAAATTCGCATTGTGCATCCTGAAGTTGAGGTTTGGCTATTTCATGGCATCTTTTTTCGAGGTACTTTGATCTAGTTGAACAAATATACCGTCTAGAAACAAAATAAAACCATTATTTTGATAGTATCCTTTAGGATTATTAGCTAGAACATATCCTCTGTTTTACTGGAATCCACAAGACAGAGGCATTGTCGGCTCACCTCCTCCTATTTCTTGCATTAATTTTTTAGCTTCAACAAAAACATCGTGAAACTTTCATTAGCTGCTGCTTGTGAAATTCCGAATATGGTTATACGATTTCCCTAAATGTTGGTTAACTTTTTGCAATCCTTCGCTAATGTACACACTGTGAAACATTACAGCCTCGCAGATTTTCAGTGCAATAACAAACTGACTATAGATAAAATTGCTGACAAAAGAGTTGTAGCATCAGATGCAGTATCCAATGTGAAAAATTCTGAAACAGCCGCTATCATTTCTATGAACACCATAACAGCGTCATGTCGTTGTACCCATCGTGCAGGACATAATCAAACTTAACGGTGTCTTTTGGTTTCAATAAAATTGGATTTATTTAACATTTCTTCTAGGTTTTGCGTTCTGAAGGACGACGATTCGATATAGTCTAGGATTACCATATCTGAATAGGCAGGCTTGTCCATGGGAATGGGATTCACATGGGATTCTCATGGGAATCATCCCATGTGATGGGATGGGATGGGACAGTACACATTGGAAATTCCCATGGGATGGGATGGGACAGCACACATTTGTATTTGCCATGGGAGAGTAGCCATGTCATAGCAACTTGATTACGTCAGAGCTAACCTTAGTTTTTATACTTTTTTATCTTTTAAATGTTTTTTACTCTCCTTTTTTCTTCATATACTTGTATCTATTATCTATTTTGTGGTGGGACACTGGAAAATAAATACAAATAGTCTTTTTTATATAAGATTACGTTTTGTGCATAACATTATATCTTTACCTGTTGTTGGCAATTTATGAAAAAGCGAAGCGGTTTTTACTTTACGTAATCTATGTATTTCAATATCTCTGTGTTTAATGTAACAGTTTCAATCTGCTGCAGATGTTTGTTCAGAGTGTAAAGAACAATTCTGAGTGAAGACCTTTAGACCTTTTTTTTTAGAGAACACCTTAATTTTGGGAAAAAAATAGAAAAATTAGAGATGAAATCGAAGTGAAGACCTTTTTTTTTTTAGAGAACACCCTAATTTTTGGAGAAAATATAAAAGAGAACCTATTCTTAAAATTTTGAATGCCATCACTGCATATCGTCCTATTTAGTAGACAATAAACTTAAATTTTTATAAATTTAATTATTTCTATTGAACTGTATTCCGATGGGAATCCCATGGGATGGGATAGGCATAATTTGCTGTGGGATGGGATGGGACAGAAAAATATGTCCCATGGACAAACCTGTGAATAGGCTCAATTCCGGACAGACATAAGCGTGCGAGCCAAAAAAATTTGGAGAGGCGGACAAAAGAAATTGTCAGAGATTCTAGGATGAAGACAAAAAAAGAAGGTTTTCACTTAGAACCAGTCTCCAATTTTTCAATTTTCCTGCCAGAATCATGGTGTTCTCTAAAAAAAAAAGGTCTTCAATCAACCAAAGGCACCAAACATACAAGTTCCATGTCCATTTCATGTCACTTTTAAAATCTTTATTCTAAGATTCTAAAATTCTGGACATTTAAGAATTTTATACTAAATTTTCAACGGTATGACAACCCTAATATAGTCACAAACTTTGCTTAACATTGAAAATATGTCGCGAACGGGTGTAAACTCTCATAATTTTGACAAAACTAAGATAATTCTGTAGCTAAAGCAATGTACCGAATATACAACAGTTTTTCTATTTTGGATAACTCTTGCACATCTTTTCATTTTACCCATCATAGCAGCAGCAGCATCGTAAACTTGACCAATGATTTTTGCAATATCAAGATCCAACTTTTTTAAATTGTCCTATAACAATTGCGCCAGTCCTTGTCCACTTAAATCATTTGAATGACTGAAGCGTACAATCTCTTCAGCTATTGTTCCACTCTCTTGTACATACCGTATAATAATTGTTACTTATTCTTTGCAGCTGACGTCTTGGATTTCAACAATCAACCCGCTAAAAAACATTTAGCTTCACTTTGGCAACAATTTTTTTTTAAATTTCTTTGCCAATAACGCTGAACAATTCGTTTTGTGTGGTTTGGCTTGTTAACATTGATTTGAATGGTGATCTATCAAAAAGTTCAATTCAATCTTATTCGTCAGCCTGCAGTTGAAAACGCAGAAGGCCACGAAAAACTCACTTTTCTGGAACGTAGTCAACATCTCGTTGACCACTTATTGGAATCAGATTTCTTCCACAAAGAACTAAAGTTTAACTATTGGCACCTAAAAAACTTTTAGTTGCGTTCAATGTCGATCTTTCTTTGTTAATGTAATAAATTAGCTATTTATTTCCGTTTTACCACAAATTCTTCCTTCCTAATCATTTATTGATTATAAAAGTCGCTAGGGTCATGAGCTTTTAGAGTTAGATATTTCGTGGCTTTTCCGTATTTTGTCATTGATGTTATTACAAATATACTTGGATTTTGGTAACTACCTCGACCAAACGAAGTTGGCCCAAAAAGCACGCAAGCTATGCATAAACCTCCTTTTTTTGCAAACTATATGGCAACCAAGAATATGTGCTAAACCATGAATGCTGAAATGATCTTCTGCGATTTTCTTCTTGAATAGGCTAGGACTACTGTATATGAAAAAATTGTTGTGTTTGGTTCCTTCTGCTCAATAAACTTTAGTTTGACGCTATCAGATAATGTGTCTTGTTTCAAAATTTCAACTATAGCTGAAAAATTTGAAGCATCATCTAAACTGGTTGTTGTTATTTTTGTTGTTATTATTATGTTGTTTCTAGCCACTTTCGCGGAACCGATAATGCTGTGATCTGTTGCAATTTTCTCATAGTCAATGGGAGTAAAAGAATCAGAAATGAGCTTGCCGGCACGCAACCCGCGGATCTATTTGTGACTCCAACGAAAAAGCCGGTTATTTTACGTTTACTCATCTTCGCAAAGCAATATTCGGAATCGGAGTTTTTATTATTATTTTATTTTATCTCTATATTTATTCTTCTGACTTGCAAGAAAGCTACGAAGGCGCTAAGAGAAAGTTTAATTCAATTAGACCTGCTTCCAGAGATTCTAAGATATTGCTCTCAGCTTGAAATTTTTTATTTTGTTTCTTTAGTTTTATAGAGATGTGATTGTAATTTAGAGCTGCTTGCACAGACCACTAAGCAGGAAAAAGTGTCGTAAAGTTTCTTTCCTTAGGACGCAACATAGAGGCGCGAGTAGGTTTTGTACCGAAACCATATCGATCAAAATCACAGCGCTCTTAACCACTCTACCACATCGCCGACAATTAATATGCTCAGGTACACATCACACAAAATATTTTGTAAAAAAAAAAATACTTTGTAACATCAGCTCATCAGTCTGAGGGGTAAACGTTATAACGAAGTTTTTCAATATTTTCATTAAAACTTTTCATTAAAACAAGGGTCGGTAACTTTTTGCATGTCCCGGGCCAAAAACCAAATTTATGACGTTATGACAAGCCGCACTTTTTCCAGCTATCAAAACCTATTTTTTCCATCACACAAATTTAAAATGAAATTTTTTTTTCTTTTTAGTCTTTACTAGTTTTTTCAAACGTAAAAGGAATAACATCACACAAATTTAAACCGAAGAAATTTTTTGTTCCACACCAGTTTTGTATTTGAAAATGAAGCATTTTTGTACCTTGCTGTAACTAGATGCATCACAGTTTAATTGTTTGATGTATTACAGTTTGATTGTAGATTGTTTGAAATTGTAAGGTTAAAAATTAGGATTGCAAACAAGACGGCGGGCCGTATTCTTCTAATATCTAACAAACTTGTCTCGGGTCGGATAATTTTGCTGTGGGCAGTAGGTTACGGACTTCTGCAATAAACCCACAGTTTTTTCTAATTGCGCTAAGCCTAAATGGCTACGTTTTATGGACCCTAAACCAAACACTAATTCTTTTTTGGTTCTCTTCTCGATTGGTCGCTTTCTTGTCCAATTAGATGCGCTCTCATTTTTTATAGGCTCTATAACCACGATTGAATCGCTCTTACTTCATTGTAACGATTTCTTCCAACGAGTGTCAGATGAAAAAAAGTTTTCAAGGAATAAAGACATTTTTTGAAGCTATTCCAACGTAATCTTTTTTGTTTGTCTGTTTATTTGCTTTAAAATGTGCTTAATTTCACCATCGTTCTATCCTCCTAATTCGCAGCACAACGACCGAGTTGTTAAACTGAAGAAACCATTAAGTGATGGTCCAAACTTGTTTACAAAGATGTCGAGATATTGCTGCCCGCTTGAAATGTTTTTGGAGAATATTAAAAATTAATTTTTAAAGTCAGATTTATAAAAATTAGTCATATTTCGTAATTGCGTGCTTCAAGCATAGAAATACTCGTATATTTATTTGTTTTTGCGGAAAATTGTAAAAATTATATAACCAACGTTGTTTTACTTGCATACTTTTTTGTACGACAGTGTAACTTAAAACATGTTAAAATTTTTAAATACGCCCAAAAAACTGCATCATCTTGCTACAATTTTCTAAGTAAATTCTATAAGAGTTTTTAATTGACCGATTGAAGTCATAAAAAGATGAGTTTATTGCTCAGCCAAAGGTGGCGCTTTTCAACCAGAAAGTTCCTTGAAACATCCGGGATTTGTAAACTTTTTTGCCTTCAAGTTAAAGACCTCAAAAAACCTTTTTTGTTTTTGCTTTGCTTTTGAGAAAAAAGTATTTTTCCTGGAATGTATGCAGTTTTGTGCTTTTCAGGGGTCCAGAAAATTTTTTGGCGGGAGAGGGACAAAAGTAAGGAAAAAGAGCATTTTTTTTATAGGAAAAGGCACTATCAATAAACGCAAATTTTAGCATCTTATTGAAAAAGTTTCTAAAGTCTTTGTAAAGAGCAAAAAATTTTTAACTATAAAATTTGGTCGCGAGGTTTTATTTTCTTGTCCTGCAAACCCAGCAAATAATCGGTTGTCGGACGATGGACGGGCCGACATCGAATTGATCGCGGTCGATGTATGGTCGTAAATCGACGTTCTTCCAACGCGAATAAAATTGTTTAAACCGATACACTGTATAATCAAAAATGTTTTTAAATTACTGCTAACTCATGGTAGTCGTAAACCGACGAATTTCCGACGCAAATAAAATTGTCTTTCCGACACAAACAAAGTCTTTCATACTCGCAAAGAGTTTTTAAAATCCAGCTACATTAATTATTTGATTACATTTAAATTTTTATACAAAAATTCAAAAGTTAATGGTGTTGATCAATCAACCTTGTACCAACATCGGTAGTGCTACACTATTCTGCTTCATACTTTTAAAAGCAGTCGTAAACCATTCCCGACAAAAAAAAAATTTAAACGATGTTGTTTTGTCAAAGTGTATGAAAAAATAAATTACAGCTTAAATGGTGGTTTGAATGGAAGTCTAACAAAATTTCTAATTTGTTGCTGCCAACAAGCTCCCTCGTACTAATCGTCGCAACATTGATAATGCTTCATACACTTAAAAATTAATCTCGAAAATCGAGGTCTTTTCGACATAAATAAACTTGTTGTTATTGATAAGATTTAATCAAGTAGTACGAAGAAATATTGTTAAATTCTAATGACTGCAGAAAGTATTTTCTTAAATTTATAATTTTATAGTGGTTGCAACAATCGAGGGCATATTCCAGTATTTCGTGATCCCGGTCCCAAGCCCGGATAAGTAGGGAGGGTTGTGGCAGGAAGGGCATCCGGCGAAAAATTTTTTGCCAAAAAAATACAAATGCATTATGGTGACGAATCCATGCCGGATCAGTCGAGGCCCGGGTTACCAACGAACGTCTCAGGTGTTGCACGGCAGGGCACCTGTGAAAATTATGCTACTGCTGGGCTTAGGGAAAACAAAATGAGAAAGAGAGGAGGAAGGCGAGTGAAGAGGCAGCGGGAACTGTGGAAGGGGAGACGCACACTCATAAGGGTTGGTACCTTAAATATAGGAACAATGACTGGAAGGGGGAGAAAGCTGGCAGATATGATGGATCGAAGGAATGTAGATAATCTGTGCCTACAGGAAACAAAATGGAAAGGAGTTAAGCGAGGAACATTGAGGATGGCTACAAACTATTTTACAACGGAGCTCATGGAAGAAGAAATGAGATACGAATAGTGGTGAGGGAGGAGCTGGTTGAAAGTGTCTTGGAGGTGAAGAGGATGTCAGACAGACTGATGGCCATAAAACTGGAGGTAAAAGGGTCGATATTGAACATTGGTAGGCTATGCTAGATTGGAAACAAAAGAAGGTGAGAAAGAGTTGTACAGATTGGCTAGGCAGAGAGACAGAGGGGGAAAAGATGTACAGCACGTCAGGGGTAATGAAGGATAAATACGGTAATGTGATGGTAAGTTGTTGGCAGTGTTAAAGAGATGGAAAAAATACTTAGAGAAACTAATGAACAAAGAAAACGACAGAGAGCCTAAGACAGAGGAAGCAGAAGTAGTTAACGAAGAGGAAAATTGTGTCAGTAGAGAAGAAGTAAAGAATGCACTGAAAAGGATGAAAAAAGGTGAAGCGGTTGGGCCAGACGAGTTGCCAGTAGAAGTTTGAAAGTGCATGGGAAGATGGAAAATTTTTGACCAGACTGTTCAACAAACTATCAGTGAGTGGACCGATGCCAGAAGAATGGAGAAGGATTGTGCTTATCCCAATCTATAAGAACAAAAGGGATGCACAGTGCTGTGGAAGCTACAGAGGAATAAAGCTAATGAGCTATACAATAAAGATATGGGAAGGAATAATTGAAGCCAGGCAAAAAGATAGTGTAGAAAGCAGTAAACAGCAATATGGATTTATACCATCTTTGCCTTAAGAATGTTGATGGAAAAGTAAAGGGAAAGTCAAAGAGAGCTACATTGTGTATTTGTAGACCTAGAGAAAGCTTACAACAGGATTTCGAGAGAAGAGCTGTGGTACTGTATGAGAAAATCAGAAATAGCGGAAAAGTATGTGAGACCTGTACATGATATGTACGAGGGAAGCAAAACAGTGGTAAGGTGTGAAGTAGGAACTACAGAAAGTTTCAAGGTTAAGGTCGGACTGCACCAGGGATCAGCGTTAAGTCCGTATCTATTTGCTGTGATTATGAATAGGCTAACAAACGAAGTAAGAAGAGAACCACCGTGGACGATGTTGTTTGCTGATGATATTGTGATTTGCGAAGAGAGCAGGGAAGAAGTAGATCGGAAACTAGAATGCTGGAGGTATGCGTTGGAAAGAAGAAAGATGAATATAAGTTTGTCAAAGACCGAATATCTGGGCGTAAATGGAGGAAATGACAAAGAAACAGTGAAGATGGAAAACACAAAAGTGCCAAGACTAAAGGAATTTAAGTATTTGGGATCAACGGTGCAAGAAAGTGGTAGTTGTGAGAGGGAGATAAGGAGAAGAGTGCTGGCAGGATGGAACGGATGGAGAAAAGTATCGGGAGTAATCTGTGACAGGAGGTTACCAGCTAGACTAAAAGGAAAAGTGTACAGTTCAGTGGTGATACCAGCAATGGTGTATGGACTTGAGACGGTGGCGGTCACAAAGAAACAAGTGGAAGCGATGAAAGTTGCAGAGATGAAAATGTTGAGGTTTGCTATGGGAGTGACGAAAAAAGATAAGATTAGAAACGAGTACATCAGGAATACCGTTGATGTAGAACGGTTAGAAATGAAGATGAGGGAGGGCAGGCTGAGGTGGTATGGACATGTTATGAGGAGAGACCAGGAGTATGTGGGAAGAAGGGTAATGGAAATGGAGTTACCGGAAAAGAGGAAAAGAGGAAGGCTGAAGAGAAAATTTCTGGATGTAATGAAGGAGGATATAAGGGAAGTTGGTGCGAGGGAGAAGGACATTGAAAACAAGACGCTGTGGAGGAAGATCATACGCTGTGGCAAACTCTGATTAAAAGGGAAAGGCCAAAAGAAGAAGAAAATAGTGGTTGCAACAATGTTGCTGAATCTCTTGCTTCTTGACTGCTTGATCAATATTGATGGGCGCTAGGGTTTCTAATTATCCGGTTTTGAAAAAAAATAAATCCGATCTCGGGATCCCGGAAAAAAAAACAGAAATTTTGCTCATAAAACATAAAGATCAAAGCATGTAAAATTAGCAAGGCAAAAATGCATTTAAGCTTGATTTACTAACTTTTAAACAAGCTTTAAAAATAAGCAAGTTAAAAATATTAGTTATCACTTCATTTTAATGCTTAACATAACTAGAACAGTGGTTTTCACATTAAAGTCGAATTTGCAAAAATAACTGACGCAACAATGTAATCACCGTAATAATGTACCAGCCCAAAAATTTTGAGGAGTCGTACAATTTTTCAAAATTTTATGAAAGATTTCCCGAATCATGGTTTTTTAACATTTCACGGAAATAATAAAATGTCACATCATCAGATGATGCAGTTAAAAACGAAGCAGAAACAATTGATTTTTTACTACAAAAACTAGTGAAAACCAAAAAAAGGTCTTCACATCAAGTTTTAGCTGTATTTGCTCAATGCTCTGAATTATTCAAAATTGGAAACTTCATCTTTTACAAATAGTACATTGTCGGTGCCCGAAAAATTCTAACTTTGCCTAAATAAATCTTTGTATCGGATCGTAGGGCTATGCTCACAGTAATGCAACAACTTAGCCACATAAAATTGAAATTTATCAGTAATATCACTGTTTGACTGTATTAAGAATTTTAATCAAATCTAAGATAAGAAACTATAGAAGTCAGTGGCGTACGGTCAGGGCATGCAAGTTTTGCATTGCATGACCAACAAACTTTTACCTGATGACCTTTTTTTTTCTTTGTAAAGAACATCGCGAATTTGGGAAGAAAGAAAAGAAGTCTGAGACTGATTCCAAGCGAAGACTTTTTTTTTAGACATCATGACATTTGGACGAAAAAAGAGAAATTTGAGAGTGATTCCAAAGGAAGACCTTTTTTTTAGAGAACACTATGATTTTGGCAAGAAAAAAGAGAAATCTGAGATTCATTCTAGGTGAAAACCTTTTTTTTTAGAGAACACTATGATTTTGGGACAAAAATTGGTTTTCGTCCTCAAATCTCAGACAATTTTTTTGTCCTATCCATAAAGTATTGCATATCAATTGCATGACCAGCCTCAGAGGTCAGCGCACGCTACTGACAGAAGTGTACTTTTTTGTTATCTGTTATTTACCAATAAAAAAACAGGAAATTTTTTGCTAAGACCGGCAAAAATAAAAGGTAATAAATCTCGAAATTTTTGGAACTGAGATCCTGGTTTTCAAACCCTAGTGCCCACTAAAAACATATAAAATTTAGTTTCAGACCCTATCTATTGTTCAAATTGCTTCATGTTTTGTCAGCAGCCGCGTTGTCTTTTGAGAGGTTTATCTAACTGCCGTTAATATCGTTCTCTTTTGATCTTAATCTAAAGGTTTATAAAATATATTTATTAGATGTAATTGATGGCAGGTAAGCTCGAACAAGCACAGCTGAGTCATACCAATTTTTAAATACTTATTGACCACGTGGAGGACATAAGAAAAAATTTAATAAAGTTTGATCAACCTGGAACAAATGAACCACGATCAATTTTGGCATTTTAAGAATTAAATAGCGTTTTTACCATTTTGAACTGCTTCATCAGTGTTGAAAAATATACTTTGTTGTCAGTGATGGCTTCAGTACGGTGCGAATGGAGCCTCCACACCAGGCCCAACCTAAAAAGCGTCAAAAAGTGGCCCCCTAAGCAAAATAGTTCTCTATTACTTCATAGTAGTAAATGGCGGTGGTCCTCCTATCTGCACTTTAACTTTAGGACGAAAGCAGGAATAATGTACTCGAATGAAAGTAATAACTTTTCTTTTTAAAAATCATTATAGTTTTGGGACAAAAATGAAGATTTTGGACATAAATTGAAAGTAATGACGTTTTTTTTAAAGATCACTTTATTTTGGGAGAAAAAACTTAACACCTTACAGAGTGGCCCCCGTTTTTCTTGCACAGCCCCCCTCTTTTTGTAAGGCCATCTGCTTGTTGTAGGCTAATCAATGTTAAGTAAAATTATGAGGCAGCAAAAATAAGCATATCTCCAAAAATTTCGAGTTGGTAAGAGATTTTATATAATTTTTGAAGCGGTCCCCGACCACTTAAGGAGATAGTTTAACATAAAGTTACAATCAATAATTGTGAAAAAAACTAAAGCGATATAGCACAGCTTAAGCTTAATAATCTTTCTTCATGACGATAAACTGTTCAGTTAAAACCCAAAACGATGCCCATGCAGACCAGAGCTTTAAATACAAAGTTTTAGTGTTAAAGACACCGTAAATAATTCTCGCCAGAGCAAAATATTTTAAACCTTTTAACTGCCCTTTTTGTTACCTGGCTATCCCCAAAACGCACCTTATTATTACGAAAGTGGGCCGATTTTATCTAACAATAGCAGAGTTGTGTAATTAAAATTCAAAATTTGTAAGAGTTGTTAGGATTAGGAGTTTGGTTTTGGAACTAACCCTAACACAATATTACATGCAAAACTTATTTTAACAGAATTTATTAATTAATTATAATTACACTTCTCTGTCCCAGAACAGCAGCGTAACGTTCTTTATAATTTGTTGTCTGTCCAAAACGGTATACAGCCACGTCAGTATATATAGCAAGCATCACCGAATGTCCTAATCATTGACCGTGGGACACAGAAACACTGTTGCAATATTTCACACGATAAGCATTATGGAAAGCGGAGCACGATGGATAAAACAAAAGCATAAGCTCGAGCATAAGGCAAGCACGCTGCAGCCACGCATTAAGCATACACGAATCACGACAGAGTTATATCCCTTTAAATATGATTTTCTCTTTATCATAGAAGCATTATAGAGAACTTTATGTCCTCGGAAACTACTGTATTATTTTATCGATTGGAAAGTTAATAAAATCTATCCGGTTTTCTTATTATTTTTTCATCGGGCGATTATGTTTTTAGATTTTCTCTCTGTTTTCTATTCACAAGGAGTAGTTATTGCATTCAAATTTGCTTTCTTTATTCTATTTATAATTGGAGTTTAGCTTTATCTACATTTCGACATCGGTAAGTACAAAAATATTTAAGTTATCCCTAGCGCGTAATTAAAGCGTGTACCATTTGGTTACAATAGCACTTGGTCGATGAATCAATGTTTGTAACCAATTGGTTACAGCGGCATTTAACGGGTTAAGATTAAGAGCCACAAATCTTAATCTTTTTTACATTACTTTCGCTTGCGACTGCAATGAGTCAACCGTAAAAATATTAGCATTGTGGACGGATGAGTCAAGAAAAAAAGAAAGCATCACTTTTTGAGATTATTATTTCTTCAATTAATTAATTAAACAAATAATTTTGTCTTAAAATTTATGGTATTGTTAACTTTGTCAAAAGGTAAAAACAAGTTATTATTTTATACTTCGAAACAAATCCCTTTTAACATTTTATCAACGTGAAGTTATAATATAATTTTACACAATCTTTATTTTGAAGTCATAAAACAAATTCTTTTAAAATTCAGTTCAGTTCAGTTTTCTTTTATTTCTGCTCCGCCACATGAACAAAATAACAAAATGTTGAGAAGTTTGTGTGTTGTTAAAGACGGGGTTAGAAAAAGGAAGAAGCAACAAAACGAGTTGACGTTGTGACTTGCTAATTAGCGATGAAAAGTGTGATTTATTGCATCATATAGAAGCCAGGTTGCTTCACCTCATTAGAAAGTTGTGTAAAAAAATAGAATTGAAGAGCCAAATACCGTCTTAGTCAAGATCCAGTGCTCTGCAACCGAAATTAAAGTGAATATAAACATGTTTCTCAAATTGTTTCTTGATGATAAAATCTTCAATGGCTTTCTAAACAAGATTTTTGATTTTGCCACATATAATTATTATAATTCCATTTTTTCTATGAACTTTAATGAGGAAACGGATCAAGAGTAATTGAAAACTTTCTAAAGAATTATGAAGAACCCGAACCAATTGCAACCAAGTCAAAGCTATTTCTAAACATTACTGCAAGAAAACCTGAACTACCAAGCTAGAAAAATGACACTATATCGTATGTCTTTTCAGATTACTCCAGAAATTGTTCAGAAAATAAGTGCCAAATGGGAAATTTAGTTAAATATGATTCGGA
Organism: Diplosoma virens; assembly: GCA_963680785.1. NCBI lineage: Eukaryota > Metazoa > Chordata > Ascidiacea > Aplousobranchia > Didemnidae > Diplosoma > Diplosoma virens. The sequence goes on along the minus strand of OY796895.1, from coordinate 34,139,560 downwards.
GAGATACAAGAGATGTCCCAAAATAAAAAAAACTCTTATTTGCATCTTTTCATGAATGATACAAAAATTTGAAAATATTCCCGACACTATAAAGGCGCGTTTACAGCCGTTTACAGTACTTTTTTCTTTCAGCGCGATCTTGGTTTGTTTTATTGACGCTCAAATCCACTATGTTTTCGAGAAAAAATGAGTGAATTTGAGCGTCAAAAAAACAAACCAAGAGTGCTGAAAGAAAAAAGTACTGTAAACGGTTGTGAACGCGCCTTAAAAAAATTAGAAGTCATACAAAATAAAGCCATTTATGCTATCACAAAAACTAAATCATATAAACAAAAGTTGGCACCGCTGTATCATTTATTTTTTTTTTAATCTCTATATTTATCCTCCTGACTCGCAGGAAAGCGACGGAGGCGCTATACATAGGGTAGGCAATTATGCTTAATTATGCAATGCACAAACTTTCTACCTCTTCCCTTCCCCAACCCCTACTCGATCAGTTTTCAATGGTGCACACTATATTGCTAACCTAGCTTTTTTTTTTTTTTTGTTAAACTATATTTTTTGATCTTTCTTATGTTTTTTTTTGTAGTTTGTAGTGTTGTTGAATTTTCGTCTGATAGCGTACTGTTGCTTTTGTTCGTTAGTTTAAATGTTACGAAACATCAGTTTTTATTTTTTTATTGTTTGTTATTTGTTAGTTCGTTTAATTTTCTTTGTATGAATTTAACTTGACAGTGGCTGCAACTCGAAGACCTGCATTAGCGGTCACTTTGCAGTCATTTAGATCTTGTCACTGTTAAACGTGTTTTTGTATTCTTTTACTGTTGGTGTTTGAATTTTGGCAAGTACCTATAAATAAAATTTTCTTTCTTTCTTCTTTCTATAACAGTTAATGAAAAATCCGTTATAGTTCAAATTGACGGACAGGAACGTTTTATCAAATGTGCTTATTGTAACTCTGTTGATTACCACATTGAACAATGCTGAGCAGGGTTTACCCGACGTCGGACCGAGGAGCAAAGCATCGGAGATACGACGTCGGCTTGCGATGTTGCTCTGACAAATTAACGCCGTAGGCCCTACGTTCTTCCGACTGGCAATATGCCTATCTTTGGTCTTTGGCTCAAAAAGTTATATGCTCCTGATGTACTGTATGTCTGTTTTGCCTCCACTTTGCACTAAACTATATTTTTATCTAATAAACTTGTCCACTCAAAAATTCATTGAATGAATTTGAAAACAACAAAAACTTTTAAAGAATAAAATTAATAATAAAAAAGTAAAAAAAAATTTTGTAAATAGTTTATTTTATTACTTATTTATTTAACTGTTAATTAATATATTTAATATTTTATTTTAATAATTCTTCATTTTTAATAAATTTTTTGTTAATAATTTATTTTATGGATAAATTTTTTTTTTTGATTTTTTGATTTCTTTATTTTATTGATTTACTATAAGTTATTAAATGAAAAATAATAAAAATTCATGTGACTGAACTCAAGTAGGTGTGTGCATTCAAGCGTTCATCGGGCGACTCAAAATCAGGTCACGTGATTAAATTTCTTATCACGGTAATGCAATGCATGTCGTTGGTCAATCTTGTCATTTTTAGCTGAACACGAGTCCAGTTTGAATGCTTAAATAATTTGAGAACTCGAGTCGAGTCCTTTCAATATTATAATGAGTGGACCCGGTTCGGATTTAAATCAAACGATTCGGCCCTAATTAATGGGTATAGTATATATATAAAAAGTGATGGATATTGGGTGAGGCAAATGAGGCAGTTGCCTCGGGCCCCCCTCGATTTTAGGGGCCCCCTCTCGAAAATAGCACTTTTTTATATTTATTTTTCATTTTTACTCACAATCAACTTGAAATTACTCATATTGCATGTAGAAATAAAGATTATGAATAAAGAAGCAGCGACTAAACGAAATACGTTATTGCAAGCCATATTCAGAAAATGTTGTATAATTATGGGTGGGACTGGGAGAAACAACAAACTCAAAGACAAAAGGGTCTTGACCAAAAAGGGTCAGGCAGGCAAAGAAACCTACCAAAAGAAATGCTGCCATGGGTCAAAAGGACCATTTCAAAAGCATATGGCTGGACAAAATACATAAAAATAAAAACAGGCAATTAGGAAACAAGAACAGGTGCAAAAAGAAGTCAATTATGTGAATTTTTCATCCAACTGGACGGGCCGTAATAATCTGGATGTTGCCTTTCAAGTCGCATCGGGCTTTTATCACCATCAATTTCTTTGCCCAATTAGGTGGAGTTACCTGTAATAATAAAAACCAGCAGAAGATGTTTAAAATTTGTGAAATCTATTACCATTAAAAATTACGTTGCTATAAGGTACTTTTGAAATTCTGTATAAAATTTTTTATATGATTTTATTTGTTTAATGCTTGATGGGACTTTATAGCAAGCAAGAGGACCTCGGTATCTTAAATATTGTTTAGTTATATTTAATCTACAAAATGAGGGATAGAATTTGGACTGGCTTCTTGTACATTTGGTGAAGTTGTCGCTTACAAGGTTATTTTGAAAAAAATGATCAAAGCATGGTGGTAACATGCCTTTTATATATTTATACATAAAACAAGTTATTTCTAATTCGGTTATTTGATCAATTGTCATTATGTTGTTGTTTCGCAAGATGTCAGTAACGTTAGCTCTGTGATGTAACCCAAATGTTAGTCGCACAAATTTTTTAGCGATTCGTTGAATTTTTGAGGCTGTGTTTTTATTACCAATATGTCAAGTTGTAATACAATATCTTATATGACTGATTATCAGGGAGTTGTACAATACAAGCAGAGTTTTTTTGTCAAAGTGTTTTGAAATTTTTTTGATAGTAACATAACTTACGCAGATTTTTCGTAGCACTAAGTCCATATGCAATTTCCAACTTAAATGTTCATAAAATATTATTCCCAAAAATTTCGTTTTTGATTGTTGAGAAATAAATTTATTTCTGATTGAAATAGTCAGTTTTTTGATGGAGGCTTTGTTTTGGGTGTGCGAAAAATCATATAATGTGTTTTGTCAGTGTTTAGAAATAGTCGATTTGCTAGAAGCCACTTATCTATGTTCACTAACTCCTTGTTTGCAGCTTCATATAAGGTTTCATAGCAATTACTTTTTTAAGAATATATTAGTGTCGTCTGCGTACACAATGCATTTTCCTAAGGTCAAACAATTATTTAAATCATTTACATAAATTGAGAAAAGTCAAAGACTTAAAATTGAACTCTGCGTGACACCATATTTTATTGACTTAGTATTGGAACAGATATTATTTATTTCACTAATTGTTTTCTGTTGCTAAGATAGCTACAAAACCAGTCATGCGCTACACCACGAATTTCACAATGCATAATTTGAATAGTAAAATTTTATGATCAATGGTATCGAATGCTTTAAATAGATCGAGAAATATGCCAAGTACATGTTCTTTGTTTTCAAAAGCTTCAGCAATATTTTCAATTAGTAATGAAGTTGCGTGACTAGTTGAGTGATTTTTTCTGAAGCCAAATTGATATTCATAAAAAAAGTTTTTTTTTTTTCTGATTTAATTCGCTTACAGTTTCAATTTGCTGCAGATGTTTTTTAGAGGTTATTATGAAGTCGGGACGAAAAGTAAGAAATATAGAGATCGATTCTAGGAGAAGAATTTTTTTTAGAGAACACCTTGATTTTGGGAGGAAAATAGGGAAATCAGAGATCAAATTCAAGTGAGACCTTTTTTTTTTTTTAGAGAACACCTTGATTTTGGGAGCAAAAATAGGGAAATCAGAGATGAAACCGAAGTGAAGACCTTTTTTTTATTTTTAGAGGTCACCATGATTTTTGGAGAAAAAAGTGAAAGACGAGATCAAAGCTCCTTTTCTTTTTTTAGAGAACATCAATTTTTGAAAATTCTTGCCTCGGGCCCCTGACTTTGAATATCTACCACTGTCTATAAATTGCGTATATTTGCTCTTTTCAGTAAACGTCAATAAAAAAAGTAAAAAACTGTTGGCAACTAACTAGTTTTAAAAAGCAAATACCATAGATACCCTGTATACTGCATAGGATATAACTCCATAGGAGTTATATAGGATATCTATGGCAAATACTAGGAAGTATTGTTTGCTCAAATTTTCTTTCTTGTTTTTTTGATGATCTCAGATACTGTAAAGTAAACACGTGGTGTTTTGAAAAGCCTGAAACGGCTAACCAGCTTTAACCAAGGTTCATGTTTATAACTGTTATAATGCTTTCAGAAATCTTTTCAACATTTATGAAAAGTACGCCTTATTAATGAAAAACATTTATGAAAATTTTGATTTTTCAAGTAAACTACTGTATTTATAAAATCGTTTTCTATTTTCTTGACATTTCAGTAATTTTTCATTACCAAGATAATTTCCAACCACTGTTAGAAGGCTCTTAATTTTTTGGGCTCTTCAGGAAGTCGCTTTCGTTCCTGAAACTAACACGGATAGCCCAGGTAGTTACTATAGCTTTTTTTAAGAGGGATACTTTTCTTGATTTCTTTTTTATTCCATCTTGGTGTTTAGGGGCATTCTGGGTTAGTTTCACCAAAAAAATTGCGTATGATGACTTTTTGAAAAAACAATTAAAAAAAGTAATTATTTTGTCCTTGGCACAGCATTCCATTATTCTGTTATTTTGATAGGATTCAATATTCTGCACAGTTGTTAGTATTACTAATTTTTATATAATGGGGCGTCGAAAAAAGAAGCCTCCCTATCAAGGTGAAAGAAAAGACAAGGTAATTGTTCGCTTTAAAACAAGAGTGTTTAGCTAATTTTTTTTGTTATTATGCTGCATATAATAGGATCTTGGACACTCTTGTTAAAGAAACAGATTATTTTGTGGTTGTTTGGGCTGTAAATATCCATTATAAAAAAAATTTTTTACATTCTAATTAAATTTTTTTTTATTTGATTTTGATATGTATGTTATGTTGCATGTATATATGTGTGTGCTATATGTATGTATACTTGAATTTCATGCTTATATTGAATCAATGCTTGAATTTCATGCTTGTATATTGTATTTATTGTATATATCAGGGCTACTCAATTAGTTTTAACAAAGGTCCAGATACAAAAGTTAAAAATGCGCTGCATCTGGTCTCACCAAATTTATAATGTACAATACTTTTATGTAAATGCAAGATGTCTTAAAAACACAAAGTCATTTATTGTTCTGCTTAACTAGTGCAAAAAATGGCATTTCTTATTTCTTGAAAGTTCTTTAAATCTAGGTTCTAATGTAGTGGTTGCAAGTCTAAGACTGTGATATAGGTGCTGATCTGTCATACAACTGCGAAACTTGTTTTTGATAAAATTCATGTTTGAAAATGCTGACTCACAGCAATAAGTTCATAATAATAACATCTTTCATAATCTCTATCAAGCTTTGCAAAACATGCTCATGCAACTCTTCACTGGTATATACCACATTAAGTACTCCAGTCAAGCCTTTTAGCACATGCTACAGTCACATATTCTGGTTTTCTTTGAGACAGCTGACTTTTCCAATGAGTTTGAAATGATTCACAACCTTCATCACCTGGGGTGTCATTTTTTAAAGGGTTGTTTAACTTAGTTTTTTGAAGAAATGTAAAAACAATTGCTTTGAGCTGACCTTGATCAATTGGCCAGCCCAAGTTTCTCATATATTCTATTGCTTCAACATCCTTTTTATAAAAAAATGCACACTTTTTTCTTATGTAGTTGCAAGGCATATTTGAACACACTAACTTTAACTTTAGGCTATTTTAGAACTAGATAGCCTGGAAATTCTTTATGCATTAGCTTATGTCATACAATATTCTATAGCCTACCACTTCTCCACAGCTATTTTGCATTAAAAAAGGTTATTCCGTATTTTCCTAGCTACCAGCTCACATAGCACTATGAAAATAATGCTTTAACTTTTGATTTGGTAACAAGTCAGAATAGGCTATCAATGCTTGTACAAAAAGAAATTTTTGTGTTAAATTCTTATACAGGGTGTCCCAGAAGTTGCGTACCATGTAATTTTTTAAAATTACATATGAATAACAATTTTAATAATAATCATAACAGATGCTCAAATTGTTCACCCTCTGCATTGATACATGCATCAATTCTCTTTATAAAACTGTCTTTTACTCTGTTGAGGGTTTCAGTACTGATCCTTTGACATTCAGTTGTTATCGCATCTTGAAAATGTTTAATTATGTGGATGACAGTAATATGGCTCAATGGCTTTTCTTACCAGGATGAATACAGTTAAATTCTTCAGCTACAGAGCGATATGCTGCTTCATCTTTTGCAAACATAATAACCAATTGAACTCTTTCTTGTATAGTTAGTTTTTCACCCATATCTGGAACAAAGAAAATAAATTATTGAATTTACGTGGTGCATGACTTTTGGGATACCCTGTAGAAAACAGAAGCTTAGATCATGTCCTTGTCAAGTAAACACAATTAACAGTTATTGGGGGGTGTCCCATTTTAACCTGTATACCCTACCTTCTCAAGAGTTTAAAAACATGTATTTCTATTGAAAAAAAAGATATTTTAAAAAATAAGTTTTCTCTCTAAATAAAATTTATCAAAAAATAAAATTTAGTTTAAAATTTAATAGTAATGACATCTTTACTGCAAAAATCTCTAGATTTGTTTTTAAAATTTTTTAAAAAGCAAAAATATGAACAAAGTCACTTTATGCATGTATGAATTTGTGTTAAAAAAAACTTTTTTCATGTGACAACATCACCCTGCTGTTGGGGTGACCTTTTTCAATACTCACATGTATGAGTCAGCAAATAAAGTTATATACAACTAAACAGATTTTGAACTATCATTTGTGGTTTTTGAAGTTGTAAAATTTAATTTGTTAGTTCTGATCAAACTCACCTCCTTTTATGGGATACTAACTTAATATGTAAGTAGACATTAAATACTTTTGAAAAGTTTTTCATTTTTATTATTTTCAGAGCCATTTCAAGGATATTGTTAAAGAAAATGAAAATTATCAACATTATTACAAGGTAAATGTTTCTTCTACCAGTGCATTGAAGTTTATTGCTTAGCCCAATAAATTACTTTAACTTGTATAATTTGTTAAAGGAACAAAAATGTTTTGATATATCCGAATTTAATGAGTTCTGGAATGCCATTAAGTTACCTCTACCTGCTGTTTTTAGAATATCTGGCTATAAAAAGTAAGTGTTTGTTGCTTTGTGCAATACATATTATAATCTATTAATATTTGCTTATTTGACATTATTTTTTATATTATTTTGCATAACAAATACTTTCCAAAGTAAAGTTCTTTGTTGATTGCTACTGTTAGATTCCAGAAGCCTCATGGTGGGTGTAAAAGTACCTAGTGATGATATATTTTACTATTCACATTAGGGATGTACTGATATTTAAAGTATTGGTATTGGTGGTATTGGCCTATTTTTATGGTATTGGCTAGTAGTATTGGTATTGTTAAATATAGCCAATACCTGCCAATACTATTTAAGCACAAAATAAATATAAAAAAATTTTGTTTTATTTTTTCATAGTATAAATATAAAAATATTTTGCTATAAAAACCGTCTGCTTAATTTGTTCAACTCTCTTTTTTACAGATTTGTAATTAATAAAGATAGATAAATACCTAGAAAAAATTGAAAATACAATAACAAGCTAGATTTAGTAACTACATTCTTTGGTGCTGCTTACAAAAGCTTTTATTGGTGGTGCTCAATAGATGAAAAAGTATTGGTGGTATCAGTAGTAGTATTGGTGGTATCAGTAGTAGTATTGGTATCAGCTTAAAATGTGGTATTGGTACATCACTAATTCACATATATTTTAGGTATTAGTGGTTGCTGTTGTTATTGATTTATATCTATAAAGTTTATTGTTTTTTGTCTTCAATTTTTTGCTGTAAAGATTACATTTTTTATTAAGAGTACATTTTTGGCTTAAGATTTTCTGGTGAAGAAAAAACTCAGTTAAACAAGAAACTCTATATATACCAGTGGTTTTCAACCTTTTATGGTTTGTTGCCCCCTTTTAGAGACTCTCAATGCCTGTGGCCCTCTACTCTGCAATAAAATTTTCTGTCTGTATTTCATTTGTAGTGGCTACAGGTATGCGGTTTTGCAGCAATAATTTTCCAGAAGAGAAGTGATTAATATTAAGAAGAAAAAAACAAACAAAAGTCAAAGAAATGTCAAGGAATTAAACATCACATTCAGTTTTATTAACACAATCAGTGTAAAGTTTGTTCTTGTCCTCCTTTGAGGAGGCCTTTGATATTGAGCTTGGTTTTGGACTGAGCTAGGTGAATGTCATTGTGTGCATCAAGACAATTACTGGATTTCGTTTTGATGGTCACCAAATCAGAAAATCCAGCTTTGCAATGGTAGGTTGTAAAAAACTGAACAGACATTACAGATGCTTTTTTGCTGAGAACTGGATAAGAATCATGAAGAGACAACCAAAAACTGGAAAGGTCGAATTTGTTGTTAAATGATTTTTTCTTTGGGGATGCATTTTGTTGTGATGGTTTTTGAGTTTAATGTATTTGTCATCACAACCAAGCAGTAAAGACATTGCACACAATCCTGGTCATTTTGGCTAACTTTTGCAAAGCCAAATGAGATGTAGCTGTCACTCCATTTGCAAATTTTAGACATTTGAAAACAAAAAAATCTTGTTTTAGCCAAATTAATTATAAATCCAAACAAAATACTTTTATAAGGCTATAAGCTTAACACCCAAAGTTTTACACAGTTTCTTTAATAAATCTTGTGCTTGTGGCCGCCCAGATAATGTCCTTTGGCCCCCTAGAGGAGCCAATGGCCCCTGGTTGAAAACCCCAGCTCCATACAGTTAAGTTGCAAAGATCTGAACTGTATTATAGTAAGGGACTTAAGATTGATTTAACAAAATTCAAAAAACTATAATATTAAATAATTTAAACTTTTATTTAAAACCTGTTTCTTAATAACGAACTTTTAGTTTAAAGCTATAGAATTGGATTTTTCAAACTATTAAAAGTTAGTTGACAATTGCAAGTAAATCATTGCATGAAAAATGATTAAGATAATAGCAAGTTAACACTTTTGTGATAAAAAAGTTAAAAAAAAAGTTAGAAATTGTTCTAATTTACAAAAAGTCGTCAGCGTGGTCAAGTGGTTAAAGCGCTATGTCTATAATCAACATACGCCTTTCTGTTGTGTCTTTGGGAAAGACACTTTACCGCACTTTCTCGTGCTTGGTGGTCTTGGCAAGCAGTTCTAAATTACAATCATATCTCTATTAAATTACAAGCAGACAGCAATATCTCGGCATCTTTGGAAGCAGGTCGGGGTAATTGCTTGCCCTATGTATTAGCGCCTCCGTTGCTTTCCTGTGAGTCAGGAGGATAAATATAGAGATAAAATAAAAAATAATATTTCACTATGCAATAAAATCTTATGCTTTTCATAGACATTCCAAACAATTATTGAAAAATATCAAACAAATTCATTTTAAAGAGATGGAAGACTTAAAGATTGATGAAGAAATCATCAAGCCACCTTCATCTCTACCGTGGCAAGTACTGTATTTATAAAGTTTCTAAAAGAAGACAACGGTTTTACAGCATTAATAAAATTGTTTAACTGTCAATAAACTACAGACGAAATCGGTTAATCGCGTATTTAATTTGTCAGGCATTTTATGCGATTATTCGATATATGCGTTAAACGGATTTGTGTGATTACCCTTCGACCACGTTGTAGATTGCCAATTTGGTTTGCAATGTTTCTACGCGATTAAGACATTGTACAAACCACTGGCAAAAAAATACGCAATTTTAATTATTGTTTATACTCAACTTTATATACTCAAATCTTCAACTCAACTTTGTTTTCCCGATTTTCTCCTGAAAAAAAATAAATAAATAAAAGGCCTTCACCTCCATTTCGTCTCCAATTTCGCTATTTTTCTCCCGAAATCGTGGTGATCTCTAAAAAAAAGGTCTTCATTTCGATTTCGTCTCCGATTTCGCTATATTTCTTCCGAAATCATAGCAATCTTTAAAAAAAAAGTCTTCACTTCGATTTTGTCTCCGATTTCGCTATTTTTCTCCCGAAATCATAGTGATCTCTAAAAAAAGGTCTTCACTTCGATTTTGCCTCCGATTTCGCTTTTTTTTCTGATATCATGGTGATCTCTAAAAAAAAAGTCTTCATTTCGATTTCGTTATATTTCCCGAAATCATGATCTCCAAAAAAAAAAAAGTTCTTCACCTTGACTCGAACTTGTATTTCCCACTTTTCATCCCAACTTCATATTAATCCCAACAAAAAATTGCTGTTTCGTAAGACGGTCTTTTGATTTTGGTTTTTTGATAGGCATTGTAAAGGAGGATAGCATGCCGTCCAAACACTTCCCCAAGTTGCGCCCCTGTTTCATGACACACCTTGAAGATTATCGCACTTTTTTGTTTTACTTTTTTTGTTTTGTATTTTGCCGCAATTGCGCTTTTGTTTTGTATTTTGCAGCAAATAGCAGCCACCGTGACAGATTAAGTTACCTGTTTACTTTTTTGTTTTACTTTTTTTGTTTTGTATTTTGCCGCAATTGCGCTTTTATTTTGTATTTTGCAGCAAATAGCAGCCACCGTGACAGATTAAGTTACCACTGTTTACTTTTTCGATCCCATTGTAGATTGCATTGTTGTTTTGCAAATGTTTCCCCCCGGAAAATAATGCGATTAAGTGAATGAAGATAGCAACTGTAACAAAAATCTTATGCGATAAACTGATTTATTTCATTAAGCGGTATGCGATTAACCGATGTTTTTACTTAATGGGAGATAGGATTTGGTTCGGGATTTCAGATTTATATGCGATTAAACGATATATGCGTTTAAGCGGTATGCGATTAACCGATTTCGTCTGTATTTGCTTTTTGTATGTTTGTACATTTTTTAGATAAGCATAGAGCTCTACTTGTAGTTTTTAAATTATGTTTTATCAAAATAAACTTGTTGCTATTTGTCACAAGCTTGATAGTGAAGAACTGAAGATATTTAGTTTACATTTAAAAATCTATTTCATTGTTTTGCTGCTGTTTCTAATAATTCATCTTTTTGATTTCAAAAAAAAGCAAAAACTTTAAAAAATTTTTGTGTGAAAAAGAGCGATAGCATATTATCAATACATTGGCCAACACTTTATAAATGTATAATGTAAATATATTTATTAAACCAATCTCACAATCGTTATATCTAACCTAGTTAGGGATATTTACTTGATGGTTTTCTTACCATAACCCTTTTTGAGGCAATATGATAAAAAGTAGATACAATTATTATCTCATATTTATTTAGATGCTTGTTTCTTCAGGTATCCAGATGAATTTGCTTGGAAAACAGATTTGAATCGATCCCAAATTAGAAAAGTACCACAGTTGCAGAAGTTTCATGCCTTTCTCATTGCTGAAACCGAAAGTGTAAAAGAAAAGTTTAGCTTGTATTTTTACATTTTGTAATTTTTAGAAATTTAATTTTGAGTATGATCTATATTTAGTAAGTTAACAAAATACAAAATAACAAAATATTAGTAATTACACGAAATAACAAAACACGTACAGCATATTGCTTTTATTTTTTGTGTCAACGTTTTTTTGGAATGTCTTGTTTGATATTTAAGTTTTTTGCTTAAACTTTATCGTCTGTCATATACGGCAACTTTCAGTATAAATTTTTTTTAATAAAATTTACGGTTTTTAACATAAAAACTCTAGATTTGAGTCTTGTCAAAAAGCGTCCCAACTGTAAGTTTTTTATTATTTAAAGGGTCATATAACAAGACAGGAGGCTGTCAGTATGATTCCACCTTTGATGCTGGACATTCAACCGAAGCATAAGGTAATAAGTTTAAGTTGTTGTTGCACGTTTTTGCATTGAAAACAAATTATCTAGTCTTTTACATTACGTATTTGTTTACAAGATGATTTGATTCAAAAAACAAGCTTATTGTAAATTATATCCTTCAGTTTTTTTAAAATTGGTTAGTTTTTTAAAGGCATTGCAAATTTCTTAAAAATAAAAAATGCAAATTTTTTTTATCAGGTTTTAGACATGTGCGCTGCTCCTGGTTCAAAAACGGCTCAGATAATCGAGCTCCTTAATCAAGGTGACAACATACAGATTCCGGGTAAGTTGTTGTGTTGTTTTTGTGTTTTATTTCCTAAAGATTTTGTTTACTTCAGAGGGACTGTGCATTGCAAACGACAAAGACAACAAAAGATGCTATATGCTTGTTCATCAAATGAATAGATTGAATAGTCCATCAGCCATTATAGTTAATCACGATGCCGCTACTTTCCCAGAAATTATGATAAAAAATGTGAGAAATCAAAACTTACCTGAATTATAAAAATTAAATCTTGAAATCAGTACTCTTTAACTATTTTGTTATTTGATACCAAATGACTATCAAAATAAATTTTCATTACTTAAACTTTTATAATGCATTGCTGTGTTAAGCTTTTTTTGTTTAAGGTCAAAAAGTAAGTTATATTAAACGTCAACTGTGTTCACCGCCAATAATACTCGATTAAAATTTGAATTATAAGCATATTGGTCGGTAACGTTGAATAGTCAAGAGCGCTGTGATTGAATACGAATGTAATCGACGCGTCGTCGAGTGGTTTAGCACGCTGTGATTGATGACGAACGTCATCGACACGTGGCGGTTTGAAACCTACTCATGCCATTCTGTTTTGTCCTTCGAAAAAACACTTCTGGATAAACACTTTGCTTTCTCCTGTTTGGCGGTCTTGGCAAGCTGCTCTGAATTTCGGTGATAAAATATAAAACCAAAATAAAAAATTTCAACCAGACAGCAATATCTTGGCATCTCCGGATGCAGGTCGGGTTAATTGCTTGCCTTATGTCTTAGCACTTCCGACGCTTTCCTGCGAGTCAGGAGGATGAATATGAGATGCAATAACATAAAAGATTGTATTATATAGTATTTAAAATGTTTTTTGCTGTTGATTTAAAATCTCAAATGTACAAATTGTTAAAGACAATTGAATGTTTTTCGTTTAACTTATTTTTCTTATTTAGCTTATTTAGTGGTTAATTTGAAATCGAAAAGTTAACAAATACGCGAAAAAACAAGAGGGGTTTGTTACGTCAGAACGACGGCAGCGACGCGCCGCTTCGCTACGATCGCGTGCTGTGCGATGTTCCGTGCTCCGGGGATGGAACAGTTCGCAAGAACACCGACGTATGGATCAAGTGGAATATTGCAAACGCCATTTATTTGCACAAGTTAGTTTATTTTAGATTCACGTAAGGAATGATTTCTTGGTGAAATAAGGTTTTCATTCTGCGAAAATGATTTTTAAAGTTTTGTAAATGAAATAAAGGCGGAACCGAACCCTAAGGCATGCTACTATCGGTGATTCATGGTATTGAGAGCTAATTCAGAAAATTGAATCATCAATTACATCGCTTATCACTATTTTTTTCACTGCGCACGCTTTCGCAGCATTCAGCTCCGTATCTTGATGAGAGGACTGCAATTGCTGGCAGTTGGAGGCAAGCTTGTTTATTCTACATGTTCACTCAACCCAATCGAAGATGAAGCCGTGATTGCCGCTGCTCTTTCGAAGTGTGCTGGCTCTGTTCAGTTAGTTGAAGCCAATCTGCCAGGTAATACGCCTAGTAGGTGCATGTTTATTATTCTTGATTTCTGCTCGGGATCACTGTTCAATTACGGGCAACAACTGAATCAGATAAAACAAACAGTTGCTGCAGTTGTTTATTGAAGTGTCTATTTTGCCCAAGTGCCGTGTTTCAAGAATGCAAATTTCTAACCCATGAAAATCGTGTCCTGGTTGCCACTTTTATGTCGTGTGGTCTTGAATGGTCTTAAAAAAAGTAAAATAACAGTACAATATTTCAGTTTCGAGTCTAGTTGAAATCTTTTTTAGAAGTCAAGAAAAGCCGTCGGAATGAAAGAATTTGATTTGATCGTAGTTTTATTCCTAAGGCCAAGAGGTTCGTTGGTCGAGAACTCTACCAATCAAATATAGAACGGTTAAGTGTAGAAAAAATCGCCTTATTTCTTCAGGGTTTTGTCTCTGGGCGCACAAGCTGTTGCCCGTTGCGTTATTACACACAAGACCACGTGACAAATTATTTTACAGGATTGAAATGGAGTCCTGGTGTTTCTACTTGGAGAGTGATGGATCGCAAACGAAACTGGTTCAAGAAACACTCAGAGCTACCTGAAGATGTTAAAAATATTTCAAAGACTATGTTTCCTCCTGAAGACGAAGATCTAGTGAAAGAAATGAAACTCGACAGATGGTAATTGTGCGGTTTGCTTTGATTCTTCTATGCTTCGTTGCGTGGAATCTGTAAAAGAAAAAAACTGTAGTAGAAGGCTAAGAAGGCTACTCAACTAGATTTAACAGAGATTTAAAACTTTAACATAAAAGTAGAAGGTCCCATTAAAGTCATTTGAACACCAAAAAATAACCAAGTCTTACGGTCGAAAAGCATAAAAGAATTCAAAACCGAAATTCTAACATCTCCGCCGACCCATTTTTATGGTGGGATCCAATTTAATACTCCTGTTTTTGAAGAAAGCAGTTAATTAAATCAATTAATTTTGAAGGACTGAGTCAGTTGAGCCAATCAAGCTCATTTTGTTTTCTCGTAAACTTTGCTTAAGGATTTTTCTTGAGAAAATCCACGTAGAAATTGACTTTTTGAAACTATATTTGAAGAGCGAGCTCGAATTCTGACACTCCGTTATTGTTATGAGAAAACTTCTATTGCAAAGATAAGTGAGCTTTTTTTCAGCATGCGGCTATTACCTCATCATCAGGATACCGGAGGATTCTTTGTTGCTGTCCTGTGTAAAAACTCACCTTTGCCGTGGGAAAAAGAAGCTGTTAGCGTTTCAACAGATGACAAAGAAGTTTCTCAGAAGTCTGAGTATATTATTATTACCTTATATCACTGTTTACTTTAAGAATTCATTTGAAACAGGTTGATGCAAGTTTAACTTAAAAGTTTTAAAAGATAAATTTGTTTGAAACAAATTTTCAAGCTCCTTGAATCGCTCCGATTTTTCAACTATTTTAAAACAAGTCCTAAAATGCGTTTCATTTACAAAAGTTTCAAGAACGGCTACTCTCAAAAAAGTGAAATGGCAATATCATTATGTAATAATCATAATTCATTTAATTTGCTTGTGACTTTTAAGCTTTCACGAAGTTTTTCCGCACTCGCTGTCTATAAGTAAACCGTAAATTAAGATATTCCTATTCATGACGATACGTTTTATGAATATACTTCTACCCGCTCCGCCGCCGTACTAATAGTTGTTAACATTTCACTAAGTTTATTTAATCGGGAGCAAAAGCAATACCGTCGTCGCTTTTTATATCAAGTTCGTTTGCTGGGAAAAATTGTCTTGCAGCTTAATAGCTTTCGATATTTGAGAGGTGTCGCAAAAAATTTCTGTCTAAATACATTCAATATGTAATGTTTTTTCAGACACCCTCCCAAAAAAAAGCCTCGCTGGGGGCCTGGATTTAAAGAGGACCCTTTTGTTTTTTTTAGCGAAAAGGAAAAATCGATTACTGAACAATTAAAGTGGGTTGAAAACAAAGTTATGTTCCTTGTTCTTTAAAAGTATATTGAAATTTCGTCTCTTTTACAGTGAATCTAAGAGATCAAAAAAATAATTGCGTTATGATTCTTATGTGATGTTATTTTAGAAAGTTGTCCACTCTAATTAAACTTTCAAGTCAGATAATTGTTTCAGCTGTCGGCTATGAATTAATAGTGGCGTAAAGAATGCCAAAAGTTTGTTCGCTTATTTCAAGTATGCTTCTAGGGAATTCTACGGCTTGGAATCTTTTCCGTTTGCCCAACTTCTGACTCGAACCACGCAAGACAAAAAGAAACATCTTTACTTCGTCTCGGCACTTGTGAAGAATGTTGTTGAAAATAATCTTTCTTCGCTCAAGGTAGATCAGCCGGTTCCGCTCAAGTGTTTGGGACTTCAATTTTTTTGAAAAAAAAACATCAGCACGAGAAATTTTATATTTTGTTAATTATTAATATATTTATGCAAAAAACACTGTTTCCAACGACGACAAATGTACAGTAAATCATATTACACACTTACAGTTATATGTTCTTCGCCTGATTCTTGTCGCAACTGTGGAAACGTTAAACAATTGTCGAGCGGATATTATCCAAAAGCGGATGCCGCTATTCTCCTTTGGAGTATCTTAAAATGATCAAGTCTGCCAATCAAAAAAAAAGACGATATCGCCGCAACTATCTTTTCTTGACCATCGCACCGCTGACTAGCATATTTTCTCATGTGATTCGAGCCCGTGATGCTAAAACTATTAGTTCCAGCAAACCGGCGGTGTTGTGATAAGGGCTTGTTCTACTACGAGCCTGGAATGGAGTATTCTTGTTTGATTTATTAATTTTTTTGCTTCGCATAACGCTCACTTAAATTTTAAGCCCAAAAAGATCAATAAAAAATACAAAGAATACTCCATTCCACGCTCGTAGTAAAAACGAGCCTTTTATTCGATTAAACTGCGTAATTTGCTTGTTAGCTTCTCGCGTTTTTTGTTCAATTGAAGTTAAAACATTTGTCAACTCCATGAATCAACAAGCCATTATTTCTCGAACATTTGTTACCAAACAAGTCCCGGAGCGCATCAAAATCAGCACAACGAAATTTCTTATGAAAACATCATAAAATTATAAAATCAGTTTCGCTTTATAAACCATCATCAGTCTTATTCAAGTGGAATCTTTTAAACAATGCCGATCGGCACTCAATTTATTTGAATAAAACTTATGCTAGTTTTTTAACCGAAATCGATTTTATAATTTTACGGTGTTTTAGTAAGTTTTAATAAGGTTTAATTAAAGAAATTTTGCTGATATAAGTATGATTCTGGACTTGAGACAAATTTACGTGACAAATATCAGTATTTAAACTAGATTTATTCTAATGGTTATTAAAATATTTTGGTGTTATGATGGTCGTGTTTTTCAAGTTTGGCATTGTTTCTTATATTCAGTTAATTTGCTTAGATTCTTTAAGAATATATTCTCGCCAGAAAATCTTCTTGCGTTTAAGGCGGGAATCAACAAACCGTTATTTCTCAAGCATTTATTACCAAACAAGTTCCTGATCGCATCAAAATCAGCACAGCGAAATTTCTTATTAAAATAAGAAATACAATCAATTTCGTTTATAAAACCATCATTAGTCGTAGTTAAATGGAATCTGTATTTAAACGGGGTTTACCAGTATTCTAATGGTTATATTGGTTATGTTCTTCGGTTTTCAGTTGAAAACTTTTTCTTGCTAAATCACTTACTTAAAAAATCTTAGTTTAACTTAAATAAACTATTAAAAATCTTTATCAATTAATTGTTCTATTTGATATGTCAACTGACAGTTACGGCATTAATGCATTGTCAGGTGATCAACACTGGAATTCGTGCGTTCAGCCGATGTGACAACTCGCACCACGACCTCAAGTGTCCATTCCGTATTGTTCAAGATGTAAGTTCAAGCATTTTATTTATGACGTCATTAACAGCATTTCGTTTGTATCATCTTACAAAAGTTTATCGCGAAAAACATTCTAGAACGCAATCAGAGTTTTTTTGATGTTTGCTTTTCTAATTTGACTTGTCCACATAAATTAGCCCCTGTTCCAGCGCTAACCGTAGCGAAAATACCTCAACGTTTTGAATAGGGAGTGGAATACATTGAACCTTTTATGACGCGACAAATCTTGACGATCGATGTCGATGACGTCATTCAACTGCTGATCGAAGAGCAGCCGAAGTTCACCAGTTTGTCGACGAAATTGCGCGATCAACTGCAGAGCGTCGGTATGTATAAGGTCGGTTGTCGTCATTGTCGGCACCAGCCTCGCTGATTTTGTGCTGTTCTTCCAGATCCCGGCAGCGTTGTCTACAAATATCTCCCACCAAGCAAGTACGTTATGTTTCTATTAGCTTTCATTTGCTTCTACGCCCAATCATTGAATTAGAAAAAAACGCCCAATCATTGAATTAGAAAAAAACGCCCAATCATTGAATTAGAAAAAAACGCCCAATCATTGAATTAGAAAAACGCCCAATCATTGAATTAGAAAAATCGCCGAATCATTGAATTATTCCCTAATAGATTCAAGTTAAATTTTCAAAAAATTCACCTGCTTTAAAACGATGTTGTTGCTATTTGATATGCAATTGTTTTAAATATTGATATGCTGTGACGTTTGTAGAATTTTTTTACAAGAGGTTTTAAAATCATTTCAAAATCACTTTTGATATTAGGCTGTTTTTACTCATTTTCCACGCAATTGTCTTAGTAGAAGTAGGATTAACATCGTAACCTACTTGTCATCTTTGATTCGTACTTGTATGGTCGTGTAAAAACTGTTACCGTTAAACCACTCAATAAGCCCGATTGCGGCTTGATTGGTTGCGGTAAAATGTCACACAGATTTAATATGAAGACCTTTTTTTGGTCTTTGTAAAGGGAAAAACAATCGCTTCTGCTTTATTTTCAACTACAAAATGAGGCAAAGACTAAAAAAAGTCTTCACATTAAACCTATGTGATGTTTGGACATTTTCGTAAAATGCTGCAAGATCATGATTCGGGCAATCGTCGAAAAAATTTGAGCAAAAAGGTTTTTCCCAACAATGTTATTTTGGGCTGGTACGGCTGCGAGTACAGCTACTCCGCCCGCGGTTTTTGTTGTGCGCGTTTGGCCCGGCAGCCCTAAAGGTCGCACCCCCAAAGGTCGCACCCCCTGTCTTAAATCATGGCTGAAGCCGAATGATCTCATAATCACACGATTTTCGCAGAGACGCGCCGCTGTCGTGCGATTTGCTCATGTGCGGCTGGAAAGGCTTCGCAGCGACGCGGCTATACATGTGCCGGAACGAACGCATGCACTATCTCCATCTCTGCGCCCATCCCGTGCCCGATCACCTCCTCCCGAACAAGAGCAGCCGTCGCGCCCGCGCTGAAGGCGGAGTGTCCTCGAATGGCGATCAGGCTAAAGCGAGCGAAAACGCACTGGAAGGAGCGCGCGACTCCGAAAGTAATGGACGCTCGATTGCGGCTGAGCCATCAGGCGATGCAGCGAATTAAAATGCGGATTTGTTTTGAGCATGGTGACACTTTTGGTTTGTCATTAACCTGCCGAAGATACTTGGTGTTGCGCTGATTCTTTGTGCGCTTTGATCTTACAAGCGTTTGAGTTTTTTACGACAAATCATTCATTAAAACGCTTCATTCGACTTGCAGCTGTGTTGATAAAAATTTTGTTTCATTATTACTCGATTGCAGTGTTTCACATAGATCAATTCTTTTCTTGCAGTTGATTCTGGCAGTTTCAACCCTGCTTAATAAGATTAGCTTTATCAAGTTCATTTTATGTTAAGTTGGCTTTGAGTGTTTTCTGAACCCAAAAGTAGAAGGAGCAGATTCCAAGTGCTCTTCTTGTTGCAGTAAGCTGAAATTGATGGAACGATCGCTACAAGAAGATCTTTCGTTGATGCTCGATGTCAGTTTAAGGTGAATCACATGGACTGCGATTAACTTTGTCCAACTCGACTTGCTTGACTGAGACTGCACTTTTGTAAGTCCTTATTATAAGTGGAGACAAATCGATCGAGTAGGAATTTAATAGAACCAGCTTATGCAAGATCGTGTATGTCAGCAAAAGTTTAAAATTGTATTATACATAAAACAAGTAAATGTGTGGCTATTTAACTTTCAATTTTTAAAGTAATTTGTTCATTTTGCTTTTATTACATCTTAAATGAGATACTAATTGGTCCATATTTTTTATTGCAAAGTAAACTTGAAAATACCTGTATAAAATAGATGTCATTAAGAGCACTGTCATGTCTACAGCTAGGAATTGAAAATCCCTGCTGAAATGAACGAGCTTGAACAAATACGGTGTTCGGGAATAAAAAGAATCTATATATTTTTGACCCTATAAATTTTACTGTAGGACTATATGGTGCTCAGGGATTTAGATGAGAAAAGGCCCTAGGCTATTCCATTTGTGCGGCCCCCCCCATTTTAGAACTCAGAATTTTTCTTTAAACAACTAACTTGTCATTACTAAAGGTCAAAGATATGAGTGCATTATACATGCACTGATGCATTGCATAGACATAAAAATTGACACTGAAAAACTTGCATTAACCTAGTATTGTAAAAACATTATGGAATCAACTGAAATTTTTAATAAATGAAGTAGTATGATTCAAGTCTTTTTGTATTATTGTCTCTTGCACATAAATTAGCATTCTGCAGCAAGTTTCAAAGCCCTGACTGCTTTGATGGCATAATACAGGGTGACACAAAAAAAACGGTCATCACCAAAAATTGAATAACTTCCATAATGTTATTGAGATTGACACAAAACTTCAGCTACATTAGGTCAAGCCTGTGTAGCAGACATCTCCAAAGTTTCAAGTCTGTACTACAAAAACTCTTTGTTTCACTGGCGCTCAAAAAATGTGCTCCAAATGAGCTCCCTGGCGCTGCAGGCACATTTGGATCCAGCTGGTAAAATTCTCAATGACCCTCCTGCATTCCTCCCTTGGGATTGCTCTTATTGCTGTGATTGCTGCCTTCAGGTCAGGGATAGTCTGGGGGTTGTTGCCATACACCCTGTCCTTAAGATATTCCCACAGATAAAAATCTGGGGGGTTCAAGTCTGGTGAATGCAGCGACCACTGTGGATCACACCTGCGGCTAATCAGTTGGTCAGGGAAACGCTGCTGTAGCCATGCCAATGATTCGTTTGAAGTGTGGAGGGTGGCAGCATCCTGCTGGAACCACTGGAGGACCCTGACAATTCTTCTCTGTCGACCAAGTGCTGTCCAGAACTTGCCGAATGCCGAGCACCTGGACATATCGCTCAGTGTTGATTGTCACAGACCGCTTGTTGTCATCCTTGAACCAGAATGGTCCAATGATGCCATGTTTATGGCAACCCAGGCACTGCACTT
The DNA here is from genome assembly GCA_963680785.1 of Diplosoma virens. Lineage (NCBI taxonomy): Eukaryota > Metazoa > Chordata > Ascidiacea > Aplousobranchia > Didemnidae > Diplosoma > Diplosoma virens. The sequence continues at coordinate 34,118,430 of OY796895.1, read as the reverse complement.
CACAGAATGTAATGGCCTTTGCAGACAGTGCAGAAGATGTTGTTCTTAGAGTTCACATGACCTGACAACAAAAAATGTGCCTTGTCAGAAAATCAGACATTGTCAAGGAAGTCTGGCACAGCGTCAATCTTGTTGCAAAACCACTGGCACATGATCACTCCTTCATGTCAGGTGTAAGCTTTTGTTTAATCTGTATCCTGTAAGGATAGGTGTGGAGATCTGCAATCAAAACTCTCTGCATGGACTCCCAGTTGATTCCAAGCTCCATTTACTTGAAACAGGCAGACTCGATACATAATGACGGCACTTGAGATTGTTAATCAAAGATTTTGAAAATTAAAATATTGTTGCCTTAATTTTTTATAGCTGCTACATTTATCGCGCTAACGTTGGCGGCAGCAGCTTTGATTAGTAACTCAAAATTAAGATGCGTTCTATACACAGGTACACAGTTTTTCCATCGTTTTTAGGGTCAAATATCCACTGCATTCTATACATGGTATCGTCCTATACGTGGGTATTTACAGTAAATGTTTTTTAGTGTTTTGCGAATAATGCTGACATTTTTGTGCATTTTGAATAATGAACATGATTTAAATACAATTTCTTGGTAAAATTTAAAATTTTCAAATTTTGGCTTCATTAAGGCGCCGTGAGTATTGGCAGGTTTTTGAAGGGTGCCGTGAACAAAAAAAGTTTGGAAACTGCTGCTATAAAGGACACATGTAGTCAACACCACATTTTTCAGAGGCACCTTGTCCAATTTCTACTCAAGCTGGAGGAAGAGAAACCATCCACTGGTATCCAAGGGTGGCATTCTGATTGTGGCGGTATCAGGACAAGTTCCCGACTGACATGTGCCCGACGGCGACATGCCCGACGGACATTTTCCCGATGGACACCTGCCCGAATAAATAGTGCCCGATGGACAAATGCCCGATTAGGACAATTGCCCGATTATGAAATTTGCCCGAATAGGAAATTTGCGAGAATTTATTATGCACTTCAAGAATATTGAATAAAAGTAGAATTTATTATGCACTTCAAGAATATTGAATAAAAGTACACTGAAGAATACGAATAGAGTACACTGAATAAAAAGAATATGTCATTGATAAAAAAGGCAATTCATTCAAAAGGCAACTAAAATTTTAAATTGTGAGCTATTCCTCTCAAAAAATCTACTATTTCTCGATTTTCATAATCTTGCACAATGTTTGCTATCCTTTTGGTTGCATCTTGATATTTTTTTCTTTTTGAGGGAGGCTCTTGTCCTGCCAACATTTGGTTGATGATTGTATCGTTAAGAGCTTGTTCAGTCTTCAGTACCTGAAGAAAACGCCAGATATTGGGATGACTTGAGGTTATATTCGCCTGTAAATGGTTGTGCCATCCTTCCAAGGAATTGATTGTTCGTGGCAAATCATCGCATACGCGATCATGCATATTCCACATACAAATAGGAAATGGTGGGTTTCCTCTATTACGTCGGCGTCTCCTGCTGATAAAAGTATCTTCAAAGTAGTTAATTACTCCATCTGCTTCTTCGCACATACTTTCTTGTAAGTGTTCAAAAGCTTGCACAACACTGTCTGATGGCACAAAAGCCAGTGCTGGTATCATTCGAATGCTTATGGCAAACTCAGCATCGCTCTGATATCTTGATTGCAACCCTTCTGTTTGTACAACATGCACATTTGTGTGATGTAATGCTTGACTGTTTTTTCTTGTCCAATCACATGGTAATGTGAGCAGAAACGATTAAAAAGGTAACTTAGCAAATTGTGACCTAATTCAGCCTGCCAATTGCAAATGATTAATCCAGTGAAATGATGACACTTGGATAATACAATAGAGTTTTTGAAATCTTTTGACATTCTCAAATATATAAAGCCTACTTCTCCTACACATAGCACCCCATCTAAGACAAGAGGACAATATTTTAGTGAGGGTTGGGAGTATGTCCACATTTTCCCTTAGGACGAAATGACCAAGAGATATTGCTCTAAGGATTTGACTAAGCCAGAAAACTCTTGTTAAACAAGACGAATCAAGGTAATTTATGCATTATTATATTTTTGGGCCCCAATGGGATCATCAACAAAAGGGGAGGCATGCTTTGCAAGAACCATTTTGCTTTAAGCAGCCATACAGTAGCTTCACTGTACGACATAAGGCACTAAACTTGGTAGTGAGATGAATAAGCACTGTTGGCACAGAATAAAGATTAGTAGTGGAAGAATTTCAAGTGCCCATAACCCGAGAGCACTAATATTCAACAGCATCCTTGAATTGAGTGCACTAGAGGCTCTTACAGGCCTTGCATAGCATTGTTGGCTAGGTCAGAGTACAGGCCATGGGATAACAGATGTGTATCTGCTCCAATATCCAGAAGGGCCTAAGACTTCTTTGCTGCACCAGTGGAAGGATTGACTGTGGGCACAGACAAGACTTGATGGCATTTTCTTATACCTTTTTCCTGAGATACATTTGCAACATGAGGAGTGTCTGTGGGCAAAGAAGTAAACATACTCAAAGGTGTGGTGATGTGACTTCCATCTTTGCTAGTCCTTTCCTGTTTCTGAAAGCCAGAACATGGAGACAAATGGTCTGAAAAAGGAGGATGTAACAGCAAATGGTGCATCTTAGCACAAATTATAATGTGCCTTACTAGAGCAATCTTTAACACTGAGGCCAATGCCAAGGTAATTGAAACAGATTTGTTTCTGTTTAATTAATGTCCTCTTATCATTCAAAGAATTTTTGCCAAACCTTTGGCAACGCCAAATGCTGTGGTCAGTTGCTTTGAAGCTGCACACTTGCACAAGGATTGTGAATATTTTGCGGTTTCTTTTGCTAGTCACTGACCTTACTTACAAATCCATTTGTGCAACGTGAGCCTGGAATGATTCAACTTGGACCAACCAGTATTATATGGAGATATTTTATCTTTGGTTCTTTCCATGAGTTTGCCAAGCTCAGAGCTTGCCAGTTGCTGTGATTGATCAATAAGCTTGACAAACTAATGAAACGGAATAACCTCCATGTTATATCCTTGTTGCAAAGCTCAGCAAACTGCTCTTGAAGGTGCTGAGGAAATCAAGAAAAAATCCCCTCAGCAGTAGCTACTGAATTGATAAAATGTGTCACATTTGCTGACTCAATAACCATCTTGCAATTTACCAAACCTGAGTAGATGTTTTGTTAGAAGTTATCAACCCTAAGCCAAATAACAGAGTCAGTCTGAATATGATCGTTTACCAGCAACCAAAGCTAAGGTTATTCACCAACAACCAAGTCCAACAGAGGTTATGCAGTTTTAACTATGGCTGTTTAACAACAACCAAACTTAAGCTATTTTCAATGTTCCAACAACAATGACTGCTTCAACTGTGGCTGTTTGCCAACAACCAAAATTCAAATTATTTCTACAAGCTCCAACAACAAATTCAATCATTTTACCTATGGTGCAGTCAAATCTTTTTCACCATTCTTTGATTGATAACCGTTGTTTTAAAAGCTTAGCATTCTTTTACTAGTACCGGTACCAGAATTCATCAACAAAATATATTGGCACTTCTACCAATACTAATAACATTGAATGAATATCAATACTAGTTGAACATTAGCTTAAAATATAAACTTAAGCTCAAATTATAACATAAACTTAAACTCAAATTTTAACTTTAAAATGGTTGGTTGGTCACTCTTCAAATAATATTAATGAATTATCTAAACTATACTGACAATGTTTTAAGCAAATGAAGTAATCCAATAATATGCATTATTTCATGATGGAAAATTTTAAAAGGCTGCACATGTAGAACCAAAGAACTAATACTAGCTTTAAGATGCATTTGTAATAGGGAATTTCCCAAGTACAAAATTATGAAGGAATCTCACCAAAACAGGCCCTGACCAGAGTTACTAAAATGTACAATCATGAAACTGATGCTAGTAGTTTAGTTTTAAAGTTTTTACTCACTACTGCAACAATTATAGGTTTTAAAAAGGAAAAAATTATTTTTTTGCTTTATTATATGCCAGAAAAAATCACAAAAAAGCCAGAAAAATTGGCTTTTTTAGCAGTTTTTTAAAAAAATAAAAAAAAGGACTAGTTTTATTTCCTTCTTTCACATTTGTTTCTCAAACAATTTTAATAAATTTTATCTTTTTAGAATCACAAAAAACAAAACTTTTAATAAAAAAAATTGTTACTGTAAGTGTGTAGGTCAAAAACACTGAGTAAACATAAGCAAAAAAGTTGCTCTTAAGCAATTTACAAACAAATTTTAAGGTCGTACTTTTCAATTTAAGCAAAAAAAACAAAAGAGGATTAAACAGCTTAGAATAATGTTTGAACATTAATATCATTTCTTTTATCACCTCAGGATGCAATCCACCACAGGTTGGCCACCCCTGCTTTAGGTAGTTTTAAGTTTGTTAAGTTTTAATAGAATTACAAACTTTGAAGTCGAATTTCAAGGCCCCTGGACATGGAGGGCCTATGTTCATATTATGAATTTTTACTCATTGGATGAAACAAAATTCTTACAAATAATCTCTTGCAAAGCGAATTTTTTGTATAACAAGAAACTCATACTGCGAGGTTCTACTGTATAGAGAAAAACCTGATTTGCACAAGCATGTCAATGCAAAACAATAATAGGGCTTGGGCTGCGTTTTTTGATAAATTCTTATATTCTTCAATTAAACTTTCCAAAAAAAGAGCAACAGGAATTTCTGCAACTTTAGCTTTTAGGGCAGTATGTAATGCAAATTTTATTAAGCTTTCATAGTCCAATGCTGTTAACTCCATTGGCATTTCTGTAATCTTACTGAATTTTGTACCCAGCAAATTTGTGTCAAGCTGCTAAGATGATTTTTAATGTCACTGAAAATTCTATTAGCAAGTCTTCTCCACATTCTTCTATTAGTTCACGAAGATGTTGAAAACGCCTAAAAAGTCTTTTTCCCAACATCTGACAACCAGAACTGTAGCTTTCACAAAAATATTACTGTATTTTTGTCTTGTGCTTGAAAGACAGAAAATTTTTTACCCTGTGAAGATGCACAGGTTTCATTTGGTTTAGAAAAGATATCACATAGGTATTAGGTAAGCAGGTCTTAAAAGCCAGTTTGGATTTTCAGTCTGCTCAACAAATGAAATTTGTTGTCTTAAAAATAGGACATCAATTCTCTTTTCAGTTCAAATATTCTAGCTAAGATCTTTCTCCTTGAGAGCCATCTAATCTCTGTATGCAGCAACAAGGTTTTATGTTTACTGCCCATGGACTCACAATTGCTTAAAAATACAATTTTGCAATGGCCAAGATTTTATGAAATTAACAATCTGAACTGCTTTATCCAACACTCAGTGAGGGTGACATTTTTTTGTTACAAAGGGTGACAATCTGTGGATGATGCAATGAAGACTTTTCGAGTTTTTTGCTACATTTTTTATTTTAATTATAGCACCATTTATTTTTCCTGTTGATTAACTTTACTTCATCACTGCAAACCAAAATGCATTTTTGCCTACTAATATCATGTGCTTTCATAAAGTCATCAATGACATTAAATATATCATTTCCTGTGCTGCACAACTCTAAACTTTTGTAAAGCAACCAATCATCCTAATTATCAATTCAATTTTAATTTGGTTTCATCCAAAATGACTGGTGGTGGCCAGATGCATCCCACTACTTCTACAACTCTTCTTACACCTTCTCTTCACCTACACCAATCTGCCACATCTTTCCTTAAACCAATCCTTCTCATATTTTCTTCAACTTGTCCTCTCCATTTCATCTTTAGTTGATCCTGTTTATGTTTTCGATCCACTTCATGTACCATTTCCTTCATCAAAACATCTTCCTCAGGTTGTCCTAAAGCATGACCACATCACCTCAAACCATTCACCCTTGCCAGGTTATCTGCTGCTTCCTTCAATCCCAGCTCCTCTGTACTTCTCATGCCCACCAACTTTACTCTGCACATCACCCTCACCATAAATCTTTCTGCTCTTTTCAAAATACCTACTTCATTTTCTTTCAATCACCACATTTTGGTTTCATAACATAGTTGATCTTACATTTTTTTAATAGCTTTCCTTTAAATAGCTTTTAAATAGATCTTTTAAATAGCTTTCTTTTCATCCTCAAAGAGAATCTTTTTCCAAAGAGTATCTCACCACACTCTCTGAATCTTCCAACCCACTCTTGTTCTTGGTGTTACTGCAGCTTTACATCCTCCACTGGTAGTCAACCTATTGCCAAGATAGCAAAATCTCTTCACAGTTTCCACTTCATCACACATTACCTCCTATTGCACTTCTCCTGCACCATTTGTCATTTTATTATGTTTACTACAAACAAAAAATCTTGCTGCACTTGGAGTTACTTTTTTTAACTTAGAATATCTTCCATTAATTCATTGGTCACATTTTGTGCATAGCAATGAATTTACAGTCACCCTTTTGCCACATATTTCAAATGGGTCTATTCTACTCCAGATGAGTGTACTTCACCTCAGACCTCCACATCATCACCTTTGTTTTTGTATGATTCACCTTCAGTCTTTTGCTCTCCAATACACTTTTCCATTTTAGAAACCTTTCCTTCAGACCTTCCATAGTTTCACTCATCAGTACCAAATCATCTGCATACAAAGCTTCATTAATAAGCCTTCTCTTGCATTCTCTGTCACAACATCCACAACAATTGCAAACAACAAAAAAATGATAAAATAGATCCCTGATGTACACCAACCACTACATATATGCTTCTGCAAATTCAGATCCAATTTTAACTTTTGTTTTTGAGCCCTCATACAAACTCATCACTGCTTTCACCAAGATCTCCTGGTAGTCCTTTCTTCCTCAATGCCCATTGCATTACTCTTCTTGGAACTGTATCAAAAACCTTTTTTAAATCCACAAAACACATGTACAATTACTATCCTGTCTATATTCCTCTTGCATTTATCTCACTATAAAAAGAGCATCCATTGTTCCTGGTATAAAGCCAAATTGCATGTCATCCACTTCCACCAATGCTCTTATCCTTTTCTCCAATACCCTTTCCATGATCTTTATTCTATGTTCCAATAACTTCACTCTTCACATTTCGTCTTTTCGTCACATCTTCTTTTCCCTTGTTGATTACTGCATTTTGTCTGCATTTCATCACATCCCTTTTTCTCTTGTAGATTGGCACCATCACACTAGTCTTCAAATATTCTGGCATTTTTTTTTGCATCAAGTACTCTCTGACAAAGTTTCATCATCACATCAATTCCAACTTTTTGACTTGCATTTATCATTTCCATGCTCACCTCTGAAAGTCCTGATGCTTTCCCTCATTTCATTTTATGTGTTGAACTTGTTATTTCCTCCAAGGAAACCTCTTTCACTGGACCTTCCACTATACCAATATTAGTCTTTTGATCCCATGCATTCTCTTTATTCATCATCTTTTTTATTTGTTCTTTCTGCACTCTCTTTCAATTCTTCTCGTTAAACACAAATCTGCCATTTATTCATCTCAAACATCATCCAACATTTACATCTTGTCCTTCCTTTTTTAATAACTTCACAAGCTTAAACACATTGTTTGGTCTGTTACATAAATTTTTTATCTCTTGCTCAAACTCCTCATTGCTCTACTGATAATTTTTTGTTTTTTGATTTCTCTCTTGTAATTACGGTATCTTTATTCTCTTCTGATGAGATCTTGCACATCTCTCTAAATGTGTGCTTTTTTCTCTTTATTGCTTCTTGCATTTTCTCATTCGACCACCATGCAGCTTTTCACACCCTCCTTCATTTTCTCTTTCCTGAAAGTTCTTCACAAGCCTCAAAAACCCCATCCTTAAATGAACCTCACAAATCCTTTGCTTCAGTATTAACTAATTCTTTCTCCTTGTTCTTAAATTTTTCCCTTGTTTCTTTTTTATTTAATTTCCATACCCTCCATTGCATGTTCTGTTTCATTTTTATGTGCTTAAACAGGTTTTCCTTCTTCACATCAGCAACCACTAACCCAGGGGTTCTTAACCTTTTTTGTCTCGTTTACTCCTTGCCAAATAAAAAAAGTATAATTTACCCCCATCTCCTTGGAGATATCTTGTGAAGAAAAGTAAAACATCCTTTTTTGTTTTGTTTACCAGAGCACATATCAAAAAAGTTTTTCAGTTGTGGAAGATACAATTGTTCTTGATAGGGTCCTGTGAAAAATAATGTCTACTCAAATGTCCCGGATAACTATGATAAAGCACACAAGAATGTAAGAATTTTCTTTTAATACTAACTGACATACAATTTTAACAGTCAATCAGTGAGACTTTTGTGCTTGTTTTCCATGAACAATTTCTGAGATTCTTGGAGCAGTTGTTGAAAGATTACATGTCGTCTTTGGGAATTAAGCGAGATCGATGTTTTGTTTTAATAGTGAACAGTGAAGAGAACCCTGCTTCACACAGATAAGTAGTTATAAAAGGTACAACAACTTCCAACGCATGCTTAGTCAGCATAGGAAACTCTTCGACTAATCCACACCAAAACTTGGAAAAGTCACCATTGCACGAAATAAATTTGGAGTGAAGCATTGTCGAACATTGAAGATCAATCAGCTTGTCCTTACAAGGATCATCATCTGCAATACTTTCTAACTTCGCTTCGAAAGGATGAGTTATCCAAAGAGCAGTACTGTTAGAAATTGCACCTTTAAAGTAACTGTCAAAGTTGTTTTTTAAGGTGGCGAGGTGCTGGCATATCTCGACTTCGAGGTCAGAAATCTCGTTGCGATTTCTATTGACTTTCCAATCATCAAATGTTGGAAAATTCGTGTAAATTCCTTTTTGAACTCTTCTATTCCACAGATCTAATTTTTTCTGAAAGCCTTGAATTTTATCACATGCATCTACAATAGTAATACTTTTTCCTTGCATCTGCATATTGAGCTGGTTCAAACTTGAAAAAATGTCTGTCAAGTATGCCAATGCTCCAATAAATTTGTTGTTGTCAAAGTGCTTACTCAATGGGGATTTGCGTTCTCAAAGAAAAGTCTCAATTTCACCACATAGTTCGAAAACTTGAGACAAAACAAGACCCCTAGAGAGCCATCGAACGTCAGTGTGATAAAGGAGAACAGTGTGTTCTGAACCCATCTGATCACAAAGCACTTTGAAAAGTCGATGATTAAAAGCACAAGCTTTGATAAAATTCACACATTCAATCACATGCTTCAATACAGCTTTCAAGTATTTGGAAGGGTTTTACTTGCCAGTGCATGTCGATGAAGAGCACAATGAATAGATATGATGTGTGGTGCGCGTTTTTTCACCAAAGTTGTAAAGCCTGACTTAGCACTGAGCATCAAAGGCGCACCGTCTGTGCAAATTGAACCCACATGATTCCAGGATATATTATTTTGTTGAAAGAAATGATCCATTTTTTCCATGACATTAACCGCTTTGGTAGTTGTCTCTAAACTTTCGCACATCAAGAACTCCTCTTTCAACTTGCCAGCATGCACATATTGACGGTACACTAACAAATATGCACAGTTCGACACATCAGTCAACTCATCTAGCTGAATACTAATTTTTGCCTTACTAGCTAGAATTTCGTCTGTTACCTGATTTAAAATATCCTGTGACATGTCACTTATATGACAGCATACTGTATCATTTGACAAAGCAATTTTCTCAAGTTTTTTTTGTTCTACTCCACAAACAAGTTCAACCATGTCCATAGCGCACGGTTTGATAAGTCATTCACCAATTGTATGTGGCTTCTTTTCCTTTGCTATTCTGTAAGCAACATGATATGATGCTTCCAATCCTGCTTTGTCTTCAGAACAGAATCCTAATTTAGGTAGTGTTCCTGCAGCACGAAATCGAGCACGTTTGGCCAGCAAAGACTTCTGGTCATCATGTACATGATTGGAATGGCATGAAGTAAAATGAGCTTTTAAAATTGACGGCTTCATAGAACCATTACCAAGCACTTTGGAGCAAAAGATACACTGTGGTTTTTGAACATCATCTGTCGCAATGAAGTCGAACCCAAAGTCAACATGTGATTCTAAATATGTTCGTTTCTTTGACATAATAACTGCAGATTGTTTAGCTTTAACCTGTATTTACTTACACTGCTGAAATAAAAATGTTAGTACACTTGCGTTGTGATAAATTGAAGTTATATATTTGAATTATAATCCAGTGCAAAACTATCACTTTTTTAATATGGAAAATTGAAGTTTGCGTTAGTTTATAATTCAGTAAATTTACCCCTTCAGTAGGTAAAATTTACCCCCGGTTAAGAACCCCTGCACTAATCTGTGTTGCAGTTCCTAAGAAATCACCTTGACATCTTTTTAAGAACTTTTTCCACCAAAAAAAAATCATTCTCAGTTTCATTACCACCTGAACTATGTGTTACCTTCCTTTTCTCCTTTTTTAAAAAACCATGTATTTGCCACACATAAATCCTTCTGATTGCAGAATTTTAACAGCATTCCACCTTCCAAATTTTGCTTCCCAATTCCATTTCCTCCATGTACACCCTCAAATCCATTCACCTTTTTTTCCAACATGACCATTAAAGTCTCCAATCTGCAAAGTCAATTCTTTTTTACCTTTTATATCCCATTCATAAACCAGTTCATCAGAAAATTTATCCTTCTGTATATCTGGCTTTCACTTTGAGGTGCATAGACACAATCATTTCTTTCCCAAATATAAGGCATATTGTCATTATTCTATCACTCTTTCTCTGTATCTCAACAACATTCTTACACAGCTCCTCCTTGACCAATACTTTCACATTACTCTTCCCAGTAATATTTCCCAACCACCATAACTTGTATCTTCTTCAACTCCAATAAAACAAGCTCCTTGGCCCCTCCATTGTACCTCTTGTAGACCACAAATATTTACCTTCCTCTTTTTCAATTCCTCTTCCACCTCTGTCCCTCTACTACAAAGACTCCTGATGTTTCAGGTTTCTTAGTTTCATTCCAATCTGAGTCTTTTTCTTGTTTTTCAATTTATACCCAGAGATTCTTTGCACTCCCTGCTTATTTAAGGGCTGCTGAGAGCCATTTTATATATTATAGGCATTTTCATAAGTTTTTGGAGCAAATTTTTATTAATCACATTCCCTTGCTGACACCAACAACAGTTGTCTGCTTTGGACATAGCCTTTGCCTAAAAAGACTATACCTGCAAGGCAACAGGTTGATCTATTTAATCCATAGTTGGAACCCTAACAGGTGCTCTCACTCCAGGTCAGAGTGAGCCTGGGAGTAATGGGATTTAAAGGGTAACTCCACTTTCCCAATAATTTGAAAACTGCTAAACTGAAGCTTTTCCTTCCAATGTAGTTTAATGTCATATTCAAGAACATTTTTTCTATTTTTAATAAAATCAATTAAAAAGTTTCAACGTTATCATGCAAGAAATGTACATTTGAGGGGTTAAAAGCAGGGCTTTGGAGCAGGCACAAATATGCAACTGCTCCAGTTCCAGCTCCGGAGCTATCTTCTAACACAAAGTAGCTCCAGCTCCAGAGCTCCTTGATACCAATGCTCCAACTCCAGCTCCATTGATTAAAATTTATGTTCAAGCATGTTTGTGCATTTTGAAGTTTCAAGTTTTTAAATTTTCATTCATTTAATCACACAACTCGATGAATTCAAAAAATTTATTTCTGATACAGTACACCGTCTTCAACACAAAGTTTTCCACAACCATTCATGCGAAGGAATAGGATTGCCTCTAATAAGTCATCTTTTATCGAAGTTTGCAGATCCAAGCAAATAATGTGCAGTGTAGAGAATAGCCTCTCCACACTAACTTGTGTTGATGGCAAAGCGGTGACTGTGTATGCTGCTTTTTGCAAAATGGCTGGGTAGCAAGAAATTGCATCCATGACAGTCATTTTTGATGACCTATCAATGTTTTCGATGTCTGTTAATGCATTGTTGAAGTCCATTTTGAACAGTCAAAGTGGAGATAAATTACTAGCTGCATCTTCTGTTTAAGTTTTGTGGCACTTTACCTGCCTGTCAAGTAGCTTTTCAAAGTCCTCATCTTCTGAATCCGAGGTAGATGAAAAGTTTTTTTTTCTGCTGCTTTGATTTTCTTCCTCAAACAGGTTTGCACCACATTTTCTTTTCTTATGATGTTTAAGGGAAAGCGCAATTTGGAGTAGAGCAGACTTCCCTTTTGCACGTTCCTCATCATTCAAAGTCACCCTATACATGGGGTCAACATATACTGCTGCCAGTAACACATTGTGGTCAAGAAGAACCTTTTCATGGCGTTCCAAGGATGTTCTCATGGCATCAGTCAAAATGCCACCAATTTGAGAAAATTTGAAAATTAACTTTTTCCATTCTTTGAAAAATGACCCTGGTGTCAAATTGGCTGCCTGTAGTTTTTTGGTTGTGAGAAAAGGATGGTGAAGCAAACCCTCCAATTGTTTGACTTCATTCCACTGAGCATCAGACAGTGATACATCTGAATGTACGACGTCCATTAACACTAGGTTTACCGCGATTTTTTACCCCTTCGCTTACCATTGAGTCGATTTCGACTCAACATTATAATTGATCTGTTAAGTGCGTTTTTATGTGTTTTTTTGCCCAACAACAATCACTGAAAATGCAAATAATATGCAGAAAATTGTATTTATTCTAAAATGATGTCAATAAAATACCGGATGATAATGCAGCTGTAATGTTTTACTGGGATGAAGCACACTGTTTGCATTTTACATACACAACTCTTGTGTTATTTTGTGAGCAGCTTCCGCAGGATGGACGATTGCAAGTCATGCACAATGTTACAGTCATATACTTACAATTTGCTCCATGACAATGCTGACGCTTCCGAGTTGCAGTGCTGTTTGGTCTACATTGAGGGAGGTCACTGTCCGCGCTATTGTTTGCCATTCTTTTGATGAGTGTTTCCACAAGACAAAGAATAAATTTTCGTCGGCTAATTTGTTTTCGTGTTGATTTTTTATAGAGTATCCAAGTGTTGATTGCAGCAATATCCAGCATATTTCCCCAAACACTCATAGGCCATCTTCGAGTAGCAGATCGTGTGGTGTACAGACGCGCCATTTGGTCAAAGCAATCGACTCCAACTTTGTTTTTATTGTAGAACAGTACGATCTCTGGCTTTTTCTTTACCGTAGTTTGGTCCACATCTGGTGATCGATGCATACTTGATAGCATGCATACTGTTTTCTTTGATTTTGGTTGATACTTTACAAAGAGGCCTTCACTGTCGCTATTCCAAAAGAACTGACTTGAATGTAGACCTCCATTTTCTGCCTCTGTCATTTTTTTTGACAATTCTCTTCGATTTTTCCTCATTGTTCCTACAATGGAAATCTTTTCATTTGCAAGCCTTTTTGCTAACTGCAAGGAGGTGAAGAAGTTATCGCAAGTGATGTTGTATCCTTTTCCAGTTACATGTTGCGCTAGCTTCATAACAACCGACTCAGCAAGAGGCACACCACCACGTTCATCTTTTTCTTGCGCTCCGAGATAAGGTATAATATTGGAGACATACTTTGAATTTACGTCAACAATTACCCAAAACTTTATCCCATATTTGTCGGGTTTGTTGGGCATAAATGTAATAAAAGAGCACCGTGACTTACAAGGCATAAGTTGTTCGTCGACAGTGAGAGAAAAATCACACACATATTTGCTTTGGCACAGTGAGGTAAACTTTTCAAAGACTTCTCTTATCGGTGCAAACTTGTCAATATCAGGTCCTCGCTTGTTTCTGTTTGGCTTATCATCAAATCGCATAAATTTCAAAATTTCGAGAAACAAATTGCGCCCCATTGTTTCGTAAAATATTGGAATGCCATAGCTTTTGCTCCACAGAAAAGCAACTGGATGGCCTTTTCCGTAGATTTCTCGTGCGTACTGTAGACCAATAAAAGCTTCCAGTTTCTGCAAATCCAACAAAAATGAAGTAGCACCTCTGCATTGCGCTTCCTCGTTGGTGTACTTGACAATATTTCTCAGGATGCTTTCATGAATAAAATGCTTCCAAGCATCATAAGGGGTCACAATACCTCTTGCAATTGCTCCTGGAACACCAGAAGAGGCAGTAAAAATGTTATGTGCCCTGATTCTTCCGGTAACTCTTGATGAAAAACGTTCCCACAAAGCACCGTTTCTTCCTAACACCTGGTTAGATGACAATGTTGCAGTTTGAGGTAGCATGAGATTAGCTTGTTCACTGTCGCTCTCATCGTCACTATTGTCACTGCTTTCAGCATCTGATACAGCTAAATTTGAGCAGTCACCAGCAGTTTCTTCACCTAAACTATCTGCAAAATGCATGTCGTCTTCATCTGAACAATCATCATCTGTGTCCCAAGACACAATTATATTTGCAGCTTCATCAGCAGTATTTTGATTAGCCATATCAACTATTTTTAGTTATCAAATAAATTTTGCTAAAAAAAGCTTTCGTTCAATTTATCTTTTGGCTATCTTATCTGTAAAAGCAAAAGAAGCACTAAAACTAGTATGGTAATTAGGCAACTAATGAGTAATATAATTCATATATGTAGACCTATAGCCTAACAATTATGCAAAAACCGCGACTACTTTGCAGATGATCTAACTGCTCGGGCAAATAATTCTCTCTAATACGCTCATGTTGAAGATGCTTTATATTCTGCACTAATAGCCTGATTTTTCTAAAACGGTTTGACGATTCTGCTCAACTGAGCTCAAATGGAAATTGAAAACACTAGGTACAATTATAACAAAGTAGCTGGAAAGCTTCTGCACGTTACAGCATTTAGAACAGCGCTTCTTAACCTTTTTTCCTTCATTACCCACTTCACTACTTAATAAATCTATATTCCCCACTACCTTTCATACTTTTAAGACTCAATGAAAAATCAAAATGCAGTCTGATGACCTGTTGTGATATATCCAACAGCACAACGGTATGTAACGAAAAGAACAATTTATTGAGAAAAATAACAACCTATTTATTAACTTCGGTTCAAATTTGTCAATGTGATTTTTGTTGCTGCTTTTCAGCGACGATCAACTTAATGTCAGGTTTTAGTTTTGAGATTGCACAACGCAAATCTGATTCCAGATTTAACATTGAGTTTCGTGCTTTTGTTTTTATGGTGACAACATTCGAAAAAGCTGATTCGCAAAGGTATGTCGATGAGAAAGCAGTCAGCAATGATAATGGTTTTGCTGCAACTTTTGGGTATATATTCATCATAATTGCCCAAAATTTACCCAATGTATTATCTTCAAATGAAGCTTTGGCAGCTGAATCATGAATCATTTCCAAAAACTGTTCTTGTGTGTTTTCTTCATCATCTTGAACACCTGCAACAGGGAATCGAAATGGATTCCTAGTTAATGCCATTGTAGGAGTGTCATCTTCAATGGATGGAAAATACCGATGAAATTCACAAGTAAGCTTGTCCAAATGTTCAACAACATCACTTTGAATAACGGAACTAATACCAGTCATTCCAAACATTTTATGTAACGTCGGAAATGACGCGACACTGCCACCACTCTGTATTTTCCCTTTCCACAATTCCAGCTTTGCAATAAATGCAGCTATCTTGTCCCGTTGCACAATTATGTTTGAATCCATTCCTTGTAACTTGCGATTCAGTTCATTCAAATGACCAAATATGTCTGCAAGATACGCCAATCTCTTCTGAAATATACTGTCAGTAATAATTGACTTCAATTCTCTTTTCTTTTGAATTTCAAGAAATTCAATAACCTCTTGAAGTAAAAGCACAAGGCGATTTAACATGTTGCCTTTGGAAAGCCAGCGAACAGAAGTGTGATACACCAAATTTTGATGTTCTGATTCCATATCCTGACACAATCTTTGGAAGAGCCGGGAATTCAATGCACTCGCTTTTATGTAGTTTAAGATCTTTATTGCAGAATCCAATGTTTGCTTGAGTTCTTCAGGCATTGTTCTTGACGCCAATGCCTCTCGATGTATGATACAGTGCGTGGCAATAATATTTGGATTCTTCCTTTTCACCAGTTCAACAAAACCAGACCGCGCACCCAACATAGCAGGTGCCCCATCAGTACACACACCAACGAGTTTATTCCAATGCAACTTTTCAGTCTCAAAAAATTCTTCCACCAGTTTGAACACATCGCTCGCCTTTGTGGTAGTTTCCAATGGCCGACAAAAAAGAAAGTCTTCCTCAATGGCTTGATTGTGAACATACCGAACAAACACCATCAGTTGAGATAGATTTGCAACGTCAACCGACTCATCGAGTTGAATTGCAAACACAGGTGAAGCTTTAATATTAGCGATGAGTTTAGATTTGATATTGCATGCCATATCATCAATGCGTGACTTAATAGTGTCATTGGACAAGGATACTTGCTTAATCTTGGAAACGGCATTTGAGTCGAGCAAAATAGTAGCACACTCTACGAGACACGGTTTTATCAGTGTCTCGGCGATGTTATAAGGCTTTTTGGCTTTTGCAACTTGTAAAGAAACTGCATAAGATGCTGTCAGCATTGCCTTTGAAGTGGTTTGAAACTGACCGGTAGTATCCAATCTCATTTTCTTCACTTGATGTGCTTTTAGTTCAAAGTAGCTCCGGTTCTTTTCAGCTAACTGTGAGTGGACTTTGACTTGATGTTGTTTCAGTTGATAGGGCTTCATGGAGGCATTTGAAAAAGTTTTAAGGCATATAACACATTGTGGTAACTGCTCATTACCTTTATCCACAAATATGAATCCATAATTCAGGTAATCATCGTCATATTTTCGTTTAACTTTAGTCATAATGCTAAACTAATCTAGACTACAGAATCTTTCTAGAAATCTAAACAACTTCTAGATTAGAAATCTAGAATTTACCAGATAAGTAATAAAAGTTATTGCCTTAAGCATGAAGATTCGAAAATTTAACTGTTAGGCTAGTTATAAACTAGCATTAGGCAACTAACCTGGTTCACTTCCTGTATCAATATCAGCTGATAACATTTTTAAGACTTGTTAAGAATATAATAAGCCTTATCCATTTCCAAACAGCAACTTCAACCGCAGATATTAGCAATAACTTCAATGGCAACATATAGAACACAATACAGCTCATTAGAAAGCTGCTTTCCTAACTAACAAAATGATATGTAACTTGGGGAATTCCCGCTTTCGATACTTAAGCAGTATCCATTGATATTTGGAAGGGAGGCCGCGCTCAAAAGGTTAAGTTTTCGAAACTTCATGCATATGGATTTCCTAAAATCATACTGGCTCTCACATTCCTGTTTAAAGTTTTTCACTGCCCATGTCCTTCGTTTTCCGAAACCTCAAATTACCCACCTGAAATCCTCAAATTCCCCACTAGTGGGTAATTACCCACTGGTTAAGAACCTCGGATTTAGAACAAATATCAACGAAACGAGGGCGATGACCTGAATATCATGTTGTGAAAACGAAAATAATTATTTAAGACCGGGTCAATATTTGTAAATAAGATTATTATCTGGCAATAATTAGATCACCAGCTGGTAGCACTGTGTGCTTCCCGTCGAAATACACAACTATAAACGCCCAATCCAGGCTTTGAGTCGAAATTGACTCATTGGTAATACACGGGGTGCCAATTTTGCGGGGGTCAAAGGTCGGCTTCCGGTCAACTTATAAAGTTAGAAAAACTAAATTTAGAAACTACGATAAATTAATGGAAAAGTCAAAGACTTTTAGAAATCTTTTTGCTATAATAAAGTGGGAATGCTACAATAAACAAACATGCCAAGTCGAAATCGACTCGGCGGTAATCCTAGTGTTAAGGCAGGTTTAAATTCAAGAAGGTGTTCCAGTGTGAGGTATGTGCTGCCCCATCTGGTTGCTTGGTCTAGAATGGCACCTTTGTTTGTGTTTCTCCTCAAAATTGCATCAATTTTAGGTTATCTGGTAGCTACCACAACCTGGCAGATTTTGCTAATTAGTGAAGCAACATGCCTCAGTTTCAACCCATCACGTATTGCCAGCTGCAATGTATGGGCAGTACATTGCATATGTGTCATCGTTTTAAACTCAGAATCATATCTAAAAGCCAAGTTAATTTCTTCTTCTAATGTTGAAATGCCTTCAAGTTCATCTTCATTTTTAGCTACAACAGTAATGGAGTCTTCAGATAATTTCTGAACTGCTAGAGTCATGTTTGAAGCATTATTTGTGACTACTGCCAACACTTGTTCTTTGCTTATCTCAAAGTCCTTCAGAACATCTTCAACCAGCCTCTGGCTAAAATCACTGGAGTGCTGGTTTTCTGTGTCCTTTACTGCCTATGTAAAGATCCTCACTTCATTTTTGGAATCAACAAACTGAACATTCAATGCAAAATAGTTTATTTTGTGCCTTGTGCATCCATCCATTTTTAAAAACAAAAATTTATAGGGTTTTTTTGACCAATAGTAGAACAATTTTTTTATTTAGAAAAACTAGGCAACCTAAATTGCAATTTTAAATCTTAGAGTATTTCTTTTAAGTTTTATGTTTGATATTTAATAATGGGGCGTCAAGACAAATTAGTAGAATTTTTACCTTCAATAATAAAAAATGATGGAAAAAACAAAAATTATATATATATATATAATTTAGTAAATTTTTTATTCATTTATTTCTTCTCTTCTTTCGGCCTTTATTATGTAACGTAGCATTTTACGGTAAAAAGAATCGCAATGCTCCTGACCGATTTCTGCAAATTTTAATGAAATAATTTCTTTTAATTCTTGTTCATTCCTTGCACAAGCTCTTATCACTAGATTCTTCCAGACAGAAAAAATATTTTCTATAGGATTCAAAAAAAGGCTTGTACAGTGGTAAATAGCAAAGCTTTAAATTCAATTCGCTAATTGTTTCGTTTAAACCCTTGTAGTGATGAATTCTCGCATTATCAAGGATAAAAACAGGATCACCTATTCCTGCAGCCAAACACTGATTTTTTAACTCAATCAAACAAGTTTTAAAGTCCTCACCGTTAACTGCAGTATTATGAATTTTGTTATAAATCAGGCCGTATTTGTTCATTGCAGCCACCACTAAAATGTTGACGGTTTCTAGCAGCACTGACACTCACATAAGGGGAAGAGCCTACAATAGATCTGCCCTTTTTAGGACGAAAAACTACACAAAAGCCCACTTCATCTATAAATACCAAATTTAAGTGTTCAGTTTCTGCCTCTAATCTCCTGAATTCTTCTGCATATCTTTCCCTTATATCGATTGTTCTGACATCGTTTCTTCTTTGAGGGATCAGTACTGTTGATTTAACAGTGTAATGAAACCCACAAAGAATTCTATCTATCGCACTTTTACTAGTTAGAATGTTAAATTTTTCTTGAACTAGATTGACAATATCTGAGTCTAAGTAGGCAATTTTCATCAACCCATGATAGTACTTCATTTTTTTATCTAAGGTCAATTTAGAACGTGTATCACCGCCTCTCTTCTCATTAGCATCTCCTGTTTTGTTGAATTGATTGACGATTCTCCATACTGTTGAGTACTTTAATGAAAGCATTGAAGAAATATCTTTGACCGATATTCCATCACGAGACTTCTCTATAATTCTTCTTTTGTCCTCTGCTGTTATTTTTCTTCTTTCCGACATGACAATTTTTTTTCAATAATCTTAATCCAATATCAAAATTAAGTATAAAATCTATAAAATTTAAAATTGCAGTTAATGTTATTTAGTTTTCCTGAATTATAATTTAGGAAGAGAGGTAATTTTTAAAATCCATTTAAAAATTATAGCAAGCAAAATCCAACATTTCATTTAGTTTTTAAAAAATTTTTATTTAAAAAGCTGAATGTTTTCGACTATCATTAGTCCTTATCAAAGCATCTAAAATTGTTTAAAATCGTCTAAAAAAACTTTTAACCATAAACATCAATTACAATCAATTAAAATATATAACAATATAAAAAACAATAATTTTCTCAAGTTTATGCTATCACTGTTATTACTAATTCAATTTAAAGGCAAACACAATTACACAAAACAACGTCAGAATTCACAGAGGAAAAAAAGAAGAGAAAAAAAAGAGAAAAAGCAATGCAAATCACATGACTAAATTAGAAGAGTTGTAGCAAGAAAGACGAGCCATTTTCATACAGTTGTTTATTTAATTTAGGTTGATGTTTTTTAATGTTCTTTATAGTTGCACTGGGTTAAGTGCATGGCAGTTAAGTGCACGGCAGAAAATTTCCAAATAAGTTTCGAAATGTCTTTAGCGAATATGTGGGATTTTTTAAAAACTAAATGAAATGTTGGATTTTGCTTGCTATAATTTTTAAATGGATTTCCTGAATTAAAAAAATGTTCTACTATTGGTCAGGAAACCCTATATCACGTAACTCATCTTTTAATATGTTCTTCTGTTCTTCAGCTTCACACCAAATCAGATTTCTAAGGCTTGATAATGAAACACGAAGTTTTTCAGCCATTTCTTTGTGCAAACCTATAAAGGCAGGTGAAGAGAAGAGCTTTAGAGGCACTTCATTCTCCATAACCAGTTGAATAAGATGGTGTTTGAATTTTTCTTTTGTCATTGACACAGTAATTTTTTCACTCTGAAAGTATTTTGAAAGTTTCTGTTGCTTGTTTGCACTGCTTTTTTGAACAACTTCTTGCTTCTTTGCTTGTTCTTCTTCAACAACAGACTTGAAAATGTCAGGGTGATGCCTTTCAATGTGATGTTCCAGATTGAAAAGTTTTGATCCTAATTTGACTCTACAAGTATCTCTTTTTTTTTGATTTAACAAACATAACCCTCTTCATCCACTTTCTGGAATGGTTGGCAACAGTACATTTCTTAGTTTCTCTACTCATATTTAATGCAATAGTAAAACCAACTAAATTTTAGCCTGAAATTCAAATGTTTGGTTCAGCACCCATATAGAAGATATAATGATAATGTACCAGTAGCCTACGTAGAAATCAGTAAAACAAAGTACCATATAAACTAAATACAAAATGAATTACTGTACTTAACTTCCTTTATTACAATATGGAAACTAAAAGCTGGATTAGACTGTGTACTGCCAGCACTGATTTCCAAAATGTTGCAACAATAATGTTGTAGCTATGAACATGAGCCAGCACTGATATCCAAATTCCTATGCACATGGTAGAGGCTTCAATTTTTCAATTTTGTGAAGAGTAGCTGTTAAATTATGTGAAATGCGCCAATAACAGTAACATCTCAGGAAATGAACCGGAGCTGGAGCTAACTTTCAAACAACTGGCTCCAGCTCCGGCTCCAGCTCCACTTGAATTAGCTCCAGCTCCGGCTCCAGCTCCGGCTCCAGCTCCACTTGAATTAGCTCCAGCTCCTCTGAAAAAGCCTGGCTCTGGCTCCAAAGCCCTGGTTAAAACCCTTGCTTGCATCTTTAATCATTGTTAGTCTGTATAAATTCATAGCAAAGACAATGAAGTCAAAAATGATTTCAAAACAATATTTAATTCTCGCTAAGTGTCAGATACAAATGAACCAGATTTGTTTGTGTTATCAAAATTGTTAACTTATATAAAATGTCATCAAAAACTAAAGCAACAAGTACTATTTATAGAAAACCAACAAGAAATTTCAAACAAAGATGAAAGGTTTCTTTTTTAATTTTTCAAATGTTGCTTAATTATGCAAATAATTTTAAAAGACTTTGGACAAAATGATTAAATACGAGGGTCAGTCAATAAGTAATGAGACTTTTTTAATAACTCAAGTTTGCAATGACTGGTAATCAAAAAATGCTTTTTTATTTTTCAACATAGTCTCCCTCCTTTGCAACACACTTGTTCCATCTTGATATTAGATTGTCTATTCCTTTGGCATAGAATTCCGTGGACTGGGTCCTTAGCCAGTTGCTCACAGCAGCCTTCACTTCTTCATCAGTCTGGAAGTGAATTCCCCTCATACTCTCTTTGAGTGGGCCGAAGAGGTGAAAATCAGATGGTGCAAGGTCTGGGCTGTAGGGTGGGTGTGTTAGAAGTTTCCAGCCTAAATCTTCAATTTTGGCTAGGGTTCTTGCTGCTGTGTGGGGCCTTGCATTATCCTGAAGGAGAATCACACCTCTTGATTGAAGTCCTCTCCGTTTGTTCTTAATGTCTTTTTTCACTTGAGTTAGCAGCTCACAGTAGTTCTCTGAGTTCACAGTATTGCCCCTTTCCAAGAAACTGATAGTGATCGGCCCATTTCTGTCCCAGAACACAGTGAGCATGACTTTCCTTAAACTTTTCTGAGATTTGAATTTTTTCTTCACTGGGGAAGAAACATGCTTCCACTCCATTGATCGTCGTTTCGATTCAGGTTCATAATGAAAGACCCAGGTCTCATCAGTTGTCACTATTCTCGATAGAAATACATCTCCCTCCTTTCTGTATCTGCGTAGTGATGCTCTGGAAGCCATCAGGCGCTGCATTTTGTGATCATCCGTTAACATCTTTGGAACCCAGCGACAGCTGACTTTTGAAAAACGCAGCTTCTCACGCACAATTGCGTACACTGTGCCATGGGAGATGTCCAAGTTTGTAGCAATTTCATCTAAAGTGACCCTTCTATCAGATTTGATCAGGTCTTCAACTGCCTGTACTGCTTCTGGGGTAGAGACATCCACAGGTCTTCCACTTCTCAGATCATCAGTAATGCTTTCGCGTCCATCTTTGAATGCTTGCACCCATTTGTAGAAGTTTGCTCTAGACATACAGGAAGGACCATATTGTCTTTGCATTCTAGACAGAATCTCACATGATTTTACACTCTCTGCCAACAGAAATCTGATGACTCCTCTTTGTTCCAAGCATGAGCTGTTTCCTAGCCTAGTAGTCATTTCAATTTATCGTCACACCTACAGTAATCTGAAAATAAACAAGTTTTGTTGTAAATAAGATGACAACTCCATTCATAATCATCACATAAAATTTCAGTTGCATAACTCCAAGAACACCAAAGTAATTGAGAAAGTCTCATTACTTATTGACTGACCCTCGTAAAACTTTGATTGTATCATTAGAACTTGGATAAAATATCCAAAATACAAACCAGGCTGATGGTAAAAGTTTTCAACATTGTTAATGATTGCCATCGTTTCTGCTTCTATTTTGTTGCCCATAACAGTATCACCTATGAAAATAAATACATTTACTCAATCTTTTTGGTAAAAAAAAGAATTTCAAACAAAACAAAAAATTGTTTTGTTTGAAATTAAACCTAGAAGGTCATTAACCTAGTAATTTTTATCTTTTAAGGCACTAAAATTGAGAATGTTAAATACTTAGATATTGCATAATGCAGTGATTGGCAAATTTTGTGTGACAGCTCAAATTATTTTTTTGTTGTTGACAAAACGATTAAATAAAACTTTGATTGTATCATTAGAACTTAGATAAAATATCCAAAATACAAACCAGGCTGATGGTAAAAGTTTTCAACATTGTTAATGATTGCCATCGTTTCTGCTTCTATTTTGTTGCCCATAACAGTATCACCTATGAAAAATAAATACATTTACTCAATCTTTTTGGTAAAAAAAAGAATTTCAAACAAAACAAAAAATTGTTTTGTTTGAAATTAAACCTAGAAGGTCATTAACCTAGTAATTTTTATCTTTTAAGGCACTAAAATTGAGAATGTTAAATACTTAGATATTGCATAATGCAGTGATTGGCAAATTTTGTGTGACAGCTCAAATTATTTTTTTGTTGTTGACAAAACGATTAAATAAAACTTTGATTGCATCATTAGAACTTAGATAAAATATCCAAAATACAAACCAGGCTGATGGTAAAAGTTTTCAACATTGTTAATGATTGCCATCGTTTCTGCTTCTATTTTGTTGCCCATAACAGTATCACCTATGAAAAATAAATACATTTACTCAATCTTTTTGGTAAAAAAAAGAATTTCAAACTAGAAGGTCATTAAAAAGAAATTAAACCTAGAAGGTCATTAAACTTAGTAATTTTTATCTTTTAAGGCACTAAAATTGAGAATGTTAAGTACTTAGATATTGCATAATGCAGTGATTGGCAAATTTTGTGTGACAGCTCAAATTATTTTTTTGTTGTTCTATTGGTATTCCATTGAAAATCTTGTTTCATTTGTGTTTTTACAAGTGATGAAATCCTGTTTTCTTATTTGTAATTTTTTGTAAATTTCAAGATCTTGAATAGATTAGTTGGATGATTTGATATAAAATGGCTCAATATTAAAGATTATTAAATCAGTAAATAATAATATTAATGACAATTTACATGTTTTTTTTAACATTGCATTTTCAATAAAAATACCAAAATTGTTCTACTTCTGACAAAAGTTTATCCAACAAAGATTCAAAATGAGCAATTATAATAATGAGCAAAGCATTTTTATCTAAGTTTATAAGACACAAGAACTTACATCAGTATTTTTTTTTTCATTTCATCTCTGTATTTATCTTTCTGACTTACAAAAAACGATGGAGGCACTGTAATTGGGCAAGCAATTAGCCTGACCTGCTTCTGAAGATGCCAAGATACTAATGTTTGGTTAAAATTTTTATTTTGGGTTTTTAGTTTTATTGAGAAAGACTGAAATTTAGGTCTGCTTGCCAAAACTGCCAAGCAGGAAAAAGTGTTGTAAAGGGTCCTTCCCAAGTGCAAAACAGTATGGAGCAAGTAGGTTTTGAACCAAAACTATGTCAGTCACAATCACAACACTCTTAACTACTCAACCATGCTGCCAACTATGATCAAATATTAAACCATTCAATGAAAAAAGTTTCTAAAATCTAACCTGTGTAAACAAGACCTTAGTCAACTTGCAAATGCATTTCAAGATACCCTTAAAGCTAAAGTTAGAAATCTATTAAACATTAAACACACACACATACACACCTGCATTAGCCACCTACTTTTTGTTTTAAAACGTTTGGGCAAAACCACATTATTTGATTTTACATTGCTGAATCATGAAAAACAGAATTACATGGCAAAAACTACAAATAATAAATCTTGCAAAATAGTACAATAGACCCAACCTTTTACCAACTACAACTTTAAAGCAGTACTTTATTATTATTTTGACTAGATGAAAAAGTTTTATCCATTCTGCTTTACCACATTCTATTCTATCTTCAGTTGATTTCTTTGATTTTTTTGGCTTTGGTTCTTCTATACACCATTGCTATATACAGGGTGTTTCAAAAAATTTGACATGTAAATATTACAGAAACTGCATAGTCAAATCAAATGAAATTCAACAGGTTTAATGTTGACCAAAACAAGATTTAATGACCATAAAAGATTTCACAAATGTTCAATGTGTGCACCGCCTGTGACCCGGCACACGTCAAGTCCGTAGTGTAGCTCTTCCCAAACACAATGCAGCACGTCTTGTGTAACTGTCTTCAGTGCAGCTGTGATTTTTTGTTTGAACTTGTTTGCATTTGCAGGAAGAGGGGGGACATAAACCAAGCTCTTCACATATCCCCAGAGAAAAAAATTGCAGGAGGTCAGGTCAGGTGAATGTGGCGGCCATTTCAACATCACATTGTCTTCACCACCAGCACGCCCAATCCATCTCCTTGGCAGTGCACAGCGAGCGTCCAGTGATGTGGAGTACTGTCCTGTTGATAAACGAAATCTACATTTGCAATAAGCTCATCTATTAGCCAGTTTTGAAGCATCTGCAGATAAACATCACCAGTTACATTTCCCTCAAAGAAAAATGGGCCATGAACATGGTTTTTTGAGATGGCACAAAACACATTCACTTTTGGTGACTCCCTCTCATGCTCAATAGTGGCATGGGGATTTTCTTTGCCCCAAATGCAAACATTATGCCTATTGACTTTGCCATTTGTATGAGGTCTCATTGCTGAACACAGGACGTTCATTGAACTTGTCTGCTTCAAGTTTCTCTTGCATATCAACACAGCATTGTTTGTGCTTTTGCTTGTCATCTGCAGTTATGGCCTGAACAAGCTGCAGTTTGTAGGGTTTCATTACCAAATGTGTCCTTACCACCTGCCAAACTGTCATTGGAGGTATCATAGTCTCCATACTTGTTCTTCTTACGGACTTTTTGGGGCTTCACAAGAGTGTTTGATGAATTCACTTGACCTTCCTTTCTGTTGTTGCTGGTCATCCAGATCCTTTTGCTCTGCACAGACAGCCTTCATCTCCGAATTTCTTTTTCCAACTCCAAATCTGCTTTGCTGTTGGTGACTTCTTAGAGAACTTTCTCACAAACGCATGCTGCACAGTCTTGTTTGAGCATACTCCAACACACAAGACACGCCTTTTCTCTGCTAGTGAATATTATTTAAACACACAGGTTTGAACGCAGTATGAATAATTTATCAATTAAAATTTCTACACCTGAAAAGGTAAACATATCAAATATAGGGTTTTCCATTAAGAACTCAACCTTTTGCAATAAGAAGTTAAAAAATTATATACATATATCGTAGATAATATGGGGTCTCTGTATTAGGTCTCCATAAAATATATATAGATAGGTATATACAGCGTGGCCGAAAAGTCCCAGGACACTATACATGTATTTTCAATAAAACACAGTATTTTATAATGAAACACACAGAAACGTATATATTCAACAAAAAAGAGAACTTTATTAGAAACACAGCAGAAAACAACTAGAGTAATTTAGTGGTCTAGGGGATCAGTATGTTGGCCCTCATTGTTCTTGCACAATTCCATTCGCCTCCATGTTCTTTGTGCCATTTTTTGGAGAGAATTCCTTGATATGCTAGCAAAAGCTGCAATAATCGCATGCTTTAGCTGATCAATGGTTTCGTATCTAATACCAGAAACTTGACCTTTAATAAAACCCCATAATGAGTTGTCTGGAGTGGTCAAGTCGGGGCTTCGTGGTGGCCAAGCAAAAGAATTTGATCCGCGGCCAATCCATCGATCAGGAAACTCTGCATTTAGCAGCGCTCTCACAGGAAGTGCAAAATGTGCAGGTGCACCATCTTGCTGTAGCCATACACGATCCTTAATACCAAGTTCTATTAACTTGGGAATGAACCACTTTCTAATCATATTGGCATATGATTCCTGGTTGACATTGCCATCAAAGAAATAAGGACCAATCAAATGTTCAGATGTCATTGCAGCCCAAATCATGACATGAGGAGGATTATTTTCAAGTTCTTCTTTGTAAAAAGGGTTTTCTTTAGCCCAGAAATATATGTTTCGACTTTTAGAACTTTTATAAATGGCGCATTCATCGCTGAATATTATCTTTCTGTGATTTCTTTGACCATCAGGAAAGCGATTTAAAAATTTCTCACAGAATTCCTTTCTTCGATCCATATCTTCATCTGACAACTGATTTACCGACATAGGCTTATACGCTTTGACATTCAAGTCCTTTTTCATATGATCCATCATGGTAGCCCTTGGTATTCCAAGTTCAGCAGAACGTTTTCTGGTGGATTTCTTGGGAGACTGTTGCAGTGATTTTTGAACACCAGCACACGTTTCCTTTCGTGTTTCAGGCCTGCCACTTCTTGCCTGATCCAGAACGCTACCTGTTTCAAAAACTTTCTTCTCCCACAGATACAGATTACTTCTTGATGGCGCGGGCTTTCCAAATCTTTCTGTGAAAGCACTTCGAATATCTTCCATAGTCATGTCATTCCTGATGCGGTCGTGAACCCAAACAGCAGCAATTAAGCGCTCCTCAACAGTAAATACACTGATGTCACTCATGACCTTAAATAACCTGAAAAAATAAATCAAATAAATTGTTTTAACAAGATTAGAATATTAAAACTGCATTTAACAATATTTAACAGCATTAAAATATTAAAAATAGAGTGTCCTGGGACTTTTCGGCCACCCTGTAGACCTATCGGAGATCCTATATGAAGACCCAATATTATGGGGACTATATTATGTAGACCATATTATGGAGACCTAATATCTATTATTGAGACTACATTATGGAGACCCAATATAATATTATGGAAACTATATTATAGAAACCTAATTATGGAGACTATAGATTAAGGAGACCTAATACAGAGACCCCATATTATCTACAATATATGTATATAGACCCTATTGGGTGACCCTATACAAAGATATATTTATAAAAGTTTTAGCAAAACAAATTTGATTGCAAAAAGAACGAATTTGATTGCAAAAATGAATTAGATTGAAAAACCCTATATATAGAATTTATTACATATTAATGAGGAAAGAGAATTTATTCATTAATTTCTTTATGATTAAGACACCTGTTTAAATATTGTATCATTTTACGATAGTATCCATCATAGTCACTTGAATTAACAATATTAAAGCCCTCATTGATTAAATTTTTTAGTTCGCCTTCATTTCTAGCTTCTTTTACACAAATTTTTTCCATTTACTGAAGCAATTTTCAATCAGGTTCATAAAAGGTGAATATGGTGGTAAGTATAGCAATTTTAGTTCTAGGTCATTAATCACATCATTTAACCCCCTATAACAGGGGTCTCCAACTCAAAGTTAGCCATGGGCCACTTTTTTAAATTTCTAGGCGCCACAGGCCACAATCCAATACACATAGTACAAAGATAATACATAAATATGCAACAAAAGAAATTTATGTTTTATAAAAATGTGCTTCAATGATGCACAAAACAAGTTGAATACATTTATTTACTTGTACTGGATGTTTGGCAACGTTTTATAGCGACGAGTGACTCGATGTTGGGCCTTATTTTACGCTGGTTTGCTAGTCTTAACACAGCATGCAAATGTTCATCTGTCAGTCGTGTGCGGAGGGCGGTTTTATTGATTTTCATTGTTGAAAAAAACTGTTCGCAAACATATGTGCTGCCAAACATCGCAAGTATACGACGGGTGTGTGAGAGCAACTTTGGGAATCTTTCCTCTGAAACATACTGGTAAAACTCTGGAACATTGACTTCTGCGTACTTTTCTTTCATCAATGTGTCACATTGAATATCCAGCAACTCCATCTGAAACTCCGCTGACACTGATTGAACATTCACAGACATAGGCGTAGAAAACAGAGTAAATTCCTTTTTGAGCGCCAAAAAGTCTTGAAATCGACAGTCAAATTCCTCATGTAACGTCATAATTTTATCTGCATATTGCTTCATATCGTAATTATCAACGTTTTTCAGAGATGACAGAGTTGGAAAATTGGCAAAATTTCCAATTTCTAATTGGGTTGCCCATAACAACAACTTGCACTTGAACGATTTGATGGCATCAAACATGGCTGTTACCACCTTAGTGTGACCTTGCAAGGTGGTGTTCAGATCATTCATATGTGATGTAAGATCACATAGAAATGCTAAGTCAGAATTAAACTTTGATTCACCTAGTTGCGGAATTTCGGCATTTTTTAAAGCCATGAAAAGACCAATCTCTTCCCTCAAAGCGAAAAATCGTTTCAGTACATTACCACGGCTGAGCCAGCGGACATCAGTGTGGTATAGGAGTTCACCATACTCACTTTCCATAGCTTCAAGGAAAGACTTGAATTGCCGATGGTTAAGAGCCCGTGATCTAATAAAGTTCACAGTTTTTACCACGACGATCATGACATTGTTCATATCCAAGCGCTTTCCACAGAGAGCCTCTTGGTGAATAATGCAGTGTATTGCTTGGATAGACACGCCAAGTGTCTGCATTTTATCACGGAGAAGACCAACCAAACCCACTCTTTCTGATTGCATTGCAGGTGCCCCATCTGTTGCCACCGATACCAACTTATGCCAATCAAAATCTGCTTGTTCGACACAATTTTCCAACTCACGAAATATATCTACACCAGTTGTTGTTCCTTTCATTGGAATTAAATCTAATAATTCTTCCGTGATATTCAAATTTTTGTCCACGCCATGAACAAACACTGCGCACATAGCAGTATCGGAGATGTCTGTACTCTTGTCCAGTGCCAGCGAAAAGGCTTCAAATTTTTTTCCAATTGACAAAAGTTGCTGGTACAAATCAGCTGCTAATTCTGTTACACGTCTGGCCACCGTGTTAGCGGAAAGACTGATGTCCTCAAAGCACCTGGACTTTTCTGGACATAGAATTTCACAGGCTTTCAACATACACTGCTTAATAAACTTTCCTTCAACAAAAGGACGTGATGATTTTGCAATCATCTTGCTTATTGCAAAACTTGCCTTCACAGAGGCTTTGCTGGCTTTGTTTATATCCGTAAAATAATTTTTCTGTTTCACAAGTGAGGATTTTAATTCTGACATCTTTTCTTGACGCATTTTTCCTTTATAGACATGATACTTTTTTTTGTGTAATGACTCGTAATGGCGTCGTATATTGTATTCCTTATGAACAGCAATAATTGCGCAACATATCAGACACTGAACCTTCTCATTTGAATTGCAAACAAAATACAGCTCCTCCCACTTCTCCTGAAATTTTCTGTGCTCTTCTGAACATTTTCGTTTCTTGGACATTACTTAAAATTTAGCTGATTTGATTCTCCGCAGTTCTGCCGTAACTGCAACAACAAATTCAAAAAAATTAACGCTGCTTTGTGCACTCGTGCAAATTTCTGATTATGAACCTCACACCAATTATGCTACAATGAACTGACTGAAACTTGTTTATTACATCACAATGAAGATTTGATAATTACAAATGAAGACGGTAGGGTAGAGGCTTATGCTTAATATTTCAATGTTGCAAATCGTTGATGTGATAAATAAAATAATGCGTTTTTGTTTTTAACCACGGCGCAGGCCGCATGAAATTGTCTTGCGGGCCACGTGTTGGAGATCCCTGCCCTATAATGATGTATCCTAGCATTGTCTAGAATGAAAAGTGGATCATAAATCTCCTTAACTGTACAAACATTTTTTAGATCAGTTAAACACTGTTTGAAAGTTTTGCCATTCACAGGATTATTGAAAATTTTATGGAAAATCATTCCATACTTGTTCATTGCTGCGAATACCGAGATGTTTCTGGATCTAGCTTTGGGCACAGTTACTATGGCTGATGCTCCAGCAACTGATCTTCCATGCTTAGGGCAGGTAGATATCGAGAATCCTACTTTATCAATAAAAATCAAGCTTTTATCAGGTAAACTCTCTTGAAATGATTAAAAATTTATTGCATAAGAGACTCTTTCTTCAATTGTCGACTCAAGATTCCTTCCTTCCATGCAGGGACTACAGTTGTTTTTTTTTATAGTATAATGGAATTCCCTCAAGCATCAATCAATTGTGCTAATAGAAACCTCCAAATCATGCACTTCAATCAATTTAGCTCTTATATCTTTAAGTCGGAGTAAACAGTTATTATCCACCCATTTAAGAATTTTTTGCTTAATTTCAGGAGAGATTTTAGATCTTCTGTTCCCTCCTTGTTGCTTTAACAAGTATTCTCCTGTAGCTAGAAATATCTTGACGATTTTGAATACGGTGTGATAATTGAGGTCTAAAGCCTTTGCAATAGCTTTGGTCATCCAACCTTTTTGAACTTTATGTACAATTCTTCTGCAGTCGTCATTCGTAATTCTATTGTAAGGCATGCTTGTTAAATATTATTTAAAAGATTTTTAAAACAGTAAACTAAAAGTTTACAATGCTATATAGGTAAAATTCTATATAAATTTTATATATTAAAAAAGTTGGTTTTTAACTTTTGATTGCAAAACATTAACTTTTTATTGCAAAAGATTAACTTCTTATTGCAAAAGGTTGACTTCTTAATGGAAAACCCTATAGTAAGCACAAAATTTTGGCTTGTTTCTGCACATGCTGTGTGAATTTAAAGTTATTTATTTTTAAGGAACTGCCAAAGTTATTAGATTGCAAAATGATGTCAAATTTTTTGAAACACCCTGTATATATTTTTTTGCTCCATTTTAAAACAATAATTATTGTACACCTACACAAAGCTATAAAAATGTGAAGAAAAATTAAATTAACAAGACAGAAATAAAAAACAGTTAACCTTGTTTGTAGGCTATCTTCAGTTGATTTCTTTGACTTCTTTGGCTTCAGTTCTTCTATATACCATTGCTTTATATATTTTTTTCCTCCAGTGTAAAACAATAATTATTGTACACTTACACAAAGCTATACTACAAAAATATGAAGAAAAGTTAAATTAAAGACAGAAATAAAAAACAGTTAACCTTGTTTTTATGCTATCTTTAGTTGATTTCTTCGACTTCTTTGGCTTCAGTTCAAATCGAACATTATCCCATTTATTCGATGTAACCACCCTTGTTACGAACTACAGCCTTAAGTCTACCCACAAATGCATCACAGGCGGCACGGATCTGCTCTTGAGGGATTGCGTCCCATTCCTTCTTCAGTTTTGCCTTCAGAGCATCAAGAGAAGAGTGAGGACAAGCTGAAACCTTTGCCTCCAAAATGGACCAAATAGAGAAGTCCAAAGGATTAAGGTCCGGGCTCCTAGCAGGCCACAATTCTTTGCTAATGAAGGATGGAATTTTCCTTTGAATCCATGTCTGTGTCATTTTGGAGCCATGTGATGGTGCTGAATCTTGTTAAAGACTCCATGGCAAACCTTGGAAGTGTTTATCAGCCCAGGGTAGCAAGTGGGATACCAAAATGTCGGAAACGTATCGTTCCGAGTTCAATTTCACCCCCGAAGGCACAAAAACCAGCGGAGATCTTCCAGACAGAGTTACCGCTGCCCAAATCATTACCGATTGCAGATTCTGACGTCTTGTTACGATCCTACCTTCAACTGAAGTAGAAGAACCCCAAACCCAGTCGTTCTGCTGGTTAACAACCTGCTGTATGTCAAATTTTTTCTCATCCGTGAACACCAAGTTGGGGAGCGTGCCTTGATCGATCTCATCCACAATTTGATGACTTCTTTCCATTCTCATCCTCTTATGGTGTTCTGTAAGTTCATGACGATGAAGCATTTTGTAGGGTTTCTTACCAAGATCATCTTTCATCACTCGATACATCGTCGAATTGCTCACATTTGCTTCAGCAGCCAGTTTTCGATGAGATCGATGCGGATTATGACGTAGCTTCTCTCACGTGTTTTTAACCAGTTTCGGGGTACGAACAGTTCGTTTACGACCACGTCCTGGTTTATCCAATGTTGTCCCAGTCTCATTAAATTTTTTAACGATTTTCCAAACAGTTGTTCGGTTCATTTTTAACCTTTTTGCGATCGATGAATTACTTTCGCCTTGCTTGTGGAACTTGATAACAATGTTTCTATCTACTGTCATTATCTAAATTCTAATGTTTAGCTTTTAAGACCTGAATTGCAAAGACAAGGTTATAAGCTTCAAAATTATATCAAATTTGATGGCTATACATGTTTTTACAGGGTTTTAAATAATGGTCAAAATACCGTTGCCTTAATTATGAAACACCCTGTATAATTACAATTCCGAAAACAGCATTTAGAATAGAACAACAATTCAGAACAATATAATTTAAAAAAAACATCCTGAATAAAACAATGTTTCAAAATTTATTGGCTTTACTTTTTATTTTGAAATCTCAAATTAAAAGACAAAAAATAATTGAAAATAGGCCTACATGTATGGATCTAATTTTAGGAAAAATTTTGGAAGTTCACTTTAATTGCCAGAGCTCTTCATAATAGCAGATACTTTATTAATAACTAATTTTTAAATATTGCTCTGAAGCTCGAATCAATCTTTTGTTGGCAACTTGGCTGCTTCTTCTGCCATGCTTTTAAAAAACAAATTTGTCAAACTGTTTTCTTTTTCTGCAAATAAAACACAGAAAAATTAATACCTAAAAAAAGTCAGAATTTTACCCATGCCACATGGTACACCGTTCATCATTATTATTATCATCATTTTCAGGGAAAACATTGAATTAGTTCAGTACCGTAAAACGGGGTGACTAAGACCACTTTCGGAGCAAAATCTTTTCCTATTCCTTTTTTGCTTGTGCCTATGGATTATGATTCGTTTCAGTTCGTGGGGACTGGCAATGGCTTTATGTTGGTAATTTTTTTAAAGTGTGTGGTTTATTTCTAGGTTGGACGGGTTCATAAATTGCATTGGTTTTTGTCACCCCGCCATGGGGTGACAAATACCAGTCAATGTATTTCAAATGACTGGTATTTGTACACCTCTTTATGGGGTGTAAAATTCCACAAAACTTTGCGTAAAAAGCAATTTTAGCTTTATTGAAGTTTACTGAATGCTAATGCGATTATTATTTTACTCATTTTGCGCGTTATACGAGAACATACGCTGTACTTACTTATCACTACACTAATGAACAGCAAGTGTGACAAAAATCAGCTTCAAAAAACATAAATTTATTCAAGAATCGCACTGGAGCGCATCAAAAACATTTCGGTCATTAGATTGCTCTACACTTGAAACACTATCAGTGGAATCTGACAAATATTCGCCTTCTGCGCATGCATCTTCCGTCATGTCGGTTGAAGCTGGATTGGATGTCGATGGCTCATCAAGAACTTCGGGTGCTTCTGGTTCCTCTCTCATTGCTGGTGCTGGGTTAGAAGTGGATGGCTCATCGTTGTAAAATTCTCCAACACTTCAGCCAGGAACAACATTCAGTCTCTTGCGTCTTCTCTTTGCTGGTCTGTTCTCTTCGCCCTGGCAAAGATTTTGGAGATGGGCAATGAACACCTCTGAAACTGAAGTGTTTACTTCATCCTGATTGCAGTGACTAGCGCTTGGAAGACAATTGAGAACGGCAGTTCTGTTAAGAGGGTAAATACCACACTTGCGGAAGCCTGCTTTCATATTGTCATTTTGGTTGGGCAGTTCCTCCATTAACTTCCGCAGCATCTTTGGAAATTGGTGTTTGGGCAATGTGCCTGCGTTGTTTCTTGGCCATTTTTTCCACTGGGTTAGAATTTTCCTCCATTTTCTTTTCATTGGGGCAAAGAAAGCCACGTCTAGAGGCTGACAAAGATGGGTAGAATTCGGAGGCAGACAAACGAAGGCAATGTTATTTGCTGCACACTTCTCAATAATTTCCTCATTGAAGTGGGAGGAAAGATTGTCTCCAAAAAGCACTTTTTTGTCAGGAAGACGTCTACAATAAGGCAGAGCAACAGTTTCGAACCAATCTTGAAAACAATATTGGTCAAACCATCCACTTCTTGATCTGTTATACCTGGTTTTCTGCGGCCCACCCTCCTTCCAGATATCCCAAAGATGCTCGCTTTTATAAACTACATATAAGGGAAGAACTTCTCCTGCAGCAGATCCGGCCAGCATAATACTTGTTGATGATTTGGTTCCATTCATGATCCGTTCAGGATATTTGATGCCTCGTTTAAAAATCATGCGTTTCCGGCCTGGGTCGTCCGTCAAATTAGTTTCATCATAGTTTATTATGTTTTGTGGTGGGATTCCGTCCAGTGTTTTTTCCAGTTCATCAAAGTAGCTGTTGATGCTCTCTTCGTTAATTTTAGCTCGTTTTTTTGATATGTTTTGGCACATCCGGTTGTTAATGCGATCCTTATGCCTCTTCAAAAATGAAACTGCCCAATCTTCACCCGGAAAATTATTTTGAAACTTTTTATGTTTGACACCATCTTTGTCTAAAACGCATTTTACGCTCATTCTCAGATCCATCATGTCAAACGGGAAGCCCCAATCGGAAACAGCACAAAGGTGATTGACAATCGAACGTTCCAAAGCAGATGATAAAGCGGTTTGACTTCCTGGTGGTCGAAATACTTTTTGACCGGTTTGAATTTTTATGTAATTGCGAAGTTTAGTGCGACTAAAATCGTACCGGTACTTTTCACACATTTTCCTTTCGCTGGATCCTTGTTGAAGTTCTTCATATGCTTTTTGGAGGGTGTCCGGGTGGGCCGATAGATATGGTCGAGCACCAGGTTTGGGTTTATAAGTTCTTGGCATGATGGAAGAAGCGAATCAACACCAAAACAAACTTCAAACTAAAAAAAGTTACACTCATTAATAAAAGATACGGTTCTAGTACAAATATTACCACGTTGTCAATGGTTTTAGTCACCCCAGTTTTGCTCTGGAAACCTGGGGTGACAAAACCCACTTCAAAAATAGACACAAATATATAAAAAATTTTCAAACTAAAATACACCCTGTTTTGTCGATATACTAAGACAAGCATTTAGACAAAATTCATAGCATAACAAAAAACAGCATTCGAAATACTTACCAAAGTTATTTGTGGTCGAAAACCAAGAAAGTTTTTTCTGCAATAGAGGTAACACTTCAAAGCAATCCTACTCAAGAAAAAAATATTTTTTGAAATGCTATTTTTGCTCAAAGTAATCTACACTAACTGTATTTTGTTTTAAGACCTGAAAAACAAGCATTGCTGATAATATAACTCCTAAACTCAATTCTAAAAATCTGTTAAAACTTTTTCTGGTTTATGGTTTTTGTCACCCCTGGTGGTACTTGTCACCCCGTTTTACGGTATATTTCCTTTGCCCACTTGTTCTTTTGAGGTTGGGGGGGCAGCAGCTCGAGTTGGGATCTCCAAGGATCCCGATCTCCTGCAACTAGCAGCAATTTTGCTGGTGGAATTCCAAGACATGACCAGGCCAGGTGTTCAACATAATTCCGCCAGTGAGTTCTGGGTCTCCCTCTAGGCCTTTTGCCACTCAGAAGAGCAGCCATTAGTTGCTTTGTGGTTCGCTTGTGGGACATTTGTGTCACATGGCCATACCAGTGCAGTTGCTGAATTTGGTTACTATGAAAACCAAAAGCTACTTACTATGGAAAAATAAGCTTGTACACCATGCAGATTAAGCAAAAGCTAGCTACTATGGAAAAACACACTTGGGCAAGATATCAAACAATATCATTGATGAGTCATAGATTATGCAAGTCCAAATAAAAAAATTGTAACGAATAAGCTTTAGTTCAAAAAATAATTTTTTTTTGCATCATAGCAAAAATATATTCTGGTATCTAAACTTACCCTTGCTACATTGCAAATCATTTAGTGCAGTTTGAAGCATTTTTTCTGTTGTATCAGAAGCCTTTTGCTTTCTGTAAAGTGGTTTGACGCTTTGCTTTTCAATTAGTGTAAGAGAATCTACACATAAATCGAATTACAGTAATTGAAATATTGTAACAGAAGTTCTTAAAACAAATTGCATAGAAGCAATGGAAAAAATTATATTAAAAAATGTATAGGGTATAGAGTATTTGTTAATACAAAATCCAAGTCAACATCAATCACTTTGGCTTTTGATGTAAATATCCACACACAAACGATATTATTTTTTGATATCTTGAAACTTAAATAACCATAGTTTTACAGCATAACACATGACTATACAAGTTACTCAATACCCACCTGAAGAAATGTTATTTGCTGATGTCTGAGGTAAAGATGGCAAACTAGACTTGGGCAA
The DNA here is from genome assembly GCA_963680785.1 of Diplosoma virens. NCBI lineage: Eukaryota > Metazoa > Chordata > Ascidiacea > Aplousobranchia > Didemnidae > Diplosoma > Diplosoma virens. The sequence continues at coordinate 34,080,980 of OY796895.1, read as the reverse complement.
TGATGCAAAATGAATAGCTTTTTCAGTTTGCATTTCATCAATCAAAATTGGTGATGTAACTTTCACAACAACTTTAGGAGAAGCAGAATCATCTACCAAACTGGAAAAGCTTGCATCAGCATCACTTGCACAAGACAAAAAGCAATCTTCTGTTTGTGGCAAAAGATTTTTTGGCTGATATGGTTGGCAACAATCCATATTGGAATAAGTTCTAAGTACAAGAAAGTAGCTATCAGTAACAGCTTTAGAAAAATAAAACACACAAAATATTAAACTACTTTCTATGACTGCTTAATGTCAAGACAAAACAATATGTGTAGTTAATCAAAATTTGTGCAGGCAACCCTTGTTATGCTATTTAATTTTGTTTTTAATTAAATCATTAACTTGTTTCAATATTGTGAAAATTTAACTCTATTTTCGAATTTTGCAAAATATTTTAGAATTGTAACTTGTTTTATCATCAACTTGAAATAAACTAATTAATCAGCTTAGCCATAAACTCAACTTTAGTATTTGAAGAAATTAAGGATGTAATGAAATAGAATTATTGCCAAGATATACAGTACATATTGAATAAAATGAAGACAAGAAGTATACAAGTAATGAGAAATAAAAAATTTGAAACAATAAATACAGAGCAAGTTTACATACTACTCAGTGAAAACAGGTGCAAGACTATTTCTTGATATTTAATAAAGGATAAAGTCTTGAAATCTCTGGCTGATTCCTTGATCAATCATTTCAACAACCACAGCACTGATGTGTTACTATGACAAAAAACTGATCTTAGTGGACTATCCATAGAGTTTGGGCTTTTACATATTTCAAGTTGTTCTTTGTCGTATTTCATTTGTATATTTTGGCAATAACTTTACTCCATTATGTGATAATGTATACAAATTTGAATTTTTAAAAATTATGGCTAAATAATTTACTTAATTATGGAATAAGGTAAAATGCCACAATATCCTACTTAACAATACAAATTTAATAAGCCTATTTTCTTTTCATTCATCAGTTTAATATGATTGCTGTACCATATTTTGAGTTATTTGACACTGTTGAAAAAACAAAAAAAACTGTGGTTAAAGTAAAACATTTTTTATTTAACATTTTGTAGCTTACATTGTGGGCTTAATGTGATCATCTATGAATTTAAACTGCTCAAATAAAGACCATGGTTTATGGAAACTGGCTGCGCTGCCAGAAGGATAATTCAACTTTTTTTTTTCTCTTCTGTACTTTTCCTTTAAATACTTCCATTGTGTCTTACACCATTGATCTAGATAAATAAATTTGTATTCAGCCTGAACCATGCAAATATAACAAACTAAACTACATATAAATTATGTTTTTTTAATTCATGTATATTTACTGCAATAAAAAAAGTTTTTATTCATGTACAATTGTTTCATTTTAAAAGCCTTTTTTTAATCTTTTGAAATTTTTAAAATAAAGAACCTTCATTATTTAGGCTACAGAAAAATTTTGATGATCATATTATATCCAAGATTATCTTTAGCTTTTTTATAGCTTAACCCTTTCAAGTCAAATTTTTTCAACTTATGTAAGATATAGTAACTTTAAAGTAATGAAATACATGGCTGGAGATGCTAATCTGACTGCCTGTAAAGATTTTTTCTTATTATTTTGTAACCATAGGGTGGGACATATTTGTCCCATAAGGCTTTTTCTGTCACAGCTAATTGGGACACATATGTCCCACTAGACATGAAAATATCTCCTTGCTCACTGATAAACCATGCAATAACCACACAATCACAATTTATTATTGTAGTACATGTGATACACAGAAAAGCACATTTTGCAATACGGGCTGTTACACTGCCAACACAAAGTTTTTGTGTGTATCTCCTTCCCACGACGTGAGCAACCTACACATCTTCTTGTTCCTTTGATTGGCAAGTTTCTTCCTACATCCACCATCTGACTCACCTGTACGCTTTTCCTTCCTGGACAGAGAGCTTTCTTGACTGGGTTCTGCTCCAGGCCTTTGGCTATCAATGCTTCTGCCAATTCACACAAAAAATCCAGGAATGGTTTGTTTGGATGGCATTGAAGTTGTTTATACACAACCCAAGAATTTACAATGCTGAACATCAGACATCGATAGAAAACCTTCTTCCACCATTTTAGCGACTTTCTGTCCAGGTCATAGAGGCCTGCAATTTGATCGGCAAGGTCAACATCACCCATAATCTTCCTATAGAATTGTATTGCTTCTGGGCACAATACCCACCTCCCACTGTCATCTTTGTTCTTTTTCTGTATTGGACTGGAACTTTCATTGTGACAATTGCTCAACAAAATAACTTTTTTTGAGTCACACCAAGGTGCAAGCAGAGTTCCATTGTTGTTACATTTGAACTCTGATTCTCCTGTTTCAAGGCGTTGTGCTGCTTTGGGCACATTTTTTCTTGTGCAGGTGCCAACAGCGCCAAACTGCAGGGTGTCCATAAGGTTTACAGATATAGAAAATTTGTCAAAGGCAAGAGTCACATCCGTTTCTTTGATGGTAGAGACAAGTGCTCCTACAACCTTTCTCCAAGGGTTCCAACTGGATTGGGTGAACCTTCTTTTCCAGCATAAACATTCATGTCATACGTGTATCCTGTAAGTGGATTGCATCTCATCCACAGCTTGATGCCCCTCTTGACTGGCTTCATTGGCAAGTATTGTTTGAGAGTGAATCTGCCCTTGAACTTCGTCATTGTAGTAACTTGCCAGTCGACCTTTCTTATCAATCAACCCTGATAGTAAAACCAAGCCAAGAAATACCTCCATCTCCATTCTTGTTACTGGTTTCCAGCTTTTTGCTCTTGCTTTTGTGGAGAGTACTGTATTAGTTATGTATTGCGATGAATAGCAGTTTGTTTCTCTTACAATCATATCAATAAAATTGTCATCAAAAATTAGCTTGAAATAATCATAAGGACTATTAGAGTGTATGTCTACATCTCTAGTTGGGTTTTGTGTTCCAGTAAAAGTGGTAGGTTGTGGTGGATTGTTAGCAGTCTGCCACACAACTTTTTCTCAATGTACAAAGCTGTGATAGGCCAGGTACTCCAGTTGTTGAAGAAGCTGGTGGATCACCGTCAATATCTGAATCAGAAGATACATCCATATCTTCATCTTCACTTCTCTGGTTAAAATCACTCATGTCAGCAGAATTGTCATTCATTATTATTTTGCTAACTGTATTGCAATCCATTTTGCTCTAAAAGGTCTAAATATACAGTGGTGGCCAAAAGTTTAGCAACACTTGAAAATCTATTAAAAAAAAGCAAAAAACTAAGGCCTAATGGAATACAATTGACTGTTTAAAATATTCAAATATGCATTTTTTTATTTGTTTGAAATGATAAAATCATTTACTTGATTAATTATTTATAATTATTAATTTTTTAATTATGTTGAGCAAAATGACTCCTGGACAAAAGTATAGCAACACGTTAATTTTTTTTTTTCAAATTTTCATCAACATTATTAATATTTTGTGCTATAACCAAATTTTTTTATCACAGCCTTACATCTCTTTGGCATAGAATCAATAAGTTTTTGACAAAAACTGAGATCAATGAAATTGTAGCACTCAATCAATTTTTTTGAGATCATTTTTGTTTTCCGAATTTTTTGAGCTCAGATCGAATTTAATTTTGCACCAGATGTTCTCGATTGAGTTTAGATCTGGGCTTTGGGTCGGCCAATCCAAAACTTTCATTTTAAGATTCTTGAAAATCTTTGAAATCGATTTGGCAGAGTGGATGGAGGCATTATCCTGTTGAAAAAAATGTTCTTTCTGCCCATGGTCATTTTCATGAATGGACTGACAGTATTTCTTACAAGCTGTCCATATCTGGAAGCATTCATCCTGCCCTCCAATTTGACCATGGGTCCCATCCGTGCCAAGAGAAACAACCCCAAATCATGACAGAGTTGTTACCCATTGGTACCATGGGCCTGGTGCACTTGATGGAGTGTACCTCCCCCACTATGCGCCGCACATAGACTCTACATTGGGGTTGTTTCTCTTGGCACAGGATGGGACCCATGGTTGAATTGGAGGGCAAGATGAATGCTTCCAGATATGGACAGCTTGTAAGAAATACTGTCAGTCCATTCATGAAAACGACCATGGGCAGAAAGAACATTTTTTTCAACAGGATAATGCCTCCATCCACTCTGCCAAATCGATTTCAAAGATTTTCAAGAATCTTAAAATGAAAGTTTTGGATTGGCCGACCCAAAGCCCAGATCTAAACTCAATCGAGAACATCTGGTGCAAAATTAAATTCGATCTGAGCTCAAAAAATTCGGAAAACAAGAATGATCTCAAAAAAAATTGATTGAGTGCTACAATTTCATTGATCTCAGTTTTTCTCAAAAACTCATTGATTCTATGCCAAAGAGATGTAAGGCTGTGATAAAAAAATTTGGTTATAGCACAAAATATTAATAATGTTGATGAAAATTTAACGTGTTGCTATACTTTTGTCCAGGTGTCATTTTGCTCAACATAATTAAAAAATTAATAATTATAAATAATTAATCAAGTAAATGATTTTATCATTTCAAACAAATAAAAAAATGCATATTTGAATATTTTAAACAGTCAATTAATTGTATTCCATTTGGCCAAATTTAATTAGTTTTTTGCTTTTTTTTAATAGATTTTCAAGTGTTGCTAAACTTTTGGCCACCACTGTAATATATGATTTAAAAATTTTAGAAAAACGTAGAATTTTATCTTTTGAATTACGATAGTACAAAGTTCTTACAATAAAACATCCTGGCTGGCCTACCTTACTTTTATTACATAATTTTTAATATTGTTACTTGCATATAAAACTTCTTCATTTAATACAAATCTTGCTTCAATAACTTGTTAAATTTTCTGCTTGAAACTACAGTGCATGTGAAGACGAAGCTGCTAAAATGAACAAGTAAGAGAAAAACTTTCCTAAAATTTTACCTACTATAGTAAGCATATCACAAGCAGATCACATGCAAAATATGCCGATAAATCTAAAGTTTTGTATTATTATGCCTTGATCACGCATAAAACATGCAGACGAAGAAATCTGTCCTTATCTGATTCTTGTAATAAATTCCTGCACCCAATCGATGAAATGCTTTATTTTGACAAAGATCTCTGTCATTTCACAGCTGACACATTGTATCACATGATGGAGATCTTCGTCACACTGCACTGAAAGTGTTAAACTTGTTACCAAGAAAATATTTAAGTAGTTAGTTAATTAGTGGGATTATTTGTGGTGACACCAGCATAGGTAGAGGTGTTTTTAATTCTATTAATGTCAACAAAATCATTGACAAGATGTTTTTTATTATGAAAAACATACACATCACCTTTCATAGACCAAGCTGAGAAGCGTCCATAGGCAGATTTGGTAGCTTCCAGCAACTTCAATCTTTGTTTCGTCAGGGACTCTGTGATGACTACTCCACTGCCCTTTAGTTGTCTCTTCTTTGAGTAGATCAAGTTCCTTTGTATCCGTCGAAGAAACTTCACAATCATAGCATCTCCTTTTCTGGAAGGAAGGGGATGAGCTATGTCTAGGTCAGAAACCTGAATAGGAGGGTTTAGGGTTAATTTTTTGTTAAGTTTTGAACAAATAAAATTTTTATTATCTGAACACTCCCCCTGTTTTGGAATATTTTTGACTCCATAAACAATAAGGCAGTTTGACCTGCTGTATTGTTCCTAGTCATCCATATCCTTTTTGATCTTCTCGATTTTGGGGACCAAAGTTGAGACAATAGATTTTAGGCTCTCAAACTTTTTTCTCAGGGTCTTCAGATCAGATTCCTGTTGCGTCTCTGCACCTGAAACAACAGAAACAGCAGCACCAGAAGAACAAGACTTTTTACTTCTAAAATCCTGTTCTCAAGTCTTACCTCCATTTGCTCCATTCTTAATTTCCTCTGAGTGTTCCATAGCAGAATGTTTAGAGCAAAATTTTACAAAATTTAGATTAAAGAACTTAACAATTATATTATTTAAAATTACTTGGTAACAAAAGCTTTTAATAACCTTCTTTGCATGTACCTTATTCAATCTTGCAGTGATTGGTGCACCAGCTTTCCCCTTCAGCAGTCAAGGACTGTTCCTTTAGTCATGAACTTTTGGACAGTGTATTGGATAAATTTTTGCTGTGGAGCTTCAACATAACACACATTAAATTCTTGAGCATAATGATAGCAAACTGTTTTATAGCATTTTGATTCAAACCACCATTCAATGATTTTGATTTTTTGCTCTTTGGAATAGACCATGGTTAATTTAAGATAATGCAATTGTTACAATATCAAATGATAAAGTATTTATTACAAAATCTGAAACAGGCAAGAAGAAAAAAATTAGAGCAAAAAAATTGGAGTTTTTCCAAAACCTGAAAGAATTGTGAAACACCTTGTATGATTTGATTTCTTTGAATTCTTTGGCTTTAGGTCTTCTATATACCATGGTTTTATATATTTTTTTGCTCCATTTTAAAACAGTAATTATTGTACACTTACACAAAGCTATAAAAATGTGAAGAAAAGTTAAATTAACAAGACAGAAATAAAAAACAGTTGACCTCGTATGTATGCTATCTTCAGTTGATTTCTTTGACTTCTTTGGCTTTGATTGTTCTATAAACCATTGCTTTATTATTTTTTTGCTCCATTGAATGAAATTGCTCTATCTACAGGGTGATTCACTGAAGTGTTGACAAATTAAAACTGAATTATCCAACTTACTATAAGGGCAAAAGAAACAAGTTTTTAATAGATAGAATGGAAATTTAATGGGCTTTCACATAAAATTCAAATTATTCAATGTAGTCCCCTTTGTTTTTCACAAGGCGCCTAAGACGTGGAAGTACTTGGGCGCACGTGGCACGCACCACTTCTGAGTCAATTTCTTCCCATGACGCCTTCAGTTTTCGTTTAAGGGTTTCGATATTTGGATGGGATGTTGAGCAGGCTTTTTGCTCCAGAATGGACCAAATCCCAAAGTCCATTGGGTTCAAATCGGGTGAAGAAGGGGGCCATATTTCCTTCTCCCAAAACCCTTTAAAATTGGTCTTGCACCAATGCTGGACTGCTTTGGCTGTGTGGGAGGTTGCCCCATCTTGTTGAAGCGTAATTCCTTCCTCTCCCACTGTTTCTTGAACCCAGAGAATGACTTTTTCTTCCAACATCTGACGATAGATAGTTTGGTTAATTTTCACGCCTTTGTCGATAAAGATTAGAGGTGTTTTCAGGCCTGTTAAAGTGACTCCTGCCCAAACCATCACGGAAGAAGGTTTCTGCCTCCTAAATGAACTGCAACGTTCAACTGGCACCATGTCCTTGTTTGGAATCCAAATCCTGTCATTTTGGTGGTTGTGGATAGCTTGGACAGTGAAAAGCTTCTCATCTGTCCAAAACACTTGAGGCCGCATGCCAACAAGTCTCTTGATCAAAACCTTAGCTCTATCAAGCCTTTTCTTCTTAGTGGCATTTGACAGGAGCTGCCTCTTGGTAAATTTGTATGGGTAGACGTGGAGATCATCCTTGAGAAGCCTTTGCATGGTGCTCACGCTTACAGAGGTGTCCTTAGCCAGTTTTCTTGCGCTCCTTGAAGGGTTCTGCCTCAACCTCTCCCTGACCTTCTTAATCAGTTCCTTTGTCCTGATGGGTTTTTCAGGAGTACTTCTGATTCTTGGAGCACAACTTCCAGTCTCCCTGAACCTCTTCACAGCCTTGTAAACACCTCCACGACTCACAAATCGCTTCATCAACCGGAAAATTTTCGCAGGTGGAAGTCCTTTCTTGCAATACCCTTCAACGATGTCATTTACTGTCTTTGCCATCTTACTTTTCTAGATTAAATATTCTTATTGATATTGAAAACTTACTCTAGAATATATAATAACAATCTGAAGAGGTAATGCAAAGTTAATAATGGAATAAAGTATTTGTCAACACTTCGGTGAATCACCCTGTACTTGTTGATCGAACACATCAACGCCGCCCATGTGTTGATTATAAATGTGTATTGAATGTGGCAAATCAACTTCAACATGTTTCTTTTGAATCCTATTCCATCTTTTAGCTTTCTTCAACAGCTCTGAACAAAGTTTGTTGGATGCAACACTTCCACTTTGTTGTCCTTCCACTTTACAACTAAAATGCAGCTAGTGAATGCTTCATCCATAGTCCCTCTTTCCATCTTATCTAAGGTCTTTCTTGTCTTCAGAGGGGCTCCAGAGAGTCTGTCTTCTCTGAGTGTGCAGGTGGCTGCTATTTTTTTTGATGCAAGTTCTTCAAGTAATGCAACTGACCCAAAAAAATTGTCAAACACAGCATGTTGACCAGGTTGCATATTCACATTTTCAATCATTTGAAGCACTACATTACCACCAAGATCAAATCCTTTATCAGTTACTTTCGTATGGCTTCCACAATATGGCTCAGCATAATGCAGAAATCCATCTGATGTGCAAATCACCCAAAGTTTAAATCCAAATCTCACTGGTTTTCCTTGTATGTATTGCTTATCACCGTGTCTGCCATAGTATGGAACCATTATTTCATCAATGCTGTAGAATTCTACTTTTTCCTTATCTTTATTCGCTTGGTTTAGGTGTTCAAAAAGAGGTCATACCTTGAAAAAACGATCACCATCCATAGCCATATTGTCATTGAAATGCCAACACCTCATTATCTGTTCAAAAGTGTCGCGCCTCATAGAATCAATAACAAGTTTATTTTGTGTATCGGGAGACTCACTCCAATACAGTCTACTGTTAGGTACCTTATTGCAACCTGAGAGTATGAGAATCGCTAGAAATACCTTCATATTCTTTGCATTTATTTCAGTGCAGGGAATCCCTTTCTGGTGAGCATAATTTTTACTTTGTTCACACAGTGTTGCAATCCATTCCTCTGTCCAATACCTTTCTTCAAACATCTTTAAAGGATTTGTCTCTGCTGCCTGACCACACTGCCCTGAGGCTACTTTATCATTATTCTCTGCAGCCTGCACACACTGAGCTGTGGACACTTCATCATAATCAGGGACCAGATTTACCACCTGAAGAATATTATCATGCCACTTGTAGGCAGCTTTTTTTCGTCGCTTTGTTTTAGGTGGTTCTGATGCAAGAGATTGAGTTGATTCGATATGAGGGTGATCATCATCTGTATTACGACTCAAACATTGCTGAGTAAAATTCTCCTGGGAAGGTACACCGGGTTGCAGGTAACTTCATCATCAGAACCGTCACTATCTTGATCTGTGTCAGCTTCTGGTGCTTCCTCGGGGGTTCAATAGGTATTCTGACTTCAGTTTGCTCATCTGATTCTTCTTCCATCATAAAGTCATGTATTTCATCCAGTGACAACCTAAAATCAAGATAAAAATATATCATTACACATTAGCAGCAGTACATTCAAAATTGATCAAATCCTTATTGCCGATGCCTGGTGGCAAGTTTACTTGCCATGTTTATTTTTTGTAATAAAAATAGCCTGTATATTATCATCAGGATAAAAACTCAATCACTCAATGCTAGATCAACATTTTAGGAACAGTTTTATATGAAGTAGGGGAAAAAAACACATGAATGCAGTTAAAAACTTACGATTTTTTGTGACGTGGTAACGCCATGCTGCACAGTAGCAACTTTCAAGGTCAACTGAGCGGGCATGTGACGCAGCAGCACGTCAAGACGTGTGTGTTCTGTACACGTTCAATACTTGTTTCAACACTATAAAACACTTGCAATAACAATTCCATTGTTATTTTTTTCCTAAATTATATTTTTGTGTGTGGCAAGTAAACTTGCCAGTCATCATTAATGGGTTAACAGGGAAAAGAGATCCAATACTTTTAAAGCTGAAACTTCCACAAAACATCTTGACAAGGTGCTTCACACCCTGATTACAGCCTGGGACAAAAGTTTAAGACCACTTGAAGTTTTTTAATCATTTCATGTTAAACCTGCCATAATGTGCACAAACCACAAACTTTTTGCAAAAACTTTTTTGTATTTCAATGAACGTCTCTTACTCAAGCAAAATGCATTGTATTTTGGTAAAACAAAGAACAAAAATTTAAAAATTCTTAATACTTGGTGTGACCGCCTTTATTTTTTATAACTTCTTGAAGGCGACGTTGCATACTACTTACAAGGTTAAGGCAATAATCCGGAGAAAGTTCATGTACCCAAACTTCTTTGATCACCTTCCGCATTTCCTCAAGACATGAAGGCTGTCTTTGAGATACTTTCGTCTTCAATAAAGCCCACAAATTTTCTATGGGGTTCAGGTCAGGACTGTTCCCAGGCCAGTCAAGCACATTGATATGCTGGCTATTGAGAAATTGCTGTACAACCTTGCTTTTGTGGCAGGGAGCTCCATCATGCATAAAAATTGTGCAATTATGTATTTGCATGTGTATTACCAACTTCTCCTTCAGCAATTCGACGTATTTGGAGCTGTTCATTGTGCTTCCTGGCGGCAAAAAATAAAGACCAGCTGTCCCATTAGCTGACATGGCCCCCCAAATCATTTGACTTGGAGGGTGTTTCACTGTTGGAATGGTGAATTTCTCCTGATACCGAGCTTTAGGTGGTCTCCAAACTTGATACTTCCGAACAGAGAATTGCTTCATTGAAGATTCATCTGAGAAAAGAACATTTTTCCACATTTTTGTGTCCCAGTCAAGATGCCTTTTTGCAAACTCTAACCTCTTTTTTTTCATTGCTTCGGTTAGACGTGGTTTCTGAGCTGGTCTGTATGACTTCAGGCCAAAATCCACAGACAATCTACGCCTAATAGTCTTTTCACTCATGTTGATTGCTCTTTCCGCCATTCCTGCCTGTATTTTTTTAGCAGAGCTCATAGGAGATTGACTCACTACCTTCCTGATAAAATGGTCATCCCTGCTACTGGAAATCCTTGGACGACCTGACCTTTTGCTGTCCTTAAAAGTGTTTTCTTTTCGAAATTTTTCGATAGCATTGTGTACTGCAGTCTTGCTAATCTTCATCTGTCTTGATATTTCGCGTTCTGAGAGCTTCATTGTGCTAAGACTGACTATCTGGGCACGTTTTTCACTACTGAGAGCTGCTTTTTTGCCCATTTTTTAGCTGTCAAAATTTTGTATTTCTACAGGTAATTTATGGCTAAACGTCTGAAATTCAAATCGAAAATAATAATATATTATTGTTAAATAACAAGACCTAATTCCAAAACCTAAATATGCATTTTGACGCAACAATACTTAGTTTTGCGTGAATAAGAAGCTTTTTTACTTAAATGTGTAATATTGCAAAAGGTGGTCTTAAACTTTTGTCCCAGGCTGTAATATGACATGATCTAATTTTGCACTCTTGCTTTTTTTTAACATACTAACTCTGCTCTCCCTGTACCATAAATGGCTTTCATCTGAAAATAAAACCTTCTTCCAGTCAATCGTAGTCCATTTCCTGTATTTTTTGCCTATGCAAGTCTTTTTTTCTTCATATCAACAGTCAAAAGCTGCTTCTTCTGTGGCCTTGTTGCTTTTCTACCAGCTAAAACAAGTCATCTCTCAAGAGATGCACTGATCTCCACTCCTGCTGCAGACAAATCTTTTTGTAGGTCACTGCTTGTTTTTCTAGGGTCCAGTTTACTCGGTATGCATCATGTTTTGCAGTGGTTTTTTGTTTTCATCCACAATTTTCTTTTTGTTTTGGAGTTAATGACCCTGTTTCTTTGAATTGCCTAGTAATTCACACTACAATAGATTGCCTACATTATACAGGGTGGGCCGTAAATAACGCACCAAAGCATATTAAACAATACTGATAATATTAAAGCAAGACTTAAAGCAAGACTTAACAAATGAACAGAGAAACACGTACACGCTGGTACAATCACAAATGCTCAAAATGCTCGCCATTTGCGTTGATGCACAATTCCAGTCGATGTTCAAAATTTCCATAAACTTTATCAAGTAAGTCGCTGTTTCCATTTATGAGATTGCACCCACGAATTATCTGCTGGCGAAGTTGGTCGACATCTGCAATTCTTGTAGAGTAGACTATTTGTTTGAGGTGGCCCCAAAAATAAAAATCCATTGGGGTCAAGTCAGGGGACCTTGGTGCCCATTCTACGGTGCCTCTTCGCCCAATCCAATTTTCAAAATTACCATTCAGCCAATTTCTCACAATTGTCGCATAATGAGGCGGGGCGCCATCCTGCATAAACCAAAGCGGTTTTCCTTCACCGATGTGCGCTAGCTGTGGCATGAGATCATTTTGTAGCATTTTTAAATACACCTCGCCGGTCACTGTCTCGTTGAAGAAGAATGGGCCCAAAACATGACTCTTCCAAAGTCCGCACCACACTACCACTTTTGGACATGAGTGCTGTTTAGTAGGATCCATCCAATGCGGGTTTTCGCGCGAATAATAACGACAGTTTTGTTTATTAACTTCGCCATTCACAAAGAAGTTGGCTTCATCGCTGAACAAAACATCATGCTTCACAAAATTCGGATTCTGAACCAGCTGATCTTTAAACCAGGTAACCATCTGAAGTCGTCGGTCTGGATCATCTTCATATAGCTTGTTCAATTGTTGTAGTTTATAGGGATGAAAACTTTCGGTTTTGATGATACGTCTCATGGTGGTTCTTGGGACACCAAGCTCACTTGACGATCTTCGGATTGATTTCATTGGACTGCTCTCAACTTTTTCGATGACGCGTCTTCGGGTTTCGTCAGACACTCTTGAATAAGCACTTTTTGGTTTGTCTAGGACACTACCTGTTTCACGAAATTTCAATATCAAACGCCCTACTGTCGTGTGAGAGATGGGCTCACGGTCAGGATAAATCCGATTAAACTTCTTAGCAACAGATCGATTAGTGGCGCCATCGGCACCAGACATTAACACTAATTCAACTCGTTCTTTAATTGTTAAATGCATACCCTAAAAATAAAATAAAATTTTTTTAAAAGGCAAATCATAACTAAAAAACTTTGATTGAAATTAAATTTAACAGTTATAGTAACTGATATTGAAATTAAATTTAACAGATACCCAAAGAAAAGATATTTACATTATTTCACATCACAATTTACTTTTAATTCTTGGGTGCGTAACTTACGGCCCACCCTTTTGTTATTATTATCAGAATTGTTTTATATGCTTTGGTGCGTTATTTACGGCCCACCCTGTATAACTTGGCAATATCCCACATTGATGTTTGACAATGCTCAGCCTCGATGACGTGCTCAATCCTGGTCCTGAAGCTCCCGCAGGCCTTCTTCACCATCTTTCTGTCTATGAAGATGCATTGCTCCTTGATGGAGGCAATGAGAGATTCCTTGGTGGTATGAGGGCATCGGTTAGTTTGATTCTCCAAAATGCCCCAAAATAAATAATCCATTGGGTTCAGTTCTGGACTACTGGGAGGCCATTTGTCCTTGGTTACAAAGTCGTAGCAGTGCTTCTCCAGCCAGGCGAGGGAGCATTTGGAGACATGATAAGGCGCACTGTCTTGCTGCCATACCCAGGATCTGTTCCGGGCCACCTGGTTGATCCAGGATAACACCACAGTCTCCATGACCTGCAGGTAGATCTCAGTATCAATCCTAAGACCCATCTCAAAAGATGTGCGGCAGCATCACGTCCCCGTCAGAGCTGACCACACCAAAGACCATGACCTTGTTAGGGAACTTGATCTTCATCACTCTGGGCACATCGTTGGGGCACATAACAATCCATCAATGGTTCTGCCTGTTGTGGGCCTGGTCCTGGAAGAGATTTTTCTCATCAGAGAAGAACCACAGCATGTTGGACTCCTTCGGGTGCTTCAGCTTGTTGAGGAGCTTGATGGAGTTAAGCAGCCTTCTGTCCTTGGTCGCCTGGGTCAAAAGCTGGCCAGTTTGCATTCTGTAGCTTTTGCAGCGCAAATCCTCGTCTACACATCCTTAAATTGTCCATTTGTCAACTGCCAGTTCAGCAGCCATAATCTCATGGACTTGGAGGGGTTAATGTCAATCATGGCCTCAACCCTTTTGACAAAATCTGCATCTCTCAACTTCTGGCAGTCGTCCAGAGACTTTGGAGCTCTTGTGATAACTCTCCAGGAATCCTTACTCTCCTCTAACTTCTTACAAGTATGCTGGATGGTTCTCATGTCTACCCCAAGGGTGTTGGCAATGGTTCTGTTGTCCACTTAACCATTGTTGTGAACCAGGGCCATGACCACACACATCTCACTACTGCTTCAGTGAACGATATTTCCGATAACTCTGTGTATGTTCTCTTCATAATGTCAAACTCAACACTGGTGATTACCTTATTTTTATTGCCATCCAACAATATATTACACTTATGTAATCTGAAAAGTAAAATAGATGAATATATTTTGAATATATGAGGACGACAATTTGAAGTCCCCACTCTGTAAAACATATATCTATGATGTATCACATTCTATTTTACATAACAATACATTTAAAATGACATCCTTTCCTTATCCTGTTTAAAACATTAAAATAAAATTTGGCAACCATGCGCAATAAGCATGCAAACTGATACCTTAAAAAATGTCAAAGTGAGTTAATTACTATGCATAATACTGTAATATTCAACTTTTTTTTCTCCTGAAGAGTATCCACATTTGCAATTGATGGCAGCACATTTGTAAACCATTTTAAATATAAATATTTTGCTATGCAAAGAAGGCTACATACAATAAACATTTTTATTAACAAGTAGGAAAAATGCTATATCTTTAGCTTCAATTTAGCTTAATTTTTTAATAAAATAACAAAAAAGTAATGTTATACATGTATAAGTTCTTCAAAATGGCAGTTATATGCTGCAATAAATAATTTTATTTATCGAATTCAATAATAACATGTAATTGAAATACCAGTTAGATAAAGCATAACTGTTGTTGCATATAAATTAAAATATAACAAATAAATTATTTTTATTATTATTGTGACAAAAATAATAGTGAATACATTATAATATCATTATTAAATTAAATAATAATTAATGTTTATTCTGTGTAAAATTATACAACAAATGAAAAATAGTTGTAAAACTTAGAAGTGCAATTTGAGAACTGCAATTCTGAACTGTAACAATAAACAAGTGCAAGAAATCAAAGACCAATGCAGCACTTAACCCTTTCAAGTCGAATTTTTTTTTATTGCTAAAACACCCAAACAACAGCTGATTTTTTTCTCCAAGGGGATCATTTTTATAACTGTGTAACGTGAAGTCTGAAAAAATGGGGTTTGGGGGTAAATCGGCTTGGTACATATATGTACCATTAGGCTTTTTAAACTGAAAAATGCTGGTACAAATATGTACCAATAGACATAATGCCAGCAAAGAAATTTATTTACAGAATGAAAAGCGAAGTTCACAACATGAAAATTGAAGTTCACAATATTTACATTGAATTGTCCTTCATTCAGAAATGGAATGGTTTGAATATGCACTCATTTAGGAGTGGCATGGCTTGAAACAATCAATACAATAGGGCAAATTGCAAGCACTGCACATTAGCTTTGTTCTTTTTTGTTTTTTATCTTTTCCGCAATTGGTGCATCTTCTGGTATTACCTTCATACGGAAGGTGTGTTCCAAGATTTTGCATCATGGAAGCACGTTTAGATGGTCTTCCTGTAGCACTGCGACACTTCACAGTTGACCCACTCTCTCCTTGTTGAATTAGCGCTTCTGCTAGTTCCACAAGGAAATCAAGGTATGACTTTTTATAATGCCTGTGCAATTCCTTGTAAATCACCCACGCATTGACAGCTGAAAATGCCAGCATACGATAAATAACTTTTTTCCACCACTTGGTGGATTTTCTATCAAGTTCATAAAGTCCAGCCATCTGGTCTGCTCTATCGACACCACCCATTATTTGCCTATAACACCGGATAGCATCAGGGCAGGGGATGTTTATGATTGTTCCATCACGTTGCTTCTTCCTAACTTCACCCACTGTATTAGTGTGGAAGTTGCTCAGCAATAGCACTTCTTTTGTATCCAACCATCTAACTGCTAAAGTTCCGTTCATGTTACATCTAAATTCTGAATCACCACGGCTGAGTTTGTCTTGGAAAACTGGCAGATTTTTTCGGCTTTTGATAGCTGTTCCCACTGCGGGATAGCGTAGAGCAGTGTTTCCCAAACTTTTTTTCAATAGCGCCCCCCTAGATAACTTACTGACTATTAAACGCCCCCTTCACAAAAAAGTAAACATGAATTCAAACGAAGTGATACAAAGGTTTATTTAAATCAGTGTGAAGGATGCGCTTGGTGCAATTTCATTAAATTCTTAATATCCGGTTCCATTTTTGTTAGAAAAAGGCGTAGATCTCCCCGTCTCACGATGTCCAGGCGGTTTCTTTTGTTGTCCAAAAGCGTTGTGACGGCACTGAACGCACGCTCTACTAAGTACAAGCTGGGAAATGCAATGAAAAAGGATTTCACCCGATCCCACACGTGGCGATATTTCACTTTGATTTCACGTTGCAGCCAAAATGCTTGATATGAGATACGGAATTTTGGTTTGAGTTCAAAATCATTTTGCAAGGTTATAAGTTCTTCTGCAAGAATCCCTTGCTCAGAAATATCAATAAATGGGTCGACTATCCAGTCAGGAATCTCCAACTGCAATACATCCTGAAACCGAACTTCCATATCTTCATGCAATTTCTGAAGATGATTGCTGTATGTCTCAACATCAACATTGGAAATGCCTTTGTCGCCGCTATCAAGTTGCTGCAAGCTAGAAAACTGGAAGAATTCGCGTCTAGCTAAATTTTGCCCATACAATAAAAGCTTATTTTTGAATGCACACAGTACTGATTTTACCTTGATTAGATTTACCTCGTTGCCTTGAAGGGATAGATTCAATTCGTTAAATTTGCCAAATATATCTGCCAAGTAGGCGATATCATTTTTTATATCAATAATTTCTTTGGCAAGGTCAGGGTCACAGCTTTCTAAGAATTCCACAGCAGTATCTATCAGTGTGTAAAATTGTGTAAGGCAGTTTCCCTTGGAGAGCCATCTTACCTCTGTATGGAGAAGTAAGCGCTCAAAAGCTTCGTCGTTCTCTATACACAATTGCTTAAACAAGCGTGTGTTAAGTGCACAAACTTTGATTTTGTTTACTGCCTTGATAACAGTACCTAATGAATGGTTAAGACGACCGCTAATATTCTTGGCCACCAAATGCTGCCGATGAATCACGCAATGAATGGTAATCACGTTTGGATTTGCTGCTTTTAGGAATGCAATGAAGCCACGGTAACGGCCGACCATAGATGGGGCGCCGTCAGTTGCACACGATAAGACATTGGCAAGTGGGATTTGATTTTTTTCGAAATATGTTTTCACTTCTTGAAATACTGTCTCACCCCGAGTATTTGTATCGAGAGTTAAAGCGATTGCCAACTCTTCATGCAAAGCTCCATCATGCACAAAACGAACATACCCAAGTAATAGAGACTCATTTCCTGGCAAAGTTGACTCATCAAGTTGTAAACTGAATTCTGTATTCCTGATGATTCTACATAAGCTAGCTTCTATATCAGTAGCCATCTCATCCACCCGCCTCTGCACAGTATTGTTACTCAGAGGAATAGATTTTATAACTGTAGAAGAGGACTTGTGATGCAAAACGGTGTCCAAAACTTCCTTGACTGCTGGTAAGATGACTTCTTCGCCGAGCGAATGCGGCTTGCCCTTTTTTGCAATCAACAAAGACAAATTGTATGACGCACGTAATCCTTCATCATTTTGATGTGAGAGATTGGAAAACATCGTGTCAACAGTTTTCCGTTTCTTAAAATTGTCCCAGATTGTTTGAAAAAATGATGCACCTTCTTCTGCTTTATCTGGGTGAATTTTTGTTAAATGCTCTGAAAGTCTGGACGGCTTCATCGCTTCGTTAGAAAACACTTTTTTGCATAGCAAACACATCGGCTGTGATTCTGAATTAGGAGCTGGAATAAATCCATACTGGAGATAACTCACACTGTATTGCCTGCACTTTCGCTTGGCTGAACTCATTTTAATACTGTAATATTTATTATAAAAATAATCTAAAAAAGTGTTGGCAATTAGTCTATTAACGTAATAATAGGAATAGTAAGATAAAAAAACGCATTTTATTTTTAGTTTAGAAGTGCTTGTTTTAGAAGAGTTTAATTTAATACTGCAAATGCCATATCTTCACAACCTGCTATGCTACTACTAGAGTAGCCAACTCCTTTCTTTATCACCACAGCACAGGTACAAAAAAACTGAGCTTCTGAGGCCACGTGGAGAGCTAACTGTAGTAGTAGTATTTTCTCTTTGTGACGCCATATAGGAGGTAGTGTTGTAGCTCGTAAAGCTACGTCACAATCGAGTTTTGTCTGATAAAACGTGCGAAAAAAAATAAAAAGCGTTTTTTATTGCTTATTTGAGATTATCTTTTTAACTGGCAAGGAGTGAAGTGTGGAAAAAAAAACAATTCATCGTTGGTTTTAAATTTTGGGCTTTGCTTTTCAATTGGCGACATGTTAAGCAAGCGAGAAGGAATTGAGATAATGATTGCTATAATTCTGTTGCTTTTTGGTTACTGGATTTTGATTTTGGCTTGCTAGTATTTTTTGAGAAATTAACTGTTGACGTGTTTGATCGTTTACCGAATTAATCTGTAATAAAACTGAATAAATGGTGAAACCGCTGGAAGTATTTGAAGAAACT
The DNA here is from genome assembly GCA_963680785.1 of Diplosoma virens. Lineage (NCBI taxonomy): Eukaryota > Metazoa > Chordata > Ascidiacea > Aplousobranchia > Didemnidae > Diplosoma > Diplosoma virens. Next base: position 34,062,181 of record OY796895.1, on the reverse strand, counting down.
AAAACATTTAATTCCTTGGGCTCTCGATCAATGTAGTAAGTGAATGGTGGTAGTATATAGCAATTTAATATAATAAACCTATATCTACGCCTCCCCAACCGCTACAGTGTGATCACAATGAATGTACGTATAGGAAGCAAAAAATAAATCTTCCAAGCATAGTTTGCGCAAAGACAGAGTTTTGCTGTACTGAAATTAATATGGACACTAGTTTTGTTACTGCCCATTTTTTTCTCAGCGCCCCCCAATCGCCCATTTAGCAGCCAGCGCCCCCTTGAGAGGCGCCAGCGCCCACAGGGGGGTGGTGGCACCCACTTTGGGAACCACTGGCATAGAGTGTCCATGAGATGAACCGAAGTAAAAAATCTATCAAAAGCCACGGTAACATCATCACCGTCTGGTATAGTAGAGAGTAAAGTCTTTACAACCGTCTCTCCTAATGGAATGCTTAGGCCTTGATCATCTTTACCAGTATAAACATTCACATCATATGTATATCCACTCTGTGGGTCACATCTCATCCAAAGCTTTATCCCACGTTTCACAGGCTTCATGGGAAGGTACTGCTTGAAAGAGCACCTTCCCTTGAATTTCGTCATAGATTCGTCTATGCTTTGAAATGGACTGTTCTGCCTGTACTTCATAAATGTTGATTTCAGGCATAAGAGCAAATCTTCAACGTAATACAACTTGCTTGCTTGTGAAGGTTTATCCGGTTCAGCGACATACAGTTTTGACATAATCAATTTGAATCTATCCCTCGAAAACGCAGATTTTATAAGAGCGTTTCCCATCGACTGATGCTTAGACCAGTAGTTATTTATAGACGGCAAGCGATTGTAACTCATAACGAAAAAACATCCAAAAAGTTTCATAATCTCATGTGCATCAGTTGGGACTAATTTTCTTCTTTTGGTTTTAGCATTTTGAAAGATACTCAATCTCTTGTTAGTGTAGTAAGCTATCTGCAGCAGCAAGCTATAAGGAAACAGCTTCAAAAAAATGTCTAAAATGCTTGTAGTGAGGGTGATATCTGGATGAATTGTGCAAGTTCTGTCTTGACTGATATTCAATTTTGGCTGAAACCCAGGTGGCACATTGGTCCATAGTACTGTGTTTGTAGTAGAAAGTGAATCACCACTATTGCTGTTGCTCTCTGCATCATCATTGTCTTCATTTACTGAATCTTCTTGTTCACTATCTGAAGACAATTCACTATCATCAGAATCAGAATCTTCTGGTTGTGGTTGTTCTGGCAGGTACTCTGAGCAAGAATCTGGAAAATCTGATTCTTCTGTATCAGATAGTTCTGATATTGCGTCACTAATTTCATGTGCCCTATAACGTTTAGTCATATTGGTAATTCTACAAATAACCTAAAAAATATATAATTGAGCTGCAAGACTAATTTTGTGTAGAGGCCTGTTGGTACAAATAGTTACCACTATGCTCACTATGTTAGGTCTGTTGGTACACATGTGTACCAGTTATACTGATAGTAAATACAGCCTTTCCAATTCGATCTAATGCTAGCCAGTATAACTGTAATCTAACTTCTAAAACACTTACAAGTCTTTCCAAACTAATGCTAGCCAATGTAACTGCAATACAGCATTGCAAAACACCTGCAAGACTGTGATCTGTCTCAACACCACATGGAAAATGAAGCTAAAGGTGCGAAAATAGGTCACGTGATAGCTAAATGTAATGACACAAAGCGAAAAAAGCATGCGCAGTTCCTGAAAAGTCGGAAAACGTCAAAATAAAGGCATTTATGGTACAATAATGGCCTCTCAGACCGGAGCATCATGTCGGTGGTACACATATGTACCGTTAGTCTCGAAAGGGTTAAAGCACTGTGATGTCATTATACAACATTCTTCCCACCTTAATGAGAAAATGTTTGCTCATAACAAACAAGAGGGCCATCTTTAGTTTGATCTACTTGACCTTTGCAGGGCTGTGATAGGTGGCACCATTTCAACAGACTTACTGATGTCACTGATTGGTGCAAATTTTTGTGAGACAGGTCTGATTGATGTAGTTTTAGTGATTGAAAAGAAAGTCTGTTTATGACAGGTGTTGTCCAGTAATAGTCTCATGGGAGGTTCTTTGTTGTCCATGAGCAAATTTTGGGACTCTACCTCACTTCTGATGGATTTCCATAGACAAGGAGAAAGGTCACTGATAGACACATTTTTTTCACTTTGATAGTATAACAGGCACTTGCATATAAAGGATTGGCAACAAGAAACTAAACTTTTTCAGCAAGATCATCATTTTTGTTCAGCTGCAAAAACTTGCAGAGCATTACAGGTTGATGAGCACAAAGCCAGGCTGGTAAGGATTTACCACAAGGGAAGCACCTTGTGAAGTTGAGGAACAACTTATGCAGAGTAGTATTTGTGGTTGTATTTAAAAAAGACCACAATAAATGCAATGCATCTGGCAAGACAGTTTCCCAACAGGACACAGGTAGGTTGTTGGATTTAAGAGTTAGACGTATAGACTTCTTAATGACACCAACTGTTAGTTCTAGTACAGGTGTACAGGGTGTTCAATAATTAGCATTACAAGGTTTTTATCCCGTATTTATTAATCAAACTGATGAGAAAAGCTGTTTTCAACTAAAAAACAATAAAATATACCAGAAAATCAGAATATAAAATTTTATTCAATATGTCTTCCATTAGCATCAATAACTTGCTGTAGATGTTTTTAAAATGATAGGCAGGAGGCATGTATGACTTGGGGGATTTTGACCCATTCTAACACCAATTTTCATTTTAGAGATTTCAAACTTTTCACAGTTGACACCTTACTCTCCAAAATCACCGTTATCAAGTGGATTCAGATCAGGTGGTGTAGGCAGCCATTCTTTTTTCGAAATAAAGCATGGAACATTGGTTGCCAACCACTCTTTGAGTTTTCTTGGGTCCATGAGAAGGTGCAGAGTCTTGTTGAAATGACCATTGATGTTGGAATGTTCTGTTGCCCATAGCAATAATGACTGCTAAAGGATGATATTTCAATAGTTTTCTTGGTTGATTTTCACTCCTTGTTCGACAAAAACCAATGGACTTCTTCCAGTCTCAGTAACAGCCATCCAAACCATCAGAGAAGTTGCTCCTTGACTCCAAGTAACCACTCTGGCATCAATTTCACCAGACTTTGACCAAAACCTGTCATTCTGAGGATTGTACTTTTGTTGCATATCGAATTTTTTTTTCATCACTGAAGACAATGTTTGGTAGCATGCCTTTGTTGATGTAGGAAAGCAGGATTTTTGCTCTTGCAAGTCATTTATCAATTATGCTTGAAAAAAGGAATTGCTTTCAGATTTTTGATGGACCTCTTTGGGTCCCTCTTTAGCTTCTCCCTGGTGGCTTTTATCAGCCTTTTGGTTCTAGAAGCTTGAGGACAACCTTATCTGGGTCTGTTTGTAACTTTTCCAGTCTCTTTGATACACTTGAGCTTTCTCCAGACAAACATTCTGTTGGCATTTTAAAAGTTTTCGAATTTCTCCTTGAGACTTGCCTGCCTGATGTAACCTTAAAATAGTTATTCTATCACTGTTTCCTTTAGCCATTATTTGCTAAATATATACTATATTCTGAAAAATATCAAACTATTAGCATGCAAAAATGGTTGTAAGCCAATGGTCTTAAGCCAATGGCTCCATTCTTTTGAAGCTGAGGGGAAACCTGCACTTAAGTTGAGCCAATTTGGTTGCTTGAACCAATCCATTGTAGTTCACTACTATAAGTTGAATAAATTGTTATGAACCAGAAATTTACACAAATAATTGGCTTTATTCAACTTATAATGAGGCATAACATCGAAATAACCTGCATTATAAATAATAGCTTAGCACTGACTTAAAAACAAATGACTAAAACTTAGAAGTGCATGTATGACAACTGCAATTCTGAACTGATACAAAAAACACGTATGAGAAATCAAAGAGCAGTGCAGCACTTAAAGCGCTGCACATCATTATACAACAACATTTATCATATATTTGTTCATTATTTTGCAAGCCATACTTCTTATTTTAATAATTTAACAGCCAGTGATTCATAACAAATCAAACTAATTTTCTAGCTTTTTGGAACTTGCTTACTTTGGTCCAGATGCACTGCAATTTTTAATCCAGTTTCCAGTCCAGGTTCTATTATTTAGGAGTCCATGATTGTCTTAACACAAGCATTTTTTTTTAAAATCTTTTTAGTCATATCGCAAACCATTTTTTAGTTGGGTAGTGTCCAATTAATTAAACTGCACAAAAGTTTAAATAAGAGGATTAGCTGTGCATTTCATATGCCAATTTTAGATATTTATTACAAAAACAAAAAAACCTCTACAGCTTGTTTCATACAAATAGGAATTATTAGGGGGTCTGTAATACAATATAAAATAGAAAATTTTACTATGTATTTTATAAAATTTTAAACTTTCTGTATCCAAAAAATACAACTTTAAAGTAAGTTTATTAGAAGTTAACAATTACTCTGTAAAATAATTTGTACAACAGTAATTATCAGACACATTTGAAATCACCAAATTAACATGATTTAATTGACTATTTTATTAGACACACTAAATTTAAACAATAACATTAAATAATAAAGGCTGCACAATTAAATTCGAGTAGGAAAATTTTTTAGAGAAATTTATTTTTATTGTGGCATTTAGCAATGATTTCTGATGTTGTATTTATGAGTGTGCCCTGATCTGCTAATAATATTGTGATTTTTCCACTACACAAAGCTGACAATGTTTGTGCCATTTTTATAAGGTGGAGCTTTACATTCAATTGATTAAAATATTGATTGTAATTTTCCCACTTCTTTTGAGTTTCCAAAGAAATTTTGACAATTCAGTGCTGTTTTTTCTGGATGCTTAAAATTTTGTGTGTGGTTGTATCTAGTTTTGAATGGTGTTTGACATAATCTGTAGTTTACTTTTTGTCCATTACTAGGCATTGATGTTTTATAAACAATATACCTTTTTAAACAGTTACCATTTAGTAGACAGCATAATTTTACTCATAATCTGTGTCAATTTCAGTAATAATGGTACCATTTTATGATTGTTTTGTTGTGTTTGCATATTAATGTTAGAAAAATTTGGCATACAGCTTAAGCTTATGTTTATGTTATTGTGATTGTGATTTTGTGGAGTCTGTTGTTTGCTGGAAAATGCTTATTATTTAATTTTATGTATAATTGTTGCAACGTTTTCACTTTAAAGTGGATTAAACCAAATAAAACTTCTTCATCTGTTTTTTTTTTTTGGGTGATTTTAGAGGTAATTTAGAATATTTTGCATTATGCGTGTACCCACTTTTCTGGAGGCATTTACTGTATAAAGGTGCAGCATTGGAGAAAATTTGTTTGTTGCTTGAAAGCATGAATAGTCACTTTCCAATCATATTTGTTTTTTGTTTTTTTTATATTGGTGGGTGGTTTGTTTGTATGTTTATGTAGAACAGGTGGTTGTCTGTTTTGCAGTATGATTTGCAGATGTTGTGATTGAATAAAAAAGGAGACATTGAGCAAATCTGAGCAGTTTCAATTGGATTCTGTAGTGATTCTTAAATTATCTTTTTTGAAAAGTTTATTTGTAGCTTTTCTTATACATTTTACCTCAGGTTAATATATATTATGAAATACAGGCAAGCCATTACCACAATAAAGACCAATATAATTTGTGCTGAATGTATGAGTAGTATATTAAGGATAAATAATCCAACTAATTTGCAAACTTCTGCTTTATTGAAAAACCCCATTGTCATGTCAAATTTAAATCTATTTCTTTCCAGCAGCTACAGACCACCAAGTTTATCAAATAAAAAATTACCTACAAAGTCCATTTATGAAATTGTATAAATGTTTGATATTTTGAGATACATATTTGTTTTGGTTTCAGCCACAGAATAAATAAAAATACTAAAGAATAATTAAATTTAGTCAGGCCAGGGAGCACCAAAGAACAATAGGTTTTCAAGTCAAACTGAATCTCAGAAAGTGTCACAAAATACAGAAAAAACTGTTTGCATATAAACAAATAAAATACAGTCATGGCCAAAAGTTTGGGACCACTCCTCGAAATTCTGATTTACACAACAAATTGGATGTTTAATTGTTAATAAACACATAAATTCGATTTATTATTGAATATCACAAATGACAGGGCGTTTCCACATATAAATCACATACGTTTGACACAGAATTTTCAGAAAAGTCAGTATTTTGTTGGTCCTCTTTTGGCTTTAATTACAGCCTCCAAATGTTTTGGCATGCTTTCCACCAGACTTCGGCAGTATTCAGCTGATAATTCAAGCACCCAGACTGCTTTGATTGCTTCTTCTCATTTCTTAGTATTAGTTGGTTGTTTCTCAGACACTTTGTCCTTCAAAACAGTCCATAAATTCTTAATGGGGTTCAAATCTGGACTGTTTCCAGGCCAATCCAGGATTTGATTTTTCTTTGACTTTAAGAACTGAGTAACAATTTTGGAGCGGTGACATTGTGCACCATCCTGCATAAAAATCTTGCATTTAATAATGGCTATGTGCAGTTCCAACTTGTCCTTCAGCAAATCAACGTATTTTTGGCCATTCATGGTCGTTCCTGGTAGTAGGAAAAACAGTCCAGCTGTTCTGTTTACGGACATTCTACCCCAAATCATGACACTTGGGGGTGTTTCATTGTCTGCATGGTGTACCGTTCATCAAATCGCTTTCCAGTGGATCTACAGACGTAGCGCTTGTGCATAGTGATTAGTGAACTGCTGTACTGTAGATTCATTAGAAAAAAACACTTGCTGCCACTGTTGAATCATCCATTTCATGTGCTTTTTAGCATAGCTCAAATGCTTAGCTTTCATGGGCTGTGTTAGCCTGGGTTTCTTTGCAGGTTTATGGGCTTTCAAACCAAAATCGATGATCAGATGCCAACTTATGGTTTTCCAACTATTGTCTGCACCTTTTATAAGCAGTACGAACCGTATCTTGCTTGCAGAACTCATTGGAGATTGAACTGCTGTCCTCCTAATGATGTGGTCATTTCTTGATGTGCTTTTTTGTGGACAACCAGACCATTTGACATCTGAATAAGTCCCTGTTTTCTTAAATTTTATGACTGCATTGTGCACTGCATTCTTGCTTCTCTTTCATTCACTAATTGAACATTCAGAATATCCTTCCATGTAAAGAGCCACGATTTAAGCATGCTGAACATCAGAAAGTGACGATTTTTACCCATTTTTGTGGGTTTTCTAAAACTCATAAACAAGCAAAAATTACTCACAAGATGGTGCTTACTGCTTGAAAGAGAAGCAAAAAGTGATTACAATCAACTGGCAGATGAATGATGCAATCTGATGCAATCAATTTGATTTCTGGTGCAATCAGCAAGTTTAGGAGCAAAAATATTAATTTCTGCATGGTGGTCCTAAACTTTTGGCCACGACTGTATGTAGTATAATGTTAATATATGTAGTAGAATAGCTGAAAGTACTACAGGGTGACCCAAAAAAAACGGGCCCCAACTTTAATTAGGCCCCGTTTCTTAGTGTTTTGTCCGAATGAAATGAAACTTTGGTCATAACTAGTTTATTATGTTCAAAACATCACATCAAAACACTAGGGTCTTTGGCCTTATTTTCTCTGTTCTACAGCATGTGTTCTAGATGGCCTCCATTTAGCTCCGTGCATTTCTTGAGGCGCAGCACGAAGTTGTCCATGACGTTCTTACAGACTGAATTGGTAATGGCTTCCTTGAGGGACCATGGAAAACCTCAACGCTGCCAGTGAGAACCGTCCAAGCCACTCGGGAAATCCCAAGAAGCGAACAGCCAAGCTGGTCGAAAGTGTGAGAGAGTCTCTCCAGCAGAGTCCGAAACGCTCTGTGCATAAGCGAAGTCAGTCCCTTGGTATGTCCCATGAGACTTGCTGGAGAGTGTTGGTGAACGATATCAGGGCTTACCCATACAGAATACAGACGCTGCAGACCCTTACAGCCTCAGACAAGAAGCAGAGGAGTGCTATGGCAGTCAAGATGCTCGAGAAGATCGAGGAGACACCAAGTTTCCTTAACCTCCTTTGGACCTCAGATGAAGCCCACTTCCATCTTGACGGAAAGGCGAACTCCAAGACAAATGTCTTCTGGGGGTCCTCTAGACCCAATGAAGTAGCCACCAAGTCCCTGCCCTCTCCTGTGCACGGTGTGGGCTGCAATCTCGGCCAGAGGCATCATCGGACCAATCTTTATTGAAGAATCTGGCGCAGCAGTGACAGTCACCAAGGAGCGGTATGTGGAGGTTCTCAAAACCTTCAAGAGTGAGCTCCAGACCCTCTACCCGTCGCTCATGAGCAAGTTCTGGTTCCAGCAAGACAGAGCAAGTTCTTACACCTCAAACCTGTCCCGAGATTGGCTGAAAGCGAACTTCAGAGGCCGAGTGATCAGTCTCAAGTCTGATTTTGAGTGGGCACCCCATAGCCCGGACCTAAGCCCCCCAGATTTTTTTCTTTGGGGCTATCTTAAGGACAGAGTCTATGCAGGGAAACCCAGAACCATCACGGAACTCAAGGAAGCCATCAGGGAGGAAATGAGAGCCATTACCAATTCAGTCTGTAAGAACGTCATGGACAACTTTGTGCTGCGCCTCAAGAAATGCACAGAGCTAAATGGAGGCCATCTAGAACACATGCTGTAAAACGGAGAAAAAAAGGCCAAAGACCCTAGTGTTTTGATGTGATGTTTTGAATATAATTAACCAGTTATGACCAAAGTTTCATTTCATTCGGACAAAACACTAAGAAACGGGGCCTAATTAAAGTCGGGGCCCGTTTTTTTGGGTCACCCTGTAATACCTCAATAATTTTTACTGAGATAGTCTTTATAATTTTTTTTAAATGATTTCCAAGAAAGAGTTTTAATATTAGGTGGGATTGACATTTGTTGTTCTGGACCTCTAAAAGAAAGTTTAATTTTGCAATTTGTTTTGAAACAAAGAGCAAAACTATTTTTCCTCTTTCTACCTGTGAAATTTTTCCCATTTGTTTGCCGCTTTTGTAGTAATTATTTTTGAATATTTCTGCTGTCTCATCCATTGAAAATCTTCGCATGCATAATTCATTTAGTGTTATAAGTGTGCCCACAACAATTGTTTGCAACTATTCTTATTTTATAAACAGAGCCAAAACTGCAAAAAGGGTTTTCTACTGACCTCCTGTTCAATTGACATCATGGCAAGACCATTTAAAGTAGTTTGTCCATAAAATGTTGAAGAGGTTGCTTGGTTCTCATTACTGCTTTCCATGTCATTCTCAGTGTCAGTATCAGTACTAAAATTATGTGACAATAGTAAAGCATCTGATACTAAATACAAATTATTACTTTAAGTCTGGTCATATGTTGCAGCTTCCAGAAAAATTGCTTCAGTTCTAATGAAAGTCTGCTCTTTACTTGAAGAATGACTGCTGTTCCTCACATGGGTTCATAAGAAGGTTTAAAATTCTTATGCAAAGCACCTCCCAACGACTGCTGCAATTCAGTCCATCCTTTTTTTCTTGCATTATTTAGCATCAGGTTAACATTTGAGGCATATTTGAAAATCAAGTTTACTCAATCATTCACAATATTAAAAAGTGTAAGCTATCAAAGTAACAAAATTTAAGCATTTTTTAAAGGGAAAATAATAAAGAGTTAACAAATACATTAATTGGTTAAATACTGTTATGCATCACTGTTTAATCACACACTAAAGTAAATGCAATACTAGTTGGGCAGTATCATGCGGTACCATATCATATAGCAGAATAATAAATGCATTAATTAGTTTACAATTAAAATGCAAACCAATCTTATCTTTCCAGCAATTGATTTCAATTTGCTTTGCTTTGGCTCATTTTGGTTTAGTAAAGATTTACTTTAAAATAACAAGAATGAACAAAATTGTAATTCAACTTTGTAAAAACTGAATTCAAAAAAACTTAATTGCAATGAGGTATTAAATGAATAAACTAAATGACTTGTAGTCTTAAAATAACACAAATCAATTTACAACTATAAAACTTCACAAATGCAAATAACAAAATGAAATAGCAAGCTAAAACGTATTTCCATTGAAGAACAATACAAAACAGTGCTTTTTAATGAAAAATAAAATAAGTATTTTCATACTTTTTATTTTATTAGACTTTTTGGACTTTTTATGTATTGATTTTTTGAGTAAAGTTAAGATCAATTGATTTACGAGTAGTATCAATGTTAAACTGAACATCTTTTTTTTGTAGTTATAATAGTTTGGAATAAAAAACTAATAATGCTGTTTTGCAATATCATATTAGAGTACTGATATGCAATCAGTACATATATTTTCCAATTTCCAATTTTTTTGTATTACTCAAAGTTGATGAATTCAAGGTTATATACCTGTATATTTAAAGTTATACAGGGTGATCAAGCCAAGTGTAGACAAATGTTTAATGCAATGTAAATTATATCAACAGAAAAAAATTGAAAATAATTTTGAGGAAAACACGAAAAAAGACAAAGGAAACAGAAGCCATAGCTATTTTTCGATATATCCTCCCTTCGCCTTCACAACACGTCTCAATCTGTCAGGAACTTGAATGCATGAGGCACGTATGGTTTCTCCTGAAATTTCATCCCAACAAATCCTTAATCTGTGCTTCAGAGCTTCGACACTTTGGTGATTAGATGAGCAGGCTTTATTCTCCAGAATACTCCAAATGGCGAAGTCCATGGGATTTAAATCTGGAGAGGAAGGAGGCCACAATTCCTTCGGCCAAAACCCCACCATATTCCTCTTACACCATTCTTGGACAAGATTAGCCGTGTGGGATGTGGCTCCGTCCTGCTGGAGTGTAATTCCGCCTTTCTCGAACGTTGCATTGACCCAGGGCACTAATTTTTCCCTTAACAGCTCCAGATACACATGCTGATTCACTTTTACTCCTTCTTCAATGAAGAAAAGAGGAGTTTTCTTCCCAGTTGAAGTCACTCCCGCCCAGACCATGACAGAAGCTGGTTTTTGTCTCTGGAACATGAGCCTGTCATTCAATGGGATGTCTCCTTTATTCACAGCATAAATCCGGTCATTCTAATGATTGTGCACGGCCTGGACAGTGAATAACTTCTCATCAGTCCACAGAACTGGAGGCTGCGTGTCGTCTGCAAGCTTTTCCAAAAGAAGCTTGGATCTCTGCACTCTTTTGGTTTTTGCAGCTTGTGACAGTAACTGAGCTTTTGTTTTCTTGTAAGGGGATAGGTTCAGATCATTTTTGAGCACATTCTGCATCGTTCCATAGCTCACACCAGCGGCTGAAGCCAATTTTCTTATGCTTCTCTTGGGATTCCTCCTGATTTTTTCCATTGTGTTTTTAATGAGTTTTGGTGTTCTGACTTTGCGACTTGGAGTGCTCCTAACCTTCGGGAGGGCTGAACCAGTCTCATTCAAACGTTTCAGAGCCTTGTAAACACCAGATCTGCTTACACGACCCTTCAACAGTTTGCATATTTTGCTAGGGGTCTGTCCTGACTCAAACAATTCCTGAATAGTCGCAGTTACAGTGCTCATTCCTAAGTTAATATTTACGAATATTTCTGAAAAAGAAATTTTTTAATTAGTCCACATAATAAGCTACTTGGGAGTGCAGTAGGACTTAAAATTTAATGTTTTTAGGGTTTCAATATTTACTTTCAAAATCTGTCTACACTTGGGCTGATCACCCTGTAATTTAATTTTTTTCATGGGCTTTTAGTTGTGAGTTTTAAACAATATTTTAAAACTTCTGATTCTACTTGACCTGCAATCTGCATAAATGAGAAAGGTTCAAACCTACATGAGTTGAGGTAAAATTAAAATACTTAGCTATATTGGTACACTACAAAATTTGCCAGTAAGGCTCGCATGTAAAGGGTAAATAAATTATAATGTAAAAAAAATCATACATGTGTTGGAATAAAATGGGGCTCTCAAAAAACATGCATATGAAAAAAGGGGCCCAAAAATTACGCATATGTTGACATGAAAAGGGTCCTCAAAAGTTATATGCAAGTCAAAATAAGGGGGCCCTTAAATTATGCATCAATTGACCAGGGGGGCCTGGTTTGCCTAGTACTAAAACCACTGCTGTTCAAACCAATGCATACGTTTTTTTAATTGTAGTTAGTTTTATTATTGAAACACCAAGCAAAAATGTGTCAAATATTTGTGGTGAAAAAGTGTTTTGTAGGGTATAAATAAAAGTACTTTACAAAGAAAAATCTTTACCTTGGCTTAGGTGTTTAAAAAGGAATCTCATTTGATTTTTTGCAAGCTGGTAAAAATAGATTTTGATTTGTATTGGTCAAAGCAATAGCCGCAAGAGACGCTACGTTTCGAGTACTTGCCAAATTCGTGTATGATTTCCCACATTTGTTAAAAAATGTGAGCAATTTAGCCAATTAAAAATTTTCCAGCAATTTTAAATCAAGACCGGTTTTGAGTTTTTGACAACACTCGGATAAAATATGAGCGTAAAGTGTCATGCCCTTCCAAAATTTTGTTTTTTTACAAATGTGATTGAAAAATTTGTAGTTTTACAAGTACCTTATCACATTTTAAAGTATTTGTTTATGGTGACTCTGTAACAATAAACAGTAAAGTGTAATAATGAAAGGTTTGCAGCATTTTTTCAAACAAAAAAATATAGAACTTGGGCTCCAGTATAGCAGCAGGTCAACGATATACATGAGGTTGTATAAAGTATCTCATTTAAACTGAACATTTTCGTTTGTCCATTTAAAAAAACCTCTGAGAGCAAAGAAAAACGTTTACATGTGAGAATTTGCCGAGCCAATTAACACAAATTTTTGTGTATTGACAAATAAAGTTATTGGGTTGAGGAATATGTTCGTAGAGTTTTTATATTTTCTTTTATTTTACAATGATTTTTTACCACTTGGCAAAATGTATATATTCATTCAATAGAGCTCTTTCTACTATAAAAAACTGTGCTGATCGTCTTTTTGAGTATTTTGAGATTTTATTATTTGTGAAGCTTACATATGGAATATCCAGGGGGTAAAAAGCAACATTTTCCACACCTGCTATTCTTCGTTTTTTATCGAGGCCAAAAAGCTGCTGAAGCAGACCGGGACATTTGCATGGTAAACGGGGAAGGTGTCATAGGCGAATCTACGGCAAGAAAATGGTTTGCGAAGTTCAAAAATGGCAATTTTGACATCGACGACACGCCCCGCACCGGAAGACCTTCTGAATTTGACAAAGACCATCTCAAAACACTTTTGAAGGAAGAAAGTCGCCAAACAAGTGGTGAATTGGCCGAAAAAATGAACTGTGATCAAAAAACGATTCTCAATCATCTTCATTGAATGGGATTTGGCGAAAAATTGGGAGTCTGGGTGCCTCATGAGCTTAGCGAAAACAACAAAGAAAATCGCCTTCAAATTCTTCTCAACATCTCGCCTGCCATTGAGCAACACGCGGTCACAAACAGCGCTTTTTGTACCGAATCGTCATGGAAGATGAGAAATGGTGCCTATATATAAATATGAAGCAAAGAAAGGAATGGATGGTTCCTGGAGATACGCCAAAGCTGAGAGTTAAGCCTGACCTCCATCCAAAGAAGACCATGATTTGCGTTTGGTGGGACTGGCAGGGCATGGTGCACTGGGAAATGCTCGAAAGGAATGCCACGGTCAACAAAAAGCTCTACATAGCCCAGCTACATCGCTTGAATGAGCCTATTTGACTGAAAAGACCCCATCGACAAGGCCAAACCATACTTCTTCACGACAACTCCAGGCCTCATGTTGCACAAGTTGTCAAAGCCGTACTCCAAGAGCTCGAATGTGAGGTCCTTCAGCATCCGCCGTATTCTCTGGACCTTGCACCCACGGATTACTATCTTTTCCGCTCTTTGTCGAACCATATGAGGGGCGTTACCTTCGACAATGAAAAGGATCTTAAAAACTGATTCAACAAATTCTTCGATACTAGACCCGGGGATTTTTGGCGAAACGGCATCGACAAATTGGTCGAGAGGTGGGACCAATTTGATCGGAGGAGGTTGGACAAGGAGGACAAGGAGGTTGTAAACAGCAACGGAGAATACATAATTTATTAATTTATAGCCATAACTTTTCATTTTTGTTTAAATAAAAGTCTTTGATAAAAACGCTACGAACATATTCCTCAACCTAATATAATAAAATTACCTTGTGTTTATATTTTTAGAAAATTGTACGTAATCTTTGTCGGTTTTGCTGTGTTCTTTTTTTTTTAGCCACATAATCAATTCTGTTACTGTATATTTTTTCAACTTAAAATTAAGCTGGTTGAAATTTTAAATTTGACAGTAGCCTTGGTGATATGATTAAAAAAGTACAGTACAAGTGTTTTATTTGTTCCTATATTTGTGTGATTTCGTATATTTCAGGGCGGTCCGAGTTTACTTTTGCGCGTCACATTTTAAAAACGTAGAAATTGGCGGGTTGGAGACGGTCGCGTTTTAAAAGCTACTCGCGTCATTCCGTTGTGTTCTCAAGAAATACACTTTAGGGCACTTTTCCCTGCTTGGCGGTCTTGCAAGCAGCTCAAATTTCAGATACATCTCTTCAGAAAAAATTTTTTTAATTCAACCTGACAGCAATATTTTAATTTTTATATCTCCAAAAATAGGTCGAGTTAATTACTTGACTGCTGTTTTTTGCAAGTCAGGAGGATAATTATAATTAGAGAAGAAAATAAATTAAAAAATTAAACATATTTAAAATTATCCGCGCACTGCACTTCGGACTACCCTGGTACTTTTTTTGCTCGCGTAACCGTGTAGTGGGCAGCATTGCCAGATGTGTGGAGCGCTTTTTTAATGGCCATCGAGATCGCCGTAGTCTCGGTTCAAATCAAACTCTCGTCTTTCCCTATCTTTGAAAAGACACTTTACGGCTCTTTCCTCTGCTTTTTAGTTTTAGCTTTAAATGATAGTCAAAACCTAAGAAATTTCGAATCAGACAGCGATATTTTGACATCTTTGAAACTTAGTCTGGAAACTAGCTTGGGTCTCGACTCACGACAGCAGAAATAAAATGAATTAACGTGGGCGGAATAGCTCAGTGTGATAACAACACTTAATTTGCGAACAGAAGCACGCAAGTTCGGTGCTCAATCTACCTGAGTAAATTCTGTTGTGCAATACTCGACGACAAATTCCTTAATGAGGTCACGCTGCTACCTACGTGATAGCTCCGCATGGATCAGAAAGCAGCATATAGACGTACGTTGAGGAATTAAATGATTATTGCTGAAAACGGCGAATTTGTTAATAGTTGATACAATTGTCGTTCTTACTTTCGTAAATGCCAAAATATTGCCGTCAGATTGAAAATTTTTTAAATACTTCTGTTTTTTTATTGATTTAATTCTTAAAAGAGTAATATGGTTGTTTGTTATTCCCTTAGCACAGATAATCGCTAGAAAATGCGTTTGTTCACTCGGAGCAACCAATCAAAAGCCTAAATTGAACCGAGACTCCCGTGGCTTACAAGAACGTTGTCACGAATTCCCCGGCCACGTTACCCTCTGCATATTCAATGTTGTTAACAAGATTATTTTATTGCATATATAGTTTTTTAAATATTTTATAGTGATGCGACCCGCACATATTGCTTTGAGTAAATCGATCGTAAATGTTTTTTCCACTAATAATGTATACAGCTGCTTATGTTTTGCTTTGTGCTCGTATAGCATTGACTGATCCAGATTTGGAATAAAAAAACAACCAAATATTGTCTTTAATTTTAGGATCAAGCATATTTTCAAACTCTATTTAATCAACCAAATTCAAACAGTGCTGCGAAAATTATTTAACGAAAAAATCCGAAAAAACGTTTTGTTTTAATCGCGTTTGCTATCAATATGGCGCGCTTAACCAACCACCACGCTGCCCCAATCAATTAAAGCCCTTTTTCGGACAATTTAGCGACCAAAACTCTTAAGATTACTCTACCAAAATAAAACCAAATAAATTTCGCTCTGGCGGGACACTTTCGTATTGTCAAGTTGCTCTAGTGCTCCGATGCCTGTAGCTATATTATTAATTTAGAAACTTAAGTCGTCATTCAACTCGTTGTAGACTACATTCCTGGTAAGTGATGTACGAGACACGCAGGAAAGATGCAGCGTGGTTTCAAAACCACCACGCACGCAGTTCAAAAATGATGTGCACTAAAAAGGGAAGTTTTTCCAGCAGTTTGTATTTAATTAATATTTTAAAAACAGCGTATTTAAAACTGAAACTAAATTTTTTTGATTTTCTTTATCCTTCCGATTCGTAGGATAGCGTCGGGTACACTTACGGCAACCATCAAGCGATTATAGAAGGTATGAAGAGACAATTGAAATTTTGTGCTGCCCGCTAAGACCGCCAACCAGAGAAAAGCGCCTGAAAGTGTCTTTCTCAAGGATAACAAAAGAGCATAACTTAAACTGCAACACTGAATTAAACAGATTAAATAGATGAAGAAGACGAAACCGCAACTTTGTTGATCACGTTTGACGTCATCACGGTGCTCTTAAAAAAGCGCTGGACAACATAAGTTTTAAACTGTCAAAGTATTTTTCAAAATTGTTTAAATATTATTCGTATAAGTTATAGTTTCGATTTTTTTGTATTAAAAATGCTCTAGGCCTACAATTTTGTGACATGTTTAGTAATCCTTTGAATTCGATTATCTAGCCTTAGGCGTAGTATCTACCAACGTTTAGTAAAATGTGCTAAGTTTTAGTTTTGAGAGTTGAATTTTTTTAATGAGTTTTACCACCTTCTGCATTAAAACACTTGTCAAAATAAGCAATTAGCCTTTATTGGTTAGCTAGTCTTTCGATCTCTTAGAAACTGTAAAAAGTACTTTTCAATTGAGGAAGGCAATAAAAACGATTTGCATACTTTGGATTCTTTTTGTTTTGATCTTTATAGCCTATCCTCCCAATTCTCAAAAAAGCGAGAGACGCCATACATAGGGCATGCAATTACCCCAACGGACTTCAAAGATACCAAAATATTTACTTACGGTTATGTAAATTTTTTATTTTGTTTTTTTAGTTTTGATATGATAGAAATTTAGAACTGCTTGCGAAGACCGCCAAGTAGCGATTTTTCGCAAAGTGTCTTTCCCAAGGACACAACAAAACGACGCAAGTAAGTTTTGAACCGCAACCGTGTCGATCACAATCACAGCGTTCTTAATCACACGACCACGATTTAGTAAATTACCGCGTAAATTTCTTCACGCTAAGCTTCATTGACTAATAGCGTACTTTTATATTTTGTGTTTGTAGGCTAAACCTGTACACAACACCGTGACCCGACAGTTTATCGAAACGGCATTTTCTCTATGTTTGTGTGACGCAAACTTAATATACATTGATATGTCAACCCGACATTTAAGCACTAGAGTTAGGAGGGATTTGGACTTTAACTTTTGATACCAAGTGCAATAAAAGATTATGTAAGGTGTTGTAATTTTGTTCTTCTGTCAAATAAAATATAAACTTTCTTAAAAATTATGAAAAAGTGTAAGTCCAAATTTCATACAAAAATACATGAAACATTGTTCATTAAATATTACGAGTATTAATATTAAATATTCATTAAATATTACGTAAATAAAATATTTATTAAAAAGTTGAATTTTAGCTGAAATAAATTAACAAAAAGAAGCCAATGTGTAAGCCGAAAACGTTTATGCTTATGGTTTCTTTTTGTTTTATTTTAGTATGAATATATGTGTGTTGTTATATATAATTGTTGAATTGTTGAAAAAAGTATACTCTTTGTAAAACAACTTGTATATCTAACTTGTAAAACAAGTCTAGATTTTAATTTAACCAGTTGTTTCTTTCTTTCTGTTCTTACACGATATAATTTGCAAATTTAATAAAGATTTAAACTTATCTCATTCAAACAAAATTGACAACTGTTGACGATTGTGAAAAGTAATATGCTTAATGTAAACTTGCAATTTTCAAATAAAAAACAAAGTAACAAAAGGTCACTTCAAAAAGAGATCTATAGTCCAAAATAAACAAATAAATTTATGTTAAGTCATTCAAACGAAAAAAATTATATTTTAAAACCTATTTTCTATAAATACCCAACTAAATTATTATTATTATTTTTTATGAACTGTCATTTTGATTAAATGCTGTTTCGGTCAAGTGTCGTTCGATCAACTGTCGTAGTACCACACAACACAGATAAACCAGTGTAAATAATTGTTCCAAGAAAAAAACTATACATCAGCCGAAGCATAAAAGATACTTATAGGAAAGTAATTAAACTATGTGATTCTGAACATCAAAAAATTGGTACACTTCGGAAAAAAGTTTTTTACCAATAAAGAGAAAGAGAGATTAACCAGAAGCGCCTGGGAGTTTAACTCATACTGTAAATGATAAAATATTGAAAATCACCAGACCAAACCTACCAAACCAAAATATTTTGGAGGACGAAACAATTCTGCCAGAATTCTTTTGACGATTGTCCAAATCATCATAATCCTCGAATAGCACTAAGATTTAATGTGGTGAAGACCTTTATTTGATCATCACTAATTATTTTAATTCTAAAATAAAAAGAAACTCTGAAATGGATTGTTTTCATGCTTTGCTTAGTGTACATTGCATATACTTAAATATTGTTACTAAGCGTGAATAAAATATCATCATCATCATCATCATTTTGCCCCAAAAAACTTTTGAAGACTAAAAATAATCTTTACTATAAATCAGTGACGAAGGTCTCGAGACCAATTTTTTCTCGTTTCGATCTCGACCTTTTGCTGGTGACATAGGCGTACCAGCCAAAAAAATTTGAGGGAAATGAAGTTATGCCCAAATTTTGTGACGTTTTCCCAAATCATGATTTTTTAGCACATTACGGATAGGACAAAAAAATTGTCTTGAGATTCTCGAACCAAGAACAAATTGTGTCCTTAAATCATGGTGATCTCTAAAAAGAAAAAAAAGGGTCTTCACTTGAATTCAGTCTCATATTTTTCAATTTCGTTTCAAAAACAAGGTGTTCTCTAAAAAAAAGGTCTTCACCTTAATAAATTATTTATAATATTCATCATTTTAAATTTTAATATTCATTAAGTTTTTTTTTATTGCTTTTTATCAACTTTGTGTGTGTGTCGTGCCGTGTGTGTTTCGGCTTTTTTCTGCTCTAATTGAGCAGGTTTTAAAAGGGGGTTGTTTAATGACGCAAGCACACTGAGTAAAGCTCTTTTCAACATGATAGAGATGC
The DNA here is from genome assembly GCA_963680785.1 of Diplosoma virens. Classification (NCBI taxonomy): domain Eukaryota; kingdom Metazoa; phylum Chordata; class Ascidiacea; order Aplousobranchia; family Didemnidae; genus Diplosoma; species Diplosoma virens. The sequence continues at coordinate 34,042,836 of OY796895.1, read as the reverse complement.
TTGTTTATTAAAATGTAATCTTAGAATATTTAAAAAAATTTATTGTTTTTGGAATAATTGAAAATACATTATTTTTGTAAAATTTTTCGGTCTTGATTGTTTCTAGTCTCGGTTTCGAACCTTAGGTCTCCAAATTTTCCGGTCTCGATCTCGATCTCGGTCTCGACTACATCACTGCTAAAAATCTCAGCTGTTTTTGTGCGCTGATCTAAATTATTCTGGATTTTAAGATGACTCTACCCAAAAATTGGCATTAAAATAAATTTTTTCTGCCCGAAAAGTGTACGCTTGGTGCCCAAGAAATTTTTATTTTTGTAAGAATGGTCAAGTCAATCAACAAGCAAGTGCCGACAGACCTGTTTCGTCCTATTAGGACTCGTCAGGACACTACAACATTGTTTTCATTGTAAATTTTTATTTTGCCCAAATGCTTGCGTCTTGGATGGGCAATTGCACCCCTGCCTTTCAATTTGAACAGCTATGTCGCAAATTAGGATATTATCAATCATTACAAACTCATTATAGCCTATTTGTTGGCCAAAATTATTAATCATTCCAAAAATAAGATGCGTCGCCAATTCTAAACCAAACAGTGTCTAGTTTCTTACTGAGTTTTTAGTTAGATTTAAAAAGATTTTATTTCACCCAACTTCTGTGTATTAATGTCTCACTACCAAACAAAATCTCGACAAAATTTACATTAATTTTAATTGCTCCAAACAAATCATTTAAAAGATTTAATCTACATTAAAATTCCACTAGCACTTCTCAATTTAAGAGTTCTGGTATAAATCAGAGGTTAGTTCAACGTCAAAAAATAGAGTACGATAAAAGTCGTAATATATTTTTTAAAGCAAACTTGTAGGGTATACGAGGTTTCGACCGTTTTATCGGGGGGACTTTGTCAGGTCAACAACACGGTCAGGTAAAAACAACACACATTGCACGACTTAAAGAAGTCTCCCCGATGCCTATCGGACAGAACGTCGTGTAAAAGTTTTGCTTTAAAAAATATAGTACGCTTTTTACTGTATTTACTGAAATTAAACTGACGTCTGATTTATACTAGAAGAAATTTTAAATTTTAAATTAAGTATTAGCCTGTCCCTTGTAACAGTGTTTAGGTCAACTTTAATTAATAAATAAATGTTCTGCCGCCAAACGGTTTACCAGCTAGTATTTTCATTAAATTCGGTTTCTTTAAGGTACCGATGACAAACTATTTTGAGTAAATGCAATTATGATTTGATGTGAAGACCTTTTTTTAGTCTTCACTTTATTTCTGACACCAAAATGCAGGAATTGGAGAAGGGGTGGTGACCTAAAGTGAAGAATTTTTTTATTTAGTCTTCACTAGTGTTTTCAGACGAAGGTGTGTCACATTTTGTCATCTCCGTGAAAGCTACAAGAACTTCATTGGGGCAATCGTCGATAAAATTTGGCCAAAATTGTATTGCCCCCACCAAATTTTTTCGGCTAGTACGTCTATGACTCGGACAGTTTCCTACCTTACAGCGATTACTGTGTAAAGTTTTAAAAAATTATTTAAGAGCATCACATTGTTAAGGCAACTTGTAAACTCAGAATAAATTGCTAGCGTATAAATTCTTCGTCACTTCGCAGTTGTTGACAAAAAATACCGGCACTGTTACTGACAAAGTTACAACCATTCCCGTGCAATCCGTCTATATGGACTAATAAAAATAGTCAAGTCGCTGAACAAGCATGTGTCGACAGACCTATTTCTTCCTACTTATATATATGCCTTGTGGATCCAAATTCAATTTTTTTATCTCTGGATTTTGTTTTGCATAGGAGTAGACTCTCTGTTCCTAGCTTTCTAGCGTCTGACGTCACTGTGTAATGTAAAATTTGTTTATTTTGGTGCCTTTGAAATTAAGGTTACTTTACTGTTGCTGTTATTACTAAATTAAAGCAGGAAAGCTGGTTTTTTTGCTAAATTTTTGCATTCATCACAATCTAAAGAGATTATAGTTTAGCAACCTCTCAAGAACTAGTCTACAGCTAGAGAATATTAGAAATTGAATACCGTAATTGACAATTAAAGGAAATGTTTTTTTATGCTAATTATAGATGTATTTGAACCGAAAAATTAGTCGCAATTAGTTTTTTATATAGTCATGTAGTTTTTTAATTGTACTTTATAACCTTGTTACCAAGATTTTTCGAATCTCTTCAAGAACTCAACCTAACAGCCTAATCGATTTTTTTCGGTGAAACTAACCCGGAATCCTCCCTAGTGCACCAGGATGGAATAAAAAAGAAACCAAAAGGAAAAGAATCTTTTCAGGAAGCAATAATAACCACAGAGGATCCGGGTTAGTTTCATGAACAAAAATTGTTAACAGTGACTTTTTTAAGAGACCCAATTGTTCTAAGTTTTTAATAAATTACTTGTAGTTTGTTTCAACAGGCAAAGGAAAAACAGTTGTACTTCTTTTAAGAAAACTTGGTTCAAAAATTATTAAAAAATAAAATAACTTACACAAGAACAAGCATTGGTTGTAAGAATACAACAAATGATACATCAAGAAACTAAAGCAATTTAGTTTAAAACTCTATCAGTTAAAGACAATCTATTGTTGTTGTTGTTGTTACCTTTCCTCCAAGGATGTCCTAGAGTAGCCATCTCTTAATCCCTCAAAGAACCCAATCTAGATTTTAACTCTTGGATTAGCTCTGCTGCTTCTAAAGGCTTTTTTGACAAACTAGTAGTGTTGTGTTGTGTTGTGTTGGTACTTGACTACAGTTAAAGAGGTGATTAGTGTCATGTGTGTGTGACAAGCATAGTGGGCATTGTGGCATGTAAGTTTCAGGGTTTACTGTATGAAGCTAACTTTGAAAAGTGTTGATTTGTTGGCTTTGAACTGTGCCAATTTTGTACACACATGACATGGTAATGTTTGTTCTGATGAATGAATGTCATAGGGTGTGGTGTTAGAATCTTTGTTGATTTTTCTGGAACTGAGGTTTTGTGAAATGATGGTAGTATGAATGTGTTTGAGATTTTCTCTACATTCCTCAGGTGTTATGTCTAGATCTAAGATGATGATGTTAGTGTGCTTATTGTTATAAAAGATTGTGGCTTTCATGTTTCTGGATAGATCTGATAGATAGATAGATAGATAGATAGTTTATTCACCAATACACACAAAACAATACAAATAAATACAAAGTATGCATTAAGATCATGTAAAGAGTGTGTTTGTTTTTAAGTCAGCTGTTTAAGTTAAGTAGCAGGAAATTTGAGATGGGTGTCTATTGGAGGGACTTTGGTTTTGTCATGTAAGTGTTAAGTGTTTATATCTTGGGTGTGGCCAATAGCAATTTGCAAAGCCATATTCTGAATGGTTTGCAGTTTTTTAATGCTGGGTGTTTGTTTGATATGATAGGGATATGGTGTTTGCATATTCCAAAATGAGGTGAGTGATAGCTGTAAATGTAAAGACAATTAATTTCTTTTGTTTACTTCATTTGGTAGAAGTGAGTGCTTTGAGAATGTTAGACATTTGTTTTGGCTTAGTGATGGTGACACAATTGTTTATCTGTAGTTGCTTATCAAATCTAAAAAATGTCTGAATTGCTTTAAATTTAAATTGTTGGTTCAGCTTACTAATTTTATTTCTTTAAATATAAAATCTTTCCAAAAGTTCAATTTGATACAATTGGTTTATTTTCAGTCAGAATCTTTTTTCACCATAGTCAATTACAACAGCTGAATGTAAAAAATAATTTGTTTACTTGTACCACAACAAATAAACTTGTTGGTTAATATTGAGCTAAAATGGCAAGCATGATTCATGAACAAGATTCAACTTTGATTTATGGATCAGATCAAGAGCTTAACAGTGGCCTGTCTTCAGAAAAGGTAAAATAATACGAAAATAAAATATTTGCTTAACTCTTTTTCAGTTTTAGCTTTAACAAATGAAATTGTGATCATGGTAAAAGATTAAATCAGACAATAAAATATATTATTAATAGTAATTTTAATGTAACACTTAGTTATACAATGTGTTTATAAACTTTTTGTAGTTTTGAGTTATTTTAAAATTATATATCTTATCTGTATCTCTATTAATTTTTTTGATCTACAGGACAATGTCTTAGGCATTAAACTGAAAACTTATAACTATTTGCCAATTACCTTTCCCTGCTTTTGTAGATGCTAAAATATTGCTATCGCATTAAATGTTTTTTCTTTGTTTTATTCAGTTTTTGTCTAGTGATAAATATGATATTTAGAACTGCTTGCTAAAATCACTAAGTGGAGAAACATATATAAAGTTAATTTTTCAAGGACAAAAAAAAATTATATGAGAAAGAGTTGAACAAATGTGTTGATTTTATTTACTATTGATAAGGTGCTTCGTATCTACACTGTCAATATATTTTAACTACAAGAATTTTTCACCAGCAGTTTGCAATCATTTATATTATTGTAATTTATTAGAACTGTTATAAACTTATCGTCATTTGGAAGGGCATCCACTCCAGGTCAGTTACAAACAGGACTGGGGCTGGGTGTTTTTTTTAATACCTTAGACTGCTGTACTGCCCAGACCAGATGCTGGCAGTGATGGTGTTGAGCCAGCATTGAGTTTTGTCACTAAAAATTGTCAGACCTTGTGCTACATGTGGGCTTGATGTATGGGGCATGCTATTGGGACATGGTCTGTAGTTTATTCAATGGTGTTGCACTTGCAGTTCAGTGAAGGAATGAAAACTCATTTGAGCATGGATGACTGGAATTGCCCAACATCAGTTTGCAGGCAATTGAGCCTAACCCTAGCTTTTCAGGGCAAGCATAATCCAACAGGCTTGACACTGGTTTTCATAGTAGTGTGTATTCCAATTATAATTCTTTCACTGAAAAGTGTGGATGTCTAGTCCAGCAAGGTTGTTTTATATATTTTACACAGCTGCCACAAATGGGCATCTAGATCTTAATCTTTCTTGGCCAGCATCTAAGGACCCATTTAAAAGACCATGCAACATATGGTCAGGGTGCAGGAATCCACAGTAAGCCATGGAGAGTGTTGCTCTTAGTCAATAAAGCTCAGCTGGATGGATGCCTGAGAGTATAGGTAGGTGGTCCATTGGAGTGAGACACAGGCATCCAGTGACTATGCACACAGCATCACTCAGGCACTTTCTATGAGGCAAATGTGATTGCTGTGACACCAGGCTAATGCACAGTACTCAGTTGTTGGGTAGACCAGAGGTAGGGCAACTGTGCACAGTGTTTAGCACCAGCACCCCACTCTGAGCCTACAACTCATCTCATTAGTGTTAGTTTTTTGTGCAATGCCACTAAATGGTGATGGAATGTAAGTGATCTGTTTAGTTTTAGCCCAAGATAAGAAGGGGTTGGACAGAATGGTAAAAGTCTATTGCTGTTATGGACTTTTAGCTAACATTTGGCCTCTCAATTATTTAAATGAAAGGCTGATGTCATCATCTTAGTGTGACTGAGCTTCAACATCCCAATCTGGAAATGTACTGAAAATGTAGTCATATCTTGACTTAAAGTCCCTGCCAAGTTCTTCCAGTTTGCAGAAGAGTGCAACAATGCTAGATTGTCAGCAAAGCAAACTTTCTGAAAATCATGGAGGGCAGGCCATATGTATAGATGTTGAAAAAGAGAGGAGCCAAGACCTTTATAAACTTATGGTGTGGCTTGATCATTTTATTCCTTATTGTACTGCCATGAAATAAAAAAATTGAAAGTTGTTTAAAAACCACACTTTATTTTGACTGAGTTAACTTTTAAAAGCTACAAAACTATCTGTATTTTGTTTTCTATAATTATAACAAAAAGTAATTACCAGTAGTAAAAGTAACAGTTTTGTACAGCTGTTCTTTATATAGCAATACTTAAATCAAGAAGCACTATAGCAAAGATATCTCATGGGACAAAATACAAATAACAGTGCAACTGGACTAAAAACTATTCGAAATTTAAATCAACAATATTTTAAAAAAAAAACTTTTGAACTGATTTTGTTAATGAATGCATATCAGCAAATAAAAAATGTGTTTGTTCTTTTTTTACTGTTATTTTTAAAAAATATTATTACTATAGTGCAATTGCTTTAACTACTTGATAGTTATGTAAATCAGGCATATCAAACTTGTATGCATATGCAGATTGCATAAATAAAATTTTAACCTATAAATTTCCCCTTGGTTGCAATTCATTTAGAAAACAAATTGATAACCTTTTTTTTCTATTCAGATTTACTTGAAGATTAAAAAATTAATTTAAGTTTACTTGAGTTTAAGTTTATTTGAAGATTCATGTTTGACAAACCTGGTATAAATGACTGTATTTTGGATGCAGTTTAATTGTTTTAGATTTGTGCTCATGTTGTTTTTCATTTTATCTGAATTATTATCAAAAGTATATGCTACCTTTAATAATATTTAAGTTTCATGGCTTAATATATTTTATTAGCCTTGCAGTCCTGAATTGCCTATGCAGGTAAAAGAGATTGTAAAGGTTGTGCTCATAGCTTTGCATGTATTTATTGTAAGGTTCATTTGTATAGGTACTATTGTTATGTCAAATAATTTTTTGTATAATTCTATTGATTAATAAAAGTTACTTCTATACCGTAATAAATTGTCATTCACTAAAAAAAATGATTAGGTGTAAAAAACCTTATTTATGTTTTATTCTTATAAGTATGAGATTAAAGATTAAAAATATATATGTCTAAATATAATTTAATTTTATTGTAAATCATTTTATTTTACTATTTACAAATTCAATTTGGTTCTTATTATTATTTTGCTTTTGACAAATTTTGGCAAAAAATTCTGAAAAATGCAATTAGTTTGTTTGATAAGCTTTTAACATTGTGTTTGTTTTGTATTTATTGCAAAATTTTTATTCTATTTTGTATTTAGATAAACCATATAAAAGTATATGTTGTTTTTTGATGAATAAATTTGTAATTAAGCATCAAAGTTTGTATGCTTGTTTTAATTTTTGTGTTTATTCAACCTATGTTAATAATTTTTTATTGTTTACTTTAAAATTTTGTATTGTTGTTTTTTGGTCTTAAACTGTTAAATATAGAAAATACCTAGAAAGTTTATGTGAAAAGAAACAATATTACTAATGTATTTACTTAAATATATTCAAAAAAGTTTTCTTTTGGCATTTATTGTCATCAAAAGCATTTGTTTGTATATGTATTTCAGCTATGTTAAATTATTCAATTTTAAGTAAATAAATTTTAGAATTTAATTGTAATCAATATTTATGAAAAATTTTTTTGTTTATTGCAAATTAACTGGGTTTTCAGAAAAGTTTTTCATTGTTAATTTACTTATTTAATTTGTTTGATTGGGTCTGTTTTTTAAACACATGTAAATTTAACCTGGTTCTGTTGTGTAGATGTTTGTCCAATGATTAATGGTTATGTTGATTTTGTTTAATGTGGAATGCAGCTTGAAAGTAAATAGCCTGTTAAGTGTAGTTTGTCATTTTTTAAATATCATACAAGTTCAAATAAACATTCAAAATTTTTTTGTCTACATAAAGTTTTACATATTGTTTTTTCTTTATTTCTAAATATAATTTTATTTTTTTTATTTACAAGGTTCAAGGAATGGCCAACAGTGTTTATGCAGAATTCAAGAGAATGATGACAATATATGGTGAAGATTCTATTAAAGAGTTGATGCCTTTAATTGTTACTATATTGGAGGCATTAGATAGATCTTTAACTGAATGTAATGGTATGTTGAATATCCATGCTGATCACTTTACACTGTTTTTTAGATAAAATACAACTTTATATTTGTTTTAAATTTAAATGCAATTGTTTTAACTATTTACAATATATCATTTAACGTTTTATTAAATCTGCTAATTTTTAATTTTTTTCTTTTTTTTGTCAATCAACTTAAATTTTCTAATATGTTTATTAAATCCTTTTTAAATCGGATTAAATTAACCTTCAGTACATCTGTTATAATATGGTTCACTCTAACTTTCTGCTAGCCCACTTTCTATAGTAACTTGATTTAGTGAAAAGATCTTTTTTAGCAGTATTGTAATGTCTCAATGCACATGAGACTTACTACTGTGTTTTCTTTAAGCTGTGAGTGTATATGCTCCACCATTTGTCATAAAACCACCACAGATTTATAAAAAATGTGCACACAATATTTTTAAATTATTTTTTTTATATACAATTTACTTTTTAGATGCAGTCCAGATCAAGACATATGGTGGAAAAATGTTTTTGTGATTGTTTAATCAAAAAAGTCTTCACTTAAAAAGAAAAGCCAAATAGTTTTTTCTACCTTTTAAAAATTCAGTGAAGAGTAAAAAAATTAGCAAAAAAACTCTTCGGCTTTTATTTTTTAAAGAGGACTTTTGTTCAGCTTTCACTTCACAGAAAACATTTTTCAGCTTTCAATTTCAAGAAAAGACATATTCCAGTGCTGTTTTCAGCTAATTTTATGAGAATGAGAATTATGATATGATTATGAGAATATAATTATGATAATATTGCTCACAATTAAAAAACTACAAAATCAAACAACTATTTTGACTCCCACATAACATCAATGCCTACAGTATCATGATATGACAATCGCAATATATCTCTTATTTAGCTGATATTCTTCATTTGAAAATACTTGAATATCAGATACAAACAAGATTTTTAACATTTTAATGCAAGTATACATTGTTTTAAAAACACAGAAAAGTACACATTTTAACATCACTTAAAGTTGACTGTGAAAGTTTTTGTTGCAGAAAATGTGGTCGAAATAGAGATGCTAAGAGATGACAATGAGCAACTTGCAACACAGTTTGAAAGAGAAAGACAATTACGCCGCACTGCTGAACAGCAGTTGATGGCGAGTGAAGATCACAATGAAGCAACAGCCCGAGAGTTGCGATCTAAAGCTGAAGGGTTGGAAACCACTGCACGGCATCTAGAATTGAAGTGCAAAAATTATACAGATCAAAGTAAATATGAATGTTAGCTTATAAATTGCAATTATTAATATAATATTTCTGTTTATATACAAGATAGCTTGAATGAATCAATCTAGTAAACGTAGTTTATCAACTCAACGTGAAAAAAGATTTAAAGCAAAGTTTTACAATATGTAATCCTTGTACTTGAAATCAAGTGCTATTGACACGTGGTTATGATTGTTCGACAGTTGAACGTTTGCAAGAACGAGAATCGGAAATAAAAAAAGAATATTCCGTTTTGCACGAAAGACACACAGAGGTATTATTCGCTTTTAATTTATCCACATCAATAAAGTATTTCAGAAAATATAACAATTGTCGAATTAAGATCGTATCGATTGCTATTTGTTCTTGGTTTAAATAATTTTTCGCGGTTGTGATCGATGAGTAAACTAATTTGAGGTTGATTTTATCTCTGGTTGGTGGAGACAAGCATTTACGGTTTAACCATTTTATTCTCAACTTTTTTTCTTTTTTAAGCTAAAAAAACTTGTGATTTCTTTTAGAACTAAATAAAATCACCTAAAAACAATTTTCAATTTCAATTTTGAAACCCAGAAAACACTGCGAAGGTGTCAAATATCTTTTTTAGCTTAGTAATTGTAAATGGTTTCAAATTGCATTACTAAAAAGACATGGTATACAATATTGCCACTTAAAAGTTATGATTCCAAATGGAATCATGAGGAAAGAAATGGGTTGCTGAAGATGTCGGTTGAGCTGCGACAGACAGAACGTCAGTTTAAATAGAAATACCTTGTTTTTTTTTTGGTATTAGCACGGGAAGAACATGCTGAATAATTAACAATATCGTTGAATTGTTTGACTAAATATAAAGCACTTTTTTTCCCAACACTACCTGCATCTTTGTGAATATAGATGATCCAGTCGTATATGGAGCACATTGAACGAACAAAAATTCTCCAACAACAACAGTCTTACACCGAGTTATCTCAAAGTCCTCACAAGTTAGTGAATTTCTTTTTTATTTCAGCCGTTTTTGAAAAGTAACAGTATTAGCACCACTTTATATTTTTAAGCTTTCTGGATTGGTTTAGGTATGTTGTAAAAAAGATGTTTTGTCGACATCCTTGTTTGTAACTACACGTTGTTTTTTCGTATGTACATAGCTGTTATACTTTCAGTAGGAGATATTATAGTTGCCTTTCTCTGCTTACAACAGAACACATATTCGTTGTTTATCATTTCAGGAAGATACAGATTTATTAAGATGAAATATTCAATGTACAGTCCATGTTTTTCGTTGTGATTTCGTAAAGTGTATAGCCATTGTTCTGCCTAAAACACAAATATAAAAAAAAACTTAGGAAAGACTCCTCGTCGGCGGCCGTCACGCCGTCTACTGCGGACTCTCAGAGCGTGAAGGCATTTTCCTCGGACTCGAACAGAAACCAAGAAGCGTCAGACATCGGTCAGTCAATTGACCAATCAACGCCGTCGGATATTGCTGACCCGAACCGTGTTAGCTTAAAGGTAGGTACTTGTGTTTGAAGGTTGTTCTTTGTTTACTGTGTTTCTTTTTCTGGACTGAATCTCTGCATTGTTTTAATTAGTGTCGTTGTTATTACGATAATATTTCGATAAGATCCAGTGAAGTCGCCACTCGTTAAATCGGATTGTTCGATGCATTGTTTTATTCCTGCGGGAAATTTTTTTAATTATTTTACTATTAAAGAATTTATATATGGTTTTTAATTACTTTTTGTTTTATTGAGTAGTATTCTTTAAACAAACGGTCTTTGATTTGATAAATTTAAATATAAAAATCTTTTTTTGACTAAACTTTAAATTAAGAAAAATAAAAATAATTATTATTAACATTTTGGAATCGTTTCATAAAATTTGGATTATAATAAATGAATCATATGGTATTCCAGCCACCTAATCAAGATTCAGAAATAATCAACATTTTTTTAACAGACCGAACTTCCCAAGTCATCGACCATTACTCCAAGTTCTGAAGAAGTAACAAGTGTGAATTATCTCGCCTCTGAAATCGGTTTGTCACATTTTATTTACATCAATATTAGCCACGGCCATTTCGGTTGCCGTTATAGTTACCAACTCCGGCCACGAAATCTGGGTTCGGTTCCGGGATTGGGCAAATCTCTATACGGTCATGTTAACGGCTCATTGCCACTACAGCTGCATCACGTTGACAACTGTATTGTCCTGGCGGATTGTTGTGAAATGGGCAGTGGACACCTCAAACTCGTGACGAGCTTTGACGTTTCAAGCAAGTGGTCCATAATGAAGGGCCTCGTTTATGTGTGGTCCATGATCGACGCCAGGCTTCCAACACGGCTGCCGTTCAGCTACGCGGCTTATTCTCGAATATCATTATACGTCTTGATTGATTGATTTGTACTATAAAAATTGAACTACTGCTAGATTTTTGTACCTTTTTAAGTCACAGTTCTAAAGATCTTGTATTTAAAATGAATTGTTTTCAAATCGTTCTTATTTCGGTTTTTAAAATAAAAATAATAGTGCTAAAAATGTATAGTATTTACGGATCTGTGTCTTTGATTTACCGTGGTTACAAAGAAAATTGTCAAAAAAATATAATTTGAATTGAAACCAAACTGATAATGTCGTATTTTGAAACAAACAAAAAATATGCGACATGGAACTTTAATTTTGAAAACGACCCGTTAATCTTTTATCCCTTTAGTGATAATTTGCCACACATTTAGTTTTCTTAATACTTTTCGTTCAAATACAAGTAACCCTCTTCATACTTTGCGGTAAACTCAATACCAGGCCGTAGTTCATGGCGGAGCTCCCTTGGTTTGTGTTATTTGGTATTACTGCGATGTGAAGGTTGCTGTTAAAATTGGCAAGTTCATCTTTTTCAGATCCTCGATGCTCGTAGTTGTTAACTTCTGTAAATGCAATCACAAATTGTTTTTAAATTATGTTGTATTTTGTTTTGGTCTGAAAAGAGATATCACCACTTTTTATCAACCATCAATTCTTTATAGCAAATAAACAATTAAAAGTGGAAAGATCCATTCAAACTTTTATGAAGAACGAGCAATCCCGTATCAAAGCTTTTAACTTGAAGCATAGACAGGAGCCTCGTCATCCAGACGTTGATTCTAGCAATAATTCAGACAAAGAAAAGTCTGTCTTCGATTCTACAGGTTTTAATCTTTTAAAAGCCAAACAAATTTGATTTGTGCCGACCATAGTTTGATTCTGTCTTGCAGTGGTGTAATTGCTTATAATTTTTACCAACCTAATTATATTTCAATTGTCCGGACTGAATCAGCTTCTCATTGGTCTATCTGCTTCTGCATTGGCTTGCTTTTAAAATAGCACAATCGCAAGAAGTGGCACTACTACATTTATTATTTAAAAAAACAAACATTCATTATTTAAAAAAAAAACAAAAAACAACATAATCGTTTATAAAAGCTCTCTTCGGGCAAAATAGAAACAATAACTTACTTTTATTAAATAAAGTTTAGCTGGAGATCGTTGAATCTACCACACAAAATATTTTCAAAATTTTTGATCCCATTGACTGAAGCTGAGTAAATTTTGTGAGCATTTTAAAAATTAAGTTCAATCATCTTCATTGAACTTTTTCATCAATTTTTATTATAATTTTATGTTTTGTTTTTTAATTTTTTTCAACGAAAGCTTCCGTCTAAACCAAAAATCTTTATTTTCTTAATTTAAAAATTTTTATTACTCGTACGGAATGCAGTGGTGCTTTATTTATAGATTGTAATATGGATGAAAAAAGTGTGTTGTCCCCAATGTTAATCGTTTAAATTATCTTGTTCTAAAAAGCAGCTTCGTCCGCGGCAGTCGTGTGGTTGAACTTTTGCATGCTTTCCTATCGCCTGCTTTAGTTTGTTTATTTATAACTGTTCTACCAGCCTAATTTACTTTTTGTTCGTGAAAAATTTGAAACATGAAATTTGATCGCAACGATATTAATTACTCTGTTTTGTTTGAATTTATAATATTATTTTATCATTAAGATTTGCAATGTCATTAAGTGATTTACTGTTTTTTTTGCCCCCGCTAAAGTATTCGCGTTGGTACAATATGAGAATTTGGTAAGTTTTTGATGAAGACTGGCTGAAGATTCCAAAATTGTTCCATGCTTTCCTCTTACACGATTATTTCTTATACTAATTCAAGCCAAAAAAGTAAAATGTCCGAATTTTGATTAGTTGTGATTTAAAATTGCATTTTGTTACTTGTTAGGCGGTTTATTATCGTGATCAAATCGATTCAAGGTCTTAGCTGTTCTTGAGGCTACGTCATAAATGAAGCAATTTAGGCATCAACCCAGCCTGGTGGCGCTGCTCAACAATTACATTCTTTTAGCTAACCACTTGACTGCATTGCTTGTTTAGCTACTGTAGTAACTTGAAGAGACTAATTCTAAGAGTCCTGTTTGTACTTGCTGCTCAGAAGTTGTTGAGCAGTCTATCTGACATTAGCATCATCGTTGCTCAGTGAGCGAACTCAAAATAGAGCATGGAATACTTTAATAGTTCGTCCTGACTTTTATTATACTTTTATTCCCAAAACCAGTGCCAATTTTATGAAAATGGAATTTCACCAGGACATCCCGAGTCTGGCATGATCACCCACGAACTGACGTGGAGTGCTTTCATTTGTGAATATACAGATGGCTTTCCTCTGTCAGATTCTGACTGTTGGATTTCGAAGCAGACCGCCGGCAGCATCGTTTCAGCGTTCTCGACAGATCAGGCTCGGGCAAAATACGACTGCTGAAGTTTTAAATAACGAAACCCAATGCTAACCAAACATCATCACTGCCAGCATCTGATCTGGACACTGTAGCACCCTGTGCTGGGAAAAGAATTTTATGCGAAATCTTGCTTAAAAAAGACAAATACACGAGATGAGCTCGACCTTGTTGAGCTTAGTCGATGATCTTGCAATTTTTTTCTGCTTTTCTGTCACGTACAAGTATTGTTAGATAGATCTAATGTATGGCAGTTGTTTGTTAAAGAAGAAAAATTCTCGGTCACTTTGTTTTATCTTGAAAGTTGCTTCAGCGCAAAATCCATATATGCCTGTACTTTGGCTAGATACGATCTCGAAAACTTTTTCCTAAAAAAGTCTTTTTTAAGTACTTTTCTGTCTATTTAGAGTTTCACTCTTTGGAATTTGCAACACATTTTGAATTGACTATTTCCAAGTTTTTAAAATCTCCCATTGGTCGATGTGATATGACGTTTGCAGACAAGCTCGCTACATAAGCTCTTCCGTGGAAAGCGTTTTCCACCAAAAGATAAATCCAATGAATTATTTAAAGTGTTCAAACTCGTCTCTTGCTTCATATCACGACATCGTGGATTCAGTCGGTTCTGACGTCATCTTTCATGCCTTTGTTATATGTTTTTCAAAATATAACAAAAAAGCTTTATTTCCCGTTTTTTCTCCATTTTCTTTTTTCACTTGTCACGAAAAAACTATGTGCGAGATGCTTTGTACGAGATTGGCTGATTTTGAAAGTGCATCGTACTTGGATAATTTATACTTAAGCGTCATTTTGGCTGCATTTTTCAACAAAAAAGTCTTGGTTTAGATTACAATGCGAATTTTCAATCCATTGTCTCAAGATTAATCGTTTGTTCGCTGAAACGCGCAGCTCTCGGGAGTTGTATATATGAGCAACAGATGCTCGTTTATAACCTCGCTATGCTAAAATCAATATGTCTTGAGTTTCAATAATATTCATCGACTTTGTTGCAGTTTATTATCGATTTCATCTTATTCCGTGTAATCAAAAAATACCTTGTTCGGTTGTTTGTATTCACGAATGCCCTATTATCTTTTAGGTTAATGTAATGATTTGCATGATGCAGCAATGGTAATAACTTTTACAATGTATTTGTTCAATGTCGGATTCTCTTGTGCATTAGCCTGCTTGAATAGGCTTTGTCTATAGCAGCGGGAGCTATTTTTATTATTTTTTTTACGACTGCAATACTATTATCTAAGAGCTTATCTGCTTTATCTTTTTCATTTTGACAATTTTGTGCTGTTGCATTCTTCAGTAAGCTTCGAGATTGTAAATATTTCAAGCTTTCCACAGACTAAGAGCTCGTTTCTACTACGAGCGTGGAATGGAGCATTCTTTGTTTGTTTTATTGATTTTTGCTTTGCTTTGTGCTCACTTAGATTTTAAGCGCGGAAAGATCAATAAAAGAAAGAAAGAATGCTCCATTCCACCCTCGTGGAGGAAACAAGCCTTAACGTAGTGATGAAAAATACGGTTTTTGTTGGTTTTAAATTTATCTTGGGATATGTTTAACAAATTGCGGTGTTTTCACATTTCTGACCAATTCTTTTGTCTTTCAGAAGAAAGCGCCCAACAAGATTGGGTTAGCGCTGAAGTGAAAGAAATGCTGGAGACAGCAGACTTGGATATGGATACTGGAGATCATGATGGTGATAATGATGGCAATCTTATTGAGAGGTAGGCTTCGAAAGAATGCGACGTTGCCTGTTACGTTTTAAAACGTCAAACTCTCCTGATAATTCTATCTGATTATCTTGCGTCGCATACGTAAGACACACAAAGCGTGTTTTACCTTAGTTAGTAGTTACACAGGATTTTGTATTCTAAACGAGAATCCATTGGGATTCTTGGCTCTATATTTTTTGTTTGTTTTTATTCCATATTTCATTCTTGTATCAATGCACCAACGTACCGAACACTGCGGTTATTTTGATTTTTTAAGATGATTTTTGACTATACCCTCCCTGTTATATAAAGCATTATAAAAGTAGCGCACAGATGGATAGGAAATTGAATTGCCTTAAATATTTTAAATAAATATTCACAATTTAAAGTTTATAAAAAATCGTTTTTTATTTCAATGAATGCTCACTGTTGCGATGGCGCACGTCACGCAATCGTGCATCAACGTCACAATGCATCGAATTTTCCAGCACCGGGATTGAGAACGTCGCATTCGACAGAGCACAGCCGATGAATGTGAACGAGAGTTCCTTGTTCGCCGAACTTGCCGGTCAAGATATCAACGACGTGGACGAGGGGGCGGACATCCTGGGTGAGTGTCGTTTGCAATCAGATCGTTAAGTGCTGAGTGGGGGCCCATTTTGCATTGATGGTAACGATTGCTTTTTTTGACCTACAGCTCTTTTATTCGATGGGTCTTTGACGGAAAAAACAGAGTTAAAAAGCATTTATTTTTTTCGTTTAAACTTCTGTTAAACTCATAAAAGAAATTCTGAATTTTCATCAAAGCTTTTCTTTCTATCTAAACTTCTATTGATTTTTTAGTAATTTTAACTTTAAATTTAACGTTTGTTTTTGATGCAAAGACCCTGAGTTATGTGGTTTTACTCGATTAGGCAATATGTTTAAGTCGATTTTTCACATATTCGGTTGATTATTAAATTGTGAAACATTTAAAGTTTGGCAATCTTTTACTTACTACTCTCGTCATTTCTCGCTTCTGGGGAATTCCCAGCTGGTTCTCAACCACTGATCTGAATCCACAGTTCAACTTTATGCAATATATGGCGAAATGGGGGTAAATCAGATCGGCTGAATAACAATGATTGGAATGGTTTCCTCATGCACTTTGACAAATTGGAACTTTTAATTCTGTAAACATGCATACGAAGTAACTTTCTTATTGTTGGATTTCAAGAATTAAGAGGCGGAAAAAGCTTTAGTAAAATTGATTGGATACTTTCAAATGTCTGAACTCTTGATTTTTTTTAAATACTGTAATCTCGGTCGATTACGCACACCTGTTTTGTCTTTGAAAGTTGACCTCACATGCTATCTTTTAGCTGAAGGACTGTTTCAAGATTCTGGTTTCGGTGATTATAATGGTATGAACTCGGTGTATTAGATGTGAATGTTGTCGCTATGCTTGTGGCTGACTGAAATGTGCTTTTCAGTTTCAAGAATTATTGTTGCTTTACTTGAGCTGCTTCGGCTTATAATAAGAGATTATAATTTACGAAAAATGATTTTCTTTTCAACAAACTATCGATTTGTTTCGAGTTATTTATTTGACTGATTGTACTAGTTTAACTCGTTTGTTTATTCTTTTGTTGTTTTTTTCATTTACTGTCCCTTTTGGTACATTTCAAGTCTTGGTTGACATTTAGCATTTTTGTTTAATAATGAAAAAATCTTAGGTTATATTTTGTAAATGTAATATCTTGTGAAAGTGTTGTAGTAGATTTTACGTTATGTTATGTTTTATTCTAAATCTTATCCTACAAAAAGCTGCAAAAGATTTAAGTGCACTATAATTCAAAACGATTAAAACTTAATTTATTCACTATAAGACAAGATACACACTGTGGGAGTCATGCATTTCATTGTGGTTAAGTCCTGCGTGTGATCATATTGCCTTGCATAATCATCATTATAGGCAAGTGCCACTTTGAGAAATTTGCTGTGTTGTGGCTTTTTTCAGGGCACCACAGAAATCACTCAGGTAGACTGAGCATCGAACTCGCGTTCTTGTGCTCGCGAATCTGCTGCTGACATTGTGGTTTGTGTTTAGGTATGAGCAGAGAAGTTGAAAACTTAATAAATGAAAACGCTCAGCTCATGGCCACGAAGAATGCCTTAAATGTTGTCAAAGATGATTTGATCCAGAAGGTCGATCAACTAACCACACACCAAACCTTGCTCAAGTGGGTGCTGCTCATTGCTTTGATCAAGTTTCATTAACAATGTTTAGCTTTAAGCTTTTTTAAAGAAAAAACAGCTAATATTGATTTTTACAGGGAAGAGCTGAAAGCAAACGAAAAAGCTAAGTCTGACCTTGAGGAAAAAGTAAAAGACTTTGAAAAGCAAGTTATCAGCTTGAAACAGGAGCTTTCAAACGTCGCCGGCGGTGTAAATAATGAGAATAACGCGGGCAGGAAAACGGAGGAAGAGGTAAGTCTTAATTAGCGTATTTCGCAACTCTTTCCGTTGCTACTCGAATCAATAAACTTCGATTTCGTAAATAATTTAGGACGGCTTACCATTGTCGCAACGCAAGCGCTTTACTCGCGTCGAAATGGCTCGCGTCTTGATGGAACGAAACCAGTACAAGGAGCGACTGATGGAGCTGCAGGAGGCGGTGCGATGGACTGAAACGCTCCGGGCGTCGCGCGCTCAAGCTGACGTGAGCAGCGCCAAAACGAAAAGCAAATCGACGATCTTCCAATTGTAAGTCTTCCGTGTTGTACGCGCTGATGGTCGTGACTCAGCTGATGAGGCTTTAGTCTTTTATGTTTTGTTCGTAGTTGTCTTATGAGGTCGTCTATCCTATAGTTAACATTTTACTTGCCTCCTCAAAAACTCTGCATTCGGTCACTTATTGCTTCATGTAAGATCTATTTAAAATAGCTTGAAGACTTGTCTGTTTAAAGCTATTTTAAAGTTTTAAACCGCCTGTCGTCTCTTCAAGATCTCCTTTTGTTCAAGACTCTTTCTACCTCGCAGTCCCCTACCTCAACTTGAAATGCCCCCGGCCGAAGCGATCACGTGTTCAGGTCATGTGCTCCGCTTTCATCGAACCTCGTTATTTCTGCGCAGCTTCAGCCGTCTGTTTACCTCAAGCAACAACGACGCCGGGCCCCCCGAAACCCTTCCCGTCCGTCCCCCGCCCCGTCGCTCGTTCGGTGCCGGCGACGTGGGCGTCAGCATGGCGCTCAACGCCCCCTCATCGAAGGTCGTGCCCCGCTCTCGGAGCGCTCAGTTCTCTCTCTACGGCCGATCGCCGACCATCGACGCCCTCCGCGAAGAGTAAGTTAATTGCTGTGATGTGATTATGTGATCGTGATACGGGCTCACGATGTCGCTCAGCGCACGATCGTTTCATGGCGTGAGTCGTCACGGTTTAGTTTCACGAAGTCTTCCGAACCGGATCTACGATTCGCGGTGGGTGGACTTCACTGTGATGATCTCATTAACTCGAGGCGACCGGATCGCGTTGCAGCTGTTCTAAGCCGAGCGGTTTGATCGTGAAGTCGCGCCAGGTGCAATTGGCCGCTGCTCAGTTCTGTAACGTGTGGATTTGCGAATGAGCGAAATTGAATCACGATATGGTCATTAAAGCAGCGGCATGCTTACTAATTATTATGTTATGAATTATTTTAGAAAAGAACGCTGGACTGTGCCCAGTGCCTCTGAGCTGGAGGCGACTTCACTTAAAGCAAGGTTGCCGCATGTAACCCAATGATGATCGTTATGCCTATTAACTTGGAATGCTTTATTTTCACGATGTTATCGTTTAGCTTGCGCAATCTCATTACTTGTTTCATATCTATTATTATTATTATTATTTTTGTTTGGATATTGATCACAGAGAAAAACATTTAAGTAAGAAACTGTTTTCATTTTGAAACTTCAAAGAAATGTCACTCACGTTCATTAAAACACTCTGCATGCCATTACATCATTATGTTCATTTTTTTTCTCGTTAATTATGGTACGACGTAATTTCTTTTTTCTGTTATTTTCGATCTGAAATATTTACTGAGTTGCATTTATGCAATGCAAACTGCAATAAGTTGTTCAAAGATAGTCCAGTTTCATGTTTTTCAAACTAGCTGGTTATTGCCATTATTATATCACAATGGTAAATGTGCATACAAATTATTGTGGAAGAAAGTATTGATCAGTTGAAGGCATTTGAAATCTTGTATCAGCTTATTGATTTGCATCGTGCCATGACGTCATTTCGCCGCTTTGCGTCATCAGACAGCTTTCATTTTGACTTTTTGTAGGCCGCAGTTCAAACCGGAACCAATCAAGCGTGAAGTCCAGCCAAAAATGGCGGAATCCAGGTTGCAGGTTTGTACGTTGCCCATAACTGACTGCTGTCGCAAACTTAAAATACTTACCCCAGGCGTGTGGTTGGAGTTTACCCAGCACTCCAGGCACCCCGAAAGAAGGATCCCGCACTGTTCCTGTGCCCGTGTTTTGTGCTCCCGTCTTCAACGACGATACCGATGTTAAAGTAATTTTTCATATAATTTTTTTTGTTCTATAGTTTCAAAATTAGAAATTTGCAAGAAAAATATTTTTTTATTAGTCGTTACCCCTGCTACTTAACTGCGTCTCTCCCGCGTTTTTTCTTTGTACGGTCAAATTACTATGTCGAATTGTATTCTTCTATCTCCCTACTATTGTACAAGTTAAACAGCCTCCCCTTGAAAGGGTCGAGATTGGACGGCACCCTTCCAACTTAGGCGTGATACGAAATTGAAATTATAATTAACTGAAGCGTTATTAACGAACTGAATCTTTTGTTTGATGTTGAATAATGGAAGTAAGGATTGACCGAGTCTTTTTCCAGCTCTTGTGCGCGACCGCCATTAATCTCTTGGGCCGTAAAACAAAGGACGGCGCCATCGCTGTCGGAGCAGCCAGTGTGTTCCACGACAATATTTCCAATGTAAAGCGACATGAAGAAAAGAAGGAGAGCGAATTCCTCTCTGATGTCGACAGGTTGAATGAGGTTTGTGATTCTTTAACTTTACACGAGAAATCTTTGGGGACGCGCTCGTCAATTTTTCGTTTGCAACTTGAATGGTTCGATGAACACGTGGTTGAATTAAGTTGCAGAATTGTAGTCTGAATTGTTCTTTTTGTGTTTGGCCCGGCTAAGTCATCTTTAGTTTTAGGACCTGTATCGATTGTATTGTGTATAAAAAGATACCTACTTCATGCTGCCAAGTATGTCGGTTTATGTTAATTAAAGATATTTTCCTTAAAAAATGTCAACTTGTGAACAACTTAATTCGTGTGAAATTTGAAGAACAACAAGAAACAAACGCAATTTTAATTTACTCCACAGGAGCTAAAAGAAGAAAGCAGCAAATTCGACTCCATGGAAAGAAGACAAAGCAATCTGAGTTCATTTGTCTGGCTGGTTGCTGGCAGTACCCGGATAGGGAAAAAGACTGAGGGGAATGTAGTGTGCATCATGAACGCGTGCGAGCCGAGCAAGTACCTCGACCGGTTCAACGTGGGATCCAGCGACACGAACATTCTCTGTATCGCGAATATTCCCGGTTGGTAGTTTGTTCGACGTGGAATCGAGTTTGAAAGATGACCGAGTGTTGATGTCTAGGTGCGGACGCCGACGATTTCCTTACTAACTCTTCAGGAAAAAAAGAAGAGATCAGACAAGGTTCGGTGTTTGTATACTTTTGTAAAAGGATGAATGAAATGCGCCAAATAAATGACCATTCTGTCAATTAGAGAAATTCCATTACTGCGACATAGCAATCACTTTAGCAATTTAAACATATTAACAGCAATGCAGTTGTGATTCTTGTGTTTTTTTTTGACGTTTTTACAACTGTATATTTTTTTTCTAATCGGTTGTTGGATGCGCAGCTGGTTTAAACGATAGAAGTTCGGAATCGTCATCATCTATTTCTGGAGAATTTGCAACTGAGGCCACGGAAGATTTGGTCGCACGAAATCCATCACAGAAAGTGCAGACCCGAGGAAGTGAGATATGATACTCTGTCTCTCAGCTCGTAGTCTCTCCTCTGTATAAAGTTTACGTTTAATGCGCGTGATTATTGTTTGTTTGTACTTGTTTGAAGAATGCTAAAATCTAAGAGGTTATTTGGTGTTTTTTGGTATCGTCACAGTTTAGCTTGCCCTTCAATATTAAAACGTAACCCCAAAGCGTAGAATCGTTTCTAGAAAAAACTGTAGCGAATCGCTATCGCGAATCATTTTCTTTAGTCACAGAACATGTTTTTACCGATTCTGATCAAGTTCATCCATCGACCAGCAGAACAACTTCCACCTTTTCGACCGAGCCGATCAAGGTAAAGCTTTTTGCAGTTTATACAATGACAGAAGGTCACTATATGATCTTTTTTAGATCGGCAACGTGGAAAAGATAAGGTCACCAACTTTCCCCGTCAATGACAAGAATAAGCTGGACAACGGTGAAGTGTCCGAAAGCACGAGGCTGGCCAGTTTACAGCCCACGGTGTGGTTGGGTGCTCAAAATGGCTAGTAAGTCGGCCTGATGTTTTCTATTTTGTAAAATAATGATAATCAGTTGGTTGAGACAAACTCAACTACTTGTTTGGTACTAATCACTATACTTTCTAGACATTGCAACTGCTTAAAAAGTTTGATAAATTTGTGTTGGTGTCGAGAAAGTTATAAAAAATTTAAAAAAAACTGCTATTAGGAATGAAATTGTTCAAACAATTGTCAAAAGTTAAGTTTGTTAAAAGTTTAAATTTAGATGTGGAGCTAAGTTTTTGCGCACTCTCTAAACTGTGTTGTTCGTGTCGAAATTCTCTTATTTGACACGTCTTATTATTATTGCCTGTAGTGTTTCTTTAATTTCCTTTTACAACCTTTGTTTCCATTGAAGGTCTTATTTTAAAGTAGACCCAAGTCCAAAAATGAAATTTTTCTCATCGATCGACAATGCGTAAATGTGTTTGCTTGGTCATATATATAGAATATCCATATATACGTTATCTTGAAAGAGATGACAATTAAATTTGCCCTCAATGGTTCGCTGTTAGTGTGTACGTCCATTCTGCCATTTCAAACTGGAGGAAGTGTCTCCATCAACTCAGATTAAAGGACTCTGTTCTTGCCATCGTCCACTTGAAAGGGAACGTCCTCGCCGGGCTGGCCGACGGCACGGTCGCTTTTTTCCGGCGTCACGACGGTAAATCTCCGATGTATTTTGTCGCTTCCGTCCGTGAAATTGTTTTAATTAAAAGACGGCGTATGGAACCTGTCCAACTACCACCTGCTGGACTTGGGCCGACCGCATCACTCGATACGGTGCCTAGCTGTCGTATACGACCATGTGTGGTGTGCCTATAGAAATAAGATTCATATCGTCGAGCCCACCTCGATGAAGATTAAGGTGGGTCAACTTAAGACCGTGTGAGGATGTATGTTCATTGAAGCATGACGTGAAGTCACGTGACGTTTTAACGAGAAGAACAGCACCTGACGCGTGAAAACAGCGTTGACTTGAAATAATTCTCTCATCAATAATAGATTGGCGCTGCTAAAAGTCTTCGGTTGCAGCTGTTCTTAGTAGCGACGTCAATTCAAGCCACGTTCATTTTTCCTTGTCATCTATTCTACTTTTGCTTCGCGTTCGCTCTCGCGATGCATAAGAACAACATCCGGGTTGCTATCGACCTCATTGACCCGATCGATCCCTGTCGAATTGCGTTCTTGTGTCATTCCCTGATCGCTATGACGTCACAGCAGCCCGGTTTTCTAGGCTTCTTTCGACGCGCACCCGCGCTCCGAGTCCCAGGTGCGTCAGTTGGCGTGGGTGGGTGACGGAGTGTGGATCTCGATCCGTCTCGACTCCACCGTGCGGCTCTACCACGCGCGAACTCTCCAGCATCTTCAAGACGTCGACGTCGAACCTTACGTCAGCAAAGTGCTCGGTTCGGGAAAGCTCGGCTTCTCGTTCGTCCGGTGAGCGGCTTTTCTTCTGTCGTTCTCGTCGCTTTTTCGCTTTCGAGAGATGCTACGACGACGCGATTGCTCCTCAGTGTAGTAACAATGAGTTATTTCGATTCATTTCAGGATCACGGCGCTCACCGTCTCGAACCACCGCCTGTGGATCGGAACTGGGAACGGAGTGGTCATGTCTGTGCCGCTGTCTGAAGGTGACCCCATAGAGTCGTGCAGCTTATCTTGATATTCTTATTCCTACGCTTTCCGTTGTGATTGGTTCAACGTGATGATAGTGCTATTAATATTTCATTGTAGCCGCTAATTTTCCACATATTTTAGTAATTGAAAAAACGGAATTTTTTTTGGTAAACCCGTGATTAAGTTTAAATCGACGACGAAAAGCAGAGATAATTACGATTCTGCGTTTCTTCACCCAGTCTCACGCTGGAGAAGCCGAGTTTCAACCCTCGAACGACGCAAGATCTGCCTGAGGCACCAGGACACCCTGGCCGGCTGCGGCTTGTCCGCCATCAAGTGCTTGGTGTGCAGTCAGACAGTGTCCGTCGGAAAGCTTCCCATTGCAGCCAGTCATCAGTGCGTTTGCAGCTCTGTGCAGCCACCGGAAATGAGGCAAGGGAAGCGAATCAAGCGAGCTGGAACCTTGCTTAGAGTCAAGTTTCTGCACAAGAAAGGTTTTCAACATTCCTTAGTATTATTTGATTCATGAAAAGACGAGATGACTGAGATTTTAGAATTTCAAAGTTTTCAGCGAATTTCTTTTTTTTTTTTCTAGCTGCCAGGAGCAAAGTAGACGGGAAGTGTGCTTTATCTTCGAATTAGCTTTATTGTTTTTAGCAAACTAGCGAAGTCCCGACAAGTTTTATAATTTTGAATGACTTTTGCAATTAGTGAAAGGCTGATCGGTTAGCGAAACGAAGTTTTAACCGGGAGTTCCATTTTGTTTCTATATTTATTCTCCTGACTTGCAGGAAAGCGTCGGAAGCGCTATACATAGGGTAAGCAATGACCCCAACCTGCTTTCGGAGATGCCAAGATTTTGCTGTCCGGTTGAAATTGCTTATTTTGGTTTAGCTTGTTTTACAGATATTTAGAACTGTTTGTCAGGACCACCAAGCAGGAAAAATTGCCGTAAAGTGCCTTTCCCCAGGTCACAACAGAATGGCTGGAATAAGTTTTGAACCGAGATTATGTCGATCACAATCACGGTGTTCTTAACCACTCGACCACGCTGCTGACAAATTTACATTGAGTCGATGATTCGTCTTCGTGCTTATGAGTTTATAAGATAAAAGCGTACTGATTTGCAGGATAGATTATAAAGAGGATTATCCTTTAAATAGGATCAAAATCGAACACGTCAGGTCCTGTGCTTTCTTCATCCTCTCGGGATCGTCCTGGGGGAGTGATCCGTGTGTACACCGACCCAGTGAGTGAAAAAGTGACCCCAGGCACGTTTATCCCCTACTGCTCGATGGCCAACGCCCAACTAAGCTTCCACGGTTTCCGCGACGCGGTCAAGTTCTTCGTCGCGGTTCCAGGTAAGTGTCCCGCGAACCACGCTCTGTCGGCGACAACGAAAGAAGCTCAACGACAAAGCCGTTTGTTATCGTTTCACTTGCGTATCGTTGTTGAGAGTGTTTAGTAAAATTTGGTGTTTCATGAATGTAAGAAAGCCAGAATTGTGCACAAGTTACTTATCATGTGCTATGGATTTTTGTGCTGGTTTTAAAAGTTTTTAATATTTTTATTTTTTTTTTGTTCGGCAAATTACAAACTGGCAATGTTTAAACAGCGACAGAAATTGTCAAGGATGATTATCTTTAAACTTGTTCGAGTTTAAAGCCTCAACATGGTGTTACTGTCGCATAAAAACTTCGCCTCGTGGTTGTCCTCGATTTAGATTGCTTTGTCGCAGGTTGCGTCACGACCTCTCCCACGTCATCCAACTGCGTCGCGCTTTCTCCGCTCAAGTTTCCGCATGGTGGCGATACAGACGGAACGCTTGTTATTAGTGGGGGCGAGGGCTACGTAGACTTTAGAAAAGGAGACCTGGGTGCCGTGACACCAGAAGAAAAGAAGCTCGAAGCGATGAAAGCGACTCAGGGGACCCTGCAGAAAAGTCACGTGATCGTGTGGCAGTTAACCCATTCTTAGAGGAATAACTTGCTGCCAAAAAGCAGTTTGTCTTTTAGCGGCGGTGCACGACTAGAATGCAGTTTTTCGAGTTGGCAACTCCCTCTCATTTGCCACGCATGTTCATTCCTCGTCTCGCTCTCAATGACCTGAGCAGAAAACTTCAAGTTGGAAAATTCAAGTTTAATTTATTTCGTCGCCACTCAAGTGTTGATTATGCGATATTTTTAATATTGTTGCCGACATTACGCTTAAATTTTGATGTTTATAGAATTCTATGTGATTTCGCACGCTTTATATTTGTGTAAGCAATTGTTTTAGCTCCGATTTTAATAAGTTTTACAACTTTCTCGATATGACAAAGATAATTAATTGATCATAAGAAATGATTTTTATCAACTAGCAAAGATAATTGACGTATGGGTAGGAAAATTTAAAGTAGTTTGTGTCAGTGTTAAATGTTTTTTCTATAGTCCAATTATGAAAATTTAGTTTTTGTTAGAATCTAAGATTCAGCTTTTTTAGTTGATACTTTTGATCTAGTAAACAGAGCGTTTTGATCAATTGTAAAGTTTTGGATTCGTGCAAAAAATCACTTTAGTCGAAATGAATACATACATAATAAGTGGTTATTCCACTCAGAGCTTCTTAAACTGCGGTAAATTCAAGACCAAGTCATATGTATTCAGCGGTTCATGCAGGAACCGTAAACATATGATCATAATTCCACGAGATTACTGGCGTAGAATAACTTTTAATATTAAATTTATAGTATAAATTTTTCAGTCATTGCATTCTGATGGGCTAATCAATAAGGTTTTTTTTAATTTCAACCATGTTAGGTCTTGAAAACAAAGTTTTCTTTTGCCCGTCGATTAATTTGAGTTAAAAATCTATGTTTCAATTAGTCGTCACGGTGTCGCCTAAAGTTTTATTTCAATGGCAAGGCTGTGAAACAAAAAGTTAGAGAAGCTCTGATTCCAATGATTTACTTATTTTTGCGTCAACAGCGTCCTGAATTAAGTTGCTTTAAAATTGTATGACCAAGTCAAAATTACACGAACAAATTTTTCTTTTTTTTTTTCGATTGAATGTTAATTTTATTTGATTTTGATGTTGTTTGGTGTTCGCAACGTGTCCACTGAACTGATTATTGTTTTTTACGTCAACCTACCCCGTTGCAGACGCTCATGGAATTTGTTCGGTGCAAGGTGTACATCGAGTTCAAACGAAGTTCTTAATTTCTAGCAATTGTGACGAAGCTAGTCATCAAGCTAGCTTGATAAAGTGACGGCTTGTGCTTAACAACAGCCGATGTCGTGCAATATGAAGATCTCAAGTCAATATAACATTTTACTTACCTTGACGTATTTTCAAAACAAAGGTGGAAAGAAACAATCGCTTGCATTCTTGTTATAAACTTAGGTATGGTTTTTAATTGCAGCGCCCACGCAACAGCATTAAGTTCGATATCTTTATTTGAATCGATAATCGAACACGAACCAAAACAATCAAGAAAGTTCTAGAGCCAAGCTTGTTTCTTCGCGCTTCGTTCTATCGCTGGAGTTATTTTGTTTTCGTCATTTGCAAATTTTTTATTTCATTTGTTTCAATTAATTTTTATTTACTTTCGTTCTATCTATGTTTGAAATGTGACTATATAAATTAGACTATCATCCTTTGTACATGATTGCGGTGCGCCAATATTTTGATTTGTTTGGTCCAATATAATTCCTCATGTCCGAGTTGTTTCGATCTAAAATATCGTTCACGACGCGAAATATTTTTTAGTAATTAAACTATTCGAAGAAAAAAAAAAATATTAGAAATGCAAAAGTGATAGTTTAGCAGTTGTAACCACTGCTTTTTGTTCTTAGAGAAAAAAATTGGAATGCAATTGTCTGTATTTAGGAGAAAGAGCATGCTTGTTTGCTGTTGTCATTGCTTCATCGAAATGTCAACTCTAATAAAAAAAAGTTTGGTGTTTTTTTGTAAGTTAAAAGTTAAAGTTAAAAGTAAATGCCATCCCCATTGCTTGCCGCATCCAATGACAAAACATCCTGGAAATTTTGCTTGATTTCATCATTTCAATTGTGTAGATTTAGATTTAAACTCTTACTCTCGTCAGTCTGTTGCGTCCTAAGGATGACACTTACTCATTTTCACCTGCTTGACTGTCTTGGCAAAGAACTTTTAATTATATTCATTTCTCTGAATAAACTTTCACTAGACCGCAATATTTTAACATTTCCGAAACCTGCCTGGGTAATTGCTGAACGGTTGTCCTTAAATAACTATTCCCAGGTTACCTCGCCAGTCCAGCAAAAGAATAAACAGAGATGATGATGATGACTGGTTTTGAAAATGCCAAGTCATTGTTGTCCGGTTGAATTTTTTGTAGTAATATGTCTAAAAATTAAAACTGCTTAAGCATTATTCGAGTTGAATAACAACTTCGTATTTAAAGTTGTCAAAAGTTTTTGGTTACTTGCTGTGTAAAAAAACAACGAAGTCATAAATGACTTTCCAAGGGAGTTTAAGCAAAAAACTGATCATGGGGGCTTAATGATGAAAGAGCAACTTTAAATAAATAGTATGCTAAAGCAGAACTAAAGTAAAAAATTTATTGAAATGTAGACGCACCGAAGATAATAAAACAAACTAATTACTAAAAATCAGTTCTTAAAACTATCGTGATTATTTTTAACCTTGTTAAATATCTTAGTATAACATGCACAACATTCTTGTTGTTGCCGGCCGCATTGCAGAGTTAGTTTTAACTAATGGGCGCCATTGAGTTATTGTAAGTAGATGAAATTTTTTGTATTAAGGCTCGTTTCTACTCCAATCGTGGAGCATTCTTTCTTTTATTGTTCTTACCGTTCTTAAAATCTAAGCAAAGGAAAAAAATCAATTAAACAAAAGAAAAAAGTGCTACGTTCCACGCTCGTAGTTGAAACGAGCTCTTAGGTGCATATAATAATGAGTTTCATTGATTGATTAAAAATGCAAACGCAAAAAACCGCAAACCCCGGTACACCACGCAAAATCCAAATAACGGAAATAACAATCTAAAATAATAAGGTCATTGACCTTAATCTTTAACTTGGAAGGCAAAATTTCTTAACATTTTATTTATCTGAAGAGGGCTAATGTAAGCTGAAAACGTTTGTGGTTTTGTTTTATTTTGGTATGAATATATTAGCGTTGCTGTATTGTGGCTCCGGCTCTCAAAAGTATAAATACTCTTGGAATCTTTCTTGACCTCTCCAAAGCCTTTAATACTATTAACCATAAAATATTGCTTAATAAACTTCGTCATTATGGAGTTAGAGGAATATTATATAATTGGTTTAAAAGCTACTTAATTGGAAGTTTTACTATAATTTACATGTCTCTAATATAAGAACTATTTCTTCTTGTTTACCCAAGACTCAATTCTCGGTCTTTTACTATTTATTATGTATCTATCTTTACTATTTATTAGAAAATTTGCGATAAGTTCATACAAAATCTATTAAGAATTCAAAGAAAACAACAACAACAACCAACATCATGTACAACATGCAACAACTTTATGAATTAAACATTGCTAATTTTATATACAAGTTTTTTAATAAACAATTTCTTACAGCATTCAACAATATATTTTCAAACAAAACATCCGATGTGGTTACCATAGTAACTCCCGAATTATACCCATATCATGTAAAAACAAAATATCTAAACAATCTATAAGATACATTGGACCGAAATTTTGGAACAATAGCCTGCCAACATAAAAAAGTTTAATCATCAAGTACATTTTTTAAAAAAGCTAAAATCTTCTTTCTTGAAGAACTATGACATTTGAATTACTTGCTTCCTCATGCAACTCGTTGCTGGTTTTTCTTCCTTCTTATGCATGTATGTATGTCATCATCATCATCATTTCAGGAAAAACATTGAATTAGTTCAGTGTATTTCCCTTTGCCTGCTTATCCTTTCGGGGTTGCTGGGCAGCAGCTCGAGTTGGGATTTTCAAGCATCCCGATCTCCTACAACTAGCGGCAATTTCGCTGGTGGAATTCTAAGACGTGATTAGGCCAGGTCTTCAACATAATTCTGCCAGCGAGTTCTGGGTTGCTCTCTAGGCCTTTTGCCATTCAGAAGAGCATCCATTAGTTGCTTTGCTGTTTGCTCTTGGGACATTCGTGTCACATGGCCATACCAGCGCAGTTGCAATTGTTCTATGCGGAGTAGTAGCGGTTCAATGTTGAAAGATTGATGAATGTCAGTGCTTTTAACCTTGTCAAGTAAGGATAAACCTCTGAATTTTCGCAAGAAACCCATTTCGGCCGCCTGTACTTGAAATCTCACTCTTGGGTCATTACCCAACACTCGTGACCATATGTGAGAATAGTAACAAAAACTGGTCTTAAAACAGAAAACTTTGCTTTTGTACACAACTCTCATTTCAGTACAACTGATCGGTAAAGCTGGCGCATTACTGCACTTGCTATTTCAATACGTGTGTCCAGTTCGTTGTCCTGTCTACCATCACTCGAGAATGTGACTTCAAGATACTTAAACTTCTCCGTCCGCTTGAGAGTTGCTCTATTTGTTTGGAAAGAACACTGACAGGGTGCCTTGACAAACACATAATCTCAGTTTTAGTCGTACTACTTTTCATTCCAGCATCCAAGTATGCATTAAAAAACCGATCAAATGCATATTGGAGATCACGTTTGTTCGAATTCAACAATGCAAAGTCATCTGCAAACAGCAGGCGCCGAACATTACACTCCCCAAATGTGACGCCACTACTGGAGGAACTGTCTGTGTCTATCTTGTCCATTTATATAATGAACAGAAGAGAAAGAACACAGCCCTGTCGTAGTCCAAAACTGACACTGAAAGATTTTATTTTCATGCCATCGACACGAACACAGACTTTTGACTCTTTGTACAACAATTTGATAGCAGGCTGACCTCTCACGTCATACTCTAGCAGTACTGCCTACAGCTTGTCTCTTGGGACACATTCATATGCTATTTACAAAGCATGTATACACCTTTTTGGCATATTCCCACGATTTCTCCAAAACTTGCTGAAAAGCGAAGATCTAATCCATGGTGGATCTATCAGGACGAAATCTGCATTATGCATCCTGAAGTTGAGGTTCGACTATTTCACGGCATCTCTATCTGTAGATCTTTTTTTGTTTTCTTAGCCACAATAGCACAAATCAAAGCACAAAAACACATTAAAAGCTGACAAAAAGGAAGCAGTAAAAAACGATATACGGTATAGGACATGCAAACAATACATCGTGCAGATATAACAAATGTTAGTATAATCTGCATGCTCACTCCACCTTATAACATAAAACAGAAACGAAAAAAAAACAAAAAAATTTGAAAGCGACAAACAAGAAGAACTAGCTTCTATCATTTGTGGGGAATATTTATGCAAAACCATATAGGCTTACAAAAAAATTATTTTATTGCACGTAAATTATAAAATTATTGTGTTGATTTCAGTGATGTAGTCGAGACCACATGATTCGAGACCGTAAAATTTTTTCGAGACCAAGACCGAGATCGAGAACGGAAAAATTTTGAGACCTAAGGTTTGAGACCGAGACGAGAAACTATCGAGATCGAGACCGAGATCGAGACCAGAATATTTTTGCCTCCCCGGTTAAGAACCTCTGACTATTTTTACTAAAAAATTTTACGAGGCAATAAAAGGCTTTTAATTTTATTTTGCAAGGGTAATTGTTTATGGCAGTGGTGGATATTCAAATTCAGGGGCCCGAGGCAAAAAGATTTCAAAAAATTAATGTTCTCTAAAAAAGAAAAAGGGCTTTGATCTCGTCTTTCACTATTTTTCTCCCAAAATCATGGTGATCTCTAAAAAAAAGGCTTCATCTCTGATTTCGCTATTTTTCTCCCAGAATCATAATAATCTCTAGAAAAAAAAGGTCTTCACCTCAAATCGATCTTGTATTTTTCACTTTTCGTTCCAACTTCATAATGATCTCTAAAAAACATCTGCAGCAAAATGAAACCATATGTGCTATTTTCAAAGAGGGGCTTCCTAAAATTGACGGGGGCCCCAAAAAAAAGGGGACTCAAAGCAACTGCCTCATTCGCCTCACCCAATATCCACCACTTGTTTATGGTGAAGAAAGCTATAAATCATCACAACCACATCAAAAAATGCCCGGTCTCGAGACCAATTTTAAAAGTACGGGACCGAGACCAGATCATTACGAGGCCAAGACCAAGACCGCCAGCAAAAGGCCGAGACCGAGACCCTGAAAATTGGTCTCGAGACCTTCATCACTGTAGATTTAGTCATAACAAATAAATATGGAATTGAAAGTTTGCGTCACAATAAAAAAAATTTTTAAATATGATCAGGAGACTAACAACTTCCGATGAAAGATCTGATATAATAAACAATATTGATTTTATTTTTGCTTGTAATAATTTCTTAACAAAGGAATAATAAAGGTGACGCTATTGCTATAACATGAAAAGTAACAAATGAACAAAATCATGACAAAAGGTTAAAATTTTTAATTTAAAATAAGCCTTTATCATATTAAAAGAGAAATGAAAATTAAGTACCAAATATGAACTTTATATCAATAAAAAAGTAATGTCTTGTCAAGGTGGTAGAGGTAGGCTACATGTACTGTACAAGTGAAGATCACGATTAAAGACTAATATATAAAAAAGAATAATTCTAGGAAAACGATAAGATCAAACTAGATTAGGAGAGTCATTTCCAAATAAGTTATTGAGCGTTGAATGTCAGAAGACCATGGTGAGTGAGAGTTCTGCAGGGATAACAAAACTGTTTGTTTTTCCTCATTTCTTTTTACCCATCTTTTCTTCTATTTTCTTTTTGTTCTGCTTAAGTGGGATAATGTGACGCAATGCAACTGCGATACAAAAACAGACAGGAAGTAGTCTATACAAAAGTTACCGGAATTTTGGGTAAGTAAAATACACGAATAAAATATTCAATATTTATTATAATTTAGTATAACAAACAGCAATAAAATAGTTTGATGAAATGCAACCTATAAAGTTTCAAGATTGCAAAGGTTTAGTTAAAAAAATTTTGCAACCGCAGAACGGAATGAATATGATTTCGAATCTTGTCAAACATTAAATGGAATATCATTCTAAACAAGTGGTCCTTTATATCTCATACCTGGCTCTGTAATATGCACTTTACGAAAAGATGGACAAAATGAGCATTGTGACCTGGTATTTTTTGTAATTATAAACGCAGTTTTAAAAGGGTGGTCAAATGTCAAAGGTAGTAGTTTATTCATAAATTACACACAAAAGTGTCTAATTTGATCTATCTCTAAGTCCCTAATTTGACGTAATCTCAGTAAATTGTTATCTTTCATGACGTGTAAGCAGGGGCGCCGGAACCGGGGGAGCCAATGTCTCCCCTGCCTTTTAGTATTCTTAAAAGGCGGGGGCGGAGTGGGCAGATGGTGCTCTTTAAAATTAGTATTGCCGATAAATTTTTTTTAGTTATGCTCTACAATTAACCTATAGGCCTATAATCTTGATCACCATTAAATCCAACAATATCTTTAAAATTACAAAGACAACCGTAACTCATAGCGCAGTAATAAAAGCAAGTGTAGAGTATTATGACATCACAATACTCGTATGTTGTAACCTTGCCTCGTGTATTGCTGCAGTTCAGTCGTTGTTTGTTATGTTAATAAAAAGGCAGTTGTTTTGAGCTTATAGTTTTAAGCGGTTATACTGTAGTTTGTAGAACGCTATACAAGATAAAAGTTTTAACGTATGCAATATAGAGTTATTGATATCGTAAACGACCTTAACTTCTGGTAAACATCTTATTCTACTTGAATCAGTAAACTGAATTATATCTTAGGCGAAAATCAATTTTTGATTCATTAACTGATGGCAAATAGCCATACACATTGTACAACAATTAGCCATGTACAACAATCATGGATACTTAAACTACCATCCCGGTAGTTTAGATACTCCTAACAACAATTATACCAAGCGTTTTAAAAAAAAGAATAAAGCATCAGAAAATTTCTAAGCGCTCACAAAGAGTAAAAGTTTCTAGTAATAATAAAAAAAATTTTTCATTCAGAAGCAAAAAAACTGTGGCGTTAATCTAATTTTAACAAGCAACACAAGCTGTCTGACTTGGCTGCTCGATACTCACTTATGGCCGACATTAAAGTCTAAAAATAAAAACACCAAGACTAAACGCGTGACATTCTTAGCCCTTTTGATGTACTGTGGTACATATGTGTGCCATGATTGTGATTATAACGTAACATTTTAAGAGTCTTGTTTGTTTTGATGTGTTTACAGAAGAACTTGCAGACTTACATGTGTAGATGATTGCTCTAGAAAAAATCAAACACTTCCTTGTTCAACGGAAATTTAAAAGAACGTATAACAACAGCCAAAATAATACAATACACTTATTTACAGTTATTTAATAATTTTTTTTATTCACAACTTATTGCTTTCCTCGTTGTTCCCTCGTCTAGTGTTGCCATTCCATTAATAGTTATTTATATAGGAACTTGTAGTGATCTATACAGGATCACTACACATGCTCATATTAAGTTATTTAACAAAGAAAGTACCACGCCTCTGAAAAGAGTAACAAAGATATCAACAGTTTGCAAAGTTTTTAAGCAAAAAGCCAACAAGCAAGAAATGCTTTTTGGAAATAAATAAATTGCTTAAAATTTAATGCGGCGTAGCTCTCTTTCGGCTTTTGCAGAAAAGTGTTTCAGAGTCATGAGAAGAATTAAAACATGGCCTAGAAGCACTATGGGAGATAACAGTCTCAATAATTGAATGTTTGCAAGTATTCATTGAACTTGTTGGACAATATCAATTTACAAGCCGCAGCAGATGACTTTGCCAGCAAGCGAAACACTAATAAATTATTTTGGGTTACAGTTACATTAATTTGCAGCGTTTAATACAAACCTCAATCTAAAGGGCCATTCATGCTCATGTAATTACGTTTTTTCTTTTACCCAATTGTTAATATAGCTCTTTAAGTTTTTTATTATTCTATTTATTTTAACCTTTGGTATTCTTGATAGCGTAAATGTTTTAGCCAGCGTTTTGTTGTGGGTAACGAAAGACTATTCACTGATTAGCATGTGAAGAACATTTTATGATATTCCCAAGCAAAATGCATTCGATCTGTATCTATCTGCTTTTGGCTGCCGTGCATGGACGTCGCAATTGTTGAATGCTGTTTTCAAAACTAGCTTGTGTGCTTTTGACAAAAGTTTAGTTGTGGGTAGCCTATGTTGGATAGCTTTTGGTTTAATAACCAGTTAATAGAGTTGTATTTTTTTAATGTCTAGCCTAATTGAGAAAAACTTATGTAAAATTGGCTATTACTGCGGCTATCGCAGTGAGTTATGGCAGAGTGAACTTAAAGGCTTTTGCGAAATGCACCACACCTTAACCCTCTATGGACGGAGTTTTTTTTTTAAACATTTTTAAAACTTTTTTACGTTTAGGGCATTCAAAAATGTTTATTAAATGATACTCTAAAACTATAAAAAAATTTTTTTTGTTTATTTATTTATTTTTTAAATACACCCTTTTGTTTATTTTTGTTTATTTATTTATTTATTTTTTAATTAAACAAACAATTTTTTAATTATTGCAACATCAGGCACTTCGGTCAAAAAAAAACTGTCACATCTTATTGTTTAATATTGCGCATTTATTGGTAACTAAGCACACCACACTATGATTTAATAATCACTATGATTATGGCTGCTTATGAAACTCGTAAAAGCACTTTTTCTTATCAAGGCACAAATGTATTTCGTTTTTTTGTGCAGAATATGGATGGGTATCCTTTACAACCGGGAAATTTGCAGCGATTTCTTTTTTCTTTTAGCATATGTACTATGTGCTCCATCAAATTGTCATCAAAAAAAAACTTAAAGTAATTAGCAGGAGAAAGAATAGAATCTAATACAGGAATATCACCCATCCACTGTGGTTCTTCTCTGGGAGGAGCCTGTTTGCTGACAGAAACCCATCTTGGTCTTGCGGAAACTGTTCCGTTTTGCACCATTTTCATTTCATTATCAGTTTCATCTAAAGATATCATTTTTAGCTTTATACTGTTTTCAAATAAAATAACTACTGTCTATAAATCTAACTTCTTTATTTGGCGATAACGTGCTGGAAACTAATATTATATGCAGAAACATGAAAGGTAATAAAAAAATAAGCGGCAGTAAAATCCAATATTGTGTTGCATTAGAATGATCATACATTCAAAATGCAACATATTTTTCAAATATTATATAACGTAATAACTCACCAGCTTCACATTTACTCGAAATGCCAGCACAATCTTTTTGAACAACAAACTCTTCATCTGAATTACTTTCCCCCAAATATTTAACCTCACTTTCACCATCATTGCCTCCTAACTGGCACAGCATTTCCTTTTTTACCATAAAACATTCTAGGAAGCATTTTTTTATTACAAGATCAACCAACACTAATCGAACAGTTTTTAAAATCTTATTTTTGCTAAAGAAAAAACTTTGGCTTAGTGGACGAACACTACAAATTTGCAACGTATAAACTTCAATCAATTATAGTGACTCAAATTAACATTTTCCTTTTTAACATTGACTAATGCTGAAATAAAGCACTAATAAAGCAGAAAAAAATACTAACAGAAAAAAGTACCAAAAAATTTCGTACAAAAATTTAGCAAAACTACCACAGCACAAAGCGAGCACATGGTTCAAACTAGTGATGTCGCGGATACAAAATTTTGTGTCTGCAGCCCGCAAGTATTTTCTATTTGTGACACCGCACTGCACCGCAAAGTTGTTACCAAAAACTTGCACCGCACCGCACTGTACCGCAAATCATATACTTAAATAGAAAATTTTTAGACATCTTTTCCTTTTTTTAAAAAGGTGTTTGTTCAAACAATACTCACTGTTGTAGTCATCAAAGTAAGCTATTGGTTATTGGCATAATAGCTATTGGCATTAGCAATTCAATAGCTATTGGAATAATCTTGCTATATCATTGGAAGCACTTTAAGCACATTACTCTGCTTGGCATCCCAGCAAGCAGCCTTAATTCAGTAATGTCTCTATAGTCTTGATATGTCGGCAGCGTGGTCGAGTGGTTAAAGCACCGGACTGATGATCAACATAGTCTCGGTTCAAAACCCACTTGCGCCATTCTGTTGTGTTTTTGGGAAAGACACTTTACGGCACTTTCCCCTGCTTGGTGGTCTTGACAAGCAGTTCTAAATTACAATAATATCTCTACTAAATTACTAGCGGACAGCAATATCTTGGCATCTCCGGAAGCAGGTCGGGGTAATTGCTTACCTATGTATAGCGCCTCCGCCGCTTTCCTGCAAGTCAGGAGGATAAATATAGAGATAAAAAAAAAAAAAAAAAAGCTAAAAAAAAAAAATAAGGATTTTAACCCAACAGCAATATCTTGGCATCTTCAAAAGCTGATAAGATAATTAGGGTCTCTTTAAGAAGTCATCGTAAGCAATTTTTGTTTGTGAAACTAACTCCAAATCCTCAGTGGTTACTATCGCTTCTTGAAAGGTCTTTTTTTCTCTTAGTTTTCTTTTTTATTCCATCCTGGTGCTGAATGGAGATTCTGGGTAAGTTTTACTGAAAAAAATTGCTTAAAGTGACTTCTTGAAGAGAGCCAATAATTGCTCTTAGAATAATGCCCCTCAATGTTTTCCTGCAAGTTAAAAAGATATATAAAAAAAATATAATTATCTCTTTTTTTGCAAACACAAACCTTGCTTACTATCAAGTTTGTTTTTTTTAATGTTTTTAGCTTGGAATTTGAAAAAATAATCACTCAAACATATTGCATAAATTACTTAGATTTTTTTAACCATAAACCTTACCAAAACCCTTGATATGCATTTGTGGTCAAAGCAATAGTTGTTGTCATGCTAAGCTATTTTTGACAGCTATAACGGTATATCAAATCCTCACAAATAAACTTTATTAAACTATATTTAATAAGTAGCCTACATTTAATTTAAGGCATAGTTAACTACTATTAAAAATTACATTCTAAAAGAAATCACGAAAAATTAGATACAAGTAAATTAAACCATTTATAAGTTCAGTTAAGATCAATTTTTATTCAAGTTATTTTATTTTAAATAATACCAAACTAAACAGATTGCAGCTAAATAGACTTTTCAAAGTTAAATCTAGTAATGTTTTGTTAAAGCATGTTACATAATAGCTTAATATGCAATTGCAACTTGAAGAGTAAACAATGTAATTTTAAGATTTGTGGTTCCTACCAAGTGCAAGACTGCACTGGTAGGAACGGCATCTGTGCCATCTAGTGCCATCTGTCCCTAACTCAATGTAATTTTAATGCATTTATACAAATCTTTTTTTTGCAAAAGGCCTTTATTTCTTTACTTTCTTAGATGAAAATAAGTCATAAACTATCATATAAGATTAGCAACTGAATTACAAACTCCTTTTTTGCAGTTTGTACACATCTGCATAATGGTGCTTTAGCTTATTACATTTTTTTCAAGGTATTTTGCCAAATCCAACACATTAACACTGTGGTGTATGTATTTTAAACTATTTTAACAATTTTTAACATGTTACAAAAAGAATTGTTTTATCTCCATTAACATATTTTGTATGACCCCAAATTTAAATTGGCTTTTGTTAAATCAATTCAACTAAGTTTACCATTTTAAACTTTTTTGTAATATATAAAGGTTGCTTTAAGCTTTGTCCTAACTATGTTGGCAATAATATTATAGTACTTTTTCATGCTCTACTGAAATTATAATTTACATAGTTGCATAGATATAGCACTTAAAAATTATGAAGGTATTGAGACACCAACAGAAAGACTTTGAAAAACTCATTTAAAAAAATACTTGCTACAGAGTACTTTTCAGTTAAACTTTAAAAAAAATTAGGAAATATTTACAAGTTGC
Organism: Diplosoma virens; assembly: GCA_963680785.1. NCBI lineage: Eukaryota > Metazoa > Chordata > Ascidiacea > Aplousobranchia > Didemnidae > Diplosoma > Diplosoma virens. The sequence continues at coordinate 34,004,133 of OY796895.1, read as the reverse complement.
TAAAATTAATTATTGAAATGTAATTACTTATTAATAATTGGCAACTTCAACTTTACATTAAAAGGATTTTCAAAAACTCATTCTACAGTTCTATGTCTGATTTTATAATCTGCTTTTTTGTTTTGCTTAAATTAGTATTTCCTATATAAAAAAACAATGGTCTTTAAAGTTGGGGTGCTTTTTTACGAAGTAACACAATAGGATATTTTGTAAAGAAGGCTTATTAGGCTAAGTAACAATAGTTGGTTCTCGTTTATTATTAGCCGAGTTCATTATTAATTTGAAAGGGTTAAATTAGTACTTCCTATATAAAAAGCAATGGCATTTAAAGTTTGGGTGCTTTTTTACTAAGTAACACAGTAGGATATTTTGTAAAGAAGGTTTATTAGGCTAAGTAACAATAGTTAGTTCTCGTTCGCTATTAGCCGAGTTTAGTTTATACCTTTTAAATTTTGGAAAATCTCCAAAAGCTTCGAGGTTAGTAACGGCGAAAAATGAATAAAAACCCTAATAAATGATAAAAAAAGCTAAGATTTTGGTTTGGTATTGAATAATCGGGTAAAAGGTATAAAATAATCCAAATGTCAGGTTGATTAAAAAAGTATGAAACCTTCACATGTTCTAATTCAAGTTTATCTTCAAAATTCACATTGCTTATTCTTTCGTAGTAATATTTTTTACAAGCCTTTCTCTGCTGTACATTCCATTGCTTTCTTTACGTTTAGGAGCAGTTCCATTGCTTCTGACTATGCATTTCTGATTCCATTGCTTTCTTTTCGTTTAGGAGCAGTTCACCTCTCTATTTATTTTAGGTTCTCTCATATTTCTTTTTTTTTGGCCGCTTTATGCACTATTTACATTATAAATTACCGGTACTATGAAAAGAGGCTATTCAGTTAATTATGTTCCTGACACTTTGCTTTCTGTGATTAGATTAATGAAGGGGAACAACCAAATCGGCAACCCAGCAATAGCATTATGCAAAAGAAGATTTGCTTAAAATTTAAATGTTAAGTTTTCATAATTTGCACGCGGCGCGGCGCGGTACGCGGCAAGATCCTCAAAGAAAGGTTACTACGCTGCACTGCGCGGCCGCGTACGCTGCGCGGTTGACATCACTAGTTCAAACTAACAAAGAAAGAATCTTGGTGACTGCTTTGAGATTAAAAAAGTTACAAATTGCCATTTAAAAAAATTTATTTAGTTAATGTTGCAAATGTGCAACAATTGTCATTTGGGCAAAAAAACTAAACAGTTGCTAAGTTTTAAGCTGTTTTTAAACGTTGCAAATTTGCAACGTTTGTCCATAGATGGTTAAGATTAAGGTTTTAAACTCCAGGTTTATTAAAAAGAGTTGGCATTGGCCGAAAAATTGATCGAACCAAAATAACAGATTAGCAAAATAAAACTTTTCCGAGATACCGGTCTGTCCTGTGCAAACTGAAATTCTATCATGTCAATCAAAATTTCAAATTGCAGCATGACTACCAAAATTTGCTTTTGTTGGCAGTGCCTTTTCAACAAAAAAAGTACCCTTTTTTTAAATTTTGCTCCCCCTGGCAAAAAAAATTCCGGCGTCCCTGCGTGTAAGACCGTCTGCCTCTTGCCGATATTAAATATGGAGCGCATCAAGTTGTTCATTGTACATTGAAGCTTGGTTTCGTTATCAAAATAGCCTACCATAAAGTAATGCAGTATAAATATGAATTTTAACCAATGTGTGATATAAAAGCAGCAACGTTTTACCCTCAAAAAAAGGTTTGATTATTCTAATGCAATGCTAGGCCTAATTTTTTTTAGTAAATACTTTATGTGAGGCTTTCAAGATAAATGCTCGTAAATGCCAAGAAATTTTGTGTCAGAAACTCTTTGTAATGTGGTTATTTAAAGTAGCCTAATAGGCTACATGTATTTAATTATTCAGTGCTTTGTTTACAGCAAGGGGTTTAAAAAATTAGGCTATAAAGTTAGTTTTAGCAATGTTTACTTTTCAGAAAATCAACTTCATGTCCGAACAAAAGAGTGCTTCGACGATTCAACCGCTTTAGCATTATAGATTTAAATAATTTTACAAAAAAATTTGTTTTGACTTTAATCAACAAGATGCATTAAAAATTTTTTGCGTAAATAATTAAATGAGATAAATAATTGCATAAAATTGCATTAATCATTTTTCAAAATAATAAAAACATGATTTTTTGTCTGTGTGTGTTGTACGTACTGAGGCATTTATTTTTTGAAATGATCTTATAATCCAGAACAGGATTTTTTGGTGAGTTTGTTTGCCTGTTCGGCTGGTGGAGTATGTTCAAACTTCATTAAGGTTGAGGTTTGATCAATAACCATACTCTATCAGCCAAATTCTACCTTGCACCCACCAATGCATCGCCCCCCATGGCAGAGTTTTTTTTTATCAAATGATCTCAATGTAACTTTTTAATTTTTTTTTGTGCTTGTTTTTTTTCTTTCTTTCCTTTTTCTTTTCATATAAACAAACTCATGCTGAGGTGAAGCAACCTTGTTTCTAGTAATACAATTTCTATAAAACAATTATTTTTTATCTTTGCAAGCTACAACGTACCCTCGTTTTGTTGCTTCTCTTTTTTTCCAATCGATAGCCTTAATTATATTTATTATTAAATAATTATAGTAGTACTTTTACGATGTGGTGGAGCAAAAACAAAAAAAACTGAACTGAAAAACCAGTGTGAAAATAAATTTAAAAAACTCAGTCCACTATAGAGCATTTTTTTGTTTATTTCTCAAAGATTTTTTGTGGGGTAATTTTTTTAAAAATAACACTTGGTTAGAAACACTTGGCCAGGCTCCACAACAACTTTTATTTAGATCCAAATCCGTACTTGGAGTTACTTAACAAAGAGAATAAAGAAAACTTGAGAACAATTTCGTTGAAGCGTACCAAATTAAATAATTGAAATAAATTCAGTGGTTCATTTCATCTCTATATTTATCTTTCTTACCCGCAGGAAAGCGACGGGGCAATAGTAATAGGCAAGATATTGCTCTGCTTACTCTGCTTCCGGAGATGCCAAGATATTGCCGTCCAGTAGAAATTTTTTACAGAGATGTGGCTGAAATTTGGAACTGCTTGCCAAGCAGGAGAAAGTGCCGCAAAGTGCCTTTTCCAAGGACACAACAGAAAGGCGGTTGTATGTTTCAAAGCGAGACCATGTCAATCAATCAATCAATCAATCAATCAATCTTTGTTTATTCATTTTAGACAAAGCGGAAATATATCCATACAACACTACATTTCAAAAATATAATAATAATCAATAATTTCCAACAATTCTACAATAGGGTTGCAGCGAAAGACTAAAAAACAGTCATCGGGTCAGCCACAACCCAGTGTATGAGTTGAAATGTTGTTCAGTTTGTCAATAAACAAGAAATAAATAAAAAAAAAAACATGAAACAAAACAAATAAAAAAGAATACCTGCATCTGACACTAAGATTGTAGTTGAGAAAAAAAAATTAATAAATAAATGTATACTATAAAAATTAAAGAGAAAAGAGAAAAATAAATAAATAAACAGTCATGCATTAGGTAATTCATACAAATCAAATAGATAGTTTTTATATATTTTTTTAAAAGATATGTAAGATAAACATTTAATTTCCTGAGGAATTTCTGACCATAATTTAATGCCAAAGTATTGAAGTGACTTTTTCCCATAATTTATTTGATATCTTGGAAGAAAATATTTGCTTTTTTGCTTGCTACGAGTATCATATGCATGTATACAATCAAGATTAGTGAAATATTTTTTAAAAGAAAACGCCCTGATTGTCGATTACAATCAGGGCGTTCTTAACCATTTGACTACGTTGTCGACGTTTACGCATTGTTCACAAATGTGCCAGTTTGTGATTGTGAATGAAAAAGTGATTTCCAAAATTGTTAAGTCATTCTCACGTGATTAAGTGTATGACTAAGGGATTCAAGAAAATTCTTTTATGTAAAAGATCAGCTGACTTCGACATAAATAAGCAGTCCAGGAATAGAGAAAAACCAGAAACTGTTGTTCTTCGTAAGGTTAACGGTTTCACTGAATGGTGAGAGAAGAAACTGAAGAAATAGTATAATATAAAAAGTGTTATGATTTTTTTTGAAAAACAATAATCGTCGGTATTTAAAACTAATTTTATTTAAATAAAAAATTGCTATTTTGTTACTTGTACCTTTTCCAAATTTTATCTTTGAAGATTTCAAGCTGTATTTAATTTTTTTTCGTTGCATTAACACGTTCGCTACCATGAGGATCACTGGTGAGGTCCTAATTAACTCTGTATGTATCGTGGGACTCACTGGTGAGACCGTGAGTGCACTGCTTTTCATAGCTTACAAAATGTTATTGGTAAGTTGTATGTGTTACATGTAATACAACTTTGAGATTTGGTACAGAAAAGATGTCGTTAATAAACTGCCATTTGGTTTTTAATTTCCATATATTTTTAATGTCTTACAACACATGCATGTTAAAAAATAGTTTGATGCAAAAATACTCCTTGATATAAAATTAATGGTAAGGGGAAAAGGCACTTGGTAGCCAACTTGTTAAGTAATTTATGACGAAGTGATTTTTTTATTATTAATGTTAAAAGGCTAAAATTATAAAAAAATAAACTTGAATGGAACATGATATATGAGTAAATTGATTAATTTTTAAGATGAATTTTTTTTATTGGCTGAACACAATAACCAACTTAATCTTAAAACATTTATATTGTGATATTGGTATAGCTTTTTAGCAACAAATTGCATTTTATTTTTTAATGTGAATAAAATAGTAACTATTGCATGTTTTTGACTGGGTATGCAGACTTAAGGACCAGCTTTTAATTTAGTAGCTGGCTTGTTTATTTTATACTTAAGCATAAAAATATTGAAAAAATTTTTTTAAACTTAAAATTTTTTTACTATTGCATTTAACTTTTTTTTTAATAGACACACATAATGTGTTAATTACACTTAATTTTTTTTTATTAGACACACATTATATGGTTATGACCATGCTATATTTATAAATTAAATTAATTTTTATTTTATATCACTAATTTCAAAAAATCTTTTTAGAATATTTAGAAAATTTGTGTTTTGTCTCTGTATTTTTTTCTTGGTCAATCTTTTTGTTAATTTGTTTACATAATTGACTAAAGAAATTTGAATAACTAAGAATACCAGTACATAAAGAAAAAATGGAATTTCCAGATTTGGGTCAGCATTGTAGTGACAAAACATGTAACAGATTAGGTAAGACTTTGTACCAATTTAAATTATTTTAAGCTATTGTTTTAAGCTAAATGTTTGATATTTTTTCTGAATTTATGAGTTGTTTTTATAAAAAAATTTAGACAAGATTAAGTATTGGCATGTAAAAATGCATTTATGTTGTTTTTGTAATTGGACAAATTATAAGTTTGAAATTTTTTATTGTATTGCATCAATTATAAAAAATCAGACAAATCAGGAACGGTAGCCATGTACAAGTATTATACAGTATATATATATATATATATATATTCATATAGTAATTTTTTCTTTAGCAAATTTTATTTTTTGTATGTATATTTTCGTAAAGTTGTCTTTGCAAAAAAGAAATTCTTTTTAAACAGCATTAAAGAATTTGTAAAGAAATTTGAATTTTAAGATGCACTGTAAATGACAAGCAGTTTATAAAGTACATTAGTTAGGTGCTCATTTAGCTAATTGTAATACTGAAAATTATATTGTAGAAAACATTTAATGGCAACAAGCATTAGGAAATAAGCTGTAATCTACTGTAAAAATTTATATCATTGTTGGAATTATTGCTGAAATAAGGAATTTTAAAAATGCTTATTTGTTCTCTCAATAAAAAAATTATTTTAAGTGATTTAGTTTTTAAGCTGTTAAGAATTGACATTAAATTAAATATATATCATTTTGTTGATATTTTTTTATTCTCGATCATTATTAAATAGTTTACACAAACAAATCATAAATATTAAAAAAGATCAATAAAAGAAGAAGTAGCACAACATCAGACTTTAAAAGATGCATAAGATAATTAAAAAGTACAAGTACAAAATGGTAGAAAGCATGACTGCAACACCTTGATCAGTTAAAATATAAGAAATGAGAAAGAAGGAAAGAAAGATGAGTTTAATATCACAAGAAAACTAATCAAACAAATTATAAGATTGTATATCGCCATTGTATGACTAGTCTGCATAATGGTGATGGGTGGCACACTGGCACAGCTAGTCAAGATAGGAATTTAGGTCAATTGAGTAAGGTGAGTAAAGAAAAACCAACCATAAAAAGAAATCTCACCAGGTCCAGAAACCTTTTCTAAATGCATCTGTTAACTATACAAATATTAATTAAAGAGATTGTAAATTAAGCAAAGAGTATATGCAATAAATTTAAGGGATTGTAAATTAAATAATAAGCAAATATTTATGATATAAGAAATAACATAAAAACTACTATGCTAGTTGAAGTTAATGGAGTTGAAAAAAAAATATGTATAAAATAACAATTATAAATAATTGGTTTCAAAAAAATAAAAAATAATAATGATAAAATAAAAAACCTTTTACAACTGAATTCATGAATAAAAAAAAATTAATAAAATTACAAGCATTTTGTTTATTCTTTTATGGATATTGCACAACTATTTTACTGAATCTGTTCACTATTTGCCAAGCATAAACTTATAAATTTGGGAAAATCCTTAAAGCCTGCAAAATTAGTAACAGTGAATAATACCCAATAATCCTGTGTATAACATAGACTTTGCTGCTATAGCTTAAGTCTTAGCTGTCATTTAAGGTTTATTACTTTTTTACTTAAAAATTTAAGTGAAATCTAGAATGTGTTTACTTGGTAGTTCCTTTTTTTTCTGTGATTCTGTGATACATCTCATATTATAAAAAATTTAAAACTGGTGCTAATTTTCTTTGCTCATATAATTAATGATTAAATCTAAATAAAAGGTGGGTATTAATTGTATCATAACATACATTAGAATTCCATTAATGCATTCATAGTTAATACAACCAACCAATTTTTGTATCCAAAAGTGCTTGAAACAGAGTTTTCTTAATAATTTCCAATTGTAAAAACTTTGTTTAATACATTCAGTTTACACTCTTTACTCCATGTATATTGTCAGGAATCTCGACTATGAACAAACAGAAAGCAATTGTCAATTAAATAAAGAAACAAGATTCGATTAACATTATTTTGCAGATTTTTCTGTGTTGAATAAATGCTAAAAATACTTGATTGCATTTTTACTTCCAAGGGAGTTGCTCACAATGCTCAGTTGCAGTTTTAGAAAAATCAGTTATTATGACCACTGCTTTCTACATCTGAATTTGGCCAACCCAAGGTGGATGCATTAATTGAATTCAACTGTATTAAGCAAATTTAATTTGTAGACAATATTTAAATATTTTTGTATGATAGTTGAGATTAATATAGTTGCTTATAAATAACAAAAATATATCAAAATAAAAAAATGTCAATCAAATTTGATTTTTGTTGTTACAGATTTTTTGCCAATGAAATGTGATGCATGTGAAAGAGTTTTTTGGTGAGTTTATATTTATATAATATCTTTTTATATAAAATAATCTTTAAAAAAATTTTATATTGAAACTTTATAATGTATTTTCTTTAATTATAATGATTAAACCTTTTACTATTTCAGCAAAGATCACATTCGGTATGACAATCACCATTGTCCTTCATCTTACAAGAAAAACGTGCAAGTTCCTGTTTGCCCACTTTGTGGTAAACCTGTTCCAGTTCCCAGAGGAGAAACACCAGATATAAAAGTTGGAGAACACATAGATCGAGATTGTCAATCTGATCCCGCTAAGAAGAAGCGAAAAGTAAGTGGGCTTATTTTACTGTTATGGAACTAGATTTGAGATATTGTCTATGGCAGTGGTTCTTAAACTGGGTTCAATGAGTCAGTATCAGGGGTTTGGCAGAGATCAGGATAAGTATACACATGTTATGTGTATGTGTGGCAACCACAATGTCCTCTTAAGCCACAGTTCTTGCTCACTGTGACGTAGCACAATCTCTCCTTCTTTCTCTTGGAGATCATGCTGTATTTTGCTGACCTCACCAGATCAAGTCTATCAAGTTTAGAGTGCAAGCTTTATCAATTTATATATTGAGCAATTAGTTTTTGACATTATTTTGTCATAATTTTTTAGTTGTTGTGTTATAATGCAGGGTTTTAATCTTCTGTAATTCTGTTTGAAGTTAAACAAACACAATTAGGCACTAAATATGCAATTTTTTTCCTTTAATATTTAAATTTAATCTGTTTTAGACATTTATCTTTTTATAGTATTTTGATCTTTCATACTAACTATGTCGATAAAAAAAGTAGTGGTCAGAAAAATATGTACAATATGGATTTACATATATCACAGAAAGTGATGGGAGTCAGCATTCTCAGTACATGATTTGCTACGCCAGGTTGAGCAATTGTTGCTTAGCACTGGCAAAACTAAAAGAACAATTTCAAAAGGTGCATGGCGATAGAAAATACTGGAACACCATGCTTGCTGAATTTAAAATGAAGAGAGCCAGATTTGATGAAAATGCTATTCTGCCGGTTTTCGGCTTTGTACTCATTGACATACTGATCCTCACAGCATCGTACGAAGTTGCGTACTTGATTGCAAAACAGGAAAAACTACACACCATTGGTGAAGAACTTGTAAAACCAGCTGTGTTAAAGAAGGCAAATATCATATTTGGAAAAGCAGCCGAAAATAAGTCATCCCAAATTTCTCTTTCTAATGGCACCATTAGCAATAAAATTGATAAGTTTAAAATTCATTCGTTCTTTTGGTAAAAATCAGCAAGTTAAACTTTAACAAATAAAGGAAGGCATAATACATTATCAAAGAAAAACGTAATATATTATGCCTTCTGTTATTTGTTAAAGTTTAACTTGCTGATTTTACCAGAAGAACGAATGAATTTTAAACTAAATAATATCCCTGGTAACAGTGTTTACATTGAAAATTGTAATTGATAAGACAAACGATGACATCTTGGCTCAAATAGTTTTAGACTTGATTTTGAACACGGCAAAATTCAGTCTCCAATTCGACAAGACCACGAATGCTTCCAATCTAAGCCAGCTTGCTGTATTCGTGCACTATGGGAATAAAGAAGACATGAAAAAGGAAGTTTTTTATTTTGTCAGCCCCTTATAACAACTAAGGCTGCCGAGGTTAAGAAATTTGTAGATAATTTCTTCAAAGACAATTATCTTTCATGGGATATTGTTTATGCAATTTGTTTGGACGGAGCTCGAGTCATGTTGGAATGAAATTTTGGTTTTGGTACACTACTGAAAACCAATGCACCACACATAACTGTAACACATTGTCTCTTGCACAGGCATGCATTGGCAACAAAAACCTTCACTCCAAAACTGGCAGAAGTATTAAAAATTGTGGTGGAATATGTGAACTATGTGCAAAATAATGCTATGAAACAGCGCATATTCAAGGAGCTGTGTAATGAAATAAGCTCTGTATTCGAGGTACTTCTGTACTATTCTAATGTTTGGTGGTTATCCTGGGGAAAGATGCTGAACCGTGTTTTTACCTTGCGTGTGGAATTAGCCATGTTATTGCGAGAGCACCAACATCGTCATGCAGATTGTTTTGAAAATTCTGAGTTTATTCTCGTTTTGGCATACATGGTTGATATCTTCGATAATCTCAATAATCTCAATAATCAATAATCTCAATCAACAGATGCAGGGTAACAACGAATGGGGAATGATAACTTGACTAACTTTCCTCTGTTTGACGACTGCACAAGTAAGACCAAAGATGTGTCTGGAAATGGGAACATTTCCATACCGAGAGAACTAAAGCAAGAAATTTCCATGCACTGAGATGAGCTTGCAAAGTCTCTTGATGGATACTTCTGACCAGAGAGTCATATTCAGCATGGGTAAGACAGTCATTCACGTTTAGTCCTGATAAAGAAGATGTCAATGATGAATACTTTAATAAAATCATTGAACTTTAGCAGAGCCAGTTTTAACAGCAACTCTTCAAAACAACAATGCTCTCAACGTTTTGGTGTCACCAAATCGTAGCTTACCCTCTTCTTGCTAAGAAAGCCCTTGAGATATTCATACAGTTTGTTACAACGTATCTTTGTAAACTTTTCAAAGATGGTAGACATAAAAACAAAAAAAGGGAACAGACTTTGTTGCCATGAGCCTTGCCAAAGTGAAGCTGCGCATTTTTAGAATTGTTTCCAAAATGCAACAGCATAAGACACATTGATTTGTTGTAAATATTATTTAGTTGTGTTTTTATATGTAGTTCATGTTTTATTGGTCTTGTTTCTTTGAATGATATGATTTTATGTGCAACAGATGCACAGTTTACTTTGGGCTCAAGTTCGTTAATAAAAATTTTTGAATTTTAAGGAAGGGTTCGGTGAGTGCTTGCATGAAACTTACTGGGTTCGGTACCTCCAACAAGTTTAAGAACCACTGGTCTATGGCATTACTGATCTCAACAACACATCTATAGAATATTTTAAAATATTTTCTAGCTAACTCATTCATCATCAACAAATTTGTTGATCTTGCATGATATTGTAAAAATTTTGTTAAATCTTAATAATGTGATGACACACCCAATTGATTGCTACAGACCAGCATGCAGTTGTCATTTCTACACAAGTAAAGCAATTCATGTATTTAGTTGAAATATTTCATTAGATTCATGAAAATGTAAGCTGTTTTCAAAATTGGGTTGTGGTCAAAGCTTTGTGTTTCAACTTAGTCTATGTGTAAGTCAATACCTTCAAAAATACTGCATTTTATGCAGACCCCTAAAAAGTAGTTCTTGGATCCTTGGGGGTATATGGACCCCAGTTTGAGAGCCATTACTCGATAGCATTGGTCTTAAACTGATGTAGTTCAGTAGGCCAAAAAAAATTTTATTTCACATGTAGTGGTTTATCAAGTTTAGAGACTGTTGAAAATAGTTATAAGACAAACAGTTTTTAGGGTTAACATGTCGAAGTTGTGGAAGATCTGAAAGTTGCTTAAGATAAAATGCGATATGAATTTTGAAAAAAGAAAGACTTGATGTAAACTATGTGTCATTTAAAAATGTTAGAGGAAAAACACTATGGAGTTGAAGGACATTATAGGCTTAAAAGAATTAATTGTTGGTTTACCAAGAGGTTATGAAATGCTATGGTTGGAAATATTATGAAAAAGAATTAATAATTGGTTTGGCAGCAGCTTATAAAATGCGATGGTTGAGAATATAATAAAAAAGAATGATGACAATGTTCGAAAAAATACTGAAATTTTAAGTGAAAACAAAGAGAAAACAAGGCTGCCTAAAGAAAACTTGATGGAAGAAGATTTTAAAAGGATTGATTTGCAGATGGAGGATGCTATTGCTTAAGATAGATAGATATGGGAAATAATGTAGAAAGGTGGCACAGGAGATAAGATGAATCCCCAACCACTTCTGAAACTGGAAACAACAGGAATAAAATTAAACGAACCAAACTGATTAAAAAAGCGGCAATACAATAAAAAAATAATAACAAATCCTTTTGGTAGTCATAGTTTTTCTGGCTACTTAGCTGGCACAGTTTTGCATCAAAAAAAATCTCTCCTGTTCAAAAGATACAATGCTCTTGTACTGCTTATAAATATTAATCAAAAAAAGCGTGATTTTATTGCTTATTCATAAAATTACAGTGCTATAGTACATGATTAAATAAATTGTTCACATTACAGTAATCTCCCGCTTAAGTTCGCAACTTGAATCTGAACAGCGAAGTGCGAACTTAACATTTATACCTAAGCGATTATTACGTCACATAAAACCTGTACGATTATCAGTTAAAGTGAAAACTCTCGTCATTTAAGCTAGGTTTTTATCTAATTGCTGCATTGTCTTAAGATAAAAATTAATTTTTAGCAGGCAAAGTTAATATTATTCGCATAATAATGTCAGTCAAAGTTAAGCGATTAAATGAGTCAGAAAGATTGGAAGTAATCTCCGAGTTGAATCAGCCAAATCCTCCTAGTAAACGAAGTATTACACGACAGTACGGAGTGAGTGAGGCTGCTATTAGAAAAGTGTGGTCGAAGCGTGAAGATACTTGTAAGCGTCTGCTCTGATGTCTGAAGAAGCAAAAAAGAAAACGTTCAGAGCATCTGTGGGTAGGTTTACAGAGGTAGAAGATAAGTTATACCTGTGGATTGATAGCATGCGTCGAGCAAACCTGTACTTTATCTACCTTCCCTCGCCATTTTGAAAGCAAAGAAAATTGCTGAAAAACTATTAATATCGCAGGATGATTTTAAAGCATCATGGCAGTGGTTTAGCCGATTTAGAGAACGCTGTGGAATACAACAGCTTTTTTTTTACAGTGAAGGAGCAGAGGTGGACTGAGAAAATCCTTATCTTGTTGAAGCATTGGATAAGTTGTATGCCATAATTGCAAAGTTTGATTCAAAAAATGTATATAACATGGACGAAACAGGCTTATTTTTTTGGCTGCTGCCTAAATACACCTTGCTTATGCTATTTGAGGATGTTAGCAGCACACGAGAAAAGAAAAAAGTCAAAGAAAGAGTGTCACTTGTAGTTTGTGCAAATGCCACAGGAACGCACAAAATCCCATGCACATTAATTGGAAAACACAAGTTTCTGGCTTGCAATAAGAATCGAGAATGGCTTGTCAAATACATAAGTCAGAATAAAGCATGGATGGATGTCTCCACATGCTGGAATGGGTTTGAAGAAGTGTTTTATCCTAAAGCAAGAAAGAGAACAGGACGCCCAGTTCTTCTATTGATGGGTAATGCTTTTGGTCATTTTCCAGCTTTTGAAAGAAATAACATCAGAGTGGTGTTTTTCCCACCTAGTTGCACAAGCTAGAAAACAGCCTTGCGATATGGGAATTATTGCAGCATTAAAAAAAAAATATAAATATTTATATCTCAAAGATATTTTGGATTTCTACGAGCTGGATGAGAATTTAAAAGCTCGCAAAAAAGAGCAAGCAAAAAGACTCCCTAGAGGAGCAGCAGGTGTTGCTTATGGTAACCCAGCTCATATGCTAGATGCGGCTAAATATCAAGCTTGCTTGGGATGCGATTTCAGATGCGACAATAAAGAACGTGTTTAACCAGGCTGAATTAGTAACTTTGAAAGGTGGAGCTCATGAAGAAGTTGATATGATAGCTGATCTATTGTGCAGCTTCAAAGCATTAAATATTCCAATAGATGGAAGCACTCTAGATGAGTTTGTGCATGTTGATGACGAAAACAGTGAAGAGTTTTCGCATCAGATTTTGGATGACGTCAATGAGGTGTTGAAAAGTATACAAGCAACAAATGATAATGAAGATGAAAACGTACACACTGTGGTCGAATCTTGCGCACATAGTCCAGCACCAACAGGAAGCGATGTGACTTTTTGTGGGTTTGAACACATATACTATAAAGTTTTTGAAGTTGAGGATCAGTACAAGTTCAAGCAGGAAATTACTATGAGTAGAAAAATTCCTTTGAGCTTTTTCAGCAAAAATTAAGGCAGGTTATTTTGGACATAAAACGCAAAAGAGAACGAAAGATGCATCAATTGACAATTCATGACTTGTTTAAATTGTGAATATTTTTACGACTTGTCTGATTTGCTGTAAATATCAATAAATTTTTGTAAAAGTTGAATCTTGATTTTTTGAAAATTTTTTGCGAACTTAATCGGGATGCGAACTTAAACGGGATGCGAACTTAATCGGGATGCGAACTTAATCGGGATGCGAACTTAAACGGGATGCGAACTTAATCGGGTGCGAACTTAACCGGGATGCGAACTTAATCGGGATGCGAACTTAATCGGGGTGCGAACTTAATCGGGATGCGAACTTAAACGGGATGCGAACTTAATCGGGATGCGAACTTAATCGGGATGCGAACTTAAACGGGATGCGAACTTAATCGGGTGCGAACTTAACCGGGATGCGAACTTAATCGGGATGCGAACTTAATCGGGGTGCGAACTTAATCGGGATGCGAACTTAATCGGGATGCGAACTTAAACGGGTGCGAACTTAACCGGGAGATTACTGTAATATTTGATTATTCATAAACACTACGTTCTAGTTATGTCTTGTCTATGTTTTTAGTTTTTTGTCTTAACTTGTTTAAGTAATTTTTTGTCTACTATTTAAGCTGTTTTCTTTTATCTTTGTAATGGATAAAGCTATCCGAAAGTACTCAATCTTTTTTTATTGTTGAATAAACTAAAAGTGATGAAAAACCCATAGTTATTTTTTTAACAATTGATTGAAATTTTTATTTGTTTTTTTAAATTGTATTTAGTCATGTGACTAAAATTTCGAGCTGCGTGCAAAGGTTGGATGCTTACTTTATGCCTTAAAGTGTCTTAAGGGCACGACAGGATGATGCCAGTAGGTTTTAAACCGAGACCGAGTGTCGATCGCGTCCACATCAATACGGCGCTTCAACCTTTTCTGCTGCGTTGCCAACTATCTTGGTAGCTTGTTATCTTGGTACCGACTATCTTAGTGAATTTAATAACTTGCGTTGCACTGTCTCTTTAGTTTTTAATTTAATTGTGTTTTTCATACGAAAAAACGGTGTAACATAAGCTGTTTACAATAGTAAGAGGTTTTATAGCTCCACTTATGTTTTTTTCACAATTTTACTTCAAAAATACGTATGTGCCGCACTAAGAATTAATTTCTTTTCACATAATGATTTCAAAATTTTTCGGATGCGTGCATGTCACATGCATACAAAGTTGGCACAGCTCAGAATAGGGATGTCCAACCTTGTTTTATAAAGTCGACGCCCGCAAAAAGGTCTTCACTTTAAATCAGATTCTGATTTGTCGATTTTTGTCTCAAAAATGTACTAGGCAAGCTTGCGGAACACAGTTGAGAAACGCTGCGTTACAGGTTTGAAAATATAACTGAAAAATTGGAGCAGGAAGTGGGCCGCTGGTAGGACATCCCTAGCTCAGAACCAGCCAATCATCTTTACTTCGAAGTTATCTTCACGCAGTAAACTCTGATACTTGCACACCATAATGCCCACTATGTTTGACACACACATATGACACTAATCACCTTTTTAACTGCAGCAAATTACCAGCACAATTACTATATCACTCGTTTGTGGAAGAGCCCTGGCAAGCAGCAGGGATTATCCAAGACTGTGCCTTGGAGTAGGGGAAACAACAAAACAATGATTCGTACCCCTTACAAGAAATTACTTTATAACAAAGCTTTTATGCTGGGTTCCTATGAAAATTTCACAAGGTCCGCAATAAGGATAAAATTTTTGTTGATAAAACTATTTGGTTAAATTACGAAATTCAACGCTTAAACTGACAAATTTCATTAAGCTTATGTAATGACTTTTTATTTTTTATATTTTCACTTTTGAAGTCTTCCTCGCGATTCGTTCGGTATAATCAGACTATTAGATGTTTTAAAGAAATAAATTGTGTCTTTGGAAACGAAAACGAAAAAGTTATCACGTTGTATCACGAAAAAGTTATCACGTTGTATCACAAAAAAGTTATCACGTTGTATCACGAAAAAGTTATCACGTTGTATCACAAAAAAGTTATCACGTTGTATCACGAAAAAGTTATCACGTTGTATCACGAAAAAGTTATCACGTTGTATCACGAAAAAGTTATCACGTTGTATCACAAAAAAGTTATCACGTTTGTTTACACTTTAATTCAAGGTTAGGTTGAAGATTTCGTTTTAAACTTGAACCCGGCGGTTCCCGAAGCAGCATATGTCGGCCATTAAAAAAGTTGGAGAACCACTGATTTAAAATCTGGACAAAAGGATATTGTGCAATATTAACGAAAATTATCGATTTGTTCCTTGTTCCAAGTGCCTTATCGCTCACATAAGAGTGCACTCAATCCTCGCTAAAACAGCAGTTCGCCATTTCGTTTGTACAATGGCAGGGCGTCAACCACCCATTATCAGATATTATATACCTAGGTATGTCTACAGACGGACTGGACATAATGTAGATGCAACTTCAACTGTTGCATCCGGTGTCTTTGGTTATTTAAAGAGTTTTTTTAACTGGTTGTTTACGCCAGTTCGAGTTTTAGTCAGATATTTGGTGTTGCTTGTCAAGACTTACGGAGAAGACATTTTATGGATTACTTTTTATACCTGTTTAACTTTAATTGTGGTTAAATTCCTCGTATCTTTTTTGTTAAAGGTAAAGAAATGTTGTTTATTCGTTTTAAGTTTTTCAATTTTGATTGTACGATATAAATATTTTTATATTTTTTTTATTTCATTAAAGCTATTCATTAAAATACATGTTTTTTAATCATACAATGCAAGAAGTTTATGTTTTTGATTGGGAAACTAGCTTTTATAAATAAACTATAGAAAGAATATTTGTAATGATTTTTCAATTTCATCAACAAAACGAAATAATCATTTTAGGTTTTAAACTCAACAAACCTAATTCCTGAGGTTTATTTAAAGTATTTCTTATTTTTAACTGTGATTCGTTCCTAACCTTCAGGCCTATTCGAATCGATGCTGCGCACCTCGCTGTAAGCATAAAGAACTCATCCCAGTCATATGCGACAAGTGTCGGAAAAACTTCTGCCTGCGTCATCGCCATCCACAAGACCATGCCTGTCAAGGTTTTCAAGGAACAGGGAGATCAGTCTCCAATGCCGGGTGAGCGACTCCTTTCTATGTTTTATCGTAAAAATTTTTTAATCGACATATTGCAGATTGCTAAAGTGCAATAGGTATTACAGAAAGTTTCAAGGTTAAGGTTGGACTGCACCAGGGATCAGCGTTAAGTCCATTCCTTTTTGCAGTAATAATGGACAGGATAACGGATGAAGTAAGGAGAGAACCACCGTGGACAATGCTATTTGCTGATGATATTGTGATTTGCGAAGAGACCAGATAAGAAATAAAGCAGAGACCAGATTGCTGGAGATATGCATTGAAAAGAAGAGGGATGAAAGTAAGTAGGTCAAAGACCAAATATCTGTGCATAAATGGAGAAAATGACGACGAAACAGTGAAGATGGAAGGTACAAAAGTGCCCAAGAGTAAAGGAATTTAAGTATTTGGGATCAACCATGCAAGAAAGTGGTAGTTGTGAGAGGGAGGTAAAGAAGAGAGTGCAGGCAGGATGGAACGGATGGAGAAAAGTATCAGGAGTAATCTGCGACAAGAGGTTACCAGCTAGAGTAAAAGGAAAAGTGTACATACAGTTCAGTGCTGAGACTAGCAATGGTGTATGGACTTGAGACGGTGGCGGTCACAAAGAAACAAGTAGAAGAAATGGAAGTTATAGAGATGAAAATGTTGAGGTTTGCTATGGGAGTGACGAGAAAAGATAAGATTAGAAACGAGTACATCAGGGGTACAGTTAAGCTAGAACGGTTAGGAATGAAGATGAGGGAGGGCAGGCTGAGGTGGTATGGACATGTCATGAGGAAAGACCAAGAGTATGTAGGAAGAAAAATGATGAAAATGGAGTTACCGGGAAATAGGAAGAGAGGGAGACCAAAGAGAAGATTTTTAGATGTAGTGAAAGAAGATATGGGGGAAGTTGGTGCGAAGGAGACGGACGTTGAAAATAGGACGGTTTGGAGAAAGGTGAAACCCTGATTGAAGGGAAAGGCCGAAAGAAGAAGAATAAGAAGAATTGCAGATTGTTAATAGCTGCTGTGTTTTGTTTCTTTAACACGCTGTTTATCTTTTAAAAATACTGTTTGTTTAGAATTACAAATATTTTCAAGAATTTATGCTTCATAATTAAGTTTTTTTGCTACGATTTGAGCTGGAACAAAAGTTTAGAAATTTGAAAGGAGTGTTATGATAGTTGTTATTAGTGTTATTCTAGGTCATTTCATACATAGACAATAAAAAATTTTAAATTGAAACTTATTTTTAATTAACCTAAAATTAACAATTCATATCTGACCAATCGGCTTAAAATCTTCGTCAAATTTGTTGGTTGAATAAAATAGCACTTGAAAATTTCCTAATTAAATTAAATTATTTGATTTTTAAAGAACAACATCCGCGAAATATTACGAAAAGACTACATGAATTTTCTCTATTAATAATTTTTAGTAAATACTGTTCGTTTGAACTATGATTTTCGTCCTTAGGTACGCTGCTTTGCAGCGCCATCAAGCGGGTTTCTCCAATTCAAAAAGTTTAAAGCCCAAAGTATCAAATCCACCACAACACACCTATTTAAGAAACGTTGGAATAGAATTTAATAGGTAAGTAACAAATTCAATCCAAAGAAAACAACATGACGCAGTCGTACCCCGTGCATACTTGTACCGCGATTTCTTATTAGTAACTACTGCGTATCAAGTCAACCTTTTTGGGCGGTGACTTGAAAGATTTATCCATACCAGGCATGTCAAACTCCTGAGCGTATTCGGGAAAAATTTTAACCCTAAAAATTTGCTTCTGGTCGCAATCCGGTCAGCAAACAAGGTGATGACTTTTTTGTCTTTACTTGGATTTCAATGCAAAATCAAAAAATTTCTCTTAAAAAGTTCTAAACTTTGCGTCGCTAAATTACCTCATTTTAAAATTTTACTTTAAAGTCAAAGTGAAGGCAAAGGTTGGCAAATCTGGGCCACGCAGGGAGTTCCATAAACCTTTTAAAATTTTATGTTGATATTAAAGTGAAGACTAAAAAAAAGGCCAGCATCCAATTGGATGTTGTTTCCGTGATTGAATCCTAATTTTGAATTGACTAATATTTTGACTTTAAATTGAGCATCTGAGTAAAACATTCTTCCAAAGACTTTACGGGTCGCGAGTTTGACATGCTGATCTATACCCTTCCATTGTCTTTGTATGTATATATATATATTTTTAGATGAAAGATCAAAAATTATTCAAACATCAAGATATTTTATCTTAAGACGCTTTTGATAAGCACCCCGTCAAAAAAGTTACTTTGTAAACGTTTGATTGATCTTCTCTCAAAAATACCAGCATACTTTGCCTGGGCAGCGAACTCGTGTACTTCTGATTGCGATTCGGTCGCCCGATGCTTCGAGCTACATTGATTCTTTAAAAACCCGTGAGATGGTTGTTGCGTGACACTGATCGTTGTCGATCGCTTTGAACAACTCACGACTGAAGAAGCAAGAATCAAAAGTTTATAAAAGCAGCGAAACACCGATTCAATACCTGCCTGATAGTTCAAGCAAACATTCACGAATATATAAGTTATATTCGTCCGTTTCTTACTTTACGCATATCCATGAATGATCATTTTTGTTTCTTTTCACAATCATTTAAGATTTTTTTGTTTGATTTAAAATTCATAGCAAAAAAAAAATTCGTGGATAAAGTTAAAAAGTTATTCTGTTTTTAAAACCTTATTTCGACGAAATGTGAGCTTTTGAAATCAAATAACAAATCAAGAACAAGTGGAAGTTGCTGCTCTTTTTGGAAACAACTTGATGTTCGATTGCGAAAAGATGCTTTGTTGGCTGTTCTTAGACTCAATATATGAGCTGCATGAGTCCTCGTCTTAACCACCATGCTGTTTGTTTGCTCCTATAGATTTCTTCTGACGCGGGTTTTGATATCTAGGGTTGGCATTTTTGCGTGTTTTTGGATAGCTAGGCAGTATTTCCAGGCCCGATGTTGCGGAGACAAGATCGCGAACTCGTGACACGCTTCAGCGCATGAAGTGAACTGTTTGGTTTTGGTTTTGTGCTTGGTGTTTGCTAATAACAATTTCGAGCCTTTTACTGCTTTAAATTGCAGTCTCCGGCAAGCGAAAATCTGCCATTACTTTGTAAGCTAATATCTCTGACCTGGTGCCGCGCAATTAGAACAACAAAACGGATTTTGGCCTTTTGTTGGTGTAATTGCGTAGCACTAAGTAACGAAAAAACACTTAATTTGCCTGTAGTTTTCAAAAATGTATTAAAGTCCTGGATAATCGCGCCAAATCTTAATCTGTGTTATACCGTAAGTAAGCTTGTGTTTAATGCTAAATTCGGTTTAAACAGTTTTGTAATGGCAAATGACGAAGTTGTCATGTTATAGTTTTTTATTGCAGAGAAAGACAGCAGAGAAGGGAGCAACAAGCCAAAGCGTTTCAAAACAATATGGTTGGTAGTTACGTCTTAACTATTTTCATTGTTTGAATCAATAAGCCTAAGGCATAGCACGATATTCCTACCTTTAAATATAACCGCTTTTTATGTCTTAGTTTAATAAGCTTATTAAATGAAAGTGTTTTATATAAGGCGATGTGAATAGTTCAATCCGTTAAATCTGTGTCTTCATGTTATAGTGTAGATGCCAATCTATTTAATTGGGTTTGTTTTAATCCGCGGTATACTGGCAATTGAATTATTGGCACTTAATGTTTCCTTAAATGAATGCATAAGAAGCATTTAGCTCGTTAAAACCCGCAATACGAATTGAAAATGATGAATATTTTATAACTTTTACGTTCATTTTACAACATTGATATCTTTTATTGATATATATACTCTATGTATCGTATTTCTTCGAATAAAATGTGCGCATTTATGCACCTTTTGAACAAGGGTGCATTTGATTTTTTTGATAACAAATCTTTTGGCCAACTTTAAACCTACTGCATGTAGCTGTACTTTTAACACCTTGACATAGTTAAGCGTTAGCTTCGTGTAATGAATTGTATGAAGTTTTGTGCCGTGGGCTCGCTCCTTACGTATAATGCATATGATTAAGTTTATTTCTATTTGTCGAAACAGTCTTGTTGTCTTTCTGTTGGCAACAGCCAATTACATAATTGTCTTTCTGTTGGCAACAGCCAATCACATGATTCGCTGACAAATCAATCATGTGTTAAACGTCATTTGAAAACTGCTATCGGTTGGTTGATTTGAATTTCACATTTTTCGACTCGGACTCTGCTAGCTTGCCGATTATTAAACTTTATTAGTATAAGACCTAAAGTTACAGCAATCGATACAAATGAAAGCAGTTTTTTACATTATGCAGTCAACTCATTATTTCTACTTAACTTGTTCTCAAACTTTATCTTCGAGTTGCGTTAAATTTAAAACAAACCCTTTTAAAGTAGTGATAGTGCTTCTCTTGCTTTCAATGAAATTACTAGAACTAAATTGCATAACGCATGAAAGTAAATAAATTCTATTTCAGAGCGAAGATGAGGCCTTAGCCAAAGCCCTGCAATTATCAAAGATGGAAAGCCAAGAACAAGCGTGAGTCACTGTAATTTATAAGTGTCTTCCGTGTTTTAACTTGGGTTGTTCTTGACCTTTTGTTCTCAATAATTGCACACCAAACACAATTTCATTAACTGATATAACTTCTATAAAAGTTACCTCATTCGATAAAGAACTTAGCATATTTACTTGGTAGCCACCAATATTTTGTGGTTTCATTTGAGCTGCAATGTTTTCATCTACGCTGATGAAAATGTGAAGCAGCTTTGCTGTGTCAAAGCGATGGAATTTCACTAAGTATTAACTTACACATGTCATTTGAAAACATTCAAAACTTAATACTCGTTCACAATGATAGCAATCATTTACATTATGCAAAGTTCTTTATCGAACGAGTTAACTTTTATAGAAGAGGTTAAATCAGTTAATGTAATTTTGTTTGGTGTGCAATTATTCTGAATAAGCATTAGTTTTGGAATCTTTTCAAATGATATGTGCAAGATTTTGACGATTTATTAGGATGACACAAGAAGAAAGTGATCTTGCTCTTGCGCGGCAGCTGCAACTTGAAGAGGAAGAAAACAGGAACAGAACGAGGCAAGAAGATCAGCGAAGAAGAGACAACAAAACATCTGATACATCTTGTAAAGTTTCTTGAAAACGGTTTCTCGTAGGAGTTTATCACAATCGCTGAATTTAATTTTTTTCGCGTTAGGTTTTGTTCCAACAGTCGTGCGTTTCAATTAATTATACTTAACTATAATTATTTTCCTGTTTTTTCTTTTAAGTGAACTATTATTTTGTTGAATCAAATGTTCTCTTATATTACTTTTTAGAAGAATAAACGACATATTTTGTACCAGCCACTTGTTTTTTATTATCATTTTTTAGTGTCTTGAAGCAAAATATACATTTTTGTGTTATATTTTAGTTAAGTGTCATGGCTATTGGGAGTATTATAGATTCTTAGTACATTTTAATTAAACAATTATTATGCTTTGGTTAACATAAGCAGAAAAGATGACTTGTCAAAATGTTCTGTACCTTAATTTCTTAGTACCAGCATATTCATTGAAATACCACTTAATTTTTTTATATTTTGTTGATCTAATTAGTGCAACTTTTACCTTTTTCTGCATGTGTTTTTTAAGCTCCCAAAACATGAAAAATATTTGTTTTGTTGTTTTCCCGCGCGTAAAAAGTATTTTATTTATCTGCAATAATCTGTTATCTTGTATTAATATTGAATGGTAATCGTGAACAGACTAACTATAATTCTATGTACTGTAGGTAATTTGCCCTTTTTAAGGCTTAAGGTGATTGTGTAGTTTTTACAAATACGTGTTTTTAAAAAAACATTAAATGATTTGTAAGGTTGCTGTTTAATTGCTTTGATTAATTGCCATTGTATTTTTATGTCTCAAGTAAAGTTTATTGTTAAAATCTTCGACGAACCAAAAGTTCATTTACGTGTCGTATGATCAGTTGTAGGTTTTGACCATGAAAAGTAGTTAGGTTAATAAGTTAGACAATAAACACATTTGCGTAATAAACGATTAGATTTCTCGCAGGTATTGTAATCCCTAAATCGAGAGTTTGGAAGAAAGAGACTCGAACAAACCCGTATTTTCCAGGCTAGGGGAGTTGACGAAATCGCTACCGTTGCTTCAAAGATGTTTCACAACAACGGCTTACGCATGGAGTTGAAAGGTTGGGATCAACACTTCTCCATTGATTAAAAATAAACATGGAACAAACAATAGAATTTTTTTAATCTAGGCTATAATAGATGTTCACAAATTAAATGGAAATTTACGATTTTGATTAATATAACTTTGTACCAACTCGTGGACAATAGTGGATATTGGGTGAGGCAATCGCCTTGGGCCCCCTTTTTGAAAATGCCGCATGTACAGTAGTTTATTTTGTGGTATTTTACGTGGTTTCATGAACCTCAGAAACTCTCAAAAAGTTTTGAGTTTTCAGCAAATAGGTGGAATGTATGTCACATAATATGGTATATAGGATAATGTTGGCACTTAAAATTTAAAACAACAATGCATAAAATCTCTTCGGTTTCTAAATATTGCACAACAACTACGTAATGTAAACTATTCTTAATAGTCAAATTGTTATAAAAGTGAAATTTAACAGCAACAACTTTACAACTAAAAATATGCATAACAAAAAAAGAAATCTTGTTTTAAATTTAAATTTTTTTATTGACAAAAACACTACTTTTAAAATTAGATGTATTTATGCATACAATATTAATCACTTTCAATAATTGCAACAAAATAATGATATACAAAACAAAAAATTTACAAACACTAGTAATAAAAAAATTTTCTTTTTTTTTGTAGCAAATGCTTCATGTACGTACAATAGAAACCAATAAAACACTAAATCCAGTCTACAAATGTTTTACTATTAACCAAATTTATATGAAAATTTTTACTTTTTTTCAAAGTTCCAAATTGATTAATGTGCAATTTGTTCATTTACGTGACTTTAAGACTTGATTGCAGCTTTTTTGTAAGGAGTTTAGCAATTAAAATTGACATTTTGACAAGTGGTTTGTGAGGTAATTTGCTAAAAACAACTGCTTAATTAAAGTTAAAATTGTATATATATATATTGTCATTCTGAAAAAATTGAACTAAAAATTATTTAGGTAAAGTATTTTGATTTTAAATGACAACCTTAAAAAGGTAAACTAACATAGAATAAGCTAAATGGCTTCTTACATTAAATTTAATTGTGATTATCCGTTGGTCTATCTTGCACAAATACTGTAATCATAACATTAAATGGTTTTGGCAATCAGTGATGGATATTCAAAATTAGGGGCATGAGGCAAAATCCTAATTAGGGGCCCCCAACACTGACATCACAAGAATTTGATTATCATTTTACCAATGTCATCTAGAAAGATAGGCTATGAAATATTGGAAAATTGATTCTGATACGAAACTTGAAATAACTCAAATCAGTGGCAGACACAGAAAGTTATCATGAAAGATTTACACATGACCCGACAGTTGATCGAATAACACCTGATCGAAACGACATCTGATCGAATTATGAAAGAGGAAATTTACAACTTTGAATCTATCCCAATTTTGTCAATTTTTCGTCCCAAAACATAGTTCTTTAATCTGTCCCGGTATTGTTGATTTTTTGTCCCAAAATCACAAATCTCTGAAAATAAATCTTTTCTTTGAATCTGTCTCTGATTTCTGAAAGAGGTCTGCAAGGGTGGAGCCATGGCACAATGCCCCCTCAAATAATTGACTACGTAAAAAGAATGCAAAAAAAACGACAGCAATAAGCATCTAACGAAACATAACAATGATAAGGGATCTACTTGTTGCCCCCTAAAAATGCTTTGCCCAGAGACTTTGTTATAAAACCTTGACTTTGTCATTGGCAAAAAATTATAAAAAATAAAAACAAATTGTCTTCTTACTGTTGGCCTTTGTTTTTTATGAATCTAATTTACAGTAGCAAAGAGATTGTTTAATCGCGGAAACATACAAAAATAAATCTTTTTTTTTTATCAACTGTCATTTCGATGAAGTGCCGTTTCGATCAAGTGTCATTTCGACGAAGTGTTGTTTGGTCAACTGTCGTTTGATCAATTGTCCTAGCACCGGGTTTACAAACAAAAAACACAATTAGTATAAAAGTTAAAATAATGTGAAAACCTTTTTTTTTCTCTACACTTTTTTACTGCTCTATTGCCTTTAATTAGTCTGTATATCTTTCATTTTTCAAAAAGGGGAGGTCACTTTTAAACTCCTTGCCCCGTGCATATGGTTATGACTAAAACTGTTTTTTTTTACTTGAAAAAGTCCTTAGAAGATAGACTTGAATTTATTGATGGGATTCAGGGAGTTTGCACCGGTTTTTGCGAACACGTTTCTATGAATGTCATAACGTTCAGCAAGCGCGTTCTTATTTAAACGTAATCTCTGTATTTTTATATCTCTGATAAATGAAAGAACGTATTATTCATAACTTATATACTATAAGCAAAAAAAAAAATTTTTTTTAATTTTTGAATTCCATCATTGCTTGAACATGATTTGAGCCTTTTTTACAAAAAAACAAGGACTCGACCCAAGTCCTCAAATCAATGGTTGTTGACTTGGAGTTGGTTTTGCGTGCTTAGTAAGCTAAGCTATATGCAATGCATAAAAACGACTTGGGAAAATGGTTTTGAAAATTCGAATTTTGTAGACTCAGATTCATGCTTTTATAGACTTATACTAAAATTAACTTACATCATTTTTGGTAGTCTTGGACTTGGAATCGGTTTGAGCTTTTTGAAAAGGACTCGAACTCGGTTTAAATTTGAAAGTTGTAAGTTGTTGGACTAGCTACTGTTAGCATGCAAACAATCTATCAGAGGTATATTTTTAAAACTTTCCCACCACTACATAATAAACACTTATGCCATAGTCTTGATAATCTCAAAAAATAATAAATTTGCTAATATATTTCAACAGAATTAAAAATTGAAATGACGAAATAGGTAGGCTACTATCACAGAAAAAAAATCTGATCTTTTTTTAGCAGTAAAAACAAACTTGAATTCATTACATAGCAACAACAACAAAAATATTTTTTTTATTGAGTATATATAACAGTAACAATTAAGCTAGTCGAGCAAAACAATGTTAAATCTCAAGAATTATGGCAATTCCACAATGTACAACAAGTTTTATCATAAGAATCGAAAAATCTATGGCCTAAAACATTATTAGAAAGAGAAGCTTTTTTTATGGTTTTTTAAACACAAAAAGATTAAGAAATGCTGGTAATGTATAAACCTTTGTGAAATATGAACACCTTAATTTTTACAAAAAAATTTAAATTACATTTGAAAGCTAACAAAGTTTGAAGATTGTGTTTGCTTTTAGGCAAAAAAAATAGTGTTTGCTTTTAGGCAAATGAGTCAAAAAAAGTACTAACCCAAAAAAATAAATTTGCTAATGTATTAATATATAATAAAGCAGCCAATTATCTATTTAATATTTTCAGCTTATGCTGCTTTAATTAAATCTTTTGAAGAATTTTGTCTTGAAGGAATAGAAATATGCAATGCAAACTTACAAAACGCTAATACTAGCTTTAAACTAAAATTGTAAAAATAATAAAAG